>OX456524.1:67016948-68356948 GCA_949748255.1 Eustalomyia histrio | reverse complement strand
CGTCTTCCTGCTAAAAGCTGCAGAAGTGAAATAAAATATAAAAAAAAGTCCAATATGAATTCTATAGCAAAAACATCAATGCTGGCTGGTGATTACGGTTATGATGATGGTTATGATATCAGTTGCTGTTTGATAATGATAATGATGCTACTGCTGCGTTACTGTGGTAATACGCAAAAAAGTTACAACACCAAAAAATCTAATCTAATCATTTATATTTGATTGTTACAGAATCTACATGACGAAGAAAAGCTATAATAAATTTTGCCTGAAAATCATTAGATAGACTGTTCAGCAAAAATAAAACAAAAAAAAAACAAATAATGATGAATTATGTTTACGATGTTTTAATACATTTTTTTTTTTTTTTTGGAAATGGAAAATGAATAACATCAGACTAAAAATCCTCGTTTTTCAATACATTTTTTTAATAAGCTTAAGTACGTTGAACTGACAAAAAAATAAGAATAAAAATTCTGTAAAGGACCGTTATCGAAAAATCGCATTTGTTTTTTGGTCCGCAATAAACTTTAACACTATTAAGATAGGTTCACTCTGTGGGGATAACATCGGCCGCCAATTAAAAGCTTAATCGATTAATTGTATCGAATTATTCGTTATTCGAAATTTCGGCATTATTTAAATAATTATTTGAGAAATTTGCTTGATTTAATAACGTTTATGAAATGATTAAACTTTAATTAAAATTTGCAGATTTTAAATTAAATATTCAATTAATATGCTTAGAAGTTTAATTAGTCCAAATTCAATTAAAATTTCAATTGAAACTCCATGTTAGTTTTTACTGTGTGGAGAAAAAGTCTCTTTGAAAAAAAAAGGTTTTGTTATTTGGTGGAAGTACATTACTCTTTTCATGGTACATTTTTTTAAATTTTTTATTCTTTAAGAGAGTTTTCTTAAAAAAGTCCTTTTTTGAAATAAAATACTTTTTTTTTAAAAAACTACCCAGCAAAAACATGGTATAAACCAGAGAACTGCAAATGCTGATTGCAAAGCGTTCATACGCAATCAACACAAGAATAAATATGTGTTTGCGTTCAAACGTTGAATATACTCCAACACACATGTTTGTTGATGATTTTAAATCAATCAAACGATGCGCACATTGTTGTCACTGATTTATAATCATCGGTCGTTTTTATACCATTGATTTTATTCTTGTTCATTCGAGACAACAAAAATTATTTTGATGTAGAATAAATCAGAAAAAGCAATAAATAACGCGTATGTGTGTATTCATAATAAAAAAACAGTTTCTTATCTATAAAAAGGGGTTGGTTTTGTAGAAACACATTTCATAAATTAGGGTGGGTCTAAAATCCGTTTTTTAGAATTTTTATTAGTAATACCAAAAAAATATTGTTCTTTGTGATTTTTTTTTAATTTAGGTCGATATCTCAGGCTCTCCCAATCCGGTTAAAGTTAAGTATTGCCTAATTTTCCAATCAAAATAAATGAAAAAAAAAAAAAAAATCAGACAATATTTAAATTTTTCCGGATTAGGCAAGCCTGAGATATCGACCTAATTTTTTTCCAAAAAAATATATCTATTTCACAAAAAATAATATTTTTAGTATTGTAAATATTACTAATAAAAATTCTAAAAAAGCGGATTTAAGTCCCACCCTAATGTACATTAATAAAATGTGTTTCTATTTTGTTTTAATTATGAGTACACTCATACGCGTTGTTTGTTGTTTTTTCTGATTTATTCAACGCTGACTTTTTGTTGAGTGATTACATTTGCAGTAAACATAATCGACAGATGATTTACACTGATCCCAATTACGCGTTCAGTAACATGATGCTGATTTTATTCTACAGTGAATTTTGTTGAATTATTAAATGTGAAGCAGAATTTTTGTGTATGATTAAATCAAGAAAAAAGTTAATTTTGCAGTGCTCTGGTATAAACTACTTACCAGCCTATTTACTACTTACCAGCCTATTTACTCGCAAAATTACTTTTGTTCAAAAAATAATGGGTACCCATAATTTATTGGATCTTCTTAATCGAGAGGGCAAATTACCACCCATTACTTTGTATTTTTTGTAAGTGAGAAGATAATGACCACATTTTGAAAGAGGTATTTTTCTGAAAAGTTTATTTTTCTGAAGCGTTACTTTTTTGAAGATGTAATTTTTTTGCAGAGACACTTTTTTGAAGAGGTACTTTTTTGAAGAGGTACTTTTTTGAAAAGGTATTGTAAAAGAAGTACTTTTTTGAAGAGGTACTTTTTTGAACAAGTACATTTTAAAAAATATTTGTTTGAAGAGGCCTTTTTTTTAAGTAGCCACATTTTTGAAGGCACTTTTTTGAAGAGGTACTTTAAGTGGTACTTTTTTTTAAGATGTGCTTGTTTGAAAAGGTTCTTTTTGAAGAGGTATTTGTTTGTTTTTAAAGCGCCATATTTTTAAAAAGACACTTTTTTGAGATACTTTGAGAGGGTACTTATTTGAAGTGGTACTTTATTGAAGATGTGCTTTTTTGAGAAGGTTATTTTTAAAAATGTTCTTTTTTAAAGAGGTACTTTTTCAAAAATGTTCTATTTTGAAAAAGATACTTGTAAACGATAATTTTTTTTTATGGAAAAATTTGTGTTTTAAAAAAGGCATTTATTTGGAAAAAGTACTTTTTTGTTAAGTTTTTTTTTTAAAGCGCTGTTTTGAAGATGTTTTTTTAAATCAGTTTTTGGAAAAAGTACTTTTCTTTTGTTTAAAAATGTGTTTTTTTGTAAAAATTATTTTCATTCGGTTATTTTTTTTTTATTAACTCTTTTTGGAATAAATTTCTTTTTGAAAATTCGTAATCAGCGACCCTGAAAAACCCCCGAGTAACGAGTTTCAAGCCACAAAAGCGTTCATAACATATTTTCCTAATTCTAACACAATGCACTGCATTAGTAGGGGACATCCCCTAAGTGTTAGTCTAACGTAAAAAAAAAAAAGTCGTTTCCCTCTAAAACTTATACGTTAAAATACGTTTTTTCAAAAGTACTTTTTTGGGTGTTTTTTTTTTTTAATTTTTTCACGGTTGGCATTCAATACCTTTTCATAATTACGGTAGTTGGCTACCACAGCCACTTTAAGCCCGATATTAAAATTATAAAATGGCGATTCCAATAAAGAAAAGTGTCTTTTTGTATAACCGGGTTTATTCCGATATTTTACCGGTTCGATTTTGAAATATTTTAAACTACCGTTATAATAACGCTAAACTACCGAAACACCGATTTATAAAGGTATTTTGGAGATATAACAAAATATAACAGGTATTATTATGAAGTAAACCCCCTGATATTATAAGACACTTGTCACTATTGGAATCGCAGTGTTTAAATTTTCCTAGCGGTATTAATCAGAGCGTGATAGACAACTACCGTTATAATGAAAAGTTATTGCTTGCCAACCATGATTTTTTTTATTTTTTTAAAATATTTTTTATTTTTGAAAAATATATATTTTTGAAAAATATTTTTTATTTTTGAAAAATATATATTTTTGAAAAATATTTTTTATTTTTGAAAAATATTTTTTTTTTTGAAAATATATATTTTTTTTTGGATGTTATTGAAAAATTACGTTGTGTTTGGAAAAAGTATTACAATTGTTAAAATCCAACGAACAGTCTTTTGACCCAAATAATAAGAATTACTGAATTCTAAATGCCGAAAAATTGAAAAGACCGACAGTCCTGTTAATCATACATCTGTCTGCGGTACCTGAAGTATTTGTTTCATTTTATTTATTGCTAAAGAAAGGAAAGGAAACGGATGTTGTTGTTGACATCAATTCTGCACGTAGTTGTAGTCGTAAAATACAGACGACACACACTCTTTCACAAAGGACATGTCTAATGGGCCCTTATATATATATTTTGCATTTAAAGATAAGTAATACATACGTGATGATTATTTTTAAACATACATTTAACACATGTGATAATTTTCAAATTTATTTTAATCTAAATTATTAAGATTTTTCATTGAATAGAATCTTTTTGTTGTAATATTACAATTTAAAATCGATTTTTTGTTAAAAATTATGTTTCAAATTTTGTTTATACTTCTATTTATTTTGTAAAGTCTATTTAATTAAATATTTAGATTTGAATTTAAAGATTTTTCTTACTTGGTGAGCAGATCTATATTTAATTAAAGACTTTTGTTGTTTAGCTACATTTTCTTATCACATGCATACACTTGTGAGTTCTATTTTAAGGATTCGATTTTAAACTTAATTCTTTGTTTATTTATCAAATATGTCTGGCAATATGATAAACATTAGGGTGGTCATACAAGGTGGGACAATAAGTATCATCCTGTTGGAAAGTGCTGCCATTTTTGCAAGGGACATCGTATGTCTGTTTGGTTTTGACATTCGTAAAGTAGACCCGTGCTAAATTTATAGTGAATAACAATGAATCGTTAAAAACTTTTAAAACGTGCGATTTTGCAACTCATTGACGAAGGGAATGATTTTTCATCAAAATTGATCATGAGTGACGAGGCTCGTTTTATCTCAGCGGCCACATAAATAAACAGAATTTTAGGATCGGAGGGACGGGAAATCGATGCATAATTTACCAGATTACACCCTCTCAAAGCCACCGTGTGGTGTGATGCAGTTACCTGGAAGAAATCGATGCTAACGCTATTACGATGAACGACATGCTGACAGAATTTTTTTCCGTAGAAGTTGTTGATCTGCATTTGGAGGACATGTGGTTCCAACAGGACGGGGCCAATTCTCATACTGCACGCGACACAATGCTTATTTTAAAGGATGCCTTCCCAGCACGTGTGATCTTGCGTTTCAGTTATTTGGCTTGGTCAGCCAGATCTTCCGATTTGAAAGTCCTTGGTGTACACGAACAAGTCCCGCACCTTTGAAGAGTTAAACAACAATATTAAAGCCAAAGTTGACAACGTGACACCACAAATGCTGCGCACAGTTTTGCAAAATGTAATCAAAAGATCCCAAATTCGCATAAATGCCAGTGGCGGCCATTTGCCGAACATACTTTTCCACAATAAATAAAAACAAAATTTATAAGTTCGAAAAAACATAATCATTTAAAACTCAAATGAATTTTCACTTTAAACAAAAGTTATAGCGCGAGAAAATCAGATGAGTGGTTTTACCCCACTCTGTAAAATAAAAAATTTTAGAAAGTTTCACCTTCAAGCTTCACTTTTTTGCCTTAAACAATTTTAAATCTTGAAACTATTATATTTTAAGTAAGAGTTTTTAAATATTTCTATAGATTTTTTTTTTAATATTCTAATTTTTAAATGATAAAGATTTTCAAACCAATTTTTATGAGATCGATCTACATAATTTCAAACCAGGAATTTACTTAAAACAAAATTCATAATTTTTTTTAAAATTTAAATATATCTATATGTGTGACCTTCTCCGAGAAAAGGGACCTAGTGTGTGAAAATGAAATTTTGAGAAGAACGCATTTAAAGTTTCATAACGCATTATCACTGTCAACACACCTTCAGTTGAGAGATGCGATTTGGTATGGTTCCCAGCAAAACTTTGGTAATGGGTACGATATTCTCATGCGTTACCTTATAATGATAGCTCGTTACCTTTTTCATTACTTGCAAGCATAAAGTAATAAGTTACTCATTATTGATTACGTAATATATGCTTTATAAATGTAAAGTAATAATTGAAATATTTTTGAAAATCTATTTTTAGATACATTACTTTGTGTGTTTTGTAAGCAAAAGGGTAATTTATGTTTGTTTTGATAACAAGTTTAAAGCAATTTCAGTTTAAAGCAATCAAATACTATATGCGTCGATAGCTCAGTGGGTAGAGTTCTTTGCTGGCACCCAGATTTCCCTGGTTCGATTCCCATCTTGACCACATTATTTTTAATTACAAAAAATTTAATTAAAATATTTGTAATAATTTTTTTAACAAAAATTCCTCTTTTTTAAAAATCTATTTTTATACACATTACTTTTTCCATTCCCGTTACCATATAAGTAACCCCTTACATTATCACCTCTAAAGTAATGGGTATATACATTACTTTAAAGCTCATCGCCTGTAAAATTCAT
This sequence comes from Eustalomyia histrio, assembly GCA_949748255.1. Lineage (NCBI taxonomy): Eukaryota > Metazoa > Arthropoda > Insecta > Diptera > Anthomyiidae > Eustalomyia > Eustalomyia histrio. The sequence continues at coordinate 68,350,847 of OX456524.1, read as the reverse complement.
TAATGAAGTTAGGTGTAAAGTGATCCATCGGCCCCTAAGGCTATACATTACTTTACACATTATTTGGTAATGTGTGGTTTTGCTGGGTTAGTTATGATTGGGTGCCGACTTTGGTGACGTCATGCCTATGTGGTGACGGATTTTTTTTGCTTTTAGTGTGACAATACCTTTGGTATTGTTACTGCTCTGTTCGTTCTCAGCTATCTGTTTGCTCTCAGCAAAGGGTTGATGTGCGTATACTAATACGAAGAAATTTTTATCAGAAATCCAACTCATTTCATCTTATTTTGCACCCTTTTAGGTTCCAGAATCCATTCTTAAGTCCAAACCCGTTTTTTGACACACTAGGTCCCTTTTCTCGGAGAAGGTCACATATATTGAATATTTTATGACTTTATCATAAAGAGGAAAATTGGTATCCTGTGGCATATCACTGAACTCTCATAGAATACGCAGTACATCGACTAATGCTAGATTAGATCTACGAAGGTATCGATGATATGATCTAGATCAGTTCATTGACTTGCCACAAGGAGTAAACTTCCTTTTTTATAGAAATGTGAATGGTTCAGTGTCAGTCAGTTCGCACAAATTTTCTCCCAGGGCTAGATAAACCATAATAGAGCCTTGCGGATATTAAAAAAAATCAAACATTTTATATTTTGAACTAACCTACTATGTATACATATGAATTTGTTACTTTTCGTCCTTGCTTACTTTTTGCGTTGTTTTGTTTTAGCTACTTACAAGAAACAAAACAAAACAAAAAAAAAAAAAAAAACAACAACTTTAACATTCTATGCTATTTATGATTGCTTTAGTATTTGTGCGTAGGTTTGTGTTGCCCAACTAAGGATTGTGTACATGTGTGCTAGCAGGAATATTTTCATATATTTTAAGCTTTAGTACTTAGGCGGCAATAAAAGCTCAAATACTTATGGTGTGTGTGTGAATAAAATTAAAAAGAAAATGGAACAAAAACGTGAAAATAATAGGTCTGTTCCAGGTCGTTATCCAGAGAATCCAATTTATCTAAAAAAAAAACCAGCAATTTACACATAATAGAAACGTTTTTAGATATAATTGGGTTCCCTCGGTAAAGTACGTGGAATAAAGCTAATCGTATATAAATCTATATAGGAGTATGTGTGCTTGTTTGTGTACGTATAAAACAAATATTAGTTTACAGGTTGGTTGAAAAGTTCCTGCGCTCACCAAGAGATGCCACTGCTAGCTCCAAACTTTTTTTCTCAAGTTGGTATAACTGTCCTGAGAACACATGCAAAGTTGCAAGTCATTCTGTCAATTCTTTCTTTGTTTACAAGCCATTTGAAGTTGACGTGTCATTGATTTTTTTTAATATGGAAAAAATTAAATATCGTGCAGTCATTAGATCCTTTGTTTTGAAGGGTTTAAAAGCAAAGGAAATTTATGAATAATTGTTAGAAGTGTATAAAGAGTCCTCACCTTTAAAACGCACTGTTGAATTTTGGGCTGCTGAATTTAAACGTGGTCGTACCAGCCTTGAAGACGATCCACGCGAAGGACGACCAAAAACTGCAACCACAGCAGAAATCATTGAGCAGGTACATACTCCATATTTTACATGAAGAATTACGTATGAAAAAACTGTTTGGAAAGTTAGTGCCGCACACATTAACAATTCAACAAAAACTGGATCGAAAACAAATTTCTCAGCGTGATTTAGAGCGTTTTAAGCCGAAAAAACCGACTTTTTGCGTCGTTGTATAACTACCACCATGATCCTAAATTGAAACAAGAACGTTTACAGTGGACTGAAGCTGGTTGTTCAGCTCCAAAGCAGGTGAAGTCACAACGATCAGCAAAGAAGGTTATGGTATTAGTTTTTTGGGATGCAAAAGGAATTTTGTTGATTGATTATCTTCAGAAAGGTAAAACAATTAACTCTGAATATTATTGCAGTCTTTTGGATTAGCTGTATGAAAAAATTCGTGAGAAAATACCTGGTTTAAAGAAGAAAAAAAATCATTTTTCATCAAGACAATGCACCTGCTCACAAAAGTGTTTTGACGATGGCTAAATTCAAAGAATTAAAGTACGAATTGCTTGAACATCCACTGTATTCACCAGATTTGGCTTCCAGGGACTACTATCTCTTCAGAAATCTCAAACAATTGCTTCGTGGAAAGCATTTTTCGTCGAATGAAGAGGCCATAGCAGCCGTAGACGGTTATTTTGCAGAGCTTCAGGAAAACCATTATAAGGATGGGATAAAATTATTGGAAGATCATTGAAACAAGTGTATTGAGCTTCTAGGAGATTATATTGAATAAAAAAATATATTTCGTAACAAAAACAGTATTCTTTCATTTCGAGCGCAGAAACTTTTCAACCAACCTGTATTACATTCATTCATTCGTTTCCACATTTTAACCATATTTTACTCGCCCATACACACATACACACACTTACATATTAGCAAGGACTCTATAAACCAGGATGAACAAACTACTAAATTTTTAGCCACCCATGATGCCAAATGGTGCGACTACAAAAAAATTATTGGTCGAGACCACTAAATTCTTAGCCGATTTACAGAAATCCTTAGCCTCTAGCAAGGAATGTATGTATTAATTCAAGCATGTATACATTCACATCACAATCACTGTACTTGCGCTACAACCCTTGCTAGAGGCTAAGTTTTTCTGTAAATCGGCTAAGAATTTCGTGGTCTTGACTAAAAATTTATTATACCCCTCTCCACCATATATGGTAAGCGTATATATCAGTTTGTCATTCCGTTTGTAACATGTCGAAATATAGGTTTAAGACCCCATAAAGTATATATATTCGTAATGCTTATACAATTTTTAGTCGATTTAGCGATGTCCGTCTGTCTGTCTGTTAAAATGGCGATCACGACGCGAAGACGCAAGCGGGGGTGCCTATTTTCACCCTGATTATTGAACATTCTCCCGAGCACTTTTGGGTCAAGCGGTTAAAAAGTTATGAGTGAAAAGGTGAAGATACCTTTAAATGTATTTTTTTGTTTTTGTAACCAAAGACATTTATATATAAAGAAAGAGCAAAATACATAATTGTTTTAGTGGCGCTATTTTTGAATAGGTGGCGCATAATTACTTCAAAACAATACCCTGCCCCCATGGCTAGGTCGACAAAGCCTTGGATTAGGCTTTCAATTAATTTATTTACCAAAAATATTAAATGAACTACTTACTTTAAATTCTAATGCATTAAGATGTTACTAGTAGACTTATTACATAATTTTAAAGTAAATTTTTCAAATGTTTGACGTAATGAAAGCATTTGTTTCACATTTTTATGTCAAAAAAGAAATTTTCATAGAGGAAAATAGTACTTTTTTTTATTGCATTTGTATAATTTTTGAGAATTGAGGGATTGGCAAATGTATGTATATTTATGTTAATTTTTCCTTTTATAAAAAAATACACATGAATAAAGTGCAATATTGTGCTATTAAACATCTAAATGGATATTGATTCAAAAAATTAAGGTACAGTATGCACATAAAACATATATTTTTCATAGTTTTTGGATGTTACGAAGAAAATAGAAAATCACTAATATTCTACTGCATGTTATAGCACACAAGGCTAATGGAGACTAGCTCTGCAGCAAAATATTCCTAATGGACAATGCACCTTCTGATGGGCCATCTATTGACAAATAGTTACAACTCATGTTCTTTCTTTAATAAATAAATTTCTTTGCTGTATTCTCTTCATTAGGCTTATTGTCCTTCAAACACACTTTAATTTTTTAAAGAAAGAACATGCGTTGCAATACGTGGCGCATCAGAAAGTGCATTCTCTCCATTAGGCACATTCTGGTGCAGAGCTAGTCCCAATTAGCCAGTAACAAAATTGAGTATTTGCCAAAAACTATGCTTTAAAATGTGTTTTTTTTGTGCAGTCCATGGTTAAAAAAACTAGTGAAAATGTAAAGGTGCCTCTAAATTGCCCATACAAATTTAGTACAATTTCATAGTAGCGACTGGTACATAATATATTTTCTCATATTTTCTTTACCAGTCGCTTAGCAGTAAATATTTTGTATTCACCTCAAACATTTTTTCACCACTAAAATTTTTTTTCACCACAAAAAATTTTTTTCTCCTCAAAAAATTTTTTTCACTTCTAAATTTTTTTCCACCAATAAAGTTATTTTCACATTATATTATTTGTATCAAAAACAATAGAGAACATCTTTTTAGGATATTGGTGGAGGGTATTCATAGATTCGGCACAGCCGAATTGAGCCTGTTTTTACTTGTTTTTCAGTCGCACCATTTGGCATCATGGGTGGCTAAGAATTTGGTAGTTTGTTCATCCTGGTTTATAGAGTCCTTGCCCAAACATCATCTTAATTCAAAGTGACAACATTATCGTTGTCTATTCAAGTGTAGAGTGAATTCGAGTGCAATTTAAGGATTAAGAGGATTTCATCAAGTGTTGCTATGGTTGTGAAGAAAATAAAATATAAAAAAAAAATTATTTATATTTGAGAACAAAATTTCATCGATTTATTTTAAGTGCTACATAAAAAAATTAACTTAAAGAAATTAAAGAAAGAAAGAAACACAAATTAGCAGATCCAATGTGCAAAGTATTCACTGGTATATTGCGTCTGCAATTTTTTTATTTTAAATATCTGGTTTCAGATTTGTGAGCAGTGGCCCGAAGGCATTTTTTCTATATTTGACTCTGAATCGATACTCAGGTCTGATTGACGGTTTTTTTTTCGCAAAAAATAATGTTTAATAAGCACTCGAAATTCATGAGGTTGTATGTTTTGAACAGCTGTTAAACGCAAAGTAAATGACGGAACTTGCTCAAAATTTGACAGTAGTCTATTAACAGGTGATACTTGATGGGAGCAGTGTTGCATTTCATGTAACTACGAGAGAAGTTCGAAAAGTCACGGACCTATAGATCCGCCCTCGTAATAGAGAAAGGATAACTGTAGAGATTTCATCGAAAGAAGCGGCCAAATAAAATTTTCTACATATTATAAGGTGCGTTAACTGAAATTTTTCCCATTTCTGCACAAATTGCAGTAAAATCTGGTAAAACCCAATTGGAATTAAAAGAAAATCAATTGGAAACAGAAAAATACAAGCTACAGGTTGGTTGAAAAGTTCCTGCACTCGAAATGAAAGAATACTGTTTTTGTTACGCAATATATTCTTTTATTCAATATAATCTCCTAGAAGCTCAATACACTTGTTAAAATGATCTTCCAATAATTTTATCGCATCCTTATAATGGTTTTCCGGAAGCTCTGCAAAATAACCGTCTACGGCTGCTATGGCCTCTTCATTCGACGAAAAATGCTTTCCACGAAGGAATTGTTTGAGATTTCTGAAGAGATAGTAGTCACTGGGAGCCAAATCTGGTGAATACGGTGGATTTTCAAGCAATTCGTACTTTAATTCTTTGAATTTAGCCATCGTCAAAACACTTTTGTGAGCAGGTGCATTGTCTTGATGAAAAATTATTTTTTTTCATCCAGCTGATCCAAAAGGCTGCAGTAATATTCAGAGTTGATTGTTTTACCTTTCTGAAGATAATCAATCAACAAAATTCCTTTTGCATCCCAAAAAACTGATGCCATAACCTTCTTTGCTGATCGTTGTGACTTCACCTGCTTTGGAGCTGAACAACCAGCTTCAATCCTCTGTAAACGTTCTTGTTTTAATTTAGGATCATGGTGGTAGATCCAAGTCTCATCCATTATTATAAAACGACGCAAGAAGTCGGTTTAATTTGGCTTAAAACGCTCCAAATTAGGCTGAGAAATTTGTTTTCGATCCAGTTTTTGTTGAATTGTTAATGTGTGCGGCACTAACTTTCCAAACAGTTTTTTTCATACGTAATTATTCATGTAAAATATGGAGTACTCGTTCGTCTGAGATGCCTATGGCATTAGCAATTTCACGCTTAGGCAAACTTGGATCTTCACTAACCATATTATGTACCTGCTCAATGATTTCTGTTGTGGTTGCAGTTTTTGGTCGTCCTTCGCGTGGATCGTCTTCAAAGCCGGTACGAACACGTTTAAATTCACCAGCCCAAAATTCAACGGTGCATTTTGAAGGTGAGGACTCCTTATACACTTCTAACAATTGTTCATAAATTCAAAACAAAGAATCTAATGACTGCACGATATTCAATTTTTTCCATATTAAAAAAAAAAACAATGACACGTCAACTTCAAATGGCTTGTAAACAAAGAAAGAATTGACAGAATGACTTGCAACTTTGCATGTGTTCTCAGGACAGTTATACCAGCTTGGGAAAAAAAGTTTGGAGCTAGCAGTGCCATCTCTTGGTAAGCGCAGGAACTTTTCAACCAACCTGTATTTTGTGTATACCTAGCAAAATAAAATGGATGTTATTCTTTACGAAACTCTTTTTCAGAACATCCAAAGAAGTTAATAGTGCAAATTTTTTCATTTGTCAGAAGTCATTTCCAACATGTTGATATTAACCCCTACTTATGAAGTCATAAGAATAAAATTTTTTGTAACAATTCCATTGTAAAGCATATAAATTTTTTAATTTTAATATTTATTTATAGCAATTTATAATTATAGTAAAAAAAATCAATTATTTAGTTAATTTCTGCAGTCATTTAATGCCTTATTGAAAACATATTTGGCATACCAATGATATCCACATTTTCCTGGTCGGAATAATAATTCTTGGCGTGTTCAAAATCACATTTTTAATTTTAAAACAAAGCCACTCCCTATATTTATTTTGTAGTCCCTATATATTTAACAACTTCCGTAAACTAATAAAAAAGTCCATCTGATCATCGATTTTTCATAGCACCGAAACAAACTACTTCCTCCCAATGACACGCGAATGTTAAAATCATTAATGATTCACCGAAATTTTCACAACTTCGGGTTCAATAGATCTTGTGTTTAACTACTTTCTCTTCAGTTCTTGTTTTGCTGGGTACACTCAGAAAAAAAAGTTTGTAGAAAAATTTGTAAACGGTTTTCAATCCCACTTTACTATTTTTGTACTTATTTTTAGTAAAAAAATATTATTAAGCAAATTTTTTTGCTATTTACATTTTACAAATTACAGAATTTTAACAGAATATTTACAAATTTTTGTTGCTAATTTCAGAAATCATTTCACAAATTTTTGAAAATCGATTTGCTAAAATTAGGAAAGAAAAATTACTAACTTTAAAAATTGGATATTGAAGAAAATGTTATTTCTAATAATTAAAACTTACACCTACAAACTTTAATTGCCTAAAAATGTAACATAGATTAAAAAAAAATGGGTCGGAAGTGAATATACCAACTCATGTCTAAAAATAGGACATCCACTTAAAATAGCACTAAAAAGTTTTTTTTTTTGGTTCTAAAAATCAGCCCTAAAAACAATTAAAATTTTAAGTTAAAAATCATTGACTAAAATATTTTTAAAAAAAAGAAATTTAAACAAAATGATAAGTTCGTTTGTTTTTACAATTTTTAATCCTTTGTTTTTTTAATTTTGTCTAAAATATTTTTTGAAAAAAATAAATAAAATAATAAAATTTTGATTAAAATATTTAGTAAATTTTTTTTTTGCTGATTTTAGCAAACAGATTTTAAATTGCACTTTATAAAAAGTTAAGTCAAATTTAGTAGCGGCAGCTAATTTTTCTACAAATTTCATTTACTACACATCAGCAGACATGTGCTACTAAGACTAGCAAAAAATACCGCTGGGCTCAAATTAGCAAAAATTTTTATGCCATTACAGACTTTTTTTTTTAAATTTTAACTGCGCTCGCTGTCATCCGAAGCGATTTAACATAAAAAAAATAAAGTGTTTTGTTTTTAGCTGGTTGATACAAAGTCTGAAATCCCAATACCCAGCCCTGGCTTTAATTATACTTGTATTATAATAAATATTTTGAGTTTTTTCGTTAGTGAAATTTTTATATTAACGATATTCCTTTGAATGGGCGTTTCAATCGGTAATGGAATTTTGAAGTTAGTGCTTGCCAACCATGATAAATACCTCTCAATTAAAGAATTTATATTTAAAATAAATATTTTCATATACATTTATAAAGTAATTAATGAATGTGCAGTAATTAATTGATTTTTATTAATTACTATAAATTAAAAACTGACCTTGCCTAATTATATTGCACAGCAATTACCGATCCAACCAAACAAACAACCAACCACACCTACACAATTATAAATTTATTTATTTATAAGTAAACAAGTATGTAATATGTCACTATATTATACATAAATATATTTAAATGACAAAATCACACACATTCAAACATATTCAAAAAAAAAAAAAAAAAAAAGAAGTAATAAATACTTTGTATGATTGTTATTTATGAATGTATGTATATTTTATTTGTATAATTTATGTTGCATGACAAACAAACTTTGTATTTGCCCGAGTAAAAAAGTTGATATACAGGTTGGTTGAAAAGTTCCTGCGCTCGAAATAAAAGAATACTGTTTTTGTTACGAAATAAATTTTTTTTTTCAATATAATCTCCTAGAAGCTCAATACACTTGTTCCAATGATCTTCCAATAATTGTATCCCATCCTTATAATGGTTTTCCGGAAGATCTGCAAAAAAACCGTCTACGGCTGATATGGCCTCTTCATTCGACGAAAAATGCTTTCCACGAAGGAATTGTTTGAGATTTCTGAAGAGATAGTAGTCACTGGGAGCCAAATCTGATGAATACAGTGGCTGTTCAAGCAATTCGTACTTTAATTCTTTGAATTTACCCATCGTCAAACCACTTTTGTGAGCATCTGCATTGTCTTGATGAAAAATGATTTTTTTTTCTTCTTTAAACCAGGTCTTTTCTCACGAATTTTTTCATCCATCTGATCCAAAAGGCTGCAATAATATTCAGAATTGATTGTTTTACTTTTCTGAAGATAATCAATCAACAAAATTCCTTTTGCATCCCAAAAAACTGATGCCATAACCTTCTTTGCTGATCGTTGTGACTTCACCTGCTTTGGAGCTGACCAACCAGCTTCAGTCCACTGTAAACGTTCTTGTTTCAATTAAGAATCATGGTGGTAGATCCAAGTCTCATCCATTGTTATAAAACGACGCAAGAAGTCAGTTTTATTCGGCTTAAAACGCTCCAAATTACGCTGAGAAATTTGTTTTCGATCCAGTTTTTGTTGAGTTTTTAATGCGTGCGGCACTAACTTTCCAAACAGTTTTTTCATACGTAATTCTTCATGTAAAATATGGAGTACTCGTTCGTCTGAGATGCCTATGGCATTAGCAATTTCACGCTTAGTCAAACTTGGATCTTCACTAACCATATTATGTACCTGCTCAATGATTTCTGCTGTGGTTGCAGTTTTTGGTCGTCCTTCGCGTGAATCGTCTTCCAGGCTGGTACGACCACGTTTAAATTCAGCAGCTCAAAATTCAACAGTGCGTTTTGAAGGTGAGGACTCCTTATACACTTCTAACAATTGTTCATAAATTTCCTTTGCTTTTAAACCCTTCAAAACAAAGAATCTAATGACTGCACGATATTCAATTTTTTCCATATTAAAAAAAATCAATGACACGTCAACTTCAAATGGCTTGTAAACAAAGAAAGAATTTACAGAATGACTTGCAACTTTGCATGTGTTCTCAGGACAGTTAAACCAACTTGAGAAAAAAAAGAGTTTGGAGCTAGCAGTGCCATCTCTTGGTGAGCGCAGGAACTTTTCAGCCAACCTGTATAATTATATGTGGCCTTATCTTAAGAAATTGGATGTGATTAAATAATGTGCCAGATCAAAATTTTTTTTACTCGGGTAGAGAAAAAACATAAAATAATATGTTTTAATTCTCGCATAAATTATTGACAGGAAAAATAATGAATATTTCCGAAAATTATTATTAAAAAAAAAAAAAAGAAACCAACAATGAAAATAAAGGTGGTATTAAAAAGTCGCACTTAATTTTCTGAGATTTAAAAGTGTTAAAACTATTTAAATTAAAAATTTTTAACAATAGTACTACACACTAATACAAACCCGAAGCATTTCATTTTACTACAAGGAATTGTAATCTAATCTTTTTGATTTTGACAGAATATAATGATATCAGTTCTTCAAAATCCAAAATAGCGCAATTTATATCAAACCCAGTGGATTAGTTTTTACCCAATTTACACTGCAAAGTTATTCTGTCCAAAGTAGGATTAACTGCTTAATCAAGCATCTGTTTCATTAACAGTTACAATGCCTCATAGACTGAAAATTTAATCTGGTAAAAAGTGGATTAGCTGCTTAATTTCAAGCAACCATTAACCGTTAATCCACTTTTTACTGTATTAACTCTGCAGTTTAAAGTGGCTATTAATCTAACTTTTAATCTCATTAACATTTCTGAACTACTCTGTGTTCATACTACTAATTGTGTACAACTCTGAGTTTTGTTCTAGCGACGGTTGGCAACACTCAAAAACACGCACCAGTTAAGTCAGTTAAAAATAAATATTAAGACGTTACCGCATGAAACGCATATCGCAGATTTACTGAAGCCACCTGAAGTGGGATTCCGTAATTTTTAACGACAAAATTCGGTAGTGACATTGTCAAAATTCGAAAATTAACAACAAAATTCGTTAAAAGTTATTCTGGGACCTTTTTCTACCGATACTTCTTGTAGTTAAAAAAAAAATCTTATTTACAGAAATTTTTTTGAAGTTCAAGTTAATGATTTTTGTAGTTACTTTATCTTCCGTCAATAATTAAATAAAAATACAGAATAGCATTTTCGATAACTGAACCGAAAGTAGTAGTTTTTGAGATACGAGGTAACATTAGTAAACCTTCGTTATGTAAACAATGAAAATGAATACACTTTATTAACTTTAATCAATAAGATTCATTTCATAGCCTATTCGTTTCGAGCAATGAACTTTTTGTAGTTTTTGAGCTCGCTTTTATTCGTTAAATTAAAATTCCCAAAATGTCTCCGGCGGGGGCCGATACGATTTTTCAAAACGAAGGCTCACGTATTAACAAATTCAAATTTAAGATTTAAAATATAAATTTGGGAAATATTTACCAAAAAAAAAAAATTGATATTCTTTATTTGTATTTATTAAGTGGCTCAGAGGCCAGCCGGTTCAAGCCGATAGTGTTGGAGGCTATGCGGCTTCTAACCCGTGGCATGCATCTCTGATGTTGAATGATTTTATAAAAGTGCTTGAATTTTTAAATAAATTTATTTATAATACGTTGAAAACTTTGATTTGGTTAACAAAGCATTTTGTCATATTTTTCAGACTCTAGAGGTTAATAATATTTTATATTCACTTTTAATTATTTTTACCTCAAAAATAGTTTTTCATAACATAACAATTTTTTTTCCCACAAAAATTTTTTGTTTACCAAAAAAAAAATATCCAAAAGCGTTTTCTTCCACAAAAAAATAAATATCTTGAGCTAGGGGTTAATAATATTTTATATTCACCTCAAAAAAAAAAAATAACTTGACAATATTTCATTTTATTTTCTCTATTATTAAAAAATAATGAGAAGGGTATTGGAAAAAATTTGCTAAAGCCGAGCTTAATAGTTTTACTTGTTTATATTAAATGCGTTGTTAGGCATCTTATTGGTTTAGTGAAGAGTTCAGCCACATAACCTGGATCCTTGCATACAGCAAGAAGTTTAGTTGTGATTGTGCAACTGTTTTCTCTATGGGGGATTCAATATGGTGGATGATCGAGTTTACTTTAAACTTGTTATTTAATGTTTGCAATAAAGTTGTTGAATCTAAATGACAAATGATTTTTAGAAAATAATGCCATTTGCGGAATTGAACTATCACAATATTATTTTTAAATAAATTCATTCTTTCAAAGGTATGACTTCTACTTTATACATAGTATAATGACTATTAACTTAAAAAGCTTTAAGGCAATTCTAAATAATAACATACATATTTCATCAATGAAATTGTGTGAGAGGTAAAAACTGATTCACCATAAAATTAGTATTCTTATAATGAACCACCAAACAATATTTATATCGAGAAAATGTTACAATTATGTAACGACAGTAAGTCATGGCTACAATAATTTTTATTACACTACTACAATATATTTTGATAATCATTAATGTCCGTACGAACATATCGATGGTCATAAGTTGATAACTCATTACTGACGGTTAAATTTTATCTTGAGCTAAAAATGACAAACGAAATTTCCATCATACTTAAATGATTTGACATTCTTTTTTCATGTCGTATTTTGATTGTTAGTTGTCAAGATATGACCATCGATATCTTTATTTTACCATCGTCTTCTGTTCATATATTTTGCAAGAAACTTCATCACCAATATTTTGAGAAAATACACAAAAGTAGTAACGAATAATAATAAACTCACAATACTCTGAATATGGGGCTTTCCATATATGCCCTATACACTCACCAAAAAAAGTCTGTAATGTTAACTGAAAATTTTGCTGTTATTACGGGAAATTTTGTAGAAATTAGTAGAAAAAATTAGTGACCGCAACTACATTTCTGTAAACTTTTTGTAAAATCAAATTTAAAATCGGTTTCCTAAAGTTAGCAAGAAAATTAATATTAGTACAATCAAATTAGTATACAAAATTAGTAAGCGCTACTAAATTTTAGTAAATTGCTGTAATTGTAAAATATAGCACAATTTTTATTTATAACAATTTTTAGATACACTTGTAACACTTTAAAGCTGCTAATTCCTTTTGTAAGTGTCTCACGAAAAAAATTTACAAATTTATATTTTTTTTTATCGAACAACATTTTTATATTTTATTTATTTTTTTCAAAAAAATATTAAAAAAAAATCAAAGGCTTAAAAATAGTAAAAACAAACGAATTTATCATTTTGTTTTCATTTGCTAATTTTTGTTTTGAAAAATATGTTTAATAAGTTTTTTGGATTTTAAGGTCAACTTTTACGGGCTGATTTTCAAATCAGTTTTCAAACGTTTGTAAAATGATTTATGAAGTTAATTTGTAAAATGTAAATGCAAAAAAAAATGTACTAAATAATAATATTTTTCCAAAAGTCAGTACAAAAATAATAAAGTGGCATTGAAAACCGCTTAGAATGTTCCTACTAACTTTTTGCCGAGTGTATAGTACGAATAAAAATATAAACAACTTTTTGAATTTTTCCAAAAAGTGAGCCAAGTAGGCGTGTTTCAATATTTAAAAAATTAGCGCTTGAATTTTTTAAAATAATTCAATGGATTTTGAGGAATGCTACAAATTAAAATAATTTAGACTAGTTCTGAATTTATAACTAAATTTATATAATATGCAAAATCTTTTTATATGATTTTTAAATAAATTCTCCTTCATTTATAATCACATGTTGGGAAATGTTAAGAGTATTTTAATAATCTCAAAAAGATCTCAAAATATGACGTTTTTAAATTTTTCCTTATGGAATTACGCGGGTTTCGAAAATTCGAATTCTTCACTCAATATGATAAATATGATATTGATTATACGTTAGTACTGATGACCTAAATGTTTAAATAAAAAATATTTGAATTTTTATGGTTTATTTGAGGTAGACAATATTCAAACTTTCTGAATCGACACACTCAAAATATTATGTAGTTTACTATTTGTAGTTTAATAAAAATAAAGGAACATACACATATTTATTTTTCAAAGAAATATTCATTTTAACTTTTTTATACATTTGTTAAAAATAATTTACTGTCATTTAAAGTTTTTTTTTTTTTGGTTTCATTTATATATTTTCAATTTTTTTTTGTTTAAAAATTTAATAAAAATTTACCCACAGACCGGAAACTTGTGGTTTATTTGTGTCCGTAACAGTTATTACAAATTTAAATTCAGAAAAATTCCAATTTCTTTTTTATTTAAATTGTTTGCTTATATGCAAAATTATTTTAATTTAAATTACAATAACTTCAGAAACACTCACACATATGGTCATTCACACAAAATGTGTCTATAGACTGTTTGAGTAATCATTTTGTATATTAAAAAAAAAAAAACAAACCAAAATACAAAAAAACGGAACAACTTGAATGATCAGTTATTTTTACGGAATTGGTAGGTAAAATTTTAGCATTTATTTTTAACTAAATAATCATTTATTTTTTTGTTACTGATGTGTCAGTTTTTTAAACAACATTTAAAAATAAATAACAAAAAATCCTTTAATTTAAATTAAAAGTTGGTAGGTCGGTTTTTAAATCATTCTTTTAAATGCTAACATATTTTCTGTTATTTTAACTAACAAAATATCTTAGGTGCAAAAGAATCCGATTTTCGAATAAATTTAATTATCTCTTACACTAAAAATTCTAATATAAAAAAGAAATATTTTTTATCCAATTGCCCATAAAAAACTGTAATACGTTATTTTTTCCTGCAGCGGGACAATTGGAATATAAAGCCTCATATGAATACTAAACCAAAGAAAATTGTTTAGGAAGCCAAAAAAAAAACTTTTTTAACTGAATATCAGTTAAAAACGTTACTGCATACTTTTTATTCAAAACTATTGTATTTTGCCATTTATTTTTTATTGTTAATAATAAATAAACTGATAAAATCAGTTAAAACCATTGAGGGTACAATTATTTTAATAAACAATAAATTATTACATAATTGTTTTTTTTTTAAATTTTGCGTATTTTTGTGATTATTTTTTTGTTTGAATGACAGGCAGATAAATTAAAAAAATATATATATTTCGTTATAATTCTACTCTTTATACAATTGAAAACAACTTTACAGATTTACTTTTTTAAAACAAACCTTAATACTTTACTGTTGATATTTTTCGAGTGTACTAATAAAGAACCTTATTAAACTATGGTCATTAAATAATAATAATAATATGCTAAAATTTAAAATTATACAAATAGATAAATTAGACAACATACAGACGGAAACACAGAGAAATATAGAGAGAAAGATGATTTTTGCTAATTTATAAAATTAAATTTATAATAAAAGCTGTTGTTGACTTGAGGTTATTAAATAGTATTAAAAGTATATTTTATAAAATACCTTCTTACGAATTTCTCAAGTCTGCTCTGGAAAAGTTAATAAATTATAATGGTCAACTATGTAAGTATCCCAGCAAAACCACAGATTACCAAATAATGGGTAAAGTAATTTATAGCCATAGGGGCCGATGGATTACTTTACACCTTACTTCATTGATGAATTTCACAGGAGATGAGCCTCAAAGTAATGTATATACCCATTACTTTAGAGGTGATAATGTAAGTGGTTACTTATATGGTTACGAGAATGGAAAAAGTAATGTGTCTAAAAATAATTTTTTAAAAAGAGGAATTTTTATAAAAAAAAAATATTAAAAATATTTTATTTAAAATTTTTGTAATTAAAAATAATGTGGTCAAGATGGGATTCGAACCAGGGAAATTTGGTTGCCAGCCAAGAACTCTACCTACTGAGCTATCGGCGCATATAGTATTTGATTGCTTTAAACTAAATGAATTGTTGCGCTTCGTTTTTTCGCTAGTGTTGTCAATCAAACATACATTACCCTTTTGCTTACAAAAAAACAAAAAGTAATGTATCTAAAAATAGATTTTCAAAAATATTTCAATTATTGCTTTACATTTATAAATCATATATTACGTAATCAATAATGAGTAACTTATTACTTTATGCTTGTAAATAATGAAAAAGGTAACGAGCTATCATTACAAGGTAACGCATGAGAACATCGCACTCATTACCAAAGTTTTGCTGGGATCCTTTAAATGATGTGCTGCTGCTTTAACACATACAGTCTTATTGAATTGTAATAAATTTCAGTAATTAATCTATTTCCCTCTCTCTCTATCTCTGTGTATTTAGCTTATATTGTGTTTAATATCTATAATAGCCTTGGCAGCTGCTAAACCTGGAGTATTAGCTTTTCTTTATTTATTCACCATATACTAGCTCCCCCGTCTTGACAGCTATCCCTTATACAGATACTGCTTTAACTGATGGCTATTATGATTTACCTTAAGTTACATCACATGCTTCACCATATTTAGCTTCTCCTTATACTGCTACTTATCATAGTACTGCCTATGCTCCATTAACATAGTTCGATTTTCTTATTAAATACAATTACATGACTAAGATGATGTTTAAAAGTTTGTTATACCATAATAAATAAAATAATTTTTAAAAAATATAATTTATAAGACTATTTTGAAACTAATACCTTATGGGGAATATATAAATAAAAAAAATCCTAAAAGCCTGATACCTAGTTACCGGTATTTTTAAATAACGGAATATATTTAGAGGGAAATTTTATTATCTTTTTCTAAGGAATTTCCTCTTTTTTATTAATTTGTTTAACCTTCTCGTAATGTAATACAAGGTTTATATAGTTCTTAAAAGGGGTCACTTTTTAACTTTTTTAATCCACTTATTTTTTACAAATCCGAATGTGAATTTGGCCGCATTTTAGGAAACACATATTTTAAAATTAAGTTTTCTAACCCAAAGTGTTTGGGCAGTACGTTAAGGGAGAGATTTTTCCCTTTTTCGCCCCTCGCCCTAGAAATTTACAAAAATCGCCTTTTGGTGGCTGTCTACGCTGAAACCTTTGTGTCAAATTTGAAATTCCTAAATTCAGCGGTTTGACCCTGGTGATTATATCACAGCAAAACCACACATTACCAAATAATGGGTAAAGTAATGTATAGGCATAGGGGCCGATGGATTACTTTACACCTTACTTCATTGATGAATTTTACAGGCGATGAGCCTCAAAGTAATGGGTTCATTCTAACAATTATGCTTATTAAAAAACTAAAAGTAATGGGTTATCTTTTTGCAGATAGGGGGTAAAAAAATAATTGGTTACCTAAATGATTACGAAGAGGTTAACAATAATTGGTTACTTTGACTTTTAATTTTTTTAACTTTTACTTTCCACTTAAAACCTTTAATTTTTCAAACCAATTTAGGCTTTTCTATAAAAATACAAACTAATAAAAACACGAATGCTAGAGTTTTTGAAACTAAAAATGCTTGTTATCAATAGATGGTAGTAGTTTTTAGATTTTACAGTAGCGTGCAATATAAATAAATGCACATCCCGTAGTCTAGAATGGAGACAAATATGTGGACATGTATTGCAGCAAACGTCAAAATTATCTTATCTTCTGTGTGGATGACTCTATTTCGTAAATATTTATTGCTGACAATTTATGTTGCAATAATTCTCCGGCAATATTCGTTATCAATTATTGCTCTAACGTAAAACTCAGCTGTTATTTTCGTTTGACAATTATAAAAAAGGCGACACAACAAAAATCAAACAAAACATGATGAAGTTTAAAAGAATTAAATAAATTTTAACGAATTATGAGAAAAACAAAAAAAAAAAAATAATAATATGAGCTCGGCGATAAGCAATTTTGTGCCGTTATTCTGCCGATGCTTTGTACTTGTTGCTAAGATTTTTTTCTCTAATATATGTACATACATGGGATGGGATACAAATTATTTATAAAATATTGATTTTTATGCTAGGTATGATTTCAATTAATTTATCACAGTCATAATTTTATGTTTAATTGTAATGCGTTACGTAAACAACTGTCAGTAACTTATTACTTTATGCTTCAAAATAATGCTAAAGGTAAGGGGTATACATTACAAAGTAATGCACTATTTAATCACCTATTGGTAGCTCATTACCTTATATTTCATAATAATGCTGAAGGTAAGGATTATACATTACAAAATAATGCATTATTTATCCAAATATCGGTAATTAATTAATTTTGGTTGAATTATAATGATATAGGTAAGGAGTATACATTACAAAGTAATGCATTATGTATCCAATTATCGGTAACTCATTACTTTATAATGATATAGGTAATGAGTACACATTACAAGGTAATGCATGAGTTAATCGCACCCATTACCAAAGTTTTTCTGAAATGTTTACTTTTCCCCCTTATAATCCCATTTTCACAAAATTGTCATTGGAATCTCAGGGAACACATATTTTAAATGACAGATTTCCAGCTGGTAGTTTTGGGTAAAATGTTAGGGGGAAATTTATCCCCGTTCTGTTAAAATTTTGAAAAAGTCTGTCTTAGTGGGTGTCTATGCTGGAGAAGGAAGCCAGTTGTCGTTTCAACTTTTTAGGTCCAACAGTTTAGCCTGTAAGATTAAGGGGGCACTTGCTCCCTTTTTAACCCCTATTTAACCTCATTTTTACCAAGCTCCTGGCGAAAACTCCAAAAAGACCTTTTCAGTGAATTAGATTATACTCCAGAAAACACATATTTTCAATTTCAAGACTCTAGCTGGACCGCGGTTAGAGCAGTTGCTTAAGCTGAAGACTTTTCCCCATTGAACCCACATTTTTCTTTGACGAAATTTCAAAAAAGTACATCATCAGTGAATCAACTTATACTACAGGGAATGCTTATTTTAAATTCCAAATTTTTAGGCAAAGCGGATAGAGTAGGCCGCTAAAAGGGAAATGGGTCACTTTTCCCTATTTAAAACCCTTTGTGAAAATTCGAAAAAGTACCTTATCAGTGGATTAGCCAGGGAACACATATTCTACTTTTCAGGTTTTTCACCAAAGTGTTTTTGGAAGACTTTTCCGCTTTTTTGGCCCTCCGACATAGAAATTCCAAAAATCGTGCCTTAGCGAATAAATATTCGCTAAGGCACGAGAGACATTTGTACATACCAAAATTCACGTTCCTAGCTACAGCGGTTTTGGGCTGGACTGTGATGAAAAAAACCCGAACTAGCACGAATATCGAAAAAAGCCAAAACATATCCTCATTAAATTTAAATAACCGCTGAATATGAGAATATTGGGCAGCTAAAAAAAATACGTGAATATTAATTTGCGCTCAGCTTCTATATATCCAAATTTCAAGGATGCCTTTCTTGTAAGCAAAACTAAGTTGACACACTCATTCATTAGACTGTCCTTATTTACAGTTTGAAGTCAAATTATTAGCTCTCAAACTGCGGTTTGACGGAATCTGTAGTTTATAAAATACAGAATTTTTT
Organism: Eustalomyia histrio; assembly: GCA_949748255.1. Taxonomy (NCBI): domain Eukaryota; kingdom Metazoa; phylum Arthropoda; class Insecta; order Diptera; family Anthomyiidae; genus Eustalomyia; species Eustalomyia histrio. The sequence continues at coordinate 68,331,731 of OX456524.1, read as the reverse complement.
GATTAAGGAAGGGTAGACGGACATTTATTATCAAACATTTGGAGGTATACTGTTTTATCACCTGTTTTATACCGTTTGAACCCAAACAACTAACTTTAGGGTTATTACCGAAGAGTAGTTGGGCATTTACAACTTAATATTTAGATACACCCTGTGTTAGTACAGGCTATCAGTAAGTGACGGATGTATCGAGAAATAATGCCTTTTGGAGGTTGGATTTTTTTTTGAAATTCAAAAACGCGTGTTAAGAAGTGTTGAGCTTTCGAAATACGTATTGTTTTTATGATGCACCCTATTTCAACACAGATTGTAAAAGTCAAAAATGCTTTTGAATCTTTTATATTTTGCAAATCTTGAACAATTTTAAATAATCAATAAATTTTTGTTAAAAATTACAATCTTCAAAATGCATTTATAATCAAGACAGAAAAATTGCACAACCTGTAACTTAACGAGTATTAAAGCAGGGTGTCTCGTAATATAATAATTGTAATGTTTGGACACCGAAAGTGTAGTGTTTAATAAAACAAACTCCACACAGACAAAAGAAATTCATTGTATTAAACGAATTTCTGTTGCCACAAACAAACTTAATGGTTTGGTATTCGCAACCGAATTATATGGTTGTCGCAATCAAATGACCCAATTAAAAAATATTGTTTTAACCCAAAATTCCGTTGTATTAACCGTTTTTTTTTTGCCACAATCATTTGTATGTAGATGGAAAGGAATTTTAAGACATGGCGGGGGCAATGAGGTAGAAAGTAGCACGTCATAAGTAGGACAGGTGTCTAAACTGTTAAAAAAAGTCAGTTTGAATACATGTCACAAAATTAACTTAGAACTACACTCTAATTAATATCTGTTAAAATTTATCCAACTCACAGTAGGAAACTGTACTTCTACTATAAGTTGGGGAAACTTACTCTTTGTACTACAAAATACACACATTACGCGTAAATTGGTATAAACAAAATGGGTAAAATTACATTAAAAGTGCGTACAAATTAAATTAAATTTCGAAATTAAAAAGTAAATTTACGAAATTTGTGCGGAAAAATCCCTCAAAAATGTGTATATTTTCTACAACGATGTTGAAAATTCAAAGGCCCAAATTTTTTAGCAATAAAAATAATTATTTAAAATAAAATCAATACATTTTTTATTTAGTAACTCTCAATAAGTATAAAAACAATAAATTTTTTGGTTAGTAATTCACTTTAATTTATAAATTTAATGAAGCTTTTTTTTAATTTTAATTTTTTTTTTCATTATCAAAATGTCATTGTTTTTTTTTTTTACAATTTAAGTTTGTATATTTACAAACTTTGTGCGTAAAATTTGTATTAAACAAAATAATACTATCTTTAGACATAATGTGTTTAATTGTAAACACTAATTGTCTAAAAATACTTCGTATGCGAATTATTGTGCATGAAAGTGTGCGCAAAAAAGTTTTACACATTTGGTGTTTATATTTACCGAATTTTCGTAATATTACATAAAACTTCACCCATTTTATAGTGTCAATTAACAAAAATTTTTTTAGAGTGTAGTCAAAGTACACAAAAAAAACTAATATCGAGTTTCAATTAAAATATTTGTAAATACAATTAAAAATTGAATTTGGACCAGCAAAAAAATTTTTCATTTCAATTAATTTTTGCTAAAATTAATTAAAATTTTCAGTTATTTTTTAATTATATCAATTAAATTTTTAATCAAAAATCTTCAACGTTTAAATTTTTAATTATATCAATTATAACATTAATTAAAGTTTTACACAAAAATCAATTAAAATTTTAATAAAATTTTTAATTTAAATTCCAGCATCAAATCAATTAATATTTTAATAAAATTTTTGATTGAAATTCCAGATTCAAACCAATTAAAATTTTAATCAAATTTTCAATAACTTTTTTTTATCAAATATACATATGTTTGTGTGTTATTCATCAACCCATGAAAATTTCTAAATATTTTGTACCGAATAGTTCATAGGAGTACCATAGTTTGTTTTCAAGTTCCCATTTTTAAAGTTGAAATACCCAAAAATCCTTAACAATTTCTTTAATAATCAAATTTTCTTTTTTTTAAATGATTTTTCAAAGATTTTGTTCTAGAAAAAAGGGTGGCATCTTTAAAGAATTCTAACTTTAACAATTTAAAATTTATTATTATTTTTTTAATTTTGAACTAGACCTTTTAAAATTTATTTGAATATTTTTCTACTTTATTCAATTTATATCAAATTTAGAAAATCAATTTGATTTTGCTTTTCATAGAATCAATCAAATTGATTAAATTTTAACAGAATCACAAAACAAATTATTCAATCGAGTCAAAATTGAATCATTGATATGAAGTGATTATAATTTATTCATAGGATCACAAGATTTATAATATGAAATATAATGAATTATCAAGCTCTGCATTAAAACCAATACATCATTAATTTAACAGAAATAGCGCCCCGGTAGGCTAGTTGGTAGCGTGCTAGCTTATCGGTGCGGGGGTCGTGGGTTCGATTCCCACCAGAGATCCGGTCTGTTTTTGCTACGAGCCGATGGCATTTGTTGCTAGTGCGCGGTTAGGGTATTAATAAATATATAATTTGTAATTATATCTTTAATGAAATAAATAAATAAATAAATAAATAAATAAATAAATAAAAAAATATCTTTCGATTATAGATCTGAAAAATCTATCAAAATTTATAAATTTTTTTTATCAACAAATTTTCAAATCTGAATCTATATCCCTGCGTTTATTAAAACTATTTTTAATAAAATTTTGTTTTTTTTTTATTTATTTTTTTTGTTTAGGAATTTAAGATGCAATTTTGCAAATTAAATAACTGTATACTTTATTCATTATCAATAAAAAATTTAATTGATATGATTAAACTATTAATTGAAAATAAACAAAAAATAATTAATAATTTTTTCTGTGCAATTTCTTTTAGAAAAAAACCATCAAAACTCAAATTTCCCCTGCTTTGAAATCCCATTTAGTCTTTTTCTGAATAAGGATACTAGTCGTATGAAAATTTCCTCGTATATTATGCACCCTTAATTTAGTGCTAAAGACAAGAAACAAACCCCAACTCTCCTTATAATAATTCAAATACATTTAAATATTTTTAACACAATTACCAACATCATTGTTATCATTTGTAATTGTAAAGATTTAACCAGAAAAAGAAAAAGTCAGTCAATTACTATCAAACATAATCGTTGGGTATATTTGTCTTCTATTGCATGTTTGCCAAATGACCACAAATCTGAAACATTCTGGTGATGAAATCTATGATGATGATATTAATGAATACAATGTTGGCAAAACTTTAAGTAACAAAACTTCTACTAAAATGTGAACATTGTAAAACCCAAGACCAACTAGAACAAAAGGGACAGGACTACAAGTGTCATTAATTCCAAACCACAACTTCTGGTGTAAAAGTAATCATGTTGATTCTGTTGTAAGTGCTGTAGGAAAACACATAGTGATGGAAAATGCATCAGTAACAAACACAACTACTGCATACTAAATACTAATGCAGTTGAATAAGAAAGTTCAATTATTTTTATTTTTCTTTTGGTGAACACAAAAAATTTTGTTATTTTAAGTTTAAAATTCAATTGGCAACAGTTTTTAAATCTGTGTTTAATTTATTTTTCTTCCTTTCCTTTCCTTTCTTTACTTTCTTTTTTTCACTTACATATTCATTTTGTTAATTCTTTTCATTTCGTATGAGTTCATTTTATATAATCGAGTTAAAATTTTTGTTACTTTCATTTCAATTTCCGTTTTATTTTTAGTTTTTTTTCGAGTATTTATTCTTTTGTTCGTTTGTATTCAATGCATTTGTCGTTTTTTTTTCTTTCAATTTCAACACAAATTGCATCAAAATTTTACGAATGACTCAAAGTGACTTTAAACATGTACTACATGTAGAAAAAAAACATAGTTAGGGCAATTATATTTAAATAGCATCATATATTTTTGGGTTTATAATTGTGCCAAAATAATAAACATAATATAGTAATCATATTATGATTATAAAATTAGCATTATTTTTATCATAATAATATAGAGTATCATGTTATGATTGCATGATCACATTATAATACTGATCATTATATGTTGCTAATTAAATTTTTTTTTTTTTTTTATTTTGTGAAATATTTATCATATTTTACTATCAAATACATATGTAAAGCCTCAGCACCATTATGGCATTATAGAGGCGAGTTGGCAAAATTAATTACAATTTTCATAAAAATAAATTTTATAAAAAAGAAAAAAAAAAATGTTTCAAAACAATATATTTAAATAAAAGAAAAAAAAAAGTATAAATATATATATATGAATATATAAATATAAATATATATATAAATAAAAGCATAAAAATATAAAAAAAGAGATCATATCTTTAAGTCAGAAGCTCCTCCAAACTTTGCAAAATATATTTTTTTAATGAAATTTTGAAATTTGAAATTCGGTTGATTGTTTTTAAATTGAGAGGTAATTTGTTGAATTCACGACTACCCATATATTCTATTCGCTGTTTGGTTAATTCCAGTCTACACCGCGCAGTAGCTAAGTTGTTGTTATTTCGTGTATTAAATGTATGTTGGTTTCTAAAAAACTGCAGAGTGTGATATCCAATATTATGTATGCACTTGAAAACGTATAATAATAGTTGGTATTTATACAGTCCATGTATCGGTAAAATAGATTTGAATACATTTTTGTACAAGGTTATAGTTGAATATGTTGGAGGGAGATTTGCAACTACCTTCAACGCTTTGTTTTGAGTCCTTTGAAGAGATTTAAGTTCAACACCATTCTTGTATCCATATAAAATTGCTAAATAATTAAAATGACTTTGTATCAATGCATTGTAAATTAAAAGTTTCGTATCCTGTTTAAATTTGTTTTTAAATTTGTACAAAAAGCCTACAGCTTGAGCTGTCTTTGTTTTAAGATGCTGGATATGTTGACTCCAAGTAAGGTTTTTTTTGCAAATAAGAGTTTACTTCTTTTATTCTTTCCCCATCTACAAATATGCTGAAGTTATTAACCTGACTATTGTAAGGCTTGAATCTTATTAACTTCCTTTTAGTTGAAATGAAAGTATGACTTTCATTTCAACTAAATTGTACTAAAATATGACTAAAATTTTAAAAATATAGCAGTTTTTTTTTGTGTCCTGATTTTAGCAAACTACGGTTTCAAACCATAAATTTTTCTTTTTATATAAAATTGTAAATTTGATCTTTATACTTACTCAAAAATCTTTAATCTGCTTAAGATTTTTCCCTCAATAAGAAGATTTATGTTTTTTAATTTTTAACAACAGTTATATTTTTTTATTTCACTTTTTTTCCTCTTAAATTCGTTAACAAAAAACAAAGAATTTGTAAATCCTTAAAACCAATCTATTTACGCAAGACATAGGAAGCGGCATAAGGATATGCAGAATAAGCAGCAGCATAAGGAGAAGCTACATAGGGAGATGCATAGGGATATGCTGAGTAGGCAGCTGTATATGGGGCAGCATAAGCGGCAGTATAAGGAGCAGCATAAGCGGCAGCATAAGGAGAAGCAGCTACAATGGGTGATGAGTAGGCCAATGGAGCAACAATACCGGGCTTAGCAGCAGCCAAGGCAATAACAGCCATCAAACATACAGCGAACTGTTTGTTTATAAAAAAATAAATTAATTTATAATTGTAGAAAACTTTAAATCACTTTTGTTATAATTAAATACTTACAAATTTGAACATTTTGTTTTGTTTTAGTTTTGTTTTTGGGTGGTTGGTGGATAATTGGTTTAATTGAACTGATAACAAATGATTAAAATTATTATGTTTATATAGCAAACAATAGTTACCAGAGGTTTTTCTGTTAAACATTTAACCCTCAACTGTTTTAACAGGCGTTTTTAAATACATTTCGTATTTGTTGTAATTACGGAAGGTGTTGCTAGAATTTTAAATTAAAAATCGATGTTATTATAATATGACATCGTGTATTTAGAGGTATTTTTTTTTTGTTTTTATATTATACTTGTATTATTCAGTATTGTTGGCTGGACACATCGTGTTTTGGTTTCATTTTTAGCTTGACCATCATCAATGGTTTATTGTGCCAATAACCTGGCCCAACAAAAGCCCTCGTTAACTATAGTTTGCATATAAGTATGTAGTTTAGGGTGACTTTTATTTTTAATATATATATATAAGTCTTGTCAAGTAGAATATCGATTTTGAGTCCTAATAAAAAGACAGAAAATCGAATGAAAAAAATTGTATAAAATATTGAATTTATCTCAAGACATTTCGCGTGATATAAGAAAAAATCTCGTCTAAAAATATATTTTTTTCCGTGAAAAAATTTAAATTCTTTTTGCTCGCAATCTTTTCTATCTTAAAAAATTTCATAAAAAAAATTTTTTTTGGGGAAAATTTCTTTGGGAAAAAAACTTTTCACAAAAAAAAAATTTTTCACAAAAAAAAATTTTTTTTTGTTACTAAAAATTTTTCTTAGGAAAAGAATTTTTTGTTACTAAAAAATTGTCTAAAAATATTAAATACCAAATACCAAAATACTCACTGAAATACCGTTGTCCTGAAAATACTGTTATCCCTAAAAGACTGTTATCAAAACAACTGAGATACTGAAGTTTCGGTAAAAAAAATTTGTATAAAAATTTTTTTTGGGAATAAAATTTTTACTAAAAAATTTTAAATACTGTTATCCTTAAAATTGTGACAGCGAAATAACTGAAATATCGTTATCCTTAAAATACCGATACCGAAATTAAAATCAAAACGACCTAAATACTGTTTTCCTTAAAATACCCTTACCGAAATAACTAAAATACCCTTATACTTTTAATACGGTTACCGAAATAACTGAAATTAAATAAAAAAAAAACACATTTACCTTGCCTAAAAATCGTTGATATTGAACACATGGTCTTTAAAAATAAATCATTATTTTGGTCCAAGGATCAAAAAACACATTTATCTTGCCTTAAAAATGTAAGATTGAAGCTTGAGCTTTTAAAATAAATCATTACTTTAATCTAAGGATACGCAGGATTCCATTAGGATCCATTTAAAGGACTTCCTCTTATCTTAAAAACCAAAAAACGGATTTTTAAGAAATTTGACGGAATGAATTTATGTAAAGAGTAACTCATTTAATTACGAGGGCGGATCAATAAGTCCGTAACTTTTCGAACTTCCCACGTAGTTATATAAAATGCTCCCATCAAGTTCCACCTGTTTTGAGGAAGTTCCGTCATTTACTTTGCGTTTAACAGCTGTTCAAAACATACAACCTCGTGAATTTTTTTAAAAATGGAATAAAGTGAATTTCGAGTGATCATTAAACATTATTTTTTGAGAAAAAAAAAACCGTCAATCAAACCAAGGAAAGGCTTGATTAATACTATGGGGACTCTGCACTATCGATTTCAATCGTAAAAAGTGGTGTATTGACTTTCGTTGTGGCCCCCAGTTGAGGTCCCTACACTTAAAACAATTGAAAAAATTCACGATGTGGTGTTGGCCTATCGGATATTGAATGTGCCATAGATTGTGGTAGACATAGGCTCAGTGGTTTTAATTTTGAACGATCACTTAGGTATGAAAAAGCTTTCCGCAAGATGGCTGCCGCGTTTGCTCACAATCGACCACCAACGGAATCGTGTGACAGCTTAGTTTCCATCGCAAAAATCCATGAAGTATACTACGCCCCCTTATTCGCCGTATTCTCCGGATTTACCCAATTACTATTTCCTATTTCCAAACCTAACGAAATGGCTCGGTGGAAAGAGACTTAGCTCCAACGATGAAATTATTGATCAAACAAATGCCTATTTTATGGACCCCGAAACTTGCTCAAAATTTGACAGTAGTCTATTAACAGGTGGTACTTAATGGGAGCAGTGTTTAATTTCATATAACTACGAGCGAAGTTCGAAAAGTCACGGACTTATTGATCCGCCCTCGTATAAATAAATCACTTAAAATAGAATTATATGTCAGAATCGCAATCACAATATATTTTCCGTTACCGACTGTAGTTTCTTGAAAAAGTAATATGTAGAGTTTGTTTTTAAATGAAGCATCAATTGAAATTCATAGAAATACATTTTTTAACTATTTGAATCAGTCTTTCAAAAAACAAACTAACATATAAAAAATACGGACTATCAGTAGAAGTTGGTATTTTCAGTTAAATGTTTCTAAAAAAAGAAATTCAAATAATTCCTTTTTGCTTTTTTTTTTTATCAAACTGGTTTGTTTATATACAAAATTATTTCAATACAAATTACTGGAAATTGTTCAAACATACACACATATATACCTCTGTGTGTGTTGTGTTTTGTTATTACATACAAATAAAAAAAACTTTCAATTTGAAAAACAAACTTCAAAAATCACTTTTGTCTAACGTTTTGTCAGTTAAAAATTTATGATTATTTTAAACGACTTTCAATTGTTGTTACTACTTTTGTCGATTATTAAACAACCAAATGGGCTGAATATAATGAAAAAACAGTAGTCCTCTTTTTGATTGTATTTTCAATTAATTTAATATGTATTTTAGATTCCTTTTAACGGAATAATATTGTAAGTGCTTTATTATGATCCGAAAGAACAATCTCTGACATTTACTGTTTAAAGATAATTTCATTAAAATTTGGCCGCGACAATCGGTGACGTTGTTGCGGTGTGAGTCTCTACATTGTGACCTACCAATAATAATAATGGATCTTATAGTATACCACTTGATATTTTTTTAGGTCATTTTATTTAGGCTATTCTCTACATTTTGTCGGCTTGCTATAAAGTAAGAATCAGGCCTCTTCCCCCATTTCCCCCCCCCCCTCCCATTTTCTGGTACTTGTACTGCTTCCGGATACCATTACCAAATTATGCTTGGTGTAGTTTTATCTTGTTTGCATGCCCAACTTTAATTTTTGTACTTATTTGGATTGAATTGATCTAAATTAGTAACGCAACCACCCCCCCCCCCCCCCCCGTGACCCATATTTGCAAAAAGTTTAAAGCGGGGTTTAACTTTGATTTATTTTTTTGTCATCAAACTGTGATAACATGTCAAAAATGGTAAATTCCCTTGTATAAATAAATGCAACCACAATATTTACATGTTTTATATTTGTCTTCTTTTTTTCTGAATGTTTTTGTGTTTGGAGAGGGATTTTTTTTAAGGTTGTTGTGTGAGCCAATTATGTCACTTTTGTTCAATAGTTTTGGACATTCCCTTGTCATTATTTAGACTATAACATAAGTTGGTGGTCGGTCTAATATTGAGCATGAAACCTAAATATAATCATAAGATTTTTGTTACCGAGAATTTTACAAAACTTAAACCTTTTGTGTAAATACAACAGGACAGTGAAAGTTTTCAAAAATGCCAAAGATTACACTATACAAATATACTTCAAAACGCTGAATGGGAATCTGGCAAAGAAAATTTGTCATCTGATGGAGAGTTGGCGAAATTGTTTAAACTGTTTAGGGTTAGAAAACTCATACAACCTTCTGTATAACAGTCCAACGCACTAACCATTACAACACAAAGTGGGGTTGCTTCATTTTGAATCAACTGCTTAAACGTGTATTTTGATTGTCTTAGTAGAATAATTATTCCTTATAAGAACTTAACATTAAAAATTTCAAAAATATTGTCTAATCTAAATGATCGATATTCAGAATTTTCACTGTCATGTTGTTGTACAGGTAAATAGAATAATAAATCACAAAAATTCCAAAAGTTTTATATAACACAGAGTGGTGAGAGTGTGTGATGTTTTAAGGTTTATTTTACATAGATTTCTTTGGTACAACATTTGGATTTGCATACTACACATTTATAGTACACAAAAAAAACTTTTTGTTAGATAAAACTATAACAACGAAAGAATTAAAGGCAGTAATTTATCTGAAATTGCCCCTGATTTTTGATCAAATATAAAATCTGTGGAAACTGAGGCATTTTATGCGCATGTTTTCTTTAAAAATATAATTTTTACTCAAAAATTAAGTAAATGTACCAATGAATCTTAAAATTTAATTATGAGACACTTTTAATGTAAAATGTGTAAATTTACATTAGAAATGTGTAAAATTAAAATTTGTAAATTTATTAAATTTGTGTGTACAAAGTTTTATTTTTAGAATAAATGTGCCCATAAATTGTAGAAAAATACAGATTTTTAATACAAAATTAAATCTGTAAAAAATGAGGCATTTTATGCGCATATTTTCATTAAAAATATAATTTTTACGCACAAATTAAGCAAATTTGCAAATGGGTCTTAAAATTTAATTTTGAAGCACTTTTAGTGTAAACTGTTTAAATTTACATTAAAAATGTGTAAAATCAAAATTTGTAGCTTTATTAAATTTGTGTGTACAAAGTTTTATTTTTAAAATAAATGTGCCCATAAAATGTAGAAAAATACAAATTTTAGGTAAAAAATAAAATCTGTGGAAACTGAGGCATTTTATGCGCATATTTTTTTTTTAAATTATAATTTTTACGCACAAATTGAGTAAATTTACAAATGAGTCTTAAAGTTTCATTTTGATACACTTTTAATGTAAAATGTGTAAATTTACATTAGAAATGTGTAAAATTAAAATTTGTAAATTTATTAAATTTGTGTGTACAAAGTTTTATTTTTAGAATAAATGTGCCCATAAATTGTAGAAAAATACAGATTTTTGATAAAAAAATTAAATCTGTAAAAATTAGGCATTTTATGCGCATATTTTCTTTAAGAATATAATTTTTACGCAGAAATTATGTAAATTTACAAATGAATCTTTAAATTTCATTTTAAGTTACTTTTAGTGTAAGATGTGTAAATTTACATTAGAAATGTGTAAAATTAAAATTTGTAAATTTATTAAATTTGTGTGTACAAAGTTTTATTTTTTGAATAAATGTAAACATGAGGTATTTTATGCGCATATTTTTTTTAAAAAACCTTTTTTGTCGCAATTTTAATGTAAAATGTGTAAATTTACAATAGAACTGTGTAAAAATTATATTTTTTAATTTTGCATATTAACTAAATTTGTTTGTAAAAAAACTTTATTTTTAAAATAAATATGCCCTTAAAATGCCGAAAGATGCATATTTCAATGCAGGAAAATCCCCAATGTATGTATCTACTTACACATAACAGAGTAAATTTACCCAATATTACAGAAGTAAACTTTTCTTCTATAAGTTGAATAAATATCAACAGAAATTGTTAAAAGTGAAATTAAAACAAAATTATTTGAATCAATACAACATTTAATTAATATCAAATTCAATTTTAAACAAATATTTGTTAGGAAATTTTTGCACAACAATTGTTTCTCTTTACGGACGTATTATTTTGAGTGTGAAGGTATTTTTGTGTTATGTGTGTTTATTACTCAAATAACACACACACACATACACGTACGTACAATAAAAAAATCAAATCAACTAAAGTCTTACAACTTTTTTGATTGTGAATTTAAAATAAAAATAATAGAACAAAAAACAAATCAAAAAAAAAAAAAAAAAAATGGATGATAATTTAATCCTTTAAGAATGATTATTTAAAACCTTTTAAGTTTAAATTAAACTATTAAACTAAAGGTAGAATCAAAATCAGTTGATTCCAAATTCATTCCTTGAAAACCTGTACCCTACAAAGATGGAATAAATTTCTTGATTTTAGGCACAATAAATTAAGACTGAGTTAGGAAAATGTTTACAAGCTGAATAAAAATATTCTTAAACAAATAATATTTAATGCACAAGAAAATTAGCAAAATGTTAAAATAACTTAAGCTTTTGTGAAAACAACGAAATAAGGGTTATTTTACGATATATTTTGTCGTTTTGGCATACAGCAAATTTGTAAGAACTGCCGCAGCACCAGTCCCTTTATATGAAAAGAACCTGTCGTCGTTACATGACATTGTCATATGGATCCCTTGTGACATCTTATAGCACTTATTTGGGACATGCCACCAAAAGTCATACTAAGTTCTTTTTTGGAGACGGAATATAAAAAGTTTGTATCAGAAACCTTGGAAAAGTTTATCAAAGTTTTAATTCAATAAAAGTAAAACTAAAAAGTCATAGCTAAAGTAATATTTAAAAAAATTATAGCCAAACATTATTCTCATAACAACTAAATCAACATGATTTTTGTTTTTATAAATTTACATTCTTTGTTTTAAAATTGTTAAATAATAACTAAATAAATAGTACAATCAATATTCCCCTGTGATTTTGATTTTATTGCTTAGGCCTGAATGCATGTATAAGAATATTTAAATATGAAATGCTTATAGAATATTTAATTAGATAAACTTACCAAAATAAAAGATACATTTATATTAACAAATCAAACACCTACACACAATTTAACACAGTAAGTGTTTGTATCATACATTTTTAATTTAAAATGAAAATGAAATTAAAACATTTAAGCCAAGTTTTAACATTAAAACAATTGACTACTGACCTTTGCATACAAAGACGTGCCTGGCTAAAATTACTATAACGCTGTCAAATAAAACTAAAAATCTGAATTCAAATTTTAGTATAAAAACTAAAAAGTATTTACAAAATAATATCAGTTCAATAAGTTCTATTAACTAATAAACAAAATCAACAAAACCAACAAAAATGTTCAAATTCGTAAGTTTTAATTAAAGAAGGACTACATTTTGAAAAAAAAAACAAGGATATTTTTATAAACTAATATAATATTTCTTGTTTTCTTTAACTATAGTTCGCTGTATGTTTGATGGCTGTTATTGCCTTGGCTGCTGCTAAGCCCGGTATTGTTGCTCCATTGGCCTACTCTTCACCCATTGTAGCTGCTTCTCCTTATGCTGCCGCTTATGCTGCTCCTTATACTGCCGCTTATGCTGCCCCATATACAGCTGCCTACTCAGCATATCCCTATGCATCTCCCTATGTAGCTTCTCCTTATGCTGCTGCCTATTCTGCATATCCTTATGCCGCTTCCTATGTCTTGCGTAAATAGATTAAGTGATTGCAGAGAAGATTGTTAAAGTTAAAATTGTTGAATTTGATAACGAAAAATTATGTCAGAAATAAAAAAAAATTACTCCTTTTTAAAAAAAAGCTAAAACATCGAAAATTTCAATTGTGTTCATTATTTAAAAGAACGTGACATTTTTAGTAAATATGTATATGGAAATCTTTCTGAAATCTTTTTTGTTTTTCGCAACATTTTTGTTCCACGACCAGCAAATATTTGTATAATTCTTGGTGCAATTTATGTCTAGACTATTACTGCAAAATTTGAACCCATTTGGAACTTTGGTGAAAAAAGCCGTACTAGTACCCGAAAAAGACCGTGACATTTTCATGTAAATATATGGAAAACGCAGTACCTTCTGAATTCTACTATGTTTTTCGGGACATTTTTGTTCCACGATCAGAAAATATTTGTGTAATTCTTGGTGCAATTTATGTCTAGACTATTACTGCAAAATTTTAACCTTTTTAACTACCCGAAAAAGACCGTCACATTTTTAAACGAAAATTCACTTTATGTTATTATAGTTTTTTGTTGTAAAGGGTGTTTAAATTTTAAGGGTCGATGTTGATTTTGAATAAAACACAAATTATTTAGGAAATTATTGTCATTTCTTTTTATTATGATAATATGGTATGGTTCAATTATGTATGGAACAAAATATCGGCCAAATGGACGCGGCGACTTCGGCGGCACACCTCCATCCGATGGTCCGAATTTTCGATGATGCTGAGGCATAATTGAGGTTCTATGCCTTTAATGTGCCGAATTATCTCATCCTTTAGCTCTTGAATTGTTGCTGGCTTATCGACGTACACCTTTTCTTTCAAATAACCCCAAAGAAAGTAGTCTAACGGTGTCAAATCACATAATCTTGGCGACCAATTGACATCGCCACCACGTGAGATAACACGGCCATTGAATTTGTCGCGCAAAAGAGCCATTGTTTCGTTAGCTGTGTAGCAAGCGGCACCGTTCTGTTGAAACCACATATCATGCACATATAAATATTCTCAATTTCTGGCTTCAAGAATTCCGTTATGATCTCGCGATAGCGAACACCCACGGCGAGTTGAGGTTGACGGCTATTCTGCCACACTATCGCGAATGACAGCAACGTTTTCCGCAGAACGAACTTGGCAAGCATGCACAGGTGTTTTCTCATTTCCTACAGACCCAATTTGCAGAAATATGTGCACAATTATCCCGATTGTGGACACATTTGGTCGATTATGCTGACCAAAAAAATCACAAAGTGAATTTTGATTTAAACGCCCATTTTCATAATAAGCCTGAATAACTTTAACGCGTTGCTCGATTTTGTACCTTTCCATGGTTCAAATTGAGTTAGTCTGAAATTGAGAAATGTCAAATGAAATGCAGAAAAATACTTGACGTTTAGGTGTGGTTCACAATCAACATCGGTCCTTAAAATTTAATCACCCTTTATAAGAAAAAACTCAAGTCATATAAAAGCAATTTTTAAAATGGTATTTTTAAAAAGTACTTTTTTCAAAAAGTACTTGTTTTTGAGAAAGGTACTTTTTTCAATAAGTACTACTTTTTTAAATAGTATTTTTTTTTGAAAAAAATACTATTTTTAAAAAAGTACTTGTTTTTGAAAATAGTACTTTTTTAAAAAAAAAATAACGTTTCTATAAAAAAGTACTTTTTTAAAAAGTATATTTTTTAAACTATTTTTTTTTTGGAAACAAGAAGTACTTTTTAGCAAAAAGTACTTATTTCTACATGTACTTTTTTTAAGAACATTTTTTTTGTTAAAAAAAGATCTCTGGAAAATTAACTTTTTTGTAATTAAATTTTAAAACGGTACTATTTTTGAAAAAGTGTTTTAATTTTGAAAAAAAATTTAATAAGTATTTTTGTTTTTATAAAAATTTTGTATTATTAAAAAAGTACGCATTGACCAGTTTTTACGGGTAGGCCGGGTAGACCATGTTTGGGACTGGGTAGACCGAAACCCGGGTAATGGGGGGCTGTAGTAAAAACTGATATTTTTTTGTTAGTTAGAACTCATTTAAAAAAATAAATACAGGGTGACCCAAAAACATTCACCTGATGTTGTTTTGCTATATCTTTTAAATGAAACGATATAAATTATTTAAAAATGTTTATTTGGATCATTAAGTTGTTCTCTATAAAATTTTTAAAAATTATATCGGTCACCGCCATTGTTAATGAATATTTGGGCTGTTTTTAGAGAATTTTGGAGAGTACCTTGAGCGATAAGTTCTTGCACTCTTGTCTGATATGCTCTTTGAGAGTTTCCAAAATCTGTGGCTTGTTCACATATATCCGTGACTTTTAAAAACCTTAAAAAAAAAGTTTAGAATGCTCTAATCGGGTGATATTGCTGGCCACTACAAACACGCAGAGTAATAACATGGTTAAGGCAATCATATTCGAAGAGCATCATATATTTTTGGGATTATGATTGTGCCAAACATAGTCGTACTATAATATATTATGATAATAAAATAATTTTTAGCATAATATGATTCGAAACTATGCAAAAGTCCTTTAAATTTAAGAATATTTCTTTAGTAAATGTTTTTGCTAAAGAAAAAATTTTGTATTAAGGACTTTTTCAAGAAAAATACTAAGAAATTCTAAGAACTTTTTTTTTAATATAAAACATAGATTCTATGGACTTTTTCTAAAAGAAAAATTCTTAGATTTTAAGGGAATTTGTAAGATGTTTTTTTAGATAGTCCTTAGAGTCTTAGAATTTTTTTTCGTTTAGAAAAAGTCCTTAGCAATCAAGAATATTTCTACTAGAAAAAGTTCTTAGAATCTAAGTATTTTTCATGATGAAAAGTCCTCAGAGTCTTAGAATTTTTTATTCATAGAAAGCCCCTAGAATCTTAGTTTTTTTTTTTAAGAATATATAAATTTTTATCTAAGAAATCGTTTGCAGAATGTGAGAACTTTAAATTAGAGAATAATCCACAGAATCTAAAAATGTTTTATCAGTAAAATTTCTGAAAATGTGGTATTTTGTATTATTTTTATTATCCTGAGTACTTTTTCCACAAGAAAATCTTTATGACAATGAATTTTTTCGACAGTTAATAGATTAATGTAAACTATAATGTAATGTTTTATTTGATTATTCATTGATTGTTGCTAGCATTTTATAGTTCCATAATTATCATATTTTTTTATAGTCAAATTTGTTTGTTACCACAGTATGGTTACAGCCAATCATGTTGTAAAATAGAAAGTGGCAATCATGAAATAATAAAATATTTACTATAATAATGATGAATAAAAATATTTACTATAATAATGAGGGTAGCGACCATATTGATGATTAGAGCCTATTTTTAAACCAATAACTTCATTGTGACAACCACGCCAGTATACAACAATCATAATATAGTAACGCTCATCATATGTATTGCAACCATGTGTATTACATGCGTGAATCGCCAATACGTTACATTAGACGACCCGAAAATCAATACTTAAAAATGTTTATAGCATTGCGAGATGTGTGTACAGTTGCGCCGTCCTGTCGGAATTCCATTTCCTCCACTCCCAATTTATATATGGGTCATCAGTGTTACCCACGGCATCTTTGAAAAAATAAGGCCTGATAACACCCCCCTGCATTGACTTTAAGTAGATGTAGCGGCACTTCGTATTTGACACGTGGATTATCTAATATCCCAGAAGCGCAAATTTTTGTATTCCTTTAGTAGAAATGGGGTTTTGTCGCTCTTGGGAAATTTGTGCAGAAAATCGTCCATTGAGGTTCAGTAGATCGTAAACGTATCTGAGATATTCGATAGACGGTTTGCAGGCAGTATCAGATGGTTTTTTCAACATATTTGCAAACTATCCTCGAAGAGAAAATACCCTAAGAAAAAAACGCGGCCAAAAATAAAGAGTATGAGTACTGGAGTACTTAAAAGAACGAGTCTCATCTAACACTGATAAAAATCCATGCATTAAATACAAAAAAAAAAAAAAAATTTAAAGTAACAAAAACTTAAGTAAAATCAACGAAAATTTGTTGATTTTACGACAGATTTTGTTGTTTTGCCATAATTTTTGATTTTTATATATGGATATTGTTAATGCATGGCAGCCCTAACAGGGTATGTTCATGCAGTTTTGTTTTTTTCCCTCTTCTGCTTTGTCATGCGATCGACAAGCAATTGGTTTTAAACTTTTTCTTACAACATTCATTCGTGTGTGAACCATTAGAAAAAGAAGTTGAACTTATAAGAAAATTGTGAAAAAAAAAGAATAATTTTGCGTGTTGGAAAAAAAACAATAAGTTTGCTAAACAATAATTTTAATTTTAAATTACAACAAAGTTTGTTAAAAGTTTGGAAAAACAAAAAAATCAGAATTTTACATAAAATTTCTTAAATTATAACACTAGGTCACAAATAACAAACTTTTGTCTGTTATTTGTTTCTAGCATACTTTTTCTCATGGATTTGGACCTACTGAACACGAAAATGAATTTTAAAAATTTTTCTGTCGATTGGTTTGCGAGATACAAATTTTTTAATTTTTTTTTTTTAATTTTTGGAGGTACACTTACTATTTTGAGCATATCTTTAGTCTTCTTTGACCTATTTTATCCTACTACTACTCAAATTAAAGACAATTGAGCCGTCTACAACTTATTCTCAGAAAATTTTCAAATCGGGTTAGTAGTTTTGATGTTGGCGGCTTAAAAAGGTTAAAAAACTGCGTTTTTTTAGTAAAAATGTGGCTGAAAAATTCATATAAAAATTCATATAAAATGTAAAACGCGATGTTAACAGCGATTTTAATTTTTTTACGTATAGCTGACACTTTTCCAAAGAAAATAAGCCCTTACTTAACAAAATCTGATGACAAATGGCCGACTTATTATTTTTTTGGTAAACGACCGAAATTCCGCTATTTCACGATTTTTTGATTTTCATTATTTGCACAGCTTACCTACCCAACGCAAACGAATAAATACATTTGAACTTAATTTAAAATAAACAAATTAGTCTTCGTATATTATTTTTTAATTTATTTACAGCACTACATGCTCAATGTATCGCACAATTAGCTAAACTAACGAAATTAAACTAACTAATTAAATTAAGCAAATCAACGCACAAAAAAATGAGTAAAAACAAAGATATAAGTGTACATTTTATGCCATGTGGAAAAACTGCTGACTTCTTCTTTGTTTTTTGTATTCGCTGCAATCGGTCTCACGTATTAGGGTCCAAATATAGTCACCCATCATAGCCGTGTCATAGTTGCCCTGATAGCGTCGTTCCATAGCCTTCAATTCCTGATGAAAGCGCTCGCCGTGTTCGTCGCTCACGTCTCCTAAATTCTCAGGGAAAAAATCCAAATGAGAATCCAGAAAGTGTATTTTAAGTGACATGTGCACTCCCATGGCTTCATAGTTCTTTACCAGATCCTCAACTATGTCCTTATAATTCGGGCTTTTGTTGTTTCCTAAAAAGTTTTCCACAACAAGCCTGAAGGAATTCCATGCTGCGGCTTCGATGGGTGATAACAGCTTTGGGAATTTTTCATCTTTCAACATTTTTTTTATCTCGGGTCCTGCGAAGACTCCTTCTTTAATTTTTGCCAGCGAAAGGTAAGGGAAAATTGACCGTAAATAGGCAAAAGCTTCACCTTCTTTGTCTAATTTTTTGGCAAAATTTTTAATCAAACCCAATTTTATGTGCAGCGGCGGAAGTATTATATTTTCACGGTTCTCTATTAGTGGTTTGCGCTGAACATTCGCTTCTCCAACTACAGGTTTCGTTCGTACCGGCCATTTTTTTTTTATATAATGCTGATCATCAGCGCGGCTATTCCAAAGGCACAGAAAACAGCAATGTCGCGTATAGCCTCCTTGGAGTCCACACAGAATGGCCACAACTTTAAGGTCGGCGCATATTTTCCAATTGTATTTCCTATACTCTATGCATTTCAGCAAAATGTCCATAGTTTCATAGTTCTCCTTTGAATGAACCGCATGAGCAATAGGAACAGATGGCTTTTCATTCCCATTATGTAAGAGAACTGCCTTCAAGCTCTCTTTGTTGCTGTCAATAAACAACCTCCATTCGTTGGGGTTGTGAATTTGGTAAAGCTCTTGGAACAAGCCTGAAATGTCGCTGCAAAAACATATTTGGTCTTTCTTTGTATAAAATTTTGCATACTCCTTGTGACGGTTTCTGTACGCTGATACTTTCACTTCTGAAGCCGCAAATCCACACTGTATCATCCGAGACGCAAAAAGTTCGGATTTCTCCTTAGTGAGACCAAAATCGCGCACCCAATCGTTTAGTTCGGCCTGTGACAGTAATTTTCGCTTTGCACCCGGCTCAAATTCGCTTGCATTTGACTCAGACTCTTCTTCTGACGATTCTGCTTTTTGAAGAGATGCACCAGGGCACACTGGATATGGCACATCATGCGAATGTGGTACTGGAAGCGCAAACGATCCCACTTGAGCGTAGTTCCATTTAAAAAATCTTCCTACCCCACTGTTTGTGGTGAGGCAAAAATAACAGTCTGTGGAATGGCATAGCGGCTTTTTCCACATCATTGGTGTATCGAATTTCATATGGCGGCTAAAATTAAAATAAATTACTATATTCGCTATGTATAATGTGTTTAAATAAAAATTCTTACCTTCCGCCAGCTGCCCAGTTGGTTAAGATTATATAGCAAAGATCACACAGCGACTTAGGTGTCCATGGTTCTGTGATATTTGGTGAAATACCAAAATAATTCAAATAGTGCAATTGTACTGCTGGAGTAAACTTGTGTGCGTGATTTTTTTTTATAAACTGGCCACAAACATTGCAGAAATTGTCTGGATCGTTCAAACACTCGAACACACGTAGTCTTTTACTCATTGTCTTCCTTGCGTTTTCTAAATATTAACTTCTTTACACTTTCACAGACAGTTTTGAAATGCAATTGATAACCGTGTCTCCTTATGTTTAAATATGTATGAGCATGTAGTGCTGTAAATAAATTAAAAAATAATATACGAAGACTAATTTGTTTATTTTAAATTAAGTTCAAATGTATTTATTCGTTTGCGTTGGGTAGGTAAGCTGTGCAAATAATGAAAATCAAAAAATCGTGAAATAGCGGAATTTCGGTCGTTTACCAAAAAAATAATAAGTCGGCCATTTGTCATCAGATTTTGTTAAGTAAGGGCTTATTTTCTTTGGAAAAGTGTCAGCTATACGTAAAAAAATTAAAATCGCTGTTAACATCGCGTTTTACATTTTATATGAATTTTTATATGAATTTTTCAGCCACATTTTTACTAAAAAAACGCAGTTTTTTAACCTTTTTAAGCCGCCAACATCAAAACTACTAACCCGATTTGAAAATTTTCTGAGAATAAGTTGTAGACGGCTCAATTGTCTTTAATTTGAGTAGTAGTAGGATAAAATAGGTCAAAGAAGACTAAAGATATGCTCAAAATAGTAAGTGTACCTCCAAAAATTAAAAAAAAAAAATTAAAAAATTTGTATCTCGCAAACCAATCGACAGAAAAATTTTTAAAATTCATTTTCGTGTTCAGTAGGTCCAAATCCATGAGAAAAAGTATGCTAGAACCAAATAACAAAATGGCTGTTGCCTAGTGTAATTAAACAAATATATCCTAAAAAATCTCCGTAACATTGAACGTGAAAAAATAAACTTGTGTTGAACATTTACAAACATTATAAAAAAAATTCAATTATTTAGAGCCTCTTTCTTAAAAATTATAAAAATTAATTATATCTTCTTAAAAATTATAAAAATTAATTATACGTTCAAATAAAAATAAAAAAAAATAAATTAATACGAAAAAACTTCAGAGTTATTGATTTAGTGATTTTTTAAGCAGCTTAATTAAAAATAAAGGTTTTAATTAAAACCAACATAACTGTGAAACTGAAAGTGTCTTGGAAAGCGTTACATTAAAACACAAAAACAAACAATAAAACGTGTTTTTCGGCCTCTTGTACAAGGCGTGTAACCAAACACCAGCTTTTTCCTTGTGCATATATATGCAAGAAAGTGTCGTTTCTTACCATATGAGGCAATACCCAAAGTTTCGATAAGGAAAACCAAACAACTGAAAGTTTAAAGTGAACGTGAAGTTTAGTTTGCCATCCCCAACAGCAGCCGCTACCACCAACCACTGGGAGAACGAGGAACAACCGCCAATAAGAAGAAGAAGGAAAAACCAGGTATTAGACAGAATTCAGCAGAACCAGTAAGTACCCCCTTTAATATATTTTAACCCCCGTGTATCCGTACATTTTGGTCCTTCGAACCGGATCCGGGTCCTCCAAAACCCGGTAAACCCCATAAACCGACATATTTGTCAATAATCTTTTTCAACCCCCATGCGATTCAATATGTATTGCCCTTTAGTACATATTGCCCCCCTTCTCCTCTAGAAAACATTAACTTCCATAACAATGAAGAAAATGGAATTTACCCCCCCGCGCAACTTAACACGCGTCATATTTTAATTTATCATACGATAAATTAACGGTACCCCGAAAAAACAAAGTAACATGAAATAACTGTTGACAAAATTCGTAGTACAGTCAGCACAAAAAAAACAAAGGGGCATACCTAATCAACAAACTTAGCAACTATCGGTCTAGTTGCAAAGTTTTGTACACTATTTTGTACAACTGTACCAAATATTAAGGCATAAGGAAATAAAACCGAAACAACTTGCCTAATCATTAGGCTTAGTAACGGTCGGTGTTGTTGCAAATTTTTGTACATCTTAAACTGTACAAAAATACTAGAAAGGAAAAGCTAAGGAAGAGCAGCAAAAAGAAGAAAACAACTGCAAGCATCATAACATACGTTTGCCCCCGCAGTACTTTTTCCGTTATACACGGTAGCTTGTAAACAAACAAGAGACAACAGAGGGGTCATAAGTACATTGCATTTTGCTGTTTGATATTCAAGGGCAATAGAAGTCAGCATCTCATGTGTTTGTTTTTTACTTGACAACGGGATCATTTTTTTTGTTGCTGTTTTCATTTTGCTTCATCCATCAATCAAACGCATATACCACAACTTATTGGTTTGATGTTCGATGAGACAACAAGTATAAGAAAACAAACAAGTACATGTATGTACTTGTTTTTTGTTTCTTAATACAAATCATAACTAGGTCACTGGCACAATAACAAGTTGTATATAAGAAGTTATATGTACAGTGGCTACGTAGGACGTTGGATAAGTCATCGGATTAACATTACTGTCATATGCTAATTTTTTTGGTCAACAATTATTAAATAATGAATATTTTCTAGGAATGTCACACCATTAAGAAAAATACCTTTAGACACGTTACCCATTGGTTCCAAATGGCTTTCAATCATATAGCCACATAATAAAATAATTATTGAAATTTTCTTAAATAAAATTTTTTCCGGAAATAAAATAAAATTTTTAAATTTTCCTCAACAAAATATTCCGGGTCGCTTTTACGAAGCACACTTAAAATTTTTTATTTTTACTTCCTTAAATAAAATAAAATTTTCTTAAATAAAATAATACGGGTCGCTTTTACGAAGCACCATTGAAAATTTCTCTAATTTTCTTAAATAAAAATTATACTGGTCGCTTTTACGAAGCACCATTGAAAATTTCTTTAAATTTTCATCAACTAAAATAATATCGGTCGCTTTTACGAAGCACCATTGAAAATTTCTTAAATTTTCTTAAATACCATAATACTGGTCGCTTTTACAAAGCACCATTGAAAATTTCTTAAATTTTCTTAAATAAAATAATACTGGTCGCTTTAACGAAGCACCATTGGAAATTTTTTAAATTTTCTTAAATAAAATTTTTACGTGAATAAAAGTAAGAAATTTTTAAATTTATTAACCCAAAATAATACTGGTCGCTTTTACGAAGCACCATTGAAAATTTCTTAAATTTTCTCACATAAAATTTTCCTCAATAAAAAATATAAAATTGCATAAATTCTCTTACAAATAACCAGGGTCGCTTTTACAAAGCACCATTAAAAATTTCGTTGAAATTTTCTCACATAAATAATATTGGTCGCTTTTTCAAAGCACTTTTTAGAATTTTATTAAATTTTCTTAAATAGACTGGCCGCTTTTACGAAGCGCCATTCATAATTTCTTCGAATCTTCATAAATTATAAACAAGTCACCTGCAAGATGACCTTGCTAAAGAATTTAATTCGTTTTTCGGACCGTGTGGTCGAATTCAAAAGCTACTTTGATGACCTGATGGTAGAGTCGCACACGCGACACACCCTGGAGGCTCATGAAAAACAAATCGAGCGACTCTGGTCGAGCTTCGAGAATTCTTATGAAGCTGCGTTGGATAAATATGAAACTATCCAAGAGGACATCGATCTAGAAGCCCTAAAGGGACGTTTTTACTCCACCTTTGGAGCTCATACAAGTGTGATCGCAAAAATTCACGAATTTCGTGAAGCGCTTCAGGCCAAGGCCAAAGTAGCTTTCTCCTCAACTGACCACTCAGGTGACCTAACCCATCATATATCTTTACCGCCATGTGACACCGAAGTATTTCACGGCGACTATAAATCGTGGCCAACTTTTCGTGACATGTTCACAGCCCTCTACCGCAACAACAAGCGCCTGTCACCCGTGGAAAAAATTTGCCATCTGGTAAAGAAAACGCAAGGTGAAGCCCGCGAACTTTTAAAAACGTGCCCTATGACCAACGATGGTTTCAACATGGCCTGGCAGAATTTAGTGCACCGCTACGAAAATAAACGAATTTTAGTAAACGCGCAACTAAAGACGCTCTTCAACCTGAAACCTATATCAAAGGAAACCGGTTCTGATCTCAGACGTTTACAGCGCACGATTAACGACTGTATAACAAACCTTCGTTTAATGCAAATTGACACCGCAAACTGGGATGTAATATTCGTCTACATCTGTTCAACGTGTTTACCTGAGATCACACTCAGCTTATGGGAACAATCTTTACCGAATACAGCAAATTTGCCTACATGGAAAGCGCTGGATGAATTTTTATCATCCCGGTTCCAGACTTTAGAGTTAGTTGCGGATATCCGATCCACCTTTTTAAGCTCACATGCCCCAAAACCTTCCCAATCGGACAGATCTAATAGATCTAGAACATTGCAGGGGACAAAGGTCAAAAGCTACCAAACTCAAGTTTCTAATGACAAAATGGGCAAGTGCGCTCTGTGTTCTCAGTTTCATCCGCTAAGATTTTGTTCCATTTTCCTATCAATGGCCGTTGAAGAACGCTATGCCACAGTGAAAAAACAAAACAAATGCACTAACTGCCTGGGAACTTCTCATGGTGCTAAAACATGCCAAAGCAAATTTCTTTGTAAAATATGCAAAGGGAAACATCACTCGTTGCTTCACCGCGTAGATCGAGAAAAAACGCCCGTTACTGCCAGTACCGCTGGCAAGGGCTCTGTTCATCTCACCAATAACCCCCTTCGTGATTTAGAAGTAACCCCCTCTCCATCGTCACAAGCAGCAAATCGAACGCTGCAATCTTTCTCAACTCATCTTGAACCCACCCCAAAATCTGTCATACTCGGTACCGCGCTAGTCGACGTGTACAATAGTGATCTCAAGTGTACTGTTCGTGCCCTAATCGACTCGGCATCCGAGGCAACGTTCATTTCGAGAAAACTTCAGATGCGTCTCGGTCTTTACACTCGGTCTTCATCAGCCCGAGTGCACGGGTTAAGTGACTCGGTGACCGCCACCTCAACTCAAAGCTGTCACATCAGAATCGGGTCCCCCGTCGACAAATCGTTTGAACTTTTTTCAAATGCCTTGGTCATCAAAGGTCTTACAGGTCACCTGCCTCACTATCCCTCGTCAGCATTAAAAAATGACAGTTTTTCTAATCTACAATTGGCTGATACTTATCGCCGTAACTGTTCTGAAATTGATTTACTGCTCGGTGGTGATGTGTACCCAAAAATTATTCAGGACGGTCTACAATGGGACACACATCAATCTTTGTTAGCCCAAAAGACAGTTTTTGGATGGATTATTACTGGCAACATACCAGCAAGCCCGTGTGGGAGGGCAGTCTTTTCATTTTTTAACACCATCGAATTAAATGATCAACTTCAGCGCTTCTGGGAACTCGAGGACCTCCCGAAAAGAAAACTATCCTCCCCGGAGGACACATACTGCGAAAATTTGTACACAGCCACTACGTTCCGCAATAAGGAAGGTCGATACGTCGTTTCACTCCCTTTCAAAAAAGATTACCCCGAAATATTAAATATAGGCCACTCTAGAAAAATCGCTCTCTCGCAGTTTCTACGAAACGAAATGAGATTAATAAAAAACCCACAACTTAAAACTGAATATGACCAAGTCATAACAGAGTACCTTACTCTGGGCCAAATGAAAAGGGTAACCGCCGTGAATGGTGACAGCGGCACATACTACTTGCCCCACCATGCTGTTATAAAACCCGACAGCACCACAACTAAATTGCGCGTGGTCTTCAATGCCTCTAGCCCCTCATCCAATGGCACCAGCCTCAATGATCTTCTCCACCCCGGTCCAGTCCTGCAAGCGGACTTGATGATTCTCATTTTGAGATGGAGATTTTTCCGCTACGTTTTTAACGCGGATATCGAAAAAATGTATCGCCAAATCTTGGTGCACCCCACGCAAACCCCTTTTCAACGAATTTTGCACCGGAATTCTCCGAATGAACTAACTCAGGACTTTGAGTTAAACACAGTCACCTTCGGTGTCAACTGTGCCCCCTATCTAGCTATCAGGACGTTGTTAGAACTTGCCAAAGAAAATGAAACCGCGTACCCTCAGGTTTCAGAAATTTTGCGAAACTACATGTATGTCGATGATGTCCTATCAGGAGCCCATACAATATCGTCGGCAGTGAAATCTCGCGACGAACTTATAGCAGTTCTGGAGACAGCGGGTTTCCCGTTACGAAAATGGACATCAAATAACGAAATGTTGCTGCAAGGTCTGCCGTCAACACACTTGCGCGGCGAAGAATTCCTTCAACTGTCTGAGTCCAGTATTACGAAAACTCTCGGACTAAGGTGGAATGCTGGCAACGACCATTTTATATTTAAACTTCAATCCAAGCCCAATCGTGAGTTAACCACAAAGAGATGTGTTCTATCCGAAATCGCAAAGTTGTTCGATCCAGCTGGTTGGTTATCTCCCAAGATTATAGTGGCAAAAATCATCATGCAGCAAATATGGAAAGATGGAACTGATTGGGACGAAGATTTGCATCCTTCTACGATGAACAAGTGGCGCGAATTTCTCGATGACTACATAAACATTGAGGAAGTGAGAATTCCCCGTTTCATTGATTACGACCCTTCCTACAAAATCGAATTACACGACGCGTCGGAAAAGGCGTACGCAGCCGCCATCTATCTTCGCTCTGAGAACCAAGGACTTGTCGCTAGCCACCTTTTGGCAGCAAAATCGAAAGTTGCCCCCATTAAATTTGTTTCCCTGCCTCGCAAGGAACTTTGTGGAGCAGAATTGCTTACAAAAATGATAGATTCTTTTCAAGGGCAGCTCAATCTCAAGAACTATAAACTTTTCCTGTGGACAGATTCCACCATTGTGTTGGCTTGGTTGAAAAAACCAGCTCATAAGTGGAAAACGTTCGTACAAAATCGAATTTCATCTATTGTCGAAAAGGTCGGAATAGACGCGTGGTCTCATGTCGAATCCAAAAGTAACCCCGCCGACTTAGCATCTCGCGGCATTACAATATCTGATTTGTCATCCAGTGACCTGTGGTGGCATGGGCCAGCTTGGCTAAGACGTCCCCATTCAGACTGGCCGTCACGTGGAAAGGAGTTTGACACGGAAGAAGAAATCAGACCAGTCCGTGCACTTACAACTTTAATACAGCAGGACGATATCCTTGAAAAATTTTCGGACCTGCCTCGCGCGTTAAGAGTCACATGCTACATTTTCCGTTTTTACAAACGAACGAGAGCCAAGGTGAAAGCGGAAGAGATCCAGCGAGAAGAGCTGTCTGCCAAAGAGATAATTTTCGCCCGAAATCGCTTAATAATCGCCTGTCAAAAATCACACTTTTTCAAAGAATACTTACAGTTATCTGAGGAAAGACAACTATCCCGGAAAAGCTCGCTTCTAACACTTAACCCCTTCCTTGATTCCAAAGGAATAATGCGAATAAATGGTCGTCTAGCGGATTCCCCTACTTTGAGTTATGATGAACGTTACCCCATTTTACTGCCTTACCATGCGCGCTTTACAAGATTATTTCTCATATATTTACATAAATACTCCCTACATGGTCAGAACACCCTCTTATACCGCTTGACAAGACTACGTTATTATGTCCCTAAACTTAAAACGATTATAAAAACCATTTTATCTCAATGCATAACCTGCGTGAGACATAAATGCCAATTCAGTCAACAAATCATGGCGGCATTACCCCCCGAGCGTGCCAGTTTATCACGCCCTTTTTTCCACACTGGCGTCGATTTTGCGGGACCCTTCGACATAAAATCCTATGCGGGTCGTGGCTGCAAGGTTACCAAAGGGTACGTGCTAGTCTTCGTATGTTTTTCAACGAAGGCGATTCATCTCGAAGCCACAGGCGATATTTCCACCCAAGCCTTTCTAGCCGCCTTCGCTCGTTTCTTTTCGCGCCGAGGGACCCCCAACGATATATATTCGGATAACGGCACCGCGTTTGTCGGCGCCGCTAACATCCTACATGAGGATAAACAACATTTCTTGTCCACGATTAAAAAGGGTCTTCTCTCTCAGGATTGTTTTACTCCCGTCGAATGGCATTTTATTCCCCCTGGGGCACCCCATATGGGTGGCCTTTGGGAGGCAGGCGTCAAAAGTTTCAAATCCCATTTTAAGAAACTATGCCATAGTCAAAGCTTCACTTATGAAGAATTCAGCACCATGTTGGCACGAATTGAAGCGTGTTTAAACTCCAGACCCTTAAGTCCTATGAGTGAGGACCCAACCAACTTATGCGCTCTGACGCCGGGTCACTTTCTCGTAGGAACCCCCCTTTTATCCCCCCCAGAGCCTGATTTATCAAGCCATTCCCTCAGCTACGTCAACCGTTGGCAAAAGCTAAAAGTACTTCACCATCACTTGGCCCGTAGATGGAAAGAAGAATATCTGGCCGAACTTCACAAGCGAAATAAATGGAAATACCCCCATCGAAATTTCGTTATCGGCGATCTTGTTGTCGTTAAACAGGACAACTTACCCCCCAATCAATGGCGTCTCGGTCGCATTAATAAAATCTTTCACGGCCCTGACAATAGAGTTAGAGTTGCCGAAATCCGAACCGCTAATGGCAACGTCACCCGGCCCATAGTAAAACTAATTTTACTACCACTCCCTCTGGCATCATGACAATTAATTATTTACTCTTATTTCTTCCTCGTTGCAGTAATTATGCGCCATCATAGCCGAGATAAAAGTTCTCCCATTGAGGAAAGGAAGAGGCAAGGAAAACCTCAGCCGAAAAACCCGGATTGCCGCCTATGCCGCAAAGGTCATTCGCTACGAAAGTGCGTCAAATTCCAACAAATGACCGTCTTCACCAGGCAAGACGTCGTGAAGCGCCACAATTATTGCCGCAACTGCCTCGCGCATTCACACAGCCTGCCAAACTGCCGCAGCCGCGAGCGCTGTCACGACTGCAATGGTCAGCATCATACTCTCCTTCATACACCTGTCATCCCCAGGGTAACTGAGAGTTTGCGCCGAGCAGACGACACCACCGTGATCCCCACAGTGATCATCAGGCTACAACTTAGCAAAGAGTGGATCCAGGTACGAGGCCTTTTGGACCCGTGCGCTTCAACCAGCGCCATAGCCGCTTTTGTGGTCGAACGGTATCACTTGCCGTTCGAGCGTTTTAATACTGATAAATGGTGTCAATTTACGTTTCGGACCCGTTTTGAGGAAGAACAAGGCTCTTTTACGGTGAAAGCCAGAATATCAAGCGATTTGCCAAAGAAGCCATCGCCTAAGCATCTCGATCGTAGCGTCAAAGACGCTTACCGGAACCTAAGATTGGCTGATCCAGATTTTTATGAGAGTAACACCATCAACTTTATATTGGGAGCTGATATCTACCCACGACTCATCCGAAGCGGTCTTCAACTGGCATCCATTGGCTCTCCACTAGCACAGGATACTGCCCTAGGCTGGGTCATAATAGGCAAATTTGGAATTTAGCCAACAAATATTTGTATCACTAACCTATATTCATAAACTTTACCCATTTATTGTACTTTATTGAATGAATTATACATTAAACCTTAACTTATACTTATGTAAATTATTAATAACACTATTGAATTGTTAACCCTATGAATTATTTTACCTAGTTGGTTAAGTATATTGGAACCCAATTGCTTGTCCTTCGTAGGGAAGTTTGAACTAGAGAACCTACCCTCGTTTGTTATCCTGGGTGATAACAAGGGGGGGCGGGATGTTAATGCATGGCAGCCCTAACAGGGTATGTTCATGCAGTTTTGTTTTTTTCCCTCTTCTGCTTTGTCATGCGATCGACAAGCAATTGGTTTTAAACTTTTTCTTACAACATTCATTCGTGTGTGAACCATTAGAAAAAGAAGTTGAACTTATAAGAAAATTGTGAAAAAAAAAGAATAAT
This sequence comes from Eustalomyia histrio, assembly GCA_949748255.1. NCBI lineage: Eukaryota > Metazoa > Arthropoda > Insecta > Diptera > Anthomyiidae > Eustalomyia > Eustalomyia histrio. The sequence continues at coordinate 68,301,898 of OX456524.1, read as the reverse complement.
TTTGCGTGTTGGAAAAAAAACAATAAGTTTGCTAAACAATAATTTTAATTTTAAATTACAACAAAGTTTGTTAAAAGTTTGGAAAAACAAAAAAATCAGAATTTTACATAAAATTTCTTAAATTATAATTAAACAAATATATCCTAAAAAATCTCCGTAACATTGAACGTGAAAAAATAAACTTGTGTTGAACATTTACAAACATTATAAAAAAAATTCAATTATTTAGAGACTCTTTCTTAAAAATTATAAAAATTAATTATATCTTCTTAAAAATTATAAAAATTAATTATACGTTCAAATAAAAATAAAAAAAAATAAATTAATACGAAAAAACTTCAGAGTTATTGATTTAGTGATTTTTTAAGCAGCTTAATTAAAAATAAAGGTTTTAATTAAAACCAACATAACTGTGAAACTGAAAGTGTCTTGGAAAGCGTTACATTAAAACACAAAAACAAACAATAAAACGTGTTTTTCGGCCTCTTGTACAAGGCGTGTAACCAAACACCAGCTTTTTCCTTGTGCATATATATGCAAGAAAGTGTCGTTTCTTACCATATGAGGCAATACCCAAAGTTTTGATAAGGAAAACCAAACAACTGAAAGTTTAAAGTGAACGTGAAGTTTAGTTTGCCATCCCCAACAGCAGCCGCTACCACCAACCACTGGGAGAACGAGGAACAACCGCCAATAAGAAGAAGAAGGAAAAACCAGGTATTAGACAGAATTCAGCAGAACCAGTAAGTACCCCCTTTAATATATTTTAACCCCCGTGTATCCGTACAGATATTCTATGGGCCTACACTTAGGAAGAATGTGAAAATTTCTTTCATCAAAAATGTGTCCAAGCAAAGTGTATGTACTATATAGCAGGGATGGAAAACATGGTACAATTGTACTTTTTTTGGTACATTTTTACTTTGGTTGGTACCGTGGTACTACCGCGGCTCATTTAGTACAATTTTAAATTTTTTCAAATTTTCAATTTATAACTTTTTTTTAAAAGCAACTTTATACTAAAAACCTGTTTTTATTTATTCAGCTACTATAGTAAAAAATAAAGTCAGTTTAAATTGAACTGGCTCTAAATTGGTGTCACATCAAATGCTCCAAATGTTTGCATACATACTAAAATATTTGGAAGTGGCAAGATTGAACAGCTGATTTAAAATAACCTCTCAAAACAAAAAAAAAAAAAAAAAAATAAGAAAAAAAATGTATTATTGTTAAAAAGCTATTAAGTGCCTTTAAATTTTTTAACAGTAAATCCTGAAAAGGCTAAATTGCCCTCGAAGGGAGACGGACACACAGAAAAAAAAATGTGTGACATTTATAAAAATTAGAGTAAAATTTTACAAAGTTTTGTGGTTAACGATGAATTTTGTTTCACCCCGTCAATTTAATTTTTTTTGAGTCTTTTTAGTGTCTAAGCAAATCTGACTCAGTACGATAAAATTGTTAAAAAAAAGCGGAACAAATTTTGGTACCGTGAGGATCGAAAAAGTACAATTTGTTTGTCTGATTGGTACAATAACAGAAAACATATTTTCCATCCCTGCTTTATAGACAAGCTCTCACGGTCCTCTCGATAATTAGCGGACTCGTAGCAAATCGTGCAAAAAGACAAATACATAAGAAAACCTAAACTAAAAAATTGTAAAATTAAAATTTTTCATCTTAAAGAGATTTTCTTCTTTAAGAGATTTTAAAAAGACAAAAGGATCATGTTTTGAGTTGTAACCAGGGCTGCCAAAATTTGCGGGTATTTTGCCAATTTTATGATAAAAAATAATGAAAAATGCCGATTTGACGATTTTTGATCGAAAATACCAATTTTTTTATTTTAAGTTATATCTAAAAAATATTCTATTTATTCTTAAGACATTCCATATTCTATAAATGACTAGCTTAAAAGCCGGCACTTAGTTATCGATAGTTTTAAATATCGAAATATATTGAGATGAAAATATTATTCTATTTTCAAAAGATTTACTATTTGAATAAATTTGTTTTATCTTTTGAAGTGGATGTTTAAATTAGAGTTTTGAATTTTTTTTCATAGGTTATTCCATCCTGTTTCGTTCTGCTTGTCTTCTGATTCATTTCCACTCGTGCCCCGTTTCATTCCATTTCGTATCCGTTGTTTACTGTTTTAATTTTACTCGTACCCTTTCCATTTCTGTCCTCTTCCTAGCAAATATTTCTCCATATACACCATAGCGGACAAAGCTCGCTACGTTGTAAGAATAGAAAATGGTTGCACCGGGCTAACTCCCGGGACTATACGGAGTTCCCAGATAATTACCCGGAGTCCTTAATTTTTTCCATGTCCCAGACCGAAATTCTAAGATGTACCTCAATAATGAGTTAGCCCATACTTCAGGTAACACATATTTCTAATTTCAGATTTTTCTCTTTGATCCCCATTTTAACCATGTACCTGGCTAAAATTCTAAAATGTAGCTGATTAATGAGTTAGCACATGCACCAGTTAACACTTTCACCTTTTTGCCCCTCCCCGTACACATTTCAAAAAATCCGACCTAGGTGAATGTCTACCCCGAAGAGGGAACCTTTGCACCAAATTTCATCTTCCCAGCTCCAGCAGTTTTGGCAAGGGTGAGAATTTTTTCTCTTTTATGCCCCTCCTCTTTGGATTTTCCAAAAATTACATCTTGTCTGTTATCTACACTGAAGATGGAACCTGCAAACTAAAATTTCAACTTCTAGATCCAACGGTTTGTGCAGGTTGTTAAGAGGGGGATTTCATCGATGAATTAACACATACTCCAAGAAAAGCATATTTAAAATTTCAGGTTTTTAGCTATAGGAGCTTGGGCAGACCGTAAAAGGGGGGTTTCCCCGCTTTGCTCTTCCCCAAAGAAATTTCCAAGAACTTCGTATTAGCGAATGCCTACGCCGCAGGTGAAACCTACATACCAAATTTCAGTGTCCTTCCTCCTACGGTTTGGGCTGGGCGATGTTGAATGAAAGAAATAAATATTTACATATTGCATATTTTCACATTTACATTACCATCAAACCATCCATCCATTAAACCATCGATCCTTCAAACCATCAAGCAATCAAATTTTCACTTTTGCACATTTGAAAATTGGCAAATTTTCACATTTGCAAATTTGCACAGTTACACTTTTGCAAATTTCCACATTTACACTTTTGCACATTTTCACATTTGCCCTTGCAAATTTGCACATATACACATTTGCACTTTTGCAAATTCGCACATTTTTACATTTGCATATATGCACATTTTAACTTCCCAGCTCAAGCGGATTTGGCAGGCCGTCAAGGGGGAGAATTTTCGCTTTTTTGCTTCTCCGCGTTAGATTTTCCAAAAGTCACGTCTTATCTGTTATCTACACTGAAGAAGGAACCTGCATATCAAATTTTAACTTTATAGTTTCAGCGGTTTGGTCAGGCCGTTCGGGGGAGACTTTTCCCCTTATTGCACCTCCCAGTAGTAATTTCCAAAAATCCTACTTGGGTGGATGTCCACGCTGGAGTGGGAACCTATGTACCAAATTTTAATTTCTCAGTTTTATCGGTTTTGGCAGGTCGTCAAGGGGGAGAATTATCTCCTTTTTTGCCCTCCCTGTTGGATTTTCCCAAATTGACATCTTAGCTGTTATCTACGCTGCATATCAAATTTCAACTTCCTAGCTTCAGCGGTTTTGCCAAGCTGTTAAAGCGAAGACATTTCATCCTTTCAAACCCATTTTTACCACGTCCCTGGCTAAAATTCTAAAATGTAGCTTATCAGTGAGTTAGTCCATACTCCAGGTAATACATATTTAAAATTTCATGTATCTTGCTATTTCGGTATGGGCAGGCTATTAAGGGGGAGATTTCCTCCTTTTTGCGTTTTCTCGTAGGAATTTAAAAAAATCCCGCCTGGTGTATGTCTACACTTCAGGTGTTACCAATATATACAATTTCAACCTTCCAGCTCTAGCGGTTTTGGAAGGCCGTCGAGGGAGAGAATTTCACCCTTTCCTGTCCCTCCCCTTTTGATTTTTCAAAAATCACGTATTATCTGTTATCTGCACTGGAGAAGGAGAATGCGTACCAAATATGAACTTCTCATGTCCGACGGTCTAAGAAGTCCGTCGAGGGGAAGAATTTCACCCTTTTCTGCCCCTCCCCATTGAATTTTTTTAAAATCACGTCTTAGCTGTTATCTACACTGAAAAAGGAGTCTGCATATTAAATTTCCAACGGTTTGGGAAGGCTGTAAAGGTAGAGACTTTTCGCTCTTTAAACCCCCATTTTTACCACATCCCTGGTCAAAATTCTAAAATGTACCTTATCAAGGAGTTAGCACATTCTCCCAGGAAGGCGTATATCAAATTTCAGATTTCTAGCTAAAGAGGTTTAGACAGGCTGTGAAAGAGGAGTTTTCCCCTCTTTTTCCCCTCGCCGATTTAATTTTCTACGTCGGTGGGGCTTGGGCTGGGCGATGTTGAATGAGTGAGTCAGTCAGTCAGTCAGTCAGTCAGTCAGTCAGTCAGTCAGAGATAAAATGCCAGAATTCGATTCTGAGTGAAGAAAAAAATCTTTAACCCTCTAATGTTCTTTCTTCTGATATCGATAATTTTTATACTATATACTTGGCCTTCAAAACTTCCCAGCAAAATAAGAGCTGAGGAAGAAGTAGTTAAACACTACATCTACTGAACACGAAGTTGTGAAAATTTCGGTGAATCATCAATGATTTTAACATTGGCTTGTCATTGGGAGGAAGTAGTGTGTTTCGGTGCTCTGAAAAATCGATGAGCAGATGGACTTTTTCATTAGTTTACGGAAGTAGTTAAATATAGGGACTACAAAATAAATATAGGGTGTGGCTTTTTTTACGTTAAAAATGTAATTTTGAACACGCCATGAATTTTTATGGAAAATATGTTTTCAATAAGGCATTTAATAACTGCAGGAATCAACCATTTTTGGACCAACTAAATAATTGTTTTTTACTAGTAGGGGTTAATATCAACATTTTTGGAAGTTGTTTAAAATGACTTCTTACAAATCGAAAAATTTTTACTATTAACTTCTTTGGATGTTCTGAAAAAGAGATTCGTAAAGAATAACATCCATTTTATTTTGCTGGGTTGCTGTGGCAAAGATATTAAAATTTTGATTAATCGCTTTATTTCTCTCTGAGGTTCCTCTTTTCCAACTATTCGTATTTAATGATATAATATGGATTTAAATATTCTATTTAAAATCAATTTTAACTATTGTTTAAACTTAAATAAAATGGGATATGGTACAAAATAATGATCCTGCGATGAGCTAAATGTACAAAAGGCTGATGTTAAAAACAAACAATTAAATTTTCGGTTTTTTTTTTTAATACTTTTCAAAAGTAATTTTATTTATTTTTCAATCATTTTTTCGTTATCAAATTTCATGTTACACAGTAACTAACAATTTCTTTGGAGCTCTAAATCTATTTACGTAACAAGTAAGAAGCAGCATAAGGATAGGTGGAATAAGGGGAAGCTACATAGGGAGAAGCTACATAGGGAGAGGCGAAGTAAGATGAAGCATAAGGATATGCGGAATAGGCGGCAGTATAAGGAGCAGCATAAGCGGCAGCATAAGGAGAAGCAGCTACAATGGGTGAAGAGTAGGCCAATGGAGCAACAATACCGGGTTTAGCAGCAGCCAAGGCAATAACAGCCATCAAACATAAAGCGAACTGAAAGGACAAAAAAAATAGTAATTAAAATAAGTTTTTAATTTTTTTTTTTTAATTAAACAAAGTCTAGCATTTTGTTTTTTTATTTTATAGATTATAACAAAATATCTTTGGTTATAAATTGATCACTCCCAACTTTGATTGTTTTACAATTAAAGAATAATACAGTTTCGTACAAAATCTCCTTTTGTAAACAAAATGTTTCAATTTATTACCCTCCACATGCATTTAAATTTATTTCAAATTTAACAATTTTTATTTATTTAAAACTTTAGTTTAAATCCTTTTTAAATGCTTTTCAGTTTAGTTAAGTTTAGTTTTTTTTCCATTGAATTCACTATATTTTTATTTCACATTTATATGTTGTGTTTCAATAAAACTTACGAATTTGAACATTTTACTAAATTTTATTGTTTGTTTAATTGTTTACAGAACTTTTTGTACTGATACTATTTTGTCAATAGTTTTTAGTTTTTATACTAAAATTTTATTTTGATATTTAGTTTTTACTTTGTACAAATTTGCATATTTAAGCCCCCGGCACGTCGTCTGCCTGCAAATATGTAAGGTCAGTTGTGTTGTGTATATTAACTTGGTTTAAATGCTTAAATGTGTATATTTTATAATTTAAAAGTTTATTAAATAATTATTTATTTCCTTGTATGTATTTATTTTAAACATTTTATAATATATATATTTTTTTTTAGATAATTTAACTTTAAAATTTTAAAACAATTTTAAGCAAAGTTGTTAATTTGGACAATTTTTTGTGGGGACAAATTTGAAAAAGAAATTATAAAACATTTTTATTTTTATATACATTAATATTTTGGTGCCTTTGAAAACGGCGAAAATGGCGTGCTAGCTTATCAGTGCAGGGATCGTGGGTTCGATTCCCACCGATTGCTTAGTCTGTTTTCCTTACAACAAGCTGATAGCCTTTGTTAGTGCCAGTGTTCGGTTAGGGTATGAGAATATAATTTGTAATTGTAGGATTAATATAAAAAAAAAATAAAAATAAATAAATATTTTATAATGCCAAGTGTTCCCAACTCCACAGTTCGGAAAATAACAGGTGGCGCAAAAGTAGTCCTCTTATCAGAAAATGCTATAAATTTTGCGATTGGCCCCTAATGTCAGTTCTGTTTTGACATTTGTGTAGTAAACACATGCGAAATACACGTTAATAAACAATGTTACGCTACACTGCTCCAGAACGCGGAATATTGGTGACTATTTATTTGAGCAATAATGAAGATGATTTTTCATCAAAAATAATCATGAGTGATGAGGCCCATTTCAATCTTAGCGGGTACGTAAATAAGCAAAATTTACGCTTCTGGGGCACTGAAAATCCGCGTGTAACCCACGAAGAGCCATTACACCCGCTCAAAGTCACTGTATGGTGTGCTGTTTTCGAAGACGTCGCGGGCCAAACGGTTACTGTGAATGGTGAGCGCTACAGAGCAATGATCAACGAGTTCTTTTTGCCGCAACTTGATGAATTGGGATTGGAAAACATGTGGTTTCAACAGGACGGTGCAACGCCACACACTGCACGTGCCACAACCGATATGCTGAAGGATGCATTTCCCGGGCGCCTTATCTCCCGTTTTGGCGATTTGCACTGGCCAGCAAGATCGCCTGATTTGACCGCTCCAGACTTCTTTTTGTGGGGCTTTTTGAAGTCGCGGGTTTATGTCAACAAGCCTCAGACTCTTGCAGCTCTTAAAGACAATATCCGTCAAGAATGTGAGGACCTATCGCCGGAAGTTTTGGCCAAAGTGATGGAAAAAGGGCTCAAATGACAATCAACTGTGGCGGCGGCCATTTACATGACATCATATTCTCGACTTGATGTAAAAAAAATTAAAAGACCAAATAAAAATAATCCACAAGAAGAATCAAAGTTTTTCATTTTTTTTTTAAATTACAGCCAAAAAACATCGGAAGGTTATTTTTGCGCCACCCTGTATATGTATTTAGCCAGTTTTTGGAGAAGTATACTAATTTTTAACTTTACTTTGGTTTTTTTTCATAAATTTTATACACAAATTTGAATCAAATCAGCTCAATAAACATTTATCAATAAACATTTGCAAAAATTTTTATGCTTCAAAAATTCTAATGCGATGTATAGAAAGCTACATTTTCCTTAGCGCAAATAATGAACACATTGAGTTTGTTAAAAAGGAAATGTTTTCTTCCAAATTTGATTAGTTAATAACTTTTTAAAGGGTCACGTTATATTCAAAATTGTACCAATGTTCTCAGCCGGGAATACATTTTCATTGTGTTTAAAAAAAGTATATTTTTATAACTTTTTAATAAAAGTGAGTTTTTCGACCACTCTAATGGCTACCTACCGTATTTAAACTTTTTTTTTTATAAATTTTTGCTATAGAATCGAAGGGAAGAGTCATACACTAAAAATAGTTTGTAAGTTAAAATAACAGAAAATGTCATTTACAAGAAATGATATTTCATTTAAAAACCGGTCTACTTAATTTTTTATTTAAACCAAACTTTAAACTTTTGTTATTTATTTTTAAATGTAAATAAAACAACTGATGACAAAAAATGATTAATCAGTAAAACTAAATGTAAAAATTTTACTTACCAATGCCTTAAAAAATAAATGATTTTATCATTTATTTGAAATTGTTTCTGTTTTTGAATATTTTGTTTTTTTTTGTTTAAACTACAAAATGTATGTATGCCTACTCTTTTTGTGTAAATGTTTTTCTGTATGTGTGTGTGTGTTTATGAAGTTTTGTAATTTGAATTGAAATAATTTTGTATATAAACAACCAATTTATATATAAAACAAATTGGAATTTTTTGAATATTTTTTTTTTTTTTTTTTTGAAACAGCAAACAAAATTTAAATTTAAAACAACTGTAACGGACACAAATAAACCACAAATTTCCATTTTGTGGTTAAATTTTTATTAAATTTTAAACAAATGAAAACAAAATAAATGAAACTGAAAAAAATCGGTAAATAATAGTAAATCGTTTCGAATAAATGTAGAAAAAAGTTAAAATAGATATTTCTTTGAAAAATAAATGTATGTTCCTTTATTTTTAAATGCAACGGAAAACTTGTTTATTAAACTACAAACAGTAAACTACATTATATTCTGAGTGTACACTCAGGAAAAAAAGTTAGTAGAAAATTTTGTAAACTGTTTTCAATCCCACTTTACTATTTTTGTACTGATTTTTAGTAAAAAAAATTATTATTTAGCAAATCTTTTTGCTATTTACTTTTTACAAATTACCAATTTACAAATTTTTGTTATTAATTTCAGAAATCATTTTACAAATTTTTGAAAACCGATTTGATAAAATTAGCAAAAAAAAATTACTAATTTTAAAAAAGTGGATATTAAAGGAAATGTTATTTCTAATTAAAACTTACACCTACAAACTTAAATTGCCTTAAAATGTTACATATATAAAAACAAGGGATCGGAAGTGAATATACCGACTCATGTCTAAAAATAGGACAACCACTTAAAATAGCACTAAAAAGTTTTCTTAGTCTTAAAAATCAGCCCTAAAAACAATTAAAATTTGATCTTAAAAGTAAAAACAAATTGACAAAATTATTTTTTAAAACAGAAATTTCCAAATTAAAACAATTCGTCAAGAATTCGTTTATGGTTTTACAATCTTTAATTTTTTTATACCCTTCACCACAGGTGGAAGGGTATATATAAGTTTGTCATTCCGTTTTTAATTTCTACAACATTGATCTTAGACCCTATAAAGTATATATATTCTGTTGATTTAACGATGTCCGTCTGTCCGTCTAAGTGTTGAAATGGGTTTTCCGAAGAACCTACATGATGAGGTCTTGATTGTTATTTATTTTGTTACATGTACTCCATTTTTGTTTGCTATTAAAAATCAGACAGATCGGTTAATAAATGGCTGAGATATTAGCAAAAAACCAGGACTACCTCTAATTTTTCCAGTAAAATCCCTTTGTTTAATATGTATGTAGAATTTTACGCATAACAAACACATCCATTTGTTGAAATTCTTTTCTTTCATCTACAGCTTTTATACACAAACAACAAACACATACAAAGATTTGTCATTTAAATAAAACCCAAACAAATCTCTAATGAACGAAGACTTTTTATATATGTACCTCTATTAACGATGATTTTGTGTGAGCTTCAATAGCTCAGTTGTCTAGACGCTATGTCACAAATACTTTTTTTTCTCTAAGGCCGCAAGTTCGAATCCCGATCGATTCACTTTTTTTTGTACATTTTTTTTTATTTTCTTAAGACTTTTTTTTTTGTTTTTTTTTTATCATTTAATAATTAATTAATAATCCATAAATAGGCTAAAAACATCAAAATTTTTATAAAAACCCTCTGATACAAACAAAATACAAACGTTTTTATTTCTATTTTTTGCTCCGATTTAAAAGAATTTATAAACAGATTTTTAAACCATTTTATATCTCATATATTAAAAAAGTTTATACATAATTTCCCTTTGAGTGCAACTATTTAAGGTCATAACTTATAATAATTTATAAAAAAAAAAAATGTATAAACTATTTTCCTTCAAATTTTTAAAATTAAGGTAAAGAAATTAAAAATATTTTGTAATAAAAAAGTGAAATAGAATCCGAAATGCAAGTTTGGCAGCTAAATCAAACTTTTTTGTAAAACACATGCAGTTCTCGCGATTTCTTTTAACGATTTGTTTAAATTCTTTTCTTTCACCTCTTCACACTTTTATACACAAACAACAAACACTATTCTAGAGCTGTAATATGACCTATGGATACGTCTTATATAGCAAAAGATCGAAAATCTTTAGTGTAACATTTTTGCTGAAAAAACTCGGAAATATCGGTTCAGATACAAACAAGTTATGCCCAAACCATAAATTTTTTTTAAATACCTATTTTCTGGAACCATAAATCTTCCCGAGTCCAAGTTTTATCACCAAACTAAATGGTTAATTTCCTCTTAAAGCCGTTCGTATATATATGTCCATATATAAACTTCAGTTTTTTCCCAACCATGGTGAAGGGTATATAAGATTCGGCATAGCTGAATTTACCCGCTCTTACTTGTTTTTTTTTTAATTTTGTCTAAAACATTTTTTGAAAAAAAAAGAAATGAAAAAATTTTAATGCTCGATAAAAAAAAATAAATTTGAAATTTTTTACTAATATTAATAATATTTAGTTAATTTTTTTTGTTCATTTTAGCAAACAGATTTTAAATTTCACTTTACAAAAAGTTTTCTAAAATTTAGTAGCGGCAGCTAATTTTTTTCTACAAATTTCATTGTACTACACGTCAGCAGACATCTGTTGCTAAGGTTAGCAAAAAATACCGCTGGGCTCAAATTAGTAAAATTTCCCATAATAACAACAAAATTTTCAGTTGTCATTACAGACTTTTTTGGTGAGTGTAGTAGTATAGAAAATGCAGCTGTTTTTGCTCTGAAGGAAAATGATCTCCAAATAATCGTTGAAATAAAAAAATTAAAAATTGCAATTTTTTTATTTGATGAAAAAACTTTGAAAAAAATTATCATATCACAAAATCAAAGATATTTTATCATTTTCTGACGAACTCGAATAAATATAATTTTTAATTAAATGTCAGATATAACAATATCTTGCTTATATGGTTTTATATGAAGCAATATTTGACTATATAAAGGGTGTCCCTAGAAGAACGCAATTTTAAAATCTGGCAACATTCGAAGTGTCATTGTTTGACATTTGAACAATTGTTATTGTTTGCTAATAGAAGGTACGAGGTTAGTAAAAATGGAGCGCTACACGAATGAACAACGCATTCTCATTGTGAAATTGTTTTACCAAAATGGTGAAAGTTTTGCAGCTACAGTTCGCAAATTGCGATCAATTTGGGGTCACAATAATGCTCCAAAAGAGTCAACTGTAAAGAGATTAATGGATAAATTTGCCGAAACTGGGTCTGTTAGTGATGTAAAGACAACAACGCGCCATCGACCAGGTCGATCGACCGAAAATGTCGCAGCTGTACGTGATGATGTCGCTCAAACTCCATCCACCTCAATTCGACACCGAGCTCAGCAAATTGGTGTCTCCAAATCCACTTTGCAGCGAATTTTGACGAAAGATTTGCATCTTCAAGCATACAAAGTTCAATTGACTCAGGAACAGAAGCCAGCTGACCATGGACAGCGAAGGGAGTTCGTTAATTGGGTATTGGAGAGACAACATGAAAATGCTGATTTTGCCGATAAAATCTTCTTCAGTGACGAGGCCCATTTTCATCTTGATGGCTTCGTCAATAGGCAGAATTGTCGCATTTGGGGTGAGGAAAATCCTCGAGTGATTCACGAGAAGCAAATGCATCCTCAACGTGTCACTGTGTGGTGTGGTTTTTGGGCTGGAGGAATCATTGGACCTTTTTTTTATGAAAATGAGGCAGGTCAAGCGCAAACAGTCAATGGTGTTCGATATCGTGAAATGATAACCAGTTTTTTCTTGCCTAGAATTGAAGAAATGAATGTGGAGGGCATGTGGTTCCAACAAGACGACGCCACATGTCATACAGCCAGAGAAACAATTCAATTGCTGCATCAGTCATTTCCCGGTCGTGTTATTTCGCGTTTTGGAGATCAGAATTGGCCGTTTTTGGGGTTTTTTGAAGTCGATGGTTTACGCGAATAAGCCGACGACGACTCAAGCCTTAAAAGTGGAAATTGGACGCTGCATTAATGAAATACCGCAGCATTCATGCAAAATTTCATTAAAAGATCGCGTGCATGCCAGCAAAGCCGCGGCGGCCATCTGCACGATATATTGTTCCATACATAACCTCATTCTGTCTACTTTACGATATAATAAAGTTTCAGGATTTTTTTTAAATATCTGTGTTTTATTTAAAATTTAAAAATTGCGTTCTGCCTTAATAATTAATCAATGTTATATTTAATTTAGTCTCTTTTTTTGTATTGCACGTCATTACCACTCGACTTACTACTTACTGTCTTGACAGTAGACTACATCGTTTTGTTTTTTTTTTTTGTGTGCAATAGTACTTACCAGGGATACGAAATGAGAATTTCAATTTCGTACAAAAGTGATTACCAAATTGTACTTTTTTGACCTCAATTGTACCATTTTTTTAGTATTAAAAAAAATAAAACACCAATTATAGATTTTTTTTAATATTTTTATTTTTAGTAAACATAACAAAAAAACTTTACAGAAAATGCAGTTGTACATTTAAATAATGTAATGTGTTACCCCGCTTGGTTCTCTATCCCGTTCGACAACAATCAACAATTGCACGCAATAATTATATGCAACAAAGTCGCCGTCTAAATTGGCTCTAACATAAAAGATATTCACAAAAATGTGCCAGAAAAAATGAGTTGCTAAGAAAATACAGTTTGGTGCTCTAGCTTCAGTGTCACTGATTTTTTTTAGCGTTCCAATTTTTGGTGTCGGATACTGACCTGGATTAATTTTTTTCTCACTTGCAATAATACTTGCCACTGTTCGCTGACCCATTTTAAAAAAATTGGTGATTTTACATGTGGAATCACCATTTTTAGCTTTTTCCAGCACCTCTTTTCTCACGTTATCGGCTGTTGGTTTCGTAGCAATTTTCTTTATTATTTTTCACTTTATTATGCACAAAATTAAAAAAAAAAATTCAAACTAATAATAAGTTTGAACAATTTTAGTACCCTTAATTGAGTATTTTTTTGTTGGTGCAAAAGTGAGCCAATTGCCTTGAGTTAAAGAGATCGATTTTGTCAAATGAAGAGAATGGATTTTGGGTAAGAGAATTATAAGTATGAAATCTAAATAAGGAAAAAGTTTTGTTTTTGTAAAGCAAACAGATAAATGACAGATTATTAACAAATATTTTACTAGCATTGGCTCACTTTTGCACCAAACTGTTAATAACGATAAACTGTCAAAATTTGTAAATTGCACCAAATAAACCATGGTAGTACAATCGTACTTTTAAGACCCAAATCGTACCAAAAATGGTACAATTGTACCAACTTTCGCATCCCTGGTACTTACATTTATTTTATTCACTTATTTTAATTCATTTCTCTGGTTATGTCTTGTTCATCATTCATTTATTTCATTCACTTTTGTTCGTGTCACTGTGTTTTTTTGTTGTGCTCTGCAATTCCAACTGTCATAAACAGAGTCTGTTTCATTGTGTTGATTGTTGAAAAGTGGCACATGAATATTATATGTAATGTACAATAAGTGTTTTATATTGTACTGATGAATGCAACTGTAGTAGTATTTACGATGATGATGATGACGATGATATGTGTAATGTGTATTTTGTATTTACTTAAACAAATATGTGTGTCAGTAGTGGTCAGCATTGTTGGTGCAAAAAATGCACAACATTCGAAATTTGAATTTCTTTATTTTTTAAATGATTTCAAACTAAAAAATCTCCTTTTCTTATACAAAATGTAATTTTCATGGTAAAATTACACATTAAGTGTTTAAATTTTTTTTTTTTTAAACATTAACATTTTATAAAATATTAAGGGTTTTCACTCTTGATAGTAAAATACCCTTGTAGACCTTGTAGAAGTTGTAAAAGTACTACCATTTACTACACCACAACAACAAAATGTATAGAAGCAATATTTACTAGGTTGTGGTTAAAATACAAGACCAAAAGGTATAGTAAATTCATGTTGTACATTTACAAAACTAACACAGCTGATCACTTAGCCGCCAAACCTATTGTTAATTTTTTTTATTTTTCATTTTGTGATCACTATTAAAAAAAAGTTGAATAATGGCTCAAAATATGGAAAAACCCAACTTAAAACAAATTCGTGAAAAAATAAGTAATTATGGGAATTTTTGTTAACTTTAAATTCTGTTTTATATTTTAATTTTTCAAATTGAAGCGGATCCACGAATAACGTTTTAAGCGACAATTTTCACAAAACCTGTTTTTTCCAGATTACCGTTAGAATAACTCTCTTTTATGACTTAAAAATAAAATTAAGCAAAATTATGCAGGATTTCGTTATCAAAATGCAATCTAAAGAAGTCAGTCAGTGGGATAAACCTACAAGTTCTTAAACGTTTTTTTTTTCGATTTCTCAACAATTTTAATTTTGTTGCTTACAACGTTATTCGCGGCTCTGCTTTAATTGATGAAAAACAAAACATAAATCAGCTGATTAAATAATTTACAATAGTTGTGTTTATGCAAGAAGTAAATAGACAAAAAAGTCGTTCACGCTTTGTAGTATAAATTTTTTTTAAATATACAAGGGTTGTAAATATACCACCAAGAGTGAAAACCCTTATTAATTTTCAACAATGAAATTGAGTCGATTAGACTCATTTGGAATGTTTTTTTTTTAAATTTTAGTAACATTTTGACACATTAAATATTGAAAATAAGAGTTTCTAAATTTTTTTTTACAGTTAACATTAAATGTGTAATATTTTGTAAGACACAGGGTGGGCTATTTAAAACTTTAAGTTTGAATCGGCTACAAAAAAGTTTTGATTATTTTTTCAAATTTCTGGTTTAATTGGAAAGGTTGAACTTTGTCAGTTAAGAATGAAACACAATATCATTCATACACGCAGAGAAAAAACATGGTTGGGAAAATCATATTCGAAGAGCATCATATATTTTTGGGTTTATGGTTGTACCAATCATAATCGTACTATAATATGGTTATCATATTATGATAATACAATAACCATAATTTTACCATAATATGATCCCTACAGTCATATGATGATTCAAAAATTACCATATTATGATTCTAAATCATAGTATGCTCAAAATGTTATTATATTATGGTCCCCACAACTATGTATATTATGATTCTATAATCATTTTATGATTCTATAATTAATTAATTTATAATTAATATAAAATCCCAGCATTAAACAATATATGATTGCTTTTAAGACATTTAAGACATAAACCAACTGACTGAACTGATAAAATGTTGGTTTTTATGAAAACAAGACAATATTATGACTGTAAATGTCAAATTCATATTTTATTTAATGTATAATTATTTATTGATATTTGCCAGCATTTTGTGGTTGCATAATTATCATATTTTTGTCATCGTCAGAGTTTTTGTTACCACAGTATGTTTACAGCCAATTATGTTATAAAATATAAGGTGGCAATCATAACATAGTAAAATATTTACTATAACAATGATGGTAGCGAACATGTTGATGGTTAGGCAGCTAATAATATGGTTGTGACCACCATATCCGATTGCAGCAAGCACAATAATGTAGCAGTGATCATGTTGAAACCATGTTTTTTCTCTGCGTGTATGACTACCACGACTGGCTCGGCAGTATCTTATCCGATCAACCCAATTTTCAGCACATTTTTGATTATTTCCGCTCCAATGTTCAATGGCAACTTCGATTTCATTTTCAATTGTCTCTGAATGGTTTGCGTAACATTTATCCTTAATGGCTTCCCAACAGAAAATAACCCAAAGGCCTCAAATCACAGCTACGAGCCGGCCAATTAACATCACAATTTCGGCTGATTATTCGATTTTCAAAAACAGTGTGTAAAATATCGTTGGTTGCGTTGGCTGTGTGACATGTGGCCACGTCTTGTTTAAATCAAATGTCCTCCATGCCATTCTCTTGAATTTTTGGAAATGTTTGTTGCACATTAAGTGTTTAAAACAACACAACTGATTTTTTGTGCTCTGTAAACATTAAAGATTTAATTTTCAAAAATAAAATCAAGTTGATTGTACTCATTAGGAATATTTTAATGATATAGTAATATTACACATTAAGTGTTGAAAATAACAGTTTCCAGGTTTTTTTGTCTTGTGTAAACATTAACAGCGGTATTCATAAAAAAATCTTAATTCAAGTTTCAAATACATATTAGTTAAAAAAAAATTTTAAGCCTAAAATAGGTTTATTAAAAATTCGTATTCATAATCAGTATTTTAAGTAATAAACGATTTAATGTTTTACTAACTTGAGGATGGCAACACTGTATTTTTTTATTTGTCACTTTAATCGTAATGATGCAAATCTATGATTACTAAACATACGGTACTCGTTTCTATGTATTTTTTTTTGTCGTTTTTCAGAAAAATATTGTTTTAATAAAATAAAAAAAAATTTATGAAAACTTGTTTGTTAATTAAAACACGAAAAAAGAGCCAAAACAAAATGCCCAGTAAAAGTCTTACATGGATAATGATTTTATTTTAGATAAAAAAGTATTCAAATAACCGGTTTTATTTTATTTGTTTTGATTAAATAATATCAAAAATATTATTATTTCTGCTTAAATTCTTTATCCGAAATTTTCGTCAGACGATTTTAAATTTGGGTAATAGTTTTTATTATAAACAAAATACAATTAAAATTTTCACATTTTTAAATAAAAATGGTTCTTACCAATTCTTCTGATAAAATATACAGTCAAGGAAAAAAGTCTACATACACCCTACAATTTTGAAGTTTTAGAGAATTAGTAGCGATAATTTAAAAAGATTTTATAGCAATGTTTAAGGCATGAATAGTATAAATTATTTAAAGAAAAAAAAAAGATATGAAAATAATATAAGATAGAAATTATTAGGGAAAAACATAATAATTAGCGGGAAAAATGTCTACATACAGCGTGGCAACTCCTAACATAAAATAGAAAATTAAAAACAACGAATGAGGAATAGCCGTTAACTTCGTTGATTTATTAAATTTACAAGCTTTACAATCGTTTACGTTGACAAAGTGATAACTAAATAAGATATTATTTAAATTTCTATCACTGAAAATGGAAAATCGAAAAGAGAAGATTCATATTTCAGTTAGAAATATGGTAGTAAATCTCTGAAAGGAAAATAAATCTTATGGAGAAATTGCTAAGATCGTAGAATTAAGCACGACTTAATTGTACTGTGCAGACGATCAATAGAAATTATGATTGTACCAATAGTACCGAAAATAAGTGACGAAATGGTGGACCCAAAAACGTTCGAGACGCGATGTTAACAGTATTATTAAAGTAGTCAACCAGGATCCGAAAATAAGTGCCCCAAAATTGGCGGAATATATCGAAAAATATTTAAATATAATTGTTACTCCTAAAACAATAACAAACATTTTGCATGACAATGGTTTTAAAAGCAGAGTAGTACGCAAAAAACCACTAATTTCAGCGAAGAATCGTAAACTTTGCCTTGAGTTTGCTAAAGCACATCTGGACAAGGGTATGGATTTGGAAGCGTGTTATATTTACCGACGAAAGTAAGTATAACATTTTCGAAAGTGATGGCCGATCCAAAGTTTGGAGAAAACCATACACTGCACTTCCCAGCAAAACCACACATTACCAAATAATGGCTAAAGTAATGTATAGCCATAGGGGCCGATGGATTACTTTACACCTTACTTTATTGATGAATTTTACAGGCGATGAGCCTCAAAGTAATGTATACACCCATTACTGTAGAGGTAATAATGTAAGGGGTTACTTATATGGTTACAAGAATGAAAAAAGTAATGGGTGTAAAAATAGATTTTTAAAAAAGAGGATTTT
Organism: Eustalomyia histrio; assembly: GCA_949748255.1. Taxonomy (NCBI): domain Eukaryota; kingdom Metazoa; phylum Arthropoda; class Insecta; order Diptera; family Anthomyiidae; genus Eustalomyia; species Eustalomyia histrio. Next base: position 68,283,568 of record OX456524.1, on the reverse strand, counting down.
TTATAAAAAAAATTATTACAAATATTTTATTTAAACTATTTGTAATTAAAAATAATGTGGTCAAGATGGGAATCGAACCAGGGAACTCTGGTTGCCAGCCAAGAGCTCTACCCACTGAGCTATCGACGCATATAGTATTTGATTGCTTTAAACTTAAATGAATTGTTGCGCTTCGTTTTTTCGCTAGTGTTATTAAAAGAAACAAACATTACCCTTTCGCTTACAAAAAAACACAAAGTAATGTATCTAAAAATAGATTTTCAAAAATATTTCAAGTATTGCTTTACATTTATAAATCATATATTACGTAATTAATAATGAGTAACTTATTACTTTATGCTTGCAAATAATGAAAAAGGTAACGCATGAGAATATCGCACCTATTACCAAAGTTTTGCTATATTGACCCAAATAATATTATACCTACAGTCAAACATACAGGCGGCAACGTTATGGTTCGGAGTGCCATTGCGTCATCTGGAGTGGGTCCTTTGGTTTTGTCGAAGGTAATATGGACCGCTATCAATATAAAAACATATTGGAACAAAATCTAATGGCTTGTGTCTAGAAAATCAATGGATTTTCCAACAAGAGATAACGATCCTAAGCGTACTGCACACGTAGTTCGAGACTGGCTTAAACCCAATACAGCACAAATGGGACGTTTTGGAAAAATTGGTACGAAAATTCGACATCAGTAGCCGTGAAACATTAAAAACGCCCCTTATTCGTGCATGGGCCGAAATAACACCCGATATTACAGAGAATTTGGTGACATCAATGCCCCGTCGTAATTAAAAAGTTAAAATCTTTTCTTTTTATTTGCAAAATTTTCGAATAATATTAATTTTTTGTCGCTGTATGTACACTTTTTTCCTATGAATTTTTCATGTTTTTGTTATTACTGTCTTTATTATAAAAATAAATTGATTTTTTATTTTATAAATAAAATTATTTATTAATGCCTTAAATATTTGTATAAAATTTTTTTTTATTTTCTTCGCAAACTCTGTAAAACCCATAAATCAAAGGGTGTATGTAGACTTTTTTCCTTGACTGTAGAATGTCCATTATTTATTAAACCAAAAGAAATAACTTTTTTTGATTAAATGACAATTTTTTGGAAAAATTTTGAAAATTAAAATAAAAACAAAGCAAAAATGTCATTTTAAAATAGGTTTAAAATAGGGTCGAACTAGTTTTAAAATTAGTTTATTTACACAATTTTAGCAAATTTTGCTTAAAATTTATTTGAAATGCTGTTTAAAATTTTTATGAATACCGCTGTAAATGTGAAAATATTCAAAATGAGTCTAGCCCTTTCCGTCCCTACCTACACAAATGTGTAGGTAAATTTACTGTTATTTTGAAAAGCAATTTGTTAAATATTGTTTAGTTTTTTCTTATTGCTTTGGGTGTCTCAATTTCATTTGTTATCCCTTTTTCGTTTTGTTATATGTTTTTGCGATGTTTTTTTTAGTGTCAGTGTGTAAAAGTGCAAGAAAGGTGATCATGTTTCGCAGTGTGGTAGGCAACAAATGTAAGTGGTATTATTTTGTTAAAATTAAACTTTAATTGTAAACATTTTGTTAATATTTTATTCAAAAAGTGTTAAATATTTAAATAATGTGCAAAAATTGTCAAATTCATAAATAATTCTTGTGTTTTTTGTAAGCATAATATGTGCCTACACAAATGTGTAGTATGGGTTTTAACTACCTCAAATTATCGTCATTATAGCAAAAAGGTATAATTTAGAAAACGAAGTAGATGTGGAGGAAGTCCTCAGATTACTTTGTGATTCTTCGGATATTGAAGATGACAGTTCATCAGATGAATTTGAGGATGAATTGCCTGTTCAGTCCCCGCACTCCGAACTCGATGATGAAAGCAGCACAGATACGGAATTAGTCGAAACAAATAATATCGACGCATCCATTGTCGAAACTAATATAATTGAGACTAATAATACCGTTGAACCAAGGAATAGACCATTTTTATGGAAAAGGGGAACGTTCAACTCCTTTGAAAATCCACTGCCTGACAATTGTAATCAGCCAATAGACCCCCTTCTGCCAATTAAGTATTTTGAGCAATATTTTACTGATGAGCATTTTCAGCAGTGACGAAGAGGAACAAACCAGAACAAATAACAAATGTTCTCCTTTACCAGGAAGCAGCAAACGGTTGGATGGAGGAGATGATTGGCCAGTGGTTGACAAACTAAAGACAGCTCGAGCATGTCGACTCAAACAATGTAATAGCCGCACGCGAACTCGTTGCGAGAAATGTGATGTTTATTTATGCCTTACATCAGACAAAAATTGCTTTAAGACGTTTCATACGTCGACATAATTTTATAAGATCTCAAAAAAAAAATTATTTAATTTGTTTTTTTGCTTTTTGTTATTATATTTATATTTTTTATTTTTTTTTTAAACATGAAATGAAAAATGTCAAAGGATATTAATTGTGTCGATATAATTTAATTAGATCTCGAAACCAATGAAATTTTTTTTGTTTTTTTTTTTTGCTTTTTGTTTTTATATTTTTAATAAGAAACCACTAAATATTTTTTTAAAACATGAAATAAAACGTTTACTTTTTTTCCTTTTAAAAGAATTTTTTGTTATTTTGACCAAGTGAAATCCCAAGACACACATATGTGTATGTCCTTTTTCCAAGGACATGAACCTTGAATTGACATAAAAAATATATTTTTATCTTTATTTAGGACATTTTATAACACACCGAAAATTTCGTTGAAATCCGACTATTTTGAAATTGCTTGGGACGGAAAGGGCTAGGCGAATATTGTTGTTGGTCATAATATCACATTAATTGTTTACATTGAGATATTCTTTTGAAAGCATTATTTCAACACTTAATGTGTTATTTTGTTATGCCATTGCAAAAGTCATTTCATTATCGCAGAACAACAAACGATTTGAGATACGAAAGTAATCTTGGTATTTTTTGGGCAACGCATCAGAAATTTTTTTTTAATATTCCTCGTAAAAATTTTAAAAAATTTAATTCTTTTTAACAAAAATTCTAACTTGTTTTTATTTTTTCTGATTTCAGGTGAGTTTCAACTATACAATATTGTTATGTCGTAAGTATATTTTGTTATTGTATAAAATTTTTAAATTGATTGTGTCCAGTGTAAAGTTTTTAAAGTTGAAAAAGCACTGCTCTTAAAAAATATTTATATCATGCAATATAAAAACTAATTATAACATGTAGCTTGTTAAAGATTTTGTCTAATCATACATTTGTTTATAGTTTTTCGTATCTTCTTTACTGTTAAACTTTTTACCGGCATACAAAATAAATACCACTGACTCTTTGAGTTTGCGCCTTAAAACTACCGGCATTTTTTTAAATTTTTTATATAGATATTTATAAAAAAATACTATACAAATTCTGATGTTTTTTTAAATTTCTTATTGCTTTTACATTATATAACATATCTATGTAAAATATTGTAATCTGATTTTATAAATATAATTTTAAATTTCCTTTTATTTTAGTTATTTGCTTTAAGTTTGTGTATTTAACATAATTTTTCCTTAGGGGTTGTTTTCCCCGAGTTTGTCTCATATTTATTGTTAGACAAAAAAAAAGTTTATATCACATGCTGATAAGAAAAGTTATTTAGTTAAGGGTAAACTTCAGGTCATTACACTGTTATAAATAAAAATCCGACATATGGTAGAATAGTATTTTTTGTCTTCTTCACCACATTGGGATGTTTGGTGAAGTTTTTAAGGGGATGAAATTATAAAATAAGCTTCAAAATAAAGAAGATAAAAGTAATGAACGGAAATAAAAAAAAAAAAAATTAAAAGCCGAAACAAAATAGTTTAAAGATAGATTTTTGCTAAAATTAATATTGTTTACTTTTTGAAACACTTCCTTGTTAACTTAATCTAGTTCTTTTTATTTTAAAATTTTTATAGAAACTCTTTATTTACACAGCTACACAACTACACAAAGAAACTTTGCTCAATTACACATTAACATTTTTACACAATTAATTAAATAAATTGCCACTTTTATTTTGCCGAGTTATTGCCTTATTAACCGTCTATCTCAAAACTGAAGGCGTAGCTCTGGTAAGTGGTAGAAATATCTAGATGTTTTTATGTTGGCAATACCAGCTACTAGAAAGACCCAGAACATGATGTTTTTGGTCTTTGCTATTATCGAACTTGCTAGTGAAGAGTTGCCAGACTTAGTTGGTTTATACTTTAGGGCTGGCATATGGGGATTTATCTTTATGTAGTTCGGAGGAATTGTGGTAGCCACCAATTGATTCAAAATTTTCCTTCTCAGAATTAAAATATTTAAGCCTTGGCACACCTAAGCCATCATCATATCAATTAAAATATTTATTGAACATTTTAATAAACTGTTTTTTACAATATTGACAAAAAAAGTGTATAAACAACACTTGTATATATTTAAAGTACCGTAATTTATTTGTTTTATTTGTGAATTTAAAATTTGTTTGCTTTTTAGTTTAAGGAAAAAGAATATGCGAATTATGTGTTAAAAACATATTTAATGAAATATTAAAAGAAGTTAATTAAACATTAATTCTTTATTTTAGCAGTTTTTTTTTGTTTTGAATTAAAAAAAAAAAAATTGCAACTAAATTGTTGGCGATTTTTAAAGATTTTTTTCAATTTAAGAAACTTTTTCAAATACGATAATTTTTGTTAATAATTCAGATTATTTTTTTATTGAAACAAAATATGTAAAGAATGCAGGGTTTTTGTTGTTTAAGGCTTCAACTAGCTCAAGAAAAATAGGAGCTGTCTAGTAGTATTTCTCTATTCGTATGTAAAAGTAAAATAATAAAAAGATTTTTTTTATTTGTATACAGCAGAGTGATCAAGCGCATATAATTATGTAAGTAGGTCAAATATTTTGTATGAAATATTCATCTATCCTTGTGGGGAATTCTTATTTTAATTTTTTTTTATATTTTAATTGATTTTTATAAATTTGTTTTTAGCATTTTTAACTTTTAGGATTTATTGTCAAGCGATTTTTTTCTAATTTTAACAATTTTTTTTCCAATTTTTTTCAATACAGCGATTTTTTTATTCTACCAATTTTTTAGTCGCGATTTTTCTGATTAACGATTTTTCTAATTTTAACGATTTTTTCTAATTTTAACGACTTTTTCAATCTAGCGATTTTTTTGCAATCTAGTGTTTTTTTTTCAATCTATCGATTTTTCGCATTTTACCGATTTTTTCAGATTAACGATTTTTCTAATCTTAAAGATTATTTCTAATTTTAACGATTTTTGCAATCTAGCGATTTTTTAAACCTAGCGATTTTTTTTTAACCTAGCGATTTTTTGCAATCTAGCGTTTTTTTTCAATCTATCGATTTTTCGCATTTTACCGATTTTTTTCAGATTAACGATTTTTCTAATCTTAAAGATTATTTCTAATGTTAACGATTTTTGCAATCTAGCGATTTTTTTAAACCTAGCGATTTTTCGCTGTCTATCGATTTTTTGCAATCTAGCAATTTTTTTGCAATCTATCTTTTTTTTCAATCTCCATTTTTTGCAGTCTATTTTAACGATTTTTCTAATTTTAACGATTTTTTGCAATCAAGCGATTTTTTGCAATCTACCGTTTTTTAATCTATCGATTTATTGCAATCTAGCAATTTTTTGCATTCTAGCCATTTTTTTCAGTCTAGCAATTTTTTCAGATTAACAATTTTTCTAATATTAATGATTTTTCCAATTTTAACGATTGTTTTCAGTCTAGCGATTTTTTTGCAGTCTAGCGATTTTATAGCCAATTGATTTTTTCAGTCGCGATTTTTTCAGATTAACAATTTTTTAATTTCACAATTTTAGCGAACATTAGAACTTATCTTAATTTTTTAAGGCGACTTTTCGTTGGCACTGATGACACGTGAACGTGAAAAAAACTTACCAAAATAATTCTTTTTGTAGGTCATCAAATAACATGTTTGCAGTTAAACCAAGTGCTAGTACAACAAATTTTATCATTTAGGACACGCATACTTGTCTGCAGACATGTACGATGGCATACCAAAACTCACTGTCTAATAGCGAGTACGTCAGACACGTACGTTGGTTTTCAAAAATTTTTGATTTTCTGATGTCTGTCGCACACCAACATAGTGTGTCCGCAATACTTCATATTAAAATTCAGTTTGCTTGTTGACGCTGCTGTGTGAATATCGGAAATTTGTGAAAAAAAATGTCTTTTGCTAACCATAGCCGCTACAACTTTCCGCTTCAGCGTTCGACAGTGTAATAGCAAAACGCAAAGTATGCTATCGTACATGTCTGCAGACAAGTATGCGTTTCGTAATTGCCCTTTCAGGGATTGTGTGTAACTTTATGTATCTTGCTCTGCAATAACATAATTGAAATAGATAAAAATTATGGTTATGCTACAAAGAAAAAAAATGATTTTGTTCTTTATAACAATAAATTAAAATGATTTGTTGAAAATTGAATCAGATTAAGAAATATAATTATGTTTTTAAAGGTCTGATTTCAACTGCATTTTCATTAAAACTCACAGTTAAAGGTCCACTGCTTAAAATATTCAAACTTTAGTCTGGCAATACTGTGCTAATTTATAGCATGCTATAAATTTTGGTTTATATTATCTCTCACTTATCACACATATGAACATACCTTTACAAACGACATGAAAATAAATAAAGAAAAATAAAAAAAACACTTGATTCTCAAAACAAATTACAGCCAAAGCAAACCACACAAAAATATTTATATTGTTTACATATTAAACACATTAAACTTGGCAGCACTTGTTTGCACAATTAACAAAAGAGCTACTAAAAGAGCACAAGAGAATACACACTTAAACACATGACAGCACTTTAGTAAATATTCGTACGTCGTTAAGTGTAGACAGTGTTTTGTGTTTGAAAAATACTTACGGTCGCGTGTGTGTTTTTTGTAATATTTTTTTTTCTTCCTCCACTACTTCTTCTACTAACTAACTTGCTTAAGTAAATAGAAAGAAGCAAAAATATAAATGAATTAATAATAAAACAAAAATAAATTTATTATAAATAATATAATTTGGGTTAGAAAAAAACGAAATAAATTCATAAATGGAAAATATTTAAGAGATAAAAAAAAAAACTAAAGTGAATTATAAAAATTGGAAATATTCATAATAGAATAGAAAATCATAAATATTGGTGTATACAAAATAAATTGGTAATTTAGTAAAAAGTATAAATAAAATTATTAGTATACAAAAATTTCCAAAATAATAGTGTGAAAAAAAAAGAAAAATTCCTTAAAATTCAACCACCTTACAGCAACAACAACTCCTTAAAAATATTTGATTGTGTTTTTTTTTTTTTTGAAAATTCTTTTTTTTTTTTTCTTTAAATTTCATGTACCAAACAAAAATTCCGGTTTAACCACTCTCTGTGTCTGGTTGTTGTTGTTGATTTTTTTTCCATTGAGTTTGTGTTTTTCTTGTTATTGCAACCTTTGTGCCTGGTTGGTTATTTGCCCTAAACCTAAAGTGAATGGTAAAAAAAAAACAGCAAAAGCAAACAAAAAAAAATTGTATTTGATATTTATGCTTTTTATTTTTTTTAATATTATGTGAAACTACAAAAAAAATGTTTTTGTTTATTTTTATCTTCTTCTTGAGTTTTTCTTATATATTCTTAAAAAAAAAACAACAACAACAACCTGCTTATTATCAGCTAAACGAAAAACAACCGCCAGACTTCAGACACCTTTAACTGTACAGGTGTTATAAACTAAACTCTACTATTCCATGCTCTACAACAATACCAACAATACAAATAAAAAAAATGTGCGTTTTTTTGTGTTTTTTTATGTGCTCAAATTTCATAGTTTTACAATTGAAATTAATTAAAAGAAAATAGAAGAAAAAAAAAAAACGAAATACAAAATGATAACTGAATTTGTTAAGCAATAATTATAAAATATTATAAAAAAAAAGTGCATTAAAATTAAAAGAATACAACTTTTTTTTAGTAATAATTAAATTTCTACATTAAACATCGTTAATATTTTTGCATGTTTTTATGTTTGTTTTCTATTTAAAAGAACATTTTCAAATTAAAAATTAAAATCAAGGGGAATAGGAAAAAGTATTTTATACTCAATGTAAAAAAAAAACCCCATAAAACTGTAAGGGCCATTTTCAACACGTTGTCATACATAGAGAAAAATTTTGCCAGTTTCCAACTGAAACAACAACTAAAAACGGTTGATACGACTGAATAATAATTACATATGTAACTGAATTTTGATTGCAATACCCAAACTATTCACATTTGAATATGGTTGTTCTTACCGAATTTGTTTGTTGTCGCAATCAAAATACACTTTTTAATTTGGTTGGCTCTTTATTATTCAGCTTTTGCATAAAATCAATGTAGGTTCATTAGTCTTCGCGCATTGAAACTTTTCATTGAATTAATGCAAATTTTTCATAAATTTTCTTAAAAACATGGGTATGGTCGGTCTATAAGGCGATTGAGGCAAAACTTCCCAACCACTATTTTAATTATTTTTTTTAACTGTTGCAAGATGTGGCAATGGAATATTACGGCTTCATGTACAGGGTGGCGCAAAAATAACCTTCCAATGTTTTTTGGCTGTAATTAAAAAAAAAAAAAATTAAAAACTTATTCTTCTTGTGGATTATTTTTATTTGGTCTTCTAATTTTTTTTACATCAAGTCGAGAATATGATGTCATGTAAATGGCTGCCGCCACAGTTGATTGTCATTTGAGCCCTTTTTAGGGCATTTTCCATCACTGGCCAAAACTTCCGGCGATAGGTCCCCACTTTCTTGACGGATATTGTCTTTAAGAGCTGCAAGAGTCTGAGGCTTGTTGACATAAACCCGCGACTTCAAAAAGCCCCCAAAAAAAAGTCTGGAGCGGTAAAATCAGGCGATCTTGCTGGCCAGTGTAAATCTCCAAAACGGGAGATTAGGCGCCCGGGAATGCATCCTTCAGCATATCGGTTGTGGCACGTGCAGTGTGCGGCGTTGCACCGTCCTGTTGGAACCACATGTTTTGCGATCCCAATTCATCAAGTTGCGGCAAAAAGAACTCGTTGATCATTGCTCTGTAGCGCTCACCATTCACAGTAACCGTTTGGCCCGCGACGTCTTCGAAGAAAAAAGCTCCGATGACTCCTCCAGCGAAAACAGCACACCATACAGTGACTTTGAGCGGGTGTAATGGCTCTTCGTGGGTTACACGCGGATTTTCAGTGCCCCAGAAGCGTAAATTTTGCTTATTTACGTACCCGCTAAGATGGAAATGGGCATCATCACTCCTGATTATTTTTGATGAAAAATCATCTTCATTATTGCTCAAATAAATAGTCACCAATATTCCGCGTTCTGGAGCAGTGTAGCGTCACATTGTTTATTAACGTGTATTTCGCATGTGTTTACTACACAAATGTCAAAACAGAACTGACATTAGGGGCTGATCGCAAAATTTATAGCATTTTCTGATAGGAGGATTACTTTTGCGCCACCTTGTATGGTCGCATATTACCGGCTCGCTTCAAACGAATCAATTGTATTTTGTCCAGGTCCCCTGCGATCGTCTGGCCCGATATTAGCAGCTCATAACAGATGATTCACATGTGATTTCTTGCGATTCGGCGTTCAAGCAGCATTTCGGACATGCTAAATCGTCATTCAACATTTCTCGGCTTCAGTTCGTGTAGTACCTAACTTTCTTGCTGTTGGATGAATCCTGCTGCTTGTAAACATGTTGAAATTGCTGCTTAAGTGACTCCCCAAGTTTAAGTTCTTCTTGAGTTTGACAACAATCTTTTTCAAGTAATGCCTCTTAATCACCATCTCCACGCAGAGGAAAAAACATGGTTGGAGCAATCATATTCGAAGAGCATCATACTCGTATATTTTTGGGATACTGATTGTGCCAACCATGGTCGTTCTACTACACTCACCAGAAAAAGTCTGTAATGGCAACTGAAAAATTTGCTGTTAGTGCTGACGTGTAGTACAATGAAATTAGTAGCAGCTACTAAATTTTAGTAAACTTTTTGTAAAGTGAAATTTAAAATCTGTTTGCTAAAATCAGCAAAAAAATTTACTAAATATTATTAATATTAGTACAAAATATAATTTTTTTTTTATCGAGCATCAAAATTTTTTTTTTATTTTATTTTTTTTTTCAAAAAATATTTTAGACAAAATTAAAAAAAAAAAAATCAAAATCAATCTTAAAAATTGTTAAAACATAAATGAATTTTTTATTTTATTTTAATTTGGTAATTTCTGTTTTGAAAAAGATTTTAGTCAATTTTTTTTTACTTTTAAGATCAAATTTTAATTGTTTTAGGGCTGATTTTTAGAACTAAAAAAACTTCTTAGTGCAATTTTTTTGGATGTTCTATTTTTAGACATGAGGCGGTAAATTCACTTCTGATCCCTTTTTTTAATCTATGTAACATTTTAAGACAATTTAGGTTTTTAAAATTAGTAAATTTTTTTTTTGCTAATTTTAGCAAATCGGTTTTAAAAAATTTGTAAAATGATTTCTGAAATTAGCAACAAAAATTTGTAAATATTTTGTAAAAACTCTGTAATATGTAAAATGTGAATAAATAAATAAATAAATAAATAAATAAATAAATAAATAAAAAAAATAAATAAATAAATAAAATAGCAAAAAGATTTGCTAAATAATATTTTTTTTTACTAAAAATCATTACAAAAAGTAAAAGTGGGTTTGACCGTTTTCAAATTTTTCTACTAAATTTTCTTTCTGAGTGTATAATATAGTTATCATATTATGATAATAAAATAACCATAATTTTACCATAATATGGTCCCCCACAGTGATTCGAAACTATGAAAATGTTCTTTAAATTTAAGAATTTTTCATTAAGAAATGTTTTTCCTAGAAAAAAATTGGTATTAAGGTTTTTTGCAAAAAAACTTCTTTAATTCTTTGGACATTTTTTTTAGACAAAAATACTAAAATAAAAAATTAATTTCTAAGGAATTTTTCAATATAAAAACATAGATTACATGGACTTTTTCTAATACAAAAATTCTTAGATTCTAAGGACATCTATAAGATTTTTTTTAGATAGTAAGACTCTAAGCCTCAGAATTTTTCTTTTAGAAAACTCCTTAGAATCTAAGAATATTTCTATTAGAAAAAGTTTTTTAAATATAAGTATTTTTTATGACGAAAACTTCTTAGAATCTAATTTTTTTTAAGTATATGTGCATTTTTTTATCAAAGAAACAGTTTGCAGAATTTGAGAGTTTTTCTTTAAGGAAAAAATCTAGTATTTTCTTCTACATACTTTTTCTTATATAAAAAAAAAATATTTTATTAATATTTTGAGTAACTTTTCCACAAGAAAGTCGTTATTTCACAAGAAATTAATTAAATATATTGTAAAAAAAAATTATAATTATTTTTATACAAAAGAATTGAAAATTTATAATCTTTATATAGAATCTGTTTAACAATGAATTGATTACTGTCAATTATAATGTTATATGTATAAGACATTTTCGAAAATAAGACCCCCCAGGTAAAAATTATCATATATTGTCATTTTTTATATGGGTGACTGAAATGATAAATTTTTTGTTTATGATTGTTGCTAGCATTTTATAGTTTTATTATTATATTTTTTTATAGTCAGAATTTTTGTTACCACAGTATGGTTATATCCAATCATGTTATTAAATAGAAAGTGGGAATCATGAAATAATAAAATATTTAGAACCTATTTATAAACCAATAACTTGATTGTGACAACCATATTTGAATGCAGCAAGCATAATTTAGTAGCAGTTATCATGTTGCAACCATGTTGTTTCTCTGTATGTTCGAACTTTTTGTTCAATTTTTTTAAATTAAAAAGCATGATTTATAGTCACACACACAACCCAAATTCCAACCACATATCTTTTTGTATCTAAATACTATTTAAGACGAAATAGAACCATTCTATGTTAGGTAGGTCTGAATATGAACCAATTCTAAGCTTATTCAAAAGGTGTCGTTCCGTTGTAGTATTTACCCACCAGAATATTGAATTTTTTTTTATGTTTTTGTTGTCGAATGTAGGGGTCCCCTATTAAAATTTTTCTTTATATCTTCGGCCCTTACACTCTGAAAAAAAGTAAGGTTTCAATCCTCACTTTAGTATTTTTGTACTGATTTTTGATAAAAAAATTATTATTTGGAAAATATTTTCGTTATTTACATTTTACAAATAACAGAGTTTTTACAGAATATTTATAAATTTTTGTTGCTAATTTTAGAAATCATTTTACAAATTTTTGAAAACCGATTTGCTAAAATTAGCAAAAAAAATTTACTAATTTTAAAAAAATGGATATTGAAGGAAATGTTATTACTAATTATAACTTACATCTATAAACTTAAATTGCCTTCAAATGTTACATAGATTAAAAAAAGGATCGAAAGTGAAGATACCGACTCATGTCCAAAAATAGGACATCCACTTAAAATAGCACTAAAAAGTTTTCTTATTTCAAAAAATCAACTCTAAATTGTTTTTTAAATTGATTTTAAAAATTTGACCTTAAAAGTAAAAAAAAAATTGACTAAAATATTTTTCAACACAGAAATTACCAAATCGAAACAAAATCATAAATTCGTTTATATTTTTAGAATTTTTAAGCCTTTGATTTTTTTGTCTAAAATATTTTTTGAAAAAAAAAAATAAAATAAAAAAAATTTTGATGCTCGAAAAAAAAAAATAAATTGGAAATTTTGTATTAGATGCCGCTACTAAATTTTAGTAAACTTTAAAATTTAGTAGCGGCATCTTATTTTTCTACAAATTTCATTGTACTACACGTCAGCAGACATGTTTTGCTAAGATTAGCAAAAAATACCGCTGGGCTCAAATTAGCAAAATTTCCCAAAATAACAGCAAAATTTTCAGTTGCCTTTACAGACTTGTTTTTGGTGAGTGTAGAGTAAAATTAGTCTTCTCGAGACAAAAAATGAAATATTTAAAAAGGCGGCTCCTAGGTTCCGCAAAAAAAAAAGAAAATCCGAAACTGCCTTGCAAACATACTTCATATTCGAAGGTGTACTCGCACTTTTTTTTACCTTTTAGGTCTACTTTCCCTGTTTATTATTCGTATATGAAAAATATATCTGTCACTTTTACATCTTTCCTCTGTGTCACAAAAGGAGGGTTATTTACACCTTGTGGCATGTCGCGGGACATTTCTTAGTGTCCACTGTTCAGGGAAATTTGGAAGGATATGTTACAAAACTTACTATAATAAAACTCTATCCATGCTTCCCTTTGGAACTCAACCCGTACTCTTAATTTTTTGGTAGCGTTTTTTATAAAAAGGTTTCCTTTTGGTTTTTTATCTTCGGGGACAGTTCGTAAACATATCGATGGAAGCGTGAGTAGCATAATATATCTCCTAAAATACATACTCCTTGTTATAATATTTCTACAAACTGCCACAGGACCAGTCCCCTTTACATTTATATGCCGAATTCATAAGAGGAAAAAATTGGCCACTTGTGACCTGTCACAGTAATAAACTACAACATGTTACCGAGCTGTGATTTATGTGAGGGTTCAGTGACGTGTGCTAAGTTAGACCTGCAACATGTGGTTGATTGGGCTCTGCTAGGGCATCGTCATATCAATTCCGTGGCAGTTCGTACAAATTCTCTAAAATGTCTCACTTTATAATGTTACGTGCAAACCACCATTGTCAGTACTCTTAATATTTCTTTGTTTTGTTAATAAATTTTTTATCCAAAAATATTTTTCAATAAAGTCTAAATAATTTACTACTACAATTCTCTATATTTCCCACTAACTATCTCTTCTCTGTTAAATTATCAATATAAAAAACATCATATGTTATGTCCACCACGTCTGTCTGTCACAAAACTTTAAAATAATTTGTATTCAACTGATGCTACTCACAAAAAATTCTTTGCAATTCATGAAAGCTATAGAACATTTGACTATGTAGCACAGAAATATAACTACGATGGTGGTAGTGCTCTATTCAAGTATTTTGCTCTATTTTAAAGTACCCGATATCAGAAAGTAACTGGTTTATATTTTTTGTGTTGTCTTTATGACAGATAAAAAAAATAATACAAAATACAACTCTGGCTTTAAAATTCAAATCTGCTTCGAGGAAAAATTAAAAGTGAAAAAACTAAAAATTATAAACAAACTTTAAAAAAGAATAAAAATATGTTTTAAAAAATAAATTTAATTTAAATATTTAATAAAAATAAATAATATCAATGTTTTTTTTATCGAAAATTAAAAAATATAATTTAAAATTTTATATTTTATATTTTTCAAATTTTTGAATAGTACCGAGAATTGAAAAGTAACCGAATTTACTATTGTAACACTATGCGATAGAATAATTTTAAGTTTTTAACATTCCCAGCAAAAAACCTGATTACCAAAAAATACTTAAGTTAGACTTAGAAAATGAATTGGAGGCATTACTCGATGAAGATTGCTGTCAGACTCAAGAAGAGCTTCCACAATCATTGGTAGTCACTTAAGCAGCAATTTTGCAAGCAGCATTTCATCCCAAAGTAAAGAAATTGGGTACCACAGGAGTTGAAGGCGAGAGACGTCGAAAGACAATTTTGCTTGTCTGAAATGTTGTTGTGAAACGTCACAAAAAATAAAGTTTTGCATCAAATCATTACTGGCGATAGAAAACGTATCCATTACGACAACCCAAAGTACAAGAAATCGTACGTGAAGCCGGGCCAATCAGCCAAATTAACGCCAAAGCCGTTTGTACATTTGGTGGGACCAGAAGTGTCCCATATATAATGAGCTGCCGAAATCTGGCCAGCCGAACACAGGGCACTTGCACCGAACACAATTGATTCGGTATATGCGACTAGATATGAAGCCAAAATATTCCATCATGACAACGCTCGGCCGGCTAAGAACCATATAGAAAATAGGGGTTGTGAAGTTTTGCCTCACCCGTCTTATTGTCCAGACCTTGCCACATCCGACTACTATTCTACTCTCTGGAATACGCTTCACTTCAAAAGAAGCCTCGTGATTGGCCTCAAAAAATGTGCAGTTCTTTTGACGCGGAATCCATATTATGCCAGAAAGATGGAAAAACGTTATAGCTTACGATGGCCAATACTTTAAATCACGGACTGAAACCCTGAAAAAATGGGTTCAGGTTCGGTTCAGGATTCATGCACAAATGTTTTATTAATAGGAAATTTATTTATTTTTCAAAGAAAGTTTTCCTCTTTTAAATTTGTTCTTTGTGGCGACAAAATGAATTTCAGGGCTGAAAAAGCCCTCTCATTTGAAGAATTTTATTTAGAAAATCGTTCATTCTTTTTTAGAACTTGTTCAAGCATATCTTTAACATCTTCTCAAGAACAAGATATTGTTTCACTCATAAACTTTTCTTTTTCTCTTTCCATTTGCAATTTTTTTTTTTAAATTTTAATTGTTTTTAAAATATGTTTTTAGCATTTTCAACATCGTCGGGACTTAGCATTAACTTAAATCTGCTATCTAGATATAATGCTGCAATCAAAAGTGGATTATTATTAAAGTGATTTTATCGTTTTATAATATTTAAATATAATTCTTGTGAAAATATTTTAGTTTTGTCATCTTTTGTTAGTTAAAACTATGCCAGATTCTATAAAAATCGCCTAAATTCATCTGTCCTTCTTGTAGTTTCAGCGTTAATTTCCAATAAGGCTTGAACCATGTCATAACTGGAATTCCATCTAGTTTGACAGTCTAGTACGGTTTTTTTTTCAAGTTTAGCTTTTTAGCTAAAGAAGAAGCTTTTGGTGTTCACAATTTTTTGCAAATAGCTCTGCATTGATCAAGTATTTGCTTAAAAGGACAGCTATAGGGTCGAGCACTGCAAACTGGAATACAAGAAATGGAATGTTTTTTGTATGGTTTTTCTATCAAATATTTCTCACGCCATGAACAGCAAGAATATTTTTGAACCCGAACCTGATTAAATTTTTGGGTTCAGAGGTTTCGGTTTCAAAGTTTTTATAAACAGCGAACCTAAACCTGTTTGGGTTCGGTTTCAGTCCTTGCTTTGAATAAATTTATATTGTATCAAAGATTCACAATCCCGCCTGTATAAGTTATACACCTAATATATTCACATTTGATACACACATTTTCGGCGTTCTTTTGTATGAAAGACAGATACAACAATCTTCCACGATTGTATTTTTTATGTCTTTGAAGAGTTGTATTTTTAGCTGCGACATCTACCTTTTGTTTACCTGCTTATTGTCCTTACTATAAATGTGTTGATCAGCACAATTTTGTTAGCAAATTAAATTAGTAAAAAATTAGTTAAAATATTATTTTAATATTGCAAAGTTTGCATTTCTAGCATTGTTAAATACTGCTTGTGAATTCACATTTTATAAATATTATAATAAGCGAAATTAAGAAAAGCTTAAAACACACTATTAATATGAGCTTATTCTCAAGTTGTATTGCAGTTAGATTGCTATATGGTATATTGGGATAAAGCTCTCTAAACAACTAAAAACTTAAACAACTAAAACACTGAACTAAAATCTAGTCTAGTCTAGACGTTGATTTAAAAAAAAAATAAAATTGAAAATTATTATGTTTTTCTTCTTGCTTGTTGTATACACTACATAAACATAAGACAACAACTGCAATAACAACAACAACATCAGCAATAGTAAAACATTGTTGCTGAATTATATATTTGATGTTGTTGTGAACAAAATAAATAATGTTCATAAAGAGGGAGTACAAAGTGCGCAATTCCATGCATTTTACACATAAATTCATACATACGACATACAAGCAAACAACGCCACTATTGCGTACACACACACACATAAACACATGTGTACATGTACATGAAAAACTTTACCAAATACACAAAAACACTTTCCGTTTTTAACCCACCCCTGCTCTCTCTATTAATCATGTGTTCCTTGTGTTGCATGCGTTGTGAGAAGTGATAGAGCGCGGGAGGGGGGGGGGGGGGGGGGCAACCACTTTTTTGTGTCGACAATCAATTGGTACCGTATGTGTCTTCTTATTTTTGGTATTTTTCTTTTCACAATTTTAATGCCGGCATATTGCATTACAACGCACTTTAAGAACGTGTATGTTCTTTTTGTAAATGTGTGCGATTGTTTTTGACTTTATTTTTTTTGACGCCATCATCATCGTCATCATCGAAAGCCTACAAGAACACCGAAACAAAATTATTCTGTTGATATTTTTCATAATCTTTTGTAAAAGGCTGGGAAATAAAGTGTATGTATAAAGTTTTTCAATGGTGGTTTTTAGTCTACAAAGAATGTGTTTTACTCCGATTGTGAGGAAATTTTGAAATATTGTAAGAGTAGTGCAAAATAAATTGGAAGCAGGTCTTACCATGGTTAACGCAATAAATAGAAATTAAAGCTGAAGCTGTGAAAGCCGAGTCAAACATTTAAGAATTCTTCTTACTAAATCTTTAAATATGATATACCGCTAGAACGACCCATTAACCCTTGGGCGCTCGAATCTTAATCCACTTTTTTAGTAAAACCAAACAAGTTGAACAAGTTTAAACTATTTTTTGGTTAAGCCTTTTGACTACCAACAAATAATATCAACTTATTTTCTGCATTACTTTATAACATACTATAATCAGTAAACGTTAGTCTTTCCATTATTCCAAATCAAAATATAATGTTTTCCCATAATAACTAATTTTACTATTTTTTTTTCAAATATAAAATAATATTTTAGATTTTTTCTTAAGTTTTTACAATAATTAAGATAGATTTTCATATATTTTTACAAAAATAAGTATAGATTTTCAATATGATAGATAAGCATATAGTGCGTCAGGATGACTCGGCAGAGAAAACAAATTTGCATTTCTTTAATTTTTTGTTTTTTAATTCAGTTTTGATTTTTTTGGAGCTTTAAAATAGCTTTTTCATTTAAGCTTTAAATTGTTTTTATTTTTAACATTTTTTATCTTAAAGTGAATTTTTAATAACCCAGTAAAAATCGAAATAAAGGGTGGTTAAATTTTAAGGTCCGATATTGATTTTGAATAGGAAATTATTGTCATTTCTTTTTATTATGATAATATGGTATGGTTCAATTATGTATGGAACAAAATATCGGCCAAATGGCTGCCGCGACCTCGGCGGCACACGCTGAAGCTTAATTGAGGTTCTATGCCGTTAATGTGCCGAATTATCTCATCCTTTAACTCTTGAGTTGTTGCTGGCTTATCGACGTACACCTTTTCTTTCAAATAACCCCAAAGAAAGAAGTCCAACGGTGCCAAATCACATGACATCGCCACCACGTGAGATAACACTGCCATTGAATTTTTCGCGCAAAAGAGCCATTGTTTCGTTAGCTGTGTGGCAAGTGGCACTGCCCTGTTGAAACTACATATCGTGCACATCCATATCCTCAATTTCTGGTTTCAAGAATTCCGTTATGATCTCGCGGTAGCGAACACTGACGGCGAGTCGAGGTTTGACGGCTATTCTGCCACACTATCGCGAACAACAGCAATGTTTTTCGCAGAACAAACTTGGCGCACATGCACAGTTGTTTTCTCATTTCCTTTAGACCCGATTTGCAGAAATATGTGCACAATTATCCCGATTGTGGACACATTCAAATCACAAAGCATTTTGATTTGAACGCTCATTTTCATAATAAGACTGAATAACTTAACGCGCTGCTCGATTGTGTATCTTTCCATGGTTCAAATTGAGTTAGTCTGAAATTGAGAAATGTCAAATGAAATGCAGAAAAAAACTTGACGTTTAGGTGTGGTTCACATCTAACATCGGCCCTTAAAATTTAACCACCCTTTATATATAAACAAACATGATCATACATTAGGTGGTATATGAAAATACATGATCATGTACGTTAAGCATATGACCATACATGAGCTTCGGTATATGGCCGTATATGTTCATATTTGATCATACACGTATTACATCAATGAGCATATATATGGTCATAACACATATGTATTGTCATATATCGAACTATGCATGATCATATATGACCATGTATGATCATTTACAAGACCATCTATGTTCATATATATTTCAATGAAGAAAAATATTTTATCTCCTACCCAGGTGAAAATGTTCATATATGTTCACATATTGTCATATATGGTTTCATGTATGAGCATATATGAACATATATATCATGTGTGTATATGGGCAAATAGATTTAAAGGACAAGTTTATATATGGTAATATATGATACTATGTTATATTATACATATTGCATATATATGTTCATATATGCCATATGTGTTCATATATGAATGCTTATATTATTGTTTTTTTGTTTTGTAGTTTTTATATACATACTTTGAGGTTTTTTGTTTATTATTTCTAGTTTATAGCTAGCTTATTAAATCAAAACCCTCTTTCTACCGAATTAAGATCCAGTTCCAATTCTTAAGTGAAATTATGTGTGAATATAAAACTTTCAGTAATTTTCATTCTTTTTTTACCCCACTTTGACGAGGCATATTTTAAAAATCTCCAATACAGATTTCAAAATATTTTTAATTTAAGAAATATTAATTTTCAAAAAAAAAATAATTTAGGCAAAACAGGCCAGTCTCCTAAATACCAAAAAAAAAAAAAGATCCATTGTGGCGTGTAAACGCAACAATCAACTTTGTACTTTTAACACTAAAATTTTTATTTTTTTTTAAGTTTTTTTATGGAATATGTCCCAAAAAGAGGATGGGTACAACTGAATTAATCCAAAAAACGGCACGATCGATAAACAAAAAAATGCTTTTAAAAATAAGACATTCTTCGAAAATTTTCAAACTTGAAGTAAAATATTTTATGTTCGAAAAAATTTCTTGTTTTATTTTCATAATGTATGAATTCACCAGCAACATGTAAACAGAAGTATAGCATTTACATTTAATTTTTATAAAAAAGCAATATTTTTATTGAAAAATTAAAAAGTTGTTTTAATATACGGGTTAGTGCCCTGCCCGTGCTTGTTCATATATTAGCATATATGAGCATTCATATATGTATGTCCAGATATGAGCACATACGGCCATATACTCTCAAATTACAGATCCTAGCATATATGGAATAATATATGAACACATATATGACCATATATGAATATTTTCACTTGGGTAGTTTTGTTGTTTTCGATTTTTTAAGCCTTTTCCCCAACTTTTTTACTTTTGCTGTTTTAAAATATATTTTTTGCCTTAAATGCAGTGAATTTATTTGTTTTCTCTGATAGTTAACTATATAGTTACGATTATCAGCCATGTATTTTATATTTTTCTATTAATATTTTTTGAATGAAAATGTAGCAACACTTGCATCATAATATAAACCAGTGCTATTCATTTCATGGGACAATTGTCCCCTGCTCAACTCACATATATTCTTACGCTCTTGCTTTTAGTCGTCACTAAAACAGCGACGAGTGAACATGTGAAGCGGATGTATGCTGATTTTTTTTAATGCACTGAAAAAAATTAAGATCAAGAACAAGATCTATAAAAATCTTTAATATACTTAATAAAAAAAAACCCATTTTTTTTTAAATATAAAAGTTGAAATGTTTTGAAAAATTCGAGTCTGATCGTTCATTCATTTATTTCTATCGAATGTATTCGTTTTCCTTCCAAAAATTGCTTTTTTTTTTAACAGAATAACATAAGAAATCCAACATTTTAAAGATATTTTATTAATATGTAAATATAATGAAATCTTTAATATTGATTAAAAAAATCTTCATCTTTTTGTTTTTTATACAATAAAAAGAGACGCCCTAATATATATATGTATTTATTTTCCTTTCAAAAATTTAATTTTTGTTTAATTTTTATTTCTTTAAAACTGTTTTACACAAAACATTAACAGTTTCATATTTTCAACACAAAAATAAATTCATTCAGATACTAGCACTGCTATTAACCCATTGAACATTTCTTACAGTGCAATTCTCATTTTCTCACGAACAGAACTACATTTTTATTTTTGAACAGCACTGATATAAACATATTTCGGGTTGTACGACTACACAGGGATAATATGGGTTAATGATTGAGAATTTTTCGATCAAACTTTGTGGAAATATTGATATGGGCCTAATAAATATGTTATTTATTTGTGCTGATGTTTGTAACTACCAGAAATACCACACTTAGACTCACCTGATAGTACGAGGGCGGGTTAACAAGTTCGTGACTTTTTGAATGAAACACAGGTTTTTGGATTAAAAAACATTTATTTTTCCACATAGTCTCCTTTTGTCCAACTTTTCTCTAATTTCAAATAAGATTAACCGAGGTCATCAAAATAGGTTTGTTTGTGAGACGATTTCATCGTTGGAGTCAAATCTCTTTTCACCGAGCAATTTCTTTAGGTTTGGAAGCAAGAACTCTTCACTCGGGGCTAAATACGGAGAATAGGGTAGATGAGTGAGCAATTTGTAGCCCAATTTAAGGATTTTTGCCATGAAAACTGCCATTTTCCATTTTCTCCTTAATCTACAAATCCAATCCCGCGGTAGTCTGCTATCAATGGCTGTCAAATACAAACTAAATGACGCAGCTGGTTCAAATTTTGATTGGAGTCAACTGACAGATGGAGTCAACAGGATGCGCTTTCAGTTTTGATTTGACGTTGTCAATCCGTCTTTCTGCGAGAGTCCATGTACAGTATTTAATCAAACTACAAGTCGCAAATATAAAGATATTCTGCATTACCACAAGTTCAATCGCCTCAAAATTTAAGAAATATTTACTTGTATATAATTTTTTACTAAATTTTAAAGCAAATTTATAATAAATTTTAGTATACTTACAAACAATTTAAGATGAAATTTACTTATGTTTTTAAAAATAAAATACTTATTTAAGTAAATTGTTTGTACTTGTTTTTTTTTTGGAAAGAGTATACATGATTTAAGTTAATTTTTTTTTTGGATCCAAATTATTCCCAAATTTCTTAAAATTTAGTGAAATTACTTAATATCGTTTTTGGTGAATATTTTTTCTGAGTGTAGTGGTGACGGTGTTGATCGGCTATGATTTTTGTACAGTTACTCACAGTGAAAATGACCCACCCTTCATATAATAGTTTTCGTTATAAAATTGCTATAAAATAAATGATAGATTTATACGGAATCATATTTATTTTAAAGTTTGATTTATTTTTAATTGCAACAAAACAAAAATATGTACTAATTCATTAACTATAACAAAAAAAAAAAAAAGCAAATAAGTTAAAAGAAAATAATAATTCATCTCACAGTGAAAATGACCCATCATATTGATGGTTTACAAAAAATATTTTAGAAATTGAATTAAATCTACATCAGTATTTCGTTGGATTTTAATCGAATAGGAATTGAAGCCACAAGTTTTTTTGTGTATTCAGGACTAATGTTTTCCCATTCCGCCAATAACACTCGTTTTAGATCATTTTTGTTCGAGATCTCATGTTTTCTTATTTCGGTCTCCAATTTATGCCACAAATTTTCTATGACGTTCAGATCTGGAGATTGCGGAGGCGTTTTGATAACTCTTGGACAATTATAGAGCAGCCATTCTCTTACAATTCCCGCAGTATGTTTGGGATCATTGTCTTGATAAAAATGAAATGTATCTCCGATTCCCAGTTTTTCGGCACTTTTTTTTTAAATTTTCTTTTAAAATATTTAAATATTGATGTTTATCCATATTTCCGTCAATAAAATGAAGTTTACCGACCCCAGCAGTGGAACAAGCACCTCAAACCATAACATGGGACGTAAATGTTGGGGATGCATTTCTTCATTAGCCTTTCTCCATACATTACCTCTCCCGTCTGAACCAAAAAGATTAAATTTACTTTCATCAGTAAATAAAACATTGTTCCAGAACGAAATATCCTTCATTAGGCAGTTGTGAGCGAACGCCAATCGAATATGTTTGTTCTTTTTGGAAATTCGCAATTCTACCATTTAATCCAACTCTACGTAAGACTCTTTGAACTGTCTCGGGATTACAATGAATTTTAAGATGCTGCTCCACCATATCCGTGAGTTTAGGTGCACTCAATCTTGGATTATTTCTAGATTCATTGACAATCCACCGCTCATCTCGGTTTTTTTGTGCTAGTTCTTGGCTTACTACTAACTCTTTTTTTCATTATTATGGCTTTTTATAATATTTTTTTATTGTTGAACGAGATTTATTAACTATTTGCGCTATTTCTCTTTGACTTTTACCGCTTTTGTAGTGTTCTAAAACCAATTTTCGCATCTCAATAGAGGTGTGGGGACCTATTTTCCGAAACTCCTTTACAATTCCCACAACAACCACTTGATAACAACTAAACAAGTTTAATTAATTTACTAAAAGTAATAAAAAAATATGGAGAGGAATTTCATAAAAATTTTGGAAAATTACCGTTACTTGAGCCAGTTTTGTTGAGTGGGTCTTTTTCACTGTGAGATTAATTATCGTTTTCTTTAATTCGGAATAGCCAAATTTAATTCGGTATAGCCGAATTAAATGCTATCCATTCATCTTTGGAACGACATTCTCATTATCCAATAAAAATATTTTACTGTTTAAACCTTTCTCGAACAATGTGTTAAATATGACCCCGTTTTAAAATTTTCTTATATTCGTCACATTTTCCAACCGATTTTTCCATTGTATTAATAGAGGACAATTGTAGCTTTTAGCTAATATTAAACACTTTAAACACTATGGTATCATAGCAGAATAGGGTGACCCCAAAGTAAAATAAAATTTTTTTGCAGTTGTAGCTTTCGGATTATACCAACTACTCGAGTCAATATGCATCCCATTGGCCCTCAAAGGTAGAAAGAATGTTTGCGCTCGTTTTATAGTATTTTTTGTATGCATTGAAATTTAAGTCATTTTTTCGATTTGATTTTCAAATAGTGATTTTTTATCTTGTGATTCCAATCTGTTATCGAATATGGGTTAAAAATTCTCTCATTTATAAACAAAACTCGTATTTAATAAAAAAAACTTTAAATTAATATACATTTAAATTTTCATATTTTATAGAAAAACATAAAATTTTCATTAACAAAATTTAATAGGGGGTTGTGACATTCATTTGAAAAAGAAAAATGCTACTTAACATTCAAATCTTAAGCTGTTTAAAGTGATAACATTTTATGAGCTTTTATTTTTCTTAAACTCTAAAAATTTCTGAAACAAAATAACAAAATAACCTTATGAACCCAAGGAAGAAAAAAAAAAAACAAAAAAACAACAACACAAGTCAGTCATTAAGGTTGGTTGAAAAGTTACTGCGCTCGAAATAAAAGAATACTGCTTTTGTTACGAAATATGTTTTTTTATTCAATATAATCTCCTAGAAGCTCAATACCCTTGTTCCAATGATTTACCAATAATTTTATCCCATCCTTATTATGGTTTTCCGGAAGCTCTGCAAAATAACCGTCTACGGCTGCTATGGCCTCTTCATTCGACGAAAAATGCTTTCCACGAAGGAATAATTGTTTGAGATTTCTGATGAGTAGTAGTCACTGGGAGCCAAATCTGGTGAATACGGTGGATTTTCAAGCAATTCGTACTTTAAATCTTTGAATTTAGCCATCGTCAAAACACTTTTGTGAGCAGGTGCATTGTCTTGATGAAAAATGATTTTTTTTTGCTTTAAACCAGGTCTTTTCTCACGAATTTTTTCATCCAGCTGATCCAAAAGGCTGCAATAATATTCAGAGTTGATAAACAATCAACTCTGAATATTATTGCAGCCTTTCTGAAGATAATCAATCAACAAAATTCCTTTTGCATCCCAAAAAACTGAAGCCATAACCTTCTTTGCTGATCGTTGTGACTTCACCTGATTTGGAGCTGAACAACCAAGTTCAGTCCACTGTAAACGTTTTTGTTTCAATTTAGGATCATGGTGGTAGATCCAAGTCTCATCCATAGTTATAAAACGACGCAAGAAATCGGTTTTATTCGACTCAAAACGCTCCAAATTACGCTGAGAAATTTGTTTTCGATCCAGTTTTTGTTGAGTTTTTAATGCGTGCGGCACTAACTTTCCAAACAGTTTTTTCATACGTAATTCTTCATGTAAAATATGGAGTACTCGTTCGTCTGAGATGCCTATGGCATTAGCAATTTCACGCTTAGTCAAACTTGGATCTTCACTAACCATATTATGTACCTGCTCAATAATTTCTTCTATGGTTGCAGTTTTTGGTCGTGGATCGTCTTTAAGGCTGGTACGACCACGTTTAAATTCACCAGCCTAAAATTCAACGGTGCGTTTTGAAGGTGAGGACTCCTTATACACTTTTAACAATTGTTCATAAATTTCCTTTGCTTTTAAACCCTTCAAAACAAAGAATCTAATGACTGCACGATATTCAATTTTTTCCATATTAAAAAAAAAAACAATGACACGTCAACTTCAAATGGCTTGTAAACAAAGAAAGAATTGACAGAATGACTTGCAACTTTGCATGTGTTCTCAGGACAGTTATACCAACTTGGAGCTAGCAGTGTCATCTCTGGTGAGCGCAGGAACTTTTCAACCAACCTGTATTATGCTTGCTGCACTCGGGTATAGTTGTCCCAATCAAGTTATTGGTTTATAAACTTTCTATTTTATGACATGATTGGCTCTGTAACCATACTGTGGTGCCAAAAATTCTGACTATGCAAAAAATATGATAATTATGGAATCATAAAATGCTGACAACAATCAATAAATAATTAATTATAACATCACTTTGACATTTACAGTCATAATACTGTCTTGTCTACATAAAAAAAAATTTATCAGTTCAGTCACCCCTGTAATAATGATAATATATGCTCATTTTCACCCGGGGGGTTTTATTTTTGAAAATGTCTTAAACATATAACATTATAATTTACACTAATCAATTTATTGTCGAACAAATTCATTGTCAAAAAGATTCTATATAAAAATTTTATATTTTTTAATTACTTTCAATAAAACAATAATAATATTTTTGTTTATGAGAAAATATGTTGATTTATTCCATTCTTGCAAAATAACGACTTTCTTGGGGAAAAAGTACTCAGGATATTAATAAAATAATTTTTTTTATTAGAAAAAGTCTGTAGAATCCAAGAGTTGTTTTATACGAAAAGGTTTCTTATACAAAACACTAGATTTTTAGAAAATTGTCCTATAGAAACATTTTTAGATTCAATGGACTTTTCCTGAAAGTAAAAGCGTTGCGGGAGCGTAGACTAGTTGGTAACGTGCTAGCTCATCAGTGCGGAGGTCGTGGGTTCGACGAACCGATGACCTTTGTTGCTAGTGCTCTGTTAGGGTATTAGGATATAATTTGTAATTATTTGATTAATATAAATTAAATTCTAAAATTCTATAAATTGTTTCTTAAATAAAAAATATTCTTAAAAAAAAACTTAGATTCTAAGGCTTTTCTTTAAATAAAAAATTCTTATATTATAAAGACTTTTCATCATGAAAAATACTAAGATTCTAGGGACTTTTGCTAGTTGATATATTCTTAGATTCCAAGGACTTTTTTTAAAAGAAAAATTCTCAGAATTTGAGAATTTTTCTATTAGAAAAAGTCCATTGAATCTATGTTTTTTATGAAAAAGTCTTTGGAATATTTTTTTAAGTATTTTTCTTTAAAAAGTCCAAGGAATCATAGAAGTTTTCTTAAAAAAGTCCTTCATATCAAAGTTTTTCTTTATAAAAAACATTTCTTAAAGAAATATGTTTAAATTTAAGAACTTTTTCATAGTTTCGAATCCTAATATAACTGTAAGAGACCAGGGTAAAACTATTGTTATTTTATTATTACAATATTATAATTATATTATAGTTCGACTATGGTTGGCACAATCATAGTCCCAAAAATATATGATGCTCTTAGAATATGTCTGCCTCAACTATGTTTTTTCTATGCGTGCATATTCCAACTAGAACTTTAAATGAGACATTTTTTGTAGTTTTCGATGTAAAATTTTAAATTGAAATGTTATTTTAATTTTAACTGGACATGTAGTAATCGGGCCTTAAGGAAATAATATTGAAATATACAATTGAAGCAGAGCCGCGAATAACGTTGTAAGCGACAAAATTGAAATTGTTGAGAAATCGAAAAAAAAAAACGTTTTAGAACTTGTAGGTGTATCCCACTGACTAACTTCTTTAAAATGCATTTTGATAACGAAATCCTGCATAATTTTGCCTAA
Source organism: Eustalomyia histrio (assembly GCA_949748255.1). Taxonomy (NCBI): domain Eukaryota; kingdom Metazoa; phylum Arthropoda; class Insecta; order Diptera; family Anthomyiidae; genus Eustalomyia; species Eustalomyia histrio. The sequence continues at coordinate 68,256,182 of OX456524.1, read as the reverse complement.
TTTTATTTTTTAGTCATAAAAGAGAGTTATTCTAACGGTAATTTGGAAAAAACAGGTTTTGTAAAAAATAGTCGCTTAAAACGTTATTCTCGGCTCCGCTTCAACTAACCGAATAAATCGATGGCCAACCCTGCATGACAATCATGTGATACGGATCAACAATAACAACAAATAAAGAACACCAAAAAATCGTACCCACGCAAAATCAATGTTAAAGTTATAAAATGATTTTTTTTTAAATTTAAACACAAAAAAGAAAATTTTAAAGGCATAGGAGAATGTTTAAAGGTTGGAAAAAGTGGTGTTTTTAAAAACTGAAAATATGTCAATATCAAAATGACTGTGACAACATTAAAGAAAAAAAAAAAATAAAAACACAACTGAATTTAAATGTCATAAAAAAGCGGGAGTTTCAATCTAATTTATTTTACATAAAAACAGCAAAAAAGGGCTGTTCTTCAGAGTAAAGAATTAAAAAAAAATGTAAACTGTCGAGTTTAATGGTTTAGTTGAACTTAACTTAAAAATATCTAAAAAGTGGTCAAACTCGCAAGATTCAAGAAAATTGGTTGTGTTGGTTCCTAAATTTGATTCATGTGTCGTTCTTTTATACATTTTCTTATAAATTCAATCATTTAATTTTTCATACTGAATGAATGAATTCTCTCATGAATTCAATCCATACAAAATTATCATTCAGTTGAATCATATAAATTCAATTCTTCTACAAAAAGGTTGATAGCTTTTGCTCCATTCATTTTGTAAAAGATTATGAATTTTATGTGAACTTATGAGTTTATTCTAAGTGAATGGTTTAATAGAATGGGATATGTTCTTACATTTTTAAAAGATAAATTCAATTCTGGGCGAATTTAACTTAACCCTAGAACACACACCCGGGTATAAATGTATCCACTTGCATCTTTGCAGTGCTGTAACTTAGGAACGGCTTAACTTATGGCATAGAGATTTCGGATCTACGAAATATAAGTAATTTCTAATCTTTTAAAGGTTATTTGATTCGTATCAGTGGTTCAGGAGCTACGAACTTCCAAATTCGAGACCTACGTAAACACACACTCGGGATACGTTTGTACCACATCAGCTTATATCCTATTTTTGCCCCGTTCAGAGCGGGAGTGGGGGCAAATGAAAGGGCTAATTACGGCGATTATTCCGTTCATAGGACCCAAGGACGTACCTCCCATAGGGGACCCGGAAGTTGGTTTCCGAGATAAGGCGCAGTTCAAGGGTTTTCACGGGAAAAGTGGGGTCATTTGTGGATATAGCCGGAAGTTATAGGGGTCAATCGACAAGTCTACCGGAGCCGAAACATTCCCTAGAACATTCCAAGGAGTTACCTCCAGGGGGTACCACGTATCCCGGGTGTGTGTTTTCGTAGAAAAAGTTGGGTATGCATCGTACGGGTAAACCAAGTTTATTACCTCGAAGCTCGAGTTCCTAGAAGCGTTCCAAATTGTATAAGTTTGCTTGCTGTATCCCTACAAAAACATCTCAACTTTTCTTTGATCCATCAGTGGCAAAGATATCAAAACCGGTAGATAAAGAAGAAAGTAATTGCGATCCACAGGTTTAGGTCTCTAATAATGTTGATAGACAACATGTAAAATGTAAACTCTGAGGTTCCTAGTTTTCCTACAGATGGAAGTACAGTCGCACAAAATGAGCTGAGATGTTTCAAGCTGCAGTTTAAAAATCTATTGATTTTTACTTCTCAAACGGCCAAAAGTAAACTGATGGCTGATACGTGGGATCACCAAAGGCAGTAGGATATTCTGTTAGTACTCTAATATCTACCCTGTGTGGAGATAATAACTTTTGAAATTTAAAATTTACTTAAATCTTTCGTGTTTCCTTGGTCGTAGCTATTGAATGCACGGGAAGAGGGTTTCAGTTTTATGAATAACCGACGGATCCTCGCATTTTCCAGGCACACCACACGTTTCGTGTTCAGAAACTCTATCCAGAGTCAGCTCATTTTGACTTTTACTCAGTATGTTGAAATATTTAGAACATTTCAAATCCAGTCAAGGGTATACCTCAGAGGCATTTTAAGCTCTGAGCGTAGCTGGACTATCGGACATAATTTCATGAAACACTATGTAGAGACCTTGTCGTGGACTTACGTCTGAAAGATTGAATTATATTTTACACATTGGAAGGGCGATTTGGAACCATAATCTGAAAATACCCTCTCCTGTATTAACATTATCCTGTATCGAGAAATATAGATTGTCCATACTATTAGTTCTTTAAAATGGGGTCATCCTTAAAATGTTTTAAAAGTCTCACATGTCTCAATAGATCCCCATCTTTTTCTTGTTATGCACATTTGCTGGAAGAAGAGCACTTCTCCATTCTCCACAAAAATGTGAGGAGAAGGAAAGTACATCAGTGAAACATGTTCTGATAGACTCTATTAAGAGACGTCCTTGTCCTTACCTACTCAAATTAAGGTAACCAGATGAGGACAGCAGACTTAAGTGATAATATACGCCATGTGTCCATACCTCTTAAGGGACATAGATAATGATTTGGAAATAATTATTTAACCTTATCCGAGAACTTTGTGATTGTACTACTTTGTTTAGTTCCAAAATTTTAGATCATTTCCAGCAGCTTTCCGATTGTCACAAATAGGTAAAAAGGGCGTCACATTGTGGATATCTCTTCTGGGTCTTATAAGAAAAAAATCTTAAGACAAACTCTCAGATCTTATGAAAATTTGAAATGTTGTAGAGCGGATAAAATAAAGAGCCATTTGTTTTCATACACTCACCAAAAAAAGTCTGTAATGGCAACTGAAAATTTTGCTGTTATTACGGGAAATTCTGCTAATTTGAGCCCAGCGGTCTTTTTTGCTAATCTTAGCAACACATGTCTGCTGACGTGTAGTACAATGAAATTAGTAGAAAAATTAGTAGCCGCTACTAAATTTTAGTAGACTTTTTGTAAAGTGGAATTTAAAATCTGTTTGCTAAAATCAGCAAAAAATATTAGTACAAAGTTTTAGATTTTTTTTTATCGAGCATCAAAAATTTTGATATTTTTTAAAAGATGTTTTATACAAAATGAAAAAAAATCAAAGGCTTAAAAATGTTAAAAATTGTTAAAACATAAACGAATTTATCATTTTGCTTTAATATGGTATTTTCTGTTTTGAAAAATATTTTAGTAAATTTTTTTTTACTTTTAAGGTTAAATTTAATTGTTTTTAGGGCTGATTTTTAGAACTAAAAAACCTTTTTAGTGCTATTTTAAGTGGATGTCCTCTTTTTAGACATGAGTCGGTATCTTCACTTCCGATCCCTTTTTTAATCCTATGTAACATTTTAGGGCAATTTAAGTTTGTATGTATAAGTTTAAATTATAAGAAATAACATTTCCTTCAATATAGACTTTTTTAAAATTAGTAATTTTTTTTGCTAATTTTAGCAAATCGGTTTTCAAAAATTTGTAAAATGATTTCTAAAATTAGCAACGAAAGTTTGTAGATATTCTGTAAAAATTCTGTAATTTGTAAAATGTAAATAGCAAAGAGATTTGCTAAATAATAATTTTTTTACTAAAAATCAGTTCAAAAACAGTAAAGTGGGATTGAAAACCGATTACAAATTTTTCTACTAACTTTTTTTTTCTGAGTGTAGAACTCTGCCTTCTCGATATCGATATCTTTCTTTGTTAGTACTCAGAAAAAATTATTGCCAAAAAAATTTCAATTTAATGTTTGTTTTTTTCTTTTTGATTTTTTGTTCATTTTCAATTAAAAGTTTTATCATATCATATAAATTTTTAATTGATAAAAAAATGTTCTAGTTTACAATAAACATTACTGCATCTCTAAAAAAAAATGTTTATTCAAAATATGTAAAATGTTTATTAAAATAACCCGTATTAGAAAAAGCGTCATAACTTGTATCTTTTTAGGAAAGAGAACCGCACTAATTGTTTAAAGTTACAAAAACAACATAGTCTATGTAGTTTTTGCATGCATCAGAGTGTATACACATCAGTGTTGCCAGATAAGAGGATTTGGATTCAGATTTGAAAATTTATTGATAAAAAAATAAATAAAACTGTGATAGATTTTTTAGATAGATAATCGAAAGATATTTCTGCTGACGTGTTAATGCAGAGCTTGATAATTTTTTTTTTATATTATTAATTTTATGAATTTATAAATAAATTATAATTACTTCCATGTCATTGATTCAATTTTGATTTTGTTTGCGAACGTCTTTTGGTTCCTTTGATTTGTTAAAATTGATTCTATGAAAAAAATCAAATTGATTCTCTTAATTTGATATTAATTGGGAAAAGTAGAAAATTTATCAAACAAAGAGCAGAATTTTGCAAATCGATTCGTTAAAAATTTAATGAGATTTAAAAATTAAATCAAAGAATCATATTTTTAATGGTTTTTTTTTTAAATATAAAAAATTGTTAAAATTCTACAAATCTGCGAAAAATCATTTTAGACAAAAGGAAAATTTGATTATTTAACAATTTATTAAGGCTTTTGAACTTTGAAAATGGCTTCGGTGGCATACCTCTAACCGATGGTCCATATTTTCAATGACTCTGAGACATAATGTGCCGAATTATCTCATCCTTTAGCTCTTGAATTATACTTGACGTTGTACACTTTTTGTCTTAAATATTCCCAAAGAAAGAAGTCCAACGTTGTCAAATTAAATGATCATGACGGCCAATTAACATCGCCACGACGTGAGATAACACGGCCATAGAATTTCTCGCGCAAAAGAGCAATTGTTTCGTTGTTTGTGTGGCAATTACACTTCGTCCAGTTTCCTATCCTCGATTTATGGCCACAACAAGCGATAGCTAACACCGACGACGAGTCGAGGTTGACGGCTCTTCTGCCACACTATTGCGAACAACAGCAATGTTTTCCGCAGAACGAACTGGGCGAGCATGCACAAGTGTTTTCACATTTCCTACATGCTAAAATTTGAGCACAATTCTCCCGATTTGGTCGATTATGCTGATCAACAAAATCACGAAGTGCACGAAATGCATTTTGATTTTAACGCCCATTATCGTAAAAGGCTTCAACAATCTTAACGCGCTGTTCAATTGTGTACCTCTCCATGCTTGAAACTGTCAAACACTGAAACAAAGAAATGTCAAATTAAGTTAGGCAAAAAACTTGACGTTAAGGTGTCGTGCATTATGGTTGGACCACCCTTTATTTAGAAATGTTCATGTGTTGATGAATTACACACAAACTAACTTATGTATATTTGATAATAAAAAATATTGAAAATTTTATTAAAATTTTAATTGATTTTAAGCTGGAATTTCAATTAAAATTTTGTTAAAATTTTAATTGATTTGTTGCTGGAATTTCAATTAAAAATTTGATTAAAACTTTAATTGAAAATGTTAAAAATTATTAAAAATTTAATTAATTTGATAAAAAAAATTAAAAAATTTCAATCAATTAAAAAAAAAATTAAAAAATTTCAATAAATTTTAACAAAAAAAAAAAAATAATTAATTTATATACAAAGTCTTTCGTTCCTCCAAATTCAATTAAATTTTGAATTGTATTTACAAATATTTAATTTGAAAATCGATTTTAGTTTTTGCTGTGTACGTCCAGCACAGCTTAAATGACCTTTCTAATCCGACAGTTGGACCCCCTTGTGTCATTTGACTCTCGAATATATATCCCACACTCAAAAAAAAAAAAATGAACTAGAATGTAGAAAAATTAACTTATTTGGACACTTTTTACTAATATTCAATAAAATTTTCCTTGAAATTAAGAAACAAATTTTACTTAAAATTTGGTCAAAATTTCTAAATTATAGAAAAATTTTACTACTGAGAAGTAAATTTTTATTAGAAAACATTACAATTTCCTCCTAATTAGTTCATATATCATCTAAAATTTTACTGTTAGTTAGGAAATGTTTTCTTGATTTTAAGAAAAATTTTATTTTATTTAAGTTTATTAAATAATTTTTTTTACTAAAAACTAGGACTTAACTCCCTAAAAATAAGAAAATATTTTTTAACATCAAGTTAAATAGCACTTCTTTTAAGTTAAAATTATCCTTGAATTTGATAAAAATTTTCTTATAAATATGAAACTGTTTCTATGATGAAGGTAATACATTCTACCAGAAAATAAAAAAGTACTTATATTGAGTAATTTTTTTTCCCTAACTTAGTTCTCAACTTTCTAAAATATGGTTAAGAGTACTAATATTAAGTTAAATAATTTTCTTCAAAATAGAAAAATTTACTACCATTAAGTAAGCATTTTCTTCAAATTGAGAAAAATAAACCACAATTCAGTTCATTTTAACTACCGCTAAGTTCATCATTACTTTGAAATTATGAAAAAAGTACTAATATGAAGTAAATGCCTAACTTAATAGTATAAAAATTTACTTCCAAGAAAACTTTTACATAAAAAAAAGAATATTTTATTAAAGTTTTTAAAATTTATCTGAACTAAGTTGCATGAAAAATTTCCTTAGAAATAGTTTATCAGTTTCTAAGACCAATAAAGCTTTTACTTAAAAAAAGAATATTTTATTAAAATTTTTAAAATTTACCTGAACTAAGTTGTATGAAAATTTTCCTTAAATATAGTTTATCAGTTTCTAAGACCAAGAAAAATTTTACTTAAAAAAAAGAATATTTTATTAAAATTTTTAAAATTTATCTGAACTAAGTTGCATGAAAATTTTCCTTAGAAATAGTTCATCAGTTTCTAAAATCAAGTAAATATTTATTATTACATAGGAACAAATTTATTACTTTTTGTTTTTAATTGTCTGAACTAGTTTTTAGAAAACAATTCTTTAAAATTAGAAAGTGGTATACTTAAAAACTGAATTTGGAAATGGCTTTCTAAAATTTAGTTAATTTTACTACTCGCGAACAAAAAATGAACACACATTAAGTTGAAGTACTTTCTCGATTTAAGTTAGACACATTTTTTGAACTATATGGGAGTAAATTATGTCCTAATTTTTTTTTAAACTAAATTTTATTTTATTACATTTGAGTATGCAAATTTCTTAAAACTAAGATGTCTTTTCTTAAAATTAGTTCATTTTTACTTAATTTACTTGTTTTTTTCCTAAAATCAAGAAATATTACATGAACTATTTCTGAGTATATAAACTATTTCGTTTTTCCTCAAACTTAGAAATTTTTATTCTTTTTAAGAAAATTTTTCTAAGTTTTAATAAAATTTTACTTAAATTGAGGACAATTTATAAACTATTTGGAAGGAAATTTTTGACTACATTTTAGTTCATGTCTTTTTTTTGAGTGCAATGCGATAGAAACCAAAGTCAGTTTAAATTCTCTCGATCACATTGATAAATTGCTACATTTTGATTTAAAAAATTACTAAAATACTTAATTTTCCTTAGTTATTTTTCCTCTCTCTCTCTCTCTCTCTCTCACTTATTTACTTTGTTATTTTTTCAATTAACGTTTAACAACTTTGATGGAAAAAAGAAAAACTTCCACAACAAAGAAATATTTATTCACATCAATTACAGTAAATTAAATTCTTCTCACTTTTTGTTGTTGTTACAATTTATTTCATTGAAATTAAAACTGATGGTTGAGTTTGTGATTAAATAAAGAATATTTTTGTTTATTTTCATTTAATTTTTTTTTTCTTTCATCATCAATCATTCTTTATAAATCCCGTTTAATAGAAACAAAAAAAAAATGTGGTAGTTGGTCATTTCAGTGTTTTATTAACAAAAAAAAAAAAAAAAAACTTAAAATTACAAATTATTTGTATGAGTATTAAAAAAAACAAGAATGAATGACTTTTTAACTACTGAACTAGAAAAGTTCATTGTACTAAATATAGTTTAAACAGCAAAAACAGAAATACCTAACACAAAAAAAAAAAAAAAATAAGCCTTAGTATTTTTTTAAAAAGGTTTTATTTTTCTTCTTTCTACATGTTGTACATTTCTCACCACAAAACTTGCACTAACAACAATTAACAACCAGCCAGCAAACAACAATATTGCATTGGTCTGATGTTGACTGAATGGCTGACTATTGTAGTTGCTGGTTGCTGCTGATTGCCTGTAGTTGAGTAGTAAGTAGAGTAGTAGCCTTTGATGAAAAAATCACATACTATTCTACGTAGTAAAATGAAATATCAGTACTTTCTGTTTGCAACAGACTGACTTTGTTTGACGTTATGTTGTTGTTGTTGTTGCTTTTGTTGTTGATAGGTTTTCATGTTAAAGGGAAATTGTTATAAAATTGGGTTTTCTTTAAAAAAAAACATGTCTGTTTTGTTAAAAATAGGGTGACCAGGTAGAATAAAAATTAACTAAACCTGAAATAGAAGTAGAAGCTTTAAATAATGTGCCTGCCTAGAAGGTAGAGTACTCAAAAAACCGGCCTTGTGGAAAAACCGGTTTCGGTTTTCTTCGAAAAATCGAATTTTAAAAAACCGGTTTCGGTTTTTGCAGAAAAAACCGGTCAACCGGTTTTTTCGGTTTTTTTTTTTAATTTGAATAAAAAGCTTATATAATTTGTTAATTGTTTTAATTACAAACAAAAAAAAAATAAATTTAATATATAAAGTAATAAAAATAGAAAAATACATTCTTTAAAAAAAAAAAAAAAAAATATTTTATAATTTTTTATTGTATTTTATTTCAACATTTTATTTATTGGTTTTAATATTTTTTAATATAATATCTTAAAAATTAATATTATAAAACTATATTCATATCAAATGAATAGAGATTATTAAGTTTGTAAATTGGTAAAATTAGGTACGTTAGTAATTTGAACGATTAAAACGTTTGGCATTAAATAAGTTTTTTTTAATATTACATTTTAAATATGTAAAAAGAAAATCTATTTTTCACTTCCAACTTTCACTTCTAGCTTTGATAATGGAAAATACTCTTTCACTAATAGTAGATGTTGGACAAATAGTCAAAAGACAATTATATAAATTTTCCAACTTTTCAGCTCTTTATCAAGATATATGAAATCATCATATAATGATGAATACTGTTTATTGTGTTATTTAGATCAGAAATTAAAATTTTTGAATTTGGAATATCCAAAGTTAAGGCTTCATCGGAATATATCGGACTTACATCTAAATCTTCATAAAAGTGTTCGGAAAAAATAAAAGAGACCAAGTAACCCAGTTGGTGATGTAATTAAAAAAACCGGTTAACCGAACAAAAAAGACCGGTTTTCGGTTTTCTTCGAATTTACGAAATATTCGAATCCGGTTGACCGGTTTTCGGTTTCGGTTTTTGAATACTCTACTAGAAGGCATTTCAGATTCATAATTCACATTATGTTGGGCGCCATTTTTTTGAACTTTTATTTTTTTTTAAATTCCGTTTATAATTTGTATCCAGAATTAAACATCTTTCAATTTAAATTAATCCCCTATTCAGTAATTATTAGTACTAGTCTGCTTACAAGTTCTTTTGAAATTTTAGTTGTATTAAAAATCTTTGTATATGGTCACCTTAACACTCTTTTCTATATTGTACATATAATAAAGCTTTTGTTTACTACTTTGGATTTCCTTTGAAGTTTAATATTATAAATAGAAAAAAAAATATATATACTGCGAGTATTTTACATAATTTACTTGTCTTCTTAGTTTATATGATGATTTTGTGTAGAGATTTTTACATTTGAAAAGGCCGTTGTTTAACATTTGCGTTTTTTTTTTGTCGCAGATTTTTGCAACTACTTTCATTACACTTTTTTGACGTTTCTTAAAACAATAGGCGCCACAAATTGTAAAAGCCAGAGAAAAAATAAGTAGAAATATTCATTCCTCTTTTCTTTTTTTTTATTTTTTACTAAACAAATTTTTTTTTACAAAATTTTTATGTAACTTACATATTAAAAACTTAGTCGGGCCTTTAGGTTTTTATTTCTAGTACACATTTTATTTTTTTCATTATCTGAAGCAGCATTCTCATTTTATTCAAACTTTACATTTGTCTACTTATGTACATCTATTCATCCAACATTGTGGATTTCATTGTTTTGTCAGTCATTATGATTTTATGCTAAAGTTGCCGTTTAAAATAAGTAACATTTATATTGTTGTTGAATTTTCACATAAAATTTCGCAAATAAACATACAGTAAAAACTTTTTGTAAGAAGTTTTCCTAAGTGATAGAGATTTTTGAAAATTGTGTACGGTTTGGGGGTAGACACATAAGAACAGCTTCCAGCCCATAGTGATTATAGGGTTTCTTACAGGCTAAGAAGAGTTTCCCTACAGTACACTTCTTTAATTTGAAAACTTTGATGTACTTTAATTAATAAAGGGTGTCCCAACGCAATTTTTAAATTTTAAATAAAACACAGATATTTAAAAAAAAATCGTGAAACTTTATTATATCGTAAAGTAGACAGAATGAGGTTATGTATGGAACAATATATCGTGCAGATGGCCGCCGCGGCTTTGCTGGCATGCACGCGATCTTTTAACGAAATTTTCAATGATTGTTTTGCATGAATGCTGCGGTATTTCATTAATGCAGCATCCAATTTCCTCTTTTAAGGCTTGAGTCGTCGTCGGCTTATTCGCGTAAACCATCGACTTCAAAAAACCCCCAAAGAAAAAAATATAATGGTGTTAAATCGCACGATCTAGGCGGCCAATTCTGATCTCCAAAACGCGAAATAACACGACCGGGAAATGACTGATGCAGCAATTGAATTGTTTCTCTGGCTGTATGACATGTGGCGCCGTCTTGTTGGAACCACATGCCCTCCACATTCATTTCTTCAATTCTAGGCAAGAAAAAACTGGTTATCATTTCACGATACCGAACACCATTGACTGTTTGCGCTTGACCTGCCTCATTTTCATAGAAAAAAGGTCCAATGATTCCTCCAGCCCAAAAACCACAACACACAGTGACACGTTGAGGATGCATTTGCTTCTCGTGAATCACTCGAGGATTTTCCTCACCCCAAATGCGACAATTCTGCCTATTGACGAAGCCATCAAGATGAAAATGGGCCTCGTTACTGAAGATGATTTTATCGGCAAATCAGCATTTTCATGTTGTCTCTCCAATACCCAATTAACGAACTCCCTTCGCTGTCCATGGTCAGCTGGCTTCAGTTCCTGAGTCAATTGAACTTTGTAAGCATGAAGATGCAAATCTTTCGTCAAAATTCGCTGCAAAGTGGATTTGGAGACACTAATTTGCTGAGCTCGGTGTCGAATTGAGGTGGATGGAGTTTGAGCGACATCATCACGTACAGCTGCGACATTTTCGGTCGATCGACCTGGTCGATGGCGCGTTGTTGTCTTTACATCACTAACAGACCCAGTTTCGGCAAATTTATCCATTAATCTCTTTATAGTTGACTCTTTTGGAGCATTATTGTGACCCCAAATTGATCGCAATTTGCGAACTGTAGCCGCCAAACTTTCACCATTTTGGTAAAAAAATTTCACAATGAGAATGCGTTGTTCATTCGTGTAGCGCTCCATTTTTACTAACCTCGTACCTTCTACTAGCAAACAATAACAATTGTTCAAATGTCAAACAATGACACTTCGAATGTTGCCAGATTTAAAAATTGCGTTCTTCTTGGGACACCCTTTATAATTCATGGCTTGGTACGGGTATCAATTAATTCTTGAAATTTTGATTGGATGAAGCCTAACATTGGGCGCCATTTTTGTTACAAACTTTCAATACATTGTGATTTAGTTATAAAGCATGACAAATATATTTGTGCATAGGAGGCCTTTCCTAAGAGGATTTTGATTTTAAAAATGTTTGTCAATACGTTGGACGCCATTTTTTATACCCTCCACCATATATGGTGAGGGTATATATCAGTTTGTCATTCCGTTTGTAATATGTCGAAATATAGGTTTAAGACCCCATAAAGTATATATATTCGTGATCCTTATGCAATTTTAAGTCGATTTAGCGATGTCCGTCTGTCTGTCCGTCTGTCTGTCTGTTGAAATCACGATCACGACGCGAAGACGCAAGCGGGGGTGCCTATTTTTACCCACATTATTGAACATCCTCCCGAGCAGTTTGGTATTTAAAATGAGCAAAATCGGTCAAGCGGTTCAAAAGTTATGAGTGAAAATGTGAAGGTACCTCTAAATTTTCCATACAAATTTGTACAATTTTTCTGAATCTATTTTTTTTTTTCTGTTAAGTAAGTAAAAATGTTATTAAGTCTTCTTATTGTTCGATTACATTTATTGTCTTACATACTATGATAACTAAGTTAACGTAAAAAGCAACAATGTTAAAGTCGTTAACAGAGCAGACCTCTGTAAATAACATTACTAAAACTAAATAACAAAAGTTCGTTACATAAATTGACAAAACATATTCATATTACAGTTCATGCAAAATTTAGTATATACGTATATCATCTTCAGCCCCTATGGTGGAAGGTATTCAAAGATTCGGCACAGCCGAATTTAGCCGTTTTTTACTCAATGGTCTAATTTTATCATGTTAGTAAGTATGAGAAGAAAAAAAAATAATTCGTAGATCATTGAATTTTTTTTCCCGTGAACGTGAAAATCAAAATTCACTTCAATTGCCAAAAAAAAAATATATATTTTGATATTGGCCGCCATTTCTGTTACAAACTTAGAACATTAACTTACAACCTCGCTTCGAAGAGGAAAAAAAATAAAGCGTGACGTTGGGCGCCATTTTTGTTTCAAGCTTTTTTTTTACAATTTTATTGATAAAATTTTATTGTATGACCTGTAGTTTCATTCTTTTAAACAGGAACAACTAAAATATTATGTCGGGCGCAATTTTTTCCAATTTGTAATAACGATTTGATGGACTTTCCCAATATTTTGCAAGTACATCTTATGTCTATTAAAAAAGTTTTAAAAATTTACTTTAATTTGATTTTTTTTTAGAAATTTGATCTAAAAGCTCCATATTTCCATATTCCAGATCGCGCTTACAGGAAAGAAATATTTTTTCATTGCGTTGGGCGACACATCCCTGCAATTTAATGCATTTTTTTGGATTAAATGACAAACATTTTTAATTTCGCTTACGAATAATGACAATTTAAGCTTTACTTTTGGGCGCCTTTTATATTATATTATTTTTAATTATTAGGTTGATTGTTGGAAATGTCGGAAGTACTTTCAATTTCGTTTAATAAGTAGAACAAAGAGAGCATTTTATTGGTGGCGATTTTGATTGCAACTTTCAGTGGGAAACTTTTTACAATTAAGATATTTTTGGTGCAAACTTTTATTACAATTTAATAGATAAATTTGTGTGTTCCATTGTATGTTCCACCGGTGTTCCCATCCATTTCGATTAAAATGAAACTTGTGCTAGAGGAGGAATAATCAAGATGTGCTCTTTTTTTATTTCATTCAACTACTTCAATTCATAAAAGCGTGTGGAAAAACTAGGAACAAGCAAGTTTTAAAACGATTTTGAACTCCCTTTTTTACACAGCGAAAACGGATTCGTGCTTACAACCAAACTTGTGGCGATTCGAATGATTTGGTTGTGATATCCGAATGTTTTGATTATGAAAACGGAAAACCAATTAATGGAACAGGAATTTAAAAAAAGGCAGGAAAAATAATCGCTCTAACAAAAAAAAAAAAAAATTTATTTTTAATTTTTATTTTTTTTTTTAATTTTCGTCTACATCCGCTACTATCCCCGGTGGGCAGCTCTCACTGTATTTTTCCCTTAGATTTATACAAGTCTGTGTTACTAACTACATTTAAATTTAACTTTTATGTGTCTCATTCTTTAAAAACTATTGTAATTTATTTCATAAGTAATTGAATACAATTATGTATTCTTATGATATGTTAAACCACAGTTATGATTTTATGTGGTTTCTTTTGTTGAATTGTTCAATTCTGTAAAACATTTAGTATAAATGATTAGTTGATTGTTGTTACGTCTTAGTTTTAAACTTTAAAATCCACGTTAAAGTGGCGATAATGCAGAATATATTAAATTCCTTAATTTTGTTGAAAATCTTAAATCTCATCAGAAAGCTCTCATATGGGGTGAAAAGGAGAGCTTTCGCCAGTGAGACACATACTCCACTCCTATTATCTCTGGATTAAGGAGGGTCAAAATAAATTTTAAAGACAATTTGTACAGTTATCGATCATGTTTCATAACATAAACTTTGAACATTTTACTGTACACATACATAATCGCGGAATATCGCATTTCAGTGTTATTTGTTGAAATTATATATGGAATAATTTTTTTTCTTATTTATATTGGGTATACAAGTTAATAATGTCGATTTGGACAACAGAAGGCATTAATATCACATATGGTTTTTGTCAATAATAACAAATATGGTATTTTGGAAGGTAAACATCTGTCATTATAAATCAGTAATCGATAGAGGCGAAAGTGTAAACACACATTTTTTTCAATCGCTATAATAATGTCGAATTTTGTGCCTAAAAAAGATGTTTTGCGGTAAAGTCTGATAAGCTTCTTTCATTTGAAGAACACGGCTGCTGAAACTTATCGATTGATGGTAAAAACTAACAACATGCACCAACTCAAAAAACTTGTGAACGATGGTTTGCGCGATGCAAAAGTGGTGATTTCGACCCAAAAGACAAGGAGAGGCCTGGTCAGTCGAAAAAGTTTGAAAATGAGAAATTGGAAGCATTGCATTATCAATTGAAAGAAGTTGCATTATCATTGGGGGTAACACAACACGACATTTCCCTACGTTTAAAAAACATTGGGATTCAGGATTTATTCAAAAGCAAGAAAATTGGGTCCCATATGAATTGAAGCCGAGAGACGTTGAAATTCGATTTTGCATGTCGGAAATGCTGCTTGCACACTACAAAAAGAAGTAATTTTCGCATCGGTGTTAAAAAATTGAGTCACATGAAAAGTCCGGCAAACCAACGCTAAAGCCGAATATCCATGATGCCAAGGTAATGTTCTGTAGTTAGTGGGATTAGAAGGGTGTTTTGTATTATGAGCTGTTGAAATCGGGTCAGACGATCACCGGGGACCTGCACCAAACATAATTGATTCATTTGAAGAGAGCAATCAACAAATACGACCAGAATATTCGACCAGACACGAGACCATAATCTTCCATCATGACAACGCTCGGCCACATGTTGCAAGACCGGTCAAAAACTATTTGGAAAACAGCGGTTGGGAAGTTTTGGCTTTCCCGCCTTATAGCCCAGACCTTGCCCCTTCTGACTACCATTTGTTTCGATCGATGATACGCTTCACTTCAGGTCAGGGTATCAGAAAATGGCTTGATTCATTAGTTATCTCAAAACCGGAGCAGTTCTTTTGGAGCGGAATCCATATGATACCTGAAAAATGGGAAAAAGTAGTGGCTAAGGATGGACAATAGTTTAGATAATGTTACAATTTATTTTGATATTATAACAAATTAATTTTTCAAACAAAAAAATCGACATTATTAACTTGTATACCCAATCATAAACTTTCTGCGGAAGCCTGGATTAAGCATTCTGTTATTCAGGTTGATGAAATCTCAGATTTTACGTATGGCTAAAAGAACGGAATAGTTTATTCAGAGAGACTCACATTCCGCTTTCTGTTCAATTTGTTAATGTAACAAGCAATCTCTATAATTAACATATTCTGGCGGTTAATAATGACATGAGATATGGATCCATTAGTACAGTCCCTCCAAGCCAAACTCGGACACTATTAAAAACTAATTATTTTGGCAAAACTACCGAAAATAAATAATAAAAAAAATCTTGTAATTTGGGTTTTAATTGTATATTTATTAAGCTAACAAAAACAGAAAACAAAATGTAAATTCATTGATTGAAAATTAAAAAATAATATAAAAAATGTCAACTATTAAAAAACAATGCGCAAGCCAAACTCGGACGGCTTCAAAGCTTTGTAATTTTAGTTATTGTATATAATAAACTAATATTTTGTGTGCAATCCCTTGTTCTTTATCACCATTTTCAGTCGCTTGGGAATCGATTCGACTAATTTTTGGCAATACTCAGGAGGTATTTTTTCCCATTCTTGCAGTAAAACCTTTTTTAACTTCGCTTTGCTGGATACCCTATGCTCCTGGACTTTTTTCTTGAGATAATCCCACAAATTTTCGATAGGGTTTATATCAGGGCTTTGAGGTGGTGTTTCCATGACGTGGGGGACGTTGTACAGGAGCCAGGATCGCACTTTATGGGCTTTGTGTTTTGGATCATTGTCCTGATAAAAGTACCAGCCGTGGTTTAGACCTAGTTTATCCACACATTTTGGCAAATTTTCTTTTAAAATATTCAAATATACGTTTTGATCCATAACCACATCAATAAAGTGCAAATATCCTGGTCCTGCTGCGTAAAATGAGCCCCAGACCATCACTGATCCCCCTCCATGTTTTACAGTGGGTTTCAGGTTATTCAAACGTAGTTGTTGATTTCGCCCTCTCCAAACAAAGGGTTTACCATCCGACCCAAATACGTTAAATTTGCTTTCGTCGGTAAACAAAATGTTTTTCCAGAAAGAAAAATCCTTCTTTTCATGTTCTTTTGCAAAATTTAATCGTACAGTTTGATTGCACTTACTAATGAACGGCTTTTGTCTTGCTTTTCTTCCATTAAGACCTGCTTTGTGAAGCACATTTCTTATTGTGGACGCGCTTGCTCTCTTACCCAAGTAATTTTCAGCTATAGCAGCAAGTTTTGGTGCACTTAAAAAGGGATTAGCTTTAATTTTTCTTAAAAGAAAGCGTTCTTCTGCTTCAGAGAAGATTTTGTTATGTGCATTTTTTGGCTTGTTGCGCCATTTTACAGGCTTTGAAGCGTTTTATAATATCGTGTACAGTAGAATGGCTCCTGTTAACCATATTCGAGATTTCACGCACACTTTTGCCCTCTTTCTCATGTTTAATAATAAGTTTTCTAACCTCGATACTAGTTTGACCTCTTTGTCTAGACATCTTGATTTAATTTACTTTTCGTCTGTTCAATGAACAAACAATTTAAATATGGCTCTTCCGTTAGACATTTTAAATTTATTTAGTGAAGTTGGCTGCATAAATAACACAGGGTTGTTATAATATTAGACATAATTTCCATCTGTCCGAGTTTGGCTTGGACATTTTTTTTTTTGCTATCAAAAGTTTTTCTACTTTATTGTTTCGCATGCTATAGGAATTTCTGATTTCTTTTTGTTTTTAAATCTGGAAATGCATACAATATATAAACTTACTGTCATATTACAAAAATTGTAATTAGGTAAGATTTTAAAAGGAACAAAAATATTTTTCCCTAGTGTCCGAGTTTGGCTTGGAGTGACTGTATGTTTTTTGAAAGCTTTAGGACTTTTAAAGCTGGAGTGGAGTGTACCTGGTACATTTATGAGTTCTGGTACACGGTTTTTCGTAAAGAAATTGAAATGGCAAACAATTAAAAACTTTTTTTGTATTTTTTTTATAGAATATTTAGCAATATAAGAAAAAATATATAAAAAATGCCGTCATTTGCCTGCAAGGACGATCTTGCGATCTTAGAACTTCCAATCGTCTGTCACAGTGTGCACCACGTCTACCCACTATCCGGCTAACAGCTACACAAAAGATCTACTTCTTTTGCTCCGGTGCATAGGGCCTTTATAATCTAAGTGCGCGCTTTGGAGATTATAAAACAGGCCAAAACTTATATTCCCCAGGATTAAGGTCGGGAATACCAGATGGCAAATCGTTCGTCGATCTAAAGTTCGGTAAATTCTTTTTTAACCAAGTTTTAGTCGTTTTTTGCTTTATGGGCTGGGGCAGAGTCCTGTTAAAAGCTCCACGTTTAGTTTTCGAACAATGTGCTTCTAGGAGGCTTCACAACTTTGTCTAAAACGTCGGATTGGTACACCTTTATCGAAGTTTTTACTCCCTATCCGCAAAAACGGAGCTTGGTAACACCATCGTGTGCAATTTCCCACCATACCAATACAGGTGACTTCTTTGAGCTCATGGAACCAGTTGTGATGCTTGCCGAAATGAATGAGCATATATACTTTATTAATCCGTGTGTTAGTTAAATGACTACATTGCTGGCTAATTTTCAATTAGAATTTTGTCATATTAACGAACAAATTAATTAGGCAAAAGGAACTATTTGAATATTGTGTCAGATATATTTATTAATTGGGTACGGATTCTATATAAAAGGACCTTGGCTAATGATAGGAATTATGCTTTTTGAAAGTTGCATAGTCCTTGATAACTCTGCACATCCTTTTAATTCACAGTCCATGGTTCTATACAGTTAGCCAGGATTAGGGGAAATTTTAAGATTATTTAAGCATCTGGTTAGCTTAAGAGCTAGTCCCTTCTCACGGACTTTTTAAAGGAATCTGAAGGGTTATAGATTACACAAAGGATAGGGAACTCCAGAAATTCATATTATATCTATCAAATCTGAACTGAATATTCTTGTGGCCAACAATTTATGTTCAGCAAAAAAGTAATAGAAAAAATCCTTTTAATCGAAACTTCATGAACGCACACACACTCACCTGCTGAAGTTTGAATTTAAAATAAAAAAAAAATATATGCTTAAAAGTAGTCTTATCAAACAATTTTTTTTAACAACAATGAATTCAAGCAGATTTTAGCAAACGAAGCAGAGCCGCGAACAACGTTGTAAGCGACAAAATTGAAATTGTTAAGAAATCGAAAAAACGTTTTAGAACTTGTAGGTGTATCCCACTGACTGACTTCTTTAGATTGTATTTTGATAACGAAATCCTGCATAATTTTGCCTAATTTTATTTTTAAGTCATAAAAGACAATTATTGTAACGGTAATCTGGAAAAAACAAGTTTTTTTAAGAATTGTCGCTTAAAACGTTATTCGCGGCTCCGCTTCAAACAATTAATAAATTAATAAATCATGATAATAATTTTCTCAGTGCAAACAAATCTCTGATTTCATTTAATTCAAAAGCAAATTAACTGCTTACCTTGTTTTTTGAAACAATATTTTATTGATATAAAAACTAGAATTTGGGGATTTATACAGGTTGGTTGAAAAGTCCCTGATCTCACCAAGAGACGGCACTGCTAGCTCCAAACTTTTTTTTCTCACGCTGGTATAACTGTCCTGAGAACACATGCAAAGTTTCAAGTCATTCTGTAAATTCTTTCTTTGTTTACAAGCCATTTGAAGTTGACGTGTCATTGATTTTATTTAATATGGAAAAAATTGAATATCGTGCAGTCATGAGATTCTTTGTTTTGAAGGGTTTAAAAGCAAAGAAAATTTATGAACAATTGTTAGAAGTGTATAAGGAGTCCTCACTTTCAAAACGCACCGTTGAATTTTGGGCTGGTGAATTTAAACGTGGTCGTACCAGCCTTGAAGACGATCCACGCGAAGGACGACCAAAAACTGCAACCACAGCAGAAATCATTGAGCAGGTACATAATATGGTTAGTGAAGATCCAAGTTTGACTAAGCGTGAAATTGCTAATGCCATATGCACTTCAGACGAACGAGTACTCTATATTTTACATGAAGAATTACGTATGAAAAAACTGTTTGAAAAGTTAGTGCCGCACACATTAACAATTCAACAAAAACTGGATCGAAAATAAATTTCTCAGCGTAATTTGGAGCGTTTTAAGCCGAATAAAACCGACTTCTTGTGTCGTTTTATAACTATGGATGAGACTTGGATCTACCACCATGATCCTAAATTGAAATGCAGGTGAAGTCACAACGATCAGCAAAGAAGGTTATGGCATCAGTTTTTTGGGATGCAAAAGGAATTTTGTTGATTGATTATTTTCAGAAAGGCTGCAATAATATTCAGAATTGATTGTTTATCAACTCTGAATATTATTGCAGCCTTTTGGATCAGCCGGATGAAAAAATTCGTGAGAAAAGACCTGGTTTAAAGAAGAAAAAAAAAAACATTTTTCATCAAGACAATGCACCTGCTCACAAAAGTGTTTTGACGATGGGTAAATTCAAAGAATTAAAGTACGAATTGCTTGAACATCCACCGTATTCACGAGATTTGGCTCCCAGTGACTACTATCTCTTCAGAAATCTCAAACAATTCCTTCGTGGAAAGCATTTTTCGTCGAATGAAGAGACCATAGCAGCCGTAGACGGTTATTTTGCAGAGCTTCCGGAAAACCAATATAAGGATGGGATAAAATTATTGGAAGATCATTGGAACAAGTGTATTCAGCTTCTAGGAGATTATATTGAATTAAAAAATATATTTAAAAACAGTATTCTTTCATTTCGACCACAGGAACTTTTCAACCAACCTGTATGTTGGGCGCCATATTTGTTAATAAATCATATTACAGCTATGGATATGTATTGCATTATTTAACGTAGGGTGCCATAATTGTTTCAAACTTCCTCTAAAATTTGAGGAATTTTTAATATCGAATATATGGTTTTTACGTTGGGCGCCATTATTTTGTTGTTGTTGTAATATTGTATTTGTTTAAATTCTAAATGTTTTGGCCTTGCTGTAGAAGGGTTAACAATCTCCTACTCTTTGAACAATTATATAACTCATGTTCTTTATTGTAAAGAATTGCATTTTGTTCCATCAATTCTATTCATAATTGAAATTGTTTGATGGTTGTGGTGTCTGTGTCTGTTACTCTGTTTAGGGGGCAGGCATACTTCAGTTGTCTGTCATTTTTCAATTGTTTGTTTGGTTGGTGGCTTGGGTTTCA
Organism: Eustalomyia histrio; assembly: GCA_949748255.1. Classification (NCBI taxonomy): domain Eukaryota; kingdom Metazoa; phylum Arthropoda; class Insecta; order Diptera; family Anthomyiidae; genus Eustalomyia; species Eustalomyia histrio. Next base: position 68,235,404 of record OX456524.1, on the reverse strand, counting down.
ATGTTTTGCAGTTAATTCCCTCTTTTTTTTTCTTTGTGTTCCTATCCTGTGTGTTTTTATGTATAGAAAAATTTAAAACATTTAACACAATGATACTTGTATGTGTAAATATGTGTTATAACAAAATGTCAAAAATTTTAACTCAAGTGATGAAGATAATTTTAATGGCATTTGAAGTTGTTTGGCTTGATAAAGGGGAAGCAAACATGTGAGTTGTTGCAAATGGGAGTTTAAGTAAAGTATTTTTCGCTCGATTTAATTTAATTAATGTATATTGATTCATATTATTAAATACTTCTACAAAGTTTGGACTAACACTAGACTAATCAAACTCTTACTTGTGGTTTACAAAAAAATATCTCTTAAATTCCTCCAATTAAAAATTTTGTTAAATATCTAGCCATATTCAATTGATATTTAATTGATTTTTTAATTGATTCAATTAAAAAAAAAGATCAATGATGACTATTATATATGAAAGTTTTAATATTGATAATTTTTTAATTGAATCAATTATAAAATTTATTGAAATTGTATTTTATTTTCAATATATTTTCTGGTTATTGACTTTAGCTTTTTCCCGCATTTAAATAGTATAATGTTTTGTATCGAAATAATTAAACTCTTTTAATGAACATTTTTCAAAAAATTGGGGTTAGTTGAAATTCGATCAACTGTTTCGTGCTCGGTGAAAACAGGATCTGGCTCAAAGTAATTGTGCCGTGACTAGTGAGAAGAGGACCGGTTTAAAATTACTTACGAACAGAACCAGAGCATAGCATTGAAGTGGTTAATATGCTCAAAAAACTCTAAATTGCCCGTAATCAAAATTTATTTATTAAAAATAATAATTAGAATTTGACGAAGAGCGAAAAACCCCATTTTCCGTTGCATAAAACTGAATAAGTTTTTAAATAAATTTTAAAAGCTTGTGCGTAGGAATTGCATTCCATTTTAATTGTATTTCTAGTTTTACTAATCTTTTGAAAAATTAGGCAAAAAAAAAAAAAAAAAAATAAAAAATTTATAAAAAAATATATAAAATTAATTTAAGCTTTTTTTTAAAGCAAATTTTTTGTTTTACGGTTTCTTTGGCGTCTCTTTTGTGACAGGTTCTTATGCTTTAGTTAAAGTAAACATCGGATATATGATTTAAATGAGGTCTGCCCGCAAAGAAAAAACATGATTGGTGCAATCATATTCGAAAAGCATCATATATTTATGGGATTATGATTGTTCCAACCATAGTCGTACTATAACCATAATTTTAACATACATGATGCGATGATTCGAAACTATGAAAAAGTTCTTTAAATTTAGGAATATTTCTATAAAAAATATTTTTCCTAAATAAAAAAAAATTGATATTAAGGACTTTTTAAAAAAAAACTTTTTTAATGTTATGGAAAGAAAAATAATTGAAAAAAAATTTTAAATTCTAAGGACTTTGAAAAAAAAAAATATAGAATTCATGGACTTTTTCTAATAGAAAAATTCTTCGATTTTTAAGATATTGTTAAGATGGTCCTTAGAGCAGCGCTTACCACTAACTTTTTCTTCACGGACCCTTTCAAAATTTTTTACTGGCTGGCGAACCCCCAAATTTTAAAATTTTTTATATTTAAATAAAAACATTTAAATTTGAAGATTTTCAGAAAAAAATGTTATGAATACAAAATGGAAAAACGTTTTCATTAGAATTTACTCAATTTAAGAGATTTACCGGATAAAAAAATTTCAAAAAATTCTCTAAAAATCTGTGATGATCTGCGATTAAAAAGTAATGCGTATTCCATTAAACAAATAATTACTGGAGTCTGAAAAGTCCTAAGAATTGAACAATTAGTTGTTGTTTCCTTTGAAAAATTTTAAAATCGCGCTATGTTCTATTTTTTTTTATATTTCTTTAATACAATAATGGCAACTGACAATTGCATTATCTTCTTATTTTTGAAGAATTTTTTCGAACTCTATTCAGACCTCTCAGAATGCAGCAGAGGGTCGTGACCCCGCATTTGGGAACTGTTGCCTAAGAGTTTCAGAATTTTTCTTTAAGAATAAGTCCTTAGAATCTAAAAATATTGCTAATAGAAAAAGTTCTTAGATTTTAAGTATTATTCATAATGAAAAGTCCTCAGAATCTAAGAATCTAAGTTTTTTTTTAAGAATATATGAATTTTCAAATAATAAACAGTTTGCAGAATCTGAGAATTTTACTCTAAAAATTTATTATTTTGTCTAGAAACCTTTTTATATAAAACAACTCTACATACTTTTTCTTATAAGAAATTATTTTTTTAAATATTCTGAGTAATTTTTTCCAAAAGAAAATCGCTATTTTACATGAAAGGAAATAATAAACATATTTCTTTTAATATTATTGTTTTTATTGAAAATTGAACTCTTTTCAATAAAAACAATAATATTAAAAGTATTTAATCTTTATATAAAATCTGTTTGCCAAAAAATGGACAAAGAATCAATAACTTTATATTATAATGTTTTATTTATTATTTATTTATTTATTTATTTATTTAATTATTTATTTATTTATTTATTTATTTATTTATTTTATTTATTAATCATATAATTATAAATTATATGTTAATACCCTAACCGAGCACTAGCAACAAAGTCCTTCGGCTCGTTGTAGCGAAAACAGACTAGAGCCTCTGGTGGGAATTGAACCCACGACCCCCGCACTGATAAGTTATCACGCTACCAACTAGCCAACTGGGGCACTCCATGATGTTTTAATATTGTATCTATAGACTTAAATAAATAAATATGTATAAGGCGTTTTCGAAAATAAAACCGCCCCGGTGAAAAAGATCATATATAATCATTTTTACCTAAGTGACTGAACTGATACAATGTTTTTTTATTGAAAACGAGACATTACGAGAGCGGATCAATAAGTCCGTGACTTTTTGAATGACAGTTTTTTTTTACAAAAAAAAAAATATATATTTTTCAACATAATCTCCTTTTAGCTCAATACACTTAGTCCAACATTTCTCCCATTTTTGTATCTCTTCCAAAAAATAGGATTTTCGAGGTCCATAAAATAGGCATTTCATTAGGTTTGGAAATAGTCACTGGGGACTAAATCCGGAGAAAATGGCGGAATATGGAGGTACGAATTCGTAGCCCAATTAATGGAATTTTGCCATTGAGACTACACACGTTGGTACCCGTGCGTTATGGTCGCGGCACCCATCTTGCAGAAAGCTTTCTTAAATCCAACTGATCAATTAAAATCGAAACCACACTGCCATATAAAATGCCTATGGCATCAACAATCTCACATACTTTCACTCTTCGATCGGTCAGCACGATATCGTGGATTATTTCGACATTTTCGGTTGTATTGACCTCAATTGGCCGTCCAGAACGTTCAGCGTCATTTGTATAGGGTCCGCCATCTAACGTTTTTTTTCAACTAGTGCTTATTTCGTGAATGGTAACACTTAGCTCCTTCCGCTGAACGAATATGGTTGTGTATACGCTTATACAACACTGGGAAATATTGCGACATTACTTTGAAAATCATGGTAATGTTGCAGAATGTCATCTTTTCAGATGAAGCTCATTTTGATCTTGGCGGGTATGTAAACAAGCAATATTGTCGCATTTGGGGCACAGAAAACCCGCACGCATACATTAAAAAGCCGATGCACCCAAAACGAGTCACTGTTTGGTGCGGATTTTGGTCCAGAGGCATAATTGGGCCATTTTTCTTCGAAAATGAGCAAGGAGTGGCCGTTACAGACAATGGCGATCGTTATCGGGCCATGTTGAACGAATTTTTGTTCACAAAAATTGAAGAGAAGGATATTGGCAACAATTTGGTTTCAACAGGACGGCGCTACGTGCCACACAGCCGAAGCTACACTCGATGTTTTGCGCCCTGTTTTTGAAGATCGCATTATCAGCCGCAGAGCTGATGTCGTTTGGCCACCTCGGAGCTGCGAGTTGACACCGTTGGACTATTATTTGTGGGGTGCCGTCAAAGATAAGTGTTACGCTGACAAGCCAGAGATAATTGACGCTTTAAAGGACAATATTCGTGAAGCCATTGGTGAAATACACATGCACACAATCGATAAAGTCCTTAAAAATTGGACCGATCGTCTAGGCTACTGCATGGCCAGCCGAGGCAGCCAATTGAATGAAATTATTTTCCATTATTAACCAGAAGGATTGTACTTTCAAATAAAAAAGAAATTTGAGAAAATATTCAGTAGTTTTTTTTTTATAACATTTAAAAAAAAAAAGAAGTTATTTGGCGGACCCTATACTTGTGCGACCACAACGAAAGTCAGTAAACCACTTTATTACCATTGCAATCGATGGTGCAGAGTCCCCATAGAATTTATCAAGATTTTCCTTGTTTTGATTGAAGGTTTTTTTTTTCACAAAAATAAGGTTTAATGAGCACTCGAAATTAAAATTTTCCCATTTTTAAAGAAATCCACGAGGTTGTATGTTTTGAACAGCTGTTAAACGTAAAGTAAATGACGGAACTTGCTCACAATTTGACAGTAGTCTATTAACAGGTGGTACTTGATGGGAGCAGTGTCGCATAACTACGAGGGAAGTTCGAAAAGTCACAGACTTATTGATGCGCCCTCGTATTGTGACTGTAAATTTCAAATTCCTATTTTATTTGATTTACAATTAACTATTCATTGATTGTTTTCAGCATGTTATAGTTCCATAATTATAATATTTTTTCATAGTCATAATTTTTGTTACCACAGTATGGTTACAGCCAATCATGTTGTAAAATGGAAAGTGACAATCATAAAATTATAAAATATTTACAATAATAATAATGATAGTGACCATATTGATTATTAGAACCTATTTTAAACTAATAATTTTAATATAGTTGTAGTTATCATGTTGCAACTATGTTTTTTCGCTGCGTGTGGGTCCAAAATTGAGCAGATTTTATTTAAATTTAAATGCATAATTTATGAGGGAGCGAACTGTATTTTGATTACAAAAATTCATGGAAACACTCAGTATAAAATATGGTTATCACAAGTTTCTTCAGTCTATTGGTTGTCGCTGTTTTGGGCCAGAACATATAACAAAGTATTTCAATTAATTGCACAAACTAGTGTTATTGGAATAATATGATATGTGAGAATTCTTATTTGTAAGCTTTCCTTGTAATTTGAAATTTTAATAAAAAAAAAAAACACGCAAAAATATTAAATATCTTTAACCTTTATTATTTTCAAAGTTCTAGATGCCATAAATAGTGTATTTAAGTGTGTATAAAAACACTTGTTAACAATAGAAGGTGTAAAAATCTTCTTTGTGATTATAACAATAACAAAAAGGAAATAATTACAAAATTGTATATAAAATTTTCCACTTAATTTCCTTAAATATTGACATTAAAATATCAAATAACAAATTAGCAAACTAACAATATAAAATGATATAAATACAAAAAAAGTAAAAAATTATTAAACCCCCAGTGTATCTGATACTACAGTCTGTTTGTCAGACAGACATACAGACAGACAGACAGTCAGTCAGTTAGTTAAACACCAGTAATAATGTGGTTTTAGTATCACTTAAACCTTAAACAATCTGTATAATAGTATCGTCTTTGGTGTCAACAATAATAAATATGCGTCACTCTCAATCCGCTGGATAATTTGTGAATTTGTATGAATTTCATTTGAGTGTTTCGTGTAGAAGACAATTTAATGTTTATAATAGAAAAACACGGCACACGCAGTCATCTACGGTATCTACGATTGTACAACTTAATATTGTCAATCTACCTTTAGTTAAATCAACAAACAAAATAAAAGGCAATTAATTAATTTACACCTGAAAATTACAGAAAAGGTGTGTAAAGAATATTGTGTAAAATTATCAAGTGAGAGTGTTAAATATAAATAATTGTTGAGTAAAAATGTCGATGCGTAGTAATAAATTAAATGTGCCACAAAATTTTGTACAACAACAAGCACAATTAATACAGCAGCAACAACAGCAACATCAACAGCAGCAACAGCAACAACAACATCAACAGCAACAGCAGCAACCACCAGAACAAGAACATCATCATCAGCAGCAGCAGCAGCAATTTTTACCACCACCACAATATCAACAACAACAACAAAGTTTATTAGCACAATTACAGCAGCAACATAAATTTCAACAACAGCAACAACAATTATCAACATCACCACCACCAACATCACAGCTACAACATCACCAGCAGCCACAACAACAAAATACATCACAACTTTTTAATAACAGTCGAAATAATTTAGCTTCTCTTGTAGCCGCAATCAATGCCAATGATCACCATGCCTACGGAGGTGGTAGTGGTGGTGGTGGCGTTGGCGGTGCTGGTAAATCTTCACCATCACCTTTAAATCCACCACCTTCATATTCAGCAGCCATAGCACAAAATCCTCCGTTTCAATTTTTAAATCATTATCAACAGGCGGCGGCCAGTGCAAATTGCCACGATTTGAATCCCAATAATTCGTTGGTTTTATCTTCCTCTCTGACGGAATCCGATGAACCCGAAGATGATCAACATCAAATGCAGCAGCAACAACAATTGTGTGTGGTGGCTAAAATGCAAAAATCGGTTACCATTACTGTAACACCTCAACGTAGTAATTCTATGGATTATTTGAATTTCGAGGAAAAACGTCAATTAATTGCCTCCTCATTATCGCTATCGGATATATTGCAATGCAATTCCGCTAATAATGCGCAAGCTGGTAAAGAAAGTAGTTTAAATGGTAAGTGGTGGACTTAAATGGTATCTTAAGAAATATATAAAAAAATATTTATTTTTTTTTATTTATATTAATGATATAATTGCAAATTATATCCTAATACCCAAACATAACACTAGCAACAATGGCTTTCGGCTCGTTGTAGCGAAAACAGATCAGAGCCTTTGGTGGGAATTGAACCCACGACCCTCGCACTGATAAGTTAGCACGCTACCAACTAGCCAACCGGGGCGCTCAATACTAATAAGTAGACAGCGAAAACAGATTCATCGTGACAAACGGATTTCTTGCCAACTAAATGTTTTGGTTGCAGCGACTGAATTTTTTGGTTGTCGCAACCAAATGTATTCCTGATACAATTAAAATATATGGTTTCAACTTAAAACAAACAAATATATCGGTGGCTGCAACCAAACCATTCGGTTGGAAAGAAATACGGTTATCACAATGAATCTGTTTTCTCTGTGTAGGTGAGATTGATCTATAAAAACGAATTATTTATCGAATGCCCCCCCCCCCCCCCCCCATCTTGGCGCCATTTAAATTTCCATTCCATTTTAATTAAAATAGTTCAAGTTAAATCGGCGATAACATCAACGGTTCGAAAAGTTATGGGTGGAAATGTGAAAAGACATCACGAATTTTATGTCGTAGCTGTTTTAGCGACCTAGAGTTTTCTGAGGAGTTTCAAAAACACCTTCGTTTTGGCATTGCATGAGAACTTTTAAAGGAATTTTTTACAAATAGAAAATTTTGCAGTTGTGTTGAAATAATTAAAAAAAAAATTATCAAAAAAATAGCGCGAAATGGTGAAATAAGGCAAATTTTTAAGATTCCCTAAAAGATAATTTTAAAGATTGTGCAAAAGCAAATATCTTTTATTTTGATGTGAATTTAGAATAAGCGTGAAGTTAAACAATTAAAAAATCACTAAGACCTGGTTGGGTATCCACCCTTGAGTTTTCTTTTCCCTGGCTGGAAAACAAAACTGCATTACAATTTTATCCAGAAATTTGAATCTACAAAATTTTCAGTGCAGTTTTTTGCGGAACTTTCTTTAATGCGAGCAAATTTTTTTTTTTTATATAAAACTTCTTGTTCGCGAAAAATTCTTTCATGATTTCTTTTAAATATCAAATCAGAACAGTTTAGGATTAAATATAAGCAAAATTTATTAATTGCTTTAATAAGATTTTATCAAAATTTTTATGAATTTATTGGCTTTTTTGTTCTCTTTAAATTAAAAAAATTTCGAAATTCACAAGACAATATTTTTTTTTTTTTAAATTTCACCTTTTGTGCCGGTATCGTTTGAGAAGTCTTTTTCTCAAAATATTTTCCGTAGATAAATTAATCCACAATGTTTTTTTTTAAACTGCGAAGACTTGTTCTTAAGCATATTGATTTTTAGTGATATTTTGGAAAAATCAGCTTTTTCGCCAAATTTTTAGGTGAAAACTTATTTTATAAAATTTTTTCCCCATCGTTTTTCTTCAACAAAATTTTGTTGAAGCGAAAAATTGTTCCGCAAATTTTTTTAAGAATGATTTTTCATGACTAAAACTGAACAGAGTGGTATAGATTTGGTCTGGTTCGAAAGTGTTAATTTTGTAGCATAAGCTCAACAATTTTTAATCATTTGCTTATTGATTGAATATGAATTCGTATTAAATTTATTAAAGCATGTCTTTTACAAAAAAATATTTTAAGCAAAATCATCATTTGACGCCAAATTTTTTCCGAAAATACAAAATTTGTATTTGCAAAAATTTGTCGTCAAAAACATCTTATTCACCAATTTTTTTTTTTGATAAATATTTGTCCACGAATTTTTCTATCCGCGAAAACTTGTTTCACGAAATTGTTTATGCGAAATTTATTTTGATATTAAAAATTTGTGTAACACTAATTTTTTTTTCAAAATATTCATTTTCGAGAAATTTATGTACACAAAAACTAGTTTCGCGAAACTTTTTTTGATGCGAAATTTTGTAGCAAAAATGTCTTATTCGCAAAATTTTTTCTTCAAAATGATTATCCACGAATTTTTCTAGCTGCATCTACTCGTTTTGCAAAATTTTTTTAAGCTAAACTTATTTTGATATGAATTATTTGGTTTTCTTAAGTTTTTGTGTTCCACTAATTTTTCTCCTCAAAAATTAGTTTACTGCGAAACGACGAATGGCATGTCACCAGAGGCAAAAGCTTATTTCCGCGATTTTCTTTCGAAAACTTATTTCCCCGAAAATCATCTTTTCCACGAAATAGTTTCCGAAATTTCATTGAGGCATTCACCATTTGTTTTGCTTTGATAATATTGTTGCCAAAAAACACCTTTTTTGCGAAATTTTTATTCACGAATTTTGTTGTTCACGAAATTTTTTTCAGGAAAAAATATTTATTGAGATACGACGAATGGCATGTCCCAAAAAGCACATTTTTCGCCAATTTTTTTTAAAGGACTTAATATCCGCAAAAAATTGGTCCGCGAAACCTTTTTAAATGGGAATTTTTTCGACAAAAAAAAACTTTCCGCGAAATATTTTTCCGACAACTTTTTTGTTAGCGAATTTTCTGTACGCAAAATCTTGTACCGCGAAACTTTTTAAAGCGAAACTGTGACAAAAAAGTATAAACGCCAAAAACCTCTTTTTCGAAATTTTGTTTCATTAATCATTTTTTTCGCGAGAATGTGTCCCGCATAAATGTTACTTATTTTGATTTTGTGTCCACAATTTTTTCTCCACGAAAGTGGTTTATTGTGAATCGAATTTCTTGTCACAAAAAGCGAAAATTTTTTCCACAAACTTTTTGTACAGTGGAGTTTTAATTTGTTTTTTTGGTAAAACTTGTTCAGCAAAATCTTTTTAGATTCGAAGCCTCTTTTCGACAAAATTGTTTTTGCAAAATTTCATAAAAGCATTCGGTTTTTGTGTTGATATTCACCCTTATTCTAGTTGTCGTCATCGACACAAGACAATGTTGTTTTCGAATTTTTTTTTAAAATCGGTATTCCCGTTGTCGTTATCGAAATTAATTGATAACTGTCGACAAGTATTTGGTATTCTGTAAGAAAATGTGACGACGATATTGTCTTGAAACGACTCTGATTTTGTCGACACAATTTTTAGTAACGACTTGAGGAAAAGTAATGACTGAAAAAAAAAACGGAAAAAATGGCAAGAAATATCAAATTTATTAAATGAGAATAATGTGAGATGGATGGCAGAAGGTAAAGAAAGCATGATCATATAAAGTGCATTATAAAAATACAACCAAATTTATTTATAGGTTTGGCGAGACTTAAAATTTAAAGTTAAAAAGAAAATGGTAGCCAACAAAGCCGAGTGTAATGCTACAGGTGGCGGAAGATTCAAGCAATTTATATTGAGCCCGCTGGAGGAAGCTGTGGCAAATCTTCTACAGTTTCAGAAACAGCTGAACCCTAAGTCAAAGTCGTTTCCAACACTGAGCTGGTACGACCCCTGGGCTAAAAATCTTAATGTAGCTGCCAACTTTATTGTTTTGGAAATAAATGTAGACTTGATTCTGGTTTTCAAATTAGGGACTATTGTTTCCAGCACATCTTTGAAGGCTGTTTTATTCAGCCAAAAGTAACTTTCAAACCTTTTAAAAAAATTAGAAGAATAACATTCTTTAAAGTAACAGACTTTGATTTTGCTACTCACTTGTTATCCGGCAGATCAAAGATATTGGATTATTGTATGGAGAAGTCTTCTTTTCAATACTAGATTTTCTTTATTTTCTTCATTACTGGTATCAGAATTTAAATTACACATAAAAAACATTTTTTCGCAAAAATAATAAACAAAATAAATCTGCCGACTCAATTTTTAGAGATGTGTTTTTTTTTAAATCGATAAACTGTCAACGTCGTTACAACAGTGTTTTAGAATACCAATTTGGTGTGGAAGTGATGTCGACGTCGAAGCAAAGTGATGTTGACTCAAAAACGACGACGACATTGATAACGACAACTAGAATAAGGGTGATTATTTTCGGTAAATACATCTGTTTCGTAAAATTTTTTCTACAGACTTTTTATCCAAACATTTTTTTATCCATGAATTTTTCTATACTTGTTCCGCGTAAATATTTTACTGCTACACAGCGAATTATATATCACATGAGGTCAATAACCATATGACAATGAAATTAAAAGTGGCAGGATCCATTATCACAAGTCAGAACTTCCCTCCACTGTGCAGGGGGTGATATTTGTTTGTAATTTCGCCTGATCCCAAAATTCGTTTTTATGCGGAGTCGATCTTTTGTATGTTAAAATGACAATTACGGACGGGGATGTATTTCATTATCATCATTTTAAATTTTGTATAAATGAATTTAAGTTTTAATTAAGTTAAAAAACTTCTCGGGACCTCTTTTTTATCAAAATCATTTTCTTTTAATGGAAAAATGTTTTCCAAAGATCTCACTCTCACTATAATTTGATTTGAAATTACTTTCAGTAAATTGTTTTTGAAAGTTTCGACATATTATCTATCATTAAATTATTTATGACATTTTATTGTTTGCATTATCGCAATAAATCACAAAATGTTAGTAACAAATTTTGTCATATGTTATTGTCAAATGTGTGTGTGATTATTATAAATGTCAGTCATAAAGTATGGCTGACATAAATCTACAACAAACAATCGTTCAGACATTGCATACCGTTGTTGTTGTGACAGATTGTTCAAGTTACATCCAATGACAGTTTGGATGTTTTAATGTTATTTCTTTTTTTTTAATATTATTTATTTGATTTATAATAAACTAAAAATACAATTTGTTTTTTGAATAAATAATGTCTAAATGGAAAAATAAATCAATTATAAGTAGTATAAAATGTTAATGAAAAATATTAAATTAGTTTTCAGTTAAAATATTTTTATATGGGAATTTAAAGTACAGAAATATTTTTAATTTTTGGACCAAAATTGAATTTATCGTAATAACAAGAAAAAATATTTACAAAAAATTTAGCAGCAATGTATAATAACATTTTTACAGATTAAATAATTTTTAACAGAAAATTTGTTAATTATAACAAATATAAAATTTGTTAATTATAGCAAATTTTATTTAGGTCAAAAATTAAATATATTAGAACTGTACTTCAAATTTACTTTTTTATTATAATATTTAAATTTTTTCTACTGACATTTTCTCGGGTATTATGAAAGTGTATTTTTAACATGATTTCAAACCAAAAATTTCCTTATACCCCATTCATACTGAACCCCTAAATAGGTATTTTTCGTTTTTTTATTTTTTTATTTTAAGTTTTCAACTTTAAAATTCCATACAAATTTTAAATCGAAAACTTGAAATTAACGCAAATACGTATTTTGGCGCTCAGTATGAAGGGGACTCTGCACTATCGATTTAAATGGTAGAAAAGTGGTTAACTGACTTTCGTTGTGGCCTTACAAACACGGGAGATGCCGAACGTTCTGGACGGCCAATTGAGGTCAAAACACCCGAAAATGTGGAAAAAATCCACGATATGGTGTTGGCCGATCGGAGATTGAATGTGCGATTGATAGTGACATAGACATAGGCATCTCACATGGCTCAGTGGTTTCAATTTTGAACAATCACTTGGGTATGAGAAAGCTTTTCGAAAAATGGCTGCCGCGTTTGCTCACAATTGACCACCAACGAAATCGTGTGACAACTTAGTTTCCATGGCTTTATTCTCCGGACTTAGCCCCCAGTGACTATTTCCTATTTCCAAACCTAAAGAAATGGCCCGGTGGAAAGAGATTTAGCTTCAACGATGAAATTATTGATCAGACAAATGCCTATTATATGGACGCCGAAAAGTACAGCGGTTAAACGCAAAGTAAATGACAGAACTTGCTCAAAATTTGACAGTAGTCTATTAACAGATAGTACTTGATGGGAGCAGTGTTGCATTTTATCTGACTACGAGGGAAGTTCGAAAAGTGGGGACTTATTGATCCGCCCTCGTACTTTTTATTTTTTTTTTCAATCAAATTTATAATTAACTCCATCATTTTAATGATAATTTTATGTGACATCTGTCTTTATTATACAGAAATAAACCATTAAATCAAAACATTAACCCTCTAATGTACGAGAGGCTGCACATTTTCTTTAATTAGATTTTCTAGGTTTACCTTTAACCATTTTCGTTCCCAAATTAAAAAAACCCATTTGTGTGTTAAATATTATGTTATTACATAGAAGCTTTTCATAGTCTGAAGTTCTATGGCTGAAATAAGTAACAATAGCCACATCACTAGTCTTTTTGGTTGTGTTTAATGTAACATCAAATACTTTTGACAAAGAATACAAAAACACTTTTTTCCCTCCCTTCCCTTCTTCCTTTAAAAACATATTATACAAAAAAAAATCCATAATATCCTATAATATGTAAGCTTTGAAAACTTACAAGCACTAGAGTTAAAGCCAAATTATGCTTGCATTAAATTGTTATACTTGCATTAAATTCCGTACAAATTTCAAATACGTTTTTATGTAAAAATATACGTTTTTATGTAAAAATATATCGAAAAGTTTTCCAAACAATTATAAAATTTATCTTTTTAAAAAAGCTTTACAAAGCTTCTAAAAGTTTTATTGGAAATAGCCAATAGAATGTGTAAACTTTTCTTTACAAGACTTTTAAGTTTTATTTTCAGAAGGTCAATGGATATAAAATTTTTAATTCAAAAGCTCAGTGGATCTAAACTATTTAATTTAAAAGCTTACTATACGAAATGTCTTATAAATCCAAAAATTATAATACCGATTCAAAAAGCCCTTACTTTTATGTAATAAAGTTCTGTGATATTAACACTAAGTTCTACTGTGATGTTTTATTATTAATTAATTTAGTGAAGTCCATGTTTTAATTACAATTTATTCAATAATTTAAAGGATGTAAAAGGAACAAATTAAATCTAATAATATTTTGCTGATGAAATTGCAATAAAGCCAACGAAACGTAGAGAAAATAATGAAATAGATTGCTTTTTTATTTTCATCTTTGAAATCATAACTGCCCAAAAACCAGCCTAAAAGAAAATTAAAAAAATGCCAAAAGCTTTTTTCGACGATTTGAAGGCTTTCGGAATATATGACTGAGAACTAGCAACGTTTCACATATCCATATATATGTAACTAAAAATTTTAGGTTTTCATATTAATATTATCACAAAATACATTTTTTTATACTCGTATCAAAAAGCTAAATTGATTAAAGAGCTTTTTTAATAAACAATTTAAAAAAATTTGTAAAAACGTTTTCTGTAATCAAATGAATTTTAATTATTAATTTTAAAAAGCTTTTTTTAATGAAAAGCTTTTGTATTATTCTTAAACAATTCCAGTTATCTTTTTTCTTAAAAAAAAATATTTTTGGATATACTCCTATATAAAACTTAGTAATTAACAAATAAAAAAGGGCTAAATTCGGCTGTGCCGAATCTTTGAATACCCTCCACCAATATCATAAAAAGATGTTCTATTCTGTTTTTGATACAAATAACATAAAAAAAACTCAAATACTCAATTTTGTTCCGGCTAATGGGGACTAGCTCTGCATCTGAATATGCCTAATGGAGAGAATGCGCCACGTATTGATAAATAGTTGCAACGAATGTTATTTCTTTAAAAAATTGAAGTGTGTTTGTCTAATAGAGAGAATACAGCAAATAAATTAATTTATCAAAGAAAGAACATGAGTTGTAACTATTTGTCAATAGATGGCCCATCAGAAGGTGCATTCTCCATTAGGAATATTTTGCTGCAGACCTAGTCTCCATTAGCCATATTGTGCTACAATATGCAGTAGAGTATTATTGATTTTCTATTTTCTTCGTAACATAAATGAATATTTGCCAAAAACTATAAAAAATATATGTTTTATGTGCATATTATACCTTACGTTTTTGAATAAATATTCATTTAGATGTTTAAGAGCACAATATTGCGCTTTATTCATGTGTATTTTTCTATAAAAGAAGAAATTAACATAAATATACTGAGCCATTGCAAACTGCATATTAATGTTAATTCTTTCTTTCAAAAAAAAAAAAAAATAAAATAAAAAGACATACGAAAAATTGTTATACTGTGTTCTTAAACATCTAAATTACTATTGATTTATAAAATAAAAGGAAAATATACACATAAAACATATATTTTTGTATAATTTTTGGAAAATATTCTTTTATGTTACAAACGAAATAGAAAATCAATAATACCCTGTTGCATATTGTAGCAAAATATGCCTAATAGGGAGAATTTATTTTCAGATGCGCCACCTATTGGGAAATAGTTTCAACTTATGTTCCTTTTTTAATAACTTAATGTCTTTGGTTATAAAAACAAAAAATACATTTTATGGAATGAAACAAAAAACCAACAAACCTCAACAGAAAAACCCAATCTTGTTTACTATATCTCTTATAGTAGCCAAAGAATTGGAGATATTTGAACGGAAAATCCTAAGAAAATGCATCGGAAAAAATTATGAAAATTTCATAAAACGAAGATGATATACGTATATACTAAATTTTGCATGAACTGCAATATGAATATGTTTTGTCAATTTATGTAACAGAACTTTTGTTATTTAGTTTTAGTAATGTTATTTATTTAGTTTTAGTAATGTTATTTACAGAGGTCTGCTCTGTTAGCGACTTAAACATTGATGCTTTTTACGTTAACATAGTTAATAGAGTAACACACATATAGCTCTAA
This sequence comes from Eustalomyia histrio, assembly GCA_949748255.1. Lineage (NCBI taxonomy): Eukaryota > Metazoa > Arthropoda > Insecta > Diptera > Anthomyiidae > Eustalomyia > Eustalomyia histrio. The sequence continues at coordinate 68,219,859 of OX456524.1, read as the reverse complement.
GATTGTTATTATTCTCATAGTATGCAAGACAATAAATGTAATCGAACAAAAAAAAAGACTTAATAACTTTTTACTTACTTAACAGAAAAAAAAAAAAAATAGATACAGAAAAATTGCACAAATTTGTATGGAAAATTTAGAGGTACCTTCGCATTTTCACTCATAACTTTTGAACCGCTGAACCAATTTTGCTCATTTTAAATACCAAACTGCTCGGGAGGATGTTCAATAATGTGGGTAAAAATAGGCACCGACTTAAAATTGCATAAGGATCACGAATATATATACTTTATGGGGTCTTAAACCTATATTTCGACATATTAAAAACGGAATGACAAACTGATATATACCCTCACCATATATGGGGGAGGGTATAACGAGTCCCTTCTTTACACTAAAATGTTGTTTGATCCATAAACCACAATCTTTTAAGTAATTTCTTTTAATCATCTTAAATGAATAAATACCTTTAGTGTACATATCAGTGGTTTTAGGGTATTATGTCCTGTATATAAAATCTATGTTTTTTATATCTTTTATATTGTCAAGCTTTGTCATTCAGTATTGTTACATTGATATACAGTAGTTTTTATTAAGGGGTTAAGTGGGTATCGAAGACTAAAAACAAAAAAGAAACGTATTTTTACTGAAATATTTTATTCAAACAATTTACCAAAACAAGGATACATTTTTAACAAGTACTTTGTGAAATTTTTATTGACCTCTTAAAAATATAAAGTTGTCAGGATAACTCAAGACTGATTTATCAGAAATAAAAAAAATAATTTTTTTCTATAAGTAGATGTATAAAGCACGTGCTTGAATTAGGGAAAACTAAAAAAAGATTCCCATTTTTTAGTCAAATTTTCACCAAGTATTGCCTCATAAAATAAGTTGCTTCAAAACTTTTTGAGAAATCATGAATACCGACCTCAAAAATAGAGTTTCGAGAAAAACGAACAAAGATAAATTAACTTACATAGAATCATTGATTGCGGCACCATAAAGTCAAGAACCTGCTGCAGCGGCAATATCCACAGCATCCTTTGATCTTGCCTGTGATAAATTCGAATTTTCAAATCCATGTAACCCCTTAAACTACATAATATTTTATGTTTTCTTTGTGATACTTAATTCTCTTATGCTTTAGTATTTGTAATACATATGTACAATCGGGTGGATCAAATTCGTCCTTTTGGAAAAATTTCGCTAACGGCCGGAGTAGGAAAGTTGTGGACATAGATGTGAACAATATTTTTGGAAAGTTTCATTCAAATCGGAATTGATCTTTGACTGGCCGTTTTCTTATGAAAATGTAAAATTTTTGAAATTTGTTATCGTAAAATATTTTTTTTTATTAGCACTTGAACAGCAATTAAAAAAAAAATAATAATAATTTGTACCACTTTTAGTGATTTTGAACCCTAAATTCCCTGTGGCGACCGCAAGTTTTGTGTGGTAAAAGTGAAAACCAGTTTTGTCTGGTGAAATTTTTATTATTTTCTCGTTAATAAGAGGGAATAAAAAAGTAGTTTTCGCGAAAAAAAATATAGAATAATGTTTGGATTTTCACGCAAAACGAAATCCATAATTCATAAATTTTCCAAAAATATTTTTTTTTTCAAAACCAGCCCTTAGTGAAATTCCTCTTAAGGTCAGATTCGATCCACTCTAATGTACATGTCAATGTATTTTCGGAAGGATGTGTTCACATATATGTACATACCTTTCTTGTGGTATTCACCGTTGTGTCATTTTCCTTTTTACATTGATTTTTATAATTGGTTTTCGTTCTCTTAACAACACAGACACATAAAAATGTAAGCTTTATTTGTTGCGGCAAAACTTTTAGTTAATATTAAGAATCACGGTCTGCTAAATTTAGCTAAAATTTTTAGGATGTATTTATTCGACAGTAAACTTAATTTATTAATTTTTTTTTCTTATAAACTTATTTTTGCACAGTAAATGATTAAAAAAAGATAAAATAAAAAAAAAACTTTAAACAAAAAATGTTTAAAAAATCGTCCAAATTATATTAGTAAATTCAAAATAATTACAAAGCTTATTCTGTGTCTTAGTCCTTTATTTACTATATTGCCTTATTTAACTCTTTAATAACTCTTTTAATTGATGGATAAATTATATTTCTCATTTTAAATCAGATTCTTTATCTTCCAAGCAGGTATTGAAAATGAGAAACATCCGTCCAGTGCTAAAAAAGTTATGAATGAAATACATATACATACATATTTGTGTATTTTCACAATTTCTGGTAAACAGAACATTTTGTTAAATTTTTTCTCCAGACAGCTAGATGTAAATAATATTTTAAGTTGGCCTCAATTTTTTCAACTTAAAAATTGTTTTCCAACTCAAGAACTTTTTTTACCTCAAAAATTATTTTTCACCTCAAAAAAAAATTTTTTTTTCACCATAAAAATTATTTTTTTATTCCAAGCACATTGTTTAAATTTTCTAAATTACACATAGAGAATTTTCTTGTACGAGTTTTAATGAAATTTTTCAGTAAATTAATGAAATTATGTTCACCAAGTGAATGACAAATTTCTTTCATGTAATGAAAAGGTTTTATAATAATAATGCCACTAGCTTTTAATGAAACATATTGTATGAAATTTTAATTTAAAGAAGAGCTTCAATGGACGAGTTCCAGCGAAACTTTATTTATTTAATGCACGAATTCATTACTTTCATACAGATAATTCAGGTAATTCTCTCAGTGTAAAATTAGTGTATAGGCTTTGAGTATAAGACCCAAAAAAAGTCAACAAAATAGTGTTGTCCACCCAGCAATAGCACACATTATCAAATAGGATGGAAAAAGTAATGTGTCAAAAAATAAATTTTCATAAAAAAATATAAAAAAAAAATATTACAAATATTTTAAACAATGCTAATTATAACGTGGCCGTGATGGGAATCGAACATGGGAACTTTGCCATTCGAGAACTCTACCCACTGACCTATCGACGCATATAATATTTGATTGATTTAAACCAGTGATCGGCACTCATAGCACTCAAGGGCCAATCCCAATCGGCAATTTACACGTGCAGAACACGAATGTCTACAAATCTCACAGCTAAGAGCACAAAAAATACAATTATTTCATTCAGTAGTACGCTAACTTTCAACAGAGCAAGTATATGCCGCTTCGTTGAAGAAATAAAGTACACTTTAAATTTTTTATTATAGTTATTTTTTTTGTTTTTCGTTTACATTTTAAATTAAAAATGTGGAACGTTGAGAGGGAAGACTATTTTTTTGTTTTTGAAATATATTAAATGAGGCAAAGTGCCTTGTATGCAATCAAAAAATTATTATTATCATTATTATGAATTATTTTAATTTTTTATAATAGAGAAAACAAAAACATGAACTATTTTATTTTATTTCAATGAATACGGATATTCTCTTATCGATTAATTCATATTATTAATTTATTCATTCATTTATTTATCTAGAAAGATAAAATAAGAGTTTACGGTGTAAAATACCAATACAAAGATATTCTCTCTTTCTGCCGACCACTGATTTAAACATAAATTAATTGTTGCGCTTTGTGTTTTCGTTCGTTATGCCAAATATTTTTTTTTTTTTGCTTACAAAAAAATGCAAAAAAAAAAAAATATTTTTCAACAAAATGCCCTTTTAGTTTAATACACTTAGTCCAAACTTACTCCAATTTTTGTATCCCTTCCAAAATAGGATTTCTCGAGGTCCATAAAATAGGAATTTGTTTGATCAATAATTTCATCGTTGGAGCTAAATCTCTTTCTAACGAGCCATTTCTTTAGGTTTGGCAATAGGAAATAGTCACTGAAGACTAAATCCGGAGAATATGGCAGATGAGGTACCAATTCGTAGCCCAATCCATGGAATTTTGTCATTGAGCTTACACACGTGTGCACCCGTGCATTATGGTCAATTGAGAGCAAACGCGGCACCCATCTTGCAGACAGCTTTCTTAAATCCAACTGATCATTTAAAATCGTAACCACACTGCCATATGAAATTCCAATGGCATCAACAATCTCACGCACTTTAACTCTTCGATCGGCCAACACCATATCGTGGATTTTTTTTCGAAATTTTCGGGTGTATTGACCTCAATTGGCCGTCCAGAACGTGCGACCACAACGAAAGTCACTAAACCACTTTTTTATCATTGAAATCGATGGTGCAGAATCCTCATAGTATTTATCAAGCTTTTCCTTGGTTTGATTGACGGTTTTTTTCGCAAAAATAATGTTTAATGAACACTCGAAATTCAATTTTTTCCATTTTTAAAAAAATCCACGAGGTTGTATCCCAGCAAAATCACACATTACCAAATAATGTGTAAAGTAATGTGTAGCCATGGATTACTTTACAGCTTACTATGAGCTATCGACGCATATAGTATTTGATTGCTTTAAACTTTAATGAATTGTTGGGCTTCGTTTTTTCGCTAGTGTTATCAAAACAAACATACATTACCCTTTTGCTTACAAAAAAACACAAAGTAATGTATCTTAAAATTGGTTTTTTAAAAATATTTCAATTATTACTTTACATTTATAAATCATATATTACGTAATTAATAATCAGTAACTTATTACTTTATGCTTGCAAATAATGAAAAAGGTAACGAGCTATCATTACAAGGTAAGGCATGAGAATGTCGCACCCATTACCAAAGTTTTGCTGGGATATTTTAAACAACTGTTAAACCTAAAGTAAATGACGGAACTTGCTCAAAATTAGTGTATCAAACAGTAGTGTATTAACAGGTTGTACTTGATGGGAGCAGTGTTGCATTTCATATAACTACGAGGGAAGTTCGAAAAGTCACGGACTTATTAATCCGCCCTCGTACTTAATGTTTATGAATCTTGCAATAACATTATCAGTAATCGGTAACTCATTACTTTATGCTTGCAAATATTGCATAAAGTAACGAGCTTTCATTACAAGGTAATGCATGAGTATATCGCACCCATTAACAGTTTTTAAAAATTGAATATAATATATGATAAATTTAAGAAATATTTCTAATACATTGCCTCTTAGAAAATTTAATTTCTTTTAATAACTTACTCAATTAATTAATTGCTTTTGAACATAATCTATTGTTAAATACTTTTGAAAGCATACACTTAATGCTACCACTCTTCCCCGTATTTAATTTTTTTTTTGTTTGAAAAACATGCCTCGTTTGGTTTTTTCTTACACATTAGGGTGGAAATGATAACTGAACTTTGGATTTACGATGATACTAGGTGGAAATATTGTATCACATGATCTTAGAGAGATGTTGTGAAAATTATAACAATAACTTTATGCCGTTAAAGTTTTGGAGGTTTGAAACAAATAATTTTGTTTTTCACTTATCTCTTGTAATATATTATTTATAATAAAATTTTGCATGCTGAACTCAAATAAGAAAACATTTTTGAAATATCTCCAAGAATTTTTCGATATATCAAGATTTTATTTTGTTAAATTGTACTAAATATTGAAAAATTAAAATTTTTAGCGAGATTTTCACAATATCTCCAAAACTGTTTGAGCGATTTAAAAAATGTTTTTATATTCGTGTTCAAAATGCTTACTTTGATTAAAAATAAAATATATGATTTGATTCAAAATTTTACTATATGAGTTTTAGACTAACAAGCTAATCCTTTCAACACTTACACGTCAATTTGGATGAAGCTGTGATATGTGGCTGCAACATAATCACTGGTACTAAATTATGCTTGCTGAAACCGGGTATGATTGTCACAATCACGTTATTGATTTATAAAGAGGTTCTAACCATCAGTATGGTCGCTATTATTATTAGTATAGTAAATATTTTATTATTGCCACTTTCAATTTTATAACATGATTCGCGGTAAATATACTGTGGTAACAAAAACTCTGACTATGAAAAAAAAATATAATAATTATGGAACTATATAATGATGATGAATAATTATAAATCTTGACTTTGACATTTACAGTCATATCGTAATACTGTCTTGGTTTCTGAGGACTTTTCGTCATGAAAAATTCTTCGATTCTAGGAACTTTTAGGTCCTAAGTACTTTTTGGTAAAAGAAAAGTTCTGACACTCTAAGGTACTTAGGTCCTAAGTACTTTTTGGTAAAAGAAAAGTTCTGACACTCTAAGGACTTTCTTTAAAATAATCATAAAACTGTCCTTAGAATCTAAGAGTTTTTGTCTTAAAAAAAGTCTATGGAATCTATGTTTTTTGTTAATTAAAAAAGTCCTTAGAATTTAAAATTTTTTTTCATCTATTTTTGTTTAAAAAAATTCCATAGAATCAAAGAAGTTTTCTTGAAAAAGTCCTTAATATAAAATTTTTCTTTAGGAAAAACATTTCATAAAGAAATATTCTTAAATCTAAAGAACTTTTTCATAGTTTCGAATTATAATATAACTGTAGGGATTATATTTTGTTAAAATTATGGTTATTTTATTATCATAACATGATAACTATATTATAGCACGACTATGGTTGGCACAATAATAATCCCAAATATATATGATGCTCTGCGAATATGATTGCTCCAACCATATATTTTCTCTGCGTGTAAGGTTTAGCGGTTTGCGTGGCAAAAGATGGCGCAAAAAATTGATACGTTTTATTTTTTTTTTTTTTTAATTTTAACATTTCTGCTAATGAAACTGTATACACACTGGCGTTAATAGAAAGAGGTTTTAAACGATTTTTCAGTTGTGATTATGGAACTTTTGTAAGACAGGCGAAGCTCTGCTGTCGCAATCAATTTTCTATTGTCTCAACTGATTTTCTGTTACTACAATCGAAAAATTCGGTTACCATCATCGAATCATCTGGTTGGCAGCAAATTCGGTTGCCAGCACTAATCTGTTTTCTCTGCGATCATTTCAATTATGATGATTTTTTCGAATTTCGAATATTTTCGACATTCTGCAGAACAAAAGAGTATCTTAAAGAAACGTATTTTTCCTACCCTCGTTTTTACGTCCTTAACATAGGACATGGCACAAATAAAAATTGATGTCAACCTTGAATATGGATTCTCTATTACATATTATTATGATAGTTTATGAGCATCATTTTATGATTGAAATTCGTAATATGATCCGTGTGGTGATCATAACATGATACTAAAAGATTATAAAAATCAATCTTAGTGGATCATATTATTAGGATCATACCATGATAATTTTAAATCCCTAAACATGACAACTATATTCATTTCACTGGCACAATAATCCGCTCGGCTTCCGTTCAAAATTCAGGAAAAATTCATTTCCCCACATATTTCATATTTCATTTCATTGCCACCCTACTAAAACATACAACATAATTATATTGATTTTATTTTCAATATGTTTTATCTTGATATAAAAATGTTTCTCCTATTTTTATCGTAAGAGCTACTTATTTAACATGAGTGCATTTCCATTCGCCATGCACACTATCTATCATATTTTATCGGTCTTTGGCCTTTTTCGTTTGAACATTATGATTCAATTGATTAATTAAAAATGAAAGAAAATATTAAATGTTTTTTTTTTCATCATGTGTGTATTCGGTGAATACATACGAGATACATTTACATTGTAGTGATGGAAAAGATTTTGTGTATTGGATATTAAAATTAACGAGTGTTTTTTTTAGAATATACGAAATTGGAAATAAAGTTCACAGCAAAAGCTGTTAAAAAAGTGTTCACTGAAGTTCCATTTTAAATTTAATGATTTTGCAGTTGTTTTAACTATACGATTAGTAAAAAATAACTGCAATGTTATTTAATTTTAAATAAAATTGCATCTCCCAAAGTCTAGGTTTTTTTTTATTTTTAAAACTTACCCTCTGTAAAAATAATCGATTTACGAAATGTTTCATTTATTTTCGTCTAATAAGACATTTTGTAATATTAATGTAAAGTTATATTATATTTATAAAAAGTTTAATCATAATTATTAATTGTTTCATTAATATGACATAATGTTTTATTGAACGATGACCGATTGGGCTTTTCATAACAATGCAACAAAGCTATTTTTATGAGGGTTATAAATCAATTGCCTAACTTCTTCTCTATGTATCAGTAGCATTTTCTACTTCACTATTGATTTAAGGGCCTTGTTAAAGCAATTTTCAATAAACAAATATTTTTACTAGATAGAGTGATAAATTTCCCACAAAATGCAATTTATTTCATTTTAATATTTTTATAACAGTGTAGATTAAAAATAAATTAAAAGAAAAAACAAATAAAAAATACTTAATTTCATTGAACAAAATTATTGGCACACTTTATTAAAAACAAGAAAATGTTGGTTATTTGCAAATATTAATATTAAGTTGCTTATACTTTCTGTTTTGTAACTGCCTCCAGTCGATTTGGCATAGAGTTCACCAACTTTTTCGTGACATCTGTCCCAATATTCTGTCATTCTTTGACTAGTGCCTGTTTCAGCTCATTTTTTTTTTTTGTTATTGCCCCTTTTTTTCACTCTCCTATCCAACTCTTTCCATAAATGCTCGATCGGATTGAGGTCTGCGCATTGTGGCGGATGTGGTAGAACATGCGAAACAGTACACGCAAAGAAAAAACATGGTTGGGACAATCATATTCGAGGAGCATCATACATTTTTGGGTTTATGATTGTACCAACCATAGTCGTACTATAATATGGTTATCACATTATGATAATAAAATAACCATAATTTTACCATAATATGGTCCCTGCAGTTATATTATTATTCAAAAATTACCATATTATGATTTTAATAAACATATTACGATCTTGAATATGATCTCCTGTAATCCTCGTATACTCAAAATGTTATCATATTATAGTCCCTATAACTATATTATATCATCCTTGTTATTATATTACGATTATTAATACATATACATAGTATGACTATCTAATATCATGTTATGGCACATTAATAAGCATTTTATGATTCTCATATATATATTATAAATATAAAATCCCAGCATTTCACAATATATGATTGTTTTTTTAAGACATTTTGTAGTAAAAGCAAACTGACTGAATTGATAAAGTTTTGGTTTTTATGAAAACAAGACAATATTATGACTGTAAATTTCAAAGTCATGTTTTTTTTTGAAGTATAATTATTTATTGATTGTTACCAGAATTTTATGGTTGCAAAATTATCTTATTTTTTTCATAGTCAGAGTTTTTGTTACCACAATATGGTTACACCCAATCATGTTATAAAATAGAAGGTGTCAATCATAAAATAGTAAAATATTTACTATAATAATGATGGTAGCGACCATGTTGATGGTTAAAAAACCAATAACATGGTTGTGGCAACCATACCAGATTGCAGCAAGCACAATATAATAGCAGTGATCATGTCGCAACCATGTTTTTTCTCTGCGTGTATATGCAAGCCACATAGGCACAACATGAACCGAATGCTTCGGCTGGAAAGTGAACGATGCTGGTAAGTTTAACTTTTCGGTACTTTTTCAAGTTTTCTTTTAGAATATTCATATATTTTATTTCCATAATGTCGTCAATAAACACCAGCTCGCCCACACCTGCAGTGGACATACAGCCCCACACAATCACCCCTTCGCCATCATGTTTTACAGTTGCAGCAAGGTTTCGTTTTTCCAGCTCTGTGTTGGGTTTTCCCTAAACAGTTTGGCGGCCATCTGAGCGAAAGATGTTAAATTTGATTTCATCCGAGAATAGAACTTGGTCCCAAAAATCATTTGGCTTAAGTAAATTCTCCTTGGCATATGCTAGACGCTTCTTGTGGTTGACTGATGAAGTTAAAGGTTTACGTCTAGCAACACGACAACTGAAGTTGGCCTAATGTAGTGCTATCCGGAACGTAATGGCATGAACATCTTTTCCAAACTCTTGCTTAATCTCTTCAGCGATAATCTGTGTTGAGGATATTTTTGGGTTTATTTTTAATTTCCTTATTATCTGGCTGCGTTCACGGCTGCTTAAAGATTTAAGGCGAACTGAATGTTTAGAACTTTCGAATGTTGAGGTTCCTTTGAAGCGCTGAACGACGCTCCGAATGGTATACCGACTTCTACCCATCATTTCTCCAATCTCAGCATAAGATTTGCCTTGATTGTGCAAATATAGAATAATTTTGCGTTAAGATTCTGTGGTTTCCTTCTGTTTGTTACCCATTTTGAATAAAATCAATACATTTTTGAAAATTTAAGGCCCACTGACATTCGCACTTTAACATGTGAAAACTTTGAAATGTAATGAGAAAAAAGTGGCAAGATTGATAAAATTTTAAGAAGAACGGCTAATTGTGCCAATACATAATTTTGTTGGACGAAACTGTGATTTTTTTTTGTTTTTTCTTTTTTAATAAGTCATATAATCAATATTCAAAACAAAGTGATTTTTTTTTTTTTTTGAAAAAAAGTGAATTTTGTGGGAAATTTGTCTGTCTATCCAGTAAAAATCTTTGTTTATTTAAAACCGCTTCAATAAGACCACTAACCCTAGAATCATAAGCTTTGTTCGGAGTTACGTAAATCATTAGCACTCGTAAATTTTATTATTTTTTTTATTGCAATCAAAAACACATTTTTTTAATAATTTTTCTTTGATTTATTACATTTGAACTAATAAAAAATAAAAATTTGGTATGAAATTATTTATCGTCATCGCACCATATACAGCAACGTGCTCGGTGTTCGGCGCAGAAGGCTCGTTTGCAGTGTTTACAATATAGCGTCGTCATTCCACGTTTTTTAGCTGGACATATAAAAAAATAGTTCCGTTTGGTTCAGAAGACTCCAATTGTTGTTCAGCCATCTTTATATTAAATATTTCTCATATCATTTGTTTAAATGAGCATTGCGAAATTGGTAGTAGGCTTACGGGAATATCTTCTCTTACCTGTTGATTTTCGTTAGAGTACTGATCAATGATTTATTGTCGGGTTATGCCGACGTCTTCAGTGTTCTGACGTGCAACATTGGTTTTAATTTTAGCTTTTTTAGAACATTAAAAAACAGAACATTCATCACTAGAACAAACTCTGATTCGGATGCACTTATAGCCTGTTCCTCGATCTCGAACGAAAAACTAGTCGAACGAAAGCAAGTCACTCGAATTCGAATCAATTTGGGTTTCTCTATTTCGAAAGCCTTCGATCGACTTGACTTACGTGTGTCAATTTTTGTTTCTTACGCATTTAAAAATCACAGAGATGCCAGATCATATATTTTAAGCATTTGTTACAATTTTCTTTAAAAGTAGCAAAAATACTACTAAACTGCTGAAAGACAAAAACAACCCTGTTTAACAGTGATCAGCTGTATATGACAAATGAAATAAAAAAAAAAAAAAAACAATAAACAAATCAATTTTTATTTGGAAAGTGTGTTTATTTGTGAAATTTTTTGTTATCGATTTGTTGTGGGTGAAATGGTTGTTTGGAGAGCTTTTCTGTTGCCTGTTGTCTGTTCGGTGCGGTCACTACTAAAGTCGGTGTAAAATAAAAAATGTAAACATGAGCTTCTTGGGCAAACGTAAGCCACAAACAACACACACATACCTTTTACCACTCAGCAACAACGTAATAGGGGGTGAAACGGAGTTTAGTTTTCTGCTAAAATTTTCCTCCTCTGCGGAAAATTTTTTTGCTCCGAACACCAGAGTCCTTTTGGCAAAATCAGGCCTTTCTTCCATATAAAATACAAGCGTCTTCGGCTGGTCCATTGTTGATTTTTTTTAACTAAAATTTAAAATTCTTAATAAACTATAAATATTTGTATTATTTTGTACTTACTTTTTGTTATCCATTGCTTTTTTACTTAATTTTGCTTTTAAAAATATCAAATATATATTTACTAGACAAAAAAATAGCAAGTTACTGATTTTGACATTTGCGTTCGAGCTGTTCGAAATAGAGAAACCAAATTTTGTATGAAAACAGTTACGTTTTCATTCGATTTGTGGTTCGAGTCATCGTTCGCATAGAAATAGAGTTAGTGAAACCCAAATCAGTTTTCTTTCGACTAGAAAGCGAACGAACGTGTTCTTTTGAAATAGAGGAACAGGCTATTAAATCATTTTCAATATTATGCTCAATTTCTGATCTGCTTTCCCGTTCTACTTTGAATTCCTCTTCCATGATCATTTTGCTTAAGAAGACGTGGATATTTAAGAGATTATTTTTCGAATAGTAATATAAATGAGAAAAAGTTACATTAAAGCTAAGAACTCATAAAATTTACGACTCTATCGCTATTTCGCTTGTTTGTATAGCAATAACACACTTTTTGCACACAACACAACTTTTCACTTCAGAAAAAAAAAGGTACACTGACCTTCAATACAATGTATTTCTTAAGGTGTTGCCGGCATCCAATTTAAATTTTTGAATCGTAAATTTTACAACTGCTTATGATTCTAGGGTTAAATTAATTGTAAAGTTGAAAGTGTTTAATGTGCCAATAATTTATTTCGCCACTGTATATAAAAAAAAAAAAACAAAAAAATTATAAAATATCAAGTACCCACGCAAGTCAAAAAAATCACCGTTAACTACAAAGTATTCGAGTTTTAATAAAGTACAAATTTTTTCACATTAAATTATTTCTGGTGCATTATTAATAGTTTTATTTTTCTACATTTCCACTTACAGCATTCTTTATTTTTTTCAATAAATATACATTAATTTAATTTTAATGTAAAACGGAAATACCACCGCCATGTGTTTGTTACTTTTATTGTTGCATGTGTCTTTTGAATGCACAATATTTTATTATTATTATTTTTTAAATATACTATATTAAAAAGTTATTGAACGTCAATACACTCGTTGTATTGTGGCAGGAACTGGATCAAATATAAACAACATATTATTTTTCACACAGGTGTTTTTTTCTACCACACACTACTACGTGGTCGAAGTATAATAAGTTTGGGCTGTTGTTGGTAACACGCATTTTTTTTTGGGTAATATTCGACTCATAATCATTTTCTGATTCTAATTCATTATAACCTGAACATGTAGTATTGTAGGGTACAAAGATATTTAGTACACTACAGGCAGAGAAAAAACATGGTTGGGGCAATCATATTCATATTTTTGAGATTATGATTGTGTCAATCATAGTCCTACTATAATATATTTATTATATTATGATAATAACATAACCATAATATTACCACAATATGGTCCCAACAGTTATATTATGATTCGAAACGATAAAAAAAGTCCTTTAAATTTAAAAATATTTCTTTAAGAAATGATTTTCCTAAAGAAAAAATTTTATATAAAGGATTTTTTTCAATGAAACTTCTTTGATTTCTTGGATTTTTTAAAGAAAAAATTTTTAAATTCTAAGCACTTTTATAATCAAAATAACATAAATTCTATGGATTTTTTTTAATAGAAAATTTCATAGATTTTAAGAACATTTTTAGAAAGTCCTTAAAGTGTCAGAATTTTTCTTTTAGAAAAAGTCCAAATAATGGGTAAAGTAATGTATAGCCATAGGGGCCGATGGATTACTTTACACCTTACTTCATTAATGAATTTTATAGGCGATACGCCTCAAGGTAATCTGTATATACCCATTACTTTAGAGGTGATAATGTAAGGGGTTACTTATATGGTTACGAGAATGGAAAAAGTTAGGTGTCTTAAAATAGATTTTTAAAAAAGAGGAATTTTTATTAAAAAAAATTATAACAAATATTTTAAACGTAATTAAAAATAATTTGGTCATGATGGGAATCGAACCAGGGAACTCTCGTTGTCAGCCAAGAACTCTACCCACTGTACTATCGACGCATATAGTATTTGATTGCTTGAAACTTAAATGAATTGTTGGGCTTCGTTTTTTCGCTAGTGTTATCAAAACAAACATACATTACCCTTTTGCTTACAAAAGAACACAAAGTATTGTATCTAAAAATAGATTTTCAAAAATATTTCAAATTATTACTTACATTTATAAATCATATATTACGTAATCAATAATCAGTAACTTATTACTTTATGCTTGCAAATAATGAAAAAGGTAACGAGCTATCATTACAAGGTAACGCATGAGAATATCGCACCCTTTACCAAAGCTTTGATGGGCGGTCTTAATTGCCCATATTTTTTTTTTTACTTGCTATTATTTATTATTTTGTGTTTACAGAAAAAAAGAACATTTTAAAATCGTTAAAAATTTAATAACAACTTTATTGCATTATATTAAAATTCTTATAATAACGTGTTTGTTTCAAAATATATTGTTTGCTATGTTATTAATAAAGGGTGTCCCAAGAAGAACGCAATTTTTAAATTTAAAATAAAACACAGATATTTAAAAAAAAAATCGTGAAACTTTATTATATCGTAAAGTAGACAGAATGAGGTTATGTATGGAACAATATATCGTGCAGATGGCCGCCGCGGCTTTGCTGGCATGCACGCGATCTTTTAATGAAATTTTCAATGACCGTTTTGCATGAATGCTGCGGTATTTCATTAATGCAGCTTCCAATTTCGTTTTTTAAGGCTTGAGTCGTCGTCGGCTTATTCGCGTAAACCATCGACTTCAAAAAACCCCAAAGAAAAAATCTAATGGTGTTAAATCGCACGACCTAGGCGGCCAATTCTGATCTCCAAAACGCGAAATAACACGACCGGGAAATGACTGATGCAGCAATTGAATTGCTTCTCTGGCTGTATGACATGTGGCGCCGTCTTGTTGGAATGCCCTCCACATTCATTTCTTCAATTCTAGGCAAGAAAAAACTGGTTATCATTTCACGATACCGAACACCATTGACTGTTTGCGCTTGACCTGCCTCATTTTCATAAAAAAAAGGTCCAATGATTCCTCCAGCCCAAAAACCACACCACACAGTGACAAGTTGAGGATGCATTTGCTTCTCGTGAATCACTCGAGGATTTTCCTCACCCCAAATGCGACAATTCTGCCTATTGACGAAGCCATCAAGATGAAAATGGGCCTCGTCACTGAAGATGATTTTATCGGCAAAATCAGCATTTTCATGTTGTCTCTCCAATACCCAATTAACGAACTCCCTTCGCTGTCCATGGTCAGCTGGCTTCAGTTCCTGAGTCAATTGAACTTTGTATGCATGAAGATGCAAATCTTTCATCAAAATTCGCTGCAAAGTGGATTTGGAGACACCAATTTGCTGAGCTCGGAGTCGAATTGAGGTGGATGGAGTTTGAGCGACATCATCACGTACAGCTGCGACATTTTCGGTCGATCGACCTGGTCGATGGCGCGTTGTTGTCTTTACATCACTAACAGACCCAGTTTCGGCAAATTTATCCATTAATCTCTTTACAGTTGATTTTTTTGGAGCATTATTGTGACCCCAAATTGATCGCAATTTGCGAACTGTAGCCGCAAAACTTTCACCATTTTGGTAAAACAATTTCACAATGAGAATGCGTTGTTCATTCGTGTAGCGCTCCATTTTTACTAACCTCGTACCTTCTACTAGCAAACAATAACAATTGTTCAAATGTCAAACAATGACACTTCGAATGTTGCCAGATTTAAAAATTGCGTTCTTCTTGGGACACCCTTTACAAAATAAACAATATTTATTTATAATATAACATGTGAGCGTCATACGTGGTTTTTTGTTGTTGTTTCTTGCACAAACATGAACTTGACAAGTTGGCTCATGTGGCTGTTGCAAACAATATTCTCTATAAATAACATATATAAAATAACAAATTAACCACTATCAATTACTTAGTTAATTATAACTATGTATCAATACATTGGTCTACCACACAAGCTAATAATTATTTAATTAATTTAAAAATTATATTTTCAATGAATCATTTAACAATTGAATCATTTACCTAAGGTGGGGGGTAATTTATACGAACGGCCACAGGAACGGTACATTTGTATCAAATGAACGGGAAAATTTGTACTGGGAAAATTTGTACTTGCGCATTTTTAGCAATTCCTACACTCTAAAAAATGCTTGTAATTTTACTACTATAAAATGGGTAAAGTTTTATGTAATATTACGATTATTCGGTTAATATAAACACGTAAAACTTTTTTGCGCACACTTTCATATACAATAATACACACAAGAAGTATTTTTAGACACTATGTGTTTACAATTAAACACATTATGCCTAAAATTAGTATTATTTTGTTGAATAAAAATTTTACGCACAAAGTTTGTAAATAAACTAACTTATAATGGTAAAACAAATTATTGACATATTGAAATTGTAAAAAAAAATTTAAAACATTTTCAAAATGTAAAAAGAAAACTTTAATAGTTTTTTTTTTTTAATTTATTAATTATTTGGAATTACAAATCAAAAAAATTATATTATATTAGAACAAATTTATTGTTTTTATTACAAAACAAACATTTTTGGGCTGTTTAATTTTCAACATTGTAGTAGGAAATATGCGAATTTTTCTTTCGGATTTAAACAAATTATATATGTACATTTACAGGAAATTCGTGTTTCTTTACGCACAAATTTGGTAAATTTACTCTTCAATTTTAAAATTTGATTTAAATTTTAGGTATTTTTAATGTAATTGTACCTAGTTTGTGTTCATCAATTTACGCATAATGTGTGTACTTTTTTCATTTACGCACACAGAGTAAATTTACTCAACTTTTAGTAGGAGTACAGTTTCCTACTATAAGATGGGTAAATTTCAACAGAAATTAATTAGATTGATTAAAATAATTTTCCTGAAGCTCTTGTGCGCTGATGTTAAAAAATATTTTTTTTTGTGTAATCCAGGTAATTTTTCTCGAATTTTCACATTCAATTTATCCAAAAAGTTACAATAATAATATTTAGAATATGTATTGTTTTACCTTTTTGAAGCTAGTCAATCATTAAAATACCTTTGTAATCGCCGATAACCGTTGCCAATAATCTTACCAGCCGATTGAATTGCGTTTTCCTTATTTGGTGCACTCCCACCAGCTTCAATCAATTGTTCCTTTTGTCTGGTGTGCAGTGATGGATCAATGACTTATCAACAGTTATAACCCTGCGAGAAAAAGGGGTCAGTTGGGAATTGGCACCCGTCCCGTGATAAGTAAAACTGGACCGGCTCCGAAAATACATATTACGTGATAGGTGAAAAGAGGACCGGTGCCTAAAGTACAGACCACGTAATATGTTTAAGGTCATGACATAATCTATTACTTCGCTTCTGTGATATGTTCTTTGGAGTAAGTTGTGTGACATGGCATTTTAGACTAGTTCTGTGACATGGCACAGACAGCAATTGACCCCCACCAAGGTCAAGCCCATGTAAAAGAGACCGTTTTCATATAAAAAAAAACGGTCCGGTAACCGGTCCCTGTCACAATTAACCAGTCACGTGACGTGGCCTGGGATAGGTCCTTTTCCTGTAGGGAAAATGGCGCTTATAATCCATTTTATTTTGCTTAAATCGATGCAAACAAGCTTGAGAAATTTTCATTCGAATGCATTTTTGATCCATTGTTAACAAATGTGGAAAGCTTTTCCATCTGTAATTCTTGATGCAAAATAAAATGAACCCGTTTATTTAAGATGCCCACCCGTTGATCATCTAATACCATTTCATGTACTTAAGTTATAATTTCTGTTGTTGTTGCAGTTTCTGGACGTCCACTTCGTGTTGCATCTTCAATGCTTGTACGACCACGTTTACATTCAGCAACCTAATTTTTTACTGTTGCATGTGAAGGAGCACTTTTCCCTTATACATTCGCCATATCATTCAGAATGTTTTGTTCCGATAAACCTTTCCATTATAAAAGTAAGTGTTATTTTTTCAACAGCTGAATGAGTTGCCAGATCGAAATAAAGTTTATTATGCATTCATGTGACAGATGGAAATATTCCCTTACATCTAACTTTTTGCTGTTTACACTACCATCTCTGTGACAGGCTAAGAATACTTTGAACGGCCCTCTTAGTTTGAGATAAAACTTTAATTACTGCTATTAATAATTAAACTTTGTAAAAAAAAGTTCGTTGAGATCCTTTCTTTTTAATTTTTTAAATTTAATCAAATTTATTTCATCTCTTATATAAATGATTAAATTTAAAAATATAAATGATTAAATTTACAGTTGAAAAATATACATCAATTCCATGGAAAAATTATAATATTCTTTACAATTTGTTGTTATTTTATTATTACAACCACAAAATTGATGATGATGACGAAGACGACGACGACAATGGTGATGATGAATTTCAAACCTAACCCTTACGCAAATAAAATTATAGATATTAATACAGGCAGACAGGCAAGCCCATCATCATCACACAGCGAATAGCTTCACAGACTGACACACTAAAGTATAAAGTATCTATGTCTATATTTAACAAAATATAAATGTTTCGTTTATTTTGCGGTTTGTTATTTCGGGGTTTTTTTTTGCCATGTTATTTTAATAAATAAACATTAGAGGGGAGAGGAATTTGAAAAAAGAAAAATCGAGTTTTTGGAATTGTAAATATCCCTTATTTAATTCGCATTTTTAAAGGAAAATGCTAAGATGAAATTTACTTATGAACTGTCATAATCCCTACAATCAACGTAAGTCAAATCAGCTGTAAGCTAATATTGAAACTTAGGTCTGTGTTTTTATATCCCTTTTTGCGGTAAATGCAAGGGGAAATATCAAATTAAGGTGTTTACATACTATTTTATGTTTGACTTCTAGCCCTTCTTGATCAACTACAACAATTTGATTGCTCTGAGTAGAACAGTCCTTTTAAAAATTTGCACATAAATATATTAGGGTAACTTTTAAAATATATTTAAGCAAATTTTAATTCGTAAAAATAATTACTTTGTAAAGCCGTTATAGCTGATGTTCAGAAACACCTCAAAAATTAAAAAAAAAATATTACATTATCTTGTAATTGATCGAAGGAATAAGCAAAATAATGTTTTTGGACAAACTGGCGGATTTAAAAATAAAATAATCGTTTTTTGACAAAAATTTAGGTCTTATATTGTTTATAAAATGAAAAATATTTATCAATGAGAAAAACCTTCGATAAGTACTAAAAAATATTTGTACTTAAGAAGCTTGTGTTAAGACTGTTCGATTAAGCCGTTTCCGGAAAATATTGCTCGCCAAATTTAAAAACAGTTTTGAGTAAAAGTTTACTTAACTTCAAAAACGTGTAACTTAAAGAATATTTAGCGGATTAACAAAAAATTATTAACAAGAAAAAAAAAATAGATTTTTTGAAAATCTTAACGGTGTATACCCCTTAATATGTTATAACACTAATGTCCAAATTTTGTAAATCCCCTGCGTTCAACGCCTCACCCACACTTCACTTTCTAACGCCAACGCGAGTGTAAAAAAATCGAATTTTATAAATCAAAAAAAAATATATATATGGCCGATTAAAACGTGAAAAACGTGAAAATTTTGTAAAAAATTTTTTTCGCATTTTTTTTAAAATGATACCACAAAGGTATCAACTTTTTACTATGATCAGAGGTGATCATGGCACTCGAACATTAAGAGGAATTTTTTTTAGAAAATTTCATTGACGCGTTTTTCAAAATGACGGCAAAAACTATAAACTTTAGAAAAAAAATTTTAAGAAAATCAAATCAAAAATGTCAAATTTTTTCTGAATTTTTTGAGATAATTTTTGATTTTCGAAAATATCAAAAATCCAATTTTGAGCTCAGATTCTAAAAGAGCATCAAATTTCGCGTAGGAATAGAGATATTGCATAATTTTTTTGGTTCGATAACATAATAAATAAACACGTTAAAAAGTTAGTAAAAATTCTGATCACCTCGGCGTTAATGGGTTAACATAATTTCAGTGTTACCTGCATTTATGTTTGATTTGTTTCATTTGCTATTGGCAACACTGCTGACTAAAAATCATTGTTTTCTTGTGTAAATATTTAGGCCGCCTGAAACCTACACTCACCAATAAAAGTATGTAATGGCAAGTGAAAATTTTGCTGTTATTACGGGAAATTTTTGCTTATTTCAGCCTAGCGGTATATTTTTTGCTAATATAAGCAACACATATCTGCTGACGTGTAGTACAATGAAATTTGTAGAAACAATTAGTAGCCGCTACTTAATTTTAGTAAACTTTTTATTAAGTAGAATTTTAAATCAGTTCTTTAAAACCAGCAAAAAAAAAATTACTAAATATTGTAAATATTAGTACAAGCAAATTAGTATAAAAAATTAGTAAGCTGTACTAAATTTAAGTAAATTTCTCTAAACTGAATGAATTGTAAAAGATAACAAAATTTTTATTTATAAAAAAAATATTAAAATGCACAAATTACGAGTAAATCAATTATTTTTAGATACAATTGTTACACTTTAAAGCTGTTAATTTCTTTTGAAATTGTCTTAAGAATTCGAATATTTATGTTTAAATTTACATATTTTTATTGAGCAAATTTTTTTTTTTTATTTTTTAAAAAATATTTTATTAAATTTTTTGAAATTTAAAGTCAAATTTTAAAGGGCTGATTCTTAGAACTAAAATATTTTTAGTTCTATTTTAAGTGGATTTCCTATTTTTTGATGTGAAAAGTATTTTCACTTTCGGTGCCTTTTTTCAACCTAAACTCAGAAAACAGTATCAGTTGTGGCCACCGAATTTGTTTCCAATCGACAACTGTCTTCATATTAAATTATATTTTAAGTTGTGAAAGCCAATATTCAGTTGTACAACTTCACACAAACAAATTTCACAGAAATATTATTATGTTCTACAAAATTTTATCTTAAAAAAAATTTTATTTTTTGATTTTTCCGGTATTGAACCTGGGCATTCAGATTCATAGTTCATACTCTTGCTTACTGCACCACAACTAATTTAAATTTTCTTTGATATATTCGCCATTTAAATATTTGCAATATTTTAATTAAAAAAATTATTTTTTAAATGTTTGCCTTTTCCGGGGTTTGAACTCGGAAATTCGAAGTACTGAGCTACCTCTCTACCCACTACACCACAAACACTTATAAATTTTGATGGCTAATTTTGAATATGTAAGGAAAACAAATATTTGTTTATCAATATTAATCATTAGTGACGTCTTTTATCAATACAATCCACAATTCGGTTGCTTCTACTGAAACCCTAATTAAATGATATATTTGATCAGAGTAACCCACATTTCAATATCGAGATTTTTTTTAATTCTCAATACAACATTTTTGCTTTATTAATGGATTTTAGGTTATTCCAAATAAAATTAAATTCTCAAAAATAAATGTTTATGGTTTTGATCGAATAGCAACCAATATTTTCTCTAGGTGTATGTAACACTTTAAGGCAATTTAAGTTTGTATGAATAAATTTCAATTATTAGAAATAATATTTCCTTCAATATCCCCTTTTTTAAAATTAGTATTTTTTCTTTTTTGCTAATTTTAGCAAATCGGTTTTCAAAAATTTGTAAAATGATTTTTGAAGTTAGGAATAAAAATTTGTAAATATTTTGTAAAAATTCTGTAATTTGTAAAATGAAAATAGCAAAGAAATTTACTAAATACACGCAAAGAAAAAACATAGTTGGGTCAATCATATTCGAAGAGCATCATATATTTTTGGGTTTATGCTTGTGCCAACCATAATCGTACTATATTATGGTTATCATATTATGATAATAAAATAACCATATTTTTACCATAATATAGTCCCTACAGTTATATTATGATTCAAAAATTACCATATTATTGTCCTAAATAAACATTTTATATTCATAATATGATCGCACGTAATCATAGTGTGATCAAAATTTTATCATATTATGGTCCCTCATAACTATATTATGATTATATGATCCATAATCTAAGAAAATTTCTTAAAGGAAAAGTTCTTAGAAACTATAAAAAAGCTCTTTGAATTTAAGAATATTTCCTTTAGAAATGTTTTTTCTAAAAAAACTTAATATTAAGGACTTTTTGAAGAAAAATTGTTAAGGAAAAAGTCATAGACTTTGATAATTTTTTTTTCTTTGATTGTATAATTATTTATTGATTGTTGCCAGCATTTATCGTTGTATAATTATCATACTTTTTCATAGTCAGAATTTTTGTTACCACAGTATGGTTACAGGCAATCATGATATAAAATAGAAGGTGCCAATCATAAAATAGTAAAATATTTACTATTGGTTAGAAAACCAATTACTTGGTTGTGACAACCATATCCGATTGCAGCAAGAACAATATAGTAGCAGTGATCATATTGCAACCATGGTTTTTCTCTGCGTGTAATCATTTTTTTTGCTAAAAATCAGCAGAAAAATTTTAAAGTGGGATTGAAAAATTTTCTACTAACTTTTTTTTCTGAGTGTAACCCGCAAAAAAATTTATGCAGCAATTTTTGAAATTTTTAAGATTTTTAAGAGGCATATTTACTATTTCCACGACATACCGACCCAAGAACAAAAAAAATTCACAAACTACTTAATAAAAATAAAATTTATTGCAAATTTTTAAATGTGATGATTTTAACATCTCAAGTGATTAATTTTTCAGAGCAGTGATTTATGAAATTATAATGTATAAAATTTCAAATAACGTAACGAACAGCTGTTTCATGGCGAGCAATCACCTACTTTATTCAAGTGATCGAATTTTTTAAAAAAATATGTGATGTGAGGCGTTGCGTTCTGCAAAATGAGAGCATAAGACTAAGTAAACCAATTAAAAAGCAATGTTCACAAAGTTTTTTTTTTTACTTGATTGTGATTGATTTTATGTGATGCTATCTATGATTGTTCTTTTACCGAAATATAATTGAAAGTGTCAGACGGTCTCAGACTAAAATTTTAAATAATTTTAAAAATAAAGAAAGGAATACCAGAAAATCTTAGAGAAATATATCTGCATTCAGTGCGCAAAATATCTGTAAACTAGTGTTATTGTGGATTCTTCTGTTTAGTTTCAGCCCACTCTAATTAACTCACACAATTATAAACATATGAACTTTGTAGGCTTTTAATAAATTTGTATATTTTTGGCTGTAAACATGTACGGTTGAACAATTTTCTACAAAAAAAGAAAAAAAAAAAACAAAAAAATCAGAATTATTTTTTCTATTAAATTCAAATCAATAATGTAAAAAACCCTAAAGGCAGAAGATATAAAACAAAAGCTAAAAATAGATTTTTAGAAAAGAAAATGTTTTTCACTGGTTTATCGAAATATTTCAATTTATAATTTTTTTATTGCGTTTATAATTAAATTATTCATTTAAGGCTTCTTATTAGTTGTTGAATACTCTGTTTACCTAAAAAGTTTACAAATTTATGTGTAAATTTATAAAATATATGAACTTGTATAATATCACATGGTTCCGCTTATTATTAATAAATATTGATGCTAGAGCCTCAATATTTATTATTAGAGTTTTACGAAAATCGTAAAACAAATTCTTAGGGTTTATTTTTTTTTTGAAAATTTTTAAGACTTCTCGGAGGCAGTTTGATTATATTGAAAGTGAATTTCATGTGTTCATCAGACCCATACTGAAACCAAGGAGAGGCTTGATGAATACTATGCAGACTCCTCACCATCAACTTTAATGGTTCAGCAGTGGTCTCTTAAATTTTGTTTTGGTCGTATCAGCATAAGTGACGGTAAACGTTTTGATATCGCCCAAAAATCGCAGATATAATTTACACTTAGACAAAATTGTTAATAGACAAATTTGTAAACGGGTTTCAATCCCACTTTACTATTTTTGTACTGATTTTTAGTAAAAAAAAAAAAAATATTATTTCGTAAATTTTTTGCTATATACATTTTACAAATTACAGAATTTTTGTAGAATATTTATAAATTTTAGTTGCTAATTTCTTAAATCAAGAAATTTAGTAAAAAAAAATATTATTTCGTAAATTTTTTGCTATTTACATTTTACAAATTACAGAATTTTTGCAGAATATTTATAAATTTTAGGTGCTAATTTCTTAAATCATTTTACTAATTTTTGAAAACCGATTTGCTAAAATTTCCAAAAAAAATTTACTAATTTTAAAAAAGTAGATATTGAGAGATATTTTATTTCCAATAATTAAAGCTCATACTTACAAACTTAAATTGCCTTAAAGTGTAACATAAGTTGCAAAAAGGGATCGGAAGTGAAAATATTGTTCACAACCGACTCATGCCCAAAAATAGGACATCCACTTAAAATAGCACTAAAAAGTTCTAAAAAACCGCCCTTAAAACAATTCAAATTTGACCTTAAAATCCAAAAATTTTAAAATTATTTTGCAAAGCATAAATTAGCAAATTAAACCAAAATGATAAATTTGTTTATGTTTTTACTACGAGGGTGGGTCATTAAATCCGTGACTTTATGAATGAAGCACAGTTTGCAAAAAAAATATTTTTCAAAATAACCTCCTTTTAGCTCAATACACTTAGTCCAACGTTTCTCCAATTTTTTTTTTATCCCATCTAAAAAATAGGATTTTTCGAGGTCCATAAAATAGGCATTTGTTTGATCAATAATTTCATCGTTGGAGATAAATCTTTTTCCACCAAGCCATTTCTTTAGGTTTGGAAATATGTAATAGTCACTGTGGGCAATGGAAACTAAGCTGTCACACGATTCCGTTGGTGGTCGATTGTGAGCAAACGCGGCAGCCATCTTGCGGAAAGCTTTCTCATACCTAAGTGGTCGTTCAAAATTGAAACCACTGAGCCATGTGAGGTGCCTATAACTTCGACAATCTATCGCACATTCAATCTCTGATCGGCCAACACCATATCGTGAATTTTTTTAAATTTTTTTGGGTGTAGAGACCTCAACTAGGCGTCCAGAACGTTCGGCATCTTCCGTGCTTGTAAGGCCACAACGAAAATCAGCAAACCACTTTTTTAGTATTGAAATCGATGGTGCAGAGTCCCCATAGTATTTGTCAAACTTTTCCTTGGTTTGATTGACGGGTTTTTTTTCGCAAAAAAATAATGTTTAATGAGCACTCGAAATTCACTTTTTTCCATTTTTAAAAAAATCCACGAGGTTGTATGTTTTTAACAGCTGTTAAAGGTAAAGTAAATGACGGAACTTGCTCAAAATTTGACAGTATTCCATTAAAAGGTGGTACTTGATGGGAGCAGTGTTGTATATCATATAACTACGAGGGAAGTTCGAAAAGTCACGTACTTATTGATCCGCCCTCGTCTTTTTAAGCCTTTAATTTTTTTTAAATTTGTCTAAAATATTTTTTGAAAAAAAAAATAAATAAAATAAAAAAATTTTGCTCGATAAAAAAAAACATCAATTTGTATATTCGAATTCGTAAGGCAATTTCAAAAGAAATTAGCAGATTAAAAGTGTAACAAATGTATAAAAAAATAATTGAGTTTGTGCATTTTTATATTTTTTTCTTAATAAACTAAAATTTTGGTATGCGATATTTTACAACTCATCGAGTTTACAGCAATTTTCTAAAATTTAGTAGCGCTTACTAATTTTTTTGTACTAATTTCTTGCTTGTTCTAATATTAAAGTTACCACTTCAAAGAAGTGGACAAAATCCAGTATATTATCCAGACTTAGAAATGACTAAATGCATTGAGCTAAAAGGAGAATATGTTGAGCTAAAAGGAGAATATGCTGAGCTGAAAGGAGAATATGTTTAGAAATAAAATGTTTTTTTTTTGCGAAAAAAACACCTATTCAAAATGTCACTGGCTTATCAAACTGTCCTCGTATTATGGAAAATTCTTAAAAAATTCCCATGAATTTATCTATGGATTTTCATATAAACTCAGTTTAGTTCACTAATAATAATCAAAAATGTTTGTTTATTAGAGCTAATTTATTTTAATAAACTTTGTAGAACATTTTACTTATGTTATGTTATTAACTTTTCTGCTGTTTCTATTTTACTAATATTTAGTAAATTTTGTTGCTGAGTGGATCAATTTTAAATTGCAGTTAACAGTTTACTTAAATTTAGTAGCGCTTACTAATATTTTATACTAATTTTATTTTACTAATATTAATAATATTTAGTACATTTTTTTTTTTTGCTTAATTTAGCAAATTTTAAGTACCACTTTACTAAAATATGATAGCGACTACTAATTTTTTCAGCAGACATTTGTTGCTAAGATTAGCAAAAAATACCGCAGGGCTCAAATTAGTAAAATTTCCCTAATAACAGAAAAATTTTCAGTTGTCATTACAGACTTTTTTTTGTATCGGACTTTGAACCCCACTTTTAATTGTATTTATAATTGAATGTCGCAATATTTATTATAACCTAAAAGAACAATCCCTGACATTTAATTTTTAAACATAATTTTATTCAAATGTTGTCCGAGACTATGCTATATGTGGTTCATATTGATGGTCTAATTTGCGATCACTTTTTCCAGCATTGCTACCGGTATCTCTCGAAAAATCGCGGGTAATGTTGGCTTCCAAGTCTTGAATCCTATCTGGTTTATCAGCAAACCCCAAAGAAAAGATATCACAAGATCTAGGCGGTCAGTTGACAGGTCCGGCACGCGAATTTAGCCGCTCACCTAAATGATTTCTCAATAAAGCTATTCTTTCGCGCACTGTGTATGCCTTGTGAACGGAGATTTTCATATTGAGGACCATATTTTTTTTTTTTTTGATTTTACGAAATTTCAATTTCATGATTAATTTACTTCTAAACCAAACATTTTCCGCACTAAAATGTTTGTTAATTATGTTTCTGATTATATTGTACTAAGTAAAAAAATTAACTAGAATTCATTAACTTATTTAGAGGAAAAATTGAAATGAAAACGGCCCCAAAGACACTTTTTAACAATATTTAATAAAATTTTCCTTGAAATTAAGGAACAAATTTTACTTAAAATTTGGTCAAAATTTCTAAATTATAGAAAAATTTTACTACTTAGAAGTAAATATTTATTAGAAAACAGTAAAATTTCCTCCTAATTAGTTCATACATTATCTAAAATTGTATTGTTAGTTACGAAATGTTTCCTTGGTTTTAAGAAAAATTTTATAAGATAATTTTTACTAAAAACTCCCTAAAAATGAGAAAATGTTTTCTAACATCAAGTGAAATAGAACTTCATTTAAGTGAAAATTATCCTT
Source organism: Eustalomyia histrio (assembly GCA_949748255.1). Classification (NCBI taxonomy): domain Eukaryota; kingdom Metazoa; phylum Arthropoda; class Insecta; order Diptera; family Anthomyiidae; genus Eustalomyia; species Eustalomyia histrio. The sequence continues at coordinate 68,192,712 of OX456524.1, read as the reverse complement.
ATCCTGCTTCTATGGTAAAGGTAATATATTTTATCATATATTTTAAAGTACTTTACACTCATTGAGTAAGTATTTTTCCACCTTCGGAGGACTTCCGCTTTGTGAGGACACTGCTCCTAACAAGCTTTTAAATTTTTGTCTTAAAATTAAATTGAATTATACAAAGTTCATGTATTTAAAATATAAATTAAATTTCATTAGCAAAAAGGTAAACAATTTAAAAAATTTACTGCAGGATATCCTGAAACGTAATAAATTGCGACAAAGTCAGATCCTTTTCGCCCTAAGTGACACACGGCATCTATGGGTAAAGAACACTGGTGGTCCTTTGTCTTCTCAAATTAACTGGGTCAGCAAACATAATTATTACATAAAAGTGCAAATTAAAAATTTTTAACCCTTTGCTAACAAAATTAAAAAAAAAATATTTTAAACTACTTTAAGTTCAATGTTAAAGACTGTTAAGATTAGAGATGGGCATGTGAGCCATTTTTCAATCACGCACCAAAAATCACAATCATGCACGATAATTTTTTGTAAACGGTTACTTTAAATAGTTTGATTTTGATTTATTGTTTTTATACCCTCCACCATATATGGTGAGGGTATATATCAGTTTGTAACATGTCGAAATATAGGTCTAAGACCCCATAAAGTATATATATTCGTGATCCTTATGCAATTTTAAGTCGATTTAACGATGTCCGTCAGTCTGTAGAAATGGCGATCACGACACGAAGACGCAAGCGGGGGTGCCTATTTTTACGCAGATTATTGTACATCCTCCCGAGCAGTTTGGTATTGAAAATGAGCAAAATCGGTCCAGCCGTTAAAAAATTATGAGTGAAAATTTGAAGATACCTCTTAATTTTCCATACAAATTGGTGTATATTAGTACAATTTCCTAGAAGCGTCTGGTATATAATATATTTTCTCACATTTTTTCACCAGTAGCTTAGAAATTAATAATATTTTGTATTCCCCTCAAATATTTTTCATCTCAAAAAATTTTTTCACCACAAAAATTTTTTTTCACCACAAAAAATTTTTTCACCTCAAAAAATTTTTTCACCTCAAAAAATTTTTTTGGCCTCAAAAAATTTTTTTCACCTCAAAATTTTTTTTACAACAAAAAATTCGCATTCAAAAAATTCTTCACCCCAAAAAATGTTTTTCACCTCAGTACGATCGTGAGTGTCATGATAGACGGACGTATAGCGGAAAAAATAGATTTTGTATATTTTCAATATGATCATTATTTTACGTAGTGTTGTGGTGCGTGCAGGTCGTTAAAATCAATAACATTATCAAATTCCAAGAGACAGAGACTAAAAAAAAATAAAAAACAAAAACAAAAATAACCAAAATAAATGAGTGAAAACAGATCTCCAAACTCAGAATCAAAAAATGACAAAAAAAATAATTTAAGCGCATGCAGTAAAAACAATAGAGATCTCTCTACGAATGATAGAAAAAGAAAGAGTGAAATGCAAAATAACACAATGAGTAAACAACTAAAAAATAATTACTATGCTATTCTTGACAATGATGAGCATTGCAACCAAGAATATTTAAACAAATATGAAAAACACGTTAATGAACATGGAACAACAACACAATCTCAAAATTTTTCGTATGCAGAAAAGACTGCAAATAATGAAAATGTTACAAATCAAAATAAAAATAAAAAAATTCCACCAATTAATATATTTAATGTAGAACCTAATGAATTAATAGAATTCATCAAAAAAGGTTTAGAAATTAATAATTTTAAAATCAAAGAACTAAATAACAAAAAAACCGCACTGTTTATGTCATCTATAAATGATTTTATGCGTGTTAAAGCTTATCTTGAAAAAACCAAAACTGAATTTTTTACTTTTACTCCAAAAAGTCTAAAAACTAAAACTTATCTTTTAAAAGGCCTAAGCGCTAACATTAACACGGATAAAATTTATGAAGAACTTTGCAAATTCAACAGCGATTATCTGAAAATCTTAAAAGTTAATCAATTTAAAACAAAAAAATCCATCTCAATGGGTCAAAATCTTCCTATTTATTTAGTTCAAATTAGTGGTACAAGCAATATTAATGATCTTAAATCAATAAATGGACTTTTTCATCGCTGCATAAGATGGGAACCTTTAAATAAATCGGAAATTCCCCAATGTAGAAAATGCCAGAGCTTTTTCCACAGTGCTTCAAACTGCTTTTTGTCACCTAGGTGTGTCAAATGTGAGAAAATACACAATATCGGAGAATGCAACTAGAAAAAGTCGCGGAAAACGAAAGGGATAAACTATATAGCGTGCTCTGCCGTCAGTATGGACACCCAGCTTCATATCGCGGATGTGAAAAATACAAAGAAATTCAACAAAGGCTCCGCACCAAAAAACAAACATTTTCTGATAAAAGATCACCTAACAAAACTATGAATCTTCACCCTTCTATGAGCTTTGCCAACGTTTTGAAAGGCAATATACAAATCGAAAACAGCCCCAACCCCATTGATCAGGTGTTGGAACAATTAAACAATACCATGCAAAATTTATCCAACCAATTATTAAATTTACATAAGCAACTACAAATACAAACAAGTAGAATTGATACCTTAAGATAATCGAAATTAATGTAAATTCTATTGTAAAACTCAGTAGAAGATATGATTTGTTAAATTTTATAAAATTACACAATCCAGATATAGTTTTACTTAATGAGACAAAACTAAATACGAAACACAAACTTAATTTTGAAGAATATAATTTAGTAAGACGAGATAGACCGAACTCCACTAGGGGTGGTGGTACTGCAATCTTAATTAAAAAATTTATGAAATTTAAAAAATTACACGAATAACATCACCAATTCGCTTAAATGTTTGGAGGCTTGTATTATTAAAATTCCATTGTTGACAAATAAAACCTTATATATTATATCTGCTTATTACCCCTCCGGTAATAATAGTAACTTTTTAATATCAGATTTAAACTCAATTTTCCAATCGTTAAACTTACAAAATCCAAATATTTATTACATAATAGCGGGTGATTTGAACTGCAAACACTCTGATTGGGGAAATATTACAAATAACACTAACGGTAATTCACTAAAAGAATGGTTAGAGAACAATGAAATTAATTTTAAATGTAGCCTTTATGCCTCTGCCACCCCCTCTTATCCAAGATGTGGTTCGTATTTAGATTTGTGCTTAGCAGACTCACGTCTATCTATTCTTAAAATTAATAATACTAATAACTCCCTACAAACTCTTGATTATGACAGTGACCACCACGCATTACAAATTGAACTACTAAATGATACAAATGATCCTTTCTCGTTTCTCGTAGAAGGTCCCAATTGTAAATTTAATTTTAAAAAAACCAATTGGAAAAAATTCCAAAATAATATAACTAATGTATATAGAAATACTGATCCTATTCCTAACAACAAAAATCTTTCCAATTCTGAAATTGACTATTACTTAAATAAATTAAATGATGTAATTATAGATTCTATAAATAAAATTGTCCCGAAATTTAAAAACAATGATACAATAAACAAATATTTAAATCCAATTATAAAAAAATTACAAGCAGAAAAAAGTAAAATTTTAACTATAATAAAAAAACACAATAGATTCCTAATTTTATGTACTCCTCAAGAACTTAATCTCTACAAATGTAAATTAAAACTTATTAAAAAACTAATTAATGATAATTTCACCATATCGGTGAATAGATACTACAAGGATAAACTAACCAAATTGGATCAAAGAAATCCATCACGTATGTTTAGCGAAGTTAAAAAACAATTTAAACCAAAACTGTCATTGGATATAGATAAGTTGAAAATTGGTCAAGAAGAAGGAAGTTTGTTAAGATATGTTGGTATCGATCCTCTCAATGCGGAGAAAGACAATGAGAATTTCATTATAAGGGAGCAACAACAAATTTTAAACTTAATAGGAGCCTCTCTGGAAAAGACTCACTCTTATAAAGAGATTGACAATAACAATAGATTGCATGTTGAGGTGGAAAACGATTTCACCAAATTTTTGGGAAAAAAATCTGAATATGAATTAAACCAATCATCTTATACAAGATTTAATGCAAATTATAGGTCAAATCAAATAAGTGACTTACAGTCTGATGATTTTTTTATAACGAACGAAAAAATCATTTATATTTTCAGAAAATTGAGAAACAAATTATCTTCAGGAGTCGATGCTATTCCCAATATAATTTTGAAAAATATTCCCGAGGTTTTAATTCTTGAATATTGCACATTATTCAATAATATGTTTAACAACTCATATTTCCCTCGAGCTTGGAAGCTGGCAAAAGTTGTAGTGTTGCCCAAGAAAGATAAAAACCCCAGCAATCCAAAGAATTTAAGAGCTATAAGTTTGCTACCGAACATAAGTAAAATTTTTTAAATATGTATAAATACTAATATTATTAAGTTTTGTGAGAAAAATAATCTAAAGAATGATAAACAATTCGGGTTCAATCAAGTATAAGCACTCTACAATACATGGAATTCACTTATTAATATCAAGTATAAATTGGAACTTAAATAAATCTCTTTGTACGGGCGCATGCCTGGTTGACTTTGAAAAGGCTTTCGATAACATTTGGATTCCTGGTCTTATATACAAACTTTTGAGATACAAATTTCCAATCCAATTAGTTATTTTAATTCATAATATGCTCTGCAATAAATCGTTTTTAGTATGCAATAAAAATGAAGTTAGTGAAAAGAGGTTCATTATAGTTAATGGTTTACAACAAGGAACCGTTAATGCTCCTATTCTTTTCAATATATATATTTATGACCTTTTAGAAAGAATTATAAATATTATCGGATTTGCAGATGATATCATAATATATCATGCTGATGACAAAATTGAAAAAATTAATGAAAATTTACAAAATCTCTTTAATATTATCGAAGAGTATGCTGCTGATTGGCTAATGAAAATAAATATAAATAAATGCGAAACTATTCTATTCCGTCCTCCTGTGGGAAGGTGTAACAATAATATAAGACAGAACTGGAAATCTTTCGGTATAAGATCATCCAGTAACAGTGTTAATATCCATAACAAGCAGTTAGTAAAATATCTTGGAATTAACTTGGACAAATTTCTATACTTCAATGATCATATTAATTTACAAATAAAGAAAGCAAGAAAAGCTTTCTTCATGTACAAAAGACTATTCTTTTCCAAACACATTGATTCTAAAATTAAGCTTCTTCTATATCAATCCTTAATACGCCCTATTTTAACCTATGGTTGCCAAATTTGGTTTAATGTTTCACCATCGTATATGGAGAAACTACGGAAATTTGAAAGAAAATGCCTCAGAGCCTGCACTTCTCTATACAGATCACCAAATATTAATTTCATGAAATATATTAGTAATCAAAAACTTTATAACGCATCCAAAATTAGCAGAATTGATAATCACATCATACACCTGATAAGAAACCACATCAGAAAAAGCTGTGAATGCTATGAGAATAATTTAATAATGGCTCCCTTTTATGCCAATGATGAATACATTTCAAAAACGTTACAAAACGGCTATATACCACCTGAGGCCTTCGTATATCTCGATAAAAAAGGTTTTATACAAAACGAAACAGGTGTCCCTATACTTTATCATATTTATAGAAGGGCTAACACAAAAGCTATCACTAGTAATCAACTTACAATTGAAAATAAGAGATTCGATACCAGCATTTTTCGTGAGGATAATAATGTCCTTCCAAACTTAAATATTAGTAAATATTGGTGGCTAAATTAGGGGCCAAAACTGCTTCTTCTTTTCCTTTTTTTTTTTATAATTCTTGACTTTTTATTTTATCTTTGTATTAAAAAAGTAAGGTTTTTCCATAAATTTTCTTTACATTGAATTTATTATAAATACAAATAATACTATGTATATAATCTGTATAAAAAATCATAATTTAATTTAAAAAATGTATATAATGTATATGAATTATACTAGAGTACTCGATTATGGGTCAGTGTGTAGTAATAAGTTATGTAAACTACTGTTTTGTTTATTTCTAGTTTATCTATACAAATTTTATTGAAATAAACGTTGAAAAAAAAAAAAAAAAAAAAAATGTTTTTCACCTCCATAATTTTACTTCAAAAGTTTTTAAAATTATTTGTATCAAAAACAGTAGAAAGCACTTTTTTTAGGATATTGGTGAAGGGTATTTAAAGATTCGGCACAGCCGAATTTAAGTCTTTTTTACTTGTTTTTTTTTAGAATAGAATATTGAAAATAATTTAAACATTTTCCAACAAAAAAATCCTATACCAAATTTTATTATTTTTTAAAATTTGAAAACTTACTTGAAAAAAAGAATATTTTATTAAAATTCTTTTAAATTTATCGGAACTAAGTTGTATGGAAATTTTCCTTAGAAATAGTTCATCAGTTTCTAAAATCAAGTAAATTTTTATTATTACATAGGAAAAAATTTATTACTTTTTGTTTTTAATTATCTGAACTAATTTTTAGAAAATAATTCTTCAAAATTAGAAAGTGGTAGACTTAAAAACTGAATTTAAAAATACTCAAATTACATTTGAGTATGCAAATTTCTAAGTTTTAATAAAATTTTACTTAAATTGTGGACAATTTATAAACTATTTTGAAGGAAATTTTTGATTACATTTTAGTTCATGTCTTTTTTTTTTAGTGTAATGGTGGTCTTGAGAATTAGAGGATTAAATTTTTGCATATTAAAGAGTTTTGCAATGAAAACTGTCTGAAAATATATGTGTAGTTAAATAAAAAAAATCATTTGTTTCCTTTAGCTATTAAAAAAGAATTAAACATGTACACAGGTGTCCTCAAGGATTAAAAAGTTCGACTGTAATGTGTGAATGAACTGATTGGATAAATGGTCGCATGATATTATTATACATAGTTCTCAAAACTACTTACAATGAAATCGTGTATTTTTTTTTGAGAAATCTTAAAATATGGGTCAAAATAGTTCAAACTAACTAAAACATAAATACAATTTTATAATATTTAATCCTAAACTTGATGTTTTTTTAGCTTTATATACGTTTGGATATATTTTTGTTTTAGTTTGACATATTTTTGATCACTTTTAGAAATTTTTAAAAATGGACATGTGCTACTATTTCCCTGAAATTGTTTTCGTGAAATTCGTTCGTTTTTCGAATTTTATATCTATATCTATAACTACTTGCAAATAAAATGACTAGCCTTACTTATTTAACTTTTCTTTATTTTTTGTAAACAAATATAATTTGAACATTTAGGGCCGCTTTTGTACGAAAGCTGTTTTCGTATATTGTCTTCGCCGGAACGCGAAATAGAGCAATTATATTGTTTGTCCTGCTCAACCTTTACTAACAAACACATGATATATTTGTTAGCTTTTGTTGTTTTTAATATTTTATCAAATTAAAAATACAAAAACTTCAAATATTTTTAGGACGAACATTCTTGTTTACATTTGAAAGAGAAAAGACAATAATTTCTTAGACTTGGCAGCATTTTTATAATTTTTTTATTTTTAAGTAGCTATATCTATAACTACTTAGGAAGCCTATATCTACTTAAATTTGTATGAAATATTTATATAAAATTCGAAAAAAACAAACTTAATTTATAAGTTCTGTCTTTGCATTTCAGTCGAACCTATCGACGCTTGAGGACACCTGTGTGTATAACACTTACTAACCTACTGCAAACATATTGAGAATAAAAGTGAAATATATAAAGTTGTAAAATTCACATAAAAATTGTTTTCGTGTGAAAACAAGTTTCTTTTGATTAAAGTTTCGTAAACAAATAATAAATATAAAAAAATTTAATAGACATAATAATGAAGCCAGCACGTTTTTTTTTGTGACGGTCGGTTATGATGGTAAAAAGAGAGAAATAAACAAAAAACAACTTGAAAATAAATTATTTAATAACAACACAAAAATATCAAAATTATTTTTTTTTTTACACACGCTATAAATAGATAAATAATAGAGAATGACTGATAGTCTGAATAAATATTATTGCGAATGACAAAAAAGAGAAAATATTTCAAAAATGTTGTTTAAAAAATAATTAAAAAACATTACAATAATAATAAATAATATTTATTATTGAATTAAAGTTTTTTCTTAAATCATATACTAAAAAATATATTGATGGCTTAATGTAGAAGGGTGCTAAAGGAACTTTTTAAAATCTTGAAAAACTGTGGATTATTCGAGGGCCGATCAATAAGTTCGTGACTTTTCGAACTTCCCTCGCAGTTATATGAAATGCAACACTGCTCCCATCAAGTACCACCTGTTAATAGACTACTGTCAAATTTTGAGCTAGTTCCGTCATTTACTTTGCGTTTAACAGCTGTTCAAAACATACAACCTCGTGGATTTTTTAAAAAATGGAAAAAAGTGTATTTTGAGTGCTCATTAAATTATTTTTTGCGAAAAAAAAACCGTCAATCAAACCAAGGAAAGCTTGATAAATACTATGGGGACTCTGCAATATCGATTTCAATGGTAAAAAAGTGGTTTACTGACTTTCGTTGTGGTCGCACAATTACAAATGACGCTGAAAGTTCTGGTCGGCCAATTGAGGTCAATACACCCGAAGATGTCGAAAAAATCCACGATATGGTGTTGGCCGATCGAAGAGTAAAAGTGCATGAGATTGTTGATGCCATAGGCATTTCATATGGCAGTGTGGTTTCGATTTAAATGATCAGAAAGTGGTCTGCAGGATGGGTGCCGCGTTTGCTCTCAATTGACCATAAACGTGATCGTGTGACAACTTCAAAGCATTGTTTGGAGTTGTTTATCCGCAATTCGAATGAGTTTTTTTGGTGTTTTGTAACTGTGGATGAAACATCGATCCATTACAACACTCCGGAGCCCAAGCAGCAGTCTAAACAATGGGTTTTTCGGGTTAATCGGCTCCGAAGAAGGACAAGGTAAGTTTGTCGGCCAATAAGGTGATGGCAACAGTTTTTTTAGGATGCACGCGGGATAATCCACATCGATTATATTCAAAAGGGAAAAACAATAAACGGCGAATATTATGCCAACTTATTGGACCGATTTAACGAGGATTAACGACCCCATATGGCCAAGAAAAAAGTTTTTTTTTTTTCATCAAGATAATGCAAGGGTACACACGTGTGTTTTTTATCTCAAGGGCAAAATTCCTTGAATTGGGCTACGAATTGGTACCTAATCCGCCATATTGTCCGAATTTAGCCCCCACTGACTAGTTCCAAACCTAAAGAAATGGTCCAGTGGAAAGAGATTTAGCTCCAACGATGAAATTATTAATCAAACAAATGCCTATTTTAAGGACCTCGGAAAAAATCCTATTTTTTGGAAGGGATAAAAAAAATTTGAAGAAACGTTGGACTAAGTGTATTGAGCTGAAAGGAGATAGGAAAAAGTTTTCTGAATTTATTTCATATGTTCTGTCCAAACTGTCTGTAAAGTTTAAACTCTTTTTGAAATTACAAAAACTAACTTCTTTTCTTTTCTCTAACATGTGTGTAAGCTGTAGTAAATAATATTTATTATTAACTTGTAAAAATGTTGTTGATTTCAATTATTTGTAGTTTTCTTATTCTTCTTTTTATTACATTTCTCTTGTTCAATTTCATTAAATTGCAAACGAGTGAATAATTGACTGAACAGTTGTGTTTTTTGTTCGTATTTATTGCGTGCATTGACTTGAGGTTATCAACAACAATATAATTTATTTTAAATGTTGCAATTTTTTTTTATTATTTTTATTATAGCTGTAATAAGAAATACTACAACAAAACATACAATTCTTTCATACAAAAAAAATTTTTGTTAAGTTTGTTAACAATTAATTTTATTAAATACCGGGTGGGTTAGTGATGTTGATTATTTAAATGGAGTTGTGTGTGTGGATGTACTTTAAAAGGGAACATATTATGGCAATTTGTTATTTTAAATCCATGTGGGATCATTTTATAAACAATTTTTTTTGTTTATAGCTACATATGCTTTAACCCTTTAATGTACAAAGCTGTCGTTAGGCACTTTTAATTTTAAGGTTTAAAGCTTTAACACAATTCCGACAGGATATGCTTACACGCAGAGAAAAAACATGGTTGGGACAATCATATTCGAAGAGCATCATATATTTTTGGGTTTATGCTTGTGACAACCATAGTCGTACCATAATATGGTTACCATAATATGATCCCTACAGTTATATTATGATTCAAAAGTTACCATATTATGATTCGAAATAAATATATTATGATCTTGAATTTATTATAATATGATCGCATGTAATCATAGTATGCTCAAAATGTTATCATATTATGGTCCCCACAACTATATTATGCTTCCTTTATTATCATTATATGATCCCTACAATAATATATATATGATCCTTCTAATTATATTATGATTATTAATATACAATATCATATTACGGCATATTAATAATTAGTAAATTTATAATTAATATAAAATCCCAGCATTAAACAATATATTGTTACGATTTTACCCTTTATAAAATCGTTGATTTATTTACTTTTTAAATAAATCAAGTTCTTTCTATATTGCAAATAATAAACACCGTTTGAAATTATTTATAGCTCTATTTATTTATAACCGTCACTAAAAATAACAGAAATACACTTTAATAGCAAACTTTATTTACACGATTTAGATAAACTAAACGTTAGCCACACTTTAGTTCTTCACACTTTGCGTTTTACTTATAAACTGAACTACTTTGCCACCTTGCTGGCGTTTTTATATATGCGGGTTAAAATAACTAGAATATGGCAGCACCATCTGGAAGCTGCATACTGGCAACTTAGAAAATGTTCTTTTACAGTTTGACATAAGGAACATTAGTTATGGTAAAGAGTTGCCATTTAATTGTTTTACCTTTCAGGGCTAACATATGGGGATTTGCATTTCTACGAGTAAATGGAATTTCTGTAACAATATGATTATTATTTAAGACATAAACAAACTGACTTAACTGATAAAATTTTGGGTTTTATGAAAACAAGACAATATTATGACTGTAAATGTCAGTCACATTTTATTTGATGTATAATTATTTATTGATTGTTGCCAGCATTTTGTGGTTGCATAATTATCATATTTTTGTCATAGTCAGAGTGTTTGTTACCACAGTATGGTTACAGCCAATCATGTTATGAAATAGAATGTGTCAATCATAAAATAGTAAAATATTTACTATAACAATGACGGTAGCGACCATGTTGATGATTAGAAAACCAATAACATGGTTGTGACAACCATACCTGATTGCAGCAAGCACAATATATTAGCAGTGATCATATTCCAACCATGTTTTTTCTCTGCTTGTATGGCTGAAATTTGAAAACGGGTTAGCGAAATGGTACACGAAGTGTTATATAAAGGTTTAGGCATTTTGCCGTCAAATTTTACAAATTTTCCAATAGCGAAAATTATCATAGCTCCTAAAGCAACAACACTAACATTTAAATTTGTATACATATATTTTATTATTCATGACAAACATTTAGTTTGATTTTCATTGCTAACAAAAATTAGCGTGTTAGAGTTTTAAGAGCCTACTTTAGATTTCATATACTGATAGTTTTAAAAAAAAGTTATTATTGACTAGAATTTCTAATTAAAATAATATTAACTACTATTGTCATTCACTTACATACAAAGAAAAAATGAATTTTATACACAATTCAAACTACGTTGGGTAATGACAAAAAAAAACAACCTGTGTGGAATATTATAATTTTGCATACTTCATAGAAAGTGCACGCTCGTGCCAAACCGCTTAATGAGTCACTTGTAAATATATACGTAATAAAAATAATAAAATATTCAAACAATGTTTTAGAAAAAATGTAGTCATAAGATACTAAGTACACTGGAAAAATAATTTATAAAAATATAAATAACAAACTTTACGTATACTATCGAATATATTCATCTAACAAACAATTTTTTAAAATTTTTAAAGAAAATTTAATATTTAATAGAGAACACAGAAACAAAAATTTAAATCAAATAAAAACAACTTTAAATTAAACAGAAACAATTTCTGTTTAATTTGTTTGTTATTTAAATATCTTCCAACATATTTTAAAAATGGGAAAACAAAATATAAAATTTTGACATATTAATTAAAAAATAAAAATTTGTAATTGTACTAGAATCATATAAAATTTAGTTAATTTTAAAAATGTTCGGTTAAAAATAATGTTAATTCAAATATGTTGTGACAACAAGTATCACCCAAAGTGAAAGTGCTGCCATTTTTGCAAATGGCATTGCATGTCAGTTTGGTTTTGACATTCGTGAAGTAGACATGTGCGAAATTTGTAGTAAATACGCCAAAGTAGTAAGATTTTGGAACTCAACGATAAAGTGGATGATTTTCCACTTTAAGAAAAGCAACATTTAAGAAATTCATCCTACTTATTAAGAGCACAGATGAAAGGTGGTTAAAGATGGTAAATATGGCAACACTGTAATTGCGCGTGATGTTTAATCTTAGTACAACCAACCGCTATAGAGTCATGCTTTCGGTTTTTTTTACCGAAAGTTGACAATCTGGATTTGGAAGAAATTGGGTTCCAACAGGTCGGGGCCATTTGTAATGCTTCACGCTAGATAATGCGTATTGTGAACGCCAGTAATCTCGACTTCGCCAGCGCCAGTAATCTCGACTTCGGGTGGTTTGGCTTAGCCAGATCTACCGATTGATGAACAACATTCGAGCCATAATTGACCACATGACAACACAAATGCTGCGCACAGTTATGCAAAAGTAACCCAAATTTGCATCAACGCCAACGTCAAGCATTTGTAGAACATAGTTTTCCACAATTTCTTAAAAAAATTTTTTATAAATGCGAATAAACATAATCAATTGAAAACCAAATAAGTTTTTTCTTTTAGCAAAAATTATAGTGACAAAAAAAAATAAGATGATCAGATTTTGTTAAGGTCTCAGGTAGAAATGTGAAAAAAAAACTTTTTTAAATAAAATTGGCCTGATGATTTTAATTCTCTATATTCTATTGTTTCACAGTCTTCGGTTGATTCCTATGATCAGTAAACTACGTAGCAATCAAGACTCGGTGACTAGGAATGGTTATAATTGGCATACAAACGGCGGTTGATACTACAATCTCCTATAGCTGTCGGCAAGGGTGGTGTAATCAACTAGCGGTGTGGCAATCAGTACTTGTCTGGCAGTCGGCGGGAATAGCGAAAGTTTGTGATTTGTTCGAAATTGCCTTGGTGAGCTGTCAATTGAAGTCGCTTAAGACCAGTCAATAGAAGCTGCTAAACACCAGTCAACGGAAGTTGCTAAAGAGGAGTCAACAGAAGTTGTTGAAGAGCAGTCAACTAAAGTTACTGAGGAGCTGTCAACTGAAGTTGCTGAAGAACAGTCAACCGAAGTTGTTGAAGTGCAGTTAATCGAAGTTGCTGAGATGCAATTAAGCGAAGTTTCTGAGATGCAATTAAGCGAAGTTGCTGAAGAACAGTTAACCAAAGTGAGGAGCACAAGTTGCTGAAGAGCATTCAAAAAAAATTACTAAGGAACAGTCCACCAAAGTTGTAAAGGAGTACTAAACCGTCATCTCAAATTTGTTGCTGATAGTGGACGGCCACGACTCGTATTTCTGAAATAATCACCTGATTTGCAAAGTAAACAAAGTGAGAACGTTCAGCGTACATATATTGTGTGTGTGTGAAAAACCAATAATAATGCTGTCATGCTTTACAAAAAGGGTGTCTAAGCCCTATGCGCTTGATGCTCATTTGTTATTGTAAAAGCGCTTAGCTATAGGCTGTGTGTTTTAATACACATAGAGCCCTCAGCAATAGCAATACGATATACACAAACAACTTTGCCTTATTAGTTTTTTTGTCGTTCTTCACTGTATACACGCAAGTGCAAAGCAACAACACTTTCGTATGCTTTGCTGGCAGTTAACCAAAGTGAGGAGCACTCAGCACAAGTTGCTGAAGAGCATTCAGCCAAAGCTACTAAGGCAAAGTCCATCAAAGTTGCTAAGTAGTACTAAACCGTCATCTGAAATTTGTTGCTGATAGTGGAGCGCCACGACTCTAAATCAATCACCTGATTTGCGAAATAAACCAAATGAGAACTTTCAGAATACATATATTGTGTGAGTTGAAAAACCAATAATAATGCTGTCATGCTTTACAACAAGGGTGTCTAAGCCCTATGCGCTTGATGCTTGTTATTGTAAAAGCGCTTAGCTATAGGCTGTGTGTTTTAATACACATAGAGCACTCAGCAATAGCAATACGATATACACAAACAACTTTGCCTTATTAGTTTTTTTGTCGTTCTTCACTGTATACACGCAAGTGCAAAGCAACAACACTTTCGTATGCTTTGCTGGTAAACATTGCCGACAGCGATCATCAATGTAGATTTTGTTTTTGTTAAACGTATGATATGAAATATTTTTTTTTCTTTGCATGTATTGGTTTTTACAATAAAAAATATTGAATAAAAATTAGTTATTCTTTAAATGTATTGGTGTTTACTCTTCCATAAGAAAGTTTGGGCACTCCTGCTTTACAAACATACAAACAAACACACAACAGACTAAATTCAACTACAACATTGTCTCTGTGAAGGCTTAAATTTTACTCTCTGTTTCTATTTTAGATTTTTAGTGATTTTTAATATATTGCAGAATATTAAGTTTGACACTTTCTCGGTTCTAAACCGTGCTGTTTCTATAAAAAATTTCTGAACAAAAAAATCTAGTTAATAAAATTTTTTTTATTGACACATATTAATTTCTAATTTATAAAATACTCAATTTAAGTTTTTGTATTATAATTTTTAAACCCCGTCTGGAGGAATTCTTGCCAGTTAGAGGCACGGTTGGCAAGCAAGACCTTTTCATTATAACAGTAGCTGTTTACCACGCTGTGACCAATACCGATACAAAAATTTTAAAACTGCAATTCCAATAGTGATACGTGTCTTCTTATATCGCGGAGTTTATTTAAAAATATTACCTGCTCATTTTTTTGTCTGCAAAATACCTCTATAAATTGCTGTTTCGGTAGTTTAGCATTATTATAAAAATATTTCAAAATTTTACCGGTAAAATAGCGCAATAAACCGGGTTATACAACAAAAAAAAAAAACACTTTAAAATTTTCATATCGGTCTTAAAGTGGCTGTGGTAGCCAACTACCGTTATTATAAAAAGGTATTGGATTGTCAACAATGGTTAGAGGGTTAAAAAGAAACAATTTGTTTTTGTGATTGAAAGGTATTCATAATTTCTTCAGGTGTATGCACTGATAACAAAACTAAATACCAAAATACAGAAAAAAAAAAATTAAATGCAAAAACTATAAACAAAAAAATTTATTACTTATTATGGCTAACCTTGACTTGATAGTTGTTGGGGGAAAAAAAAAATAATATTAATTTTCTTTAAATAAAACTAAGCTGCGCAATATGTAAACATTGATATAAACATTTGAAATAATAATAATGTGGGTATTTTTTTGGGTATTGTTTGCAGCACGAGTATTTTACTATTATGAGGGATTTATTATACAAAAGAAGACACACAAAAAAATCACTAAAGTTATTACTGTCACGAATATCATTAAATTTGTGTGTCGAGAAAAAAAAATAACAATAATGATGATCATTATACTATTAGTAGTGTCATTATTATCACTGTAAAATGAATTTCAAAATTTAAGGCGGGTGTGGTAAAAAATGCAAATTTTTAAAAGAATTTTTTTAAATAAATTTTTATCTTTATTGTAATTAACCCTTTAATAGACTTTTAATGTGCATTTAAAAAGTCCGGTTTTTTCATATGCATAATTTGTCACTATCAGGGCAAGCAAGTTGATGCAATAAAAATTGTTTTTTTTATGTCCACAAGATAAGATAAATTTAAAACTTTAAAATATGCATTTAAAATTAAAAAAGAAAAAAAGATATGCACTTGATTTTTTTCATCCTTTTCAATATTATCATTTCATTTTCCTAGTTTTTTTTCTTTGTCTTAAAAAGTAGTTTAAACATTGAAAATTACCGTTTATCATCTGCATTTTACCGTTAATCATCTGCATTTTACTGTAATTTATGTCTTCGTGATAAAAAAATATTAATTAAAAAAAAAAAAAAATTGAAAAAAGTTTTTTTTTTAATTTATAAATTGTTCAAAAACTTAATTTTAGTGAAATATAAAAATGTGCTTTAATATCTACATTAATTTTGAGAAAAAAAATATGAATTTTGAGGCAAAATATGATATTTTTTGTTGACAAAATATGCATTAGTTTGACAAAATATGCATTTGTTTGACAAAATATGCATTTTTCACAAAATATGCATTTTTGACAAAATATGCATTTGTTTGACAAAATATGCATTTGTTTGAATAAAAAAATGCATTTTTGACAAAATATGCGTTTGTTTGACAAAATATGCATTTGTTTGACAAAATATGCATTTTTGATAAAATATGCATTTGTTTGACAAAATATGCATTTTTGACAAAATATGCATTTGTTTGACAAAATATGCATTTGTTTGACAAAATATGCATTTTTGATAAAATATGCATTTGTTTGACAAAATATGCATTTTTGATAAAATATGCATTTGTTTGACAAAATATGCATTTTTGATAAAAATATGCATTTGTTTGACAAAATATGCATTTTTGACAAAATATGCATTTGTTTGACAAAATATGCATTTGTTTGACAAAATATGCATTTTTGATAAAATATGCATTTGTTTGACAAAATATGCATTTGTTTGACAAAATATGCATTTTTGACAAAATATGCATTTTTGACAAAATATGCATTTGTTTGAAAAAATATGCATTTTTGACAAAATATGCATTTTCCACAAAATATGCATTTTTGACAAAATATGCATTTGTTTGACAAAATATGCATTTTTGATAAAATATGCATTTGTTTGACAAAATATGCATTTGTTTGACAAAATATGCATTTTCGACAAAATATGCATTTTTGACAAAATATGCATTTGTTTGACAAAATATGCATTTTTGACAAAATATGCATTTTCCACAAAATATGCATTTTGGACAAAATATGCATTTGTTTGACAAAATATGCATTTTCCACAAAATATGCATTTTTGACAAAATATGCATTTGTTTGACAAAATATGCATTTGTTTGAATAAAAAATATGCGTTTGTTTGACAAAATATGCATTTGCTTGACAAAATATGCATTTTTGATAAAATATGCATTTGTTTGACAAAATATGCATTTTTGATAAAATTTGTTTTTTTTTTTGATGAAGTATTTTTGACCAAATATAATTTTTTTAAACAAAATATGCATTTTATTTACCTAATATGCATTTTTTTCCAAATATGAATTTTTTTTTTACCAAATATGCATTTTTTTTAAAAATATATGCATATCAAATCGATGCCTATTTTTTTCCACATTTGTTGATTAGTTTATGCCGTTCTTAAGCTAACTACAACAAACATGTACATTAGAGTCGTCGAAGAAATTATCGCAGGTTGAATTCGCAATCTCCACAACGTCGCTCCTATTCCGTAATATCTAAAGACTCTGTGCGCCGAGTTTCAGAAAAATTCGTTTATATATAGAGGAAATACAAAAAGTTAACTATTAAATGGTGTTAACTTTAAATTGAATTACTTTTTAAAATATGCCCAAAATTTTTCAATATAGTCTTAACTAATGTACATAAAAGGCATAAAATACATATTTTAGACAAAATATCAAAATTTTATGAAAAGAATTAAGTCAAAATTCAACTTGCTAACTCCCTCTATGACCAAATTTCTCAAATCTGATCTTAATTTTTAGAAGACTACAAATTTGCAATAAAAATTGAAAACGAATTTGGGGTTTTAACATTATGCGAGGTTTTTGAAAATTTAATAAAATTCCAGGTCTTTCATTAGATGATATTCTTTTTAATTTTTAAAAGTATAATAGTTATACTTCTAACTAAAAGTAAAATTTGACTTTTTTTAGTTTTTTGCTATTATTTAGCATATTAAAATAAAATTGTTAACAAAAATCCTGTCTAACATAAGAAGACATTCCAAAAAAGAACTTTTCGCAGAGGTAAATATAAGAAAATTTTTTTGATCAAAATGGAACATATTTTGAATGAAATTTTCGCGACTACTTCGAATTTAATTTTCATTTTATATTCACAGTGTACACCCAAAAATATATTCGATTTGATGAGTCGCAATAACTAAAACTTCTTTTTTAAATATCTTTTACAGACCATATTTTTTACCGCTATTTGTAGGGTTGTGGAGCTCTCGAATTCGATCTTTTTTTTTTTTTTTTGGACCACCTTAATGTACATACATATATTTATATGTATGAAGTCCCTTGCCCTGTTTATTATATTTATAAATATTTTTAAGTTGTTTTTGTTTACTCAAATATATGTTAAGAATTTCTGTATTTCATGAACTTTCAAGTGTTTAATAACATCAGCACTTGTTTACTAATATTTACAGAATTGTTTGTGTATGCAAACATCGAAACAAATATTCTCCTTCGCCTGAATATCAATATTTAATATTGCAATACAATTTGCAATTATTGAAGAATTTAGTGAGTTTTTTTTCTAAGAATTTCAATTACATTAATTAGCAAAACCAAAAAAAAAAATTCATAAACCAAAATTCAAAAACTTTTTTAAATAATATTAAATCCTTAATACAAAAAAAAAATTCTTTCAAAAATCTGATTCAGTGTCAGTCAATTACGCTTTTAGTCAATTTGCACTTTTGTAAAGCATTTTAAGCATAGTAAATTGTTTTTTCCCTTGAAAAAATGTCACTCGAACTGTAATGACCTCAAATCGCAATTTTAATTGTAAAAATTAACAATTTTTTTTTTATTTTTAAAGAAAGATACAATCACAATAACTTTAAAATGTGACTTTTTTGCTAAAAAAATAATAGTCGTGAATATAATGTTTATTATTACTTATGTCTATTGAATAATAGTACTTAAATGCGTATAATTAATATTTTTAATTAACAATTACATATTACTCATACTTAATAACCGTTTAAAGTTTTTAAATCATTTTTTTCTAAAAGCCATTTTGTACAATTCGTACAACAAATTATATCTCAGCAGTAATTTACAAATACTTATTATTGAATTCATTTGTTCATAATAAATAGAATAAAACATAATAATCATAAAAATAATTTAAAACAATAACAAAAATATTTATGTATATTATTATAGAAAAATGCAATGTTGCTGGGCTTACACATTTTAAACAAGAGCTGTAGAGAAAGAATAAAATAATTGCTGTTGCAAATGCATTCATTCAACATTCATTCATTGCAAAGTCTAACAGACGAATAAACTACCCACCACCACCAACATCAGCACCGACTAACATTTTGTGATGTACGATAATGGTTGAAGCAAGACCAACGGATTTTACCATACACAATTATAAACTAAATTATTGTTGGATTTTTATTCGTACCATTGTTTTAACTTTGATTAATTGTTAATTGTTGTTGCCAATGCAAAGGAGCTTAACTGCAGTTTATAGTTATAAATAAACTACTGTGTGAGATAAAATATTGATCTGACAAAAAGATCAATAGATTCTTGAATAAATAATTCGATATTATTCCTTCTGTTGAAATTGCAAACACATCCTTAATTAGAGAGCGAGCATCCATGCAGAGCAAAAATAAAATGGTTGCAACATGATGACTGCTACTAAATTATGCTCACTGCATTCGAATATAATTTTCGCAATCAAGCTATTGGTTTGTAAATACGCGGGCGGATCAATAAGTCCGTAACTTTTTGAATGAAATACAGTTTTTTTTTTTGCAAAAAAAAAAAAAAAATTTCCAACATAATCTCCTTTTAGCTCAATACACTTGGTCCAACGTTTCTCCAATTATTGTATCCCTTCCAAAAAAATAGGATTTTTCGAGGTCCATAAAATAGGCTTTGGTTTGATCAATAATTTCATCGTTGGAGCTTAATCTCTTTCCACCGTGCCATTTCTTTAGGTTTGGAAATAGGAAATAGTCACTGGGGGCTAAATCCGGAGAATATGGCGGATGAGGTACCAATTCGTAGCCCAATTCATTGAATTTTGCAATTGAGACTACACGCGTGTGCACCCGTGCATTATCTTGATAAAAAACTTTTTTCTTGGCTATATGGGCTCGTTTTATTTAAATCAGTTCAATAATTTGTCATAATATTCGCCGTTTATTGTTTTTCTCTTTTGAAGGTAATCGATGTGGATTATCCCGCGTGCATCCCAAAAAACTGTTGCCATTACCTTATTGGCCGGCAAACTTACCTTGGTCTGCTTCGGAGGCTGCTGCTTGGTCTCCGGAGTGTTGTAATGAATCCATGTTTCATCCACAGTTACAAAACGCCGCAAAAACTCATTCGAATTGCGGTTAAACAACTCCAAACAATCCTTTGTCACACGACTACGTTTATGGTCAATTGAGAGCAAACGCGGCAACCATCGAAACCACACTACCATATGAAATGCCTATGGCATCAACAATCTCACGCACTTTTACTCTTCGATCGGGCAACACCATATCGTGGATTTTTTCGACATTTTCGGGTGTATTGACCTCAATTGGCCTTTCAGAACGTTCAGCGTCATCAAAGTCAATAAACAACTTTTTTACCATTGAAATCGATGGTGCAGAGTCCCCATAATATTTATCAAGATTTTTCTTGGTTTGATTGACGTTTTTTTTCGCAAAAAATAATTTTAATAGGCACTCGAAATTCACTTTTTTCCATTAAAAAAAATCCACGAGGTTGTATGTTAAACGCAAAGTAAATGACAGAACTTGCTCTATTAACAGGTGGTATTTGATAGGAGCAGTGTTGCATTTCATATAACTACGAGAGAAGTTCGAAAAGTCACGGACTTATTGATCCGCCCTCGTAGGTTCTGAAGAGAACTTCGGGAAAATTTTTCTTGAATTCTTGTAAGCTTCTCTCTGAGAGCTTCCAGAGTCTGTGGCTTGTTACCTTGACTTCAAAAAACCCCATTGAAAAAACTATGCAGCAGCTAAATCGGACGACCGACACAAGGCGATCCGGAAACGCATGCTTTAGAATGTCCATTGTCATGTCCTGTTGGAACCAATTTACCAATTTGAGGCAATAAAATTCGATATTCATCGTTCTGTATCGCTTAGCAATCATTGCAACCGTGTTACCCACGGCGTACTCGAACAATAAGTCCTGATGACACTGCCGCTTAAATGGGGCAGTGTCTTTTGCTCTTCGTGAATCATACGTGGATTCTCTATGACCCAGAAGCGCAAATTTTGTTTGTCTAGGTATCCGTTTAAATGAAAATGGGTCTCGCCGCTCCAGATAAATTTATACAGAAAATCGTCCAATGCAAAATAGTCACGTGTTTTCCACCTTTGTGAGGAAAATACCTTTCTATGGTTTTTTGACGTATATTTCGTATGTGTTTACTTTAAAAATATTAACAAAAAACTGAAAGTTGCCGTCATTTGCAAAAGTTTTATCATCTTTCGATATCGTGATACATTTTGGACCATCTTTTACATATATGATTATTACTGGTCATATTATGTTTAACGAGAACGATTTTTTCGTCACCTAGATTAGGTTGAGCTGGCCAAAGACCTCGCATATACCAATTCGGTCCCTCGCATTACCAAAAGAGCAGTCAGATGTGATGGCACCATAGGTGTCCCACACTCTCCTAGCAAATACCAGGAGTCCTAGAATTCCTATTCTAGAGATTTCCTCCAGATCGCGGAATAGATAATCTCCCAAGCAGCTTGCCTGAAGCGCTAAAGAGCCTGACAGTGGCACATAATATGCTCCACCGTCTTTCTCTCTCCCAGTACCCCACAAAACCTACAATTATCGTCAGCTTTCCCGCTCTCTTGACAATAACTGCAGTCAAGCAGTGACCTGGCAGTACCCCCACTAGAATTCTACAATCGCTTCTGGTTAAGGATAACAGACGACTCGTCGCTTTAGGATCGTAACACTTTCACTTAATCTTCGACACCCTGCACGTTGCAGTATTTCACTAAACCGCCTCAGATCTACCCATTACAGTGGAGTCTACGTTCCTTTTAAAAAACTTGTAATTGGAACCCACGCTTTACCAGTAAAAGACGGCGATCGCCGTAATAGCCGCTGACCATCAATATATAAATTATCGTAAGAACCAACTGTCTCAGGGACAAAAGTAAGATCAGCAGCCATTTTGGCCGCCAAAACTTTTGCCTAAAAAAATATGCAGTAATCGGGAAGTTTATACGACATCTTAGAACCGTCCGTGAAGAAATTAAAGGTTTTATGTTATGATCAGGACGAAGACCTGCCAACCATCCATTGAAGTTCAACCTAGGAATAATTTACAACTTTCATTTCCACTGACCCTTCCGTGACTGTAACAAGTATACAAAAACTTCCCCGTAGTCCCCAAACGTATATCAGACTTCAGTGCGGCCCTTCCGTTACCAGATTAATCGGTTGTAGATGACATCCAGTGCCGCAGTTCGCGTACTACGTAGCGCGCCGGTGATGCATAGTTCATTAAGTTTCTGGGCATTCTCCATTCTCCAAAATATGATTAAAATGTTAAATAAAGAATACCATTGAACATATTATGATCAAATTAGGGTAATTTCATTATCATAGTATGATAACTATAATATTTTTACTACTATAGTTGTCAAAATGATAAACCCAAATATATATGATGCTCTTTAAATATGATTGCCGTAACTATTTGTTTCGTTTGCCTGTATTTCCCAAACTCGCAGGGTATGTTAGTAATTTTGCTCAACAGTTTCGTACAGAAAATGAGCAAAATCGGCCGAAGCTTTTAAAAGTTGTGACCAAATACGTGAAGAGTCTTCTTAGATATTCTTTTAAAACCTAATACCTTATTAGCGGGTGGCGAATAAATAAATATCATATATTGCCACCAGACGCCTTAATGTGAATAAAATTGTATTAATATTTATTTAGTTGTAAATATTTTTAATGTAAATATTATAAAATCGACTTACGTTCTTTTGCAATTAATCGAAAACTTCATATTGTTTTCACTGTACAATTCTTTGTATTCATTCAACATTGTTTTTTCTTATTAAATATTTATTTGTTAAAAAACTGTATAATTTGTATTGTTATTCCGTATTCCGAATTCTGATATTGATTGTAAAGTAATATTAAAAAACAAAAAGTTAAACCTTATAAAATCAAAAAGTACTAAATAAATAACAATATATTTCTTTTTAACCATTGAAAAACGAAAACATAATTTTTTATATATATTTTTTATAAATAAACTTTTCATAAATGATTATATTTTCTGTTTCTTTTTAGGTAAGTCCTTTACTGATAGTAACTCTTAAAATATTTTATATGTAAGTAAAATTTTTAGAATACAATAAATAAATTTTCTTTTGTATTTATAATTTTAAAATTTATTCTATCTCATTTTCCTCATATTCTTAAATGTGATACAAATTGATCGATTTCAAATCGTTTAGTTTTTGAAATTTTAATACTGAATATTTCGTATTAACATATTTTATTAAAAACGTATATAAAAAGATGTATATTGTTATATTTGATTTAATTTTTCCATGTATTTTTGTATTTTCCCATGAAATTTACACCGCAGTTCCAGAAAAGTTTCAGTTTTAATTCGAATGAAATTTAAAATTCAGTTTTCAAGGTTTACCCAATTTAAAAAAAATTGTTCGTATGTGAATTTTGGAACCGCCAAAACTCGTAAATTTTCACTACAAATTTTGTTTTTATGATAATGTAAATTCTATTGATGGAAAAAATTGATCGGTCTCCATCACAGTACAATAATCACATTGTAAAATGAGTGCATATTAAAAATTCTTAGTGTCTATTAAATTTAATCTTGTCTATGGCAGCCATATTGAATTTATTAACATTCAGTCTTATAAATTGCAAAAAAAATCATTCAGATGATAAACTTATAAATGTGGTTGGTGATGATTACATGAAAAAGGTTGCAGTTATTACTTTTATACAGTGTATTTAATTTAACCCTCTAATGACCAAGACCGACCGAAAGGCAGTCATTAGATAAAAAAAAAATAATTTTTTTTTACATTGCAAGTTATTCTGAAATACTTAAGTATATTATTTAAATATAGTACTTAATTAACTACAGTGAATCCTCTCACAAACCTACAACAATAGCCGCAGACAATTTGTCCAATTTGTCACAAAAATCCTTCATTAATCAAAGTCCGCTTAAATTAAAGTAAGAGCATTAAAAAAAATGTTATTTGCCAAATTTGTCGGAAATAATCATAGAATTGTCCGTTTATAACACATCGGCTGAAAAGTCCGTAGGATAACCAATAAAATAACAATTTTTTTTTGGCAAAATTCGACTTTATTCAACCACTTTCTATTATTTCGATACCTTTTATATAGAATGATTTATTTTTGGCCATACAATAGGCGTCTGCTTCGGCAATCACCTCTTCATTCGAACCAAATCTCTTTCCAGCGCGCATTTTTTTGAGGTGTGAAAACAGATAAAAATCGTTGGAAGC
The DNA here is from genome assembly GCA_949748255.1 of Eustalomyia histrio. NCBI lineage: Eukaryota > Metazoa > Arthropoda > Insecta > Diptera > Anthomyiidae > Eustalomyia > Eustalomyia histrio. The sequence goes on along the minus strand of OX456524.1, from coordinate 68,167,981 downwards.
CAAATCTGGCGAATACGGTAGTTGCGGAAGCATAAAAAAGTGTAATTCATACTATTTGGCCATGCTAGCCAATGACTTGTGACAATGCGTAATGTCTTGGTGGAGAGCATTCGGGGACCCCATTTGGAAGACAGCATTCTCATGCACAAATGTTCATGCAAAATAAAGCCGACACGTTTCTTAGATAACTTTAAGGTTATCAGCTATCTTCTGCAAGTTCACTTCACCGTCTGCCAAAATGAGTTTGTGAATTTTTTTTGATGTTTTCCGGTATCACGGTCTTTTTTGGGCGACCAAAGCATTCAGCGTCAATCGGTGTTTTTACGACAATGCTTAAAGTCAGCAAAACTACGGGGGCGGATCAATAAGTCCGTGACTTATTAAATGAAACACAGTTTTTTTTTGGAAAAAAAATTAATTTTCATGCTCAATACATACAGTTAGTCCAACATTTCTTCCATTTTTGTATCCCTTCCAAAAAATAGGAGTTTCTGAGGTCCATAAAATAGGCATCGTTGGGGCTAAATCTCTTTCCACCGAGCCATTTCTTCAGGTTTGGAAATAGGAAATAGTCACTGGGGGCTAAATCCGGAGAATATGGCGGATGAGTTACCAATTCGTAGCCCAATTCTTGGAATTTTGCATTATCTTGATGAAAAAGAACTTTTTTTTTGGCCACATGGGGTCGTTATTTTTTAATCGGTCCAATAAGTTGGCATAATTCGCAGTTTATTGTTTTCCCCTTTTTAAGGTAATCGATGTGAATTATCCCGCGTGCATCCCAAACAACTGTTACCATCACCTTATTGGCCAACAAACTTACCATGGCCTTCTTCGGAGCCGGTTCACCCGGAAAACCCATTGTTTAGACTGCTGCTTGGTCTCCGGAGTGTTGTAATGGATCCATGTTTCATCCACAGTTACAAAACGCCGCAAAAACTCATTCGAATTGCGGTTAAACAACTCCAAACAATCTTTTGAAGTTGTCACACGATTACGTTTATGGCAAATGCGGCACCCATCTTGCAGACACACTCGAAAAACAAAATGAACTAGAATTTAGAAAAATTAACTTATTTAGAGGAAAAATTAAAATGAAAACGGCACCAAAGACACTTTTTAGCAATATTTAATACAATTTTCCTTGAAATTCAGAAACAAATTTTAAAATTTGATCAAAATTTCTAAATTATAGAAAAATTTTACTACTGAGAAGAAAATTTTTATTAGAAAACAGTAAAATTTCCTCCTAATTAGTTCATACATCATCTAAAATTGTACTGTTAGTTAGGAAATGTTTCCTTGGTTTTAAGAAAAATTTTATTTTATTTAAGTTCATTAGATATTTTTTTTTTACTTTCGGAGGACTTCCGCTTTGTGAGGACACTCTCTTAACAAGCTTTTTGCTATACAATTTTGTCTTAAAACTAAATTGAATTATTCAAAATTCATGTATTTAAAATATAAATTAAATTTCATTAGCAAAAAGGTAAACAAATTAAAAAAATGTACTGCAGGATATCCTGAAACGTAATAAATTGTGACAAAGTCAGATCCTTTTCGTAGTTAATTAACGGTTCTGCTTGAGAGTACTACAAAAAGGGACGCCCTAAGTGACACACGGCATCTATGGCTAAGGAACACTGGGGGTCCTTTGTCTTCTTAAATTAACTAATTTAAGGACATTGTTGCAAAAATACAAAATATCAGAGTTACATTTCTTGCTATTATTGGAAAAATGTAATAATCTTATTTTATGGGATTTTTAGCTTATTTGACATATACAAATTTAAACTTTTTAATATTAAGTAAAAAAAATAGTTCGATAACTATAAATTTCAATAAGCGCTACGTCAGATATAGGAAAGCCATTTAGCCGTAATGTATAAAATGTGTCTGCGATATTTTGTATTGTAGTCAACAAACAAATTTATACATAAAAGCGCAAATTCGTAATTTTTTCCCTTTGCTAACAAAATTTTAAAATATATTTTAAGGTACTTTAAGTTCAATATTTAAGACTCTTACGATTAGAGGTGGGCACGTGAGAGATTTTTACTCATGCTCACACACGATCACGAACCAAAAATTACAATCATGCAAGATAGTTTTTTAAATGGTTACTTTATTTTTTTTTATTTAATAATATTTTTTCTTGAAAATAAGAAAAACAAACTGGTTTGTTTTTAATTGATTGTTTTTTTGAAATGAAAATTAAAAATAGTTTAAACGTTTTCCCACAAAAAAAATCCTATACCAAATTTTATTATTTTTTAAAAATTAGAAAACTTTTACTTGAAAAAATTAATATTTTATTAAAATTTTTAGAATTTATCTGAACTAAGTTGCATGAAAATTTTCCTTAGAAATAGTTCATCAGTTTTTAAAATCAAGTAAATTTTTATTATTACATAGGAAAAAATGTATTACTTTTTGTTTTTAATTGTCTAAACTAATTTTTAGAAAACCATTCTTCAAAATTAGAAAGCGGTATACTTAAAAACTGAATTTGGAAATGGCTTTCTAAAATTTAGTTAATTTTACTACTCGCGAACAAAAAATGAACACACATTAAGTTCAAGTACTTTCTCGATTTAAGTTAAGACACATTTTTGAACTAAATGGGAGTAAATTATGTCCTAATTTTTTTTGAATTAAACCTAATTTTATTACATTTGAGTATGCCAATTTCTTAAAACTAAGATGTTTTTTCTAAAAATTAATAAATTTTTATTTAATTAACTTGTTTTTTTCCTAAAATCAAGAAATATTACTTAGGAAAAATATGAACTATTTCTGAGTTTGTAAACTATTTCGTTTTTCCTCAAACTTAGGAATTTTTATTCTTTTTAAGAAAATTTTTCTAAGTTTTAATAAAATTTTACTTAAATTGAGGACAATTTATAAACTATTTTGGAGGAAATTTTTGATTAAATTTTAGTTCATGTATTTTTTTTTTTTTTTGAGTGCAGCTTTCTTAAATCAAACTAATCGTTTAAAATCGAAACCACACTGCCATATAAAATGCCTATGGCATCAACAATCTCACGCACTTTTACTCTTCGATCGGCCAACACCATATCGTGGATTTTTTCGACATTTTCGGGTGTATTGACCTCAATTGGCTGTCCAGAACGTTCAGCGTCATTTGTACTTGTGCGACCACAACGAAAGGGAGTTAGCAGAGTTCAAGCCAAGCTTTGGCTTGAGCTATGTTTTTTCTCCATTAAAAATCAATGATAAACCAACACACGAAATTTCTTTAAATGCATTGTTTTCAAAATTGAAAAAGTAGCGGCACTAAAACAGCTGTAATTTGAACGAATTGTTAGTAAATTTTGAGAGATATCATCTGAAGGTTGTTAGTTCCAAAAAATCATATGGATTTTTCATTAGTACGAATTTTTCACCCGATCTAATACATCTGCTAGGTATTGACACAAGGTTTGTAAGTCAAGAAAGTTCCATCAAAGCGTGTCTCGGTTATATTGGTCTTTTCTTATCCCTGATCCAGAGACCCAGAGAAAAAATACCTTATGGCTCAATTTTAGATAAAAATATCTTCCGTTTGAAGTACATCTATGTCGGAAAATGTTAAAGGGTTTTTTTTTTTAACGACTTTGAAAAGAAATTTAGTTTTTAGAATTTTTATTCTATTTATTCATTGAAGGGCCATCCTTGCAAATTCATTAAGTACAATAGATCTAGATGTATTTGAAAAATAAATTAAAATTTTTGAACAAAATTTTTAGTATCACAGTATTTGTTTTCAAATTTTCTACTAAAATCATTAAATTTTACATTTGTTACTAGTTAAATGGTGTTTTTGTGTAGCTGATACCACCAAACGCCATCCTTTGGTCTCCTCACATTTTATTGCTTAAATTTAGGGAGGGCCAAAGGTTGATATGTTAACTAAATGCAGATTGTAGGCAAAAATTCAATCTTGTTATAATTCAGAGGGCCGCCTCTGAATTATATCAAAAAAAGTATTAGGACCATATCTTGAGCTTTTCTGATGTTTTCTAATCTACAATCTTATTTTATTAGAAAATAAACTAATTGCAGATTGTATGCAAAAGACAACCTTTGGCCCCCTTTACTCATACCAAAAAAAAATATATATATAAAATAGGGGTCAAATTTAGCACTTTTCTATGTGCTTATCTCCTAGTGAATTGAAATAATTGCAGAAAAAAAAATCATCTTTGGCCCCTCTGAATCTAAAGAACAAAAAGAATGGGGTTAAAGCCTTTGGCCTTTGTCAATATTTTGCAATCTGTAATATTCTTTAGTTGTACACAAAATCTTTAACATTTGGCCCCCAGAAAAGTTCGGGAGCCAAAAGTTGACCTTTTTATATATATATTCAAAGCATATTATTTAATTTAATTTTTGAACTAAATGCGGATTTACAAACAAAATTTAATCCTTCCAAGCGGCCATAATGATCACAATGAAAATGTGCGTGCTCAAGGGTAATATTTTGTTCCGAATATAAAATTTAGTGGTTTTGAAAGAAAATTGACATAAAAATAAAAATAGCAAAATCTACATAAAAAATCTTTCAATGTTACAAAAATATCAAAGTTTTGACTTATTTTTTAAGTATTTCTAAATTTAAAGTATTTCTAAATATGTCTCTAAATGTGAACGCTTTAAAAACAAATTAAAACAAATAATTTTTCGAGATTCTTGCGAGGTTTTTTAAGAAATCTTCAACATTTCCCGACATAATTACACTCACCAAAAAAAGTCTGTAATGGCAACTGAAAATTTTGCTGTTATTACGGGAAATTCTGCTAATTTGAGCCCAGCGGTATTTTTTGCTAATCTTAGCAACACATGTCTGCTGACGTTTAGTACAATGAAATTAGTAGAAAAATTTGTAGCCGCTACTAAATTTTAGTAGACTTTTTGTAAAGTGGAATTTAAAATCTGTTTGCTAAAATCTTCAAAAAAATTACTAAATACTATTAATATTAGTACTAAGTTTTAGATTTATTTTTTTATCGAGCATCAAAAATTTTGATTATATTTTTTAAAATATGTGTTATACAAAATGAAAAAAAAAATCAAAGGCTTAAAAATCTTAAAAATTGTTAAAACATAAACGAATTTATCATTTTGTTTTAATTTGGTAATTTCTGTTTTGAAAAATATTTTAGTCAATTTTTTTTTTACTTTTAAGGTTAAATTTAATTGTTTTTAGGACTGATTTTTAGAACTAAAAAAACATTTTTAGTGCTATTTTAAGTGGATGTCCTCTTTTTAGACATGAGTCGGTATCTTCACTTCCGATCCCTTTTTTAATCCTATGTAACATTTTAGGGCAATTTAAGTTTGTATGTATAAGTTTAAATTATTAGAAATAACATTTCCTTCAATATCGACTTTTTTAAAATTAGTAATTTTTTTTTTGCTAATTTTAGCAAATCGGTTTTCAAAAATTTGTAAACTGATTTCTGAAATTAGCAACGAAAATTTGTAGATATTCTGTAAAAATTCTGTAATTTGTAAAATGAAAATAGCAAAAAGATTTGCTAAATAATAATTTTTTTACTAAAAATCAGTACAAAAATAGTAAAGTGGGATTGAAAACCGTTTACAAATTTTTCTACTAACTTTTTTTTCTGAGTGTATACTGATAACACTTCCTGTATAAAAGTAAGAAAAAAAGGTCAAAATAATAAGAACTTTCGTAAAATAAACGAAAATTGGTTTATTTTACGAAAGTGTTTATTGTTTTAACATTAATTTCGTATTTTTATGAAGGGATAATTATGAGTGTAAAATAAGGGGTAAGCAATTGTTATTTAGAACTCAAATCCGTAAAAGAAAGAAAGACTTTGAACTACTTCTCCCCAATATTAATTCATCAAATTTGTATTCACTGGGTCAGGGCTAAAAAAGTCCCGTATTTCGAAAGGTTAACAATTTTTACAAAAGTTTTAGCAGAAGTTTGTGCAAATACCTTGACGAGTACACTGATAATAATCCATGCTTAAAAGTACGAAATAATTGTCAAAATAACAAAAAACTTTCGTTAAATAAACAAATTTTGATTTATTTTAAGAAAATTTTTCTTATTTTGAAATTTTATTGTATTTTTGAAAAGCTGTTTTCAAATTGCGAAATTCGTCAAAATCGACACTTGATAATATTTTGAAAAAATTTCTTTACGAAAATTTGTGTTAACTGCCACAGGACTGGTTCGTTTACATGCATTTGACCAGCCTCATTTACATGTCGTTGCAGTAGGAGGGGGAAATTGATCCCTTATTGATCTGATCTGTCACTGAATCCTTCAAAAAAAAAAAAATACAGTCCAGTGACATGTTGGACGTATTACATAATATAAACTGTTTTTTTAAAGAAAGTGAGTTAGTAAGTGCCCCTTGAATTCAATTGGGTCTCTTTATGAATTTCCTTAGGTCTGTACAATTAATTAAATAACATGAAAATAATTCGTTCCAATTGTATCAAATAATACAAATTTTTTAAATAATTTTTATATAAAAATATAATTTTTAATTAAAAGTCTGGAGATTTGATTTTTTTTTTTTTTTAATTCCACAATTTAATGTCAACTTAGTACAGGGTGTCCGCCGGGAAGGTATACTTCTTTGTTTTGCCGCAATTTTGGTAAACATTAGTCTTGACAGTTAATATTTGGCAGTCGTGAAGTAGACACGTGGCATATTTATTATGGAAAAATATTCGATAAACCAACGTGTTTTAATCGTTAAAACAGTTCGCCAATGACAACCCCAATTTTCATGAAAAAATCACAATGAGTAACGAGCCATATTTTCATTTGAATGGATATGTGAATAAACGGAATAGTTGGTTCTGGGCAATGGAAAACCCTCAAATTATTCATCAGTCACCTTTTCATCCATTAAAAGTGACAGTCTGGTGTGCAATTTTGTCAGGAGGAATCATTTGACATTACGGTAACGGTAACTATGAATCAGAGAACTGCAAATGCTGATTGCAAAACGTTCATACGCAATCAACACAAGAATAAATATGTGTTTGCGTTCAAACGTTGAATGATTTTAAATCAATCAAACGACGTGCAAATTGTTGTCACTGATTCATAATCATCGGTCGTTTTTATCCCATTGATTTTATTTTTGTTCGTTCGAGTCAACAATAATTATTTTGATTTTGAACAATAATTATTTTGTGTATTCATAATTATTTTGTGTATTCATAATTAAAACAAAATAGTTTCTTATCTATAAAAAGGGGGTGATTTTGTAGAAACACATTTCATAAATTAGGGTGGATCTAAAATCCGTTTTTTTTTTTTAATTTTTATTAGTAATACCAAAAATATTGTTCTTTGTGAATTTTTATTTTTTTTGTTTTTAATTTAGGTCGATATCTCAGGCTCTCCCAATTCGGTTAAAGTAAAGTATTGCCTAATTTTCCAATCAAAATAAATGAAAAAAAAAATTTAGACAATATTTAAAATTTTCCGGATTAGGCAAGCTTGAGATATCGACCTAATTTTTTTTTCCAAAAAAATATTTTCATTTTACAAAGAAGAATATTTTTAGTATTGTAAATATACCTAATAAAAATTCTAAAAAAGCGGATTTAAGTCCCACCCTAATGTACATTTATAAAATGTGTTTCTATTTTATCTTAATTATGAATACACTCATACGCGTTGTTTGTTGTTTTTTCTGATTTATTCAACGCTGACTTTTTGTTGAGTGATTACATTTGCAGTAAACATAATCGACAGATGATTCACACTGATCCCAATTACGCGTTCAGTAACATGATGCTGATTTTATTTTACAGTGAATTTTGTTGAATTATTAAATGTGAACAAGAATTTTTGTATATGATTAAATCAACTTTTTAACGCTACAACTGCATGCTTTGGGCTTGATTAACATGTGGTCTCAACAAGATGGTTCCACATCGCATACAGCCAGGATTACAATGGAATTACTGCGAGACCTCTTTCCACAACAAGTTATTTCAAGAAATGGTGATGTTGATTGGTCAAATCAGGCAACCGTGGAGGTCGCCTGATTTGACTGCTCCGGACTTCTTTTCGTGGGGATATCTGAACAGCAAGGTTTATGCAAACAAACCAGAAACGCTTGAGCAACTCAAACAAAATATTCGTGATAAGTTAATGAAATACCGCGTGAAATGTGTGAGAATGTAATAAAAAATGTGCTCAAAAGAGCTCGCATTTGTGAGGCTAACAGAGTCGGACATTTATCTGATATTGTATTCCATACATGAATGCCGACATTAAATAAAACATTTATCAATATAAGATCCATTCTCTTTCATTTAATAAAAAAATTATAAACATACAGAGTTATACTACTTTGTATGTTTATAATTTTCCGCCTTCCCGGCGGATACCCTGTACAAAAAATATTTTCCTGAGTAAATATTTTTGCAATAAACATATTTTTTTGTCGCATAACGCGACTAAGTTACTTTATAAAACTGGTGACTTTAAAATCACTCACCTGACCATCTCTAATTAATAATTATAGTATGCAAATAACAAAAAAAAATACTAAATTTAATATCTAAAAGTTGAAAATATGAAATATAGAACCTGACGTGACACGGCAAATGACATACAACAATGAATTGTGTTCATCACATACTGTTGTGGCAAAAATATGAACGAACAAGTACTGTTCTTTTAATTTGTTTTTTTTTTTTTTGTATTTGTTTTATATGCCTTGTTCAATGACAAAAAACGACTCAAATAATTGTGTCAAATAGAACAATACAAAAAATATGTTTTTTTTTTCAATGTACATTCATACTCAATAGTTGTTTTTGTTCTTTTAGAGCAAAAAATAAAAAAATATATATTTTATTGATACGATACACAAACAAGGCCATTTAACAAACACCATAAACAACCTAAAAAAAAAAATCAAAAAATAGAAGCAACATAATTTGTTTTTGTTTTAAGTAAAAACTATTTGAGCACACATCACATTCTAGTCACGATTCCAAATTCAAGGATTTTTCCCAAAAAATTGTCCTTTAGAACTTTAAACTGTAAATAATATGATAAATTGCTAACGTGAAAAGTTTTCTTAGATCTTAATGTTATTTGGATGACATTAGAAACGAATGGAGTTCAGAAAATTAATTGTCCAAAAATTTGCTGGGTAATTCTAAATTATTTTTATAATAGTTTTATTAAAGGCAAAGAAAAAATGTTTAATTATTGTTTAATTAATTTCAATATTTTGTCATTTTAATGAAATTTATATTAAACAATTTAATTATAGAAAACCTCAACCGTTTTTTACATGAAAAAAAAAACTACTTTAACACTATTACACTAGCACGCTACAGATGCTACAATTATAAATATTAATTTACTAACGGTTTGGGTTTTGAAGATTGAAAAAAAAAAACAAAATTTGCCATATTGAATGAAATATTTTTTTGGGCCGATAAACGAATGCCTGTCATTTACTTTTGAAATATTATTTCATGTAAATTTTGCCCGGGGCTACGCCGTAGGTGGTCCATCCGTAAGCTCCAATTTTGGCATACTTTTTCCAGTATTTTGGCCAGTATCTCACCAATGGCAGCTGTAATGTTGTCTTCCACTGAATTGGAATTGTGTACACGAAAGACTTCACGTGTCCGCACAAAAAATATTCTAGTGGGGTCAAATCGCATGATCTTGGCGGCCAATGCCCTGCTACAAAAAGTGAGATTAATTACTCACCACGCGTGCCGTGTGGCATGTGGCAATTTTCATTGTTCTTAAAGAAGTACAGTCTAATAATGCCTCCGGACCACAAGCTGCACCATACAGTGCATCTTTCGGGCAACTCTTAAACTACCTCTGGCTGCTCGACAATTCTGTTTGTTGACGTACCCATTGATGCAAGAATGAGCCTCGTCGCTGAAAACAATTTTTCGGTAAAAACACATTTTTCACACAGCACGTCAAGTATCTTTTTTTTTTACAATGGCTAAGAAATCACCTTAATTAGAAATGCTTTTCATTGTAATATTTGTAGGCAAATATTTGGTACAGTAAACAATTTTTAAATTTAGGATTTTTTTATTTTTTTATTTATTAATTATATAATTACATATTATATGTTAATACCCTAACCGAGCACTAGCAACAAAGACCTTCGGCTCGTTGTAGCGAAAACAGACCAGAGCCTCTGGTGGGAATTGAACCCACGACCCCCGCACTGATAAGCTAGCACGCTACCAACTGGCCTACCGGGGCGCTCAAATTTAGGATTTATTTTCGCCTTTTACTTGGTTTTTTTATTTAAGCGTTTTTTATTTTATAATTTTTTCATTTTAACGTTTTTTTTATTTTATCGTTTTTCATTTTGGTGTTTTTTATTCTAGCATTTTGATATCACCGGTTTTTCATTATACTGGTTTTGATTTTAGCGTTTTTTGTTAAAGCGTTTTTCATTTAATCGTTTTTTCGTTTAGTGTTTTTTTATTTTACCATTTTTATACCCTTCACCATAGGTGGAAGGGTATATATAAGTTTGTCATTCCGTTTGTAATTTCTACAATATTGATCTTAGACCCTATAAAGTATATATATTCTGGGTCCATATGAAGAGCGAAGTTGATTTAACGATGTCCGTCTGTCCGTCTGTCCGTCTGTCCGTCTGTCCGTCTGTGTGTTGAAATGGGTTTTCCGAAGAACCCAGACATGATGAGGACTTGATTCTTTTTTATTTCTGTTACATGTGATCCATTTCTGTTTGCTATTAAAAATCAGACAGATCGGTTAATAAATGGCTGAGATATTAGCAAAAAACCAGGACTACCTCTAATTTTTCCAGTAAAATCCCTTTGTTTAATAAGAGTGTGAAGATAAATACGTAGGTTAAATACGTTTCACAACTATTGTGAATGATATAAATAAAAAATAAATAGTAGTGTCGCCAACTTTTTTTTGCCTAGAAAATGCCAAATTTGACAAGAAAAGCGCTGAAACATATGGAAAAATATAAATTTGAGATTTTACATGACATATTATTTTGGATTAAAATTTTTGGACATTTAAGAAAAAATAAATGGGGATACCGCTTGTTTGTGGAGAGCTATGAGGTAGTAGATTCCAACGATGTATTCATCTCCTTCAGAATACCATGGTGAAGGGTATATAAGATTCGGCATAGCCGAATTTAGCCGCTCTTACTTGTTTTACCTCTTTTTATTTAAGAGTTTTTTAATTTTAGGGTTTTTTTAATTTTAGCGTTTTTCTATTTTGGAGTTTTTTACTTTAGCGTGTTTTTATTTTATTTTAGTTTTTTTTTTATTTTAGCTTTTTTATTTTAGCGTTTTATTATTTTAACCTATTTTTATTTTAGTGGTTTTATTATTTAGCGTTTTTTATTTTAGCGTTTTTTAATGTAAGCGTTTTTTTTTAAATCGTTTTTTAATATAACATTTTTAATTAGCGTTTTTTAATTATCTTTCTTTACTTTACTTTTTATTTTAGCTCTTTACTTTATCAGTTTTTTATTTTTTCTTTTTTTTATTTTAGCGCTTTTGTACTTTAGCGTTTTTTATTATAGTGTTCTTAATTTTAAACCTTTTTAAATTTCAGCATTTTTTTGCATTTTTATACCCTTCACCATAGGTGGAAGGGTATATATAAGTTTGTCATTCCGTTTGTAATTTCTACAATATTGATCTTAGACCCTATAAAGTATATATATTCTGGGTCCATATGAAGAGCGAAGTTGATTTAACGATGTCCGTCTGTCCGTCTGTCCGTCTGTGTGTTGAAATGGGTTTTCCGAAGAACCCAGACATGATGAGGACTTGATTCTTTTTTATTTCTGTTACATGTGATCCATTTCTGTTTGCTATTAAAAATCAGACAGATCGGTTAATAAATGGCTGAGATATTAGCAAAAAACCAGGACTACCTCTAATTTTTCCAGTAAAATCCCTTTCTTTAATAAGAGTGTGAAGATAAATACGTAGGTTAAATACGTTTCACAACTATTGTGAATGATATAAATAAAAAATAAATAGTAGTGTCGCCAACTTTTTTTTGCCTAGAAAATGCCAAATTTGACAAGAAAAGCGCTGAAACATATGGAAAAATATAAATTTGAGATTTTACATGACATATTATTTTGGATTAAAATTTTTGGACATTTAAGAAAAAATAAATGGGGATACCGCTTGTTTGTGGAGAGCTAGGAGGTAGTAGATTCCAACGATGTATTCATCTCCTTCAGAATACCATGGTGAAGGGTATATAAGATTCGGCATAGCCGAATTTAGCCGCTCTTACTTGTTATTTTATAGTTTTTTATTCTAGTGCATTTTATTTTAACATTTTTAATTTCACCGGTTTTTTATTATAGTGGTTTTGATTCTGGCATTTTTTTATTTGTCGTTTTTTCTTTTAGTGTTTTTATTTTACCATTCTTTATTTTATAATTTTTTATTTTACCTTTTGTTATTTAAGGCTTTTTTAATTTTAAGGTTTTTATATTTTCTAGTTTTTTTATTTTAGCCTTTTTTATTTAAGCCTATTTTTTAGCAGTTTTATCTTTTAGCGTTTTTTTTTATTTTAGCGTATTTTAATTTACCAATTTTTCGTTTTAGCTTTTTTTATTTTAGCGTATTTTAATTTACCATTTTTTCGTTTTAGCGTTTTTTTTTTTTATAATTTTTTGGTGTTTTTGATTTTAAAGTTTTTTATTATAAAGTTTTTTATTTTAGCGTTTTTTAATTATCTTTCTTTACTTTACTTTAGTTTCTTTTTATTTTAGCTCTTTACTTTATCGGTTTTTTATTTTTTCTTTTTTTATTTTAGCGCTTTTGTACTTTAGCGTTTTTTATTATAGTGTTCTTAATTTTAAACCTTTTTAAATTTCAGCATTTTTTTGCATTTTTATTTTACCGTTTTATTTTACCGTTTTTTATTCTAGTGCATTTTATTTTAACATTTTTAATTTCACCGGTTTTTTATTATAGTGGTTTTGATTCTGGCATTTTTTTATTTGTCGTTTTTTCTTTTAGTGTTTTTATTTTACCATTCTTTATTTTATAATTTTTTATTTTACCTTTTGTTATTTAAGGCTTTTTTAATTTTAAGGTTTTTATATATTCTAGTTTTTTTATTTTAGCCTTTTTTATTTAAGCCTATTTTTTAGCAGTTTTATCTTTTAGCGTTTTTTTTTATTTTAGCGTATTTTAATTTACCAATTTTTCGTTTTAGCTTTTTTTATTTTAGCGTATTTTAATTTACCATTTTTTCGTTTTAGCGTTTTTTTTTTATTTTATAGTTTTTTATTTTAGCGTTTTTAATTCACCGTTTTTTATTTTAGTGTTTTTTATTTTAGGTTTTTATTGGATCGGTTTTTTATTTTGGTTTTTTTATTTAGCGTTTTTGTACTTAAGCGTTCTTAATTTTTAGCCCTGTTTTAATTTTAGCATTTTTTTTTATTTTTGCGTTTTTATTTTAGCTTTTATTTTAGCGTTTTATTATTTTGGCCTATTTTTATTTTAGCAGTTTTATCTTTTAGTGTTTTTTAAGCTTTTTTATGTTAGCATTTTTATTTTAGTGCTTTTTTAATTTTAACTTTTTTTAATTTTTATTTTTGCGTTTTTTCTTATAAATTTTTTATTTTAACGATTTTTTTAATTTAAGGTTTTTAATTTAGCCGTTTTTAATTCACCTATTTTGCTTTTGGGTTTTTATTTTAACGACATTTTTAGCTTTATTATTTTAGCGTTTTTTATCTTAGCGTTTTGATTTTACAGTTTTTTTTTATTTTTTTATTTAGCGGTTATTTTAATTTACCGTTTTTTTGTTATAGCGTTTCTTTATTTTAGCTTTTCATTTTGGCATTTTCTATGATACAGGGTTCCTTATTTTAGGGTTTTTTGTTTTAGTATTTTAGATTTTAGCCTTTTTTATTTTGACGTTTTCATACCAAGTTGCTCCTTCCGTCTGTCTATCTAAATGATCGACTCGTGTGATCAAAGTGAAGGTCGCAATGCTACAGATGATTAGCTATTTAAAAGTAGTTCGTAAAATTTCAAAATTTTTATCGCTCTCGTAGTTTTTTCACTTTTCGATATAAAATTGCTAAACGAATCGTACCAATCCGAAAATTAGATCCAAAGGCGTAAAAGAGAGACCATTTCTTGTGTGTGCCTAAATTAAATATATGTAGTTGTTTGCCTGCTGGACTTTGATATTTTTATTAACATAGTTTTAATTGAGTTGAGTTTTAATTGAATTTAGTACAAAATTTGAGTTGACTTTTAGTTTTAAATTTTGTTTGAATTTTTCATTCCTTAATTATTTATATATTTATTTTTGTATTAAAACTATTCTTTGTAATTAACTTACATATAAATTCTTGCAATAAAAGATATATATTTATATGTATTGAGATATGCTTTAAGTCATCAGAAGAAAATTAAATTTTCAAAATCTAAATCAGATTTAAAGAAAGCATACAAATTTTCCTATTGTTTATCTACACTTTAAAATTCTAGAAACTGTCTCTATTACTAAAACTTTTTTGTTTATATCAGAGATGGGAAGTTTTGTTAAAATTCTTCAATTTAAGCTGTTTTATACAAGATAAGCAATTAATTAAAATTGTATGAATTTGAAAAAAAAACTACTGTAGCGATCACACAACTTTCTACTAAAAAGGCAAACGCTCTAAACGGATATTGGCTGGTTAATATCCAAGATACATTGATTTGATTTTTATTTTCAATTAAACACAAAGACAACAAGACAATAAATGAAAAAAAAAAAAATGGAAATGAGAAAAACTACTTTATACCAAGTTAGTAATATGTCCCTTTGAGGACAATTAAGTCATTACTCGCAATAAGGAAACTTAAAATTGAGAAACAAAATATAAATTAAAATAAAAATTTGTTTTTAAATTAAGAAAACATTATTAGTAAAAAAAATTAGTATCATAAAATTTTTAAGATAAATTTAACTGAAATTTGGAATAGTCTTTTGAAATTTTGACAGTTTTTAATCAGACATTTTTTTTTAGCATATTTGTACCACTTCAGAGATGTGTGTTGGATCTGTGCTGTTCTTATTTGTCACGGGCCCAGTGTAAAATTTTGGTCATTTTCGGATCAAAAATCTGTAACTTTTCAATGGATGATTATTTCTGTATGATTTTTGTTGCATAGGTGGAACTTCAAGCTTTAATTTGTATTTGCAATCATAAAAATCGAATCATAACAAAAAAAGTTAAAATACAATTTTAATTTTTTTTCTTAATTTTCGTATAACGGGAACCTTCGGCCCGTAGACTTTTAAGCCTCAATATTTACAAAGGCCAAAGGTTGCATTTTTTAAAAAACATGTTCAGCTGCAGTAGAGCTAAAATTAAATTTAATTGCTAGCAAATGTAAGATACAGGTTGGTTGAAAAGTTCCTGCGCTCACCAAGAGATGGCACTGCTAGCTCCAAATTTTTTTTTCTCAAGTTGGTATAACTGTCCTGAGAGCACATGCAAAGTTGCAAGTCATTCTGTCAATTCTTTCTTTGTTTACAAGTCATTTGAAGTTGACGTGTCATTGATTTTTTTTAATATGGAAAAAATTGAATATCGTGCAGTCATGAGATTCTTTGTTTTGAAGGGTTTAAAAGCAAAGGAAATTTATGAACAATTGTTAGAAGTGTATAAGGAGTCCTCACCTTCAAAACGCACCGTTGAATTTTGGGCTGGTGAATTTAAACGTGGTCCGTAATTTGGAGCGTTTTAAGCCGAATAAAACCAACTTCTTGCGTCGTTTTATAACTATGGATGGACTTGGATCTACCACCATGATCCTAAATTAAAACAAGAACGTTTACAGTGGACTGAAGCTGGTTGTTCAGCTCCAAAGCAGGGAAGTCACAACGATCAGCAAAGAAGGTTATGGCATCAGTTTCTTGGGATGCAAAAGGAATTTTGTTGATTGATTGTCTTCAGAAAGGTAAAACAATCAACTCTGAATATTATTGCAGCCTTTTGGATCAGCTGGATGAAAAAATTCGTGAGAAAAGACCTGGTTTAAAGAAGAAAAAAATCATTTTTCATCAAGACAATGCACCGGCTCACAAAAGTGTTTTGACGATGGCTAAATTCAAAGAATTAAAGTACGAATTGCTTGAACATCCACCGTATTCACCAGTATTGACTCCCAGTGACTACTTTCTCTTCAGAAATCTCAAACAATTCCTTCGTGGAAAGCATTTTTCGTCGAATGAAGAGGCCATAGCAGCCGTAGACGGTTATTTTGCAGAGCTTCCGGAAAACCATTATAAGGATGGTATAAAATTATTGGAAGATCATTGGAACAAGTGTATTGAGCTTCTAGGAGATAATATTGAATAAAAAAATATATTTCGTAACAAAAACAGCATTCTTTCATTTCGAGCGCAGGAACTTTTCAACCAACCTGTACTTAAAAAAGGCTTCCAAGTTTAAAGTTTAGAATTTTTATTTTGTTGATTATTATAATAAGTTTTTGGTACAAAATAGTTTGATAATTATTATTTACAATGAAATAAATTATTTTTTTTTATATGTTTTTGGTTTTTTATAAATTATTATAACCGATTATTGTATCAGAATCACTTATAAAATGTGGAAACATCAAAAGTTTTATAATCTCTTAATGATAATTTTTTATAAGTTTTACGGTTGGTTTTCTGATGCTCGTCAGATATAGATCGGAGATATAGAGCAGTCTATTAAAAATGTTTTCATTAGTGCCAGATCGTAAACACTTTCGAGAATGCTGCAAGCGGTATCGTTTGTAATCTTTCCCAGTAAAATAAAATGGATGTTATTCTTTTCAAATCTTTTTTTCGGAACATTCAAAGAAATTAAAATTGTAAATTTTTAGATTTGTAAGAAGTCATTTTAAACAACTTCCAAAATGGGGATATTAACCCCTACTTATGAAGTCATAACAATAAAATTTTTCGTAACAATTCCATTAAAAAGCATATTAATTTTTGAATTTTAATATTCATTTATAACAATTTATAATTATAGTACAAAAAAAAAATTATTAAGTTGGTCCATAAATGGTTAATTCCTGCCTTATTGAAAATATATTTTGCATGCCAGTGATATCCAATTTGTCCTGGTAGGAATAATAATTCTTAGCGTGTTCAAAATCACATTTTTAACTTTAAAACAAAGCCGCTCCCTATATTTATTTTGTAGTCCCTATATTTAACAGTTTCGAATGTTGCCCAATAGGCAATACTGGGAAATTTTTGTGGACTGAGTGGAATGTAATACCAATTGCATTTTTTTGGCTTATGATTTTGCCAGTGCATAAAACCCAATTTTTTTAGACGACAAACTTGAAGAATTACGTAAAATCTTTCTATAAGTTAGAAAAAAAACCTTAAAATTATTCATTTTTAAATCCGTTGTTTTTTGTGAAAAACCAAATCGTTTATACGGATTATAAAGAGTTTTTTTTTTTGACAAATCACTTAAATTATTTTCTTGTTTATTAAGAAACGCAAAACTGCCAAGATAAATTAAATTTATACATATTTTTTAATTTTTACATGCCATTTCTTTATAGGCACGAAAAGCCAGCTAGTTTCGATATATCTTTTAGATAATAAGTTTATTTTTAATTCGATGTTAAAACTAGATCGGAGGCGAACGGCGCCAACAGTTCAAATCCTAGTCAAAGTTGCGTACTGAATGAAGCCAAAAAAAATTATATATTTCAAATGAATAAATTTCAAATCTGATAACAATATTTACAAAACCCAAAAAAAAAAACTAGAATCTGGATATAAAAATCCTAAAAAATAACTATAAATATTAAAAATACGCTCTTGAATATGATATAATTTTATTTCCCCAAATCTTTCAAGTGGAAAGTAGTGTGTTCTGTCGCCATTTTTGAATACTTCTGTTGGCATAATAACTATAATTTCTGCAAATAATTATTGCTTGACATTTAAGCTTTACGATAGAACTTGTTTTATGATTAATTTCAAACATTTGCAAAAATCAATTATGAGATGCATTCACCTTATATTATCCACTGTGCGGGTTAGGTCACAGGGTTGGCAATTTCAGATTTGTTATATTTTACTAGTTACGGAACGAGTTCTTTCAGAAAGATCCTGTTATAACCCGTCACGGGACAGGTTACAGAATAGGTCCTTTTATACCTGTCCTATTTGTACTGATTATGGGACAGGTACTGAATCCTCTTTTCCCATAGGAAAGTTTTTTGATGAAACTTATTCATTGAGTGCACGAAACTTTAAATAAAATAGTATTTTTTCATGAAAGCTTTCATTAACTTAATGAAAAGTTTTAATGGACGTAATCCAGTGCAAATTAACTGGATTTCGCACGTAACGTAACCGCAATCTAACAGAATATTTTACAAGATTTTAGTAACGCATTCTAGATTAGTCTTGTGACAGGTTTGCCTTTCATGTGTTATTTACCGGCGCTGTAGCAATTCGTATAAATTCATCGAACAATATTACTTAACAAAATTTACGGTTGCATCGCTTGGTAGTAGTTACTATTTAAGCTTTGTTTAAAAAATCACACTTTCCATTCCTGATATAAATATATGCCCTTTTCCAATTTTTTTTTCTCTCTGAATTTTCTATTTTCTACAAAAAACATCTGTTTGAAACATGCCTTTTTATGTCCTGTTTTTTTTCTATCAAAAAAAATTGTTTATGGTTCTATGAACTTTTAATAACATGTTTACATTACTATGTGACAACTTCCTATATAGTTTTTTTTTTGTTTAAGGACCTCTTTATGTTACTAAACACTAACAAAACAAAAGTTTTTCTTAACACCTGTTACGAAGGAAATATTTGTGAATAACAAAAAAAAAAGAAAGCAACGAAAGAACAAAATCATTGCCATTAGTTGAAATGTTTCTTACTTGGGTAAGAAAAATGTTAGATTTTCTAGAATCTCACACACTATGGATCAGAATTTAGCAAAAAGTCCAAGATTTGGTTTTTCTTTTAAGAATTATTTTTTTTAATCTTTTAAGTATGCTGCAGTTTTTTAAAAATAATTGCTATCATAGGTATGCTATAGTTTTCTTACAAAAAATACTTTCATAAGTAAGACTTAGTTTTTTCTTCAGTATTACTCCCAAAAATATGCTTTAGTTTTTTTGTGTGCAAAATTACTCCAATAAGTTTGGAAATCAGTAAAATTGTTTGTTGAAATGTTAATTCTTCTTTTCAAACTAGTTCTGAGAAATAAGTTGTAAAACTAGTTCTAAAACATATTAGTCTGGCAACTTGTTTTAAAAGAATTTGCTGTTTCGCTGCAAATAATGATAAAACTTTAAAATTGTGCATATAATCCTTGTTGCTTCAAAAGGGCTTTTACATTATTTTTTTAAGCACTGCACACGACCACCAACTTTAATATTCCTTTTCTTCACTTCTTCTAACATTCATTTAGTCCATTTAGCATAAACAGGAAATCATGTTAATGACACGGAAGTAAAACAGCGAACAATCGTGTTATGTAAGCGAGACTACAGTTTTTACCACCACCTTCCAGTCACTTTTCCTCTAAACTTCTAACTGTAGTTTGCAATTGTTAATGATGTTGTAGTTCATGTTGTAGTAGCTGTTTTAATTAGTACTTGTCGGGTTAAAGTTGGGTGTTGAAAAATAAAAATGAAAAGAAAAATGTGTAATTTTTGACGGAAAAGGAAAATCTAAAAATAGCAGCATAGTTTTTGAAATTACATCCTACATTAATAAAGGAATTGCTACGAAAGCTAAATTATACTTTGGCTTTACTTAACGGTGTTGTATCTTTGTATTAAATAATTTAAAGTTTTTTTTAAAGCTAATTGTGTGACATACTTTGGGGCGTTTTTGGAATCATACAATATAAAACATACTTTAGGGAGTAGGATTAAAATGAAAACAACAGCATACTTTAAAGCTTTACTCCTTTCAACAGAAATATTAATTTTTAAGTGTTTTTACTTATTTTATAATTTATTATTTTTTTTTTTTTGCTGTAAAAACTAAAATAAAACCCAGACAGTTTATATTGATTTTTATTTATGCTATGGCAAAATAAAAAAACCTCTTAAAATTTTCACTCCTTTTTCATGTGTAATCACAATAGTTTTAAATATTGGCGTTTAGCCAATAATAAATAAAAGTGAAATCAGTTGTTGACAACTAACAATTCCATACTTAAATTACACTCTTAGTAACTGGATAGTATTTAAATATTAAGATTCGAGAATTTCTTTCCACAAAAGATTGAATAAAATGCTGTTTAATAGTTTTTTGCTTATATCCCGAAAATAATTACACTACACTCAAAAAAAAATGAACTAGAATTTAGAAAAGTTAACTTAGAGGAAAAATTTAAATGAAAACGGCGCCAAAGACACTTTACCAATATTTAATACAATTTTCCTTAAAATTAAGAAACAAATTTTACTTAAAATTTGGTAAAAATTTCTAAATTATAGAAAAACCTTACTACTGAGAAGTAAATTTTTATTAGAAAACAGTAAAATTTCCTCCTAATTAGTTCATACATCATCTAAAATTGTACTGTTAGTTAGAAAATGTTACCTTGGTTTTAAGAAAAAATTTATTTTATTTAAGTTCATTAGATCATTTTTTTTTTACTAAAAACTACGACTTAACTCCCTAAAAATAAGAAAATATTTTCTAACATCAAGTTAAATAGCATTTCTTTTAAGTGAATATTATCCTTATCCTGCATTTATGGTAAAGGTACTTTACACTCATTGAGTAAGTATTTCCCCACTCTCGGAGGACTTCCGCTTTGTGAGGACACTGCTTTTACATTTTTGTCTTAAAATTAAATTGAATTATACAAAATTCATGTATCTAAAATATAAATTGAATTTCATTAGCAAAAAGGTAAACAAATCAAAAAAAATGTACTGCAGGATATTCTGAAACGTAATAAATTGTGACAAAGTCAGATCCTTTTCGTAGTTAATTAACGGTTCTGCTTGAGAGAACTACAAAATGGGACGCCCTACGTGACACACGGCATCTATGGCTAAGAAACACTGGGGGTCCTTTTTCTTCTTAAATTAACTAATTTAAGGAAATTGTTGCAAAAATACAAAATATCACAGTTACATTTCTTGTTATTATTGGAAAATGTAATAATCTTATTTTATGGGATTTTTAGCTTAAACTTTATTTAACATATACAAATTCAAACTTTTTTATTATTAAGTTCGATAAATATAAAGTTTAATAAGCGCTACATCAATTATAGGAAAGCCATGTAGCCGTAATGTATAAAATGTGCCTGCGATATTTTGTATTGTAGGCAACAAACAAATTTATTACATAAATTTGTAATTATAACATAATTACATAAATTTATTAAGCAAATTCGAAATTTTTTACCCTTTGCTCACAAAATTTTAATATATATTTTAAGCTACTTTAAGTTCAATATTTAAGACTGTTAAGAATAGAGATGGACGCATGAGAGATTTTTGACTCATGCACGATCACGAACCAAAAATTACAATCATGCACGATAGTTTTTTTAAATGGCTACTTTAATTTCTTTTATTTAATAATATATTTTTCTTGAAAATTAGAAAAACTAACTGGTTTGTTTTTAATTGATTGTCTTTTTGGAATAGAATATTAAAAATAATTTAAACGTTTTCCAACAAAAAAAGTCCTATACCAAATTTTATTATTTTTTAAAAATTGGAAAACTTTTACTTGAAAAAAGAAGAATATTTTATTAAAATTTTTAAAATTAATCTGAACTAAGTTTCATGACAGTTTTCCTTAGAAATAGTTCATCAGTTTCTAAAATCAAGTAAATTTTTATTATTACATAGGAAAAAATTTATTACTTTTTGTTTTTAATTATCTGAACTAATTTTTAGAAAACAATTCTTCCAAATTAGAAAGTGGTATACTTAAAAACCAAATTTGGAAATGACTTTCTAAAATTTAGTTAATTTTACTGTTTGCGAAAAAAAATGAACACACATTAAGTTCAAGTACTTTCTCGATTTAAGTTAGACACATTTTTTGAACTAAATGGGAGTAAATTATGTCCTTTTTTTTAACTTAATTTTATTACATTTGAGTATTAAAATTTCTTAAAACTAAGATGTTTTTCTAAAAATTAATAAATGTTTATTTAACTGACTTGTTTTTTTTTCCTAAAATCAAGAAATATTACCTAGGAAAAATATGAACTATTTCTGAGTATATAAACTATTTCGTTTTTCCTCAAACTTAGGAATTTTTATTCTTTTAAGTTTTAATCAAATTTTACTTAAATTGAGGACAATTTGTAAACTATTTTGGAGGAAATTTTTGATTACACTTTAGTTCATGTCTTTTTTTTTTTTTTTTTTAGTGTACTTAACAAAAATGGACTTTTTTTGCACAGATTTCTAGCAAAACTTTTTTTAAAGTATTTTAAAGGCAAAAAAGTTTCATTCAATCGCATTTCAAAAAAGGGGGTTTCTCTGGTTAAAAAAATACTTTATTGACTCAATATTTAGAAGAAGTTCTTTAAAGCCCTTTATTATTTTTATGGCTTAGAATTTTAGATAAAATTACCTTTCTGTTGAGTATAATCATGTCAAGAAGGACCTCGAAAGGATCTCGAAATTTTACTTTTTTGGAATTGCCCTTAAAACATGTAAAATTTCTAAAAAAATATATTTATTACAATTATATTCATATATGAATAAGGACTACATACACACTTTAATAAATAAACACACTCAAAGAAAAGGATATTCAAAGATTCAGTCGAATTTAAGCATTTTATTACTTGTTTTATTTTTTTTCCAAAAATATTTTAGACAAAATTAAAAAAAATATATACAAAGCTTCAAAAATAGTAAAAACATAAAAGAATTTATTTTTTTGTTTTAATTTGCTAATTTTTGTTTTGAAAAATATTTTTAGTAATTTATTTGTTTGTATTTTAAGGTAAAATTTTAGTTGTTTTAAGGGCAAATTTTTTGAACTAAAAATGTTTTTAGTGCTAGTTTTAGCGGATGCCATATTTTTGGAAATGAGTCGGTTGTGAAAAGTATCTTCACATCACATACAATTTAAGGAAATAACATTTCCTTCAATATTCACTTTTTAAAAATTTAGTATTTTTTTTTTGCTAATTTTGCTAATTTTGTAAATATTCTTTAAAAGTTATGTAATTTGTAAATAGCAAAAAAATTTATTAAATATTATTTTTTTACTAAAAATCAGTGCAAAAATAGTAAAGTGGAATTGAAACCGTTTACAAATTGTTTTACTAATTTTTTTTTGAGTGTATTGTAAAAATTAAATTACCATTGTTTTATCATAATATGGTGTAATGGAGTATTATGTATGTTATGATTAATATTTGTAATGATCATATTATGATCCTAGTGATAATAATATTATTCTAAGGTCCGATAAAATCTTCAGAAAATCATATTTACGACCATTGGAATCATTCTATGATAATAAATTTTTTGATTTTTATTTTTTCATTTCTTGTATAATTATCATAGTTTTGTTGTAGTGAGAATTGTGTTACTAAAGTATAGTCGAAATCAATTATACTATAAAAACGAAAAGTGGTAATCATAAAATAATAAACTATTAACTATAAATATGATGGTAACGATCATATCCGAATGCAGCAAATATAATTTAGTAGCAGTGATTATGTTGCAAAGATCTGTTTTTTTTTAGTGCAGTGGAGTTAATATTGCAAATATTTGAAATATTAGTCAACATTTTGAACTGAATTTCAATATTTGTGCAACAAATTTGAATATTTTTTCAAGAAATTTTTGTTGCAACAATTTCTGCAAAACTTAGTTCTTTTTTGTTTCTACCAAAACCAATAAATTTAACATTCGGCGCTAGTTAAATGATAAATTGGTATAGATAATGCTGCGAATTTTGACAGCTGGAAAAATCTAGTGTCGTAATAACTAGAAATAACTAGAATACCTGACTACTCATATAAATACGGGTACTTGGTGACGCAGCAGTTCAGTTTTATAAATAAAACGCTAAGTGTCAAGAACTAAAGTGTGGCTAATGTTTACTCTATGTAATTTCTATGTGTTTTTCTGTAATTTTTAGTGCCTGTTATAAATGAATAGAGCTATAAATAATTTCAAACTGTGTTTAGTTTTTGCAATATAGAAAGAACTTGATTTATTTAAAAGGTAATTAAATCAACGATTATATAATGGGTAAAAATCGTAACAACATATATATATATATATATATATATATATATATATATATGTGCACGTCGCATGTTGCGGGGACGGGTTTTCGTTCCACAAGTTACTATGAAGACATTTTGTTACTTTGGGGACTGTCCTTAAACTTTTCGTTGTTCTACTGTTTACACTGAAGACATTTTACTGGATACAGCGCATATAATAGAGACTCTTTTGGCTGTATATACAGATGTCTTCAAAGTATGTGAAATTTTACTAACATTTTTTCTTGGGAGTATACTACTATTCACAAGTTCGTAACACAAAAATTATAATACCACCAAATAAAAAAGGTCAAACTATAAACAATATTGAAAATAACAAAACTACAAAAAGTCGAGTACTTCTGGCACCACCAATAGCGGAGTCTAGCGTTATTTCATACAAAGCAAAAAAACAATAACAGACTAAAAGATATACGGGCTTCGGCTATGACAAATAAGCAATATAAAATGAAAAGTGTTGGTATAGATAATATCGAAAAATTCAATAATTTTTTTAAACAGACCTTTAAAAACGTAATTCCTTTAATTTTTAAATCTGATACAATTTTTAATGATTCGCAAATTTCTTTTTATGGATTGAATAAATTTTCTACTTTATTCAAACTATAATCTAATTGAAAAAATCAAATTGATGATTCTATTAATAGAAAACCAATCAATTTTTTTTAAATAACTATATTAAAATTCTACTGATGATCGTTTCGGGAGGAACGTAAAATTATGATATCACACATCGCAATATCTATGACTCTTAATAAATTAAATTTTCGTTACTCTTAACGTATTTAAATTATATATTGCAAATTAAATTATAAAAACAAATTATTTATTTAATTCAATAAAATTTAACTAAAAATCATATCTCACTTTTTGCCTAATAAATGATTTTAAGTGATTATAAATTATTCTCTGCTCTATAAAATTAATCAATTTTTATGCCAATGTTTCCAAAAAAAAAAAGGAATTATCTTTTTTAAGCTCTGTTTGTATTAAAGTATTGCAAAGAATTATGAAATAATCTAATTGTTTCGTTTGAGAATTTTTTATTTTAAATGATTTAATACCCGGTGTTTTCTGTCGCCGGTGTTTTCTGTTGCTGTTCTCAAAACCAAGTGATTTAATGTACAAAAAAAGAATAGAATTTTGCCAAAATTCTATTTACTGCAACAAGACAAACAAACATACATACAGACTAATGCATGTACTCAAAAGAGTTCTAGTCAGAAGATAAAAACTGGTTTTGAGTACATTAGGGCTAACAGTAAAAATGTTTTATACATATTAATATTCTAACAAAGCATAAAACAAAATAACCAATTAATAAATTATTAACCTTTAAAAGGCAAATTAATATAAAATTGAACAATTATATAAAATAATATAAATATAATAAAATTTCGTTTCTTTCTACAACATTCTCCCCCACTAAGGACGACAGTACTTAAACCAAGGCAGCATCATCAGGTTTTGTGGGTGAATCATTTTTATGCTCATCAAAGTTATTATTTGTTGGCAAAAATGCGATTTTAGAAATCGGACGTTTAAAAGTTTTACCATTTGAAAATAGGGTTACCACCCTTACACAGCCATCTTTGCCGGGATGAACATCTTGAACTCGAGCGAGAGGCCATTCACCTGGAGCGCATCGCTCATCAAAAACAACTACTAAATCGCCCTTTTCAGCATTCTTGTTGATTTTTAACCATTTTGGTCTGGCTTGAAGACGAGACAACCATTCACCAGC
Organism: Eustalomyia histrio; assembly: GCA_949748255.1. NCBI lineage: Eukaryota > Metazoa > Arthropoda > Insecta > Diptera > Anthomyiidae > Eustalomyia > Eustalomyia histrio. Next base: position 68,141,911 of record OX456524.1, on the reverse strand, counting down.
CCAACGACGCCAGAAATGTTGTGTTAATTTTTCGATGACTTTCCATCTACTGAGTCTGTCGATATTTACGTCGAGCAAATCTTCTTCAGGAACACATAGCGTTGGTTCACCAATCAAAAAATGAGCAGGTGTGAGCGCGTTGCAATCTGAAGGCTCAGAACTGAGCGGACAAAGTGGTCTTGAATTGAGACAACTCTCGATTTGAGCCAAAAAAGTAGTTAGTTCTTCAAATGTTAGAATACGATTCATCATTAGCCTTTTTAAATGATATTTCGTTGATTTTACTCCGGCTTCCCAAAGACCACCAAAGTTTGGTGAGGCTGGTGGTATAAAGTGCCATGTAGTGCCATTAGAAGCAAGGCTCTCAAGCAGGCCTTCTGGCAGTGAAGATTTGTTTCTGTTGTACAAAATTTGAAGTTCTTTACTTGCACCAATGAAATTAGTCCCACAGTCCGAGTAAAGATCGGTGCAAACACCACGACGAGCAACAAAACGACGAAATGCAGCCATGAAAGCATCGGTCGATAAGCTCGTAACCGCCTCCAAATGCAATGCCTTTGTCACCATGCAGACAAATAAACAAATATAACCTTTTGTTGTGATTGAGTTTCGGGCTGTTGACTGTTTTATAGTTATTGGGCCAGCGTAATCCACACCACTGTGCTTAAATGGACGTGCTGGTTTTAAGCGAACACTTGGTAGATTACCCATCATCTGTTGAGCAGCTTTGGCATTATATTTGAAGCATTTAGCACATTTTCTTAAAACCAATTTTGCCAAGTTTCTCCCGTAGAGGATCCAATATTCTCGTGACACATACGACTGCATTTGATTTAAACCACCATGAAGAGTCTTAATATGAGCATCTAGAAAAATAAGGTATGATAATGGATTTTGTTTTCTAAGTAAAATGGGGTGCTTAGAGCCAAATTCTAAATCACAGTTTTGTATTCTACCGCCAACTCTTAAGATTTGAGAAGAATCAAGGAATGGACATAACCTAGCGAGCGAACTATTATTAGTAATTTGACCATTTTTTTTGACCACAGCCGAGTGTGTATTTATATCAGGAACTTCATCAAAATTATCGTAATTAATTTTGGGTTGTTTGGGCCAATTTGATGGCATTTCGGCTAACCATTTTGGACCACTCCACCATAAATTATGCAGGACCAATTCCCTTGACGAAATACCTCGTGACGCACAGTCAGCAGGATTTTCATGTGTTGAAATATATCTCCATTGAGAAGTAGTTGATTTGCGTTGTATTTCTGCCACCCTATTTCCCACAAAAACAGGCCACCTTGATGATTGTCCACGAATCCAAGAGAGTACGGTTGTACTATCAGTCCAAAATAATACTTGGGAAATTTCATTATCCAATGAAGATGTTATTCTCTCAACCAAATTTACCAATAAACTGGCTCCACACAGCTCCATTCGAGGAATAGTTAAACGTTTTAATGGACCAACTTTAGTTTTAGATTGAATAAGACTAATCTTTACACCTCCATCATTAGAAATAGTTTTTGAATAGACTACAGCAGCATAAGCAAGTTTAGATGAGTCACAAAATCCATGTATTTCGATTTTAACATTTTTATTTAGCCCAATCCACCTTGGTATCTTTATATTCTCAAGTTCCTTTAGATTTTGTCGGTATTCTAACCATTTAATTTTTAAATTTTCAGGGAGACTATCATTCCAATCGAGTCCCAATAACCACAAGTTTTGGAATTCAATTTTAGCCAATATCGTCGTAGGAGCTAACCAGCCTAGAGGATCATAAAGTTTTGCAGCATCTGACAACAAACTTCTTTTTGTAACATAAGCATTATGATTATCAAAATTAATTTTAAAAGAGAAATAATCACCCTTTGTATTCCATTGAAGACCAAGAGCCTTAACGGTACTGGTATCATTAAGTTCATAAACATAAGAATTCTCTCTAAATTCTACTGGAATAAGGGCTAAAAGTTCATTTGAATTAGTGGTCCATTTCCTCAAATTGAAATGACCTGCCTTTAACAATTGGCATAATTGTGTGTGTAGTTCAAAGGCATCTTCTAAATTATCTGCCCCAGAGATAACATCATCTACATACGTGTCGGTATTGAGCACTTTACTGGCCAATGAATAATTTGCGTGTTCATCGGCAGATAATTGTTGCAGAACTCTTATTGAAAGAAAAGGAGCTGGCGTTGTGCCATAAGTAACAGTTGACAGTTTGTAAATAAAAATTTCATCAGAATTTTCGTTTCTCCATAAAATTTGCTGATATTTCTGGTGTTCTTCTACCACGTTGATTTGTCTAAACATTTTCTCTAAATCTGCCCTAAAACCGATTTTAAAACGTCTCCATCTGGTGATAATGGTGGGAAGATCGTTTTGTAACGCTGGACCAGAAGCTAACTCTTCGTTTAAAGATGATTGAAGGTTTCGTTTGCAACTACCATCAAAAACCACCCTCAATTTAGTAGTAGAACTATTTTCTTTCAAAACACCGTGGTGAGGTAAAAAGAAACCATTTTTCTCTAAATTATGAGGATAAATGCCAACCCTTTTCATATGTCCCAGATTTTCATATTCTTGCATAAAATCTCTATAAAGTTTTCCAAACGTAGGTTTTAAATTACATTTAGCTTCAACACTTTTTAAACGACAAAGCGCACTATAATCAGTTTGTGTAAAAACTGGCAGAGGTCCCCCTCTAAGTATAGATTTAAAGGGCAACGACACAGTGTAACGACCACTTAAATCACGAACTGTGGTATTTTTAAAATGTTGTTCACACAATAATTCCTCTTCTGTTAAGGCACGTTTTTCCAAAAGTTCTTCTTGCTCCCAAAAAGAGCGCAATTGTTGATCTATTGAGCATAAATTTACGTTTATATTATTTTGATACGATATAGGGGCAGTAGGGCCAGAAACTACCCACCCAAAATGTGAAAACTGCAAGAAAACGCTTTCATCGAATTTTCTTTGTTGAGGTAAAACAATATCACCATAAAGATCACCACCAAGCAATAAGTCAATTTCACCAGCTTTCGAAAAATGCGGATCAGCCAGCTTAAAATTTTGCAAATTCGGTAAATATCTTTCATCAATCATTACAGGTTGATATGATGTTATTTTTGGTAAAACAAACGCCTTACAGTTAAGTTTAAATCCAAACTCAATATCCGAAAAAAGTGTAAAATTAACAAATTTTCTTGAAACGCAATGTCGATTATCACCAAACCCACTTATTTGGGCATAAGTACTATTCATTGCTAGATTTAACATTTTAGCAGCCTTTCGAGTTATGAAAGTAGCTTGAGCACCTTGATCAAGTAGAGCACGAAGACGAATAATACCGTGAGGTGTTTTAAAAACAACTTGCATTGTGGCTAAAAGAACTTGTGGTATATTTTGGTTATATATTGTACCGCAGTTTAATGAAATACTAGCAGATGCATTTTCAGCAGCCTTTTGGGACGTTGAGGGGTTAGAAACTAGTTGAGACTGAGAATTTGAAGAATTTGTAACGCCTTACGTTTGAGAATTTGAATTATTAATACCTTTATTATTTATTGAAAACATATTATGAAGAGTTGTGTGATGATTTTGTTGACATATGTGGCAACGAGATGATGAACGACAGTGATAACTAAAGTGGCCAACGTTTAAACAATTACGGCAAACCCTTTTTATTTTCATTAATTCACGTTTAGCGTCAGGAGACAAAGCAGCAAATTTAAAACACTTGACCAAAAGATGGCGCTTGTTACAGCAGATACAGTTATCATCGTTATCTGTAGTCGTAATATGTACATTTTGACGCAAACTATTCCCTTTTTTATTATGGAGAGAATTAGTATTAAATATTTTTGAAAAAGAATTACCACAATTGAGTTGAGATGGTTCAGCAATTGTCTCTAAGGTTCGAAAAGTGGTTTCAAGAAAAGTAAACAACTTTTCAATTTGGGGAATTTCAGTTGAACCCTGTAGGGACTGTTCCCACTCCTTACGAGTTTGTATATCAAGTTTGTTAACGGTTATATAAATCATTATAGTATCCCACTTATCGGTAGATATTTCCAGAGTATGGAGTAATGCCAAACAATTTCGGGTCGTATCTAAAATAACTTGAATGCCTTCGGCAGAACCTGTAGAAGCTGGTATCGCAAATAATTTCTCAAAAAGATTGTCAACAATTTTTCTTTTATTATGATAACGTTTGTTAAGAGCGTTCCAAGCCAAAATATAGTTTGCATCTGAAGCAGGATATTCATTAACAATATCCAATGGAACCTTTGCGCATGAACCTCTTAAAAAATAGTATTTTCTTATATTACTTAAAACCTGATTGTTGTGAACGAGAGAAATAAACATATCTCTATACGATATCCATGACAGGTAATCACCGTAAAAAGTAGGTATATCGATTTTCGGTAGGCGAACCTCAGCAGACAAAGTCTCGTTTCTATTGTGGAAGGGGGCAGAAAAAGTGGAATGAAAGCCAAATGATTGTGTAGTAGAAGATTCATTAATAAAATCGAAAATTTGTCCTCTAAACGAAAGAGACATATCTTGAAATTGATAAAATATGTCCTCTGTAAAGTATGGAATATCATTAATATTCATAGAATTATCCCGAACAATATGCTGTAATTGTTTATGGATTTCCTTAAACTTTTCGGTAATTGAAATAATTTCATCAAAAACCATCTGAGCATAACCTCGAGTTTTCTCAATCTTCGCATCATAATTTTGAATAGTCCGTTTCAAATGCATAAACATAGCCCTTTGCTCCTCAATAATAACCGAAGTATCCGCCATTTTAAATAATTCAAAAAATAAATATATTTAATACATACAGTTTTTAGCATAAATCATAGACGTCAGCAACAGCAACGCAAGATTTTAACAAACCAAAGATCCAAATCCTTCCAAAGCAACAGCAACACAGTATGGTAGTTTAAAAAAGGCGGCAATAAATCAGCAGACAAAATGGAGTTCCAACAAGGCAGCAACAAATAATGGCAGTTTAAAAAAGGCGGCAATAAGTCAGCAGACAAAATGGAGTTCCAACAAGGCAGCAACAAAGATTCAAGTTTAAATAAAATTTATTTAAATAACAAGTTCCAGAAACAGCAATATCCAATAGACAACCACAACAGAGTTAGACGATTCCAACACAATTAAGACATCAGTTCCAAATTATTTTTCCAAATCGCAATCCAATTAAATATTAAAGTTTCAGTACAGTCATCAAGCAACTAACAACAATTAGGAATATTCCCGGGTTTCGGCACCAATGTTTCGTTTGAGAATTTTTTATTTTAAATGATTTAATACCCGGTGTTTTCTGTCGCCGGTGTTTTCTGTTGCTGTTCTCAAAACCAAGTGATTTAATGTACAAAAAAAGAATAGAATTTTGCCAAAATTCTATTTACTGCAACAAGACAAACAAACATACATACAGACTAATGCATGTACTCAAAAGAGTTCTAGTCAGAAGATAAAAACTGGTTTTGAGTACATTAGGGCTAACAGTAAAAAGGTTTTATACATATTAATATTCTAACAAAGCATAAAACAAAATAACCAATTAATAAATTATTAACCTTTAAAAGGCAAATTAATATAAAATTGAACAATTATATAAAATAATATAAATATAATAAAATTTCGTTTCTTTCTACAACACTAATTTTGTTTTTAAACGTTTATAGAAAATAATTTGTACAATTGAATGCTTTTATTGAAATTAATTTTTTCATTATTCGTTTGAATGGTTATTAATTTAAGTCATGGAAAAATTGGTTTGCAAATTCATTTTATATTTTAATTAAAACAAAGTAAGAGTGATATATTTTGCTGTTATAAATATATGTGCACGGCGTATGTTGCGGGGACGACTTTTCGTTCCACAAGTTACTTTGAAGACATTTTGTTACTTTAGGGACTGTCCTTAAACTTTTCGTTATTCTACTATTTACACTGAATACATTTTACTGGATACAGCGCATATTATAGGGACTTTTTTGGCTGTATATACAGATGTCTTCAAACTATGGGCAATGAATATATATATATATAGTGAGTTTGTAACATGTCGAAATATAGGTCTAAGACCCCATAAAGTATATATATTCGTGATCCTTATGCAATTTTAGTTTGATTTAGCGATGTCTGTCCGTCTGTCTGTTGAAATGGCGATAACGACGCCAAGACGAAAGCGGGGGTGCCTGTTTTTACTCAATTTATTGGACAACCTCCCGAGTAGTTTGATATTGAAAATGAGCAAAATCGGTCCAGCGGTTAAAAAGTTATGAGTGAAAATGTGAAGGAACCTCTAAATTTTCCATACAAATTGGTGTATTTTAGGACAATTTCATGGTAGCGACTGGTACACAATATACATATTTTCTCATATTTTTCCATCAGTCGCTTTAAATGAATGATATTTTGTATTTACCTCAAATATTTTTCACCTCAAAAAATTTTTTTCACCAAAAAAAATTTTTTTACCTTAAAAAATTTTTTTTTCACTAAAAACTTTGTTTTTGCGTCCAAAAAAGTTTTTCACCTTAAACAATTTTTTTCACCTCCATATAATTTTGCATATTGGTGGAGGGTATTCGAAGATTCGGTCCAGCCGAATTTAAGCCTTTTTTTTTTCTTGTTTAATTATACCCTCCACCATATATGGTGAGGGTATATATCAGTTTGTCATTCCGTTTGTAATATGTCGAAATATAGGTTTAAGACCCTATAAAGTATATATATTCATGATCCTTATGCAATTTTAAGTCGATTTAGCGATGTCCGTCTGTCCGTCTGTCTGTCTGTTGAAATGGCGATCACGACGCGAAGACGCATGCGGGGGTGCCTATCATTGAACATCCTCCCGAGCAGTTTGGTATTTAAAATGAGCAAAATCGGTTCAGCGGTTCAAAAGTTATGAGTGAAAATGTGAAGGTACCTCTAAATTTTCCATACAAATTTGTACAATTTATCTGTATCTATTTTTTTTCTGTTTGGTAAGTAAAAATGTTATTAAGTCTTCTTATTGTTCGATTACATTTATTGTCTTACATACTCTAATAACTACGTTAACGTAAAAATTAACAATGTTAAAGTCGCTAACAGAGCAGACCTCTGTAAATAACATTGCTAAAACTAAATAAATAACATTACTAAAATAAAATAACAAAAGTTCGTTACATAAATTGACAAAACATATTCATATTACAGTTCATGCAAAATTTAGTATATACGTATATCATCTTCAGCCCCTATGGTGGAGGGTATTCAAAGATTCGGCACAGCCGAATTTAGCCCTTTTTTACTTGTTTTTTATTTTATTTATATTAATCATATAATTACAATTTATATGTTAATACCCTAACCGAGCACTAGCAACAAACGCCATCGGCTCGTTGTAGCGAAAACAGACCAGAGCCTCTGGTGGGACGATTTATAAGAGTTATGCTAAAATATATTTTTAAAATTTTTATTTTTGAAATTCTATTATTTAAATTCGGATTTTAATAACAATTATAAAGTAACTGAAGATGTAATTAACTGAATAGCTGAAGATGTAATTAACTGAAGATGTAATTTAAAATAACTGAAAAATCACTGAAAAACCCGGTCTACTAACTTTTCATTTAAATCAAAAGAACTTTGTAATTAATTTTTATCCGTAAATAATAAATGATTTTTCATTTATTTTAACAGTTTTTTTTTCATATTTCATATAATTTATTGGATCTTCACTTCTAAAAACTGTGAACTAACAATAATTATCCAAATCTTAAATCTAAATATTAATTATTAAGTCCAGCCAGTACCAGACTGATGTTTTGTGGTTTAATGGAGATGATTATTGCTCCTTATGATTAGCGGACCAGACCCGCAGTGTCCCTCCTTCTAAGACGCTGGTGGCCGTGATTATTAGTTTAGCAACGAGCTAGTATGTTGGGATGTGTTTCCAGTTTTGTTAAATAGCATAGACAGTGTCTAATAATTTCATCTTTGACCAGGGGTACATTCAGATCATTATGTATGTTGTAATTCTTAACATACCAGGATGCGTTCGTGATCGTCTTCAAGAATTTATTTTGCATTCTCTGTATTTTTTCTATATTGGACGCAGAAGCAGTAACCCAGAGCTGAATTCCGTAACACCATATGGGTTTCATGATCGAATTGTAAATGAGTAATTTGCAGTCCAGGCCTAGTTTAGAGTTTCTACCAGTTAGCCAAGAGAGTTGAGCAGTTTTTAGCTTCATCTGAATTATTTTCGCATCTATATGCTTTTTCCACGTGAGTCGACGGTCAAGGTGAATACTGAGATATTTCACACATGTGTGTTGAGGTATATTCAGATTATTAATTTTAATGGATGGACACATCTCTTTTCTTAGTGTGAAAGTAATGTGGATATACATTTCTGTTCATTCACCTTAATTTTCCACTTATCCAACCAAGCTTCCAATTGTGAAATGTGAGTCTGTAACATTCTAGACGCTATTTTTGAGTCATCATGGACGCTTAAAATTGCAGTATCGTCAGCGAAAGTCGATGTGTGGGTATTAATATCTAATGGCATGTCTGAAGTATAAATGATATATAACAGAGGACCCAAAATGCTACCTTGTGGAACTCCGGCTTGTATATCTTGAGGAGAGCTGACATAACTTTTTTCAGCAAGAGTAAATTTCCGATGTGTTATATAGCTTTCGAGTAGCTTGTGAGTATTTGTTGGTAACAAAAGTTTTATTTTAAACAGTAGACCTTTATGCCAAACCTTATCCAAAGCCTGTGACACATCGATAAAAAGGGCAGTGCTGTGCTTTCTCCTGAAACCAAATTGGTGTTTTGTTCTACATAAACAGTAATCTTTTCCATTAGGATTTTCTCGAACAGCTTTGACAAATTGGATAAAAGGCTAATAGGCCTATACGACTCCACTTTTGTGTTATCTTTGCCTGGCTTTGGTATCATTTTAACCAGCGAAACTTTCCATTCTGAGGGATAGTATTTAAGCCGTATAATAGCATTAAGAATAAAGAGAATTATCTTTAATTAACTCCAAAAGCATCTTGTTACTGATTCCATCGATACCAGCAGCTTTTTTGGGGTTTAGTTCAAAAATAGCCTTTTCGACCTCTCTCATCTCAAACATCAATCGGGTAGCTGCTCGGTGCTGGGGTAAAATCGGTGGCAACTCTGTAACAGAACTTGTTATATTTGGCGTGAATTCTTTTCTTAAATATTCTACAAACAGATCTCCTTTTTCAGTATCATTTCTAGCCAAACCTCCGTCTGATTTTCTCAAAGGAGGCTTACATAAGACAGGTCTTTTTAAATTTTTTATTTCACGCCAAAATGAGTAATCAGTTCTTTATGTTGGATCTAAATTTTCAAGATATCTGTTTAATGAAGCAGTTCTCTTCAAATAGCTTTCCTAATTTTTTAGTGCATTCTTTCAACCTTTCCTTAAGTTGAGGAGATCTGTGCTGTTGCCACTCTCTTCGAGCTCTTCTTTTTTCATTTAAGAGTCGTTTGACATCGGCAGACAAAATAATATTTTGTCTGTTGTGTCGGGGAGGTTTGGTAGCAAGTTGAGCAGCAAGTTTGAGATTTAGTTCAAAATTTTGAATCGAGAGGTCGATATCTTCCAGTATTCTTAGCGGTATGTTTTTCGGTATGTTTAACTGTTAACAAAGTAATTACAAATACGTAAAACTAACTGATATTTAATTTTTTTATTTCTTTAAACTGTCAACTATTTAACTACGATATCCGTAAAAATTAATGATATTTCATCTTAAATAATAACTACAATCGATTTCCTTTTAACAAAACATTGTAAATGTAACCGAACATCTGTACTTAAGTGTAATTTATCTTTTAAATAAATGTCAAAAAGTTGAAAAATATTTTTCTGTCTATTTTAAATATTTTATCACTTATAAACAACTGTACGGATAACTTTTTAAATAAACTACAGCCCGAGACTGGTAAAATATTTTGAGTGTAAATAATTTAGCTCTCTAATATCTGATTTTTTTTTTACTAAAAAACGTTGACAATATACATAGATAGAGAATCAGTAGTTTTATTTCTCTCTGTGTATATATTTTTCTTTTACTTAATATAGGATGGTTTTACTGTGCCAAATTTCAGTTTAATCCGGAATCCTGTAAGACCTTAATGAAAACTATAATTTATTTTCCAAGAGACCTCAACCTTATATCGTATTCATTACCAACGTCTTTCAGTAAATTTTGATAATTTTTGATTTTTTTAAAAATATTTTTTTTTTTTAATTGGCTCTTTTCCGCTTTTAACCTAAATTCTGTACTCATAAATTTTCTTAACTAAAAATGTAGTAATTTATGTTTTGCATCAAGAATTCAATTTCTTTAACTAATTAAAATTGTAAAACTCAAAAATAAATTAAAAAAAAAAAATTAATATATATTAAAAAAAATTATTATGTAATATTTACGAAAACTTTCGTACATTTGACGAAATATTTCGTTATTTTGCACTAAAAAATACTTGTTTGAAATATACAAAATCTACTTTTTTTCTCGCAATTTTAAATTCACTGTGTTAATAATATTTAATTATTAAAGGTTATTTTTAATAAAAATAATTTTTTATTAATAAAATAAGCGTGTCCCAAGAAGAACGCAATTTTTAAATTTTAAATAAAACACAGATATTTAAAAAAAAATCGTGAAACTTTATTATATCGTAAAGTAGACAGAATGAGGTTATGTATGGAACAATATATCGTGCAGATGGCCGCCGCGGCTTTGCTGGCATGCACGCGATCTTTTAATGAAATTTTCAATGACCGTTTTGCATGAATGCTGCGGTATTTCATTAATGCAGCGTCCAATTTCCTCTTTTAAGGCTTGAGTCGTCGTCGGCTTATTCGCGTAAACCATCGACTTCAAAAAACCCCAAAGAAAAAAATCGAATGGTGTTAAATCGCACGATCTAGGCGGCCAATTCTGATCTCCAAAACGCGAAATAACACGACCGGGAAATGACTGATGCAGCAATTGAATTGTTTCTCTGGCTGTATGACATGTGGCGCCGTCTTGTTGGAACCACATGCCCTCCACATTCATTTCTTCAATTCTAGGCAAGAAAAAACTGGTTATCATTTCACGATACCGAACACCATTGACTGTTTGCGCTTGACCTGCCTCATTTTCATAAAAAAAGGTCCAATGATTCCTCCAGCCCAAAAACCACACCACACAGTGACACGTTGAGGATGCATTTGCTTCTCGTGAATCACTCGAGGATTTTCCTCACCCCAAATGCGACAATTCTGCCTATTGACGAGGCCATCAAGATGAAAATGGGCCTCGTCACTGAAGATGATTTTATCGGCAAAATCTGCATTTTCATGTTGTCTCTCCAATACCCAATTAACGTACTCCCTTCGCTGTCCATGGTCAGCTGGCTTCAGTTCCTGAGTCAATTGAACTTTGTATGCATGAAGATGCAAATCTTTAGTCAAAATTCGCTGCAAAGTGGATTTGGAGACACCAATTTGCTGAGCTCGGTGTCGAATTGAGGTGGATGGAGTTTGAGCGACATCATCACGTACAGCTGCGACATTTTCGGTCGATCGACCTGGTCGATGGCGCGTTGTTGTCTTTACATCACTAACAGACCCAGTTTCGGCAAATTTATCCATTAATCTCTTTACAGTTGACTCTTTCGGAGCATTATTGTGACCCCAAATTGATCGCAATTTGCGAACTATAGCCGCAAAACTTTCACCATTTTGGTAAAACAATTTCACAATGAGAATGCGTTGTTCATTCGTGTAGCGCTCCATTTTTACTAACCTCGTACCTTCTACTAGCAAACAATAACAATTGTTCAAATGTCAAACAATGACACTTCGAATGTTGCCAGATTTAAAAATTGCGTTCTTCTTGGGACACCCTTCACTTTATAAAAGTACTTCATAAAGAAAATTTTTTTTTGTTCAAAATTTCAGAGATTATTTTATATTTAAAAGATTATTTTACAGCTTTGTTGGTCTCGAAAAATATAAAAATACTATAAATTTTTTATTTTAAATACAACAAAATAAGAAATGTTTTTATAAGTTTTGGAAAAGTCAATTCTTCACTAAGCTCAATTTCGTAGAATATACGAAAGTTTCGTATACTCTACGAAAACAATAACTACGAAAGTTTTTTTTTCTCGTAAAATAACGCATAGATCTTTTCAGTGTATCCCTGTGGTTACAGTTTCCATGTCAGAAAAATAATTTAGCTTTCCACTAATTATAGATTTTTGAGGTCTTCGGCATTATTTACAATAAAAATATCAGTTATCGGGTCGGGGTTGCCATATTTTCTTCTGAATAAATATTTTTTTTACCAATTTGTTTTGAAAAATCTGTGTTTATCAGTGTTATAAAATTAAACATTTTTCTAAAAAAAAAAAATTTGTTTACTAAAAAAAGTTGTCACATTAGGGTTGCCATATAATAATTCTTTTAATTTTTGATACCGAGTTTTATTACAGAAAGAATGCAAAATATAAAATTTGGAAAAATCTTAGGGCCAGTGTTTAAGGTATCCTTAAGGGACCCACCGATTTTTATTAGACTCGGATATGTGTTAGAGGGGAGAAAACTAACATACACGTAAAGATGCCCAATTTTAAATCTAGAAATAAGTTTTTTGTTTCGGGATTTTTAAAAAATTTTATGCAGTTCAAGATTATTTTTCCAAATATTTATAACAAAGTTATATAAGTGAACAAGGTTTTTTTTCAGAAAGGAAAAGGTTTGGAGTTTAAAGATTTTTTGAGGCATAATTCAAATCAGGTTTCACAATTAATGTAGCACGTTAGATTTTGGAGTAAATTCAGATTAAAATTTCAAATAATTACAATTAAAATCAACTTTATGATCTAATCGCGGAAGTTTAGATATTTTTTTTCAGTTTTTAAAAATACTTTCACAAAAAAAAGAAATGTTTCCTAAATTCCTTCAATTAAAAATTTTGTTGAATAGCAGGGCTTATTCAAGTAATTGATTTAATTAAAAAAAAATAATCAATATTAGTCATTATTGATTATTGTTTTAATTGAATCAGTAACAAAATTAATTGAATATGACTTTGTCATTCAACACAACTTTTAATTCAACAAACTTTAACAATTTTTGTGTGTTTGTATTTAATACAATTTTAAAACCTTGTAAAAATAACTACATTTTATATTCCATAATTAAAACAAAGTCAAAGATCAGTGTGTTATATTTTGAACAAAAAAAAAAATAGTTTTTATAGAAATAGTAAATTATATAAATTAAACTTCCGGCTAAAACCGTACGAATTGAGCAAAAATGTGTAACATAAAATAAAAATGCCACAAAAGTCAACATAAAAATTTTGTAGCAATTCATTAAGACAACAAAAACTATTAACCATAAAAACTTAATTTTAAAGAAAAATAAAAATAGATAAGAAATGCCAACAAAACAAAATCTAACAAAGATAAGAAAAATATCGTAAATTTTTAGAAAAAAGCAAAAAAATATATAAATGAAAGTGTTTCTTCTAACAGTGGAACTCATGTGTAATTAAAAGCTTTTTTTCATTTAATGACTGTAACTCAATAGTTATATATAAAATATAATAGAAACTAAAAGAGAGAAGGTTGCCGGGAAACAAAATAATATTTATAAAAAGTTAAATTAAAACTGTAAACATTTCAGATGAGACATTGTTACACTCGTAGTTAGCGTAGTTGTTAGAGTATAGAAGTTTTTATTAATTTTTTTTACTCCGTATAGCGAATTAATTACCCAGTGACAGTTTCACTACTAACACCATAAACCAAAACAAAAATAATATAGAAAAAAATATGTATAAAAATTATGGTGGGTTAAGAGCGCCTATTAGATACGCTTTACTGTATGAATATTTGAGGAATTGGACTAAATTCGGTTAAAGAATTTGGTGGAATTACTGTGATATAGACAATTTTTTAAAATTCATAGACAGTTTTATCATTTCACTTAATTTACAATTTAATTAAAATTTTCTGCGCCACTTTGTGGTATGAATTTTGACCAGCTGAGCTCGAAAATCTCATTTTGAATTTTTTATGAATTAGTTTGAAAAAATCTCATTTAATATTTTTTTTTTTAAATACTTCATCATATGTTATATAAGAAAGGTTTTTATAAATTTGAATAATAGACATGTTTAAATTTTTATGAAAGAGCTTTATAATATTTAAGAACATTCATGAAGCTATTTCTCTGAGTGTATCCCAATGGAATACATTTTATGGTCAGCTACGTCCTTCATTAACATTCTTCGTGTCCTATATAGTTTATTGTAAATATGTATCTCTTATTTAAGTCATAACTTTAAAAGAAAAAGATGTATGAGAATTAATTCTTGTTAATTTATTGAGTTAAGATGAAGCTTGCTTACGAACTTTAGCTGTGTTTAGTAATTTCCATTATTAACTTATGTCCAAATAATATATCAACTGATATTAAAAGACATGGCTTTGTTTTCTGTGTTTGTTTTTGATCTAGTCCAACAATATTTTTTTTTGGGTAATATTGATTGTTGTGACCGGAAGATATGAAAGGATTCTGCGCCGTACCGTGTGTGTAATGTCTAGTGAAGTTTATTGTTGATTTGTATACATTTTATGATAGATGTTTTTTCTTTCGATTCAAGATCATAAAAAATTTCCTAAATGAAGATACATAATTTTTGTAATCACGAAGAATGTTGATGAAGGTCTTACTTGGCCTGCAAATGTATTCCATTTGGAATTAATTTTTAAAATGAACTTTTGAAAATTCTTATTTAGATGTATGAAAATGTATTTTTAGTCTGCTCCGAGATTTTTTCGACTATAAAATAAAACTTCACAATTCTTATTTATTTTATATTTCATGTTATTGATTTTAGTTTGCAAATAAAATTCAGAAAATTTGATTGTACATATCTCCAGTGCTTAAAAACATTTAGAGTTATTTCGAATTCCTTTTAGAATTTTAAATGTTAAGTAGAACAAAGTAGTATTACTTTTTTTTGTAATCGAAAGAAAATAATTCTTTTATTTATATTTTTATTAAAATTAAAATTAAAATATATTTGTGTAATACTGCATTTGTTAAATGTTTTATAACAGTTAAAAATAACTAGATTTTTTAGTTATTTTAAATGCAAATATTCATGTTGCCTTCTTAACTGCATTTAGACTTGCTCTGTCATTTTTAATAGATTCCAGTGTATACACAATTGTTTCAGATAATTTGTTTTATATATTTAATCGTTTGTTATAAGTTGAGTTTAGTTTCATTATTTTCCATTAGTCTGGTGTAGGGTATAAACATCTCACACATTATAAATAAAAAACTACAAACAGTAAAAAAAAGAT
The DNA here is from genome assembly GCA_949748255.1 of Eustalomyia histrio. Lineage (NCBI taxonomy): Eukaryota > Metazoa > Arthropoda > Insecta > Diptera > Anthomyiidae > Eustalomyia > Eustalomyia histrio. The sequence goes on along the minus strand of OX456524.1, from coordinate 68,126,458 downwards.
AGATGAAAAAAATACTGTAAACTGAGATCAAGTCAACCAACCATAATGTAAATGTAAAAGGCAAAATATGAAAAAAAAAACGAACCGCAAATAATAAAACTTTAAGGCTGACAAAAACATGAGCATTAATAACAAATCTTAGGGGTATTCATTTATGGGAATACTCAATTAAAATTAGTATAACTCAGCTGTTCAGAAAAATTAATGTTGCATGTGATGCAATATACTATTTTATTGCTGCCACAGAAACGGTCTTGGAAACTGTCGGTTTTACAAAAAAATATATTAAAATTAAAAAGAAATAACATTTTTTTTTAAATAGAAACAGCTTGGAAATCTAACTAAGTTTGTTTTGAAGTTTATATTTTATAGTTGATCTTTTTAATACTTATATGTATGAAAATGTATTTTTAGTTTGATTCGAGATCATAGGAAAAGTTTTTTCAAATGAAAAATTTTTCTTTATTTTTTAATTTAAGTAAACATGGAGAATACACAGAAAAAGTTAAGTTACAATTTTAAAAAACACATGTCTTTTGTATTAGCTAATAGCTAATTTGGACATACGGTAAACAAAGGAGAATATAAATAACAAAAAAATAGTTAGTAAATTTCATCTGTACTCAATAATAAAAATCAACTGTGTGTTAGCATAAAATAGCTTTTTCCGTTGATTTGTGAGTTAAATAGAGATATTTACAATTGGTATTTCGGCACAAAGAATGTTGATGAAAGTCGTAGCTGACCAGAAAATGCATTCCATTCGGCTGGTGTCTAATAATATAAGGAAAAAAAATTTTTCATTTGAAAAAACTTTTCCTATGATCTCGAATCAAATTAAAAATACATTTTCATACATATAAGTTTGTTTTATTTTAAATTTGAATATATTTTTACTTTATTTTAAAATGCTTACAAAAAAGTTTATTTTAACTAGAATCATTTTAAAATTCATCCCCCCCCCCCCCGACCCCAAAAAAAAATTAACTAGAATTTAGAAAAATTAATTTATTTGGAGGAAAAACTGAACAAAACGGCGCCAAAGACACTTTTTTTACAAAAATTTAATAATATTTTCCTTGAAATTAAGAAACAAATTTTATATATTATAGAAAAATTTTAGTATTGAGAACTAAATTTTTGTTAGAAAATATAGCAAAATTTCCTCTTAATTAGTTCATATATCATCTTAAAGTTTACTTTAAGTTAATAAATGTTTTCTTGGTTTTAAGAAAATTTTTATTTTATTTAAGTTTATAAGTAAATTTTTTTTTTACTAAAAACTAGGACTAAACTCCCTAAAAATAAGAAAATATTTTCTAACATCAAGTTAAATAGCACTTCTTTTAAGTAAAAATTATTCTTAAATTTGATATAATTTTATAATAAATATAAAACTCTTTTTGTATGAAAATGGTAATATATTTTACCATATATTTTAAAGTACGTTACACTACTTGTGTAAATATTTTCCCATTTTCGGAGGATTTCTGCTTTGTGAGAACGCTGCTTTTAACAAGCTTTTTGCTATAGATTTGTATTTTTAAATTAAATTGAATTATATTAAACTCATGTATTTAAAATATAAATTAAATTTCATTAGCAAAAAGGTAAACAAATCAAAAAAAATGTACTGCAGGATATCCTGAAACGTAATAAATTGTGAAAAAGTCAGATCCTTTTCATAGTTAATTAATGATTCTCCTCGAGAGAACTATAAAATGTCACGCCCTAAGTGACACACGGCATCTGCGGCTGAGGAACGCTGGGGTCCTTTGTCTTCTTAATGTAACTAATTTAAGGAAAATTTTGCTAAAATACAAAATATCACAGCTACATTTCTTGTTATGTTTGGAAAATAAAAAAAGGTCATACGTTTATTTTCTGGCATTTTAAGCTTTAATTTTAATTGACATATACAAATTTTGACGTTTTTTTATTATTAACTGAGAAAAAAACAGTTTAAGTGCCATCGATAAATATAAAGTTTAATAAGCGCTTTGTCAATTGTAGGAAAGCCATTATGACGTAATGTATAAAATTTGCTTGCGTTATTTTGTATTGTAGTCAGCAAACAAAATTATTACAAACAAGCGAAAATTCGAAATTTTTTACCTTTTGCTAATAAAATTTGAAAATATATTTTAAGCTACTTTTAGTTCAGTAATTAAGTTCACGCATGATCACGAACCAAAAATTACAATCATGCAATATAATTTTTTTAATGTATACTTTTATTTTCAGAAATAAAATTTTTTCTTTAAAATTAGTTAAATTAACTAGTTTGTTTTTAATTTATTATGTTTTTTTTTTTTGGAAACAAATATTGAAACTAAGTTAAAAGTTTTTCCACAAAAGCTAAATTGTTCCTGAATTTTAAAAAAATTTACTTAAGTTTTTTTTTTTTTTAATTTACCGGAACAAATTTTTAAGAAATAAATCCTATACCGAAGTTTATTATTTGCTAAGAATTAGAAAACTTTTACTTGAAAAAAAATACATATTATTAAAATTTTTATAATTTATCTCAACTAAGTTGCTTGAAAATTTTCCCTAGAAATAGTTCATCAGTTTCAAAAACCAAATAAATTTTTATTATTACATAGGGAAAATATTTATTTTTGTTTTTTAATGCCTGAACTAATTTTTAGAAAATAATTCTTAAAAATTAGAAAGTGGTAGATTTAAAAACTGAATTTAGAAATGAATTTCTACAATTTAGTTAATTTTACTACTCGCGAAATGAACACACATTAAGTTCAAGTACTTTCTCATTTTAAGTTAGACTCATTTTTTGAACTAAATGGGAGTAAATTAAATTCTAATTTTTTTTCTTGAACTTAACTTAGTTAAATTATATTGTTGTATGCAAATTTCTTAAAACTAAGATGTTTTTCTTAAAAATTTATTAATTTTTATTAATTATACTTATTTTTTTTTTCATAAGTTTTAATAAAATTTGACTTAAATTGAGGAATATTTTTAAACTATTTTAAAGAAAATTCTGGATTAATATTTAGTTTGTCTTTGAGTATAATTTAAAAATGTTAGCAGAAAATGAGATGTTAATTTTAAAATGATATAATAATTAATTTAACCATGATTTTTGTTTTCTATGTACTAGGTGAAAATTGACCCCTAGTGATAAGTTAGGTAACTAGTACAAGTCACTAAACTATCCCAAGAACGCTTATGTCTCAATTTATTTTATATACATGTCACAAATGGTACATTTTTGTTTCTTTTACAATGCCATATACAAGTGATAGGTCTCTCTATCATTTAAAAGGACCAGATTTGTTTCAGTTATTGTTAAGTCCAAATAAAAAAATAAAAGCATAATGTGAATATCTTTAATGTTTTATTTAATTTCCAGACAAAACAAAAACATAAACTTTACAACAGTTACCACCAACAATTAACTGTAATTAAAGTTATAATAGAAAACAATATACACAATATTAATCTTTTTATGTGGGTGCATAATAAATAATTCTTTTGTCACCCTTTATTCTATGTGGCTTATTTGTCAATAAATTTTATTCAGTACACACTAAATTAGTGCTGGTATAAAATAAAGGTAGTGGGTATCAAGTATCCAAGTATGTGTTCTATTTTTGGGTACTCTTTGCACACATAAAATATTTAAAAATGTGCCTCGACTAAAATGATCGGCACTTAAATACAATTCTGTTAAGAGGAAAAGTTAAAAGTTAAGCATCCCAGCAAAACCACACATTACCAAATGATGGGTAAAGTAATGTATAGCCATAAGGGCCGATGGATTACTTTACACCTTACTTCATTGATGAATTTTACAGGCGATGAGCCTCAAAGTAATGTATATACCCATTACCTTAGAGGTGATAACGTAAGGGGTTACTTATATGGTTACGAGAATAGAAAAAGTAATGTGTCTAAAAATAGATTTTTAAAAAAAGAGGAATTTTTATTAAAAAAATTATAACAAATATTTTATTTCAAATATTTGTAATTAAAAATAATGTGGTCAAGATGGGAATCGAACCAGGGAACTTTAGTTGCCAGCCAAGAACTCTACCCACTGTACTATCGACGCATATATTATTTGATTGCTTTAAACTTAAATGAATTGTTGCGCTTCGTTTTTCCGCTAGTGTTGTCAAAACAAACATACATTACCCTCTTGCTTACAAAAAAACTCGAAGTAATGTATCTAAAAATAGATTTTCAAAAACATTTCAATTATTACTTTACATTTATAAATCATATATTACGTAATCAATAATGAGTAACTTATTACTTTATGCTTGCAAAAAATGAAAAAGGTAACGAGCTGTCATTACATGAGATTATCGCATGAGATTATCGCACCCATTACCAAAGTTTTGTTGGGATATTAAGTTGGTTTGGTTTCACGTGAAAAAAAAAATATTTTTTTTTTTCAAGTGAAAATTTGTTTTCATGCAAATTTAATATAAAAAAATATTATTTTTCTAGTGAAAAATTAACATTTTGGATTTATTGTGATTGTGTCTTTTCTTTTAGAATTACAAAAGTGATTCACTTTTACAATTTAAATTACGATTTGAGATCATTAAAGTTCGAGTGAAATTTTTCCACGGTAATAACAATATACTTTGCTGTTTTAACAAATGCAAAAACATCTTTTTAAAGAAAATAATTAAAATTCAAATATTCGAAAATTAAAAAAAAAAAATTACTAAAAATTTTATGGTTTTCAATCTAAGAATATCAAGCAGTATCAAGTACTAAAAAGTAACCGAGTTAATTATAACTTTTTATTTAAGACATAATTATTACTATTTATTTTTTAAATACAATATACAGTATTATGAAAAATTATATCTCGCAAGTGGTGGCCATTTTCTAATTCGCATATTTGTGCTGCTTCCATAACCTTTCGCAAAACTTCAAGTGTTATGTTGTTGATTTCGTCGCGTATATTGTTTTTTAATTGCTGAATGGTTCTAGGTTCTAATAATATAGACTATTTCTGTCAAATAACCCCAAAAGAAACAGTCTGGAGCGGTTAAATCCGGTGAACGCAGAGGCAAATTAAAATCGCTTGTACGCGAAATAATTCGTTCACCAAAGATGTCGCATAAATGAACCATTGTGTCCCTCGCAGTGTGCGAGGTGTCCGATATCGAACACCAGTGATGGAAAATAAGGTCCAAGTATCCATTCCGAGGAAACATCACACCAATCAGTGCACTTAAGTGGGTGTATTTGTCACTGTTAACCAAGTCTTGGATTTTCCGTAGCCTATATCCTGCAGTTTTGCCTTATAACGAACCCATTTAATTGGGAATGGGCTGCGTTGCTCATAATTAAATTATGAATAAAATCATGATTTTCTTCTGCTTTTTGTCCGAAATAAATTTTATAATCGAGACGTTGCTGGTAATCTGTCGGTTTCAATTCTTGGACAAGCTGAATTTTATATGGATACATTATTATTGTATGCAAAATTCTCTGCAGCGACCCTCGTGAGGGGCCAAGTTGTGTTGAACTTCTTCTGGTTGATGTTTCTCCAACTTCCCGAATACTCTCCTTTACCCGTCAAATATTGTCATCCGTGTACACCGTTCGTCGTCTGCCGGCACCACGAAGGTTCCTTACTTCCCCTTGTTGTTGAGAATTTGTAACCAGACTGTTTATTGTTGACTCTGAGGGTCCAACCCGCACATTAAAATATGGACGATATGCACGCTGAGTCAAAGTAATGGACTGCTGATTTGACAAATAAAGTTCAACGATTTGGGCACGTTGTTCAATTGTCTACTGTTATATTTTAAATGATCCAAGTCTTCTTTACAAAATACTAAAAAGATATGAAAATAAAATGTACAGGTTGGTTGAAAATTTCCTGCGCTCACCAAGAGATGGCACTGCTAGCTCCAAACTTTTTTTTTCTCAAGTTTGTATAACTGTCCTGAGAACACATGCAAAGTTGCAAGTCATTCTGTCAATTCTTTCTTTGTTTACAAGCCATTTGAAGTTGACGTGTCATTGATTTTTTTTAATATGGAAAAAATTGAATATCGTGCAGTCATTAGATTCTTTGTTTTGAAGGGTTTAAAAGCAAAGGAAATTTATGAACAATTGTTAGAATTGTACAAGGAGTCCTCACCTTCAAAACGCACCGTTGAATTTTGGGCTGGTGAATTTAAACGTGGTCGTACCAGCCTTAAAGACGATCCACGCGAATGACGACCAAAAACTGCAACGACAGCAGAAATCATTGAGCAGGTACATAATATGGTTAGTGAAAATCCAAGTTTGACTAAGCGACGAACGAGTACTCCATATTTTACATGAAGAAGTACGTATGAAAAAACTGTTTGGAAAGTTAGTGCCGCACACATTAACAATTCAACAGGATCGAAAACAAATTTCTCAGCATAATTTGGAGCGTTTTAAGCCGAATAAAACTGACTTCTTGCGTCGTTTTATAACTATGGATGAGACTTGGATCTACCACCATGATCCTTAATTGAAACAAGAACGTTTGCAGTGGACTGAAGCTGGTTGTTCAGCTCCAAAGCAGGGAAGTCACAACGATCAGCAAAGAAGGTTATGGCATCACTTTTTTGGGATGCAAAAGGAATTTTGTTGATTGATTATCTTCAGAAAGGTAAAACAATCAACTCTGAATATTATTGCAGCCTTTTAGATCAGCTGGATTAAAAAATTCGTGAGAAAAGACCTGGTTTAAAGAAGAAAAAAATCATTTTTCATCAAGACAATGCACCTGCTCACAAAATTGTTTTGACGATGGCTAAATTCAAAGAATTAAAGTACAAATTGCTTGAACATCCACCGTATTCACCAGATTTGGCTCCCAGTGACTACTATCTCTTCAGAAATCTCAAACAATTGCTTCGAGGAAAGCATTTTTCGTCGAATGAAGAGGCCATAGAAGCCGTAGACGGTTATTTTGCAGAGCTTCAGGAAAACCATTTTAAGGATGGGATAAAATTATTGGAAGATCATTGAAACAAGTGTATTGAGCTTCTAGGAGATTATATTGAATAAAAAAATATATTTCGTAACAAAAACAGTATTCTTTCATTTCGAGCGCAGGAACTTTTCAACCAACCTGTATAATGAAAAAGTTATAAGGAACTCAATTTTGGTTCAACCTGTACCATCACTGAAAATGTAAAAAAAACTTCATTATTTTTCATCGTTTAAAAAAAAACATAATTTTTTTATATTAATATATTAACATACCAAAGAGTTTTAAATTGATTTTTTTCTAAATAAATTTTATGTAGGAGACTAACTGAATGAAGATGATTCATGATGATTATTTTTATTTCTAGACAGCAAATGAGTAAAAAAAAAAATGTCAATTGCTAATAATACATACTGTATTGTTTTTTATTAAAATTAATGTCTTTGTAAATTGTAAATATTGTCTGGGGATGAGTCAATAATTGTCAATAATCATATCTACTATATATTTGTAAAAAAGCCATATACCAGAATCACGATACTTTTCTTTCGATTGACGCGTTTATATTTTAACACGTAGAAAAAAAAAAGCAAGCAGAAACAACATAAAATTAAAGAGAAACAGCTTGGAAATCAAACATAGTTTGTTGTTGAAGGGATTAAGTGGGTTTTTAAGGTTTAAAATTTTTTATAAAATGAAATATTTTATTCAAACAATTAAGCATATCAAAGATACATATTTAGCAAGTACTTTGTGAAATTTTATTTTTAAAAATTTAAAAAAATCAGTAATTGCCACCTAATTTTCCTTAACCTCTCAAATAACTCATGATTTGTTTATTAGAAATTAAAAAAAAAAAAAAAAAATTGTTCTGTTTGTAATGTATGAAGCTTCGTTTAAGGATAAATAAAAAAATAAATTTGAATTTTCGGCGAAGTTGGGAACAAAAGGCCCCATTTTTTTGGTAAAATTTTCACCGCGTATTGTCTCATAAAATAAGTTGTGATAAAAAACCTACGTTATTTTGAAGAAGTGTTCAAAATTGTATTTAACAAAATCGGTTCATTACTTTCAAATCATGACAACCGTTTTCGAAAATAGGGTTTTGAAAAAAACAAGATTCAAGTTTAAAAAAAAAAAAATTTTTTTTAGACATCGATTCCGGCACACTTTAAAGTAAAGAACCTGCTGCAGCAGTAATATCCAGTGAATCCTTGTGCTCTTGCCTGTGGAGATTTCGAATTTTCAAACCCAAATAACTCCTTAAATTTCATCCAAATATCTTTGTATTTGAAATCTGTAGTTTGGTCAAAAAGTTTATATGGTCACATGGATCGGACTGACATCGTTAAATTTTATCAGTAAGTGATTCTGTACCGATTGGTATACTAAGGGTGTAAATGCGATATTTTTGGTAGTTACAAACATCACTGTAAGGTAAAAAATAAAACTTATCCTTTAAAAAACTCCAAATTATAATTTTAAAGTTCAGTTGGTCAAAATACATAAGAAAAAATAGTTGCGGCTCCCCTGGGGCGGACCCGAAGATCTTAGTGAACTTTAAATTAGTTGTTGAGAAGAAGAAAATAGGAAACACTTATTTTTTAGTTGACCAATCCCACGTATAAGGGTTTAAAAGTGAGTCCAAAAATAAACATGTTTTTGTACGAAAGCTTTGAAATTTACTAATAATAGATTTATTTGTATCCAGCGTTAGTCTCTCAACTGGACAAGATATTTTTTGCGTTCTTTCATAACTCTATTTTGTTGGCGTAAGATGGATATATACGTCCTTTAAGACACTATCACGCACGTAATAATTACTCTGGAAAGGAAGGTTTCTCCATACAAATCGCCAGGAGGTCCAATTCCAATAATGCTACATAGTGCTTATAATGTGATCACTCACTGGCTGCTTGTGTTACATAAACTTTGACTCTCTTTCTCTCAACTACGTGCCTGTGATCTGGAGAAAGATTAATGTGGTATTTTTTATATTGACAAATCTAATCAAATAAATCTGCTAAGTACTTTGACATTTCTGCTTAAGGCACTGGAATGTCTCATCGATGCACACCTAAGACTACAACGAGATCGCCAATCTTTAGCAGTCAACAAATATCTCAAGGACCACTCTTATGCCTGGTTTTCATTATGTCATATGAACTGACAACAAAAACTGACTCAAATGAATTCTCGTCAGTTTGTGTCATATGCGTTTTCATTATATCTTAAAAACTAACAATAAGTCTATAAAGCAGAGCGTGTCAAAGACTTATGTCAAATTTTGGTGTCAGTTGACTGACACGCCGTTTTCATTACAAAGGTCAAATATGATGAGGCGAGCGAACAGCTGATTAGAAAATATTAATTTGTGTTCAATAAACAGTCGAAAAAAATTAAAAATGAAAAAAGAAACAAATGGCTATAGCTAGTGCGGCGTTTTGTGTTATAACATTACCATTTCATTCTTTATTCAAAAAATTTCCATTGCAATTAATTTTCCAGCAAAAAAAAAAAAAACAGCTTTGCGATCGTCAAACAAAAAAAAATTGACAACTTGTTGTCAATTTTATTTTAGATAAAAAATGCTGCCATATCTGTTGACAAACTGAAATTTGACGTTTTCACTTGTCTGTCATTTTAGACGGCAGTTCGTGTGCATAACTGACTGCAAACTCAGATGACACCATATGACAACCCGTTTTCATACAATTGCCAATAATATGGACAAATTGACATTAAAAGTGACATAGTGAAAACCATGCATTAGAAAAGTGAGGGAATAGATACAGAAGAAGCTTTCAACGAATGCAATACAGAACGGATCTGGGTTTTAAGACTTATGTCAGCGACTGTATAGTGACCAAGCTTGACTCTCGAATCAAGGTGTTGAAGTCGTTACATATGAGAAACAATGTGCTTATAATAGTATCATGATCAGTGCTCTGGATATTCTTAACAAATGGAATTGTCCTAGGTTCTTGATAGGTTCGTAGGTTCTATGGACATGCTAGATTTCTCATCCAGCTTCCTCCGCACCTTAAACTACACGCTGACTGCTCTTAGGACTAACTTTGATAGTACTTTTTGGGTCAGCTTTCCTTCTGGACAGGAATAGGATAGGAGTGATCCAACAGCTGGAGTTGACATTAGGGTATACACCTTCAGTTCACAGATAAGTGAATTTCATGGTGTCGGCTAAGAGTTTTCTTGTCACGGCTAAGTGGCATCGATGCAGCAAGACAGCGAGGCTAAACTTGAAGCTAAAAATTTTGCATTCAGTTGAACATTCTGGCTTTTAGGGAAGCTTGCAGACTCATGTGTTCTGTTCGTCGATAGCCAGGCGGCGTTTATATCTCTGAACTCGTATATAACTTGTATATTAAATCTTAAATTATATATTAAATCTTCCATCCTTGTAGGTTAGTGTAATAAAGGTCTGCGTAGACTAATTAAGACAGTGCCCTTAGCAGGGCAGGGTCTGCCTTAAATGTCTCCACGGCGATGTCAGTTGATACAACGCTGGGAACCATTTAGGGTGGGTTCTTTGGTCAGGACATCCGACATAGAACTTTAGGCGAACATCTACTTTATGACCAGTCGAGGATATCGGACGTAGGATTGGCTGATCATATCGGTTATCTCAAACTTCTGTGTCGGGTCTAGTTCCCCGGATATCGTCGGCTTCCTACGGGTGGTGTGGTTCTTTACAACGGAGTCGCTCTTTGACTCAGCTTGATGCTTACGAGAGCTTGAGCTGTCACTTGGTTAGTTCTATGACATATTCTAGAAATAGTTACCAAACTGTGGTTTTTTTTTCAAGGAGTTCAGTAACATGTTTTAGTTTAGTTTTGTGTTATTTAAAAAGTATATAGCATTTGTGGGTAAATTTTTAAAGAAAAATAATAATTTCCCATTTTAATAGGAAAAGTAAAAAAATATTTTATGACCCAATTGTGGTTTGCAACTGATATTTTTATCAAATTTTTTTTTTTTTTTTTCTTCATCAAATCCTCTTGCAATTGTAATAAGCTGATTTAAAACATTAGAAGTATAAAATTTCATATTTCATTTCGTTTCATGTTTTTTTATTTTTTTTTTGTGGCTGGTAATCACAGTCGTAAAATCATATAATGATGATGTCAATTATAATAAAAATGTATAAATTTACATTTATAATTTCAATTTACACTGCTCATCTCCTCTAGGGTATTTACAAAAATAAAAATATGTATATAAAATAATTATACCAATAAACAACAACATAAACTACAAAAAAAAACCGGTTTTAAAAAAATTTTCATTAATAATTTGTGTCAAAATTTGCATAAATTCAAATAAAAAAAAAAAAAATATTATTAGGCTCCCCTTCTGGCAGTAATAAGTAGTAGAACAGTAAAACCAGGTTGGAGGGTCGGAAAACGTTGGGCTGCTTTTAGGTGCCATGTACCTGCTACATATTTATGATAGAAAGAAACATTTTATTTATTTGTAAAAAGACGTGGTCCACTTTTGGAATATACTACTATATTTACAAAAAATGTAGTTGTTCTTTCTAATGAACTTCGTAACAGTTGACATATAATGATTAAAGTAAATAAAAATTTATTAAGTGAAAAAAAATGAATTATTTAAATTTTAATAATTATTTTTTTTTTCTTATTTTTAGTTTGTTTTCTTATTTTTTTCAGTTCAACAACATATATTCTGTTTCATTCATAAATATTATTCATACAATAATGTTTTTTATATAGTATAATTATATTTTTCTGAATAAATTTTGTTGAGTATCTAAACATTAAAACAATTATTTATTGCCGCCAATAATAACAAAAATACGAAAATAATGGCAAAACAAAATTCTCAAACACAAAAACCAGAGAAAAAGAGAGTGTGTTAAGTTTAACAAAACAATTAAATATGAGTAGCATGATATAAAAAAATTTCTAACATACTATAAAATTTTAAAATATAAATTGTATTATTGACGGCTTAGTTTTATTTAACAATTTTAATAGTATAGGGTTTTAAGATAGCAACATTATAATAAATTTTTGTAAGAAAATCCACATACATGATGAGTTCCACTCGTGGACATTTCCAAGATATCTGGTGAGTAACGGACTTGGTACAAAAATAATAATAATGTCCTCCCATATAAAAATCGAAATATATATGAACATGGTCTTGTACAATACATGATCATACATGGGCATGCATGAACATATGTATACTTATATATACATATACCGTGCATTGTTCATTTTAATACTGCATTATATCATATATGACCATATATTTTCGGATCTAAAATTTGAGAGTCTATGGCGGTATATAGTCATATATGATAATATATATAAACTATATATTAGCATACATGATCAAATATGACCTTTTACGGCCACATTCCGAAGGTATATTGTCATATATGAAATATACATGAGCATACATTGGCTTGTAAAGGGTGTCCCAAGAAGAACGCAATTTTTAAACCTGGCAACATTCGAAGTGTCATTGTTTGACATTTGAACAATTGTTATTGTTTGCTAGTAGAAGGTACGAGGTTAGTAAAAATGGAGCGCTACACGAATGAACAACGCATTCTCATTGTGAAATTGTTTTACCAAAATGGTGAAAGTTTTGCGGCTACAGTTCGCAAATTGCGATCAATTTGGGGTCACAAAAATGCTCCAAAAGAGTCAACTGTAAAGAGATTAATGGATAAATTTGCCGAAACTGGGTCTGTTAGTGATGTAAAGACAACAACGCGCCATCGACCAGGTCGATCGACCGAAAATGTCACAGCTGCACGTGATGATGTCGCTCAAACTCCATCCACCTCAATTCGACACCGAGCTCAGCAAATTGGTGTCTCCAAATCCACTTTGCACCGAATTTTGACGAAAGATTTGCATCTTCATGCATACAAAGTTCAATTGACTCAGGAACTGAAGCCAGCTGACCATGGACAGCGAAGGGAGTTCGTTAATTGGGTATTGGAGAGACAACATGAAAATGCTGATTTTGCCGATAAAATCATCTTCAGTGACTAGGCCCATTTTCATCTTGATGGCTTCGTCAATAGGCAGAATTGTCGCATTTGGGGTGAGGAAAATCCTCTAGTGATTCACGAGAAGCAAATGCATCCTCAACGTGTCACTGTGTGGTGTGGTTTTTGGGCTGGAGGAATCATTGGACCTTTTTTTTATGAAAATGAGGCAGGTCAAGCGCAAACAGTCAATGGTGTTCGGTATCGTGAAGTGATAACCAGTATTTTCTTGCCTAGAATTGAAGAAATGAATGTGGATGGCATGTGGTTCCAACAAGACGGCGCCACATGTCATACAGCCAGAGAAACAATTCAATTGCTGCATCAGTCATTTCCCGGTCGTGTTATTTCGCGTTTTGGAGATCAGAATTGGCCGCCTAGATCGTGCGATTTAACACCATTATATTTTTTACTTTGGGGTTTTTCGAAGTCGATGGTTTACGCGAATAAGCCGACGACGACTCAAGCATTAAAAGAGGAAATTGGACGCTGCATTAATGAAATACCGCAGCATTCATGCAAAACGGTCATTGAAAATTTCATTAAAAGATCGCGTGCATGCCAGCAAAGCCGCGGCGGCCATCTGCACGATATATTGTTCCATACATAACCTCATTCTGTCTACTTTACGATATAATAAAGTTTGACGATTTTTTTTTAATTTCTGTGTTTTATTTAAAATTTAAAAATTGCGTTCTTCTTGGGACACCCTTTATATGATCATATATGGGCATATATTATCATAAAAGTCCTTGCATTTCTCTGTCTCTGAATTTGGTAAAATTGATCAAGTTTAAGCTGAGCTTATACAAAATATATGGGCAAAGTCGATTTTAAGAATGACGTAGAGAAATTTGCATGCCATTTGATTAATAAAAATTTAAAAATATTTATTTCTTTATAAAAAATATTATAACATTTTTTTTATTCGGACCTAAATCCGTTTACTTAATTTTGGTTAATTTTGATTAAGGAGGGCATTGTTCCCACTCGAGTGGGCTAAAGAGGTTAGGGTTGATGACACATTTTCTAAGCCCTGTCTCTGCAATATGTACCTGCAACTACGTTCGAACATGTTTGCGTGTGTTTATAGCACGCGGCAGAACTAAAAGTTTCACGAAATCTGCTTAATCTCATATGGCATCATTGGCAAGAAATGGATAAGAAAACGAAAGCAAACTTTTTCAATATTACTTTACTCCATCCAAAATAAAAAAAAAATCTCCAAAACATCTAAAATATTATAAAGTGTGTGTCATTCGTATTTAGTTCAAGATCAGTTCTATGAACTAATAAACAAATAATAAATATCACAAATTTCAAATAGAAATTACAATAAATTTAATAGAAATATTTATACATATATGAAAAATTTGTAAACGGTTTTCAATCCCACTTTACTATTTTTGTACTGATTTTTAGTAAAAAAATTATTATTAAGCAAATCTTTTTGCTATTTACATTTTACAAATTGCAGAAGTTTTACAGAATATTTACAAATTTTTGTTGCTAACTTCAGAAATCATTTTACAAATTTTTGAAAAACGATGTGCTAAAATTTACAAAAAAAATTTACTAATTTTAAAAAAGTGGATTTTGAAGGAAATGTTATTTCTAATTAAAACTTACACCTATAAAGTTAAATTTCCTAAAAATGTTACATAGATTACAGAAATGGATCGGAAGTGAAGATACCGACTCATGTCTAAAAATAGGACATCCACTTAAAATAGAACAAAAAAGTTTTTTTAGTTCAAAAATCTGCCCTTAAAACAATTAATATATGACCTTAAAAACAAAAAAAAAAATACTAAAATATTTTTCAAAACAAAAATTACCAAATTAAAGAAAAAGGATAAATTCGTTTATGTTTTTATAATTTTTAAGCCTTTGATTTTTTTAATGTTGTCTAAAATATTTTTTTGAAAAAAAAAATAAATAAATAAAATAAAAAAATTTAGTAAATTTTTTTTGCTGATTTTAGCAAACAGATTTTGAATTCCACTTTACAAAAAATTTACTAAAATTTAGTAGCGGCTACTAATTTTTTCTATTAATCATTGTACTACACATCAGCAGACATATGTTGCTAAGATTAGCAAACGAAATACCGCTGGGCTCAAATTAGCAAAATTTCCCGTAATAACAGCAAAATTTTCAGTTGCCTTTACAGACTTTTTTTTGTGACTGTATGTAGGGTGGCGCAAAAATAACCTTCCAATGTTTTTTGGCTGTAATTTAAAAAAAAATGAAAAACTTTGATTCTTCTTGTGGATTATTTTTATTTGGTCTTTTAATTTTTTTTACATCAAGTCGAGAATATGATGTCATGTAAATGGCCGCCGCCGCAGTTGATTGTCATTTGAGCCCTTTTTATGTCATTTTCCATCACTTTGGCCAAAACTTCCGGCGATAGGTCCTCACATTCTTGACGGATATTGTCTTTAAGAGCTGCAAGAGTCTGAGGCTTGTTGACATAAAACCGCGACTTCAAAAAGCCCCACAAAAAGAAGTCTGGAGCGGTAAATCGGGCGATCTTGCTGGCCAGTGCAAATCGCCAAAACGAAATGCATCCTTCAGCATATCGGTTGTGGCACGTGCAGTGTTTGGCGTTGCACCGCCCTGTTGGAACCACATGTTTTCCAATCCCAATTCATCAAGTTGCGGCAAAAAGAACTCGTTGATCATTGCTCTGTAGCGCTCACCATTCACAGTAACCGTTTGGCCCGCGACGTCTTCGAAGCAAAAAGGGCCGATGACTCCTCCAGCGAAAACAGCACATTATACAGTGACTTTGAGCGGGTGTAATGGCTCTTCGTGGGTTACACGCGGATTTTCAGTGCCACAGAAGCGTAAATTTTGCTTATTTACGTACCCGCTAAGATGAAAATGGGCCTCATCACTCCTGATTATTTTTGATGAAAAATCATCTTCATTATTGCTCAAATAGTAACCAATATTCCGCCACCTTGTATTATTTATCATGTATGCCCATGTATGATCATATATATTTCGATTTTTACATTGGTAGCAGAAAAGTATTTTTTTTTATATAAGTCCAAAAATCTTAAGAAAGAGCTGCTTTAAAGCTCAAAAATGAAAAATCTAAAAAAGTATGAATTAAAAAAGTAAAAATGGCAAAAAGACATATTTGTCTTCTCTGATGATCATATACGATCATATCAGGTATGTTCTCATATATTTCCATATATCTTTAGAACCGAAATTTGAGGATATGTGGGTGTATTTAATCATGTATTATGATATACGTCTATATACCCTCAAATTTGGAATCCGAAAATATATATTCATTTATGAGAATATATTTGACTATGCATGGACGTATATGATCATGCATGCTCATGTACAAGCCCATGTATGATCATGTATGTTGATATATATTTCAATTTTCAAATGGGCATACAAAATTTTATACCTTTGAATCATTGGAAATGTTTAGTCATTTTTAATAACTTCCTAAAAGCATTCCTAATAATTGAAGTTTTTTTTTTTTGGGCGTAAACAACAAAAAAAATTTGTAAGAACCCATTAAACTTTAAAAAATAGGTGTGTGTTGATTTGAAAATACATAAAACGATTTTTTTAAATCTATTGCACAAAATTCTGCCGCCATCAATACAGTCATCAAATTAAAAGCTAAAAAAATTCGTTTGTAGTTACTATTTCAAAATTGTTGTACAAAATTGTTTAAAGCTTTTACAAACATGCAATCGTCAATTTAATTGTTAATTTGTATTACTCAAGCATTACGAGTATTTTTATCTTTTAGTACAACACTCGTTTTACAGCAAATTTTTAAATGATAATGTTATTGTAAAATTAGTTAAAATTTTTCTATCATGTATGTAAATTTATGTATCATGTATGTGTGCCTGAGGCTACATAGTTTTCTCGCCTCTATTATGTGTACGAGTATTAGCCCTTTAGGTTATGTGTCATTGTTTCTAATAATGGTGCTTTTTTGTGCCTTTGTTTTTTGTGTTCTAAGTACTAAAAATGCATTATGCTCTTAAATGGGTTTTAGGGTTAATTAGTCATGAGTATAATGATCTTAAGACAATAATAAGAAAAAAGTGTTATAGACTTTAAGTAAGAGATAAAAGAATGTAAAGTGATAAGTTGATTTAATAATAGACTGTATTGTTAAAAATATAATAATTGTAGCATATATTAGGGCTTTAAAATATTAATCGTATGTGTTATATCTTAAGGCTTGAAAGATATATTTCATAAAATTAAAATCAAAAGTTGTTTCTTTTAGTCTGTAGAAAATGGATCAAAGTTTTTAAAACAGCTTGTTTAAAATATATATAAAATATTTTCATAGGAATAATGACTTTTCTTATTACTTTATTTCTGGATGTATGATTTTCTTAAAAGAAAAATTATCTTTTAAATAGGTTAAACTAACAAAAATTGTTTAAGCCTAATAAATCTCTCCCACATTAGAACCTTTATTTGGTACAGTTCAAATTACATGACAGCACTGCAAAAAAGAAGAAAAAAAGAGGATTACTACATAAAATCTACATATTTATTCTTTGTGGTTTATCCAATCACTGTCACTAAACATGACACCACATACTGGTGGTAACAATTTCAAAATATGTGCAAGAGCTTTGCAATACTATCAACTTTATTATTTAAATATTATATTATAGAAAAAAATGTTAACACTACTTGTTTAAATGTTGAAAACCTCAAATATTTGAAAATTCTACATCGTCAGGTGAATTGCAAAACAACTTAACTAACATTTTCCAGTTTTTAGCAGGATAAAAAAAAAAACACGATAGACACTGTAACAAATTTGCATGGTTGGCATTCAATACCTATTCATAATAACGGTAGTTGGTAACCACAGCCACTTTAATCCCGATATTAAAATTTTAAAATTGCAATTCCATTGAAGGCATGTTTCGTTTTGTATAAATGGGTTAATTGAACTATTTTACCGGTTAAGCTTTAAAATATCTTAAACTACCGTTATAATAACGCTAAACTACCGAAACATCGATTTATAAAAGTATTTCACAGATATAACAAAAATTAACAGGTATTATTGTGAAGTAAACCCCGTGATATTAGAAGGCACATGCCAATATTGGGATCGCAGTTTCAAAATGTTGATATCGGTATTGATCAGGGCGGTCTAGACAACTACCGTTATAATCAAAAGGTATTGCTTGCCAACTATGCAAATTTGTTTAGAAAATTGATACTTTTAATTCTGAAGGATAACAGTTTGTTCAGAAATGTACACTCAAAGTCAAAAAAGGTCAGATCAGAGTAGATCTCATTATATCATATGATCTAATTAGATCTCCAAATTGGGCACAAATTTGAGATCTAATTAGATTAACTCCTATCTGGCCACAAAAATTACCAAAAATTTCCAGGTCCTTTTAGTCATTTTATTTCATCTCATTTTTAGTTTCCAGGTCCTCTTAGTCCATAAACATTATGTATATGTCATATACGTTCATGCAGTATATGACAATATATCTTCGAATCCGAAATTTGAGGGAATATGGCCGTACATGGTCATGTAAGGTCATATGTTAATAATATATGAGCATATGCAATCATATATGACCCTATATGGCCATATACACTTTAGAATCCGAAGATATATGGTCATATATGTGATCATGTGTTGTCATATATTGAACCATACATGAACGAATACGACTATGTATGCCCATGTATGATCATATGCAAACCCATGTGTGATCATACACTTAAAAAGTTTGTAAGTTAAAATAACTGAAAATATCATTTAAAAGAAATGATATTTCATTTAAAAACCGGTCTACTTAATTTTCATTTAAATTAAATGCCATTTGTTATTTATTTTTAAATGTTGATTAATCAACTGACACATCCATAAGAAACAAATGATATAATCAGTTAAAATAAATGTCAAAATTTTACCTACCAATCCTTAAAAAATAAATGTTTTTTTCATTTATTTGAAATTATTTCCGTTTTTGTATTTTTTGTTTTTTTTTAAATATACTCGTACACTACAAAATGTATGTATGCATATGAAGCTATAAACACTTTTTGTATGAATGTGTTTGTATATGTATGTGTGTTTATGAAGTTCTTGTAATTTGTATTGAAAAATTTTGTATATATACAACCAATTTAAATAAAAAAAAAAACAAATTGAAATTTTTTGAATATTTTTTTTTTGAAACAGACAGCAAACAAAATTTAAATTTGTAATAACTGTTACGGACACAAATAAACCACAAGTTTCCGTTTTGTGGGTAAATTTTTATTAAATTTCAAACAAATGAAAAAAATACATGGAACTGAAAAAAATCTGTAAATGATAGTAAATTATTTCGAATAAATGTATAAAAAAGTTAATATAGATATTTCTTTGAAAAACAAATGTATGTTCCTTTATTTTTAAATGGAACGGCAAACTTTTTTATTAAACTACAAACAGTTAACTACATAATATTCTGAGTGTATATATTTCGATTTATACATGGGTAATTAGATTTCAGCATATCAGATCTAATCTTTTTACACAGGCTCTCTAATTTTTTTTCAATTAAAAATTCTGTTGAATAACAAGACCGAAATTAATTAATTAATTGATAAATTTTGAAAATTTATTCAATTACAAAATAATCAATTTTAAAACTTTAAGACCTTAGTAATTATTGATCATTTTTTTAATTGCATCAATTACAAATTAAATTGAATATGACTTAAATTTTTCAATTAAAAGTAATTGAAGGAATTTAAGAGACCTTTATTTTTTTTTTTTTTTGTGTAGTTCATTTATCGTAGAAATCCGAAATCATAATCTGATTTTTCATAATTTTGTTAGTTATGTGGTTTTGCATTTCACTTTACGATATAAATATTTTCTAGAGTAAGTACACAAAAGTCCCAAACTAACATAAATAGTTCTAAATAGGTAATGAACCATACAATTTTGTGTTGTGGCAGAAGACTATCAAATGAAAAGGTAGGGTAGATAAATATTTATACAAAGATGATAAGATTTAAGTTAAAAATTCAAAATATCAAATAATTTTAAATTAAGGAACGAATGAGGATGTGTTTTTTTTTTACTTTTTCGAAGTAGTTCTATTTTTAACTTGGGGAATTTCTCTACTTTTAAAAGCAGAGTGGCATTTTAGGATATATACAATAATATAAAGAAGCAAATATGGGGCCTAGAATCAAGATACGCTTTCAACTTTTGAAGCAGTACACGACATTGATTAGAATGCTTTACTCTGGGATTTTTGAGGTTCCGATGCAAAAATAGATATATGTAGAATACACGGAAAAAATAACATATACGTCCGTACATAATTCAATGTAGATGACCATAAGTCCCATTTCACACATAGAAACTTTTGTTGCTGCAATTCTTGTCAATTCTCTTTTAAACTTGTCTTATTGTTCACACAGATAAATTTTTTTTTCAGCAATGTTCGTCTGCATTTGGCTTAAAATGAATGAATAATAAAACGAGAAATGAAGGATAACAGTTTGTTCAGAAATGTACACTCAAAGTCAAAAAAGGTCAGATCAGAGTAGATCTCATTATATCATATGATCTAATTAGATCTCCAAATTGGGGACAAATTTGAGATCTAATTAGATTAACTCCTATCTGGCCACAAAAATTACCAAAAATTTCCAGGTCCTTTTAGTCATTTTATTTCATCTCATTTTTAGTTTCCAGGTCCTCTTAGTCCATAAACATTATGTATATGTCATATACGTTCATGCAGTATATGACAATATATCTTCGAATCCGAAATTTGAGGGAATATGGCCGTACATGGTCATGTAAGGTCATATGTTAATAATATATGAGCATATGCAATCATATATGACCCTATATGGCCATATACACTTTAGAATCCGAAGATATATGGTCATATATGTGATCATGTGTTGTCATATATTGAACCATACATGAACGTATACGACTATGTATGCCCATGTATGATCATATGCAAACCCATGTGTGATCATACACTTAAAAAGTTTGTAAGTTAAAATAACTGAAAATATCATTTAAAAGAAATGATATTTCATTTAAAAACCGGTCTACTTAATTTTCATTTAAATTAAATGCCATTTGTTATTTATTTTTAAATGTTGATTAATCAACTGACACATCCATAAGAAACAAATGATATAATCAGTTAAAATAAATGTCAAAATTTTACCTACCAATCCTTAAAAAATAAATGTTTTTTTCATTTATTTGAAATTATTTCCGTTTTTGTATTTTTTGTTTTTTTTTAAATATACTCGTACACTAACTACAAACAGTTAACTACATAATATTCTGAGTGTATATATTTCGATTTATACATGGGTAATTAGATTTCAGCATATCAGATCTAATCTTTTTACACAGGCTCTCTAATTTTTTTTCAATTAAAAATTCTGTTGAATAACAAGACCGAAATTAATTAATTAATTGATAAATTTTGAAAATTTATTCAATTACAAAATAATCAATTTTAAAACTTTAAGACCTTAGTAATTATTGATCATTTTTTTAATTGCATCAATTACAAATTAAATTGAATATGACTTAAATTTTTCAATTAAAAGTAATTGAAGGAATTTAAGAGACCTTTATTTTTTTTTTTTTTTTGTGTAGTTCATTTATCGTAGAAATCCGAAATCATAATCTGATTTTTCATAATTTTGTTAGTTATGTGGTTTTGCATTTCACTTTACGATATAAATATTTTCTAGAGTAAGTACACAAAAGTCCCAAACTAACATAAATAGTTCTAAATAGGTAATGAACCATACAATTTTGTGTTGTGGCAGAAGACTATCAAATGAAAAGGTAGGGTAGATAAATATTTATACAAAGATGATAAGATTTAAGTTAAAAATTCAAAATATCAAATAATTTTAAATTAAGGAACGAATGAGGATGTGTTTTTTTTTTACTTTTTCGAAGTAGTTCTATTTTTAACTTGGGGAATTTCTCTACTTTTAAAAGCAGAGTGGCATTTTAGGATATATACAATAATATAAAGAAGCAAATATGGGGCCTAGAATCAAGATACGCTTTCAACTTTTGAAGCAGTACACGACATTGATTAGAATGCTTTACTCTGGGATTTTTGAGGTTCCGATGCAAAAATAGATATATGTAGAATACACGGAAAAAATAACATATACGTCCGTACATAATTCAATGTAGATGACCATAAGTCCCATTTCACACATAGAAACTTTTGTTGCTGCAATTCTTGTCAATTCTCTTTTAAACTTGTCTTATTGTTCACACAGATAAATTTTTTTTCAGCAATGTTCGTCTGCATTTGGCTTAAAATGAATGAATAATAAAACGAGAAATGAAAAAAACAAAACGAATTGCCGAGAACAAGCAACTCCGTACCAATTACCACTATTATTTCCCTCTCTCTCCTACAAACTCAAGAATTGCTCTGTGTGAAATGGGACTAAATATTCTCAAATCTGACCATACAACTTCGGTTCCAAAATTTGAGGGTGTTTTACCGTACATGGTTATATATGATCTATTTGATCATGTATTTTATAATAATTACATATGGAAATCGACTCTGAATCACTTTCTGAATTTATTTAACTATTATTTTCCATCCGTCCGCGTGTCCATATAATCTTTGTTATCAAACTACAGGTCGTAATATAAAGATATTTGGATAAAAGTTGGCTTTCTAGTGACCCAGGGACGAACCCTATTGACATTGTATGGTTTGAGACTAAACTAAAAGTTTTCTTAAGAAATATTTTTTGACTAAAGTAAGCCGGTCGAAACCCGTTGAAAATTGTGAGTATTTAGGTTAAGAATTTGCAGATCCTCAGAAAAATTCAAACCTACATAAGAGTGCACAACAAGCCGACTTTTGGACTTAACTGCATGTCCTATGTTTGGATATGAGTCGATTGTTAATAGTATCTAATCTTGTTCATACTTCACAACTTGTTATATGTTGCAGTGTCGTGCACTGAGGACAAGTAGAGACTGTCGAATGTTAACCCGAGTATTATGAAGTGTTCTGCAGCTGGAATTCTGACATCATCGACTTTTACATCCAGTTCTAGGCTCACTTCCTTCGCCCGTGTGGTGAACAGCATCGCCGATGATTTGGCGGGGACCAGCAGTGAAGAAGCTGGTATGACGATAGAGATACATGTGTTTTTGTCAGTGCCGTGGTTACTTGCCGTAACCGTAAAGTCATTGGCATACGATATTATTTTTACCCCTGGAAGTTTAGGAAGCTAAAAGCTAAACAAGATGCGGAGGAGAACTCCACCCTGTAATACTCTTTGTTTAACTCTACAGGGTTTCGACTTATTGTTTTTAAACTCCAAATATTAATGATGGCCACACATATTACTCACGATCCACCTCTTTGTGTTGTTGATGAGGTTAGAGCTGATTATATCTCTGAAGAGAATGGGGTGGTTAATTGTGACAACCGCTTTTAACAGGTCAAGCGCAACGAGGACTGAATGCTCACATAGTTTCCTGAACCACAGGACGGCAAATATATGAGGTGATTGAAGTTAAAGCTGTTGTGGTGCTATGATGTTTTCGGAATCCTTGCTCATATTCTGCAGCTTTTAGGTGTTCCTTCAGGCTGGGGAAGAGAAGTGCCTCAAGTTTTTTTTGCCATTGGTAATAGAAGGGAGATCGGTCTGTATGAGTCTTCCTGGATCGCGTGTATCCCTGGTTTCATTATAGACACCACTTTACCCATTTTTCAGACCCCTCGTATAACCATAGTAGAAAGAGACAAACTGAGGACTTTGTTCATATACTCGACTCCCGGTATATGCAGATTTTTGATTATCAGCTTGAAATTTCCATCTGAATGCCTTTTAATGTAATAGTGTTTTTTACAAGATCTGAAACTTCGCTCGATTTCATTGACTGGAAGATCATAGATTTTCCTCATAATGCTCCATTTGCTCTTGTCTCTCTCTCTCTCTCTCTGGATGTTCTATAAACTGTGGGCCAAAAAGGTTCGCACGTCTCATATGCTCCTTCTATATAATTGTCGCTTAATGAAATTGCGACGCTATCAACACGTTTCGTTGGATTTTAGAGAGAAAAAACTTTCTGTCAACATAATTTCTGTAATTAATTTTAGCTCAACTACAGTTAGATAAATTGTATTTAATACCCTAATATCGTACTGACAAAACAAAACTGCAGATCTTAAATAGTTCATTGAACACAAAAACAACAATAACCTACAGTGGGAAGCAAAACTGTCCGGATGTTTTGCATTAAGGAAGTAAAATAATGAAAATAATACAAATATAGGTATATTACCAAATATATGTATTTTTTTTATTTAATTGAACATTATTCTAAATTATAAAGCACAAAAACTCATAAATATAAATTGCTTCAAAAAAATAAAAAAATTAAAAACCGAAAATTCACTATTCGAAACTTTTGCACTTTTGTATGCGGGGTTTGTTAAAACCAATTAACGTTGCCAATTTAATATTTCGTCCAAAGGCCTTTATTTTTAATTACGCTTTCAATACGTTTTAGCATACTCTCCACCAAGAGCTCGCCATTCATGTTGTATTCTCTCCCAAAGCTCGTCAACATTTTTTGTTGGGTTTTCATATGCTTCCAGCCTTCTTTTCACAATTGCCCATAAATTTTCTATAGGATTCAGGTTTGGGCTTTGTGCAGGCCATTCTATTGTGCCAAAAGTTTGGTTTTGTAGCCAGCTTTTAACTATTTTGGCCGTGTGCTTCGGATCGCCGTCTTGCTGAAAAACAACTTCTTCGGTTGGATAAGGACTCTCGTCAACAAATTCTGGTAAATTTGTGTGTAGAATATACAGGTTATCCTCCTTCTTTATTATACCTTGGATTCTTACCAAAGGTCCAATGTTCCATCAAGTAAAACATGCCCACACCATTATACTGCCGCCACAATGTTTCATGGTTTCCTTCACATGGTGCTTTTGGATGCGCTTACACGGACTATGCCAATAGTTATCTATTCCATCAGACTGTTATCAGTTGACTTTCGTTTCGTCGCTTCAAATAACCCATTTCCAGTCATCTACTGTCCAATTTTTGTGGGATTTATAGAAATGAAGTCGTTTTTTCATATTTCTATCGGAAAGTGCTAGCTTTTTCTTTTTCACACTGACATCTAAACTAATTATATTTAATGCGCGTCTAACCGTCCAGGTAAGGATGTCAGTTTCCTTACCAATACTTTTTGCAGCATTTTTCGAGGTCTTGATGTCCTTATTATGTAGCAAACGTTCAATCTGATAGGCATCGCCATCAGAAAGCAGTCATGGTCGACGCCCTTGGTTATTATTGCAAGCTAAATTACGTCGTTTTTTTATATCATTTACCGTGGATTTACTTAAATTAAATTTTTCAGCATATTTACGGCATGAATAGTTATTTTTGCAACAAATTTATCACATTGTTTTCAATGTCAGTTGGCGTTTTTCACATTTTTAAAGATCTTTTCATTTTTTATTTAAAAATCAAGTTAATCACTTTACAGGTCAAACAATAATGCACAAATAGAGCAATAAAAGCTTGATAACGAGATGGCAACAAACAAAAAAAAAAAAAAAACCAACGAGTCAAATACCGTTACATTTAACAGAGCAACATCGTGATAAGTGTCGGAATAGTGAATTTTTTATTTTTTTTTAATTTTTTGAAGCAATTTCTTATGAGTTTTTGTGCTTTATAATTTAGAATAATGTTCAATTAAATAAAAAAAAAATACATATATTTAAAAATACACCTATATTTGTATTATTTTCATTACCTTACTTTCTTAATTCAAAACATCCGGACAGTTTTCCTTCCCACTGTATGTATGTGAATAAATACGTTCACACTATGCTCAAAATCTAAACCGTATTCCTTATATCAAGTTTCTTTTTTTCTTCTTTAAATTGTTTTGGACTTAAAGATTATTAAACATTAATTTTAAAAATTCTGTTAGATTTCTTCGATCTTCTTGATTTGTATATTCATTTAAAATTAGCTTAAGATCGCTTTTTTATTTAAAAAAATATATAATTTTAATTATTTATTTATCCCAGTATTTCGTCACCACATTGAGTGACTTCTTCTGGGGAAATTTTGTTTATAATTAATCAATTTTAATTAATTAATACAAAAAAATGTCCCCTAAAGAAGTCCCCCAATGTGGTGACGAAACATTGGGATAAATAAATAATTATAATTAATTTTTATAAATAAAAAATATACCTTAAAGTCATTTTAAACTAATAACATTAATTATATTTATAAAAAGTAAAAAAAAAAATATATTTTCCACTTCATTTTTGAATTTGCATACAAAAAGGATGCATTTATAATACATGAAATTGTGTTTCTGTTGGAAATATTACTGATGTGCACTGCACACTTTTAGACAAAAAATAAATCAACTTTATGTAGAAAATTCTCAAGCCAGAATCTGTTGCTTTACTATTAGGTAAACAAAAAATATAAAAAATGTATTTTATTCTCAATATAATTCTGATTTCGAGGTATAGAAAAAGGTCGATAGATTCAAGTTTAAATTAGCTATTTTAAAACTACATCAAATTTGTGCATATACTGTAAACTAAACATACTTACACATGTTGTAAGTAAATTGTTGTAGTTGTATGAATTGTATGTAATCTTAAACAACATCAACATACAGTACATACACAAAAAGTATATTATCGATTAACTTGAGTGGCAAGCAATTTATGTATTAAAAGCGTAACTAAAAGAGATCAACAACTACGAACAAACGGACAAATAAATAGACAGACAGACAATCGAATAAAACGCAGTAGTCATTGCAAGTCAACCATACAATTTTTAATGTAGTCTGTCTCTCTGTATGTGTTCGTCTGTCAGTCAGTTCCCAGCAAAACTTTGGTAATGGGTGCGATATTCTCATGCGTTACCTTGTAATAATAGCTCGTTACCTTTTTCATTATTTGCAAGCATAAAGTAATAAGTTACTGATTATTGATTACGTAATATATGATTTATAAATGTAAAGTAATAATTTTTTTGTAAGCAAAAGGATAATGTATGTTTGTTTTGACAACACCAGAGAAAAAACGAAGCGTAGTTTTTGGCTGGCAACTAGAGTTCCCTGGTTCGATTCCCATCATGACCACATTATTTTTAATAACGTTTAAAATATTTGTAATAATTTTTTTTTAATAAAAATTCCTCTTTTTTGAAATCTATTATTAGACACATTACTCTTTCCATTCTCGTAACCATATAAGTAACCCGTTATATTATCGCCTCTATAGTAATGGATACACTCAGAAAAAAAAGTTAGTAGAAAAATTTGTAAACGGTTTTCAATCCCACTTGACTATTTTTGTTCTGATTTTTAGTAAAAAAATTATTATTTAGCAAATCTTTTTGCTATTTACATTTTACAAATTACAGAATTTTTACAGAATATTTACAAATTTTCGTTGCTAATTTCAGAAATTATTTTACAAATTTTTGAAAACCGATTTGCTAAAATAAGCAAAAAAATTACTAATTTTAAAAAAGTCGATATTGAAGGAAATGTTATTTCTAATAATTTAAACTTATACATACAAACTTAAATTGCCCTAAAATGTTACATAGGATTAAAAAAGGGATCGAAAGTGAAGATACCGACTCATGTCTGAAAATAGGACATCCAATTAAAATAGCACTAAAAAGGGTTTTTTAGTTCTAAAAATCAGCCTTAAAAACAATTAAATTTAACCTTAAAAGTAAAAAAAAAATTGACTAAAATATTTTTCAAAAAGGAAATTACCAAATTAAAACAAAATAATAAATTCGTTTATGTTTTAACAATTTTTAAGATTTTTAAGCCTTTGATTTTTTTTTTTATTTTGTATAAAATATTTTTTAAAAATATAATCAAAATTTTTGATGCTCGATAAAAAAAAAATAAATCTAAAACTTTGTACTAATATTATTAGTATTTAGTAATTTTTTTTGCTGAGTTTAGCAAACAAATTTTAAATTCCACTTTACAAAATGTCTACTAAAATTTAGTAGCGGCTACTAATTTTTCTAATAATTTCATTGTACTACACGTCAGCAGACATGTGTTGCTAAGATTAGCAA
Organism: Eustalomyia histrio; assembly: GCA_949748255.1. Classification (NCBI taxonomy): domain Eukaryota; kingdom Metazoa; phylum Arthropoda; class Insecta; order Diptera; family Anthomyiidae; genus Eustalomyia; species Eustalomyia histrio. The sequence continues at coordinate 68,098,265 of OX456524.1, read as the reverse complement.
AAAATACCGCTGGGCTCAAATTAGCAGAATTTCCCGTAATAACAGCAAAATTTTTAGTTGCCATTACATACTTTTTTTGGTGAGTGAGTATATACATTACTTTGAGGCTCAAAGTAAGTGTGTAGCCCCTATGGCTACACACTACTTTACACATTATTTGGTTATGTGTGGTTTTGCTGGGTTACTCTGGCTCTATTTGACTTTTGTACTGTATGTAGAGTAGTAACTGACCACAGCTGTTTTTAATGTAAATATGTCTGAAGTTTTTTTTTTATTTTTTTTTGCTGTGCTTAAAGTTTATTACTCTTTTGCATGTAGATGTTGTACACTCACCAAAAAAAGTCTGTAATGGCAACTGAAAATTTTGCTGTTATTTCGGGAAATTTTGCTAATTTGAGCCCAGCGGTATTTTTTTTTGCTAATCTAAGCAACACATGTCTGCATGTTAGTAGCCGCTACTAAATTTTAGTAAACTTTTTGTAAAGTGAAATTTAAACCAAAATCAGCAAAAAAAAATTTACTAAATATGATTTGTAAAATATATCAAAATTTTAATTTATAAAAAAATATTATTGAAATGCACAAATTAATTTAATTATTTTTAGATACACTTGTTACATTTTAAAGCTGCTAATTTCTCTTAAAATTGGTTTACGAATTTGAATATACAAATTTATATTTTTTTATTTTATTTATTTTTTTCAAAAAAATATTTAAAAAAAAGCAAAGGCTTAAAAAAATAGTAAAAACATAAACGAATTTATGATTTTGTTTTTATTTGCTAATTTTTGATTTGAAAAATATTTATATCTTAATACCCCAACCGAGCACTAGCAACAAAGGCTTTTGGCTCGTTGTAGCGAAAACAGAGCACAGCCTCTGGTGGGAATAGTATTTTTTTTTTTTTGGATTCCAAGGTCAAATTTTAATTAGTTTTAGATTTTTAGAACTAAAAAAGTTTTTTTTGTCTGTTTTAAGTGGATGTCATATTTTTGGACATAAGTAGGTTATTTTTCAGCATATGTAGCATTTTAAAGCAATTTAAGTTTGTATGAATAAATTTCAATTATTAGAAATAAGATTTCCTTCAATATCCTCTTTTTTAAAATTAGTAAATTTTTTTTGCTAATTTTAGCAAATCGATTTTGAAAAATTTGTAAAATGATTTATGAAGTTGGCAACAAAAATTTGTAAATATTCTGTAAAAGTTCTGTAATTTGTAAACTATAAATAGCAAAAAAGTTTACTAAATAAAATTTTGTTTACTAAAGATCAGTACAAAAATATTGAAAAGCGTTTTCAAGTTTTGCTACTAACTTTTTTTGTGAGTGTATATTTTTATTTTGTACTATTCTATATTGAGATGCTACTGTTGATATCAAGTGGTATTTATTTGATAACAATTCAAACTTAGCAATTTTTCCAATTTTGTATACAGTTTTACAGTAAAGCTGGGTTATAACAAAATTATAGAAGCAAAATGTTTTGTTTTTCTATGTACTTTGTATAATGATTTCTTATTTTTGTGTAATATTACATGCAAAGTGTTGAAATAAACATTAAATGTGTAAAATTTTGTTTTTTTTTGTAATAATAGAGATTTTGTGTTGCCAATTAAACATATTTTGCCTAAAATTTTAGTTTTGTGTGAAAAATCTAAATTTTAAACATGAAATGTGTAACTGAATTTTATATGTAAAATTACACACTTAATGTGTACAATTCTTAAATTTACATATGCTAGAGAAATTTACCCAATTTCAATTAGGTATTTGTTATTCTTTTATAAATTGGGAAAATTTAAAATTAGTGTGCTTATAAATAAAGTAGAATCTTAAAATTTTGATTTGATTTTTTTTAGGTTTTACTGTATATTTTTTTAAAGCTAGAAGTATTTTAAACCGGCAGTTAAGCACATGCGCTTAAGTTGTGTTCTGTTCTTCTGCATTTTTATATTTATGAAATTCTCATTATAAACATTTGTGCTGTCATGTTATTTTTTATTTTTTTTGCTGTAAACATTAATTTTCACAGATAATACAAATGGCTAACATAAAACAGGTAGTAAATTTGTTACAAAACTTTATTTGTTTTTAATGGCAACATTAATTGCAAATATTGCAATACGAAAATGTTTCAAAATCGTGTGAAGAATTTTTTTGCTACAAAAATTATATTCCTCTTCGGTATTAAATGTCCACTCTAGAGCGACATTTATTTTTTTTTAATTTGCCTTAAATTGATTGGGGATTCTGAATAGGAATTTGACATATAATTTTAAAAATACAAAATAGCGGATGATTTTTTTAAAAAGTGATCAGGTTTTTATCAAATATTTTATTTTTTTTTAACGGTTTTAAAAAATTCCCATGTAATTTATGAGAGCGCACCCCAAGGCATCTCTTGGGCTGTAAAGATTATCTCGGGTTGTAAAGAGTATTTTTACTTGCGGTACTTTTTTTGCAACCTAACCTAAATAATTTTTAATTTTAAATCAGTTTCGTTGTTGGAGACCAGCAAAAAATTTCGAAAATTAAATATTCGCCATATTGGATTCAGCAGTTTCAAAATCTGATTCGTATTGAGGCACTCCCAAAACTTTCCGATAAAAAATTTAATATCAATGTCGTATTCAGCAATCTCAAATTTATAAATTTTGAATTTTAAAGCAAATTTCGAAACTTTCCTAAATCATACGCCATATTGTTTCTTAAATTTTGAATTTTATAAATCTAATAGCAGATTCCAATTAAGTGACCCCAATAATTTTCAAAAAATTTTAAAAGCAGAGCTTAAAATTTCTAAACAAAAAGTATGGTAATGCACTGGGAGAATTATTTACATTATATTAATGATTTTTTTTACTTAATCCATTAAAAAATGTTAATAAATAAATTAAGTTTTTTTTTTAAAAATTTAAAGAAAAGCTTCATTTTATTTATTGTATTTCATACACTCAATGAAAAAGTTTCATTAAAGTCGATTTCATAAATTTTCATTCGCTTCGTGATTAAGATTTCATTAGTTTACTAAAAAATTTCATTAAAACTCGCCCAAGAAAATTCTCTCCTGCGATATATTTAATAATTGCCTTGTAATAAAAATATGTTACCTTTTGCATAATTTTAAAACATAAAATAATGACTTAGTGATTACCAATTACATGTTGCATGTAAGCATAAGGGTTACTTATATATTTTAAACAATCAAATATTATATTTGTGTATTACTCAGGATGTATATATATCTCGCCTAATAATCACATATCACAGGTTCGAATCCCAGCGTGACCTCGTTATATTTAATAAACAAATATTTTTTTAGTCTGGTTCGAAATCATAGAAAATTATTATTTTGAAATGAAAGAAGTTTCTTATTTTTTTATTTAGTAATCAAGAAGTTATTTACCCGAGTAAAAAAAATGTATCTGGTGAAATAGTTAATGTTATCCAATTTGATATTCTCTAATATCAAGCTGATCTAAATTGATCCGAAAAATGGCAGATCTAATTATATCCATCAATTTAGGGATTAGGTAAGAACCAAATTTATCTGAAAAAGGCTAGATTGAATTGTATCAAATAAGTTCCAACAATATAATATATATTTTGAATCTAATTTATTTTTAATAACATATTCGAAAACATATACATATACGAAAACTTTAAATTAAAAAATATTAAAATTATATTACAAACAATGCCTTCGCCATGATATGAACCCGGTCTGACAGAGTTGTAGTGAGCTAAGCACTCAGTAGTGTGTGGCTGACTTAATTAAGACTACATTTTTGGTAAAATTTGGTAAAAATTTATACATATCATGGCGGAATTAATAAGGCTAAATTAGTACTGTATTTACACTCAGAAAAAAAGTTGGTAGAAAATCGCAAACTATTTTCAATCCCACTTTACTATTTTTGTACTGATTTTTAGTAAAAAGTAATCAATTTTTTTACATTTTACAGATTACAGAATTTTTACAGAATATTTACAAATTTTTGTTGCTAAATTCAGAAATCATTATATAATAAATACAAAGTATATCTTAATTCCCTAAACGAGCACTAGCAACGAAGGCTTTCAGCTTTTTGTTACGAAAAAAGACCAGAGCCTTTGGTGGAAATCGAACCCACAACCCCCGCACTGATAAGCTAGCACGCTACGATAAAAAAAACCATAAATTTGTATACTTGAATTCGTAAGGCAATTTAAAAAGAAATGAGCAGCTTTAAAGTGAAACTAGTGTATCTTAAAATAATTGACTTAATTTGTGCATTTTAATAATTTATTTTTATAAATTAAAATTTTGCTATATTTTACAATTCATTTAGTTAAGTTCACTATCTAAAATTGCAGTTTACTGCAATTTACTAAAATTTAGTAGCGCTTACTAATTTTTTATACTAATTTCATCGTACTAATATTAATAATATTTAGTAAATTTTTTTTGCTGATTTTAGCAAACAGATTTTAAATTTTACTTTACAAAAAGTTTACTAAAATTTATTAGCTTCTACTAATTTTTTCTACTAATTTCATTGTACTACACGTCAGCAGGCATGTGTTGCTAAGATTAGCAAAAGATACTTCTCGGCTCAAATTAGCAAAATTTCCCGTAATAACAGCAAACTTTCAGTTGCCAATACAGACTTTTTTGGTGAGTTTAACTGATTTTATATAATAATATATAACTATAAATAATATGATGTATAATTTCATATAATAAGATATTATTGACTGAGAAAAAAATGTAGATAAATATTTGTATTTAAAATAAAAAATATGTGAAGTTTTGAAAACAAAGATCATATATAATTTTATATGTACCTTAGTTTTTTTATACTAATTATATCCTATATCATATAAAAAATACTATATATAACAATATCTCAAATTTGTTTGCAAATATTGTACCATATATAATTATATATGGTTCTGTATTAGCCATATATAAATATATATGGTTGTGTATAAGTCATATATAAGTAAATATGGTTCGGTGTAAGCAATATATAATAATATACAGTATTATATATAATTTTATATGATAGAATATATATCATATCTCATCATATAAATCATATCTAATTTTATAAATATATATATATATATATATATATATGTGCACAGTGCATGTTACGGGGACGGTTTTTCGTTTCACAGGTTACTATGAAGACATTTTGATTCTTTGGAGACTGACCTCAAACATTACATTAATCTACTATATACACTGAAGACATTTTACTGGATACAGCGCATATTATAGGGACTTTTTTTGCTGTATATACAGATGTCTTCAAAGTATGCACAATGAATATATATATATATATATATATATATATATATATATATATATATATATATATATATATATATATATAAATATATATATATATATATATATATATATATATATATATATATATATATATATATATATATATATATATATATATATATATATATATATATATATATATATATATATATATATATATATATATATATATATATATATATATATATATATATATATATATATATATATATATATATATATATATATATATATATATATATATATATATATATATATATATATATATATATATATATATATATATATATATATATATATATATATATCTAGATGTGGGGCTATATATAGCACAATACGTGATAATTAAAAAAAATTAATGTAATATATAAATATATAGGGTCCGCCAAATAACTTTTTTTTTTTTTGAAATGCTATAAAAAAACTACTGAATATTTTCTCAAATTTCTTTTTTTATTTGAAAGTACAATTCTTCCGGTTAATAATTAAAAATAATTTCATTCAAATGTCCAGTAGCCTACACAATCGGTCCAATTTTTAAGCACATTATCGATAGCTTCACGAATATTGTCCTTTAAAGCGTCAATTGTCTCTGGCTTGTCGGCGTAACACTTATCTTTGACAGCACCCCACAAATAATAGTCCAACGGTATTAAATCGCAGCTCCGAGGTGGCCAAACGACATCAGCTCTGCGATCTTAAAAAACAGGGCGCAAAACATCGAGTGTAGCTTCGGCTGTGTGGCACGTAGCGCCGTCCTGTTGAAACCAAATGTTGCCAATATCCTCCTCTTCAATTTTTGTGAACAAAAATGCGTTCAACATGGCCCGATAACGATCGCCATTGACTGTAACGGCCACTCCTTGCTCATTTTCGAAGAAAAATGGCCCAATTATGCCTCTGGACCAAAATCCGCACCAAACAGTGACTCGTTTTGGGTGCATCGGCTTTTCAATGTATGCGTGCGGGTTTTCTGTGCCCCAAATGCGACAATTTTGCTTGTTTACATACTCGCCAAGATCAAAATGAGCATCATCTGAAAAGATGACATTGAAAAGATGACATTCTGCAACATTACCATGATTTTCAAAGTAATGTCGCAATATTTCCCAGCGTTGTTCAAGCGTATACACAACCATATTCGTTCAGCGGAATGATAAAACTAATTATCTGTCAAATCAGACATGAGCTAAGTGTTACCATTCACGAAATAAGCACTAGTTGAAAAAAAAAAAAAAACGTTAGATGGCGGACCCTATAGATGGTAATGCATACTGACATGTGAAAATATATTATTCGATGAGGCCACATATGATTATATCTAAAATTTTTAATCGGGTAGACACTAGATTACTAAATAAAAAATAAGAAAATTTTTTAATTTGGAAAAAATTTTCTATGATCTCGAACCTGACTAAAACTAAATTTTCATACATATAAGTATTAAAGATCAACTATAAAATAAAAACTTCACTACCCGGTTAAAAATAATCATATACGTGGATTCCCGATTTAACGAATTCGCGATTTAACGAACAGACAAAATTTTACATAAAGTACTGTGTATAACGAATTAAAATCCAATTTAGTACTCGGTTTAACGAACAAATATAAAAATACATATAAAAAAATACGTAAAACTTATTTAAATACATATGTATAATAAAATCATAATCTGGATTTCTGAATTTCTTCAAATAGATGGAGTGGTCAGTTGTAGTCTTGGTCGATATATTTTAACCGCCATTTCTGTTTGGTTCACATTTGTCAGTTTGTATTTGACAGTTTTGTTGGTGCATCTAACGCACCAATAATGTGTTAAAGTTCTTAAAAAAATATAAAAATCCCCAGTTTCGGTGAAAAATCATTGTGAGCGACGAGAGCTTCCTGAGGAAGCAATTTAAAAATGTTTAAAAAAATCTCAAAAACGTCAATAACAAGTTTGTTTTAATAATTACTTTTTTATTAATATTATTTTTTTTTCATTTTTTATTAATAAAATATGATATTAATTGTCCTTTTAATTTGTTATTACATGAATAAATATTTTTTGTTTAGTACTGGATATAACGAATCTTTCGATTTAACGAACAGGGCTGACAATCAATTGTTCGTTAAATCGGAAATCCACGTATATTTATGTGTGGCTATGTATGGATGATCATATATGATGCCATACATGGACATGAACGAAAATTGAGGTAATATGTAGATTTATGATCATGTATGAAGGTAAATAATGACATACATATTTGTATTCATACATTTGTACATATTTTTGGTTTTCATATATTTTTGTCATTAAAAGAATTATTTTTAATTTTTTGGTAAAATTGGTCAGGTATTTTATTAAATTTTCTTTTACCCAGCAAAAAAATGGTAGTCATTCTGTGACTATAACTTCTTTCATTGCTTCCTAAACTTCAGTTGACATTCTTTTATGATTTTTTGGTGTTATTCTAAGGCACATCCAAAAGAATTCATGTGTTCATATTTTAAATGCAGTGATCTAGATATAAGCCCAATGCATAACTTAAAAAATCACTCTTCATTGCTTCTAAAGCATAAGTTTACTATAACTCGTATATTTTTTTTTTTTTTTAATCTAAAGCATTTATTCAAATTGAGAAAATAGTTCTGATGAACTTTTTTAATTTTTTTATTAAATCATTTTTTATATTTTAGATCAAAATTTCATGAGGGTTAGAATTTATGCAGTTTTGCAATTTTTATAAAAGTTTTGAAATATAAAGAATCTGGGTGGCCTGTCATTTGCATTTTTTTAGACTTAAATATTTATGAAGCGCAATCTGTGCATTTTTCGATTATGTTTACTATTTAACACTACACCATTTCCAGTTTTAATTCAGAATTTATTAAAATAATTTTAAAATTGTGTAAAAATTATTTTAAATTGCCCAAAATGTTTTAAAATTGTGCAAAAATTATTTAAAATTGTCAAAAATATTTTAAAATTGTCTAAAAATGTTTCCAAATTGTACAACCAGTTTTAAAATTATCCAAAAATATTTTAAAATTTGTCTAAAAGTTTATTAAAATTTTTGAAAAATGTTTCAAAAATGCTTTTTCACTAATGCAGAATTATTTATTTGTTTTAATAAAGAGTACTTGTATATCAATGCATACATTTCGCTTCTTTCAACTTATTTTTCTGCATACTTATGAATTTAATTTTCATCAAAGCTTAAATACTACAAAGTATGTGAACATTTTCCACTCATGCATCAGAATACCTAATCATTGTATTATCATTGCTTCCTTAGAGTAAAGTATGAGTAATGCTAGTAGCTCTATTTGAATAATTCCATCCTATGACACACTAATGTTAAATTCATCGATGAAACCATTAAAAAAGAAGTGATGCCTTTGCCAAAGTAGTGATGCTTTTATTGCTTCTTTGGCAGCTTCATTTTTGCTGGGTATATTAATTTACATAAAGAATGTATCTGATTTGTATATCAAAATCAGAATCACGGATAAATAAATGTAACGTATAAATCAAATCTGGAGTTTCTGGTTATGTATACTTCTTCAGAACTTTGGCTTTATCCAATCATTTCGTTCTGGAAGCTGATTCTAAAAAATAAATTGAATAAAAATGCAAGATTTACCGAGAAAGGGGAAAACTTTGTAATCCTGCATTTCAACACAAATAAATGGAATGATAACGGCCTAGATTTTGATATCTCCATCGGTAAAAAGTCAAACAGCGGATTTGATAAATACTTAAATTGTAAAAGACATTAATAAATTTATTGTAAAGAATCTTAACCGCAAGTTTACCAAATCTCATAAAATTCTAATATATTATCCTCAAGCCCCATGTGTGATTTTCGTCAAAAAATAAAATAAATCATACAAAAAAATTTTGAACAATACAGAACAAATAAATATAAATTTTTTGACACAATCAATTCTCAAAAAAATTATATAAGAATATTAAAAACTTCAAAATAAATATAAAAATTTTGACATTGTGATTTTGAAGTTTAAATCAAACAAATAAATCGAAAATAGCAAATAGAAAATGATCATTAATGAAAAAATATATGACATACAATTACATGTGTGATTCCATATATTCCCACAAATGGGTGTATTTTTAGCATGCACAGATAAATATATGCGTCCATAAATGTCACATACTTTCATATATGTATGATTTTGATACGTACAGGTTGGTTGAAAACTTCCTGCGCTCGAAATGAAAGAATACTGTTTTTGTTACGAAATATATTTTTTTATTCAATATAATCTCCTAGAAGCTCAATACTTTTGTTCCAATGATCTTCCAATAATTTGATCCCATCCTTATAATGGTTTTCCGGAAGCTCTGCAAAATAACTGTCTACGGCTGCTATGGCCTCTTCATTCGGCGAAAAATGCTTTCCACGAAGGAATTGTTTAAGATATCTGAAGAGATAGTAGTCACTGGGAGCCAAATCTGGTGAGTACGGTGGATGTTCAAGCAATTCGTACTTTAATTCTTTGAATTTAGCCATCGTCAAAACACTTTTGTGAGCAGGTGCTTTGCTTGATGAAAAATTTTTTTTTTCTTCTTTAAACCAGGTCTTTTTTCACGAATTTTTTCATCCAGCTGATCCAAAAGGCTGCAATAATATTCAGAGTTGATTGTTTTACCTTTCTGAAGATAATCAATCAAAAAAATTCCTTTTGCATCCCAAAAAACAGATGCCATAACCTTCTTTGCTGATCGTTGTGACTTCACCTGCTTTGGAGCTGAATAACCAGCTTCAGTCCACTGTTAACGTTCTTGTTGCAATTTAGGATCATGGTGGTAGATCCAAGTCTCATCCATAGTTATAAAACAACGCAAGAAGTCGGTTTTATTCGGCTTAAAACGCTCCAAATTACGCTGAGAAATTTGTTTTCGATCCAGTTTTTGTTGAGTTGTTAATGTGTGCGGCACTAACTTTCCAAACAGTTTTTTCATACGTAATTCTTCATGTAAAATATGAAGTACTCGTTCGTCTGAGATGCCTATGGCATTAGCAATTTCACGCTTAGTAAAACTTGGATCTTCACTAACCATATTATGTACCTGCTCAATAATTTCTGCTGTGGTTGCAGTTTTTGGTCGTCCTTCGCGTGGATCGCCTTCAAGGCTGATACGGCCACGTTTAAATTCACCAGCCCAAAATTCAACGGTGCGTTTTGAAGGTGAGGACTCCTTGTACAATTCTAACAATTGTTCATAAATTTCCTTTGCTTTTAAACCCTTCAAAACAAAGAATCTAATGACTGCACGATATTCAATTTTTTCCATATTAAAAAAAATCAATGACATGTCAACTTCAAATGGCTTGTAAACAAAGAAAGAATTGACAGAATGACTTGCAACTTTGCATGTGTTCTCAGGACAGTTATGCCATCTCTTGCTGAGCGCAGGAACTTTTCAACCAACATAAATTAAACAATGTGTGAGAATACATGAGCATATATTTTTATTTTTACCTGGGTATTAATAAACAAATATTTATGATACATTTTTTATGAAAATAATTTTTTAAAAACATTCCTTTTTTTTTTTAAGTAAACACTTAATCACCTCCATAGTGATGGGTCCATACATTACTTTGGGGCTCATCGTGCGTAAACTTTTTGCGTAAAGCAAGGTATAAAGTATGCAGTACTTCATACATTATGTACGATTGTGTGATTTTGTTTGGGATTTTTGTTTTTAAGTATTAACGCTTATTATATATTTTCTTAAAATTTACCCTTTGCTATAAATTCATGTAACTTTTTCCAGATTTATTTTTCTTTAGTGCAAATAAATTTCCATTTGCTCGTAAAGTAATTTTTTCTTCTTATTCATCTTGTTGTGTTTTGCAACAAAAATTTGTTGTTCATAACCGTAAAAATACCACATTCACGTGACACTTTCCCATATATTAAAAATAAACTTAATGCGATGTATGAAAAAGATTCACTGCACACAGCAACAAAAACATTAAACATCCCAGCAAAAATGAAGCTGCCAAAGAAGCAATAATAGCATCACTACTATGGCAAAGGCATCACTTCTTTTCTAATGGTTTCATCGATGAATTTAACATTAGCGTGTCATAGGATGGAAGTATTCAAATGAAGCTACTAACATTACTCATACTTTACTCTAAGGAAGCAACGATAATACAATGATTAGATATTCTAATGCATGAGTGAAAAATGTTCATATTTAAGCTTTGATTAAAATTTAATTCATAAGAATGCAGAAAAATAAGTTTAAAGAAGCAAAATTTATGCATTGATATACAAATACTCCTTATCAAAACAAATAAATAATTATGCATTAGTGAAAAAGCATTTTTGAAACATTTTTCAAAAATTTTAATGATTTTTTAGACAAGTTTTAAAATATTTTTGGATAATTTAAAAACCGGTTGTACAATTTTGAAACATTTTTAGACAATTTTAAATAATTTTTGCACAATTTTAAAACATTTTTGGACAATTTGAAATAACTTTTACACAATTTTAAAATTATTTTGGTAAATTCTGAATTAAAACTGGAAATGATGTAGTGTTAAATAAAATACATAATGCAAAAAAGCACAGATTGCGTCGTCATAAATATTTAAGGCTGAAAAAATGCAAATGACAGGCCAGGTAGTTTCAATTAAAGGTCAAAAAAAAAATCTGTTTTCCCATCTAAAAATCGAAATATATATGAGCATACATGATCATACATGGGCCTGTATATGATCATACATGGGCATACATGGTCATATACGTCCATACATTGTTCAATATATGACTATACATGATCTCATATATGATCATATATCTTCGGATCCGAAATTTGAGGGTATATGGACGTATATGATCATATACGAGCATACATGAATAATATATGAGCATGTATGATAATATATGCACATATATCACCATATACCCTCAAATTTCGGATCCGAAGATATATGATCATATATGAGATCATGTATGGACGTATATGACCATGTATAATCATATACAAGCCCATGTATGATCATGTATGCTCATATATATTTCGATTTTTAGATGGGTTTCTTGATTTTTCAAAACTTTTATAAAAATTGCAAAACTGCATAAATTCTAACCCTCATGAAATTTTAAACTAAAATATAAAAAATGATTTAATAAAAAAATTAAAAAAGTTCATCAGAAATATTTTCTCAATTTGAATAAATGCTTTAGATTCCAAAAAAATATACGATATACTAGTTATAGAAGTAATGAAGAGTGATATTTTAATATATGCATCGGGTTTATATCCAGATCACTGCATTTGAAATATGAACACGTGAATTCTTTTGGAAGTGCCTTAGAATAACATCGAAAAATCATAAAAGAATGTCAACTGAAGTTTAGGAAGCAATGAAAGAAGTTATAGTCACAGAGTGACTACCATTTTTTTTTTTTTTTTTTTGCTGGGATACTCAATACTTACTAACTTGGCTGGATGGCTGGATGGTTGGCTGACTAGCTTAAAAGCATAGCTATAAAGCATAGCTTTGCCATTAAATTGCTTAAAGTGGAAGACAAAGAATAAGCAAAATTAATGAATGTATTTAACAATTCCAAAAACTGCAATTTTTAAGATAACTACAATGTATCTTTGGTGGTTGTTGTATGTTTTTTTTTTTGTTTGTCTTCTTTCAGAAAATAATACATTTGCTGAAAAGTAAATGACAATGCATAAATGTTCTAACACAAGTGCAAGAGGACTATATCAATTTCAGTAGTAAAATTTCAATCTCAGATGTTTCAAAAAATTTTCTTTGCCAATACCTCCAATATACAATTTTTACACTTAAACATAAAAATTTAAAAATAGTTCTCCTGTTCATGGGACAGATATTATATTATCTCACCAAGAACTATGAATTTATGTACATGAAATTGTTTGTTCATCAAATAAACTTTGTATTTAATGAGTTTTCATGCTATAAATAATGCAAATAATTTTAAAATACCTTTATGATGTGAGAAAAAAAAAACACGCTGAAGGAAAATCTCAACAAATGATAGTAAATTAGGGGAAAAAACTTAGTTTTTTACTTTTCATAGACTTGCATGTCTTACAATGCAAATTTTCTTTGTAAAGCTTAGTCATCTACTTACGAAAACTTTTTTGCCACAAAAGGTACCCAACCCATTTGGAAATATTACAAAACTGTAATTTAAAAAAACCTCCCCACAATATTTATATCCTACGAAGAATTTCTGGGAGCTGCTGCAGCGGTCTCTTTATAGGGACTTGTCGCTTTTATATGGCGTTGTTATAACTAGGGGAAATAAATTGCCTCTCCTGTAACCTTAAACATTTCACTGTATTCTTTGGCAAAGTACAGTTCTTTGACTTAGTTAGCATCGAGGAATTTATGGTCACCCTAGCTTATACGGGGTGACTTAATAGATGATAAAGTTTGTTGCATTTTACTGGATTTTTTTAGAGCTTTTAACTTTTAAAGCTGTGGACATATTTAATTTTCAAAAAATTCTTATTAGATAGAGAAATAATAGGAATGCAGCGCCTTGTTATATTCCTTAATTTAATATATATTAAAAGCAGAACAAGGTTGCATTTTATGTGTTTTTTGTGAAAACTTTATCGATGTGAGAAATACAGGAACAATGTGCAGGACTGAATACTTGCAACAATTTTTGGAAAAATTCAATATATGTAAAAGAGTTGCGTATATATTTTTACGATCTAGCCTTTTAAAATCGCTGATTTATTTCCTTGTTAAAGAAATCGAGTTCTCTTTATATTGCAAATAATAAACAACAATTGAAATTTGTATAGCAACATTTGATTTACACAATTACACACTGGACTACACTTTTACACAATGTCAATTTTATTTTGCTGAGTTGTTGCCGTATTAACGATCTATCTCCAACTGAACGCATATCTCTGAGCGCTCATTTAACAGTTTGGCTGAAAAGTTCGTAGGGTGACACATACATGGCACTACTAGTATGAAATCCAATAAATTTGACAGCTGTCCGACTATTAGTTTGTGGGATAAAGTATTTTGGTTAAAGCAACTTTTGTTAGTTTAAAAACAATGGATAAAAAGGAATTTTGTGTGTTAATAAAGCATTGCTTTTTAGCGAAAAAAAAATACTGTTAAAGCCAAGGTTTGGCTTGACAAAACATTATCCGAACTCTGCACCAGTTTGCTAAGTTTAAACAAGGCGAAATGAGCACCGAGAACAATGCACGCAGTGGACGCCCCAAAGGGGCTGTTAGTTATATGAAATGAAACACTGCTCCCATCAGGAACAACTTGTAATATACTACAGTCAAATTTTGTGCAAGTTCCGTCATTTACTTTGCGTTTAACAGTTGTTCAAAACATACAACCTCGTGGATTTTTTTTTTTTAAATGGAAAAAAAATAATTTTGTGTGCTCATTAAACATTATTTTTTGTCAAAAAAACGTCAATCAAACCAAGGGAAAGTTTTTTATATAATATGGGGACTCTGCTCAATAGTAAAAAAGTGGTTTACTGACTTTCGTTGTGGCCTTACAAGCACGGTAGATGCCGAACGTTTTGGACGCCCAGTTGAGGTTCTACACCCAAAACAATTGAACAAATTCACCAAATGGTGTTGGCCGATCGGAGATTGAATGTGCGATAGATTGTGGAAGACATATATATCTCACACATGGCTCAGTGGTTTCAATTATGAACGATCACTTGGGTATGAGAAAGCTTTCTGCAAGATGGCTGCCGCGTTTGCTCACAATCGACCAAAAATGGAATCGTGTGACAGCTTAGTTTCCATGGCAAAACCCCATGAAGTAGATTAAGAATTACCCCTCATTCGCCTTATTCTCCGGATTTAGCCCCCAGTGACTATTCCCTATTTCCTAACCTAAAGAAATGGTTTGGTGAAAAGATATTTAGCTCCAACGATAAAATTATTGACCAAACAAATGCCTATTTTATGGACCTTGAAAAATCCTATTTTTTGGAAGGATACAAAAATTGGAGAAACGTTGGACTTAGTGTATTGAAATATTGTGAATGAATATTTGCATATGCGAAGGCTCTGTGAAAAGTGAATGCCGCGCGAGCATACAATCAACCAAAGACAACAACGGATTGAGGATTCTAAGCTGTGTTTTAAACTTGATATTTATACAGTGATATGTGACAATGGATGAAACATGGCTCCATCATTTAACACCAGATTCCAATCGCCAGTCAGCCGAGTGGACTGCACATGATGAACCAACTCTAAAGCGTAGAAAGGCGCAACAGTCGGCTGGTAAGGTTATATCATAATAATAATATGGTGTAATATTCATTGGCTATTTTGAAAAGGGAAAAATAATCAGCAGCGACTATTGCATAGCGTTATTGGAGCATTTGCGTGTTCTCGTGAAAATTTCTAGAAATATCCAAAACATGATGGAAGGTTCTAGTCTCTGCTATTTAATAAAGTTCTCTTGTGTCTACTAGAAATATCGAGAATATGATGTCGCCATCTAGAGGTATCTAAAATTATTTTGTTTGTGTCGGAGAATTGATTTACACTTTAGGGCTGCAATATGGGCATTTCTGTTTTCGCTGGTAAAAAAAAATATATTGGTAAAAATGGTGTTAAAAAGGTAAAAAGTAACCCGCTTGATTATTAACCAAACGTGTTAGTTAAAAATTTGGCATGTAAGTTCCACCTTCTCCACTAAGACGAGATTTTTCTTTTAGATATATTTACGGGAAGGGAAAGGTTGGGTTGGGTTGAAAAGGAGGTATCGGAAGTCAAGATACTTTTCACAACCGACTCATGTCCAAGAATAGGCATACACTTTACCCGGTAGTCGGCTTGTTGTACACTAGCGTGGGTCGCACTCCATACAAAAAAAAGTTGTGCCGGTCACCTCCTAGAAATAAAGATAATGTGAAGACGATCTCAAAAAATACGATTATGTACAAATTTGACTTTTTATGCCAACAATGATTTATAAAGCTTTGCTTAACCTTTGCTCTTGCTTTCGTTGACATTTGTCTTTTTTCAATTTCTATGGATGATTGATCAATTTTATTTTCTCCTTGCACTCGATTTTGATTCTCTGGAGACAAACTATTAAGAGTTTACAATAAGAACATGGTTTATCATCCTCTTTAGAAGTTAAATATCTGCTATATTGCATAAAAATTTTAAACTGTTGTTACAAACTTGGTAAAAGATAGTAATTTTCAATCTTATATTTAAACATTTTAACTTCGAAAGTGGACGATAACCATTTAGGCGCAGGTTTCAAAAGTCAAAATGGGTCCCATCAAATTAATGCTTTTTATCCGGCCAGACGCCAAAAACACTTCTTCAAAATTATGGGAAGACATACTGGGTTCTGTTTAGCAGAACATTATGTAAGTGGGCTACTTAACTCAATTCCTTTATCTTAGCCTTAGAGCCTTTACCCCTGATATCGCCGAATTCATGGAAAGGATCACGGGGATGTACAAAGCTTCTCTTCCATAACAATCGAGCTATAATTGAACAATCGAGCTATAATTGAGCAGAACCTCCTGCGTGAAGCTCTTTAACAAGACTAAGGTTGTATAAGAGTGAGATTAGGGCGGCTTAATGCCGCTGAGATTGAACAAGATTTTCGTCACCTTACTCGGTACTCTGGACTATCTTAAATATTAATCGATTGTTCACGAGTTGTTAAAACTGAAGCTAGGACTAGAGTCTTACTTCTGTGATAAACATCTTGTCAAATAAATATTAATCGATTGTTCACGAGTTGTTAAAACTGAAGCTAGGACTAGAGTCTTACTTCTGTGATAAACATCTTGTCAAATAAATATTAATCGATTGTTCACGAGTTGTTAAAACTGAAGCTAGGACTAGAGTCTTACTTCTGTGATAAACATCTTGTCAAATAAATATTAATCGATTGTTCACGAGTTGTTAAAACTGAAGCTAGGACTAGAGTCTTACTTCTGTGATAAACATCTTGTCAAATAAATATTAATCGATTGTTCACGAGTTGTTAAAACTGAAGCTAGGACTAGAGTCTTACTTCTGTGATAAACATCTTGTCAAATAAATATTAATCGATTGTTCACGAGTTGTTAAAACTGAAGCTAGGACTAGAGTCTTACTTCTGTGATAAACATCTTGTCAAATAAATATTAATCGATTGTTCACGAGTTGTTAAAACTGAAGCTAGGACTAGAGTCTTACTTCTGTGATAAACATCTTGTCAAATAAATATTAATCGATTGTTCACGAGTTGTTAAAACTGAAGCTAGGACTAGAGTCTTACTTCTGTGATAAACATCTTGTCAAATAAATATTAATCGATTGTTCACGAGTTGTTAAAACTGAAGCTAGGACTAGAGTCTTACTTCTGTCAAATAAATATTAATCGATTGTTCACGAGTTGTTAAAACTGAAGCTAGGACTAGAGTCTTACTTCTGTGATAAACATCTTGTCAAATAAATAAATAAATATTATTAATATCCTTAGGATCCCAACGTGATGTGTAAACTTTAGTTTAAGGTCAGTTGGTCTACTAGTTGATACTCACTTTCCTCGGCAGCTCTGCGACGATGACAAGGAGGAAAGGATCATTGCGATCCCCTTACGTTCGGGGATGTCTCACGAAAAAGGCAGTATATCTAAGCTGATGTGGTCATTAGGGGACTCTTACCCTACAAGTAATATGTCACACGTTTTTGACCTGGTGTTTCGATTCTAGAGGAGGACTTACACTAACTGCATTGATATGGGGTATAATATACCGGTGGGGTGGAAGGCAACGACAGTGATTTTCTTTCCCAAATCTGGCTTCTTCAGGACTTCAAACCTTTTCTGTTGTTTCAATAAAATAGGGTTGAATCTTATTTGCGAGGAACCTTTGAACCCACATGCGTACAGTAAGCAAAGGTCAACAGACACTGCTCTGAATGAGATTATAGGTATTATCGAGTAATTTTACTCGGTGAAGGTTAATGCCGCGATGGCCTTCTTGGACCTAGAAGTGGCTCTTATTAACAGCGAGCCGGATTCTATAATTGCCGTAATGGTAACAGCTCGGAACTTTTTTTTAGAAGGAAAATTTTCCTACTGGAATTCCTATTAACAGCCGTAGTTGTGAGTAGTTTAACATACATTTCTTGCCATATTTTATTTTGATTGTTATTACCTCAACATCAACTGTTAGTTTTAAGTTGACTAGTAAATTGTACTGTAATATTTCTTACTACTACAAGAACTACAAGCATTCAACACATATTTACAAAGATTTCCGTCTGTCTTCTGCCTTACAAGCTTCTATGTTATATCGTTTGTATAAATTTTCTAGTTACAAAAATGATCATGTTTTATTTTGCGTTTTTTTCTCTACCCAGTTATTACTTGTTTCCACTTTTGGTTTGGTGTGCCAAACAAAATCTACTGTTATATCGTTGGCACGTCACTAAGTCACTCATTCAGTATGTTATTAAAACAAGCGCCATATATATTATATTATATCTGTTTTTTTCTTTTTCTTTCTAGTATTAAATTCATGTAATAAATAGCGAGCAAAAACATAAACTTCAAGATACATGAATCTTTTGTTTAATATGGTTAAACAGGAAGTTTAAGTTTAAACACGGAGAAGCATTAAGATTATGATGTTACATGTTAGATAAGTTTGCATATTTACAAATGTTGTATAAATGTGTGTTAAATGAAAGTAAAATTAAATAAAAAAAGATTCTTGGTTTTTTTATTTGTAAAATAGCTTTAGTTTTCTTATAATGAGATTGGCAAAAAAATGTAGCATATGCTAGGGGGTAAAGTTAGTTTGAAAAGCCAGGTATATATTTAGGCTTATATAAATCGTTTATTACAAAACGTTGTTAATAATATTTTTAAAATATATGTATTTTTTTAAGGTACACTAAAAGTAATATTTGTATAATTTACCACAAGTTTTTTTTTTTTTTAATTTTTGACTTAATTTCAAATCATTGAAATATATTTACTAAAAAACGTAGTAACAATTTGTAATTTTTTCTTTTAAAATAATTTTATTTTAAGCCCAGAATTAATAGCAGTTTAGGGCATATTACTGATATTTTGTTTAGTGTAAATATTACACAAATTAAAGACTATTTTTAGGCTTTATAAGTTTTTTTTTTCATTCTCTTTAGATTGTTATATTTTAGCATATATTATTAACCTTAAGTCTTTTATTTTTAAATAGATTATTATGCCGTATAAATATTTTCTTGACCTTTTCATTAAAATTTCTTATTATTTCCGTTTTTTATATAATTTCAGCTAAAAAACAAAACGGTGCTGCATTGCGTACAAATAGTTTAGGTTCTGGCACACGCACACCACCTTTGGAACGTAAAAGCAAATTAAGTGCTTTAGGGCGTTTCTTTAAACCTTGGAAATGGCGGCGGAAAAAGAAAAGCGAAAAATTCGAAGCTGCCTCAAAATGTAAGTATGCTATTCAATTAAAATTTTACACTGAAAATATAAGGTCAGTAGTATGTAATAAGTGTAAAATCTTTTAATTTCACAGAAAAGTCTATTGATTTCTGTCTTATAAAAAAATATGATATCATTTTTTTTTTAAATTAAGTAAAATTAATTAATAAAAACAAAGTACATCAACTAACGAATAAGTAAAATTTAAGAATTTTGTGGTGACAAATGAAATCAAATGAAAGAATTTTTTCTTTTGGAATGATCCTTAATAAAGTTATTACATTATTTGAAGACAAAGAATGATGAAATTAATAAAAAAGAAGAACTAACAAGGAAAGTATTCCTATTTTGATAAAATTTGAGATAAGTTTTTTTTTTTTCAAAAAAATCGACCTCGGCTTTTGGGTCACATTGGAGTTTCAAGGTATTTTTGGTGTTTTAGGTTTTAAAGGTATATAAATTAAATGAACCATACACTAAAAAAAAAAAATAAAATGGAATTTAGAAAAGTTAACATATTTGGAGGAAAAATTGAAATGAAAACGGCGCCAAAGACTATTAAAATTTAATAAAATTTTCTTAAAATTTAAGAAATAAATTTTACTTAAAATTTGGTCAAAATTTCTTAATTATAGTATATTTTTATTTAGAAAATAGTAAAAATTCCTCCTAATTAGTTCATATATCATCTTAAATTTTACTGTTAGTTAGGAAATGTTTCCTTGGTTTTAAAAAAAAATAATTTTTTTAAGTTCATTAGATAATTTTTTTTTACAAAAAACTAGGTTAAATAGCACTTCTTTTAAGTGTTAATTATCCCAAAATTTGATAAAAATTTTCTAATAAATTTGAAACTGTTTCTATGGTAAAGGTTATAAATAGGGTCCGCCATCTAACGTTTTTTTTTCAACTAGTGCTTATTTCGTGAATGGTAACACTTAGCTCATGTCTGACTTGACAGATAATTAGTTTTATCCTTCCGCTGAACGAATATGGTTGTGTATACGCTTGAACAATGCTGGGAAATATTGCGACATTACTTTGAAAATCATGGTAATGTTGCAGAATGTCATCTTTTCAATGTCATCTTTTCAGATGAAGCTCATTTTGATCTTGGCGGGTATGTAAACAAGCAAAATTGTCGCATTTGGGGCACAGAAAACCCGCACGCATACATTGAAAAGCCGATGCACCCAAAACGAGTCACTGTTTGGTGCGGATTTTGGTCCAGATGCATAATTGGGCCATTTTTCTTTGAAAATCAGCAAGGAGTGGCCTTCACAGTCAATGGCGATCGTTATCGGGCCATGTTGAACGAATTTTCGTTTAAAAAAATTAAAGAGGAGGATATTTGCAACATTTGGTTTCAACAGGACGGCGCTACGTGCCACACAGCCGAAGCTACACTCGATGTTTTGCGCCCTGTTTTTGAAGATCGCATTATCAGCCGCAGAGCTGATGTCGTTTGGCCACCTCGGAGCTGCGATTTGACACCGTTGGACTATTATTTGTGGGGTGCCGTCAAAGATAAGTGTTACGACGACAAGCCAGAGACAATTGACGCTTTAAAGGACAATATTCGTGAAGCCATTGGTGAAATACAGCTGCACACAATCGATAATGTGCTTAAAAATTTGACTGATGGTGTAGGCTACTGCATGGCCAGCCGAGGCAGCCATTTGAATGAAATTATTTTCCATTATTAACCGGAAGGATTGTACTTTCAAATAAAAAAAAAATTTGAGAAAATATTCAGTAGTTTTTTTATAGCATTTTTCCACTGTCGTAGGACTTCCGCTTTGTGAAGACACTGCTCTTAACAAGCTTTCTGCTATACATGTTTATCTTTTATTTAAATTATACTAAACTCATGTAATTAAAATATAAATTTAATTGCATTATCAAAAATGTAAAAAAAAATGTACTGCAGGATATCCTGAAACGTAAAAATTGTCACAGTCAGATCCTTTTCGTAGTTAATCTGCTTGAAAGAACTACAAAAAGGTAAGCCCTAAGTGACACACGGCATCTATGGCTAAGGAACACTGGGGGTCCTTTGTCTTCTTAAATAAACTAATTTAGGGAAATTGTTGCAAAAATACAAAATATCACAGTTTCATTTCTTGTTATCATTGGAAAATGGAAAAATGTCATATGTTTATTTTATAGCATTTTTAGTTTAAGCTTTAATTGACATGTATTGTACAAATTTTAACCTTTTTTATTATTAAGTGAAAAAAATAAATAGTTTTAGTGCCTTGAATAAATATAAAGTTTAATAGGCGCTACGTCAATTATAGGAAAGCCATTTTGCCGTAATGTATTAAATGTGCTTGCGATATTTTGTATTGTAGTCAGCAAACAAAATGATTGCATAAAAGCGCAAATTCGAAATTTGTACCTTTTGCTAACAAAATTTTAAAATATATTTTAAGCTACTTTAATTTCAAATTTTTAAAACTGTTAATATTGGAGATTTTTTGACTCGCGAACCAAAAGTTACAGTCATGCACGATAATTAATTTTAATTGATACTTTAATTTGTTTCCTTTAAAAATATTTTGTCCTTATAATTAGGAAAATTCTAGTTGATTTTTGTTTTTAATGTATTCATTTATTAAAAAAAAAATATTGAAAATAAGTTTAACGTTTTTCAACAAAAACTATGTTTTTCCTCGATTTTAGAAAGATATACACAAGCTTTTTTTAATTTATCTGAAGAAATTTTAAGAAAAAAATTCTATACTTTAGGTTTTTAATTCTCGAAAATTATAAAACTTTTACTTGAAAAAAAAAATAATAATATTTTAGTAAAATTTTAAAAATTTATCTGAACTAAGTTAATGAAAATTTTCCCTAGAAATAGTTCATCAGTTTTTAAATTCAAATAAATTTTTATTATTATATAGAAAAAAAAATTATTTACTTTTTGTTTTTAAATGCCTGAACTAAATTTTTAGAAAGCAAATCTTGAAAATTTTAAAAATGACTTTCTAAAATTTATTTAATTTTACTATTTGCGAAAAAAAACACACATTACGTTCAAGTACTTTCTCATTTTTAGTTAGACACATTTTTTGAAATAAAAAGGGAATTAAATTATGTTCTAATTTTGTTTTTTTTTTTTTAACTAAACTTAGTTTTATTATATTTTAGTATGCAAATTTTTTAATACTTAGATGTTTTTCTTAAGCATTGATAAATTTTTACTTAATAAACTTGATTTTTTCCCTAAAATCAAGAAATATTACTTAGGAAATAAATGAACTATTTCGGAGTATATAAACTATTTCTGGTTTACCCAAACATAGAAATTTTTTATTAATTTTAAGAAAACTTTTCTAAGTTTAAATGGTGGAAATTTTTTTTAACTATTTGAAAGGAAATTTTGGATTAATTTTTAGTTCATGTTTTTTTTTTCTAGTTGTACCTTTTTTCGGTACTATTTAACTCTTTTGAATTTGCTGTTGTAAAAATTTCAAAGTTCTTGGATATACTTTAGATGATGAAATATACTGCTATGACATATATTTTATTCCTTATATTTCAAAGAACACGTAATTTTATTTTAATATTCGTCTTATTTTGGATTTTTTGCGAAGCCCATTTTTTTGGTACTTTTTGGAACAACATGTGACATTCTCATGCGAAAACATTGGCATTATGTATATCGTTGGTATTATCGACATGCTGGCCAACAAAAAAGTACCGAAAACATTTCGAATTTCTTCCCCCTAGATACCCGAGGTGGCCTTTCCTTTTTCTGTTACATACTCAAATATCATCAAAATCGTTGTGTTTAGTTTGAGTTACTTTCCTTGTAAGTTGTTCCTGAATGTGACTTCCAAGAGTTTAAAATAGCAAATGAACTCCCCGATCAAAGCTTTAAGCGTTTTAATTAAATAATGCATTACCTAGAGAATTTATTCAAATATTGCAAATTCAATTATTGGGGCAGTAATTTATTTCCTATTCAAGGAATTCCTCTTGAATTCGTTCAATTTTATCCAGAAGGAATTAAAATTTCTTTTTATTACCTTAATGATTTTGGAAGTAAAAGGTTAAGTTTATCTGGACATTAAGGGAAAAACTTAAGATTCAGAAATTTAATAGTAAAAGTTTATGTCTTTAGGGAATTAAACAAAAAAGTTAATTCCTTAAAGGAATTTAGGAAATTAAGTAAACAATTTAATAAATTCAAGAGTAATTTATTTAATAGGAAATGAATTCCTTGACCTAAACTGGAATAAATTCTAAACATTTTATCAAAGAATAAATCGAATAAAAACAAGTAATTTTAAACAATTCCTTAAATTAGATCAGGGTATTCATGACCAAAATATAAATGCAATCAAAAAAGGAATTAGGAAATTATTTTCTTTCGAAGCACTGTGACAAATTGTTAATTCTAATTTGGATCTGGTTCATACTTATTATGTAGTTTTTATATTATTTTTACATTTGATCCGCTCTGCAGTTTTGGGGGGACTATGTCCCAAAATGTTTCGTACATAATGCCCACACTGGAAATTGGAAATATGATCGAAGCATTATCGGTCGTAATCCCTAGATGAAAACTGATATAAAGCCCGGAATTGGGGTCATAATCTCCATAATATTTTCAAGTTTCATATTACGTTCACCGATTACTTTCTAAAGGAAAGAAAGGTTTTGAGGGTGGACTTAGAGGTTTTATCCGCTATTGGCCTCGCTGACAAAATGTGTTGAATGTAGCCGGTCATCGTCTGGTCTTAAGAATTTTCTTCTCTAGGTCCAAGAAGTCCGTGACTTTTTGAATGAAACACAGTTTTTTGGATAAAAAATTATTTTATTTTTCAACATACTCTTCTCTTTACATTTTGTCCAACGTTTTTCCAATATTTTTATACCTTCAAAACAATAAGATTTGTCGAGATCATCAAAATATCGTAGGTTTGCTTGTGAGATAATTTCATCGTTGGCGTCAAATCTCTTTCCGCCGAGTCATTTCTTCAGGTTTAAAAACAAGAACTACGCAGATGGGGGAGCAATTAATGGACTTTTGCCATAGAAACAGCCATTGCTCCATTTTCTCCTCAATCCTCAAATCACGCGGTATTATGTTGTCCATAGCTGTCAAATAGAAATTAAATGACGCTGTTTGTTTAAATTTTGACAGAAGTCAACTGACAGATGCCTGTTGACAGGAGCAGTGTTGCCCTTTCAGTTAAGAGGCGGGAAATACAAAAAGTCGTAGGCTTATGGACCCATGTCCTCCTATAAATACAATATAATTAATAATATTTTGGTCATAATCCCACTAACCGGTCATAAGCCCCATTTCCATTGTTGTTGACAGAATGTTTTTCGGATATAATTCCAAAACCGGATATTGTAATAATTATAATGCCAAAGAGTTAGTTCAATTTAAGCTTAATTCACTCAAAATTGAATTTAGCATCCCGTTCTTGTATATGATGTGGAAATTTTTTCGCAACGAGAAAAGCATGGCCACTAGACCATACCATCTTATAGACAAACAAAAAATTGAACCGTACACCTTTAAAGTAGAAAGTATTTTTGCAAGGTAATTTCGATTTATTTTTATTTTTTGCTGAACGTAGGGGTCGCTTTTTTAATATGTTCGTTATATTTTCACCTTTTACAGTCGGATCTTAAATTATGATACATCGATGTTTTTGTCTCGAGGAGACAAATGTTTTGCTCCAGTGGTCATTGACATCAAGTACCTTGACGATAAATTTAAAAAGAGACCCCTAAAATATTAAAATTGTTCTGCTGGAATTATCGAGTACTACCTTAGCAAAAGTTAATTTTCTGGCATTAGGGTTGTATATTAGGGAGCTAGGATTTGGTGGGTAATTACTAAAACGGGACACTTGAGGTCAACCCCTAAGAAAAATTAGGTGTCACACGTTTGGCGAAAAAAAAAAATATTTTTGGAAACTGGCTTGCAAAAATAAATTAGTCTCGAAGGTTTACGGCAAACATTTTTTTGCAACAGTCTAATGGTCAGCCTACTTAACACAGGGTGACTTAATAGATGATAAAGTTGATTACATTTTTGGTGGCATTTTTTTAAAGCCGTGAACTATTAAAGCTGTGAGCACATTAACTTTTTGTAAATACCTTATTAGATAGAGAAATAACAAGAATACAACGCAGTATTATTTTCTTTAGATTAATATATATTTAATAGCCTGTGACTCACCCTACACACAAAAAAAAATCATACTGTTTATGAATATTTTATGAAAAATTTGCCAATGTACTAATTTAAGAACTTTTTCATTAATTCTGGTTGTATTTATGAACAGTTGATAAAAAAAAAATACTAGGAAAGTTTGTGTACTGGTTTATTATGAAGTGTTTTTCAAAATATATGCAGATATACTTACTATTTATGAAAAAGTACTGAAAAAGTTTGGCAATGGACAAAATCATAATATTTAAAAACTAGTACATAAATATATATAATACTGGGAATTTGATGTACCTTTTCTTAAATGTTAGGAAATTATTCATAATATTATAAATAAATTTTATGTGCCTTTTCATATATGCTAGGAACTTCTCCATACCATAAATAAAATTGCTGTTTGTATAATTTTTCTAAAGTTTCATTATTATTTTTTAAAGAATTACTTTTTAATTAACAAAAAAAAAAAAAAAAGAAATAAAATTCATTGTTAAAATTAGATAAAAAAATTATAAAAAACGGATTGTAAATTTTTAATACCGGTTTTGTTTCGTATGGTCAGAAACTGTATAAAATTATGAAAAATTCTGACGGAACAATACTGGATTTAAAAATCGAAAATCGTAATTTTTTTTTATTTACAAACACTTTATTTTTTTTTTTTTTGATAAAAAACACACTATTTTGTTGTTTTATTTGTTATAACAAAAATAATATTTGTATTCAACCACATACCAGAGAACTGCATTTGCTGATTGCAAACCGTTCATACGCAATCAACACAAGAATAAATTGTGTTTGCGTTCATACGCTGAATATACTCCAACACACATATTTGTTGATGATTTTAAATCAATCAAACGATGTGCAAATTGTTTTGTCACTGGTTTATAATCATCGGTCGTTGTTAAAACATTGTTTTATTCTGTGAATAAATCAGAAAAAACAACAAACAACGTGTATGAGTGTAATCATAATTAAAACAAAATAGTTGCTTATCTATAAAAAGGGGGTGGTTTTGTAAAAAAAACGTTATATGTATATTAGGGTGGGTCTAAAATATGTTTTTTTATAATTTTCATTAGGAATACCAAAAATATTGTTCTTTGTGAAAATTTTTTTTTTTTTAATTTAGGTCGACATCTTAGGCTCGCCCAATCCGGTTAAAGTTAAATATTGCCTAATTTTCCAATCAAAATAGATGAAAAAAAAAAATTAGACAATATTTAAATTTTTCGGGATTTTTCCAAAAAAATATTTATATTTCACAAATAAGAATATTTTTATTACTAATAAAAATTCTAAAAAAGCGGATTTTAGATCCACCCTAATATACATATAATGTTTTTCTACAAAACCACAACCTTATAAAATGTGTTTTTATTTTGTTTTAATTATGAATAAACTCATACGCGATGTTTGTTGTTTTTTCTGATATATTTAACGCTGACTTTTTGTTAAGTGATTACATTTGCATAAAACATAAACGACAGATGATTCACACTGATCCCAATTACGCGTTCAGTAACATGATGCTGATTTTATTCTACAGTGAATTTTGTGGAATTATTAAAAGTGAACAAGAATTTTTGTGTATGATTAAATCAAGAAAAAAGTTGATTTTGCAGTTCTCTGCCACATACACCTCCTTTTTTTTGTCTTGTGCAAATGTAATACAAAATAAAAATACAGCATCATCGTTTCTATAACAAAACTAACGGCATATTTTTATTAAACCGGTTTTCAGTGTTGCCATTTTGCTGCTTTTTGTGCTTAACGTGTTAAATTTGAATACGCTGTGGGTAAGCGGAAAAATAACAACGTATTGTAATAGCATGTAACATATATAAACAATAACGTGTCACAGAAGAAAATATTAACATGCAAAAAATCAAAAGTTTAAAATTTTTGAAGTATTTACATATGTAAAATACAATTAAAAAGTAGTTTGTGTAAGTAAATTGATAAAAAGACACATGTGTTCCATTCCGTCGCCCTTCAAAATATGTCAAGTTACCCACGTTTATTTACTTTTTATAAGACTTGTCTTAGAAAATATTATATTTTTATTTAATTAAAAAATTGTGTAACTAACTAAATGACTTTTGAAGTTTCATTTTACTTCGGCTCAGGAAATGCAAAAATTAACTAATTGCTATTTAAGTGATATGTATACTTGGTTTAAACTTCAAACTGCTATTTTACAACGATAGCAAGTTAGCACTTAAACTCACAGTCCCTTCAATAATTCTAAAAAGTCGCGAAGATAAATATTTTTTTGAAATATGAAACTATATTTAAATAGACGTTTGTAAAAGTGCTAATAGCGAAATTCTAAAGTTTTATAATTTCTAAACTTTATTCATCTTAAATATCTTTAGCCATATTTGAGTAAAATTTTATTTTTTTATTCTTTTTTACAAGTATGTATTTTTTAAATTCAAAAGTTGACAACACCCTTGAAATACTTTAGAAATTCTGTTCTTACATTTTATGTTGTATGAATTATTATGAACTACTTCTTAATATTTATGGAAAACGTAACCTGTAAAATATAAAGTATTTCATAATATTTTGTAATTATGAACCCGTTCTTAAAATGTATGAACAGCACAGATCTCCTCAACTTAAGGAACGGTTGAAAGAATGCACTAAAAAATTAAGAAAGCTACTTGAACATAAGAGAACTGCTTCATTAAACAGATATCTTGAACATTTAGATCCAACATCAAGAACTGATTACTCATTATGGCGTGCAACGAAAAATTTAAAAAGACCTGTCTTATGTAAGCCTCCTTTGAGAAAATCAGACGGAGGTTGGGCTAGAAATGATACTGAAAAAGGAGATCTGTTTGTAGAACATTTAAGAAAAGTATTCACGCCAAATATAACAAGTTCTGTAACAGAGTTGCCACCGATTTTACCCCAGCACCGAGCAGCTACCCGATTAACGTTTGAGATGAGAGAGGTCGAAAAGGCTATTTTTGAACTAAACCCCAAAAAAGCTCCTGGTATCGATGGAATCGGTAACAGGATGCTCTTGGAGTTACCCCGTATAGCATTAAAGATAATTCTCTTTATTTTTAATGCTATTATACGCCTTGAATACTATCCCCCAGAATGGAAAGTTTCACTCGTTAAAATGATACCCAAGCCAGGCAAAGATCACACAAAAGTGGAATCGTATAGGCCTATAAGCCTATTATCCAATTTGTCAAAGCTGTTCGAGAAAATCCTAATGGAAAAGATAACTGTTTACCTGGAACAAAACAACTGTATTCCATCACACAAATTTGGCTTCAGGAGAAAACACAGCACCATTGAGCAAGCCCACAGGCTAGTTACTGTTGTCAGAAAAACGTTCGAGGAGAAAAAATACTGCTCTGCCCTTTTTATCGATGTTTCACAGGCTTTCGATAAGGTTTGGCATGAAGGTCTACTGTTTAAAATAAAACTTTTGTTACCAACAAATACTCACAAGCTACTCCAAAGCTATATAACAAATCGAAAATTCACTCTTGCTGAAAAAAGTTTTGTCAGCTCTCCTCAAGATATACAAGCCGGAGTTCCACAAGGTAGCATTTTGGGTCCTCTGTTATATATCATTTATACTTCAGACATGCCATTAGATATTAATACCCACACATCGACTTTCGCTGACGATACTGCAATCTTAAGCGTCCACGATCACTCAAAAATAGCGTCTAGAATGTTACAGACTCACATTTCACAATTGGAAGCTTGGTTGGATAAGTGGAAAATTAAGGTGAATGAACAGAAATGTATCCACATTACTTTCACACTGAGAAAAGAGACGTGTCCACCCATTAAAATTAATAATCTGAATATACCCCAACACACATGTGTGAAATATCTCGGTATTCACCTTGACCGTCGACTCACGTGGAAAAATCATATAGATGCGAAAATAACTCAGATGAGGCTTAAAACTGCTCAACTCGCTTGGCTTACTGGCAAAAACTCTAAACTAGGCCTGGACTGCAAATTACTCATTGGACTGCAATTACTCATTGAAACCCATATGGTGCTACGGAATCCAGCTCTGGGGTACTGCCTCTGCGTCCAATGTGGGGAAAATTCAGAGAATGCAAAATAAATTCTTGAGGACGACCACGAACGCACCCTGGTATGTTAGGAATTACAACATACATAAAGACCTGAATGTACCCCTGGTCAAAGATGAAATTATTAGACACTGTCAACGCTATTTAACAAAACTGGAAACACACCCCAACATACTAGCCCGTAACTTAACTGATAATCACGGCCACCAGCGTCTTAGGAGGAGGGACACTGCGGATCTGGTCCGCTAATAATAAGGGGAAATAATGGTCCCAGTTGAACCACATAACATTAGTCTGGCACTGGCTGGACTAACAATTAATATTTACTTTTTAGATTTGGATAATTATTGTTAGTTTACAGTTTTTAAAAGTGAAGATTCAATAAATAATATAAAATATGGAAAAAAAAAGGTTTTTACTATGTATGTGCGTCGTCATAATATAAAATAGGGAATTGTAGAAACATTTTTATATAAAGGGTGTCCCAAGAAGAACGCAATTTTTAAATCTGGCAACATTCGAAGTGTCATTGTTTGACATTTGAACAATTGTTATTGTTTGCTAGTAGAAGGTACGAGGTTAGTAAAAATTGAGCGCTACACGAATGAACAACGCATTCTCATTGTGAAATTGTTTTACCAAAATGGTGAAAGTTTTGCCGCTACAGTTCGCAAATTGCGAACAATTTGGTGTCACAATAATGCTCCAAAAGAGTCAACTGTAAAGAGATTAATGGATAAATTTGCCGAAACTGGGTCTGTTAGTGATGTAAAGACAACAACGCGCCATCGACCCGGTCGATCGACCGAAAATGTCACAGCTGTACGTGATGATGTCGCTCAAACTCCATCCACCTCAATTCGACACCGAGCTCAGCAAATTGGTGTCTCCAAATCCACTTTGCGGCGAATTTTGACGAAAGATTTGCACCTTCATGCATACAAAGTTCAATTGACTCAGGAACTGAAGCCAGCTGACCATGGACAGCGAAGGGAGTTCGTTAATTGGGTATTGGAGAGACAACATGAAAATGCTGATTTTGCCGATAAAATCATCTTCAGTGACGAGGCCCATTTTCATCTTGATGGCTTCGTCAATAGGCAGAATTGTCGCATTTGGGGTGAGGAAAATCCTCGAGTGATTCACGAGAAGCAAATGCATCCTCAACGTGTCACTGTGTGGTGTGGTTTTTGGGCTGGAGGAATCATTGGACCTTTTTTTTATGAAAATGAGGCAGGTCAAGCGCAAACAATCAATGGTGTTCGGTATCGTGAAATGATAACCAGTTTTTTCTTGCCTAGAATTGAAGAAATGAATGTGGAGGGCATGTGGTTCCAACAAGACGGCGCCACATGCATCAGTCATTTCCCGGTCGTGTTATTTCGCGTTTTGGAGATCAGAATTGGCCGCCTAGATCGTGCGATTTAACACCATTATATTTTTTTCTTTGGGGTTTTTCGAAGTCGATGGTTTACGCGAATAAGCCGACGACGACTCAAGCCTTAAAAGAGGAAATTGGACGCTGCATTAATGAAATACCGCAGCATTCATGCAAAACGGTCATTGAAAATTTCATTAAAAGATCGCGTGCATGCCAGCAATGCCGCGGCGGCCATCTGCACGATATATTGTTCCATACATAACCTCATTCTGTCTACTTTACGATATAATAAAGTTTCACGATTTTTTTTTAAATATCTGTGTTTTATTTAAAATTTAAAAATTGCGTTCTTCTTGGGACACCCTTATATTATGAAATTTTCATAATATTGAAGCATTTGGACATAATTCATAATAACTATGATCGAATTTATAAAAAAACACTGGGAAGTTAGGAACACTTCATAAATAGTAAGTAAGCTTCATATATAATATGAACGTTTAAAATTATGAAAAATTTTCATAAAAATTATGAATTTTATTTTTTTGTGTGTATAGAAAACAAAACAAGGTTGCATTTTACATGTTTTTTTTTTTGCAAACTTTATCGATGCGAGAAATGCAGGAACAAGTTGCAGTTTTAAAAATATTTACATACCATTCGATTAATTTCATTTTCAAGAATCAATCCTAAAGATTCATTCGAAAAATTTTTTCATTCAAATGCAGGACTCATTGTTACTAATGAACCGTTTTTTTTTCACCAAGTAAAGAAAAATTTTATTTAAAATAATGAAAACATTTATAATTTTTTTCATTCAATAAATTTATGAAGCTATTAATAAATCTAATGAATATTTTTTTTTAATTTAAGCCCTTGAACGAAAAATATCTGTACGTGCCAATCGAGAAGAACTTGTTCAAAAAGGTATATTATTACCGGAAAGTCCGCTGGGAAATATACCAGAACCTGGTAAGTTTCCTTTAGATTTATAGTTAACTTCAAGAGGTATTACCTCTATGTTAAAATATATAATTTATAAATAATTTTCTAAATAAAAATGGTAAGGATTTTAATTTTTTTATTAAGGCACATTTTTACACGTGGGACCCAAACAATTCGAGACAAAAGGATTTTTTGGCTAATTAGGGGTGGATTTTGCTCAAACAGTTTTCTTTCCGGTTTAAATATGCATTTAGAGTTTTTTTTTCTGGACTCCTAAAAATAAGCATACTTTTAGTATATTTAGTAAATCAAAAAGTGTTGCATACTTTTTGGATTTATTAAACAATTTTTGTTATATTAAACATCTTTCATAGAATATTTTTGCTAATACAAATCAATTCAAATTAAATTTTTTAAAAAGTAATTTGTAAATATAAAAAAGGTTTTGTTATTTTTTTGCAACTTTAATTTTTATTTTCATATGAAAAATAACATTTTACAAACATTTCAAACAACAAGTTGTTATAAATCAAATTTGAATTTCAACAAATACTTTTAATTACTAAAAATTTTGTGATACTTTTTCCTGTGAAGACTTCATATTCTTCCGTCATAGCATAACAAAACTTTTGCTATCAGTTTTATATACAAACCACAAAAACTTTATATCGGTTGTGAAGCTTAAAATACAAATTAAAGATTTTTTAATAAATCGTTTTTATTAGGTTTCACCCTTAAGTTTTCAAGAAAAACTATGCCAATATTAAGAAGGTTACACATAACGATAGTTATAAGTTGACAACTCGTAACTGACAATTAAATTGTCAATAGAATTAAACATGCCAAACGATTTCTCCTTCATACTGATGTTATTTGGCAACCTTATCTCAAATTGTTATTAAAACGTCAGTTATTAATTGTCAACGTATGATCATCGATGTATATTTCAAACAAAACTCCCAAGTTTTAAAAATTAATAAGAAATTCAAAAAACTTATGAAACCTGTTCGAAATAAAAACAGAAAACAATCATATCCCTTTTCTCTTCAATTACTTCCGTAGCAAAACATCAAACCTTTCATCGAACAATCATCAAAAACTTTCTTAATACATCAACAACTATTTGATTTGTGTATGAGTTGATTTTAAACTATACAAATTGCTTTGGCAATCAATAAAACAATATTACACACATGCAACATTAGCAATATTTAATATTTTCTTTAGAAGAAAATGATAAATGTTGCCGTAAACAAAAAATGTGTAAACACTCAAAATAAGTAAGTTGGTAGAAAAAATTAAAATATCAGTTAATTTAAAAGAAATATCAATTGTGTAATTGAAGCAAAAGAAAAATATTAAATAAAAATATATTTATAAAAAATATATTAAAAATAAAGAAAAGTGTAAAATTCAACAAACCTATTTGGGAATTCAATGTTCTTTTTCTTTTTTAAAAAAAGTTACACAAAATTTTTCAATTCACAGATTTTAATTTACCTAACTTATTTTTTTGACTGTAGTAGCGAGGGGGGGGGGGGAAATAAAGTTGCACACAAAGTTTATGCAAGTTTTTGTATTTTATCATACATTTTTTTATATATATCATACTTGGGAATTTTTCATTACCATTAGTTGACACTAATGCAAATGAAAAACATGTCATTACCATTAAATGGTAATGAAATTTTTTCCATTAAAAATTTCATTATTAATGGTAATGAAATAGCACAAATGTTTACAAAAAAAAACAAATTATAATTGATTGAAAAATCATTTATTTACAAAAAAGTTTATACGATTTGAAAATGATCAAATTAGCTTTTTATACAGAAAATACACTGGCGGTCATAAAAACCTCACCATTGGCTACTCTTCGGCAATTTCGATAAAAGTTCAAAATACCGCATACTTTGTTTTCTTTTTATTATGGGTATTTGCCTATTTATGTAACGATTCAAGCAGAGTATGCCAATTTTTTGCCGCATCACTTTGGTTATAAATCCTTTTTTTTAAGATCGTAAAAAATGTCTACACGCTATAAGCAATTGACCCGTGACCAAAAGGTAGAAATTTTTGTTTTAAAGGATATGGGCGTTCCTTATCGTCACATAGCACATAAAGTGGGATGCTCACATTCAACCATTGTAAGGCTCATAAGAAAACAAATCATTTGGACCCGTTCGCAAGGACGAAAGGATGAGGAAGACCTCGGAAGACTAACACCCGGACAGACGGCATAATACGAGGAATAATCCTGAAGGATCGCTTCAAAAGTGCAGTGGAAATAAGGGCGGAAATGAAGAGCTGTCACAATGTGGATTTAAAAGCGAAAACTTTGCGTAGAAGGCTTCGGGATAAAAAGCCCTTATTGACGGAGCAGATGAAATCAAACTGCTTAGCTTGGGTCAAAAAATATCGAAACTGGATCCTCGACGACTGGAGAAAAGTTTTATGGTCTGATGAAAGCAAATTCAACTTGCTATGCGCAGATTATCTGCCGTATGTTTGTCGCTCAGATGATGAAAGTTACAAGGATAACAGTGTAGTTAAAAGAGTGAAGTTTCCAGAAAGCCAGATGGTTTGAGGTTGTTTTTCCTAATTTATCCGGTTTCACAAAACCGTGAGCGCCAAAAAATATGAACAAATTATTACACTGGTCAACACAACTTTTGTTTCCTTTAAATTTGTTTGTGTTATTGGGTATTTTTATGGCCCTGACTATGAAAAAAATACTGGGAGTTTGCTAACAGCTTTAATTTTTGAAATATGGGCATTTTCATTTATTTCCATTAATACATATGTATGTTAACACAATTTATATCTAACACAATCAAATGATCTTTTATAAGATTTCCTTGAATGAATGACTTTAGGTAGATCTCGTTGCAAACTCCAGCAGTAGGCTGCCATCATATGTGAGTCCCACCTTCCCTGATAACGCTTTTCCATTGTACGAAGATCCTGATGAAATCTTTCACCCTGCTCCTCACTAAAATCACCCAGATTTTGTGGAAATCGGTCTAAATGCGAGTGCAGGAAGTGGATTTTTATGCTCATGTTGCACCCTAGCTCTTGCAAGTTCGATAGCATGTACTCAACAAGCTCGACATGGTTGTCAGATTTCTTATTGCCTAGGAAATTACTCATAACCAAAACAAATGAATTCCAAGCTTTGGATTCTATTCAGTCATTGATTTGACAAAATTAGGATCTTTCACGAGTTGCCTAATCTGTGGCCCATCAAAAATACCAGCTTTCAGTTTTTCTATACTTAATCCTGGAAACTTGCGTGAAAGAAAATTGAAACATTCGCCGCTTTTATCAAGCGCCTTTACAAACTGTTTCATTATGTCTAGTTTAATATGAAGTGGTGGAAGTATAATGCGATCTCGGCTTACTAATGGCACGTTTACAACATTTTTTTGTTCCAACTTTTAGCTCTTTCCTCACTGGCCAAACTTTTTGTGACCAATGGCGTTGTCTGTCACGACTGTCCCAGAGACACATGAAACAAGGGAACTTTGTGTACCCTCCTTGTTGACCTAAAAGAAAGTTAACCATTTTCAGATCAACACAAATGAACCAGAAATATTTCCGTATTCTTCTTTTAAAGTCGTCGAATGTGCAGTAGGTATGGATCGGTACTTGTTACCGTTATGAAGCAAAACACACTTTAAACTTCTTTTGTTGCTGTCTATAAAAAGACGCCAATCACTAGGTTGGTACTTTTTTAAACCCATCTGTTGCAAAATACCACCAACATCGTTACAAAAATTTAAATCATTCTCTTGAGAAAAATACGGTAACAGGTTTTTTTCTCGGGTATGATAAAATGTTATGTAGGTTTCCGGAGTAAGCAAGTTTTTTTCTTTTAAACGAGATGCTAAAATTTCAGAAGCTTCTTTCGGTAAGTTTAGATCTCTTACTAAGGCATTTAGTTCTTCCTGATTAAATGGTTGAGGTTCTGAAAGGCTCAATTTGAAGTCAGAGTCTTCACTTGATGTATTTCGTTCGGGTTCACAGAGATTTGGATCATTAGAAGATTAAGATGTTGTACATCTCGTGATTATGCATTTCGTGGTTGTACATCTCGTGATTTTAATTGAGGTCTTTGGGCAGAAGATAAGTTAGAATATGACCATTTACTTCGATTTCCAGGGTTAATTCCGTTTATTTTCACAACGCAGAAGTAGCAGTCGTCATAATGGTTTTGAGGTTCTCGCCAAATCATGGGTGTTACGAACATTATTGGATCTCTTTTTCCACTGGACCATACCCGTAGACCAGTGCTTTTCAAAAATAAACATGTAGTTGTGTTAGTGAGAAAATGAGATTTGCACTGTAAGAAATGTTCAATGTCTTAATAGCAGTGTTAGTATCTGTATGAATTTATTATTATTTTTTTTTTTTTGAAAATATGAATCTCGTAATGTTTTGTGTAAAACTATTTTAAAGAAATAAAAATTAAACAATAATTTGATTTTCGAAAAGAAAAAAATAAATACATATATACATAAGGGTGGTTTTTTTCATTGTATAAGAAACAAAAAGTTGTAGATTTTTTCAATCAATATTAATGATTTCAATGTATTTACATATTAATAAAATATCTTTAATATGTTGGATTTATTATGTTATCCTGTTAAAAAAATTTAATTTTTGGTAGGAAAAAAATACAATCGATCGGAATAAAAGATCGGACTCGAATTTTAAAAAACATTTCATTTTTTATATTAAAAAAATGCTTTTTTTTATTAAGTCTATTAAAGATTTTTATAGATCTTGTATTATCATAAAATATTTTTCGTACATTGCTATTAATTTTTTTCAGTGCATTAAAAAAAAAATCAGCATACATCCGCTACACATGTTCACTCGTCGCTGGTTCAGTGACGACTAAAAGCAAGAGCGTAAGAATACATGTGAGTTGAGCAGGGGACAATTGTCCCATGAAATGAACAGCACTGCCGTAGACACACTACGCATTTCTGGCATACAATATGAGGAACCCATGGCTTGTCCTGATTACTCACTTTTATTTTAAATTATTGAAGATACGCAGTTTTCACAAAGTCCGAATAGGTTTTCGATATTTTTCAAATATATACTCGCCACAAATATAGCAAAAACAATCTGGATTAAGCACACAGCATCTTCTTGACGAAGCCATATCCGAAACAACAACAAAATATATTTTTGTCTGTAATAAAAAACGAAAATCTAAAAAAATAGAAAAATAGGGTATTTAGCTATAACTCAAAATCAAAAGCTGTTAGAGAAAAATTGATGTCGTATTTAAAAAATGCGCGTCAATTTTAGATAGAAACAAAAAAAATCACAGGAAACAAACAATTTTTCTTTTTTTGTTGACCAGTGTTAGGGATCACCTTTTCTTCTTTTTCTTTTCTTCAAAATTCTGTATGGTGCGGTTTTTTATGACCGCCAGTGTAATAAAACAAAATATAAAATATACAAATATTAACGCGCATAAATACATTTTAACATAAATATTAATACATAAAATGACGGTTAATAAAGCTAATGGTTTCTATTAATTGATGCATAAGTATTGGTAATGAAATTAAAAAAAAAATGATCCTTAAATCATTATCTTTAATTCAAACAATGAAAATAAAATTTATTTCATTACAATTCTTAACAATGCAATGGTAATGATATCGTCAATTAATTACTCCACTCAATGCCTAAGTCCCATGTATGATATATATACACATTTTAATTATGTATGCTTGATGTGTTCTTTAAATATTATGTCTATCAATTTGTGGATATTAAAGTGAAAAATCAAACTGCTGACAAGATTAACTAAATTATTGAAAACATGTAATAAAGAAAAACTTATACCATCATAAAACATACGTACTTATTCAGGCGTCTAAGAAGAGTAAAGATTATAAACTATCAAATGTTGTAGCGTTTACATGTGCTGTTTGTCGTCAATAATTATTATGAGTGCTTGAGTGGAATTTTTAATAAGCCACATAATAATATAAGGCAACTTGACCACAGATAATATGCGGTTTATGCTTAAAGTATTAATAACACAGGCAATGCAGTTTTGAAACGTGACTTTTGTGAAGAGAAGAGGTTGTTTTAATGAATTTTTATTTTGTTTTTTTAATATTATTAAGTTATTCGGTGTCCATAAGTGCAAAACTAAAAAAAATGTCCTAGGTCTTATGTATCTGAAAGGGTTTCTACGGATTTTGCAATTTTTGAATAGAAAAAATTGTCAAAACTTGTAAAGTAGCAGCATTTAAGTTTGTAATCTTATTACATACATATATATTAAAATATATCTAGTTGATAGATACATTTATTTAGCTTGTAGACAAGCCCTAATTCTTTTTGAGCTTTGGTTTTTATATTCATTGTCAACCTTTGGCGGCCTGGCCCTGGCCCTATCACTTAAACTAAGCGATAAAACAAATTTAACAAATTACAAAAAAAAAAAAAAATTACTCAAGCACGGGAACAATTTTCTTTTAAATAAAGACAATTTTATGTCAAGTTTTAGACACACATGCATATAGAGATTGATTTCCATTCGTCTCCGGGTGATTTATCCCGTGTGGAAATTTTGGGGATTTTTGAAAATCGGGGAAGGGTAAAACTGATTTTTGCACATATACAAATTGGATAACACTCCTGGGTTGTAAAGGGTGTCCCAAGAAGAACGCAATTTTAGTTATCATAGTATGTAAGACAATAAATGTAATCGAACAATAAGAAGACTTAATAGCATTTTTACTTACTTAACAGAAAAAAAAAAAATAGATACAGAAAAATTGTACAAATTTGTATGGAAAATTTAGAGGTACCTTCACATTTTCACTCATAACTTTTGAACCGCTTAACCGATTTTGCTCATTTTAAATACCAAACTGCTCGGGAGGATGTTCAATAATCTGGGTAAAAATAGGCACCCCCGCTTGCGTCTTCGCGTCGTGATCGTGATTTCAACAGACAGACAGACGGACAGACAGACGGACATCGCTAAATCGACTTAAAATTGCATAAGGATCACGAATATATATACTTTATGGGGTCTTAAACCTATATTTCGACATATTACAAACGGAATGACAAACTGATATATACCCTCACCATATTGGTGGAGGGTATAAAAATGGAGCGCTACACGAATGAACAACGCATTCTCATTGTGAAATTGTTTTACTAAAATGGTGAAAGTTTTGCGGCTACAGTTCGCAAATTGCGATCAATTTGGGGTCACAATAATGCTCCAAAAGAGTCAACTGTAACGAGATTAATGGATAAATTTACCAAAACTGGGTTTGTTAGTGATGTAAAG
The DNA here is from genome assembly GCA_949748255.1 of Eustalomyia histrio. Classification (NCBI taxonomy): domain Eukaryota; kingdom Metazoa; phylum Arthropoda; class Insecta; order Diptera; family Anthomyiidae; genus Eustalomyia; species Eustalomyia histrio. The sequence goes on along the minus strand of OX456524.1, from coordinate 68,058,493 downwards.
ACAACAACGCGCCATCGACCAGGTCGATCGACCGAAAATGTCTCAGCTGTACGTGATGATGTCGCTCAAACTCCATCCACCTCAATTCGACACCGAGCTCAGCAAATTGGTGTCTCCAAATCCACTTTGCAGCGAATTTTGACGAAAGATTTGCATCTTCATGCATACAAAGTTCAATTGACTCAGAAACTGAAGCCAGCTGACCATGGGCAGCGAAGGGAGTTCGTTAATTGGGTATTGGAGAGACAACATGAAAATGCTGATTTTGCCGATAAAATCATCTTCAGTGACGAGGCCCATTTTCATCTTGATGGCTTCGTCAATAGGCAGAATTGTCGCATTTGGGGTGAGGAAAATCCTCGAGTGATTCACGAGAAGCAAATGCATCCTCAACGTGTCACTGTGTGGTGTGGTTTTTGGGCTGGAGGAATCATTGGACCTTTTTTCTATGAAAATGAGGCAGGTCAAGCGCAAACAGTCAATGGTGTTCGGTATCGTGAAATGATAACCAGTTTTTTCTTGCCTAGAATTGAAGAAATGAATGTGGAGGGCATGTGGTTCCAACAAGACGGCGCCACATGTCATACAGCCAGAGAAACAATTCAATTGCTGCATCAGTCATTTCCCGGTCGTGTTATTTTGCGTTTTGGAGATCAGAATTGGCCGCCTAGATCGTGCGATTTAACACCATTAGATTTTTTTCATTGGGGTTTTTTGAAGTCGATGGTTTACGCGAATAAGCCGACGACGACTCAAGCCTCAAAAGAGGAAATTGGACGCTACATTAATGAAATACCGCAGCATTCATGCAAAACGGTCATTGAAAATTTCATTAAAAGATCGCGTGCATGCCAGCAAAGCCGCGACGGCCATCTGCACGATATATTGTTCAATACATAACCTCATTCTGTCTACTTTACGATATGAAAAAGTTTCACGATTTTTTTTAAATATCTGTGTTTTATTTAAATTTTAAAAATTGCGTTCTTCTTGGGACACCCTTTAGATGTGGATATTCATCTATCTGGGTCGATTTTGGTGTATGGGGATTTTAGGTATTTAAGATTACTTGTGAAGGAATAAATAGTTGTGTACATTAAGGGAAAGAAAAAGTTGTTGCTGTTGAAAGAATTAAAGGAATGATGTAGAAGCTGGTGAAAGTCTCATAAGGGATTTTCTGAAGTTGGAAATTTTATAACCCGGGAAAGGTTTTAGGATGGATGGATTATAGCCGTCAATTGTGGGGATAGATTACATCTTTTAATATGGGTAAACAGGACCAACGTGCCTTACAGGATCATAATCAAGGGAGAGTAACCAAACGAGAGAATCTTCAGCAGGGAAACAACTGAACAGTGTAGCCAATTCTTGTTTAATTACCAGGGCAGCAACTTTTATGCACTTAAAAATCGAAAATATGCGCCTAAAATATGCAGTATAAATAATGCAAAATATGCACAGAAATATCCATTTAAAAGAATATATATGCATTATATATCCAAAAATATGAATTAAAAATATACTTTAAATTTGCCAATTTTTATAAACCATATTTTTAAAAATGAAATCCAATATAATTTTCTAAGTGCAAGACAACAGGATGCTTCTCCTATTAGTATGTGCTATTCATGGTTTACAAATTCTTCCTTTAGTTTTTTTTTTAATTAAAACATAATTGTATTTTAAAGAAAATATGCAAAAAGTATGCACTTCAAAGTCAAATATGTAAAAAAAAAATCCAAAATATGGAACAACAAATCGAAGCTATTTTTGTACAAATTTTTTGATTCGGAAAAATATTTCGTCACTATCGTTTCTGGGCTATTTAAAAAAGTATCTAACATGGTTTTGTAATAAATTTTAGTGGACTGTTTTATATATTAAAATTTTTTTTAAATCGATAAAATTCTAACGACTTTTTGTTACAAAAAATTTTCTACTGAGCAAATTTCCTACTGAGCAAAGTGACGGTAGCAAAGTGACATGGTAAAAAATATTTTTTCTATGGTGAAAAAGTATAAAATTTTTATTTGTGAAAAAGAATCGGATTTATTTATTTGTTTTGTTTTGTTTTCACTTTGCTTTAAGATGCTTTAAAATTTTAAAACTTCAAAAATTTCTATTCTTATGTCAAAAATTCTACTAGCCCTATGGGCTAGTGAAATTGTATTCACCTCAAAACATAAAAAAATTTACCAAGAAGCACTCTTTGCTACCAATTAACACACACCTTTAGGAATTGATCGGCATGAAAAAAAATTTCTCCATTTGAACAATTGTCAGATTCTAAAGACATTCTCCTAGAAATTACCCTTTTACTCTAAAGACATGTTTACATTTGACAGGAAACTGCTAGTAATGACTCTAAATAGCTCAATTTTAAATGATTTAAGCTATTTAAGTGTATTTTTTTCTCTAATTCTACTTTCGCCAAAAAAATTCTGCAATGGCAGATTTTTTTTATTTTATAAATAAATTTATTAAATTATATTTAAAATCATAATTGATTAGTCAATTTCATTTGCATCGTTTTTTAATTCAATTCAGTTGAATTAAATCATTTCAAAATAATTCTTTTTTTAATTCGCGAATTAACAAAAAAGGTTGATTTGTTTTGTAAATAAAAACAAAATAAATAAATAAATAAATGAATTAAAAAATTAAAATTGACTTGCAAATCTAGCTTATTTTTCTAGATATTCACCAGTTTGTGAAATATTAATTTCTTAAATTGGTTGGTATCTCGAAGACTAAGCGAGGTAGTGCAAAACGGTCAACATTTTTTGCTCTATTAGAGTATTAATATACTACGGTAATAAAAATAGGCCAGGTTCGGAAGACATCCTGAGGTTTTGTTTTTTATAGAACAGTGGAACTGGAAATAAAATTGGTATTATCGAAGTGTGTTTATTTATATAATCATATAAATTGATAAAAAAAAATATAGTCACTCTGTAGATTGTTTTATAAAAATTCCATGAAACCCTTTGGGGTTAATTAAAAAAAAATTTTTTGATTCTTTGATTTAAAATTTTAAAAAATAAATATATTATGATATTTTAAAGATAAAGATTGAATCATGGTAATAAATAATTCAATCAGAAAAATTAATTTGCGAGTTAATTCGTCAAAATTTAAGTCAGAAGTTGTTTCTGGAATTTGGTTGCGAAATTTTAGAATGAAATTTTGTGGTGAATTTCTATTGCATTTGGCAAAACAAAAATCTCGTTAATATAGTCATGATTTAAAATTGGTTTGTAAATTTTGGTATAACACTATAAGAGGTCTTCCCTTTAAAGTTTCTTTGTTTTCCTTGTAGATGTCACCATTGTGAGTTAAATAAAAAGCTTTCTCCTAACTTGCATACAAAAAGCTTTTTATATATATTTAGCAAAAGCTAAATTAAATTAAGTTTAAAAAAGCTTTTATTTATAGCATCTCTTGTTTTTGTTGTTTTAGGTGAAGATTCATATTATAATTCAACCGCCGCTAATAATAATTCAACAAATGCAAACGGTTCGATATTATCGTCAACCGTCCAAAATAATTCCATGCTAAATACTACCACCAGCGGTAGTAGTAATATTGGCAATAGTATTAATTCATCATCACAACAACAGCAACAACAACAGCAGCAGCAGCAGTTGCAACACCACCAACAACAAATAAACAATGCTTTAGCGATACAATTCCAAGGAAATTCCATGCATAATGGTGGTGGTGGTGGCGGCAGTAGTAGTAGTGGTAGTGCTGGTGTTGGTGGTGGTGTCAATTCATCCAATCCAAATACTACCTCCGGCAATCATAGCAATACAACAAATACAAATAACAATACAATTTCCGGTAACAATACGGAAAATACATCCGGTGTACCAGATTCACAATCGGCACCACAACAATTGAGTGGACAACAATTACAGCCACCGCCATTAACACCATTAGCCCAGCATCACCAAGCGTTGGCCCAACAGTTGCAACAACGATTTGCCATCAGCAATAATAACGGTAAGTTGGAAAAAAAGAAATATATAAAAAATATCTTTAAGGAAACTTATGTGAGCAAATATTAAATTTATTTTTCATAATTATTATCTTATGATAGAATCTAATGTTTAAAGAAATTTGCTACATTTTTATGACTTTTTATTATTACCACATTCCAGACTAATGGATGATACTGACTTTTTGTTTATTATTATTCTGCTCTAATTAATCATTAACAGTGTGTTGCTGTATTTATTATATTTTATCAAAAAAAAAAAAAAAAAAAAAAAAAAACATATAAAGGAGATAGGTCCCTTCTGGGACAAAGCAATAATTTGGCTTAAATCATTTTACGCTGCCGTCGATTTAAATAAACTAACACCTACTTTCAAGACCCAATAAATTTAGTAGAAAAGCGATATAACTTTGCGAACAAAATCATGTAATAGTTTGATGCCTTGGCTCACAGACTACACAAACAGGTTACCTTTGACATACAGTCATGTGCGAAAAAATAGCAACACTTGCATGCAACAAATTTAAGGTAAAAAAACACACATTCATTTTGGGAAGAAACTAACAATATAATTTTTAGATTATAGTAAAACAATAATTCTTCATTTTATGCAACAACTCAAACTTTGTTGTTGCAATTGAAAAAAACAACATTTTTTTTTCCATATTTCATATTATTTATTGAATCTTCACTTTTAAAAACTGTGAACTAACAATAATTATCCAAATCTTAAAACTAAATATTAATTGTTAAGTTCAGCCAGTTCCAGACTGATGTTATGTGGTTCAACTGGGACCATTATTTCCCCTTATTATGAGCGGATCAGATCCGCAGTGTCTCTCCTCCTAAGACGCTGGTGGCCGTGATCATCAGTCAAGTTACGGGCCAGTATGTCGGGGTGTGTTTCCAGTTTTGTTAAATAGCGTTGACAGTGTCTAATAATTTCATCTTTGACCAGGGGTACATTCAGGTCTTTATGTATGTTGTAATTCCTAACATACCAGGGTGCGTTCGTGATCGTCCTCAAGAATTTATTTTGCATTCTCTGAATTTTCCCTATATTGGACGCAGAGGCAGTACCCCAGAGCTGAATTTCGTAGCACCATATGGGTTTCATGATCGAATTGTAAATGAGTAATTTGCAGTCCAGGCCTAGTTTAGAGTTTTTGCCAGTAAGCCAAGCGAGTTGAGCAGTTTTTAGCCTCATCTGAATAATTTTCGCATCTATATGATTTTTCCACGTGAGTCGACGGTCAAGGTGAATACCGAGATATTTCACACATGTGTGTTGGGGTATATTCAGATTATTAATTTTAATGGGTGTACACGTCTCTTTTCTCAGTGTGAAAGTAATGTGGATACATTTCTGTTCATTCACCTTAATTTTCCACTTATCCAACCAAGCTTCCAATTGTGAAATGTGAGTCTGTAACATTCTAGACGCTATTTTTGAGTCATCGTGGACGCTTAAGATTGCAGTATCGTCAGCGAAAGTCGATGTGTGGGTATTAATATCTAATGGCATGTCTGAAGTATAAATGATATATAACAGAGGACCCAAAATGCTACCTTGTGGAACTCCGGCTTGTATATCTTGAGGAGAGCTGACAAAACTTTTTTCAGCAAGAGTGAATTTTCGATTTGCTTTTGAGTAGCTTGTGAGTATTTGTTGGTAACAAAAGTTTTATTTTAAACAGTAGACCTTCATGCCAAACCTTATCGAAAGCCTGTGAAACATCGATAAAAAGGGCAGAGCAGTATTTTTTCTCCTCGAACGTTTTTCTGACAACAGTAACTAGCCTGTGGGCTTGCTCAATGGTGCTGTGTTTTCTCCTGAAGCCAAATTGGTGTGATGGAATACAGTTGTTTTGTTCCACATAAACAGTTATCTTTTCCATTAGGATTTTCTCGAACAGCTTTGACAAATTGGATAATAGGGTTATAGGCCTATACGATTCCACTTTTGTGTGATCTTTGCCTGGCTTGGGTATCATTTTAACGAGTGAAACTTTCCATTCTGGGGGATAGTATTCAAGGCGTATAATAGCATTAGAAATAAAGAGAATTATCTTTAATGCTATACGGGGTAACTCCAAGAGCATCCTGTTACCGATTCCATCGATACCAGGACCTTTTTTGGGGTTTAGTTCAAAAATAGCCTTTTCGACCTCTCTCATCTCAAACGTTAATCGGGTAGCTGCTCGGTGCTGGGGTAAAATCGGTGGCAACTCTGCTACAGAACTTGTTATATTTGGCGTGAATACTTTTCTTAAATGTTCTACAAACAGATCTCCTTTTTCAGTATCATTTCTAGCCCAACCTCCGTCTGATTTTCTCAAAGGAGGCTTACATAAGACAGGTCTTTTTAAATTTTTCGTTGCACGCCATAATGAGTAATCAGTTCTTGATGTTGGATCTAAATTTTCAAGATATCTGTTTAATGAAGCAGTTCTCTTATGTTCAAGTAGCTTTCTTAATTTTAAAAACAACATTAAAAAGTATTATAATTTCCAATAGTCCAATGTGAATAAAACTAGGGACAGTAAGAAAATGGTTTGAAATATTATTAGTATTTTATATTTTTTGATGGAAATAAAGGGTGTCCCAAGAAGAACGCAATTTTTAAATTTTAAATAAAACACAGATATTTAAAAAAAATCGTGAAACTTTTTTATATCGTAAAGTAGACAGAATGAGGTTATGTATGGAACAATATATCGTGCAGATGGCCGCCGCGGCTTTGCTGGCATGCACGCGATCTTTTAATGAAATTTTCAATGACCGTTTTGCATGAATGCTGCGGTATTTCATTAATGTAGCGTCCAATTTCCTCTTTTAAGGCTTGAGTCGTCGTCGGCTTATTCGCGTAAACCATCGACTTCAAAAAACCCCAAAGAAAAAAATCTAATGGTGTTAAATCGCACGATCTAGGCGGCCAATTCTGATCTCCAAAACGCGAAATAACACGACCGGGAAATGACTGATGCAGCAATTGAATTGTTTCTCTGGCTGTATGACATGTGGCGCCGTCTTGTTGGAACCACATGCCCTCCACATTCATTTCTTCAATTCTAGGCAAGAAAAAACTGGTTATTATTTCACGATACCGAACACCATTGACTGTTTGCGCTTGACCTGCCTCATTTTCATAGAAAAAAGGTCCAATGATTCCTCCAGCCCAAAAACCACACCACACAGATGAAAACCACACCACAAGATGAAAATGGGCCTCGTCACTGAAGATGATTTTATCGGCAAAATCAGCATTTTCATGTTGTCTCTCCAATACCCAATTAACGAACTCCCTTCGCTGTCCATGGTCAGCTGGCTTCAGTTCCTGAGTCAATTGAACTTTGTATGCATGAAGATGCAAATCTTTCGTCAAAATTCGCTGCAAAGTGGATTTGGAGACACCAATTTGCTGAGCTCGGTGTCGAATTGAGGTGGATGGAGTTTGAGCGACATCATCACGTACAGCTGCGACATTTTCGGTCGATCGACCTGGTCGATGGCGCGTTGTTGTCTTTACATCACTAACAGACCCAGTTTCGGCAAATTTATCCATTAATCTTTTTACAGTTGACTCTTTTGGAGCATTATTGTGACCCCAAATTGATCGCAATTTGCGAACTGTAGCCGCAAAACTTTCACCATTTTGGTAAAACAATTTCACAATGAGAATGCGTTGTTCATTCGTGTAGCGCTCCATTTTTACTAACCTCGTACCTTCTACTAGCAAACAATAACAATTGTTCAAATGTCAAACAATGACACTTCGAATGTTGCCAGATTTAAAAATTGCGTTCTTCTTGGGTTACCCTTTATATGTGTTTTTTTACTTTAAACTTGTTGCATGCAAGTGTCCCTATTTTTTTGCACATGACTGTATGTCAAACATGACTGTATGTCAATGAGCTTTTTTTTTTGTATACGTATCTATCCCTTTCTGTGTATCTCTGCAATTTTAACATTTTCTTTTATTCATTTTCAAGTCGTCATTTTGATTCAATCAGCTGTTTTCTGTTTGGGTAATCTGTATCTTGGCTATAAAAATAAATTAAAAATTATTAAAGTTGTTGTTCCAGGTTTGCCAAATACAGTTGTTAAAAAAAAAAATCAATTTTTGACACTATTTAAAAGTACTTTTTTGAAAAGTGATTTAAGTCAATGAATAAGTGAGGTGTTGTTCTGATTTAGATAAGGACATCTAGAAAGTTCTTTTGGGTGAGAAAAATTGTTTGAAAATAGCAGAATTTTTAAAAAATTCTTAAAATTCGTGAGAGGCAGACAGATAAAATTTAAATTATGATGAAATGTTAACCAGTTAAATCCTCACAAAGCGCCATTAGGGGATGCGTTAAAGGTAAGAAATCAATAAAAAGTGCAAAAAAAAATTCTTGGCAAAAAAATTCTCACGTGATCGGTGAGTAGTATAAAGAGGGCACAAAACGTAAACGCAGCCTTTTTTATATTACAATTTTAAGGGGGATCTTTTATTATTTATATATTTTCCATTGAATCTTATATAACTTATATCAAATGAAAAGCTCTATAGACAATTAACTGCAGCAAGAAGGTGGTCCCTTTTAACAAAAGAGGCTAGTCACTTTAAGATGGTGTTGTCATAGGAGGAATAAATTGATCTCTTGTGATATGTCACAGGACCAACCTATAACGTGTTACTGAACTCTTATAAAAAAAAAGATGACACAAAACTTACCCACATAAATTGTCATTTATAAATTTCACTCTTTACATTTCCAATGTTACTGGATATTCCAGCACCTTGTTCTAGTGTTTTTCGCAACGATAAAGTGTTCGCAAGAAATCTGTAAAATGCAACCTTGTTCTGCAGACTGTAGGTTGAGTCACGGGCAATTAAATATATATTAATCTAAAGAACTAATACTGCAATGTATTCATGTTATTTCTCTATTCCATATTTTACAAAAGTAAATGTGTATTTTACAAAAGTAAATGTGTCCGTAGCTTTAAGAGTTAAAAGATCTAAAAATTTTCCTCTAAAAATGCAATCAACTTTATAATCTATTGTCACCCTATATAAAGTAGGGTGACAATGAATTTCTCGATGAGCAAACTACTGGCATCGAATACAAGAATATCGTTCAGCAACATATTCTGCTGCAAAAATCAGTTTGTACATGGTGGCCCAAAAACATTCATCTTATGTTGTTTTTCTATATCTTTAAAATAAGGGGACATAATAAAACATTTTGTTTAATGTTTTTTTTTGTAACTTAAAGGTATTATATTTTGAAGTTAATATATATATACACTCACAATATATTTTCCGTTACCGACTGTAGTTTATTTAAAAAGTAATACGTAGAGTTTGTTTTTAAATGAAGAATCAATTGAAATTCATAGAAATATATTTTTTAACTATTTGAATCAGTCATTCAAAAAACAAACTATAAAAATTCAGTAGGAGTTGATATTTTTAGTTAAATGTAAAAATTTATGTTTTCTGCTTTTGTTTTTTTTTTTTTACCAAAATAGTTTGTATATATACAAAATTATTTTAATAAAAATTACAAGAAATTACTCAAATATACATAGACACAAAGCCAATAAAAATATATACATCTGCATGTGTTGTGTTCTGTTTTGTAATTACATGCAAATAAAAAAAACTTTCAATTTGAAAAACAAACCACAAAACCACTTTGTGTCAGTAAAAATTTGATGGTGATATTAAACGACTTTTTATTGTTTTTACTTTTGTCGATTATTAACAATGATTGAAAATAAACAACAAAATGGGTTGAATATAATGGAAAATCAGTAGTACTCTTTTTGATTGTCTTTTCGATTAATTTAATATGTATTTTAAGTTGTTATTAACGAAATAATTTTGTGAGTGTAAGTCAACTGGGAGCCGGCATTATTGAGGACCATTTGGGTTCTTTTAATCTCATTTTACAATGTTTTGTAGAAAACTTAAAGTGATAAGTTCTTGCACTCTTGTCGGATATTCTCTTTGAGAGCTTTCAGAGTACGTGGATTGTTCAAATAGACCAGTGACTTTAAAAAAAATCCTCAAAGAAAGAAGTTTGGAGCGGTTCAATCTTGCTGGATATTGCAAATCGTCAAAACGAGACATTAGACCATCCGGAAAATGTACACTACATCATGTGGTGTGTGTGCAGTTGCGCCGCACAGTGCTTTGTTCCCATATAACGAGTGGACAAAAATAGAAGGAGTTATCGTAGCTTACTGAAATTTGGTACGCGATTTTAGTTTGAGTTAATTAGAAGATAAACGAAATTTTGGGAAAATTGGTATAAGGACACGCCTACCTCCCATATATCCTGAAGCTTAAAAATGTAATAAAATCTTCAAATTTGGTCAGAACCTAACGAAAATTGATAATTGTTATTAGAACAAAGTTATTAACGTGCCTGCCAATTTTCTTTTCAATCGAAGGAAGGACTCGCTTACCTATCATATATCCTTTTTTAAAAAAATTACATAAAATCTGTAAAAGTTAATCGATTACATTCAAACTTATCAAATTAATTTAAATAAACATAAAAAACATGTATACTAAAATTCGATGACTCGATTTTGTAACTAAAAAGTAATTTTGTACACTCACAATATTATTTCGTTAAAAACAAATTAAAATACATATTAAATTAATCGAAAATACAATCAAAAAGAGGACTACTGATTTTTCATTATATATTTAATCCATTTTGTTGTTTATTTTCAATCATTGTTTAATAATCGACAAAAGTAAAAACAATAGAAAGTCGTTTAAAATAACCATCAAATTTTTATTAACAAAAAGTTAGAAAAAACTACTTTTGTGGTTTGTTTTTCAAATTGAATTTTTTTTTATTTGTGTGTAATTACAAAACAGAACACAACATATACAGGTGTATATATTTTTATTGGCTTTGTGTCTATGTATATTTGTGTAATTTCTTGTAATTTTTATTGAAATAATTTTTTATATATACAAATTATTTTGGTAAAAAAACAAAAAGGAATTATATGAATTTCTATTATTTGAAGCAGAAAACATAAAATTTTACATTCAACTGAAAATATCAACTCCTACTGAATGTCTGTAAATTTTTATAGTTTGTTTTTTGAATGACTGATTCAAATAGTTAAAAAATATATTTCTATGAATTTCAATTGATTCTTTATTTAAAAACAAACTTTACGTATTACTTTTTAAATAAACTACAGTCGGTAAGGGAAAATATATTGTGAGTGTATATAATTTTTTTAAATCTTTATAATCCCTAAAAATATTTTTAAAAAATAAAAAAAAATTTACTTACAAAAAAATAAAATATTTTTAACGTAATAACAAATAACTAAATACTATATTTAAGAAAATAAGTTTTTATTGAATTTCAAAATTTCTTTTGTATATTCACAACTTGGGAAGTATCTAAAATAAAAACTCAAAACGATAAAAAAACTACACTTCCAACAACCATTCAAGCTACAGCTGAAACTTAAAATAACAGACAATATGATCAACCTGCTAGTGATTGAGATCGTTAAGGTGCTGATGTTTGATGTATCTAGGAAACTGTTGATCGTGGATCGAATATCAACATGACTGACATATTTTGTAGAAAAAAAAATAGACGAAAATTGTTTTAAAATACAAAATTATCACTTACTTTATATTTCATGAAGAAATATTTAAATTTTTTAACCGAATTTTGTTAGTTTATAAAGTTAAAAAATTTAAGAGAGATGTGCCTGTTAATTTCTTATTTTCCACATAAAAATGGTTGGTTCTATCGAGCTACCTAAAACATTATAATATTTAGCGGCCTCTGGCTTAGGTTTTGTCAACCATTGGATCTTTATTTAATAACTTCTCACTATTTCTTTAATCTTATTTCAGATTTTTATGTTATTTCATATAGGTCGTTTTTTTACCTAGCATTGCCACACTAGATAATAAAATTTTAATTAAAAATGTGAATTTAGTACATTTTTAAAACTCTTTTTTTTTTGAGTGGTGGCAAAAAATAGGCTCTAAATTTTTTTTGGATCTTTTAAAAACACTATAAACTGACTAAAAGCAAAATAAAAATATGTTGGATTTTTTCGGATTTTTTTTTAAATTCCATTAAACTTTTATAAATTTTGAAATTTTTTAGAAAAAATTATTTTTTGTGAGGTATTAAAAATTACTCTAGATAAGAAAACCAACCCAAATTTGATTGAATAACACAAAAATCAAAATTTCATGCACTTTCTTAAAAAAATGAATTTTTCGGAACTATTTTCCTGAAGCAATAAAATGCAGTTTTTAATTCATTCATATTTGCTTAAATTTCACTAACTTTAGCGCCCTCTAGTGCAGTCTAGGAGAGCCAAATGATACCAGTTCCTTAAAATTTATTTGAGTTGTATTGTTATCTATCGATCACTATAAATTTTATCACATTTTGAGACAATTTTTTTTTTTTTATTTTTGTCTATGGGTCAAAGCACAGTGCGCCGTGCTGTCCTACAGCCCCAATTCATCAATATGTGTCAATAAAAACTCGTTGATCATGATTCTGTATCGCTCACCGGTTACAATAACCGTATTATCCATGGCGTCCTAAAAATAAAAAAAAAAAATAAATACAATGCGCCCGATCATACCTGCGAAAATGGTTCATAATGCATTGACTTTGAGTGGATGTGATGGTTCTTTGTGAATGATGGTAGGATTCTGAGTGCCACAGAAGTGCAAATTTTGTGTGTTTACATATACGTTCGGATGAAAATGGGCCTTGTTACTCATTAAAAATTTAAGCAAAATAATTTCGTAAAAAACAGTCACCAGCATTCCGCGTTCCATGGCTTGTCGACACGTACACTCAGAAAAAATGTTAGTAGACAAATTTGGAAACGGTTTTCAATCACACTTTACTATATTTGTACTGATTTTTAGTAAAAAATTATTATCTTGCAAATTTTGTTGCTATTAACATTTTACAAATAACAGAATTTTTACAGATTATTAAAAAAATTTTGTTGCTAATTTTAGAAATCATTTCACAAATTTTTGTTAAAATTAGCAACAAAATTATTAATTTTAAAAAATTGGATATTGAAGGAAATGTTATTTCTAATTAAAACTTACAAACTTAAATTTCCTTAAAATGTTACATAGATTCAAAAAAGGGATCTCAAGTGAATATACCGACTCATGTCTAAAAATAGGACATCCACTTAAAATAGCACTAAAAAGTTTTTTTAGTTCTAAAAATTAGCCCTAAAAACAATTGAAATTTATGTTTTTACAATTTTTCAGCCTTTGTTTTTTCAATTTTGTCTAAAATATTTTTTGGAAAAAAATAATTAAAATAAAAAAATTTTAATGCTCGATAAAAAAAAAATTAAATTTTGTACTAATATTAATAATATTTAGTAAATTTTGTTTTGCTGATTTTAGCACACAGATTTTAAATTCCATTTTACAAAAAGTTTACTAAAATTTAGTAGCGGCAGCTAATTTTTTCTACAAATTTTATTGTCATACACATCAGCAAATTTGCAAAAATTTCCTGTAATAACAGCAAAATTTTCAGTTGCCATTACAGACAGTTTCTTGGTGAGTGTATTCTGATCTGTTTATTTCTCTTGCAAAAAGTTTTAGCATCTTCCGATAGTGCAATACATTTTGGGCCACCATAAAGGTGGCTGACTTTGATCTTCTAGGACAAGGTTGTTTAAACCAATATAAAACAGATTTTTTCTAGAACCGGTTCTAAAAATATTGGAGACATTTTGTTTCATACAAAATCACTTAAATAATTTTTGAAAACAATATTAAAATTTAAGGCCTTCAATCTACTAAGTAAATTGTGGGTTTGTGAACTCTTATAGTAAATATATTTATTATTCCTTTTAGACTACACTGTACACTACACTCAAATGAAAAAAAAAGTTTAAAGAAAAATGCGTAAAACATTTTATACCCCACTCTTTTTGTACTAATTTTAAGTAAATAATCATTTTTATACCCTTCACCATAGGTGGAAGGGTATATATAAGTTTGTCATTCCGTTTGTAATTTCTACAATATTGATCTTAGACCCTATAAAGTATATATATTCTGGGTCCTTATGAAGAGCGAAGTTGATTTAACGATGTCCGTCTGTCCGTCTGTGTGTTGAAATGGGTTTTCCGAAGAACCCAGACATGATGAGGACTTGATTCTTTTTTATTTCTGTTACATGTGATCCATTTCTGTTTGCTATTAAAAATCAGACAGATCGGTTAATAAATGGCTGAGATATTAGCAAAAAACCAGGAATACCTCTAATTTTTCCAGTAAAATCCCTTTGTTTAATATGTATGTAGAATTTTGAGCATAACAACACATCCATGTGTTAAAATTCTTTTCTTTCATCTCCACCTTTTATACACAAACAACACACATACAAAGATTTGTCATTTAAATGAAAACCAAACAAATCTCTAATTAACGAAGACTTTTATATATGTACCTCTATTGACGATGATTTTGTGTGAGCTTCAATAGCTCAGTTGTCTAGACGCTGTGTCATAAATACTTTTTTTTTCTCTAAGGCCGCGGGGTTCGAGGTTCAAATCTCGGTCAGGTCAATTCACTTTTTTTTTGTACATTTTTTTTTATTATTTTCTTAAGACTTTTTTTTTGCTTATTTTTGGTTTTTTTTAACATTTAATAATTAATTTATATAAAATTTTATATTAATAATTAAATAATCCATAAATAGGCTAAAAACATCAACATTTTTATAAAAACCCTCTGATACAAACAAAATACAAACGTTTTTATACCTTTCACCACAGGTGGAAGGGTCGCGGGTTCGTTAAGATTTGTTTTTGTTTATTTTTTGTTTTTTTACATTTAATAATTAATTTAAATAAAATTTTATATTAATAATTAAATAATCCATAAATAGGCTAAAAACATCAAAATTTGTATAAAAACCCTCTGATACAAACAAAATACAAACAGTTTTATTTCTATTTTTTGCTCCGATTTAAAAGAATTTATAAAAAGATTTTTAAACCATTTTATTTCTCACATATTAAGAAAATTTTATACATAATTTACCTTTGAGTTCAACTATTTTAGGTCATAACTTATAATAATTTATAAAAAAAATTATAAACTATTTTCCTTCAAATTTTTAAAATTAAGCTAAAGAAATTACAAATATTTCTAATAAAAAAGCGAAATAAAATCCTAAATGCAAATTTGCCAGCTAAATCAAACTATTTTGTAGAAATAAAACACATGCAGTTCTAGTGATTTCTTTTAACGATTTGTTGAAATTCTTTTCTTTCACCTCTTCACCTTTTATACACAAACAACAAACACTATTCTAGAGCTGTATTATGACCTATGGATACTTCTTATATAGCAAAAGATCGAAAATCTTTAGTATAATATATTTGCTGAAAAACTCGGAAATATCGGTTCAGATACAAAAAAGTTATGCCCAAAACATAAATTTTTTTTTTTTTAAAATACCTATTTTCTGGAACCATAAATCTTCCCGAGTCCAAGTTTTATCTCCAAACTAAATGGTTAATTTCCTCTTAAAGGCGACCGTATATAAATCTGTCCATTTCATATATGTCATATATAAACTTCAGTTTTTTCCCAACCATGGTGAAGGGTATATAAGATTCGGCATAGCCGAATTTAGCCGCTCTTACTTGTTTAAATAAAAATTCTTCCTATTCAAAATTTTACTAAAATATTTATTAATTTTTGTTGCTGATTTTATCAAACAAATTTACTAATTTATAAAACCGAGTTGAAAGAATTTCAATTTCGATGCTTTTTTAGAACTGTTTTTTAATTTTCAAAAAAAAAAATACAATTTTTAAGTACATATTTTTCTTTGAAAAAACTGAAATTTCGAGTATCGATGTTATATATTAATAGAGTGATGTTTGCATAGACGTCTAAAAATCAATTTATATAAAAGAAATAAACGTTAAAATCTGAATGGTTTCTGTGTTTATAATACATCAGTGGACAGATAATTTAACAACAAACCGAAATTTTGAAACTGAATGCATTAATGCATTTAATAAAGATAATTACTAATTGTAAAGATAATAATAGAGATAATTATCTTTAAGTAATTATAGCTAAATTTGTATCAAATACTCATTATTGGGATAAAACAGAAAAATGTGCCCTTTTAAAAGACATTTAGTATCGAAATATGTACTACAACAAATCGATAGAAAATCGTATCACTAAATCAACATTTTTTCGACTCTATGTAACGTTGCAGATTATACACAAACACATTATGATACTCGGTACTATATCGAACAAATTATACAACAAAATAACTTATTTTCGATACGATTTCGACAAATTTTGCTGACTGGGTATAGGCTAATTATTTAGTAAAAAAAATTGGCTGATTTTAGCTAATCGATTTTTATTAAGGATTTAAACAAATTTTACTAAATTTTAGTAACGTTTACTAAATCTTTCTACTACAAACTCAATTAGTAAAAATAAGCTTAACGGTATGCTGGCCTAAAATTGGTTAACTTTTCTGCCACAATTATAAATTTTTTTTGTAACTTATTCAGAATTTTTTTATATGTATGTACATAGAAAAAACTAAAGTGAAGTTTCAATTAAAATGCTTCTTTATTTAACTAAGAATAAAATTAATTGTGGACCAAATAAGGAACTTCTTATATTAATTAAAATTTTTAGCAAAAATTTAATTAAAATTCTTGCAACTAAACTTTTAATCATGTCAACTTAAAAATGAATTAAAAATTGTCCAAGAGTTTAGCTTAAAAAAAATCTACCTACTCTAGTTTCAAATAAAATATTTGTACATTCAATTTAAATTATAATTGAATTGTGACCAATTAAGGTACTTGTTATAGCAATTATATTTTATTGGAAAAACTTATTTTAAATGTTTTCAATTGAACTTTTAATCATTACAAATAAAAATTGAATTAAAATTCTTAACATTTTTCAATTAAAATCTTAATCACATTAATTAACAAATTAGTAAAATTTTGAAAAAAAAAAGTTTAAATTAAAAAAACTTTTTACTATAATTCAATACATTTTAAACGAACAATATTATATATGATTCGTTCATTATATCGAGTACATTAATTTCTTAATTTTATAAACTCATTTTTCACTGTCTTCTATTTTTTATTTTTTTTTTTTTGTATTTTTTGCTCAAGTGAATTTGTTTATTTTATGCACATGCTAAATTGTTTGTTTTGTTATTGTTTATTTTTCTCTCTGGCATATTTGTTTAATAAACAAAAAAAAAAACACAAGCTGTCATTTGTTGTTAATCATTTCCTAAACATTTCTCTTAAAGTTACTCGCCCTCATAACGGAATGACCGATAAAATTCTCACAAAACATTTTATAGCGAATAACACAATGGTGCCAGACTGCTAAAAAAAACTATACATGGAAAATAAGGAAACCTATTAAATGGTTATAAAATGAAACTACAATTTGCTACAGTATGCTTATCAGCATACAAATAACTATTTATTTTGAAGAGAAGCAACACTCAGGAAATTCTTTCTACTAATTAATGTGTTGCTTTCTTTGTAATGGTGATATAGGAGAGTTGAATGGCGTTGCAAGGCAAAGGATAGGGATATACAGTAGACTATATTTCGGCTGCTTATTATTTAGATATTAGAAGGATTTTGCTAGGTACTACTAATTTGTTCCTCGGAAGAGTTATAAAGTGCTAATAAACGCTATATTGGGAAATTAGTACTTTGCTTTGAAAATGCTCATGATTTAAATTTTTTTATTTTGGATTACAATTTTAGGTTTGATAAAAAAATATATTAAAAAGTAGTATTTCTATTTTTACTTAAAAAATTTTAAATTAGTTTAAATTGTATAAATTAAAGTTTCATATAAAAAGTATCTTAAAAGCACTAAATAAAATATCATAAAATCCAGCGAGCCTTGGGTAATAGAAAAGCGCTAAGTTGGCATCGTTGTGTGTATGCTGTGTTCAGTGTTGCCAGAATAATTTAAGCTCATATCTCACGTTTGCATGTTTTAACCCTCATAAATCCCGAAAAAATTTACAAAATTCAGCCATTGGCACTACATTTCTTATGACCTCTTAGAAAACTTTTCCCATCGAAGTCAGGATAACTCAAGACTGGTTCATCAGAAATTAAAAAAAAAATTATTCTTTTAGTAGATATATAAAGCTCGTTCTTAAACGAAGGAAAATTGAAATTAGAATTTTTTGGTAAAATTTTCACCACTAATAGCCTTCTTAAATAAGTAGTGATAAAAAAACTACTTCTTTCAAGCAGTACATAATGTTATTTTGAAGAAGTGTGCAAAATTCTAACAAGATCTGTTCATAACTTATTGAGATAAATTAATTTTCGACTTCAAAAATAGAATTCCGAGAAAAAGGCGATTGAAGTTAAAAACAAAAAATAAAAATTTAAATTTGCATCCTTTTGTTTTTGCCGAATTTTCACAAACACCTAACTCTTAAAAATCTTAAGTCAAAATATTTTATACATATTTTTTTGAGTTTCCAAAATTGTTTGTCACAATGTTTTTGAAAATAAAATTGTTAAATCAAAAAAAAAAAAAAAAAACAAAATAAAAACATTCAAAAATGATGCAGAAAAGTAAATTAATTTGAATATTTTACGAGCAATATAAAATGCCTCAACACTCATTTTTGAATCCATACAAAATTAATTTTTTCTGAGTCTTGTGAACACACAAATTTTATAATAAAAAATTTATCTTTTCTTAATATATATTTAGGCCTGTTTTGATTTTTTTTTTAAATGTAGTCGAAACTTATTTAATAACTCAAGTATTTTGAATAGCCTGTTTCCACTGAGCTACATCTTTCATCTTTAATCAATTTGCAAAGATGTTAAAATCTTCCCATAAGAATTATACAGGCCAAAAATTCTACATCTACAAAAGATGATCCTTTCTCATTTTGTTCCATTTTACATTTTTCGTTATTTTAAGTGTCATCACTAAAAAAATTACAAAAAAAAACGATTTTATTTGTGCCATCACTAGTAAACCGACATTGCAGAAAATAAACAAAAAAAAAAAATTATGAGCGGCACATGCAAGAATTTCATTCTAATGTCTAACAAAAATTTTTCTTCATCATCATCTTCTTCCAGAATGACCTTTAATATTTCAATGTTCTGCATTCAAATTCGGGTTTGTTCTTGCAAAGCAACAACTACTCCAATGATTAATGCTTTCTCCAAATCCCTTTTTTATTATAAACAAAAAATATGCGTCTTTTTCTTTTATTTTATTGACAGCAGATGAAAGATGAAAGATGTTGCCAATGTAAACACTTGTTTCATATTTTCAACATCTTTCACGCGTTTCACAAAGATGTTGTTCAGTGTAAAAAGCCTATTATTAATTTCTTTTTTTAACAACAATTTAATTATCGTTACACTCAAAATGAAAGGCTTGTAATTTGTTTAATTTTTTTTTTTAATTTCGGCCTAAAGTAAAATCTGTTTAAATTTTAAATTTTTAGATAAAAAAAATATATAAAAATTTGAAAACCCTAAAAATACTTTAAAAAAATCCCTAATATGTTTCATATTTTCAACATCTTTCACGCGTTTCACAAAGATGTTGTTCAGTGTAAAAAGCCTATTATTAATTTCTTTTTTTTAACAACAATTTAATTATCGTTACACTCAAAATGAAAGGCTTGTAATTTGTTTAATTTTTTTTTTTTAATTTCGGCCTAAAGTAAAATCTGTTTAAATTTTAAATTTTCAGATAAAAAAAATATATAAAAATTTGAAAACCCTAAAAATACTTAAAAAAAATCCCTAATATTACATAAAATCTCTCCCCTCACAAATCCTTTAAATGGCAACACTTGTCATTTTAACTTTATTTTTATCTTTCTGGCAACTCCACAATTTAAGAGACAACATATCTGTTCTTTCACAAACTCTCTCTCTCTCTCTCTCTTTCCCTACTTTGTAAATTAGATTGTGCTCTTTATAATTCATTCAAATACTGTTTTTATCATTTATTGTTTATAGCAAAATTTATTATGCGTTTTTTTCACATACCCGCCTTCAATGAAATGAACTTAGTTCGCGTTTATTATACGCAGCGTACGGCGGTTTAAACGTTTTTGTTATTTCAATCGTAAAAAATATGTGTAAAAAATTGTGATAATTTTTGTAAAAAAAAAATAATAATATGAAATTTTCTTATAAAACAACACCAATTACAAAAAATAAAATAATAATGTGTATTTAATACAACAAATAAAATTAATGATAACGAATAAGCACAAAATATTATGATAAAATATAATAAAGCAGAAAGAAGTCAAACAAAAATATTCGTAAAATGTTTGTATCAAAATTTTTATAAAACAAAAAAAAAAAAAATAATATTTAAAAATATAAATGTTTAAAGGGTTAAAATGCAAAAAATTTAAAAAGATATGAAATATGCAGTAATAACAAAAAAAATATAATATAAAAATACATATATGGATACATAAATACATTGTTACATACCACTACACGTGTATGTGTGTGTGTGTGTGTGTATGTATGTTAAATTTTCCTTTTTACATTGTGTTCTGATTTCGGTTTTTGGCGTGTTTTAAAACGTTGTTTTTTACAGTTTTTTTTAATACCATATTAAAACATGTACAACACACAAAATTTTCCTTATATGTCATGTTTTATTCGTATTTTCATATACATACATATATGTTTATATTTTTTGTAATAACCAAGTGTCTGTGGTCTGGATTTATAATATATATATTTACAAAAAGAAAATGCAAATATAAATATGTTTTCTTTTTTTATTATTATTATTGTTTTTATAAAGAATTTCTTTTTCTATTTTTCAATACCGGAAATGTTTTTTTTTTTTTTTTTTTTGTTATATTTACATTCCAAAATTTAGTGTTCATGAATAAATTTATGAACGCTTAATATTTTTTTTGTTTATTTTAGAAAATAAACATTAAAATTTTTGTTTTTCAAAAATACCAAATGTTTCATATTATTTATTTTTTTTTCATTCATTTTGCAAACAAAACTTGTTAAAAATTTGAACAAACAAAAATTGTTGGTTTTTTCGCACAATTATTTGTATGAAGGTTAAGAAAAATAATTCAGTAATTAAAAAAATCAACAACAATAGTAGAAAACACATTTTTAAAAATATATAAATTTTTTATTTAATTGTTTTGAGATTAAAAATTTTGTCCAATT
Source organism: Eustalomyia histrio (assembly GCA_949748255.1). NCBI lineage: Eukaryota > Metazoa > Arthropoda > Insecta > Diptera > Anthomyiidae > Eustalomyia > Eustalomyia histrio. The sequence goes on along the minus strand of OX456524.1, from coordinate 68,037,195 downwards.
ACTATTTTTGTTGAAGGAAATTTGTTTGAATTGTAAGGGCCTATATACGCAATAATAATATTAATTAGGTTTTCCGGTTGTTTTTATTTTTTATAAAAACTCGATTTTTTGCATAATGCAACAAAATTTTTCAGAATAGTTATCCAAGTTAAACAAAAGTCGTGTGTAGGGAAAATCCGCCATAGAATGGTCCAAAAATAAAAACTCAAAATCCCCCAAAATTTTGGTGCAATTTCATAGGAAAAAATTATCCAATTCTTTTGGGCGATGATTTGCAATTTTTGGGTTTAATTGCATCCATACAAATAGGTTTAATTTTTCGTTATGAAAATTTACCCAAAAATTAAATACGAAAAATTGACTCAATTATTAATAATTTTTGTAGAAATATTTAACAGTTACCCAGCAAAACCACACATTACCAAATAATGTGTAAAGTAATGTGCAGCCAAAGGGGCCGATGGATTACTTAACACCTTACTTCATTGATAAATTTTACAGGCAATGAGCCTCAAAGTAATATATATACCCAATACTTAGGAGGTGATAATGTAATGGGTTACTTATATGATTACGAGAATGGAAAAAGTAATGTGTCTTAAAATAGATATTTAAAAAAGAGGAATTTTTATTAAAAAAAATTATTACAAATATTTTAAACGTTATTAAAAATAATGTGGTCATAATGGGAATCGAACCAGGGTTGCCAGCCAAAAACTCTACCCACTGAGCTATCAACGCATATAGTATTTCATTGCTTTATACTTAAATGAATTGTTGCGATTCGTTTTTTAGCTAGTGCTTTTAAAAACAAACATACATTATCCTTTTGCTTACAAAAAAACACAAAGTAATGTATCTAAAAATAGATTTTCAAAAATATTTCAATTATTACTTTACATTTATAAATCATATATTACGTAATCAATAATCAGTAATCAGTAACTTATTACTTTATGCTTGCAAATAATGAAAATGATAACGAGCTATCATTCCCAGGTAACGCATGAGAATATCGCCCCCATTACCAAAGTTTTGCTAGGTAATCAGCAAGTTATTACATTTTTCTTCTATTACCACGTAATGGAAAATGAAATAAGAAAACAAAAATTGTAACATATTATTTCAACATTGGGGTGTCTTTAGAAATAAATAAGTCATTACCAAGAAAATACAGAAATAACATAATTAAGTACTTGATATACTGAAATTACTGGTTAGCAATAAGGGCTAAAATAAGTACATACTTGTAATGAGTAAAATAAGTCATGAAAAATTAAAGTCATATACGGTCATTAATAAATTAATAGCGATTCCTATTCTCACTTCACCATTCACCTCAAATTTTGAACCTAATTTTTTCCCGAATATTTTTTATAATAAACAAATATTGAAAAATCAGAAATAAAAATGAAAAAAACTAGTGCAATACGGGGGAAAATAATTATATTCGAAAGTTGAGGTAAATGGTGAAAGTGATAATCAGAATAGCTACCACTAGCTTCAATTAAAAATAAACTGAAATCGGGTATATATAACAGGTCAATTGAAAAGTCCCCGGCCTACCATACTAAAACACATTTGTTTTGGTAAAATTAGTTTTTTTTATTCAACAAAATTCCCTTCAAGGGTGATACACTGAATATAGCGACCCTCCAACTTTTCGATACCATTTTTGTAGTACTATTTGTCCTTTGCTTCAAAATAGGCCTCAGTTTCGGCGATCACCTTTTCATTCGACTAAAATTTCTTCCCAGCGAGCATTCTTTTGAGATCTGAGAACAGGAAATAGTCGATGGGGCCAGATCTGGAGAATACGGTGGATGTGGAAGCAGTTTGAAGCCCAATTCATAGATTTTCGCCTTCGTTTTCACTGACTTGTTTTTTTTTAGTCAAAAGTCAGCTCGCGAGGCACCCACTTTGCACAGAGCTTTCTCATACCCAAATATTCATGAATGATATGATGTACACGTTCAGTTGATATCTTTAGAGTACATGCTATTTCATTCAATTTCAATTTACGGTCATTTGAAATCATTTTGTGGATTTTTTTGATGTTTTCGTCCATAACAAACTCTTTTAGGCGTTCACTGCATTCACCGTTATCGGTGCTCATTTCACCACGTCTAAACTTAGCATACCAATCCTTAATGGTTGATTTTTCTGGGGCAGTGTCCGGAAACTCGTCATCAAACCAAGTTTTTGCTTCAACTGTATTTTTTCCCTTCAAAAATCAATATTTTATCAACACGCGAAATTTCTTTTTATCCATTTTTTTCACAATAGCAAAAGTTGCTTCACTCAAAATGTTATAATTAACAAACTATTAATCCGATAGCTGTCAAATTTATACACATGTCTTTTGAAGCGCCATCTATGTGTCAGCCGGGGACTTCTCAATTGACCTGTTATATATATTTTTTTTTTTAATTTTTGCAAAACAAAATTATACTTCTCCACTATAATTAGTTACATAATATTTATAATACCAATAACTCAATATTTTTATCCTTCTTAATACATAAAACAATGCCAGTAACACATTATTTTAAAGCCACTAAATAAATAGTGATATATAACTATATCGGTAACTCATTATTGCATAACATTCAAATAAGTAGTGATATATCACAATGTTTGTAACGTATTAAGATTACAAAGTAAAGCAAAGTGTATACTAGGTATACTTTAGGTAATACCTAAGGTAGGTCTAACCCATTACCAAGATTTTGCTGGGTAGTTGAGTCGCAGGCGAAAAATATATTTTTAAATCAAAATCGAACTCAATTTTTTAATAATTATTTTGTGTTCTTTTTTAATTTTTGGACATCACTCAAAGGATAACAATTAATTAACGTTTTAATCAAGCAAATAATATTGTCATCGATAGCTCACAGGGTACAGTTCTCGGCTTACAATCAGAGATCTCGAAACCAGGACCACATTATATATTTCTTTAATAATATATTTTTAATTGCTTTTAAATTTTCCATTCTCGTAACTATATTAGTAAGCACTTCTACTTCCAGGAAATATATCAATACATTAACTTGAGGCGCTTCGGCTGTAAAATTTATGAGTGAAGTTAGGTGAAAAGTAATTTTAATGCCAATGTGTAAATTTAAATTTTGATTGCTGTTTACAGTTTAGACTTCTTTGATTTACCTCAAATTTTTTATGTATGTTTTAATGCTAAGTCCTTGAACACATCAACTAAAGATGCTGTCGGCAGCAAAACCCGTTTTTCCTATATATTTTATATGACGACGAACAAACTGCTGCCAAGCTGCAGGCATCAAAAATGAATGCTGCTGGAACATAAAATTTAATCGTTTTTCTTCATTGACAACAACACATTTGCCTGTTTGTGTTACCTTGGCAGCATTTTTATCTTTATATTAAATACGTACATGGGAAAAACAGGTTTTGCTCTTAGCGGCAATTTCATTTCAAAATCAAAAGTCGAAACAAAAACTGTCCGAAGTTTTTAAAATAATTTTGCACGCAAATTGGATTTTGACTGCAGTCTTGAAATATCGTTTTTTATAATCTTTTTCATAATTGTCAAAGGTTAGAAAATTTTGGAAGCTAGATTTGTAATCACGAGATTAAAGTCTTTTCAAATCCAATAAAAAGTACTACAATTTGAATGAGAACAAAAAGTACCTACACATTAGCAAAACCTATACTTTTCACCTTTGACTGGTAATGTAGGAGATGGCATAAATCAATTTCGGCTCTGAGACTATATTGATCGAAATGCTTGGATTACTCAGGAAACTCTGCCATCTAATTAATGTGTTACTTTATTTTAAAAAAAACCCTGCGGGAAAAGGACTTATCCCAGGACGCGTCACGTGATCGTATCATTGTGATAGGGAGCGGTCACGGGACCGGTCACTTTAACATGGGCTTGTCCTAGGAGGGGGTCAATTGTCCTCTGTGACATGTCACAGGACTGGTCTAAAAGAACATGCCATGACTTTTAAATCGGTCACATGGTAGGTACTTTAGGAACCGGTCCTCTTTTCACCTATCTCGTGATATGTATTTTCGAAATCGGTTCAATTTTCACCGATCACGAGACAGGTCCAAATTCCCAACTGACCCCTTTTTTCTCTCAGGGAAGATAGATGGGAGATGGCAAAAGATGAAAAGCATCAAATGTGGCAGCACTGTAGTAGCGCGAGGTGATAAATCATAGAATACCTTTAGAATACATGTGGAGAAAATAATTTGAAGCCGCATGAAAAAAATCGAAATATATATGAACATATAAGTCGATGCATGGTTTAATATATAATCTCATGTATTGTCATATACTTCGGATCAGAAATTTGAGTAATATATGGTTACATATGAACCATATATCAACCAGCATTTTTTTTTGAAAATGCTATAAAAAACACTACTGAATATTTTCTCAAATTTCTTTTTTTATTTGAAAGTACAATCCTTCCGGTTAATAATGGAAAAATTTCATTCAAATGGCTGCCTCGGCTGGCCATGCAGTAGCCTACACGATCGGTCCAATTTTTAAGGACATTATCGATTGTGTGCAGGTGTATTTCACCAATGGCTTCACGAATATTGGCCTTTAAAGCGTTAATTGTCTCTGGCTTGTCGGCGTAACACTTATCTTTGACGGCACCCCACAAATAATAGTTCAACGATGTCAAATCGCAGCTCCGAGGTGGCCAAACGACATCAGCTCTGCGGCTGATAATGCGATCTTCAAAAACAGGGCGCAAAACATCGAGTGTTCCTTCGGCTGTGTGGCACGTAGCGCCGTCCTGTTGAAACCGAATTGTTGCCAATATCCTCCTCTTCAATTTTTGTAAACAAAAATTCGTTCAACATGGCCCGATAACGATCGCCATTGACTGTAACGGCCAGCCGAGGTAGCCATTTGAATGAAATTATTTTCAATTATTAACCGGAAGGATTGTACTTTCAATTAAAAAAAGAAATTTGAGAAAATATTCAGTAGTTTTTTTTTTATAGGATTTTCAAAAAAAAAGTTATTTGGCGGTTCCTATATTTGTGGACTTTGCATTGAAAATAAATCCTAACTTTGGTTCAAGAATTCTATAAGATATCTGAATTTCGTCAAATCGGAGTGAACTCATCAATGGTGGTTCCTTGTTAAAAATATCAGACTTAGACCTAACTTAAAGTATACCACTCAGAATTGCTTTTTAAGTCGATTTATCAAATGTTTGTCTGGTAGAGGGTATAAAAAAAGATGGACAGCTGTTTTTACATCCTCCACTATATAGGGTGATGTTAAAGTATATATAAATTCGTGATTCTTATGCAATTTTAAGTCGATTTAGCGATGTCCGTCTGTCTGCCAAATAAAATATTTTCTCCTAATTTTTTAGCAGTCGCTTAGAAGTGAATTATATTTTATATTCACCTCAAATAATTTTCAGCTCAAAAAATTTTTTTCACTACTAAAATTTTTTTCGCCACAAAAAATTTTTTTCACCACCAAAAATTTTTTTTCAGCTCAAAATATTTTCCACACTACAAAATTTGTTTTCACATCCACAAAAGTTTTTCACCTTGCAAATTTGTTTTCAGCTTCATAAGTTCACTTCAATTTTTTTTTACATCATTTGTATCAAAAACAATAGAGAACATTCTTTTAGGACATTGTTGGAGGGCATTTAAAAATTCGTCACAGTCGAATTTTATCGTTTTTAAGTTGTTGTCTTTGTAATCAAACTATAGGTTGCAAATATAAGGATATTTATAAAAAAATTTAGTACATGAATTTCTATTGGTCTGAGGCCAAACCCTATTGAATTTGATTAAGATCAGTCCATATTCAACCCTACCTTCCATAGAAAGATAACTTTTGAATTTAGCCTAAATGGTATTTAGACACACAATACCGTTAATATATGATTTATGTTTGGATTGTAATATGGGACCAAAAATCACGCTACAATTTAAAAAAAAACCGGAACAAATTTGGACTTAGTCCCCATATAAACCCATCCTTCTGGTATTTGCTTAAATGAACTTTAATCACACTACAGATCGCAAATATAAAGATATGTAGATGAAATATAACAGAAACATTTGCTACATAAGCTACTATTTTCCCAAGGAAGAATTTTGAATTGAATTTTGTTAGAATTGGCCCATATACACAGTAAGGTCCTTTCTAAAATTGCCATAAATGGTATAAAGACACACAAAACCGTATGTATGTTGTGTACACTCTAATTAATTTCTGTTGAAATTTACCCATCTTATAGTAGGAAACTGTACTCCTACTATAAGTTGGATAAATTTACTCTGTGTGCGTAAACGAAAAAAAAGTACACACATTATGCGTAAGCTGGTACACATAATGGGTAATTTTACATTAAAAGTGCCTAAAATTTAAATCAAAATTTTAAAATTAAAGAGTAAATTTACAAAATTTGTGCGTAAAGAAACCCAATTTTTCTGTAAATTTACACATATAATTCGTAAAAATCCGAAAGAAAAATTCGCATATTTCCTACTACAATGTTGAAAATTAAACAGCCCAAAAATGTTTGTTTTGTAATAAAAACAATAAATTTATTGTTCAGTGATTCACAATAAAAATAAAAACAATAATTTTTTTGTTTAGTAATGCCAAATAATTGATAAATTTAAAAAAAAACTAATAAAGTTTTGTTTTTAAATTTTGAAAATGTTTTACATTTTTTTTTTTTTCAATTTCAATATGTCATAATTTTTTTTACCATTATGAGTCAGTTAATTTACAAACTTTGTGCGTAAAATTTTTATTCAACAAAATAATACTAACTTTAGGCATAATGTGTTTAATTGTAAACACATAGTGTCTAAAACTACTTCGTGTAGGTATTATTGTAAAAAAAAGTGTGTATATGACAGTTTTACACATTTAATGTTTATATTTACCAAATTTTCGTAATATTACATAAAACTTTACCCATTTTATAGTAGTAAATTTACAAGAACTTTTTTGAGTGTATTGTTAAATGAGATCATAAACCAATCCTGCATATTTGTCCTCATCTTTCCGGTATTTCTATATTTTTTGACCAGTTCATTGCAAAAGCATCAATTTGCTCAGCTTCTCGAAATTTGACCGGTAATTATATTTATTGTAGGGTATCATATAGTCGGCCTGCCCGACCTTAATCTTTTTACTAGTTTTATTATAATAATTTTGTTTACACTCCTTCTTTTTGTATATGTGTATTATACACATAATTTAAGGGTTTCATTTAAAGGGGTTCATAAACTATTTAAGTGTTAATAAAATTAATATAAAATTACTAACTACAGAAAATATTAGCTGGGGTGTGTTTGTTTAATCTCATAATGTAAATATATTTTCATCAAATTATAGTCCAAACAATATTTACTTTGAACTTAAAAACCGCAATAGTTTTTGTTTAAGTTTTTTTTCCACATTCAAATTATCCATAATATATATTTGCGTTTCAGTTTTGGCTTTTTGGTTCTAAATTATCCATCATTTTGTGTTTATCTGTCATTTTCCTTATTTTCTTTTATAATGAGTTTTCCGAATAGATTAAACTTAATATGGAGTTTAAAAATAAACTCTTAAACTCTAAATATCTCTCTTTTTTTTTCTCTAAATACCCTTTTCTCTTATTTCCTATATTAAAGTTTTCTTTTGTAATGAAAATTATTAACTCCCCTATTTTATTGGTAATTTTTGTAAAATTTGTGGAAAAATGTAGTGCTTAAAGATTTTTTTTCTGGAAATATTAAAGTAAAATTTGCAATTTTTAGCTAAAATTTAGTAATAACAAAGTTTTTAAAAAATTTATAACAAAATTAGTTCTGTAAAAGCAACAAATTAATAATACATTTAATTTAAAACTATTTGTTGTTAAATTGTACATACCCAACCACTAACAATAGTGTCTGAGGTCGTGAACCTTTTTGTTGCAAGAAAAAAAAAAAAACGAAAATGAAATGACAGAAAATACACCGTTAAAAACTAGTAGACAGTCTACATAATATGAATAAGTGACAGTGTTGGTGTGTGTGGGAGTCTTTTAAAATAATTATTCATAAAAATAATGGTCAAAACCAAGACAAATTTCCGTTGTACTTATTTGTGTTGTATTTTTATTTGTTTAATATTTTAACAAACTAACAAAGAAGGTATCCTCGGTGTCATTCTGTGACTTCGCTGGTTATTGTATATGTGATAGAGGAGAGAAATTTTAGGTGCTAAAAGGAGAGTTAAAACGTAAAGATTTATAGTGCTTTTAACAAGAATTTTGATTGGTCAATAATTTGTTCCTTTTTTTCTCACATCCAAATTTCCGCGAAATTGCTGGGTGGCCCTGGGGATACCTCCCTTGTAAGTTTTATCAACTTTTGTATTCAGTTTTTTTTTTTTTTTTTTGAAATATCATGTGTCGCTTTTTTAATTAAATCAAGTGTCTGGCTTTTATTTTTTGTTCTTCATTTTTCATTGTGGCATGTCTGAAAAACAAATTTGTTTTAAAATATTAGACCTTTAATCTTAAAGAAAATTCAATTATCCTGTGAGGCGTTAAAAGATTTTCATATATAATTAAATTATAAATCATAAATTTCTTAAGAATACCAAAATATTTTTAAGGATTTTATATTTAGTTTGTAAATATTTCTAAAGAAAATTAAATGGTATTGCCAAATTTGTGTTAATAATATAGTGAAATCAAGCGTAAATTTTATGTTATTGAGAGTGTTAAAGCTTCAGAATAATTTTTTGTAATGAAAAAAAAAGTGAAATTTTTAATTAAAAGTGATATTTTTAAATTAAAAAAATCGTAAAAATTTTAAAACGTACAAACTCTTTAAAGCTAAAGTTCATATTCGAAGGAAAAATTCATGATAAAATTAAAAATAACCATAAATTACAAAGACCTGGTCAGTTGAGTCCAATAAAATTCAAACAAATAAAGGGTGTCCCAAGAAGAACGCAATTTTTAAATTTTAAATAAAACACAGATATTTAAAAAAAAATCGTGAAACTTTATTATATCGTAAAGTAGATAGAATGAGTATGGAACAATATATCGTGCAGATGGCCGCCGCGGCTTTGCTGGCATGCACGCGATCTTTTAATGAAATTTTCATTGACCGTTTTGCATGAATGCTGCGGTATTTCATTAATGCAGCGTCCAATTTCCTCTTTTAAGGCTTGAGTCGTCGTCGGCTTATTCGCGTAAACCATCGACTTCAAAAAACCCCAAAGAAAAAAATCTAATGGTGTTAAATCGCACGATCTAGGCGGCCAATTCTGATCTCCAAAACGCGAAATAACACGACCGGGAAATGACTGATGCAGCAATTGAATTGTTTCTCTGGCTGTATGACATGTGGCGCCGTCTTGTTGGAACCACATGCCCTCCACATTCATTTCTTCAATTCTAGGCAAGAAAAAACTGGTTATCATTTCACGATACCGAACACCATTGACTGTTTGCGCTTGACCTGCCTCATTTTCATAAAAAAAGGTCCAATGATTCCTCCAGCCCAAAAACCACAACACACAGTGACACGTTGAGGATGCATTTGCTTCTCGTGAATCACTCGAGGATTTTCCTCACCCCAAATGCGACAATTCTGCCTATTGACGAAGCCATCAAGATGAAAATGGGCCTCGTCACTGAAGATGATTTTATCGGCAAAATCAGCATTTTCATGTTGTCTCTCCAATACCCAATTAACGAACTCCCTTCGCTGTCCATGGTCAGCTGGCTTCAGTTCCTGAATCAATTGAACTTTGTATGCATGAAGATGCAAATCTTTCGTCAACATTCGCTGCAAAGTAGATTTGGAGACACCAATTTGCTGAGCTCGGTGTCGAATTGAGGTGGATGGAGTTTGAGCGACATCATCACGTACAGCTGCGACATTTTCGGTCGATCGACCTGGTCGATGGCGCGTTGTTGTCTTTACATCACTAACAGACCCAGTTTCGGCAAATTTATCTATTAATCTCTTTACAGTTGACTCTTTTGGAGCATTATTGTGACACCAAATTGATCGCAATTTGCGAACTGTAGCCGGAAAACTTTCACCATTTTGGTAAAACAATTTCACAATGAGAATGCGTTCGTACCTTCTACTAGCAAACAATAACAATTGTTCAAATGTCAAACAATGACACTTCGAATGTTGCCAGATTTAAAAATTGCGTTCTTCTTGGGACACCCTTTAGAACCCTGTGGGGAAAAGAAGGGGTCAGTTAAATTGCGAACAACTGTCCCGTGATTGCCGCATACAAGGCCAGGTCCGAAAGGACCTATCCTGTGACCTATCCCGTGAACGGAGATATACGGACTGGTGTGAAAGTAATTAGCCCGTGACTAGTGAAATGGAACCGATCTGAAAGTGCCTTACGACCTGTTTCGTGACCGGTGAAAATAAAATGAATTTTTTTTCTCAATTTTCAAATACTCTACCCTAGAGAATATAGTTTCATCAATGATTTTTCATAAATTCTTCAACATATTTACGAAGTTTTCATAAATATGATGAAGTGTTTCAATAATTTTATAACAAATGTTTTATACATATTTAGCATTTCATATAAATTTACAAAAAAAAAAAAATATAAAAAAAACTCCTACAACACATTTATTTAGTTGCAAAATATGTACTTCTGTTTGTAATTCTTATTAAGTTTACAGTTTTATTTATTTAATCCCTTTTTGTATGATTTTTTTCTGAAATAAATCACTGTGATGTAATTCATGCCCCAGATTAAGGTAAAAATATTTAAAAAAAAATCTTAGTATAAATAGATAATAATTACAAAAATTACAAAAACAATATGATGGATATATCTATCATTATGCAAAGTCGCATCACTCAGTACTAAATAAATAAAAAATAAAATATCAAACACTAAAAACAAACCTTTCTTCAACTCATTATCACTTTTATATTCCAAAAAGTATCAGATTGGCTTTTTTACACAAGGTTCTGTTTTTTCTAACTACAACAAATAGCGGAGTGACAAGTTAAAGTTTGACAGCTATGCTCCACATTTATTCAATAGCCAGCAACAACCAATTTACAAAACACCTGTTTGTGTGCATTTTTTGTTAAATAAATATTATGATGAAAATTTCCATCATCATGCAAAGAAAGCTTAAATAATTAAAAAAAAATAAAACGAATTTAATTTAAAAAAAAAACCTTATGTTTATGAAATTTTTCATAAACTTTAATGAAATTTGTTTATACATATGAAGCAACTTCATCATAAATATGAGGGCACATCAATGAGTCTTTATAAAAACATAAAGTAACACTTTTTTTTGATTGATTCTTTTTTATTTTTTAACATAGTTTCCTTTTAGCTCGGTCTACTACATCCAACCGTTCTCCAATCATTTTAAGCCCTTCGCAAAGTGTGATTTCGGAAAATGCTCAAAATAGGCTTTTGTTGCGGAGATGAGCTTCTGATTCCACTCGGATCTTTTTCCGTCGAACCATTTCTTAAAACTTGGAAACAGGAAAGTCGCTGGAAGCCAAATCTGGAGAATTAGGCGGATGCAGCAACAATTCGAATTTCAAAATGTGCATTGTTGCCGTTTCGATGCACAAGTGTGCACCCGAGCATTATCTTGATGAAATATCATTTTTTTTTTTCTAAGCTAAAGGGGTGCGTTTTTTTCACGATTTCTTAGCTTAATTTTCCCAATAATGATGGATAATTTTCTCTATTTATTGTAGTTCCTTTTTTCAAGTAGTCAATGAATCTTACGAAAAGATTTTTGCTGGCTTCGGAGCGGATTCACCTAGTAAAAACCATTCCTTTGAATCTTGTTTTACTCCTAGTATATATACGGCAACGTTTAAATTTATTAACCCAATTGCAAACAGTCTTACACCCAATTCATACGACGATTTTAAAATCACGACTTTTTTAATTCTCCTTTAAAGTAACTTCCAAAAACTTTCAAACACTTTCATACAATGATTTTGTCCCCATGATCGCTTATTCTTCTTTATTTTCTTTTTTACAACCTGATGTGTGTACGTAATAACACAGTGCTTTTGTATTGTAGAGCAGGGATGGAAAAGTTGATACAAAATAAATAAAATAAAAAAATGTTGTCCGATATGTTCGAATTCGTAAGGCAATTTCATAAGAAACGAGCAGCTCAAATTAGCAAAATTTTTCGTTTAATATAAAAAATTATATATTTTTTAATTTTATGTAAAAACTAATTTTATATACGTTTTGTGTTCATTTTTATTTTTATGTATATTAATTATTTTTTTGTTTAAAACAATCAGAGAACTAGAGCGTCAAAAAATACTTTTGATTTTTATTTTTTTTTTTTTTTTTGATACCGAAAAAAATCGAATTTTCCATCCCTGTTGTAGAGATGGTGACACATTGAAAGAGAAAATCAAATGAAGCAACATAACAAAAAAAATTAATGTGTGTAAAGGAAAATATGAAATCAATCGCCGAGAACAGAAAACGTGATTTTTTCTCTACCTCGATTGTTTCTCTACACCGTTCGCCTACAAACTCAAACAATCATGATTTTCAAACATGTTGGAAAGTCATCGTGTGAATTGGGTGTTAAACACTTGTGGAAATGTGCTATGGACTCTTTGATTTCCTTAGGTGTTTTGCCTTTTAAGTAGCATCTTTTGTTTCAAAATAGCAAAAGTTGATTCAAAAATAGATTTTGTTAAAAAAAAAAACTAAATGACATATTTTCCTTTTTTTTTTTGAAAAACCCTACATCGTTTTAAATTTTAAGGGCTCCTTATATGATTTTATAATGACTTATGGACATGCACTCGTATGTTAAAAATCCTGTTTAAAACTTTTTCATAATTATAAAGAAACCTTTTTATAAATAAGAAGAAGTATATTATTAGTCTTACTTAATAGTTTTTAAAAAATTCTTCATCATATTTAAGAAAGAGATATGTATATATCATCAATTTTACATTTTTTTAACTATTTTCATTTCCTTTATGAAGTTTTTTCCCTGAATGATGAGTCAATTAACCTCAAGTGATCTATCCTGTGACTGATCACCCGAGGTCTTATCAATAAATTATCACAAAGTTTTATTTTGTAGTCTTAGTGTTTTTTCCATTTTTTTTCTTTTAGTCTTTTGTAGTCGTCGTTTTATTTTTATTTTTTCATTTACATTTATTTGAACAAAAAATCATAATAATATAACTTTGCTATTAGCCAGGCCAGTTTAGACGTCATACAGTTTGCCTGGAAAACATTATGTTTGTATGATCGAGTCCTAAAAACGCCCAGTCGATTTTTTCATATTCTTATTTTTTTTTTATTTAATTGAGTGAAAATCTATTTTTTGACACATCTCTAAGTGGGTTTTTTGATTCATGTTTGTGACTGGTTTTATTGCTTTAGTCTTGTAAAGGTTCTTCTGAGTAAGTCTTGTGATATGTCCTATGAGTAGGCTTTGTTAAAATGGCCGGTGTCTTTTATATAAAAGAAACGGTCCGAGGACCAATCCCTCACGCAAAGAAAAACATGGTTGCGACCTGATTACTGCTGATATATTGAGCTTGCTGCAATCTGGTATGGTTGCCACAACCATGTTATTGGTTTTCTAATCATCAACATGCTCGCTACCATAATTATTATAGTAAATATTTCACTATTTTATGATTGGCTGTAACCATATTGTGGTAACAAAAACTCTGACTATGAAAAAATATGATAATTATGCAACCATAAAATGATGGTAACAATCAATAAATAATTATACATCAAATAAAACATGAATTTGATATTTACAGTTATAATATTGTCTTGTTTTCATAAAAACCAAAATTTTATCAGTTCAGTCAGTTTGTTTTTACTACAAAATGTCTTAAAGAAACAATCATATATTGTTAAATGTTGGGATTTTATATTTATAATATATAAATTTTGGATATTATTTGATCTATCTGTTTTAATTATATATTTTTAATTTTATCAGGCTCAAGATCATATTTTTTTTATAATGATACTAACGAATAGTAAACACTAATTATTTATTAAATGGAAAAATTGTAAGGATCAGCGCTAGAGGAAGTGCACACTTTCGACCCGAGCGACCAGGTCATCTTCAGCCTCCTTCTGAACCACCCAACACAAATAACTCATGGTTATGAACAGGCATTTATAAAAAATTAGTGTTTACTATTCGTTAGTATCATTTAAAAAAATTATGATCTTGAGCCTGATAAAATTAAAAATATATAATTTATAATATATATATCTATGAGAATCAAAATATGGTTATTAATGTGCCATAATATGATATACGATGGTCATATTATGTATATTAATAATCGTAATATAATAAGAAGCATGATATATATTATTGTAGGGATCATATAATTATAATCCAGAAATCATAATATAGTTATGGGGACTATAATATGATAAAATTTTGAGTATACTATGATTACATGTCATCATATTATGATAAATTCAAGATCATAATATGTTTATTTAGAATCTTAATATGGTAATTTTTGAATAATAATATAACTGTAGGGACCATGTTGTGGTTAAATTATGGTTATTTCATTATCATAATATGATAGTTATATTATAGTACGACCATAGTTGGCACAATCATTAATCCAACAATATATGATGCTCTTCGAATATGATTGTCCCAACCATGTTTTTTCTCTGCGTGCTGTTCCAATGGATCAGATACTTGACGTGTTCTATTACAGGCCCGTTGCTCACAGGTATGTACTATTAGGCGTATGAATAACTGTTAATTAAAACGTTAACATTGTATACATACCCCAAGTGATACTTATTTTTGTGTGAACTTAGTGAAAAAGCCACACGTTGGAAAAGTATTCAAAATTTATTGGTGAACATTTACAAACTAGTTATGCAAAATATTCCACATCGTATTGGATCTGCTATTTTGTATTTTAAATTTTTTGGTTTCATATTCATAATCAGGGAGCCAAAGTCGTTTTAAATTTTTTAATTCTGATCTCAGATACGTATTTAACAGCCTTAATCGATCCTCCAGTAATTTTTGTCCCTTTTTTCTGTGGGATAGATTCATTGTGAATCGAATCTTTTTTTCGTGGTTACAAATTTTTATAAGAATTTTTCTCGCTGGTAAAAGATAAATGAAAATTGATCCTGGAATGCCAAATCTATATGATTTAAATGTAATGATTTGTTTTGATACCAAAGACCGTTTTGTTGTGGTCTTGTGCATTGTGAGGGTTTATTTATTTGCTATTGAATTAATTTTTCTTTATAATAATTTAAATTCATACTTAACAAAAGTATCAGATTTACAAAAAGTTAAATAAATAATAAACAGAAAATTAAATAAAACTGAACTCGACCCCCCCCCCCCCCCCCCCCCCCCATATACGGTTTTATTAAAATTCTTGGCATTTTTTTGCTATAAAGTCACGCGTTTAAAAGTAATAAAAATTTCATATTACCCTCACATATGCTTACACTCTTAATAATACCCTACACTAGGCTGTGATAGCTATTGGGCAAGATAACACACAACATAATACATTAATTAAAACTAAAAAGTATTATTCATACGCCAAGTGCTACACGTATTTGTAGAAGTTTAATGAAAAAGTCATATATCTTATTAAATACAATTGTCTATATTTTTAGAATTTATCCATAGATTTTCTTAAATTATACCTGGATTCCTTTTTATCTAATGTAAAAAAATTTTGCGAATCGTTTGGATCCAACACTACCCCACACTGTTTTACTTTCATATGATTTGTTTTTAAATATTTTTGATATGATAAGCTACCCAATTTTGAATTTATACATATATTTTTCAAAAAGTAATGACTTTTAGAATAGAATCTAAAAAAAAAAAAATTATTCGAAATAATTCATAAAAATCTAAGTCTGGTAATATGTTGCTTATGAGGGGTGAAATTTTGAAATTTCATTATAGTGTATCAGAAGTTCATTTTGAATCGCTTTTGAATTTTCTATAGTACACTTGTTTGTGTTTTAATTTAAAAATGAGACGCTATTGTATGTCTAATGTGCAAAAATGAGACATAAATCAATTTCAATTGGTTAAATTTTATTTTTATTATAGTTTATATTAAAACATTTTTAAGCTTTATAAATATTTTCTCGGCTTCAATTGATTTTCGAGGTCATAGAACAAATTTTAAATACAAACATTAAAAACGATAAACACAAGTCAACGATTGACATAGTGCCACATATCTATAAAGATAGAATTTAAAAAAAAAACTTATATAAATTATCAATAGTGGGTTGACAAAACAGGGCATTTAATGCCTTTACTATGTGTCTATAATATCCAAATTGTTGTATGAAAAAAAAAAAATATATGAAAAGAATCACAAAAAATACCTAATAAATGTTGTTAAAAGGTGGCATTAATTAATTAAGACTTATGTAGGCTTCATAAAGTCTAATTATATTAAACCTCACAATCTAAAAAAAAAAACAATCTCAGTATTTAAACAACTTTGTTTAACCAGCACGTCAACAATACCATTTGGGGATTATTATACAACGCAAATAAGTAGTAAACGATAAATGAAAGTATGAATACAATTTTTATTTGCAATTACGAGTATTTAAATGAATTGAATTGAATATATATAGAAATTTATAACTTTTTTTGCAAATTTATTTATGCAAATATGTAATTAGAAAAAATGTAAAAATTTTCAATGAAACTACACTGAAAGGGAAACTCGCCAAAATGCAGACAAAATTAACTAAAATTGATTTAGTAAAACTTTTAAATAAATTTTCAAAAATGTTGCCAAAACCAGCACCAGTTTTTTATTATGCAAATACCAAATGAACAAAAAACATTTTCGGGATCCAACACAGACCATACCTATAACAGTGCAAAAATAACCACTTTTCAGCTATTTTGCAATACTGTGCTTAAGAGATTTAAAGTTTTCGAAAATTCTGTTTAGTTTTGCTGGGATATTTACTTTCAGTCATATTTTATAAACAAAATAAAAACAATTAAATGAGATTGGAATTTTGTACAAAAAGTTATCATTGTTTATCGCTTTTCCACGTCATATTGTTTATTAAAAACAGAACAAGCAAAGAAAAAAAAAATAATCTGAAATAACACAATCAACAGATAAAACCATATAGCAATAAATGTACTAAAATATTTGTTCATTCAGTTAAAAATTTAATTGAATTTGGACTATTTAATTAATTTTTTATATCCATTTTTTTCCTGAAAAGTTTAAATGCATTTGTTTTGCTTTCAATTAAACTTTGAAACATATCCATTAAAAATGTAATTAAAATTTTAATCAAATTAAAAAAATAAACATTTTGCACTGGGTTCAAAATTTTAATTGGTAGCTGCAGTTAAAATACTTAATTAAAAAATAACTATTATCTATATTTTTAGATTTTTATCAATACTTATCTATCGATTTTTCGTTTTTTTTATATCGATTTAATCGATATTAATACCGCAACCTAAAAGTTCCAGTAGGAAATGGTAAACGGTAGTCAATTGAAAGGGTTTGGAATATTTTAGCGATTTTGACATTTTTATTTGATCGATTTTATCACTTTTACTGATATTTATCGATATCGATATTATCATTATTTTCATTATTATTAATAGCATAGATGTTAATAGATTTTTTATTTTATGTTTAGTTATCGATATTTATTAAAAATATTTATTGATAATTTATACTTTTCGGTTTTATTCGATTTAATCAATATAAATATAGCAATCTGCAAGTTCAACTAGAACGTTGTGATGCTGCTTGTTTTTATTTGATCGATTTTTTACCTTTGTTGTTTACAGATATAATCGAATGTGATCGTTATTTATCGACGTAATCAATTTTTATTGATTGTAATCGTTATTTATCGATGTAACTAATATTTTTGATATAACCGTTATTTATGGATGTAATCGACAATTATCAATGGAATATATATGTTTTCAATATTTATGGATGTTTTCACTATTTATGGATGTTTTTAATATTTATCGAAGTTATCGATGTTTATTCATGTTAACTATATATATTGATGTTATCGTTATTTATTGATGTTTATTCATGTTGAGTATATCTATTGATGTTATCGATATTTGTCGATGTTATTGGTATCTGTCGATGTTATCGATATTTACCGGTGTTATCGATATGTATTGATATTTATCGGTGTTATTGATATTATCGATGTTATTGATATTTATCAATGTTATTGATAGTTATCGATGTGTTTTATATTTATCGATAGTTATTGATATTTATCGATTATATTGATTTTTGTCGATATCTATAGTTTTTATCAATATTTAACCGTATTATCATTACCTGTCATTGTTGTCGATATTTATCGATTTTTATAAACTTGTTTGTAATTTCCTATACCGATTTTTATTGCTATTCTTAGATTTTATTATATTTTTAGATTTGATCGTCATTTATTCAGTTTATCCATATTTATCGATTTAATCGATATTAATACCTCAATCTAAAAATTTAACTTTGACGTGTCATTGAACTCTCCTCACAATCCAGTCGTTGCCTAATGTCAGCTTTATTCTGTGACATATTCTACGATATGTCACCGTTCTGTGCTTTTTGGAAGAGTTTGGTGACGTGTCCCAGGTTAATTATGTGACACACAACAATGTATCAATTTCTCCGCTCCACAAAACCCTTTCATATAAATGTTTTTGTTGTCTTAGTTCCTTTTTTTAATCCTATACTTTTTTTTAATGATAAACACGATGGCAATTTGACAACTCCGTGACTTTTTGAACTTCAATCAATGTTAATTAAAAAACAACACTTCTGCTGTCAACTACCATCTGTTAATAGACTACTGTCAAATTTTGAGTAAGCTGCGTGATTTAGTTTTTGATTGGCTTCTACTAAGAGCAGGCGAATGAAAAAAGTGAATTTCGTGTTTTATTTTTTGCGCAAAAAGACCATTACTGAAACCAAAGAAGGGATTGATAAATACTATGATGAGTCTGCACCACGAATTTCAGTGGTTAAGAAATGGTTTACTGAACTCCGTAGTGGTCGTACAAGCACAAGTGACGCCGAACATTCAGGTCGCCCAAAAGGTCATCACGCCAGAAAACGTCGATAAAATTCATGAAATGAGAATGAAAGTGCATGAGGTGGCTGAGGCTTTAGGCATCTTAACTGAGTTGGTACATCAAATTTAACATGATTGCTTACAAATGACCATAAACGCAATCGTGTGACCCTTTCAAAAGCGTGGTGAAAATACATAAACTGAGCTACAAAGTGCTACCCTATACAACATATTCTCCAGATTTTGTCCTCTACGACTAGTCCCGGTTTACAAACCTAAAGAAATGGCTCTGTGTTAAGAGATTTGGATCGAGTGAAAAGGTTATCACTGATACAAATTCCAGTTTGAGCACCTTAAAAAATACCATTATTTGGAAGGAATAATCTATGTATTGATCTACGAAATTATTGTCAAAACAACGAATTCTTTCGTAAAATCAACCACTTTTTTTGTTTGTTTTACAAAAAAAATTCTTATTTTGACATTTTTGTATATTTTTATGCTAAATTATTATCAGTGTGATTTATCAAATCCTCAATTTAAATTGTTTATTTTTATGTCAATATTTTTTTTTATTAAAGTGCCTTTAAAGCACTAGTGTGTTTTATTTATTGGCGTCCCACTTTAGGCGCCATATAGTTATCTTACATTTTTATAAAAATTTATAAAAAAAATTACAAAATTTCCAAAACATTGTGTTGACAGCAAAGGCCGGACAGAAGGTTTTACACATACTTTTATTCATAATTAATTCTCATTACCTCAAAAATGTATAATTTTTTCATTACATATATTTCTAGTAAAAGAAATACAGAAGTTAACAATTTAAATTAATGTGTTTTCCCAAACATTTTTTGATAGTGATAAGCCACAAAATTAGCCATGACTAATGCAGCTGTTGCCACCAGCATTTATGTTACTGCCACCACATACCATCTCCTCTCTTAACAATCAAATTCATACAGTACAAAAATTAAAAAACATTGGTTGCGATAACCAGACACTCAACTGCCACTAAACTGCTACTCAAACCCTCATGGTAAACGATTTGATAAATCAAACTGTTATCAAACATGTTATCAACATGTTAAGGCAGCGTAAAAATTTACATTAATTTTGATCAAAGAGTAATGGATCAAAGACTAATATTTCTGCTATATATGCCCATTGTCACACCAATTAAATGAAATGCCATATTTTAGCTGATTCTGTTAATATTTTTCATTAATGAAAATTATACAAAAATTAACAATTAAATAAAACATTATGAACACAAAAATTCCTAGAAAAATTACACATTTTTTATGATCAACTTTTGCTGGCGTCTTAAAAATTAAATGAACATTAATTTGTTTTCCCATTTTAATGCAAAATAAAATTTACATACACAAAATTGCAAAATGTATTAATATTTAAAATTTTGTTTTTATTTTGGGAAATTTTACAAAAATTTACGTCAAAGGGTGGAAATGGTTGATAATGTGTTTAGGCCACAATACATAATCAACAGAAACATTTGTTTAACGCGTGTTAGGCGATATAGACCTAAAAGGAATGGAATTTGTGCAAAAGATTTATTTTAAATTCGTTATTTTTATCACTTATCTTTTGGATAGCTAAAGCATTAAAGGTTTGACATTTAATACACTGAATAAATTTTAAAATCAATTTGTTTAGGAAAATTTTTCTTTAATACAATTTATTCTTTCAATATCATAAGGTTATTTTTATGTAACAATATTTTGTTTGTCTTAAGTCTTGACAACTTGTTATTTTATTTAAAAAGCAACATTGCGTGTTTGTAAATAACAGTTTCCTCCTTGTTAGCCTTAATGTTGTCCACATCTTTTTTTGTTTTACTGTCATTAAAATTAAATTTGTTTAGGTCATTATCAAGAATGTCCATCTAAAATTGAGAAGCTTATAAAATTGACTTATTTTTGTATAATTTTCATTAATTTTTCTTATAATTTTCCTTAGAGGTTTTTTGTGTTTTGCTGAACTCGTATTAACCTAATTTATCAAAAGGAAAATGGCAATGTAAAAACTTATAATGACCTCTTTTGTTTTGGAGTGCCAGAGTAGCCCCAGGGAATTAAAAGCTAAAAGTATTACTAAATTTTAATAGTTTGGATTGGAAAAATCGATAATAGCAATTTAATCAATCATAAGTAACATAATACTAACAATTAAAATTTAATAATTGGCGCCACGTTAGGCGCCAATAATAAATGTAATGTAATAAATGTAATGCTTTATCAATCATGACATTATAACATTTGAAAGTTATTAAATATTTAAATTTATTTTTTTTTATATTAATTTATTATTTGCTTCTAAAACTTTTAAAGAATAAACTTAAACAAATCCGTACATTGTCTGCTATAAATCAATTCTTTTAAATAAAAATACAATAGCACGTGTGTTATTAACCCTTAAGTCATGATTTAATTGCATACTTTTGTGGCTTTTAAATAAAATAAAAAAATTGTTGCATGCTTTTAGGATTATTTTTAAAATACAACAAATAAATCTTTTAAAATCCTAAGGTAGTTTTCTAGTCCTTTATTGATTTGTTTAGTGTACTTTAAGAAGAAAAAAAAACTTTTAAAAATTATATTAATCTACACAACTATAAGGAATTGTTTCAACTAATAAATTCTTTAAAATTTTTAAAAGTTTTGTTTAATAACCGTCCAATTTTAAAATACCGTTGAATATGTCAACTTGAATATAAGAGATATAAAAATCAATTAGTTTGAATTATTCAACTATGACAACCAAACAAATAGGATTAATCAACATGAGTAAAAATACAGAACCTTTATTGTTACAACATGCATCAATTTAATGTGGAGCCATAACAACAGTCAAAGTGACATGATGGCAGTACAAGATAAGCGAAATACATAAAAAATAAAACTGAATTAAAATGTTATTTTTGCTTAGTGTATTTAAATGAAATGATACTTTATAAATCAAATGTAATTTGGCTGTGCTCAGAAGTTCACATTTGAAGGAACCTAAGAACGACTTTTCTTCTCAAGACTGATCGTATTTAATAACTTTTATTACATGTATACTTTCCCCTGACATTTCCTTAAGTGTGCCTCGCGCTGAAATTGTAGCTTAAATTTCTGTTTTAAATATACGCCACTTTAAAAAAAGGTACTTTTTTTTAAGAAAGTTTCTCTTAATAGAAAAATTACTTTTTTATAAAAGGTAGTTTTTTGTAAAAAAAATAAGGTACTTTTTAATAAAATGTACTTCTTAAATAAAAGGTATTTTTTAATAAAAGGTACATTTTAATAAAAGGTTCTTGTTAATAAAAGGTACTTTTTAATAAAAGGTACTTTTTTATAAAAGGTACTTTTTTATAAAAGGTACTTTTTTATAAAAGGTTCTTTTTTATAAAAGGTACTTTTTTATAAAAGGTACTCTTTATAAAAGGTACTTTTTATAAAATGTACTTTTTAATAAAGTTACTTTCTAATAAAAGGTACTTTTTAATAAAAAGTACTTTTTGATAAAAGGTACTTTTTATAAAAGGAACTTTTTTATAAAAGGCACTTTTTTATAAAAGGCACTTTTTTATAAAAGGCACTTTTTTATAAAAGGCACTTTTTTATAAAAGTTACTCTTTAATTAAAGGTACTTTTTAATAAAAGGTACTTTTTAATAAAAGGTACTTTTTAATAAAAGGTACTTTTTAATAAAAGGTACTTTTTAATAAAAGGTACTTTTAAATAAAAGGTACTTTTTAATAAAAGGTACTTTTTAATAAAAGGTACTTTTTAATAAAAGGAACTTTTTAATAAAAGGTACTTTTTAATAAAAGGCACTTTTTTATAAAAATTACTCTTTAATTAAAGGTACTTTTTAATAAAAGGTACTTTTTAATAAAAGGTACTTTTTAATAGAAGGTACTTTTTAATAAAAGGTACTTTTTAAAAAAAGGTACTTTTTAATAAAAGGTACTTTTTAATAAAAGGTACTTTTTAATAAAAGGTACTTTTCTAAAAAAGGTAATTTTTAATAAAAGGTACTTTTTAATAAAAGGTACTTTTTAATAAAAGGTACTTTTTAATAAAAGGTACTTTTTAATAAAAGGTACTTTTTAATAAAAGGTACTTTTTAATAAAAGGTACTTTTTAATAAAAGGTACTTTTTAATAAAAGGTTCTTTTTAATAAAAGGTACTTTTTAATAAAAGGTACTTTTTAATAAAAGGTACTTTTTTATAAAAGGTACTTTTTAATAAAAGGTACTTTTTAATAAAAGGTACTTTTTAATAAAAGGTACTTTTTAATAAAAGGTACTTTTTAATAAAAGGTACTTTTTAATAAAAGGTACTTTTTAATAAAAGGTACTTTTTAATAAAAGGTACTTTTTAATAAAAGGTACTTTTTAATAAAAGGTACTTTTTAATAAAAGTTACTTTTTAATAAAAGGTACTTTTTAATAAAAGGTACTTTTTAATAAAAGGTACTTTTTAATAAAAGGTACTTTTTAATAAAAGGTACTTTTTAATAAAAGGTACTTTTTAATAAAAGGTACTTTTTAATAAAAGGTACTTTTTAATAAAAGGTACTTTTTAATAAAAGGTACTTTTTAATAAAATGTATTTTTTAATAAAAGGTACTTTTCAATAAAAGTACCTTTTTAATAAAAGGTACTTTATCGAAAAAGTGTCCATACAAAGTCGCCCCTAACTTCTAAACTATACAACCTAAAATTGTCCCATTGGCACCACTAAAGGTGAAAACATTACATTCAAAATGGTTCTAAATTTTTTTTTTGTATTAAAAGGTTAAAGTTAACCTTTGTAAGTTTAATCTTCAAAGACCCATTTTTTCAAAATCAAACTCCGTTTAGATAAATTTACGACCACGTTTTCCTTCATAACTCAGGAACCAAATTTTGCCACAAATGTAGAGAGGCCTTAGTTTTCAACATATATTTTTTCCGAATTTTAAAAAAAATTGGATTTGATTTTAAGAAATTACCAATATCTAGAAAATTCATTGACCTGGTTCGGGTGGAATTCCTGTTCATTGTATTTGTAAAAGAATCTTTTCAATTTACTATTTAGCACCATGTTTCCAACTGTAATTTCAACTTATATTAATGCATATCTTGTAGAGTGTTGGGGCATTAAAAAAATAAATAAAAACTAGAACAGAAAAATATCAAGTTACAATTTAATATGACTTACAAACAAGTGGACAGCAGGGAAACCAATAAAAATAAAACCACATGAAATGTTACAACAAGAAACTCTTGAAAATAAAAGTAAATAACATGTGTACAATTAAATAAAGGCAAACTTTTAAACACCCACTGACAGATGATGTTAGTTGAAAAAAATTAAGATGAAATAAATGTAAAATGAGGGCTA
Source organism: Eustalomyia histrio (assembly GCA_949748255.1). Taxonomy (NCBI): domain Eukaryota; kingdom Metazoa; phylum Arthropoda; class Insecta; order Diptera; family Anthomyiidae; genus Eustalomyia; species Eustalomyia histrio. The sequence goes on along the minus strand of OX456524.1, from coordinate 68,012,672 downwards.
TTGTTAAAAAGTTTAAAGTGTATGGAAATATTTACAAAGATTAAATATAATAAAAATAAATTAATCTTAGAAAATAATAAAATTTATTTCTGATACACAATAAAATTTGTCATTAAAATTGTAAAATTGCTTTCTATAGAAATTTATTCTAAAAACAAGAAAGTGGTTAAACAATATGGTTATAAAACCACGGCGTATGAGTAATATTTATATATGTAAATAACACTCATACGTCATGGCAACCAGCAAAAAACTGTTCATTTTGTTGGTAACCTCTTTGTACAAGCCTATGTATAAAATTGAAATATTTAAAAAATAAAATTTCTACTATTGTTAACAAACAAAAAAAAATAAATAAATTAAATTTGCAAACACATTTTTCTTATTCGAAACAATTTGTTTATATCATGACATTGAAATTTTTTGTATTTTGTGTGAATTATTTCAAAAACACATCTTCAAACAAAAAAACTCACATAAACTTCCGCTAAAATAAAAAATACTATTTACATACATACATTTATATATTGTTTTTTCTTTACGGCATAATGATGCCGTTTTTTTTTCTCTTATAAATGTATTTGAAAAAATTTGTTTATAATTTATGACTTAAAATAAAAATGTAAATATGTTTATTTGAATTCATTTGTATACAAAAATAAAAAAAAAATTGACGGCAACGAATATATTTTTAAGGAGATTTTAAAAAAAATTCATATTATTTTTTTTTTTTATAATAAAAACATAAAAGCAAATTCTTATGTTATCATTGACAACAGGTCAAACATTTTTAAATAAATTAAAACAAAGTGGGTTTAAAAATTTTTAAATATCTCAGTTTTTTCGTAGTCAAAATTCTGTTGTAAGAAGTGAATATTGTTGCTTTTAAAATATTCACACATTTATTTTAATTCTGCAAACCCTACAAATCTTCAAAAATTCATCTAAAATCTATTTTAAATTATAAAACATCTTGTTGTATTATATTTAATAACTTTTTTACTTTTAGCATAAAACTTATCCAGTATTTAATCTGCATTTGATGAAAAATTAAACAAAATTGTTCTTCAAGGGAATTTTATAGATACTTAATACAATTTATTAATTATATTGCTTATTAAAAAAAATGCTTGCTTATAACTATTTTGCCATCATAAATTGTGTACTAGTAGTATATTAAATTCCATTTTTGTTACTTCATTTATCAACAATAGGTTTGTTTTTTTTTCGAATTTTATATCTATACCTATAACTACTTGTAAAAAAAACGACTATCAATACTTACCTGACTTTTATTAATTTTTTGTAAACAAATACAATTTGATTATTTGGGGCCGCCTTTGTAAGAAAGTTGTTTTCGCGGGAACGCGAAATAGAGCAATTATATTGTTTGCCCTGCTCTACCTTTACTTGTAAACACAAAATTCGTTTGTTAGCTTTAGTTGTTTTTAATATTTTATCAAATTAAAAATAAGGAAATTTCATATATTTTTTTATGAGAAATACTTTTGTTTACATTTAAAAGAGAAAAGCAAATAATTTTTAAGACTTGGCAGCATTTTTATACATTCTTATTTTTTAAGTAGCTATATTTATAACTACTTAGCAAGTCTATATCTACTTAAATTTGTATGAAATATTTATATAAAATTCGAAAAACCAAACCTAATATTTTCATTTACAATATGCAAACTTTGTAAAAATTTGTTTGTAAACAATTTTTTGCTGCATACTTTAAGGCTATTTTACAAATTGCAAACTATTGCATATTTTTAGTAGAATGCTTATAGTATCTTACTGCAAAGTTTTAACATTAGTTAACAATTAAAATTGATGCAGTACAAAAATAAAAAGTAAATAACAAAAGTAAATAAAATGTGCCAACATTTTTGTTTAAATAGGATTTTTGAATTTCATATATATACACTCACCAAAAAAAGTCTGTAATGGCAACTGAAAATTTTGCTGTTATTACGGAAAATTTTGCTAATTTGAGCCCAGCGGTATTTTTTGCTAATCCTAGCAACACATGTCTGCTGACGTGTAGTACAATGAAATTTGTAAAAAAAAAATTAGCAGCCCCTACTAAATTTTAGTAAACTTTTTGTAAAGTGTAATTTAAAATCTGTTTCCTAAAATCAGCAAAAAAAAAAAAATGACTTAATATTTTTAATATTAGTACAAAATTTCAAATATATTTTTTTTTTTTTATTGAATATCAAATTTTTTTAAATAATATTTTAGACAAAAATAAAAAAAAAAACAAAGGCTTAGAAATTGTAAAAACATAAACGAATTAATCTTTTTTTTTTTTAATTTGGTAATTTCTGTTTTGAAAAATATTTTAGTAAATTTTTTTGTTTTACTTTTAAGTTAAAATTTTAATTGTTTTTAAGGCTGATATTTAGAACTAAAAAACTTTTTAGTGCTATTTTATGTGGATGTCCTATTTTCAGACATGAGTCGGTATATTCACTTCCGATCCCTTTTTTAATCTATGTAATATTTTAAGGAAATTTAAGTTTGTAGGTGTAAGTTTTAATTAGAAATGACATTTCCTTCAATATCCACTTTTTTGAAATTAGTAATTTTTTTTCTAATTTTAGCAAATCAGTTTTCAAAAATTGATTAAATGATTTCTGAAATTAGCAACAAAAATTTGTAAATATTCTGTAAAAATTTTGTAATTTGTAAAATATGAATAGCAAAAATATTTGCTAAATAATAATTTTTTTACTAAAAATCAGTACAAAAATTCTAAAGTGGGATTGAAAACTGTTTATTTAATCTTAATTGTATATTTAAAAAAAAGTTTTTACATAGCATGTGAAATTTCAGAACTCTGGGAATATTTTTACGTGAAATAGTTGTTATAATCTATAGAAAAATTCCAATAAAACCAGAATTGTTCTGAAATTTGGCTCTAGAGAAGACAAAACTAATGGAGCCATATGTTTCTTATTCGTCTTATCTAAAATTTTGAAGGTAAATCAAAGGGGTGAAAAAACAAGAAAAAATAATAAAATAAATATAACATAAAGTAGTCAAGAAAAAAAAATATTGATAACTATTTTGTTTTTGCTTTGAACACAGAGTTGCTCTCTTTTGAAAAAATATTTGGTAATAAAGGGTGGTTAAATTTTAAGGGCCGATGTTGATTTTGAATAAAACACAAGTTATTTAGGAAATTATTGTCATTTCTTTTTATTATGATAATATGGTATGGTTCAATTATGTATGGAACAAAATATCGGCCAAATGGCCGCCGCGACTTCGGCGGCACACCTCCATCCGATGGTCCAAATTTTCGATAACGCTTGAATTGTTGCTGGCTTATCGACGTACATCTTCTCTTTCAAATAACCCAATAGGAAGAAGTTCAGCGGTGTCAAATCACATGACATCGCCAATACGTGAGATAACAGGGTCATTGAATTTGTCGCGCAAAAGAGCCATTGTTTCGTTAGCTGTGTGGCAATTGGCACCGTCCTGTTGAAACCACATATCGTCCAGTGTCATATCCTCAGTTCCTGATCACAGCACACTACCGCGAACAACAGCAATTTTTTTCGCAGAACGAACTGGGCGAGCATGTACAGGTGTTTTCACAGACCCGGTTTGCTGAAGTTTGCCCACAATCACAAAGTGCATTTTGATTTGAACGCCCATTTTCATAATAAGCCTGAATAACTTTAACGCGTTGCTCGATTATGTATCTTTTCATAGTTCAAATTGAGTTAGTCTGAAATTAAGAAATGTCAAATGAAATGCAGAAAAAACTTGACGTTTAGGTGTAGTTCACATTCAACATCGGCATTTAAAATTAAACCGCCCTTTATAAGCCTGGAAGAGGTGCCTTGTTGGAGTTTCTTGGACAGTTATATCTTTGATGTCTTTTCTGTAGTAAAAGGCATTGAAAATCTAAGTTCGCTCAACAATTTCTTTTAATTTTGAGGGTTTTTAAAAAGTTTTTTTTCGGTTTTATTTTTTTTTTTTTTGTATTGCAATTAGTCTTCTGTGTGTTAGAAATTATTTATAGTGGGAAGTCATAAGCATCTTAGAGAAGGGTTCTTAAATAAGAAAGCTTTTCTGTGCGAAAATTAATTCAGAACCTAAAAGTTTTTCCCTATACTCAGGGTAAAAGCTTCATCATATTTATCAAAAACTTCATAAATATGAAAAACTTCATAAATATGTTAAAAAAAAAGTTCACAGATTTTGTCCATTCAAACACTTCATAAATATGATGAAGCTGTTTAAAAAAAATGCAAATTTTATGAATTGCTTCATTATATTTTTTTGAAACTTTAAATAAAGTACGATTTATGAAATACTTCTTCATATTTATGATGAAGTTTCTTCATATTAATGAAGAAGTTTCATCAATATTATAAAGTTTTATTTATTTTATTTTAGTAAATAAAAACGAAAAATTAATGAGAATTTCAAACAGCAGTATTTTGAGAGCGAAAAAAATTATTTAAATGTGTTTCTTATATATATATATTTTTTTTTTATAAAATGACGATTTATCAGATTTATGAAAACTTTGTAAATATGATAATTGCATCAATATGATATGATCAACATGATGCCTGAATGTAGAAAAAAGTACTCACTATACGAGAGTTTTTTTATTGAATAAAGTCCTCTGAATATGTTTGTTTTCAATTGGAAAAAATTCGCAGCACCTGAGTTTTCTATAGGAGAAAAACATCCCAGTGTCTTAAATTTCTAATAGAGGTTTTTCTAAGTGTTTATTAATAATGTCTTAAATTTAGATTTATTAATTGAAAACAAAAATTTCCTCAGAATAGGAATGGTTTTCTCTAAGAAAACTTTTGTCTGAAATGAAAACTCATTTGGATTTTAACTCATTATAATTATTCGAGTTTCTAAAATTTCTTTTAATCATTGGGGAAAATTATGTCCTACAAATGGTCGCTGTTGGTGTAGATGCAAATTTAGGTTCTTTTGAATTACATTTTGCATAACTGTGCTCAGTATTTGTGGTGTTAAGTTATCAATTTCAGGTTAAATGTTGTTTTGTAACCCTTCCAAGGTGCTGAGCTTGTTCGAGTACTCCAACGACTTCAAATATCCATAGAGGAAGAAATCCAGCACAGTCAAATCGAGAAAATTGTTTGAATAAGCCAAGTCACGCGCTGCAAACAAAATACGAATTGTGTCGCGTGCAGTATGACAAATGGTCCCGTGCTGTTGGAACCACATCTCCTAAATATACAGATCGTCAACTTCCGCTAAGAAAAATTCAGTCAGCATGGCTCTAAAGCGGTCGCCGTTCACCATAATAGAGTCACCGTTGCGTCTTTCGAAAAAATAAGTTCCAATCACCGTTTCCAGTGATTCTGAGAAGGAGCAATGGTGCTTCATAGATAATGTATGGATTTTCCGTCCCCCAGAACCTTAGAATTTTGCTAAGTAACGTGACAACTGAGATTAAAATGAGCCTCATGCTAAAATTTATTTCCCGCAAATATTGTCATAATTATCGTGCGTTCTTGGTACCACTTCGTTTGTGTTCACTATAAATTTCGCACGAATCTACTTCACGAACGTCAAAACCAAACTGACATACGATGTCATTTGCAAAAATGGCAGCACTTTCCAATAGGGTGATACTTATTGCCCCACCTTCTGAAAGAAGGTGGGGAATAAATAATAGCATTCAAAAGTTTTTCTTAATAGAATTTACAGAAGAATTGTCAACTGAATTTTTGGGGTTTTCGGTAAAGAGATTTTATTATTAGTTAAAAAAAAAAAATAAACTGAATTTATTAATATGTTAAACCGGATATCACAGTGATATGATTTCACTCTTTAAAGTGATCTTCAGTAGAACTTCATTATTATTATTTGTTTTGTTAAGGGCTGAACTGATTTGTGATTTTAATATCAGTGCTACAAGGTGGCGCAAAAGTAATCCTCCTATCAGAAAATGCTATAAATTTTGCGATTGGCCCCTAATGTCAGTTCTGTTTTGACATTTGTGTAGTAAACACATGCGAAATACACGTTAATAAACAATGTTACGCTACACTGCTCCAGAACGCGGAATATTGGTGACTATTTATTTGAACAATAATGAAGATGATTTTTCATCAAAAATAATCATGAGTGATGAGGCCCATTTCCATCTTAGCGGGTACGTAAATAAGCTAATTTACGCTTCTGGGGCACTGAAAATCCGCGTGTAACCCACGAAGAGCCATTACACCCGCTCAAAGTCACTGTATGGTGTGCTGTTTTCGCTGGAGGAGTCATCGGACCTTTTTTGTTCGAAGACGTCGCGGGCCAAACGGTTAATGTGAATGGTCAGCGCTACAGAGCAATGATCAACGAGTTCTTTTTGCCGCAACTTGATGAATTGGGATTGGAAAACATGTGATTCCAACAGGACGGTGCAACGCCACACACTGCACGTGCCACAACCGATATGCTGAAGGATGCATTTCCCGGGCGCCTAATCTCCCGTTTTGGCGATTTGCACTGGCCAGCAAGATCGCCTGATTTGACCTCTCCAGACTTCTTTTTGTGGGGCTTTTTGAAGTCGCGGGTTTATGTCAACAAGTCTCAGACTCTTGCAGCTCTTAAAGACAATATCCGTCAAGAATGTGAGGACCAAAATAATGGTTTTGGCCAAAATAATGGAAAATGCCATAAAAAGGGCTCAAATGACGATCAACTGTGGCGGCGGCCATTTACATGACATCATATTCTTGACTTGATGTAAAAAAAATTAAAAGACCAAATAAAAATAATCCACAAGAAGAAGCAAAGTTCTTCATTTTTTTTTTAAATTACAGCCAGAAAACATCGGAAGGTTATTTTTGCGCCACCCTGTATAACTGGTCTTAGAACTGGTTCTAATGAACCAATGCTAATCAAGTATAAATCAATCAATCTTTGTATTTTGCCTTTTTACTGCAGAGTTAAACAAAAAATTTTTGTATTTTAAGTTAAAGAAAAATTCCCTAATTTTTCTTTAACTTAAAATACACAATTTGTACTATTTCGTGTAAAATATATATATATATATATATATATATATATATATATATATATATATATATATATATTTTGTATTTTAATCCTTCAGTACATATTATGAATTCCCTTAGTATTGTTTCTTTTTTTTAATATAGCAGAGTTGTGTGATACTTAAAAGAAAACACCAAGTTAGTTAATAAAACGCTAATCAAACGTCATATTTTATTTACAACTTTTTTTAATAAAAAAAAAATTAAATAATAATTGAAAAAAAATCCCCGCACAAAAAAACCAAACTAAAATCCTCATACCGTAACATTAAATACTCCACAAAATAAAACGTATAATTGTGATAAGATGTAGTTGAAAATATTTAAACAACGTAATAATTAAATAATAAATACAAAAAAGAAATGCCATTTTATCTAATAAGCAATAATTTAATTAAAACGCCTTTGAAAAAAATTAATAAACAAATATTAAACAATCAAATGCATTCAATCAATATTTATGCATTAATGAAAATGTGAAAAATTATTATACACAAAAAGAAGCTGCTAAAATAATAGTAAAAATATGAATAGTTATGAATAAAAAAAAGTCATACCTCCTTAACTACAACATCTTCTTCAACTACTTTTTATATGGACACCTTTCCGTTTCCTGCGTTGCCTTTTATATATTTTCTTTGTCGTGTACTCTGTCCCATCGTTTGTTAGTTGTCATTAATAATGTGATGTGAGTGTTGAGTGCATTTATGAAAAATAAAAAAAATAAAATACAACATCTTAAGTTAAAGTATTCATTCGTTTATATAACTACGTAAAACACTTTTTAAATAAATAAATATAATTTTATATATTAAAAGAAACTTACACATATGTTTATTATATCATCGTATTTATGACTGACTGCCGTTAAAAGATCGAATTCAACCAACCGACCAACCAACCTTTAAAAAATAAACATCCTTTAAAAAATAAAGTAATTCAAAGTAGCAACATCTTCATCGGTTGGTTGTCATCATTAGCGTCAAGGTTAGACTTATAAGTTTACGCTGATGATGGGATACATCATGGGGTGTGCTTGTTTCAAAGGTATGTTTGCAATCAAAGTATTTTCCAGTTTTTGGTTTTATATTATGATACATTTTCTGCTAGTTTTACAGAAAAAAAAATTTCTACAAATATCATTTTTTTAAACTTAACCCAGTTTTTTTTCACCTGTATAAAAATCTTTTTTGAGATATTTTTCCTATAGAAAACACCTCTTGTTCTGAAGATAGTTTCAGAGTATTGGCCATATTTTTGTGCTTAAAAATGTCCAATTTAAGGAATTTTTTTTTATACCAAAAAATCTTTTAATTTTAATTACTTTTGTTTTAAGATATTACCTTTCTACAAAACCCTCAAAATGTTGTGAATCTCTTCAAGAAAAACATATAGACTGTGAAAATGTCTTTCACAAAATAAAATTTTACGATAATAAAAGTTTCAGATTTTAAAAACTTTTTTATTTTCCCTATAGAAACAGCCTCTGATTCTTTTTTATGTAGAAAATACTTTGACTCTAAATACCACTTCGTGTATAAAAACTCTTAGACCCTAAGGATTCCTACAGAGAAACCTTTAGATTTTAAAATATTTTTGCTATAGCAAATCTGAGACCTTTCTGGGGTAGATTCTGAATTTTTTTGAACATTTTTTCATTTATAAAAACCCTCAGATTCAGAGAACTTTTTCGGATAGAAAACCCATTTTATTCTAAAAACATTTTCTTTTAGAAAAAATCCCCTTAGACTACGAAGATCTTTTTGTATAGAAAAACCTTTAGATTCTAAGGTCTTTTGCCTTAGATTCTGAGGAATTTTGCTTATAAATGTATAGAAACTTTCTTTCATTCTGAATCTTATTTAAAGCCTTCTTAAAGTAAAAAACACTCAGATTCTTAGGACATTTTCTTATAGAAAAAGCCTAAGACTTTGATTTTGTTTTATAGAAAACCCATAGATTCTGAGGAGTTTTTCCTATAAAAAATCCCTAAAATTCTAACTACTCTTTGCTATAGAAAAGCCCTCAGATCAAACGACTGTTTTTTTTTTATTAATTTATAACAAAATATTCACTACTACAATTTCTTCGTTTCTATATAAAAATCCTAAAATTTGTAGTAGTTTTTTCGATAGAAAAACATCTAGGTTCTGTGGACATTTTGCTATATAGGGTTCGTTGTATTTTTAGAACTTCGTACAGAAAAATGTTCACATTCTAAGGATTTCCCTATAGAAAATTTTTCCCCCTGGAAAATGGACTTTTTCCTGGAGAAAAACCATCTCATTCTGAGAATTTTGTACCATACACAAGGCCCTAGACTCTGGGGGAAATTTTGCTTTAGAAAAGTCCTCAGATTCTCAGGACTTTTTTCCATTGAAATCTTCTAAAATTTTATTAAATTCTTCTGGGGATTTTGAAAGAAAAATTTTTTAATAAATATCTACAGATACTGAGGAATTTTTCCTGTAGAAAATCCTAAGATTCTGAGAACCTTTTCTAATAGAAAAACCCTAAAAATTTGCAAATTTCTTTTCACGGAAAAAATGCTCAGATTCTAAGTACTATTTTCTATAAAAAAATTCTTATATTTTAGTAATTTTTCCGCATTATTTTTTTAACATAGAAAAAACCGCAGACTCAGAATTTTTTTCAATTGAAAAATCCTAAATTTCTGAGTACATTTGCTAAATAAAAAACCTTAATTTATAGTCATTTTTTCTGTATAAATATCTTAGTTTCTGATAAGTTTTTTCTTTGAAAATAAATCAGATAAAAATCATCATTATTCATGTAGAACATTTAGGTTCTGAAAAATTTCTAATTTTACATTTTAATTACTTTTTTTCAAATAAAAATCATTAGATTGTGAGAACTTTTTCCTACAGCATAATCCTTAGATTCTGAAAATTGTTTCCTTTAGAAAAATCGTCATGTTCTAAACATATTTTTTCCATTGAAGCATTATTAGATTTCGACTTCTTTTTTATAGAAAAACCATCAGATTTTGATGGATTTTTCTTTTAGAAAAAATCCTCTCATTTTATTTTACTATAGCAAATTTTTAAAGCTTTTTTATACTATAGAATAACTTATTTTTTGCTACTGAAAAATACTCAGATTTTGAGGACGTTATTCTTTAGAAAAATTCTAAGATCTTGAAAATTTTTTTATATAGAAATGTCCTTTAACTTTAGGGAATTCTTCCTATAAAAAACCCTCAGATTCTAAAGATATTTCATGTTTTTCTAAGTTTTTTTTTCCTATAGAAATATCCTCAAATGTGAAGGACTTTTTCTATTAGAAAAATCTTCAGATGTTTATGGCTTATTCCTATTAAAAAATAACCTGATTCTCAGGAATTTTTCGGAATTTTCTGTGGATTTTTTCCTATAGAACAACACTGTTTTTCTACAACTTTTTCCTAACAACTAGTTTCTACAAAAAAAATTATCACATTGTGAAAAATTTTTCTATTGAAAAATCTTTAGATCGTGTGGACTATTTCCTGTAGGTTCTGAGGACTTTTTGCGATGACAAAGTGCTAAATACCACTTTATTTATATAGGATCCGCCATCTAACGTTTTTTTTTTCAACTAGTAACACTTAGCTCTGGTTTTGTGGGGCACACAAAACCCGCACGCATACATTGAAAAGCCGATGCACCCAAAACGAGTCACTGTTTGGTGCGGATTTTGGTCCAGAGGCATAATTGGGCAATTTTTCTTCGAAAATAAGCAAGGAGTGGCCGTTACAGTCAATGGCGATCATTATCGGGCCATGTTAAACGAGTTTTTGTTCACAAAAATTGAAGAGGAGGATATTGGCAACATTTGGTTTCAACAGGACAGCGCTACGTGCCACACAGCCGAAGCTACACTCGATGTTTTGCGCCCTGTTTTTGAAGATCACATTATCAGCCGCAGAGCTGATGTAGTTTGGCCTCCTCGGAGCTGCGATTTGACACCGTTGGACTATTATTTATGGGGTGCCGTCAAAGATAAGTGTTACGCCGACAAGCCAGAGACAATTGACGCTTTAAAGGACAATATTCGTGAAGCCATTGGTGAAATACACATGCACACAATCGATAATGTCCTTAAAAATTGGACCGATCGTGTAGGCTACTGCATGGCCATCCGAGGCAGACATTTGAATGAAATTATTTTCCAATATTAACCGGAATGATTGTACTTTAAAATAAAAAAAGAAATGTGAGAAAATATTCAGTAGTTTTTTTTATAGCATTTTCAAAAAAAAAAAAGTTATTTGGCGGACCCTATAGTTTAACCCTCAGAATCTGATAACTTTTTTGCTATAGAAAATATGCGGATTCTGAAGAGCTTTTCCTTGAGGAAAAATCAAAGATGATATTTAGAAAAGTCTTTAGAAAATAATTGAATTTTAAAAACTAAATAGGGAAAATTAACCTGCTAAAACATGCAATAAAATCAACCTGTTACATGTCACCAAACTGTCTCTTTTAGGATAGTCCGGTGAAATGTCTCATTTTAGTTCTAAAACATGTCGTAGGAAAATTTATAGAACAGAGGTTTTAAGAAAGTTGAGAATCCTGTCCTATGTTAATACTCTGACATGTCATGTAAAAGTGACTGTAAAAAAATATTTGCCTACTTTTAGGGTTTTAAAAAATATATTAATTTTATATCATACTTTTAATTGAAAAACTTGGCAAACAAAAGTTGTAGCCTGATGTTCCATCTATCAACTAAATAAAGACATGATTAATATTTTTGTTTTTTTATATTATTACTACCCAACACCACATTGTGGTTTAATTAAAACTTAAAAGTCTGTAAATTTTTTTTCAGTTTTTTTATTTTTGTGGCACCTTTCTATTTTTATTATTTTAATACTTATTTTCTTTTAAACTATTGCCTATTTTAAGGCCAATTTGTTTAAATTTAAACTAAGACAAAATCTTGATTCTTTCTATTATTAAATGATTTCTAGTGGTTTTTTCTCTAAAATTACTAGTTTTATATTTATATTTTTTTCTTGTGTTTCATATTCTGTGGCTTGTTAACCGGAAATTTATTTAAATCTCTTCACAAGTTTGTTGTTATATATTCTTATTATAAATTTTTTGCTATAACATTTTATTATACAAATATTTCTAAAAGCATATTTTTAGGATGGGTCGTAGCAGGTGGTTAGTTGTATTTTCTAATAGTATTTATATCTTTACTTGGATATTATCACATAAATATTTCGTTCCTTTAAAATTTATTACACCTTGGAGGAGAATTTTGTATATAAAAAAAATTAAATTGTGTTGAGATATGAAAATAACATGATGATGGGGTTTTATTTTTTTTTTTAATATGTTAAAGTTGTTTATAAAACTAAACTGTAATCTACCTTAAGGGTTATTTAGGAATTTTTAAAATTGTGATAAAAATTATTAAAAATAGGTTAAATATTAAATTTTTAACAAGTATTTAACATTTAAATATTTTAAGTTATTTAATTTCAAAATATATTGCATACTTTCAATTGATGTTTTTTTTTATTAAATTTTCTTTAAAATTTAAATTATAAAAAATCTTTTTGAAATACATTTTTTTTTTTAAATTAGTTTGTTCCATAAAATTTATGTAAATTTTCCTTGAAATTATAAAAATGAAAAGTTTGCCTTGAAAATATGTTACATTGTTTAAGAAAAGCTGAAAATTTTAATTGTTGTTTAGGTTTTTTATTTTTGTTTTTGTTTTATTTGTTGGTGTAAGGAATTCTTTTGAATTTTAGTCTATACTTTTTTTACAATTCAAATGTTTTCCGCATTTCGTGCTTTAAACATGAGCGACGAACAAAAATGCAGGGTTTGTTGTGTCTTACAAAAAAAACCCTTTTATATTTGAAATGTGGTAAAAATATAATATTTTTAGCCAAAAATGTGAAATAAGTGAGAAGTTGTGTTTGTTGAAATGAATAAATAATACTCAACACTTTTCTACTGGGAATTCATGCAAGCAGAGAAAGAAATGTGGTGAAACATGATTGATGAAATTAAATGATCACAGTATGATCCTTATGATTGTGAATATGATTCTAGCTAATCATGTTATAATCACTGGGAATGATTTTAGTTATCATCACTTACGATAGAATTATGTAGGTGGGATAGTTTTATGTGTAATACTTAACGCTTTGGACTGTTGCATAGATGATTGCAGGATCGATACCCAGCGACGACGACATCAATGATACGTTTTCTTTTTCTAAAAAAAATCCTTTGTGCTGTAGCGTCCACAGGGAAAACAGATTCGTGATGACAACCGAATTTATAGATAAACGAATGATTCGATTATGTTAACAGAATATCAGTTGAGCCTACAGTAATTTGATATTGAAAACATAATTTTGCCAGCCTCAACAAATACCCGGTAGTTATAACTTAAAAATTTAATTGTATCAATCAAACCATTCCATTGCCTAAAAATTCGGTCACCAGCTCGACAAAAATCCCAACGGACCTTATCCCGCTTTGGAAATTGCGTCGGAAAATGTTTCGGACATAATCTAAAAAATAGTAGTATACATTGGGATGTTTCTTAACGAATCAACTTTTCTGTAGACATTTTTTCTATAACATAGTTCTTAAGAAAAAATTTGAGTAATTCTTCTAAATTTAGAATGTTTATAAGAGAAAAAACCTCAGAATCTTAGGAAGTTTCTATGGACAAAATTTCTCGAAATCTAAGGATTTTTCAAGGGTGAAAAGTATTCAGAACATAAATCTAGATACATAATGATGGTGTACTCAATGTTGCAGAGTGGAGATAGTATTAAAATAGAGATGATATTATACACAAAATGTGTTACTCCAAAGGAGAAGGAAAGAAAATCCACTCTGCAGAGTGGAGTACTCCATAATTGTAAAGGGCATTTCTGTAGAAAAAAAATCCGAATATGGTGGCGTTTTTCATTGACGACACATTGGCCAGGGTCACAAACAAAATGTTATCAAGGCAAATTTTACCAGGAATTACGATTTAATCATCTTCGAGAGAGGCATATGGATCAACAAATCTGGGGAACCCGAGTTGGGGTCCTAGCTGGGTTTCACTGACGGCTCGAAAAGATTAATGGGTATACAGGTGCGGGAATTTATGGACCCAATTTTCTGCGTGCCCCCCTTCCGATGGGTAAGTATCCGTTCATATTCCAGGCGGAGATCTTCGCGGTCTTGGTATGAGGATCGGATTGTGTTAGAAGTGGCAAAAGGGGGCATTTATTTATGGTCTTTCGGACAACCAAGCGGCATTCATGGCATATTGTACGTCATAGTACGTCTAGACTTGTCTCTCAATAGACTCGGTGGATGCAACAAAGGAATTCGAAGCTGGGTTCCAACTACCTGAACCTTCCTGTAGTATACCTGCAGAGTATATCAGAGAAAAACTTAGGATTTGGAGGGAGTCCAAGACCATTGGCCAGCTGTATTTGTTGGAAACTCCAGAACACTTTTTTCCCTCAACAGGAAGAACTTTTTTCACTCAAAAATGTAATATAAATTGCCATTTAAGGACTAGAAGTCTGACTGATTCGGATAAGTGTAGATTCTACGAATTGGACGCTGAGGCACGGGAACATATACTCTGCGTATGTTCTGGGCTCCGTGGCAGGATGGATGGATATACACTATCCCCCTTGGAAATCTGCTTCATTGCAAGCCTTAATATTTATGTCGAAATGAGGCTGCACAAAAGGTCGATTTGTGTTCGCAGTGCATTGGCTTTTCTGATCTACTCTAAAGTCTTTTACAGAAGAAGGTTTTACAGAAGAAGGTTTTTCATATTTTATAGAACATAACAGATGCTCTATAGAAATATTCACACCTTTTACTTATTTTTCTATAGCAAAAGTATTAAGATTTTTAGCGTTTTTTTTTTTTTTTTTTTTTGTAGGTGAAAAATTTTTGTTATTTGGGAGTTTTTGTTAGAAAAAAAGTTCTCAGAATCTGTTAACTTTTTCGAACATAAGATTTTTCAATAGAAAATAAGATTTTTCAATAGAAAATAAGATTTTTTAATAAAAAATAAGATTTTTTAATAAAAAAAAATTTTTCAATAGAAGAAAATGATCATGATGAATTCGGTGTCAGATCTTAAGGATTTTTTTATACATTTTTTATAAACATGGATTTTCTCTATGGAAAAAGGTCCTCAAAATCAGATTTATTTTTTTATAAGAACATTTTCTCAGTATCTAAGAATTTTTATATAAAAATTCCTCAGATTTTGAAAATTTTTTTATAGGAAAATTTTCTCAAAATCAGGGAGTTTTTATATGAAAAAGTCCTCAGAATTTTAAAATTTTTCTACAAGAAGAATATCCTCAGATTCTATAGTGGTTTCTATATTCTAAAGTCCCTTCAATCGAATTAATTTTTTTTTTAAAAAAAGTTTTTGCAATTTGAGAGTTTTTCTATAGGAAAAAGTCTTCACAACATGAGGGATTTTTGGCAGTGGATTTCCATTGGCATATGCTTTGAGAATATAGAAATTTTTTTATATAGACAAAAGCTTTTAGAATTGGAAGGTTTTGCTATATGTCTAAGAATCTGTAAGGTTTTCTATAGCAAAAAGTTTTTTAAGGGAAAGAGTCTAAAGAACTAGTCTTTGGAGTCTAAGGGGTTTTAAAACTTAAAATTTTCTTAAAATTCTTTAAAATCTAAAAAAAAAAAAAAAATAGCACAGAATATGAAACTTTTTGTGTAGGAAAAAGTCCTCGGAATCTGAAGTTTTTTCTTTAGGGAAAATGCATTAGAATTTTTTTTTTAAGTAAAAACTTTTTGTGTACGAAAAAGATCTGGTTTTTTTTTTATAAAAAATGCATTAGAATTTTTGTTTTAAGTAAAAACGTCGGAGGTTCTGATGGTTAACAGGAAATAGTCTACAATGTCTTAAGGTATTTTACCAGAAAAAAATTTACAGAATCTGAGAAGTTTTCTATAGGACGATGTTCGTAGAACACAGGGTTTTCAATAAAAAAATGTATTTTATAAAAAAAAATCATTTAATTCTTAAAAATTCCACTTGAACTAAAAAAAGAATTTTTTTCTTAAAATGCATGTTATCTTTAACAAATTTAATAAATTTTACACATGCAAAGTAAATTTTATATAAACAGTAACATTGTGGTCATGCACAAAACATGTTAGCATGACGTGGTTTGCCTGCTATGCATCATGATGCATCATCAATTGTATACAATGTGTGTGTGTGTGTGTAGCTGTGTACGGTATTTGTGTTGGTATTGACTTTAATGCATCACATTGCATTGTATAGTAAAATTATAATTTATTATTATTACTATTATAATGTTGTTAATTTTTGTTGTACGTATGTATTTTCTTCTTCTTGTTATAGTTTGTATTTCTCATTTTGTTGTTGTTCTTGTTGTTGTTTTTGCCATTGTCATCGTATGTTATTATTGTTTTTCTAATGCAACGTCATTAATTTTGTGTACACACCAACAAACATATACATATGCATACACATTTAAGCATTTTTCTTTATTTGCCGTTAAAAGCCTTTTTTTTTCTTCCTTTACTATCGCTGTCTAAGGATAATTTATGATGGTATAAAGGAATGTGTATACAAATGTGTTTCGGTATGTGTACGGAGAGTATTTTGCGGTAATTTTAGAGTGTACTTGTTATAGATTCTTTATAATTGCATGAAAAACGTCATTTATCTGTGAATACTCTTTATTTTTGTTATTCTTATAAAATAAACACAGGCGCCTTTGATAGCAAATATCCTCTCTCTTTATAAAAATGCACTCTTTTTTTAACTTAAGAGTTTTTTTTTCTATGAATTTAATAAAAAATTCTCTTTATTGTTTTTTTGTTTTTTTTTTGTGCTATAATTTGAAGATGTGAATATGTTTAAAAACCGGAAAATTTCTTCTTGTTTATTTTTAATAATTTTTGATTTTATTTTAGAATGCATTTCTATAACTTTTCATTATTTTCTTAAAGTGTTTTTGTTGTTATTTATTTGCTGTATTTTTTAGTAAAGTCCTTTTTACCTGTGCGAGTTTGTGGTTTAAATTCTATTATATTTCCTTCCTGGTTGACTGGTTTAGTTTTTCTTTTCTTTTAGGTTTTTCCTTTTTCTTCTTCTTCTTATTCTTTATTATTAATCTTTTTGCTGGTGTGTGTTGGTATGTGTGTTTTTGATTCATTAAGTGTTTGTTGCTATGGCATTTTTCCGTTTAACATTTGTTTCTCTGTGTGTGTTTGTAAGTCAGTTTGTCTTCTTATACACTGTTGCTTTTTAACTTCCGTTTATTATGGGTTTATATTAAAAGCCACAATAACAAAAACTAAATAATTGCAGTATTTTGCATTTATTTATTTTGTTGATTTTTTTCCAACTCATTAGAGTTGATTTGTATTATTGTGATCATTATGTTTGTATAACTTGAGAATTTAAATAACAGAAAAATATACTGTATACCATAGAAATCTGTTGGAATTCATAAAGAAAATGTTGTTAGAAATATATTATTCTATAAAGAAAAGTTCTCAGAATATTCTAATTTCTACAGCAGAATACGTTTTCTATCGAAAAGATGTTTTAGACTCTAAAAAGTTCTGAGTCTGACAGGCTTTCTATGGCAGAAATTAATCACCGTCTAAAGGGTTTTGTTTGCGAAAAAGCCCCTTGATTGTGTAGTTTTTTCGATAGAAAAAAGTCCTCAAAATCTCAATGGTTTTTTTTTAAGGGAAAATGTTTAGGATCTAAAAGTATTTTTATAGCGAAAATTGCTTAGGAACTAAGAATTTTTCTATAGGTAAAAAAATACTCAGAGTTTTTTTGATTTTTCTATACAAAAAAGTTCTTATATTCTGAAGTGATTTCTATAAAATCTCTAGAATTTGATGAATTTTTCAGTTGCAGCAACCAAATTTTTGGTTGTAACTACCCAATAGTTATTTTGGTAAGCAACGAACTGTTGTCACAGTCAAATTACTCATGTCTCAATAGGATTTCAGTTGTCACAACCGAAAAATTCGGTTACGACAACTGAACCCTTCGATTGATTGGTTACAAATTCGGTTATCAATACGAATCTGTTTTCTTTGTGTAAAAAATATTCGGAAGTTGATGGTTTTTCTTTAGGAAAAAGTTCTTAGAATGATAAGAATTTTCTTAAAAAAAAGTACTGAGTACTCTCAGACTCTGATAAAGATTTCCAAATAGGTTTAACATTTCTTCTATAGAAAAACCTTCTAATTGTGAGATCTTTTTTCTATAGAAAAAACCTTTAGATTATAAAGACTTAAATTAGATTCTGACTATTTTCTTCTACAGAGACTTCTTTCCAAAGAAAACCCCTTAAGGACTTACCCTCAGACCCCAAGGAGTTTTTCTTACATAAAAACTCTCGGACTTTTTCTTATAGAAAAATACTCAAACCCAATGGACTTTTTCCCACAGAAAAATCCACAGGCTCAGAGCTCTTTTCCCTACAGAAATACCCTCACACTATTGGGATTTTTTTCTAAAGAAACTGTCAGAGTCCAAGAACTTTTTCCTATAGAAAAATATTTTCACTCTGATTTTTTAATATAGAAAAACCATTAGATTCTAAAGCATTTTTTTCTACAGAAAACCACTATCTCAGATGACTTTTCCCTGTAGAAAAGCCCTCAGGCACGTAGGACTTTTTCTTATAGAAAATTCCACTATCTCTAAGGACTATTTTAAATAGGCAACCTCTCGGACTTTTCCTACAGAGTAACCCTAAGAGTCTAAGGTTTTTATACAGTTAAACCACCAGAATATTGAGACTTTTTCCTATAGAAAACCCCTCAAACTCTGAGGAATATTTGTTATAGAAAAACTCCAAGAGTATTAGAAATTTTTCCAGTAGAAAAACATTCAACCTCTGAGTTTTTTCTATAGAAAAACAGATAGATTGCAAGGACTTTGAGAATTTGTCCCTATAGGAAAAACCTCACATTCGAAAGAATTTTTCTTATAGAAAAAGCTTTAGATTGTGATGATTTTTATGTTTAAGACAAACTGTCAGACTGTCAGGACTTTTTGCTTTAGAAAATCTCCCATTAACTCTGAGGAATATTTCCGATAGAAAAACCATTAGATTTAAAAATGTTTCTGCTATAGAAAAATCTAGATTGTGAGGCCTTTAAGGATTTATTTCTTTATAAAAACCCTCAGACTCTTAAGGCTTTATCCTATAGAAAATTCCACCGACTCTGAGGACTATAGCAAAACCATCAGAATAAAAGGATTTTTTCTATTTTTTTTTTTTGAGTCTGCGGATATCTTCTTAGGAAAATGTCATCGGAAGAAATAATCAAAATAAATTCTTACAATTACTATGATAACACTTGCTTATACAATTTTATTTTACTAAATTTTTTTCCAATAAATATTAATTTGAATTTAAGACAATACACACAATTTCCACTAATTAAAAATAAACATTAACAGCTTTGTGTAACAAATGCCGAAATGAGTTTTCTACAAAATCATATCTAATTAATTTGTAAACAAATATTTATAATTTAAAATTAAAATTCTCTTAAATTAAAATTTCGATTTGATTATTGTGATTATATATTTAGAATTTAAATATAAACAAAATTATATTATTTCAATTAAAATGTGGTGCTGGTGGTGGCAGTATTGTAAACAATATATAAAACAACATGACGTATGAGTAATCATTATGCATTATTGTCAGTAGTATATTAAATTTATGGCAATAAAATTTTATCAAAAATTATAAAATTTATCTACATTTAAATTGTGTAGAAAACGAACTAAAAACAATTAAAACTTTGTCACGTTTTTTGTTTTCAAATTCGTTTCATCCCCAATGCATGTTGAAAATTTTCCGTTTATTATCAGAAACATGCTATAAAAAAAAACTCATAACAAATATTGTAAAACAATGTAAAGTTTATTAACTTTATTTACATATTGTATCGATTTTTGTTTTGCACATGTTTTAACTTTGTTTTATTAAAAAAATTGTTGTAAAAAAATATATTTTCAACTTTAATTTATAACACTCAAATTTGTTATAGATTTTTTTTTGTTATATTACTTATAATGTTTTATTTTAATTCTCTTGTTGATTATTATCTGCATTGTTTTAAATAAATATTTTTTTTTTTTTATTATAAATATATCAACAGCCGGCGCACAGTGGCGCCTGTAGAACAAGTGAGGTTGCAAAAATCAAAAAAAAATATATTGAATAAACCTATTTTATAGGAAATTGTCCAACGATTTCAAATATGCTACTCTTATTACAATCAGATATATAGAAGATATAGCCCTAAGTTGACTGATTTTTTAAAAAACAGACCATTTTTAGGTAATTTGGTCCGCTTTCAGATACAGTAACTCGACAACAAGGTAACGGATCGTCATTCTTTTTGATTCTATTGATAGATCTTTTTATTACGAAAAGAATAAAAAAAAATGTTCTGTTTCCTTTGTGTTTGTCCATGTAAATCGATATTTACCAATTATCCATTTTTTCAATATTTTACAACTTTGATGGAAAAAAAAATACTATAAATTTCTATATTTGCCATATTTTCGAAATAAGTTCTTTGATTATTCCTTTACCTATTGCGCAAATTTCCAGCTGCCCGTCCTTGCTTAATTTTTTGCTAGAGGTAAAATTTTGAAAAAAAATATGGTTCCAAAAATGTGTTGCATGCATTTTTGGTGAATTTATGACATATAACCGTGAAAATCCATTCTTATTGTTATTGTTTCGTTCGTTATTGTTAAGATATATGATTTTGGTTTTTCATTCTGTAACCCTACCTGATATCCTCTGTCAAATTCTGCTCCCAACACTCAGGTGCAGATACAGGATGTACAAATAAAGATACGCTCCTAATATAGAAATTGTGTTGGCGTACAAATAGTCAAACATCCAATACAAGTAACTTGACCTAAGCCCATATTGTATACGGATTATAGGTAGATTAGACTATATATTTAAAAACAATCATAATCCCGGGATTAGTCTACGGCTTAAAGCGGGCGAGAGAAGTAATTTTAAGATACTTTAAACATGATGTTGAACAACTTTAAATTATTTGTCCTGTTTAAGAAGTCAACCACAGTTGTAACTGGAATCACTGGAATAAACAATTAAACCGTTAAGAGATTGGGAACCATCTTGAATGTTTTAAAGTGTAAGGAAAAAGTTGATTCTAAAAAATATGGAGAATATGCTTCGAAAACTGCATCACTTTTAGCAGAATTATATCTGCAGAAAAAGTTGACCCTGACAGTTCATTAATATTGTCGCATAATTGAATATCAGACGTTGTCAATTGGAGAGCGTTTTGAAGAAACACAGGAGTCCCTAAAAAATATAGATTGCATGCAGAGAAAAAACATGGTTGGGACAAGCATATTTGAAGAGCACCATATATTGTTGGATTAATGATTGTGCCAACTATGGTCGTACTAAAATATAACTATTATATTATGATATTATGAAATATAACTATTATATTATGATAATGAAAAAATTATGAATATAATAATTTTACTATAACATGGACCCTACAGTTATATTATTATTCAAAAAATACCATATTATGATTTTAAATAAACATATGATCTTGTATTTATCATAATATGATGGCATGTAATCATAGTATACTTAAAATGTTATCATATTATAGTCCCCATAACTATATTATGATTTCTGGATTATAATTATATGATCCCTACAAAAATACATATCATCCTTCTAATTATATTACAATTATAAATACACATAATATGACTATCTAATATCTTATTATGGCACATTAATAAGAATATTATGATTCTGATATATATATTATAAATATAAAATCCCAACATTTAACAATGTATGATTATTTCTTTAAGACATTTTGTAGTAAAAACAAACTGACTGAACTGATAAAATATTATAACTGTAAATATAAAAGTCATGTTTTATTCCAGGTAATAAGTATTCAAGCTTAAGGTCTATTTTATACAAAATTATTTATTTGTTATCCAATATTTCGCTATCTCAATGGATAGCTTCTTCAGCTTCTTCCCTGAAGAAGCTATCCATTGAGATAGCGAAATATTGGATAACAAATAAATAATTTTGTATAAAATAGACCTTAAGCTTGAATACTTATTACCTGGAATTTGTATTAAAAAGGTCGAAGAAATTGAACTGAATAAGTCATGTTTTATGTGATGTACCTAGTACTTTCAATTATTCTGACACACGGTTTTTTCTTGATAAAAAACAAACACCAAGAGGTGTTTTTTTTTCTTTTTATTTTGGTTTTTTAAATATTGAAGAATATAACAAAAAAAAAATTATTCAAAATGGCCGCCATTTGCCTTCCAACACGACCGAAGTCTGACCGGTCTATTGCAGTACGCACGACCTTCATGGGGAAATTGTCCACTGCGCGGATAAGTGCACGCTTAAGCGATTCCAAATTTTTGTGGTGAGTTGTGCAGATCATGCCTTCTAAAACGGACCACAATTTATAGTCTAAAGGATTCAGGTCTGGACTACCCGATGGCCAATCATCCGTAGAAATAAAGTTTGGTAAATTGTTTTTTCACCAGTCTTGAGTGGTTTTTGCCTTATGGGCTGGGGCAGAGTCCTGTTGAAAGGTCCACGGCTGGTTTTTCAACAATGTGCTATTTAATGGCTTCACAACCTTTTCTAAAACGTCAGATTGGTACACCTTTGCCGAAGTTTTAACACCTTTTTCGCTGAAATGAAGCTTGGTGACCCCATCATAGGCGACTCCCCACCATACCATCACAGAAGCAGGATGGTGACCTCTCTGAACTCTAGAAACGAATTCATTTGCTTGCAGAGATGACTTAGCATAGACTCTATCATTTTGTTTATTGAACGACTCCTCCAAAGTAAAAATTTTCTCGTCAGTAAATATAATTTTTCTGTGGCGGTTTTTGGCGTACTGGTGAATCAATGCATTTGATTTTTGCTTCCGTTTCTGATTTAACGCCGCCGTAAGTAGATGCCCCGTGTGTCTTTTGTAAGCCTGAAGTCCCAAGTCATATTTAATGATGCGAGAAATGGATACCTTCGATATATTCATCTCCCGCGTCATTATTTGCTGCTTTCGGAGTGGATTTCGATAAATTCGATTCTGTACAGCTTTAACGGCTCTGGGAGTTCGCACAGAGCGCGGACGGCCAGATCTCGGACGGTCTGCTACTCCATCAGTATCCCTAAACAGTTTCACAGCACGATAAACAAAACTACGACTAACCCCGAGCGGCTGCAATGTCCGATAAATGTTTCCAGTTTCCATTCCACAATTTTTTAGGCCAATTATGACAATACGGTTTTCAATATCTCCCCATTCCATAATTTTAAGTAACGCACGACAAAAACTTTTTACACAAAAATGAAGTTTAAATGCTAGTTGTCAAAAAAGTGTCAACGTAACGAGAGTATATTCAGTGGATTTCTTACAGTGGGGGCGACTAACAGTGTGTCAGTAATTATGAAAGTACTATGTATAATTATTTATTGATTGTTACCAGCATTTAATGGTTGCATAATTATCATATTTTTTTCATAGTCAGAGTTTTTGTTACCACAATATGGTTACAGCCAATTATGTTGCGTGTGCTGAACACTTTCAAATCATTAAAGTTGAAACAAAATTAGCACCTCTTCAACATGTTAGCTGCATCTTCCGATCCACTTATTTCATCACTGCGTCATGTAAAGTCACGAAAAGAGTTAGAAAATAATTATAGTTCAGAAATGATTAGTCTTTAGATATACCATCTTTTACGGATTGTGAGCAATATTTTACAAAAAATTTAAAAATAATTTAATAAAAATAATTTTTTTTAAACCTCCTTTGGAATAGTTTTAAATCATAAAAGCCTTTAAAAAGAAATATAAAAAATCAAAAATTTTAAAAAATATTTTATTTTTCTTCCCATAAAATTGATTTTTCCACAAATTTCAACTTTGCTAACCCATAAGTAGGCACCTAAAAGGCGTAGAACACTTTTCAAACACTGATTTCATAGATTGATCAATAATAAATCACCTGCCTTTTAAATTTTTCTCATTTGGTTAAAAAAGTTATGATTTTTGCAACGAAAAAACTCAAATAGCGCCACTGTGCGGCGGTTTAAGTTATGTAAAATTTAATGCAGTTAACGTTTATCAAAAAAAAATATATAATTATTATTTTTTACCCAGCAAGTGTAAATATGATAACAGCATCAGAGAGATAATTAAATTATTTTAAAATAACGAGATATAACAAATGCCCGCCCACTGATTTGACAATTTCTATGCTTGCAGTAAAACATAGTTTAAATAAAATGTATGTATATGGGCGATAGGCATCAAATCCATTTATAAATAAAAAAAACCTGCGGGGAGTTTATGTGAACTTCTACAGGGCCGGTTCTGTACCTGGTCACATATCTAACAATATTTATTGTTAAATGTGAAATGAATAAAAAATGGTATCAAAAATGGGCGAAGTTAGGCGTGGTTAAATATTGGATAATTCAGCGCTCACTTTTGGTATAAAAATTTGGAAAATACTAAAAATTGCACTATATCAAATTTAAAAAAAAAATTAATTTATTTATTTTATCAATTTATTTGCTGAGATTCATTTTAGATAAAATATTCGTTTAATATTACGATTTACGATGTAGTTGGGTTGAGTAGTCTGTATCTCCAGCACCGCGACCAAGTAGATCTATTGTGCACCCTCTAGTATTTTCCTCAGTTGCTCTCCAGTGCAGCCTTGAGTAGCAGTACAATGTTCTTCACTTCCAGTTTAATATTGTACTTCGTAAATATTTACTACACTCACCAAAAAGAGTCTGTAATGGCAACTGAAAAATTTGCTGTTATTACGGGAAATTTTGCTAATTTGAGCCCAGCGGTATTTTTTGCTAATCCTAGCAACACATGTTTGCTGAAGTGTAGTACAATGACATTAGTAAAGAAATTAGTAGCCGCTACTAAATTTTAGTAAACTTTTTATAAAGTGAAATTTAAAATCTCTGCTAAAATCAGCAAAAAAAATTACTAAATATTATTAATATTAGTACAAAATTTAATTTTTTTTTATAGAGCATCAAAATTTTTTATTATATTTATTTATTTTTTTTTTCAAAAAAATTTCATACAAAATTATAAAAATTAAAGGCTGAAAAATTGTAAAAACATAAACGAATTTATCATTTTGTTTTAATTTAGTAATTTCTGTTTTGAAAAATATTTTAGTCCATTTTTTTTTTTTTTTGCTTCTGAGGTGAAATTTTTAATGTTTTTAGGATGTCCTATTTTTAGACATGAGTCGATATATTCACTTCCGATCCCTTTTTTTAATCTATGTAACATTTTAAGGCAATTTAAGTTTGTAGGTGTAAGTTTTAATTAGAATAAACATTTCCTTTAATGTATATTTTTTTTTAAATTAGTAATCTATTTTTGCTAATTTTAGCAAATCTGTTTTCAAAATTTTGTAAAATGATTTCTGAAATTACAAACAAAAATTTGTAAATATTCTGTAAAAATTCTGTAATTTGTGAAATGTAAATAGCAAAAATATTTGCTAAATAATAATTTTTTTTATTAAAAATCAGTACAAAAATAGTTAAGTGTGATTGAAAACTGTTTACAAATTTTTCTTCTAACTTTTTTTTTGAGTGTACAAATTAATATTTTTTATTCTTTATACTAGAGACAACTGGATGTCTGATAAATATGATATTGATTATACGAACTAATGTCCTAACTGATTAAAGAACAAATATTTGAATTTGTATTGATCATTTGAGGTGAACAATATTCAACAAAAATTTTCTCTTAAACAAATCTGAGCTCGTTTTGTTATGAAAAATAAAAACATATTGGTCGATTCAGAAGTAGTTGGTATGGAAGGCCTCATATATATGAATGTGCTATAGTTAGAAATGGTCTTTAATATTATGTCGAGATATATTTCAAAAGCTTTTAATATGTTCCAAAACAAAAGTTCTAATAGCTGCCTGATTTTGTTTTTCCCTACTTCGTCCACCTAAATCCTCTACATTACACAAAACAAGGCCGACAGAGAATAATATTATATATCTGTTTTCTATCACATATCAAAATTTCAAAAAACAAATAGCTCAGCTTGAAATACTTTTATTTAAGTTTCAGGATATATGAGAGGTAGGCGTGTGTTATTTTTAGAGTTAAAGCACAATAAAGGCTAAAATATAATGATAAAAGCGAAAGAGATGGCAATGAATTAAAATTGGCTACTTTTAACGTTTGTTAAACTGATTTTCTATTGTTTATATATAAAAATTACCCAATTTTCAACGTTATTATTTCTCTGTGTTTTTTAACCTGCGAAAATATTTTTTTAAGCAAATTATAGAAAAATACAACACCGCCCTGAAAAACAAAGCCAGTTTAGTTGAATCATAGCAAATCTAAATTAAATAAAATAGAGCTGTCAAGAAAATCTGAGAGAGTGGCCAAGAAAATATAATTAATTTAATTTTAATGAAAAAATTTAGTCAGCAGCCCAGTAGATTTTAGGCGTTTCATAGAAAATATACGGGGAAATTTTACAATTTTGGTTGTAATCCCTAGTTTAAAATGCAGCATTTAATAATCATATATGGCCTTAAGGGCTTGGTTTTGTAAATTAAACAAAATAAATTTCATATTTATTATTTAAAAAACATATTTTATGCCAAGGGGGAAACTATGATTTCCAACCGAAAAATTTTGTGATTTTAAAATTTGTTGCAATATCCCTGCGGGAAAAGGACCTATCTCAGGACACGCCACATGACCGGTTCATTGTGATAGGTACCGGTCACGGGACTGATCATTTTAACATGGGCTTGTCCTAGGAGAGGGTCAATTGCCCTCTGTGACATGTCACAAGACTGGTTTAAAAGGACATGTCGTGACTTTTAAACCGGTCATGTGATAGGTACTTTAGAAACCGGTGCTCTTTTCACCCATCTCATGATATGTTTTTTCGGAACCGGTTCAGTTTTCAGTCAGTAAAATTTTTCTACGAAACCGGCTTGTAAGCGGCTAAAGTATTTCTACCGGCTTCGCTAAGTGAAACTTTTCGATCGGGCTTATGTTTTTGTTTTACTTTATGGTATGTCTGAAGCCGTTTCGCTGAGAAAATGTTTTCTGCATAGCATTTAAAACGTTTATCCTTTTATTCGATTATTTTTTATCGAATAAACCAACTTAGAAATAATGCTATTAGTTAAAGTTACGGTTTATGGAAATTAACGGTTAAGTTAGTTTAAATGGTTTCGGCTTTTAACTAAAATCCATTATTTATTTATATCAGTAACGATTGGCTTTTTTTTTTTGACCGATTCCAATTATTTATGCAGCATTCATTTCACTTTGTGAGTTTGGGATATATGTGAAGTAGGCGCTTATTTCTGCGATTTTAAACAAATTCTGTCTTATTGTATTTATCAGCCATCTGATTATTGAAAAGTTAGTTCCCTGAGTGGACAATTTTATTTTAGGTCTGTAACTTACAATCGTACACCCAGAGAAAATATTGGTTGGAATGCAATATAAACCATTAAAATTTAATTGTTAGGAAGTTATTTTATAAAGAAAAACCTATAAACGATTAATAAAGCTGAAACATTGTATTGAAAATTAAAAAGAAGTAAAAGGCAAAACATGTAAAGCAACACATGTCTGCTTATACGTCACAATGCTCACAATGAAATTAGTAGAAAAAATTAGTAGCCGCTCCGCAATTTTAGTAAACTTTTTGTAAAGTGCAATTTAAAATCGGTTTGCTGATATCAGCAAAAAAACAAGTAAAAACGGCTTAAATTCGGCTGTGCCGAATCTTTGAATACCCTCCACCAATGTTCTCTTTTGTTTTTGATGCAAATAATGTAAAAAACTTTTGAAGCAAAATTATGGAGGTGAAAAAATTTTTTGAGGTGAAAAATTTTTTTGGATGCAGAAACGAATTTTTTTACGGGAAAAAAATTTTGAGGTGAAAAATTTTTTTAGGTGAAAAAAAATTTTTTGTGGAAAAAAAATTTTAGTGGTGAAAAAAATTTTTCGATGTGAAAAATATTTGAGGTGTACAAAATATTATTAATTTCTAAGCGATAGGTGAATTAAATATGAGAAAATATATTGTATACCAGTCGCTACTATAAAATTGTACTAAAATACACCAATTTGTATGGAAAATTTAGAGGTATCTTCACATTTTCACCCATAACTTTTTAACCGCTGGACCGATTTTGCTCATTTTCAATACGAAACTGTTCGGGAGGATATACAATAATCTGAGTAAAAATAGGCATCCTCGCTAGCGTCTTCGCGTCGTGATCGCCATTTCAACAGACAGACAGACGGACATCGCTAAATCGACTTAAAATTGCATAAGGATCACGAATATATATACCTTATGGGGTCTTAGACCTATATTTGGACATATTACAAACGGAATGACAAACTGATATATACCCTCACCATATATGGTGGAGGGTATAAAAATACTAAATAGATCTGCTAAATTTAGCATCATATTTTACTTAATATTAGTGAAATGAAAATAGCCGGATATAATTCTGTTTATTTAAATAAAACAACTCTATTTAACATAATTGTTTGATAAATATTAGTGAACTAAACTCAATATATTTTAAAATATGGCAATGATTTAAGAAAAAAAATTATTAAAAATTTACTCAATTATTTTTAGATACACTTTAAAGCTGCCAATATCTTCTGAAATTGCCTTACAAAAAAATGTACAAATTTATTTTTTTTTTGTTTTTCATCGAGCAACAACATTTTTTATTTTATTTATTATTTTTCTAAAATATTGTAGACAAAATTAAAAAAAAAAAATAAAAAATCAGGCTTAAAAATAAACGATAAATATACAATTTATAAGCAATGCCATGCATTTTTAAAGATACCTATTTGACTTTTTTAGTTTTTCATAAATATTTTAAAAATAATGTTATTAAATTAAAGTTAATTTAATTTTTGTGTAATTTCTTTCTTTTTTTTCTCTTTTTTACATTTTAATTGTTAAATAATCATATTTCAATTTATATTTTAATTAAATTGTTTTTTTTTTTTTATATACTGTTTAAAGTTAATTATATTCTAAAATATTTAAACATTATTGCTCATTTCCCATTACTCCTCCTATACTCTAATTATAAGATTATAAGTCTTGCTGTATTTCCTATACATAATAAATAAATAAATAAATTTTGTTTTAATTTGCTAATTTTTGTTTTGAAAAATATATATATATATATATTTTTTTTTTGATTTAAGGTAAAATTTTAATTGTTTTAAGGGCTGATTTTTAGATTTAAAAACATTTTTAGTGCTATTTTAAGTGCATATCCTATTTTTGGACATGAGTCGGTTGTGAAAAGTATCTTCACTTTCGATCCCTCTTTTAACTTATGTATGTAACATTTTAAGGCAATTTAAGTTTGAAATTAATCATTTTGTTTTACTGATTTTAGCAAATCTTTTTTTAAAAATTTGCAAAATGATTTCTGAAATTAGCAACAAAAATTGGTATATATTCTGTAAAAATTCTGTTATTTGTAAAATTTAAATAGCAAAAAAGTTTACTAAATAATATTTTTTTTTACTAAAAATTTGTACAAAAATAGTAAAGTTGAATTAAAAACTGTTAACAAATTTTTCTACTACCTTTTTATTTTCTCAGTGTATGTGGAATATAAATATTAAATGAAATACCCGAATATTGGATTTCACAACTAAAAATATAACTTATTATGTAAACAGTTGTCGTAAGCGGCACAATTCGATTGACAAAAAATCGGTTGCCACAAAAAATTGTGTTGCCTGAGTGTAATATTTGCAGTGTATGAATATCTAATCTCTTGAAAAATGCATTTAACTTTGTTGTTATATACATTTACTTTGGTTGCAGTTGAAAGTATAGAAAATTATTTTTTTTTTCATTAAACAAAATGTGAAACAGTTTAACAAAATAACTTTGTATGCAGGGTAAAGTGAGTATGTAAATGTGTGGAAAGGATAAAAAAACAACAATCAAGATAAACCAGCTAAAATCCATGTTTACACAATAGAGAATTTATGTGTGGGATACAAACAAATATATAAATATTAATGAAGGTAGTCCAAGTATAAGACTTTAATTCTCATGATCAGGAACAAATATTAAGGTTTGAATGTATGACTTTAAGGAGACAACGCATCACCTATAGAAATTTAAATAAGATTTTTTTTTTTTAAAGGTTAACAAAATACACAGAGGAAACAGATACATTGTGACATTCTTGTCATTCTTGGTTGCAGCAACTGAAGTTTGTTGATTGTCATAATTAAATATATTCCTATTAAAATACAATGGAACCATTGTAATAACCGTGTTGTATTGTAATAACCGAATTTCCGTCGCCACAAACAAAAATATATTGGTGGCTGCAACCGAACCATTTGGTTGTCATAATGAATTTGTTTTCTCTGTGTACTTGAGTGCCCTGGTAGGCTAGTTGCTAGCGTGCTACCATATCCGTGCGGGGGTCGTGGGTTCGATTCCCACTAGAGGCTTTGGTCTGTTTATGCTAGAACCAGCCGATGATAGCCTTCATTGCTGGTGCTCGGTTAGGGTATTAGGATATAATTTGTTATTATATGATTAATAAAAATAATAAAAAAAAACTAAATACTTAGAATTGTATTATTGTTGGTAGAATTTTTCATACCTCCCTCTTTGACATCTATAAATGCTGTGATTTTTGTTTTTGTATTATTACATGCAAAGAGTGTTTCTTAGTAATTATTATATTAATACTCATCAAATGTTAAATGCTTATTAGAAAGGTTTCCCCCTTCATTTGTGTGTGTAATGTTTACATAACTCACACAAAGCATAGTAATACTTGACATATAGCATTTTGTTTGTAATACTTTTATACAAAGTACACGTCGTCTAGAGATTCTTTGATGTCAAAGTGAACGTATGAGTGATATTTAATTATACATGTGTGTGTGTGTGTGTGTAACAATATTACTTATACGACTGCCTACCTTTCTAATGATAATATTTTAGTATTAAGTTGCTTTTTTTATAAAAAAAAAATCTTAAATTAATAATGACTGCGTATGAGTTATATATTTCATAATAAGTTCGTTTACGCCCTTAATATAAAAATGTCTTATATTAACAACATTTATTATTTTAACAACATTTATTATTTGTTAACAATTAATTATTAATAACATAAGGGACAAATATTTTGTCTATGGCAATGGTTCCCAAATAAGGGGTCGCGATTTTCTGGGCGTCCGAGAAGAGTTTGGAGAAAATTCTTTAAAAATAAGAAGGTACTCGTAATAATAATCTTACAATGTTAGCTGTCATAATTTTGTATAATATGAATAAGAACTCAGTGTGTCTTAAAAAGAAACTCTGATAAAAAAAAACGTTGGGGTATTCCAATTCCTAAGACTTTTTAGACTCTGGCAATTTTTTTGCTTAATTGTACACTCAGTTAGTATACAAATTTGTAAACGGTTTTCAATCCCACTTTACTATTTTTGTACTGATTTTTAGTAAAAAAAATTATTATTTAGTAATTTTTTTTACTTTTTACATTTTACAAATTACAGAATTTTTACAGAATATTAACCAATTTTTTTTTTTTTTTTTTTGTTAACTTCAGAAATCATTTTACAAATTTTTGAAAACCGATTTGCTAAAATCAGCAAAAAAAAAATACTAATTATGAAAAAATGGATGTAAAAGGAAATTTTATTTCTATTAATTAAAACTTATACATACAAACTTAAATTGCCTTAAAATGTAACATAGGTTGAAAAAAGGGATCGGAAAATGAAGATACCGACTCATGTCCAAAAAAAGGACATCCACTTAAAATAACACTAAAAACTTTTTTAGTTCTAAAAATCAGCCCTAATTACTAATAATATTTTTTTTTTAACGAAAATTCGTTTGTTTTAACTATTTTTTAAGCCTTTGATTTTATTTTAATTTTGTCTAAAATTTTTTTTGAAAAAAAAAATAAATAAAAAAATGTTCGATAAATTTTTATATTCGAATTCATAAGGCAATTTCCAAAGAAATTAGCAGCTTTAAAGTGTAAAAAGTGTATCCAACAGTAATTGATAAATAAACAAAGAAATAATTTGTGCTTTTTAATATTTTTTTTGTTATAAACTAAAATTTTGCTATATTTTACAATTCATTAATTTACTAAAATTTCGTAGCGCTTGCTAATTTTTTATACTAATTTGATTGTACCTAATATTAATAATATTTAGTAAATTTATTTTGCTGATTTCAGCAAACCGATTTTAAATTTCACTTTAAAAAAAGTTTACTAAAATTTAGTAGCGGCTACTAATTGTTTCTTCTAGTGTGTTACTAAGATTAGCAAAAAATACCATAAAATTTTCAGTTGACATTGCAGACTTTTTTTTGGCAAGTGTATACACATTTTTTTTATTTCTCCTATAGAAAACCTTCTTAGATTTAAAAAATGTCAAAATGTGTTTAAGAATCAATTTTTCCTATTGAAAAGTTTTTTCAAAAATTGTATGTAGTAATTGTCTTAAATTCTGAAAATTATACAATAGTAAATATGAAAATTATACAATAGTAATGTCTGAAAGCATTTGGACTTAAAAGTTTTTATTTAAACCAAAAAAAAATATAAATTTGGGAGTCCGTCAACCAGTAAAAATGTTCCAAGGGCTCCGTGAAGTAAAATTCAGTGGGAACCGCTGATCTATGGCATATGAAAAATTTAAGTTTTCCTTCATCGTTTCCTTCATCCTCTTTCCAAAATGTATTTTATCATTGTCATCATATCTTATCATAAGGTTTTAGTTTCAGTTATTTTTTTCCATAGTCTTTACTCTCAAGTAGCTTTTTTTTCTTGCGTCATTTACTTGTCAATTGTTTACATGTTGTCAAGTGCACTCAAAAAAAAATTTATTGGATAAATTTGTAAACGGTTTTCAATCTCACTTTACTATTTGTGTACTGATTTTTAGTACACAAATTATTATTTTACAAATTTTTTTGGCTATTAACATTTTACAAATTAAAGAGTTTTTACAGAATATTTACAAATTTTTGTTGCTAAAATATGGAAAAAAAAATACTAATTTTAAAAAAAGTCGATATTGAAGGAAATTTTATTTATGATAAATTCGTTCGTTTTTACGCCTTTTAAGCCTTTAATTTTGTTTTTAATTTTGTATAAAATATTATTTTGAAAAAGATAAATAAAATAAAAAAATTTGATACTCGATAAAAATAAAATTGTAAATTTTGTACTTAATATGATTAATTTTTTTTTTTACTGATTTTAACAGATTTTTAATTCCACTTTACAAAAAGTTTACTAAAATTTAGTAGCGCCTACAAATTTCATTGTACTACACGTCAGCGGACATGTGTTGCTAAGATTAGCAAAATATAGCGCTGTGCTCAAATTAGCAAAATTTCCCGTAATAACAGCAAAATTTTCAGTTGCCATTACACACTTTTTTTTGTGAGTGTGTAAATTTTGTTGTTGTTACTTTTGTTTATAGAAAAAAAAAATATATATATATTTATTTTTTGATTCTTTACTGTCGTCTTTTTTTTTTTTTTTTTTTTTTTTTGAAAATCTACCTTTTCAAGGTTACTTTTATTGACTGACTTCTGTATTTGTTCGATGATACAGTGTACGTACGAATATGTTGTATGATTTACAAACAATTTTATTAGTTTTAAGTGATTTTTATTTAACAAACTACGTGTTGTCTTCATGTAATCAATCAGCAATTTACAAAAGTATATGTTTGTGTTTATATTAACCAGATAAAATTGATGTATTTATTTATTGTTGATGTAAGCAATTAATAAACAGTTCGATAACAATTTTGTATAAAATACAATAAACTTTAATTTAAATTTTCATCCGTACTATTTAAAAAATTTAAAATAAATTATTATTTTTAATGAAAATTTAATATTTTGCTTTGACTTGGTTTGCTTTTTCAGCATTTTGATTGGTTCTTAATCAAAAATTTAAAATTTTCTGTAGAATTCACGTGTACACAAAATTATAAACAGAAAATTTCCATTTTCAATTAAATTTTATTTAAAATTTTATTTGATTCCAAATTTATTTTTAATTAATAGATTAATTATATCAATTATTGCCACACGGGTACCCGTTGTGTAAATTTACAAAAACCATTTGGTTAGAATTTAAATTTATTTTTTTTTTCAAACAAATCGAATTTTTTTAAGATTTTTAATTAAAATTTTAATTTTAACAGATAGATCAAATAATATACAAAATTTATATAAAAAATTTACATAAAATTTTAATTGATAAAATTAAAAGTTTCTTTGGTCCAAATTTTATTGAATTATTGATTGTATTAACTATTATTTTAATTAAAACTCGATTTTAGTTTTTTGGACACGTATGTTTAAAAATATTAGATCTGATTGTGCAATACCAAATCTTATTAAATCTTTAAATTGGGTACAAATTTAAGCAAACTATATCTGATCAAATTGAGGCAGATCTGAGTAAAATCATTTTGACAGGACCATTCTTAAAAAACAAATTATATATATTTCTATTTGGGTGCCTGGACAAAGAGATTACAAAATTTAGCATATATTTTTAGATATAAAGAGAATTTGGCACCAGTTGGCATCTGACCTAGTGGTACTAGATCTGATCATATCTAGCCATAAAGTATATCACATATGCCATATCAGGGATGGAAAACAATTGTACTTTTTTTGGTACATTTTTACCTTGGTTGATACCGTGGTACTACCGCGGCTCATTTAGTACAATTTGAAATTTTTTCAAATTTTCAATTTATAGCTTGATAAAACCACATAAAAAAAAGTCGACTTTTTTTAAAAGCAACTTTAAATTAAAAACCTGTTTTTATTTATTCAGCTCCTATAGTAAAAATAAAGTCAGTTTTAAGTTGAACCGGCTCTAAATTGGTGTCACATCAAATTTACCAAATTTTTCCATACACATTGTACTAAAATATTCGGAAGTGGCAACATTGAACAGCTGATTTTAAATTACCTCTCAAAACAAAAAAAAATAATAAAAAAGTGTATTATTGTTAAAAAGCTATTAAATGCCTTTAAATTTTTTATTAGCAAATCCTGAAAAGGTTAAATAAAAAGGTGTGACATAAAAATTAGAGTAAAATTTTACAAAGTTTTGTGAGAATTATACGTTTACATAAAATGAACTATAAATTTTGTTTCACCCGGTCAATTTAAATTTTTTTAAGTCTTTTTAGTGTCTAAGCAAATCTGACTCAATACGATAAAATTGTTTAAAAAAAAATCGGAAAAAATTTTGGTACTGTGAGGATCGAAAAAGTACAATTTGTTTGTCTGGTTGGTACAATAACAGAATACATATTTTCCATCCCTGTGCCATATCATATTTTAGACCCGTCATCAAATCTAATTAAATTCAATAATATCTAATTAGATTTTAGCAGATGTAAAATTAAAATTTAAAATTTTGTTTTATAGTTAGGCCCTTTAAATAAAAGTTGTACTAAGTATAAAGTTGAAAAATATAATTTCAATACCAATTTAATTCACATTTAATTTAATTTTATATTTTTCTTTCTTTTTTTTCAGGTGAGTTTTGAAAACGTTTTCAACTTAATATTTATATTATGTTATAGTTAAGTTTTTATATAACTTTAACACAGTTCGTTAGCTTAGTATGAAATTAAAAAAAGTTTGCAAAAGAGTCAAAAACTTTCTGAACTGATTTGTTGTAAATATTTTTTAAATTTGTAAATGCCGTAAGCAATTAAAACTAGTAAAAAGATTTAAGTGGGCATGTCGACTTTATAAAACCCTAAAGCATGTATAATTTCCTAATTCCCTAATTCCGGGAAAGGTCCTAATTCTTTCTTTTGTGGCCAGCTAGAAAAATATAGAATGAATTTGCGGGCAAGATTTATGGCCATATAATAATATTCACATACCAAAGTCCAATCCTATATCTGCGGTTTCAGAAATGACTTTTCTGTGCGGGACCGATTGACCGATTATAACCAAATTCAATATAAGTTGTTCCTGGCCTAAATGTATGTACCAAATTTTATCGAAATATCTTTATATTTGCAATATGTGGTTTGATTTAGGTTTTATATAAGGCGGGTTTATTTATATGAGGACTAGGTCCAAATATCTTTCCAAAGTCGATGACTTGATTTATGGTCCCATACAATCCAAATTTTAACCAAATATCTGCAGTTTTGTAGAGGTAAGATTCTAATTTAGAAAGGACGTTACTAGTCAAAAAAAAAATTATGTTAAAAAAGAAAGTTAAATTCAAATGCCCAGGTGAAAATGATAATCTGATATCTTGTATGTAATCTCATTATAGTTTGGATCCGCAAATTGCCTGTATATGGCCGCACAAGGATCACATATGTTAATATTTTAAATATTTTTCATATATGCTTATATATTAAAAAAAAATGCTTCTTTTAAAATACGTGCACTACTTTTATTGAAAAAGTAAATAATATTTTTTATTCTAATTCATTTTTATAAACAAAATCATTTTCATATGCTGTGACTAAGAGATCAGCAAACTTGAAGTTTAACCTTTAATTACTTTCAATACTTTTAAATAGCAACACAAATTGATTTTATTATATGTCTGTCAATGATATATGAATATAGTATATGAGTTGAAAATAATAAAAATACTATCATATATATTTATATAAGAATTTATCGATTTTAAGATTTATACAAGTCACCATATACAACGGAACAAATGTATATTAGTTTAAAATGAAAAATGGAATCAACTCAAACATATATGAATTCAAGTAATAAAATGTATATCGTATATTGAACAATAAATGGCATACATTTCAATAGAACATATCATATATTATCATATGTGAATTTTTTATTCGAACTTGCTGAAAATGTCATGTTTTTTTAAAAGTGTCAACCTCCAAAAATAAAAAAAAAACATTTTGCCATTTTTTAGTTACCCATATTAAAATCGAAATATGTGTGATCATACATGGGCATACATGATCATATACTTTAATGCAAAGTTCAATATATTTCCATACATGATCTCATATATGAAACATACATGAGGGTATATGGCCGTATATGGTCATATATGCTGATATGATATGTTTCACATATGCCCATATATAAAGGGTGTCCCAAGAAGAACGCAATTTTTCAATTTTAAATAAAACAGAGATATTTAAAAAAAAAATCGTGAAACTTTATTATATCGTAAAGTAGACAGAATGAGGTTATGTATGGAACAATATATCGTGCAGATGGCCGCCGCGGCTTTGCTGGCATGCACGCGATCTTTTAATGAAATTTTCAATGACCGTTTTGCATGAATGCTGCGGTATTTCATTAATGCAGCGTCCAATTTCCTCTTTTAAGGCTTGAGTCGTCGTCGGCTTATTCGCGTAAACCATCGACTTCAAAAAACCCCAAAGAAAAAAAATCTAATGGTGTTAAATCGCACGATCTAGGCGGCCAATTATGATCTCCAAAACGCGAAATAACACGACCGGGAAATGACTGATGCAGCAATTGAATTGTTTCTCTGGCTGTATGACATGTGGCGCCGTCTTGTTGGAACCACACGCCCTCCACATTCATTTCTTCAATTCTAGGCAAGAAAAAACTGGTTATCATTTCACGATACCGAACACCATTGACTAATTACGCTTGACCTGCCTCATTTTCATAAAAAAGGTCCAATGATTCCTCCAGCCCAAAAACCACACCACACAGTGACACGTTGAGGATGCATTTGCTTCTCGTGAATCACTCGAGAATTTTCCTCACCCCAAATGCGACAATTCTGCCTATTGACGAAGCCATCAAGATGAAAATGGGCCTCGTCACTGAAGATGATTTTATCGGCAAAATCATCATTTTCATGTTGTCTCTCCAATACCCAATTAACGAACTCCCTTCGCTGTCCATGGTCAGCTGGCTTCAGTTCCTGAGTCAATTGAACTTTGTATGCATGAAGGTGCAAATCTTTCGTCAAAATTCGCTGCAAAGTGGATATGGAGACACCAATTTGCTGAGCTCGGTGTCGAATTGAGGTGGATGGAGTTTGAGCGACATCATCACGTACAGCTGCGACATTTTCGGTCGATCGACCTGGTCGATGGCGCGTTGTTGTCTTTACATCACTAACATACCCAGTTTCGGCAAATTTATCCATTAATCTCTTTACAGTTGACTCTTTTGGAGCATTATTGTGACCCCAAATTGATCGCAATTTGCAAACTGTAGCCGCAAAACTTTCACCATTTTGGTAAAACAATTTCACAATGAGAATGCGTTGTTCATTCGTGTAGCGCTCCATTTTTACTAACCTCGTACCTTCTACTAGCAAACAATAACAATTGTTCAAATGTCAAACAATGACACTTCGAATGTTGCCAGATTTAAAAATTGCGTTCTTCTTGGGACACCCTTTATAATCATATAGAACCATATAGGGTTATATACACTTAAATTTTGGAACGGAATGTATATTAAAGTATATTAGACCATTGAACTTTCTATTTACGTATATCAGCATGTATGTTCATATATAATTCGATTTTAACATGGGTCGACTTTGAAAAAATCTTGGGTCAATCATATAGTCAGAATCCTCAAAGTGCATTAAATATATTGAAACTTTCCTTACTTCAAATGTAAGATTTTAACTTCTTTAGCATTTTAATTTCACAATAGGCAGAGTAAATTGTTTTTTTTTTTTTATAGAAAAATTCACACCAACTTTAAAGGTCTTAATTGCACTCGAACTTTATTTAAATGCCTTAATTGCGAAAGCGATTTTATTTGTATTTTTAAAGAAAGTCACAATCACAATAAACTCAATCACTATAACTTCTTCAACAGACAAATTACGAGTCATATATACAGGTTGGTTTAAAAGTTCCTGCGCTCGAAATGAAAGAATACTGTTTTTGTTACGAAATATATTTTTTTATTCAATACAATCTCCTAGAAGCTCAATACACTTGGTCCAATGATCTTCCAATAATTTTATCCCATCCTTATGATGGTTTTCCGGAAGTCCTGCAAAATAACCGTCTACGGCTGCTATGGCCTCTTCATTCGACGAAAAATGCTTTCCACGAAGGAATAATTGTTTGAGATTTCTGATGAGTAGTAGTCACTGGGAGCCAAATCTGGTGAATACGGTGGATGTTCAAGCTATTCGTACTTTAATTCTTTGAATTTAGCCATCGTCAAAACACTTTTGTGAGCAGGTGCATTGTCTTGATGAAAAATGATTTGTTCTTCTTTAAACCAGGTCTTTTCTCACGAATTTTTTCATCCAGCTGATCCAAAAGGCTGCAATAATATTCAGAGTTGATTATTTTACCTTTCTGAAGATAATCAATCAACAAAATTCCTTTTGCATCCCAAAAAACTGATGCCATAACCTTCTTTGCTGATCGTTGTGACTTCACCTACTTTGGAGCTGAACAACCAGCTTCAGTCAACTGTAAATGTTCTTGTTTCAATTTAGGATCATGGTCGTAGATCCAAGTCTCATCCATAGTTATAAAACGATGCAAGAAGTCGGTTTTATTCGGCTTAAAACGCTTCAAATTACGCTGAGAAATTTGTTTTCGATCCAGTTTTTGTTGAATTGTTAATGTGTGCGGCACTAACCTTCCAAACAGGTTTTTCATACGTAATTCTTCATTGAAAATATGGAGTACTCGTTCGTCTGAGATGGCAATTTCACGCTTAGTCAAACTTGGATCTTCACTAACCATTTTATGTACCTGCTCAATAATTTCTGCTGTGGTTGCAGTTTTTGGTCGTCCTTCGCGTGGATCGTAAATAAGGCTGGTATGACCACGTTTAAATTGACCAGCCCAAAATTCAACGGTACGTTTTGAAGGTGAGGACTCCTTATACACTTCTAACAATTGTTCATAAATTTCCTTTGCTTTTAAATCCTTCAAAACAAAGAATCTAATGACTGCACGATATTCAATTTATTCCATATTAAAAAAATCAATGACACGTCAACTTCAAATGGCTTGTAAACAAAGAAAGAATTGACAGAATGACTTGCAACTTTGCATGTGTTCTCAGGACAGTTATACCAACTTGAGAAAAAAAAGTTTGGAGCTAGCAGTGCCATCTCTTGGTGAGTGCAGGAACTTTTCAACCAACCTGTAGAGTGCCACCTCGCTTAACGCAACTGTCGTAAATTGTTTGCATTGTTGACTCAGTAAACGCAACTTTTCAAAAAAATCTCAGTTATCGCAAAATCAGTTTGTGTTTTTTATTTATATAAAACTTTTAACACAGACGAATGCTATTGATTCTTTTAACATTTGTCTTCAATGGGCCGAGGAAAATAAAATAGACTTAAAAGACATTATGTTTCTCCAAAATCTTCGTGAAATTGCAGTGCAGAAAAATATTTCATTCAATAAAACATAGTCATCAAGTTTACAAATTCAATTTGTATATCCGTTGAACATTAGAATGTGTATTTTTCATTTATTATATGTGTTTTTTATGTTATTTTTAATAAAATCAATAAATTTGTTTTAAAAATAAATGATTTAAATGTGTGATAAAATTTCTTCTTTTAATTTAAACCGTAAAAAAAAGAGACTCGGTTATCGCAACAACCTCAGTTTTCGCACCCATTTTGAAAGCCTCTGGTAACCCTTTTGTTTATCAACATTCTAAAAGTTCTGTTAACAGATTTAATAAAAGCTTAAATAAAGCTTGAATAACGGTGCCTTCATAATTTAACAGGGTGTATCAAAAAAAATTTAAAAACATTGTAGCGCAAAAAGCTTTTGAAAAGCTTTTTTTACGTTATGTTATCTTTGAAACTGTTATAATATTTTAAACGATTATAACATGTCATCATCTCTGTTTATATGTAACCATAACATTCTACAACAGGACAACAGTTGTAATTTAAATAAAATATACATTAAATGACATAAATTATTCCTTAAATTGCAAAACATAAATCAATTTGGTTTTGGCAACTTGTTAGTAAAAGAAAAACCAGAAAACAAAACAAAAATCATTATAGGATTCATTAATTTTATTTGGTTAATTTGCGTAATCTTTTTTTTTCCCCCTTATAAAGGGTGTCCCAAGAAGAACGCAATTTTTAAATCTGGCAACATTCGAAGTGTCATTGTTTGACATTTGAACAATTGTTATTGTTTGCTAGTAGAAGGTACGAGGTTAGTAAAAATGGAGCGCTAGACGAATGAACAACGCATTCTCATTGTGAAATTGTTTTACCAAAATGGTGAAAGTTTTGCGGCTACAGTTCGCAAATTGCGATCAATTTGGGGTCACAATAATGCTCCAAAATAGTCAACTGTAAAGAGATTAATGGATAAATTTGCCGAAACTGGGTCTGTTAGTGATGTAAAGACAACAACGCGCCATCGACCAGGTCGATCGACCGAAAATGTCGCAGCTGTACGTGATGATGTCGCTCAAACTCCATCCACCTCAATTCGACACCGAGCTCAGCAAATTGGTGTCTCCAAATCCGCTTTGCAGCGAATTTTGACGAAAGATTTGCATCTTCATGCATACAAAGTTCAATTGACTCAGGAACTGAAGCCTGCTGACCATGGACAGCGAAGGGAGTTCGTTAATTGGGTATTGGAGAGACAACATGAAAATGCTGATTTTGCCGATAAAATCATCTTCAGTGGCGAGGCCCATTTTCATCTTGATGGCTTCGTCAATAGGCAGAATTGTCGCATTTGGGGTGAGGAAAATCCTCGAGTGATTCACGAGAAGCAAATGCATCCTCAACGTGTCACTGTGTGGTGTGGTTTTTGGGCTGGAGGAATCATTGAACCTTTTTTTATGAAAATGGGGCAGGTCAAGCGCAAACAGTCAATGGTGTTCGGTATCGTGAAATGATAACCAGTTTTTTCTTGCCTAGAATTGAAGAAATGAATGTGGAGGGCATGTGGTTCCAACAAGACGGTGCCACATGTCATACAGCCAGAGAAACAATTCAATTGCTGCATCAGTCATTTCCCGGTCGTGTTATTTCGCGTTTTGGAGATCAGAATTGGCCGCCTAGATCGTGCGATTTAACACCATTAGATTTTTTTCTTTGGGGTTTTTTGAAGT
This sequence comes from Eustalomyia histrio, assembly GCA_949748255.1. NCBI lineage: Eukaryota > Metazoa > Arthropoda > Insecta > Diptera > Anthomyiidae > Eustalomyia > Eustalomyia histrio. Next base: position 67,970,284 of record OX456524.1, on the reverse strand, counting down.
CGATGGTTTACGCGAATAAGCCGACGACGACTCAAGCCTTAAAAGAGGAAATTGGACGCTGCATTAATGAAATACCGCAGCATTCATGCAAAACGGTCAATGAAAATTTCATTAAAAGATCGCGTGCATGCCAGCAAAGCCGCGGCGGCCATCTGCACGATATATTGTTCCATACATAACCTCATTCTGTCTACTTTACGATATAATAAAGTTTCACGATTTTTTTTTTAAATATCTGTGTTTTATTTAAAATTTAAAAATTGCGTTCTTCTTGGGACACCCTTTACTACCTACAACAAATTGGAATGTATTACAATTGAATATTATACATTGTAACAAATGAAATTTCATTACATTAATCTTGTGGACAAGACAATACCAACTATTAGGGATAAATTTACATATTCCAGAGTCAAATAATTTAAAACCAAAAAAAGGACAAATCGGTACATATCGATACATACTTATTAAACAAAAACTCGCAAACATTTTTTATATGATTTGTGTTGATAAGATATATTTAAACAAAAATGCCTTTGTTTTGTATGTTTTTTGAAGAGTTGTTTAAGGAAATTATTTTTCAATGTTTATCAATTTCAAAGGCTTATCACATAAATGAATTGTAAACAAATTTTAATTAATTCTTGCTTACATGATATAATACTGTATGCATTTTTTTTTAATTTATAAATAAAATATACAGAAGATGATTTTTTCTTAGTTTCCATGCTGTTGTTTCTCTACACTGATGAAATTATATTCATGGTGTTAATGAATTTTTATATTAAAACAATTTAGTTGCATTGAAAGACTTCCATTTAATTGATGCAAGTTTTCATTAAATTTTATGCAAAATATTTTTTTATTAATTAAAATTTTTACACAATTAATGACGAGATTCCTTAGAAAACTAAAAAATTATAAAATTTGGGAAGATTTTCATTAACTTTAAAAAGAAATTCTGCACTTTGTGAATAAAAGTTTTATTAGTTTCTTAAAAATTTTATTTTTTTTTTTTTGTACAGTATAATTTTCTCTGTGTAATTAAGCTTTGTATGTGAAAGTTTTTATTTTTAAATTAAACATTTTCAGCGGTTGTTAACAACACAAAACTTTATAATTAGTTACACTTTTTAGTTTTAGTTATGTTTTCACCACTTCACTATGGGTCAGAATTATTTTCACAAAAGATACTTTTAATTAAATGAAAATCTTAGTGCATTATTTTAAATAACTAAAATCTTGCAAACTCTTTAAAGATCATTCTAATCAAGCAAAATAACCATATAAAGGTTAAATATTTATCAAATTAAAATTGCACATAGGGTATTTTTACATATCATTGATTTCAATTCAAAAATCAAATTTAAAAAAGCGTATATGATGAATTGTAAATCAATTCAGTCTGGCAACTCATTACTAGCAAGTTAGACAATAGCAAAGACCAGAACCTAGACGTCTGGTGGTAAGATCATGTTCTGGATATTTCTAGTAGCGCCATTTTATTTGTACTCTTTGACATAAATTGCAGCAAATGTCAAAATTAATAAATCGTGGACCACTCGATTTCGTACATTTTTATTGCCGGCAAATATGTCGCAATAATTCTCCAGCAGTATTCGTCAAACTAGCTGTCATTTTCTGACATTTTTGCGTATATTTATGAATGGATTGTTATCAGTGTACCAAGTTGTTCCAAAAAGTACACAAGAAATGCTTCACGATTAACAATAAAAAATTCATGGACACTAAAAATAAATAAGGAATATAAAATATGAATTGAAACAGAATACTTCTCCATACCGGAAATTAAAAAAAAAATAAAAAATTTAAAAAAGTAAGATTCTGGCCCATAGTACACTTGTTAAATTTACATTTAATATACATATTGGCAAGGGAAATAAGGGTAAACGTATCAAATTGAGAATGATTTATAGTGTAAAGTTTTTTTTTTAATATTCACCCAGTGGGGAATTCAGAAGAATTTTCAAAGGACCGGTTCATTTATATTAAAACAAAAACCTGCCAATTTACAGCCTGCTGTCAGGGGATAATTTACCCCTTGCACAAGACTAACTTTAGGAGGAGCTGTCACTGAACTGTTATAAAAAAAACACTATGGTGTAACTAGTTCTACACTCAAATTCTAGTCTGTAATTAGTAGTTACGAAAAAGTGAGGAGTTGATGAAGCTAGTAGCTCACCAGGAGATGTATTTCATTCACACTAGACGAATGAAATACATCTAATATTTTTTTCTTTGTATTCTTCATTATTGCAATAATTATAATTTCTCATTTAGAAAAAATTTCATGATCTTAAACCGAATAAGGAACATCTTCAAAAAAAAAAAAAAAAACTAGTAAAAATGTTAAGGTCACGTAAACCAGCTGTAGAATACTATAGAATACCAGTCTGGCAAGTTAGTGAGATGACTCTAATTTAGTAAGATAAATTAAATTTAAACCATAAATATAGAAACATTAATTTGTAATTGTTAGTGCATTTTCAGTTGAAAGTTGGGGTGGGGCAATGGGTATCACCCTATTGCAAAATGCTGCCATTTTTTTAAATGACATCGTATGACAGTTTGGTTACGCCATTCGTAAAGTAGACATGTTCAAAATTTATAATGAATAACAATGGATTTGAACTTGCCTCGTGACTTTGGAACTCAGCCGCGAAGTGGATGATTTTCCATCACAATTGATAAGCCTCATTCTGATCAAAGCGCCCACCTCTCGGTTATAATTTTTAAAAAGCACCATTAGACGCTCTCAAAGCAACCGTATGGTGTCTAAATACGTCGGAAAAGGTGATTGAACTTTATTTTTTTTCGAAGAAGCCGACTGTAACACTATTACGATAAACGGCGACTGAATTTTTCTTACCAGAAGTTGACGATCTAAATTTGGAGGGCATGTGGTTCCAACACAACGGGGCCTTTTGTCATAATGCACGCGACACGATGCGTATGTAATATCAAGTTTCGGTAGTTTTGCTTGCCCAGCCAGATCTATCGATTTGAGGAGTGAATGGAGGAGTCAATGAACTACACTCGTGCCGAAGTTGACAAAATACGAGGGCAAGTCAATAAGTCTTAATAAAATCATACAAGGAGCACTAAGAATTTAAAACAAAGTAGGTTTTTGAAAAGTTACAAAAGACAACAATCGATAGCTTGAACCAACTTTTGCTATTTTGCAAAATGGGTCTCATGCGGTCGTCATAGGATTCTACTTGAAAATCAAAGCACCTTAAAAAAATCAAAGATAGGTTAGATTAAGTCCATGGCACATCTGCACAATTGGGTAAATGAATTCAAACATGGCCGTTCTGCCACAAATTATGAACCTCGTTCATCACCGTCCCTACGTCCCGTTAAGACAAATCATCAATAAAATCTATGATATAGTTTTGAGTGACCGACGAGTTAAATTGCGTAAACTAGTTAAGGACACGGACATATTACAAAGCACAGAGATTTCAATTTTGCACGAAAAATTGGGCATGAAAAGCAATTGACAAGATGGCTGCCGCAATTGCTAACAATCTAAAATAAATGCAGTCGTGTTACTAATTTAGTAGGTGGTTTAGAGCTTTTCCGTCGCGATCCTGATGAATTTGTTCACCGATACATAACTCTTCATGGAACATGGATTCACCACTAGACACAAAAAATAAAACAACATTCAAAGCGATGGTGTTTACCAGTTGAATCCGCTCCAAAGCAAGCAAAGACAGTGAAATCTGCTCGTAAGTTAATTTTTGGGATATGCATGGAATTATCTACACTGACTACTTGGAAAAAGGAAATACAATAAATGAAGAATATTATTCATCATTATTGCAACAAGAAAAGACGTACCCATTTAGACAAAATATAAATTGTGATCAATATAATGCTTGGCTGCTTACTTGTGTAGCTTCGATGGCAAAAATAGGCGAGTTGACGTTCAAATTGTTGCCGCATCTGCCTTAAGATTCGAGTCCGTTAGCAAATTACAAAACTTGGAAAATCGCTGAATAAAGCAAAGAAACTTTACAAAAGAGTACTTCTTGATGATGATATTAAAGAATTGATTCATTTAGAAGTTCTATTAATCTTTGCTGGGTCTGTAACGCCTTCATAAAAATCAGCTTATTTTAGGCCAGCAGATCATTTAAGTTCTTAAATTTTTTTAAATAAAATAAATAAATTTTATATAATTCTTTTCTCACTAGTATAACTTTTTAAATACATCATTTATGATTTAGCTGAATTTTGCTTTTTTTCATTTAAAATTCTAAGCACCAATGCGTTTAAATATTATTAATGAATTCTTTATGACATTCTCCGATCTGTTTTTTTTTTCTTATAACTTAATTTACCACATCTTTTCTTAAAAGTTTTAAGAAAAAAAACAGATTGTAACACATTTTTTATGCATTTTCTAATGCAATCCCTACAGCAAATGTAAGTGTGCTTAACATGTATAAGATGTTTTACAAGAAAGGGAAAAGGAAAACGCAAAAAAAAAAACACTAAAGTATTAAATCCAAGGAAAAACCACAAATATGAAGGTTTTACAAAACTTAAAATTAAATGGGAAAAAAGAAGCTCAGTTCTACAGTAAAATAAACTGCTAGCACGAATAATATTCTTGGAATTTTTTTTGAAATGAAAAGGAAGTGATAATAAACTTGCCACAAAAATCTACATCCATGTTCTGCATATCGAAATGATTAAGAAAAAATTATTTGTTAACTTATTTGCTAAATATTGATGCCTTTAAAATATTTGCCGAAAAGTGCAATTTTTTTATGTTATTATCATCTATTTTACATGAGGGTGCTATCAGTTTATAGTGAATGTTCCTGTAAACACCTTGCCGCACAAACACAGCTAATGATAAAGCTCAGCAAATTCAGTTTTCTATCAAAGTATTTTGTATTTTCAATACAAATGTGATAATTCTAAAATTATAGTTAAATCAAAAACCAGTTTTTATAGTTTTGTGTTAAATTTACTCTAAGATTTTATTAAATTTTCTTTTTTTACCAATAACTGATATACAGAACATGCCTAATAGAAAAAAAAACAATTTAGCATGGAAATCACATCATTGAACACACATCTTTTAAGTCAAGGATAAGGTTAAGGCAAAAAAGATTTTTGGTTTGTAAAATTAATAAGAATTGATTAAATCTTATTTTTAAATTAAGTCAGAAAACAGTAAAGAAATATTTTTAAAACCATTTTTTAAACTGTTTAAAAAGTCTAAATCCTCAAAACCAAATTTACCAAAAACGCGCCAAATAAATATTTTATAATTGGAAATTAAGTTATTTCGGATAAAAAACTTATTTTTCCAAATTTTTTTGGAATATATTTTTCGTGTACAGAGCACAGTTTAGACTCAAAATTATTGATTAAAAAAAAACAAAGTAAAGATTAAAAAACAAAGTTAAAGCTTAGATCTTAATAATAGTTCTTACATTGGATCAAGGACTCTCAGAATCCGTTCAGGGTACAATTAAAGGACATTGCCTTAACTTGAAAACAAACAATTTGGCCATTCAACTTATAATGATCCACCGATGATCGTATTCGGTAGAAACGTGAAATTATGTATCATTATGTAAACAATTATCAAATTTTCAACCGATATCCCCGCAAACTTTTCTTTACCCAATCGGTACCAAATTGCTCTATTAGTAAGAGGACATGGTACATTCTGGGATAGAAATCACTGGTAGAAAATCTCGATTCGGCAAATTTTCTTCGTTTTCATATAAATATAAGGGGATCTTGGGGTAATTAGAGAATAGTTTTTATCAGGCCCCAAAAAAGAACATATAAATATTTTGTATACCCTCCACATGCGTTAAGGAGGAGGGCATATATCAGTTTTTCATTCTGTTTGTAACACATAAAAATATAGGTCTAACATCAAATAAAGCATATATACCAGGTGGGGCAAAAAGCATCATCTGACTTTCTTTCACTATAACTTTTGTTTAAAGTGAAAATTTATATGGTTTTCAACTGATTATATTTATTTACACTTAAAGATTTTGTTTCAATTAATCGTTAAAAATTATAACGCACTGGGAAGGCATCCTTCAAAAAACGCATTGCAAATTTACATAAATTTTGTTTGAATTTTGTTTTAACTTTATTATAAAATTATGTCTTTTTTTAAAATATTTTTATTTTACCAAAACTTTATATTTAACTTTTACAATTTTCTACTGTCCCACCATTCAACTTCTATTCATAAATTTCTAAGCACGATTTTTGTAAATACCACCTAATTATGATAAACACAAAATTTTACTTTAGATATTTTTCATGAAAAGTTCCTATTATTATCATCATCATCATATCATGTTAAGTATGATAACAAAGCAAGAAAAAAAAGCATGTTAAATTATTTAATACGGCTCTGACGGATCTTTTTATAACCCTTAACTATGTAATTGTGACAAATGAAGGAAAAATAAGAAAAATTGTTTTAAAGAAATAAAAATATAAAAGATTTATCCTTAGCATCTGGTGAAATAATATGACACTTTGAAGTGTATAAAAGTGTAATGTTTAGTAGGAAAATGTTACTTTTTGCGTCATAAATTTTGAATACCTTGACAAATTTTGTTTATTTATAATAGCAAACTACTCGGGACTATGATAAATATTGCATTACATTTTGAATGCAATACCCTCTATCAACCACAAGAAAGTTATCAAGATATACATATGTCGTCTTATTAAGGGCATTATCGCCAAACGTGTTTAATCGCCAAACGTGTTTACAGGCTTATATATGTCTAAAACTACCAAATATAAGTTTAAAGCATGTAACCAAATATTTTATTTTTATCGTTATTAAACATATGTTTCCGGCCAAACATTCTAACGTCTTTATTAAAACCATATTTTTCTACCTTATTAAACATATATTTTGTTCGATGCAAACATAATAATGATAAACATATTGAGAGCTTATATTTATTCAATATCCTCTATGATCAAATTTCTTGTAAATCAGTTTTTGATGGAAAACAGTTCACTATCTACAGCCACATCTCTGACAAAATTTTTAGAGATAATATTTGTTATTTCTCTATTAATCATAAGATTTCTTTTTGAATACAATACCCTCTATCAACCATATTAAGGTTATCAACATATTAAAATTGTATTGTTTCTACATATATTGTATTCATTCAGTACCCTCTATGAACCAATTTCTTGAATATAACTTTTTGATGGAAAACTGTTCACTCATGACAGCTAAATCTCTGACAAAAATTTCAGTGAGAAAAAATATCAATTTTAGTAATTTTTAATACGCCTTTTTCTATCTACCATTATATTTATTTTTGAATGCAATACCCTCTATCAAACACTTTAAGGTAATCGGCATATTAGTAATATTACTACATATATTAAACAAAGTTATTTCCTAAAATTATGATTACAAATGTACTTAGCATATAAAGCCTATTTAAATTTTTTTTTAAACAACTTATTCGCCGTACGATCATTACACCTGTTCAAGCCTAAAATGATCCAATAATTGCGCAATTCAGATCTCTAAAAGTATTTACCAAATGGTGACATTAAATTTAAAGTAAATTTTGATAAAGAATACAATCACTTTTCCAACCAAATTAAATAATACACAGGATACTTAACAAAAATCCTTATATAGTTGGCAACTTCGAATTCAGAATAGTAAATGGAATCATCTACAAGATTTTTATTTTTAATAAAATTATATAATTTTTTTTACTGTGCAATACCCTCTATCAACCAATAAGTATTTGACTTCTTTAATTCAATTGCAATACCCTCTATCAACCATAATAACGTAAAATATATTTTTTTCATTAGCAGTAATATCTAAATTTTAAGAGTTTGGGCATAAATTTATTTTTTTTTACATCTGAAAAATTGTCTTTTGCTTTATAGATAATATTGAATATAAGCTCTCGATATTAATATACAAGAAGATGCCTTTCATCTGAACCAAGCATATATATATTTACAGTTGAATATATTTTATTTGCAGCAAATATATTATATTAGAGACACGACAAATATTATCATCAATATAAATTTCCAGCTGGATAATATTTTTTGTCAGCGTGTGCATTATTAGTCGTATATTAAATTATGTTAAATTATGTAATGATATTAGTTTGTGTTACCAACGGCATAACAAACGTATATGTACCCTCTCACAAAGTGTAGTGGCGGCTATAACAAACCAAACATTATGTACTTTCAACAACAATAAAGAAAAGTGGCTAATTTTGTGCTTTTTGTGTTCGTTTGTTTCAACAACTTTATCACATTCCTGTGTTTTTGTCGTTATCTTGAAAAACAAAAAGGACGTGAAATAATGTTCCCCCGAGTCTTTGTAAAAGAATTTTTCATTATCTTTTTTTAGAATGTTGTTGTTCTTTTTTTTATATTACTAATTTCAAGGCGTTGTCCTTTTATATTTTACATTTTAACAATGAAGATAAACAAAAAAAAAAAAAAAATAGAAAATTGTTGATGACATTCAAACATCGCTAAATGTGCGTACATTTATTTATTTTTTTGTTTTTTGTTCATGGTTATTTTATAGTCAATTGTTTTTGTATTTGTTGTCTATCTTATAACAATGCCAGCCACCAGTGTTGCATATGATTTTTTTGAGGACTTTTGTTAGTGGCTTGCAGTGTTTTTTTTTTGGTAGGTGGCACCATTTGTGTACTGACGTAATCAAGTGGTTGTAGTTTGGATAAACTTTTTAGGCGAACAAAAAAAATTTAAAATATTCAAAACCTCAAGAGGTTTATCAAAGTTTAGGAAACATACATACATATATATATATTTCAAGAATTTTTTTTTGCACTCTAAAAATGTTCTTAACTTAAAGCATACAGTTTTTCTTTATCCTTTTAAAACATACAGCATGTGTGTGTGTTTTTCCCCTTAAAGTTTAAACAACTTTTGACTTTGACTATCTCTACAAGGTGTAAGTATGTGTAATTTTTTTCTTTTTCTTGTTGTGTGTGTTTAACCTTATCTTTTTATAAACTTCTAGTTAACACATCAACGCTTACACATATACATTTTTTAAGCACTTAAATTTTTTCGTTTTCCTTTTTTTTACACTCTACATGAACAACTCTTTAAATTTTGTACAGAATGTTATCAGGTATTGTTGTAACACTAAACGTACGAAAAATAAAATCTACCTACACTTTAGCAAATTTTTATTTAAATTTACTACCATAATGGTATGCAACTTATTGCCTAACTTTATATCCATAAAATTACTAAAAGTGTGTAAATTTAAATGTCTGGGAATTTTATTTTCAATACCGTTTAATGCTAAACTTGTTCCTCTAAAGCAACGGCGACCCTCTGGGGGTCCGGAACGAGTTCGGAAAAAATGCTTTAAAAATAAGACGTTAATAATGGCAGTTTTTTTTTTTTTTTTGTTTAACTAATTATTATTAATATTATTTTACTTCTTCTATAGAAAACGTTCTAAGATGCGAAAAAATTATTAGAATGTGTTTAAGAATCAATTTTTCCTATTTTTCTAGGATAATTGGATTAAAAGATTTTCCAAAAACTATATCTGGTAAATCTATTTAATTTTGAAAATTCTATAATTCCATTTGTTGTATTTTTTACTACTACTAAATGGTGGGGTTAAATTTTAAGAGCCGATATTGATTTTGAAGAAAACACAGATTATTTAGGAAGTGATTTTCATTTCTTTTTATTATGATAATATGGTATGGTTTAATTATGTATGGAACAAAATATCGGCCAAAGGGCCGCCGCGACCTCGGCGACTCACCTCCATCCGATGCTGCAAATTTTCGATGACGCTGAGGTATAATTGAGATTCTATGCCGTTAATGTGCCGAATTATCTCATCCTTTAGCTCTTGAATTGTTGCTGGCTTATCGATGTACACCTTTTCTTTCCAACGGTGTCAAATCACATGACATCGCCAAACGTGAGATAACACGGCCATTGAATTTATCGCGCAAAAGAGTCATTGTTTTGTTAGATGTGTGGCAAGTGGCACCGTCCTGTTGAAACCACATATCCTGCACATCCATATCTTCCAATTTCGGCCATAAAAGCTCGTTATCATCTCACGATAGCGAACACCATTCACAGTAACTGCCTGACCATAAAACGCTGTACGAGCATGCACTGCTGTTTTCACATCTCCTACAGACCCGGTATGCTCAAATTTTTCACGATTTTTCCGATTTAGACGATTAAATTGACAGAAAAAATCACGAATTGCACGATATGCATTTTGATTTGAACGCCCATTTTCATAATAAGCCTGAACAACTTTAACGCGTTGCTCGATTGTGTATCTTTTCATGGTTCAAATTGAGTTAGTCTGAAATTGAGAAATGTCAAATGAAATGCAGATAAAAACTTGACGTTTATGTGTGTTTCACATTCAATATCGGTCCTTAAAAATTAACCACCCTTTATTTTTTCTGAAAATCTTCAGATTTAAATGCTTTTATTTAAATATCAAAAATTTTTAAATTTTAGGGTTTCCGTCGGGCATTAAAAATTACTCAATGTGGCCGTAAAGTGAAAGTTAGTGGGAATCGCTGCTCAAAATTTTTCAAATTTTACTTTTTGTATGAAAACGATATACAGTGGTCATATCTACCCACCGTAAAAATCTTACATCATTTTCTCTACTCTTTAGCTTATTTAAAATAAACTTAAGGGAAATATTTTGAGTTTACTCCAAATGGTAGTTCAATTCATATCAGTTTTATTCAACTAAAGGCAAATATTTTAAGTTGGGCCTGTGTGTATGTCATAGCGGTTTACATTAAATAAATGAACAAATTTCAGATAAAGTGTAAGAACTCAAAAATCTTGTTATATTTCGGTAATCACATAAAAAATTGCAAAAACAACTACCGTTGTATACTTCTTGTTCGTATTATTTGGCAATGAGATAATTGTTTTTCAATTTTATATTAAATATAAAAAAACAAATCCTTTTTTTTTTTTGCCTATACTGAAAATTTGTAAATTTTGAGTTGACGCTCTTTAGAGCAACAGGTGCTATGTGTGTACACAAATTCATGGAAATAGATGCATTAATATGATAAGAAGCACATTCATAATATTTATATTCACGATTTTGGTAAAAATGCGTTTAAAAAAACACCACTAGTTTATTTGAACATTTTATTTATAACTATATAATTTATAATACATATATAATCAATTTATAACAACTGAAAATCATCGAATCGTTTAAATTTTTAAACATTCGCTGCTTGTTTTAAAAGGATTCTTCAAAGTGTCGAGAGGTAGCCTTGAGGGAAATATCTTGAATGGTCTTATTTTTGGAACTTTGTTGTTTTGGCCGTCTCTTATAAATGCTCCGGCATCTTTAAGGAAACCTTTTATTAGAACCTCATGTACCGTACTTACCACTAACTTAAAATTTACAGGTTCAAATCCGATGAATAAAATGCCATTGCACTCAATAATATAAGTGAAATTGGGCTAATTTTATAGGCCCTTTTTTCCAAAAACAAATAATCTTTTGACAAATTCTAGTTAAACACAAACTATTTTCGAATTGGGCACAAATGTGTGAAATTTGCTCTTAATTATTTTAATTTTACTATAAAATGGGTATAATAAAAAAGTAGAAATTTGTATAAAAAATGTGCTAAAAAATATTTTCAAACATTTCCTGCTTAATTTAAAACACTATGTGTGGTTTTAAATAAAAAGTTGTAAATTTCAATGTAAATCTTAATGCATTTTTTAAAGTGTATTTTTACCATATGATGTAAAATAACTTATTCAAGTTTCGTTTTTACACTACAATACTGATTGATATAAATGTATACGGGCGGATAACCGGGGAGAATTCAGGAATTTAGTATTTAATATAAACAAAATTACTGTTTCAATACAGGGTGTTTAGCAAGTTGTCACAGTTAAGCATGCATTGTTTAAAATTATAATTCTTACAAAAGTCGAACAATTGCAAAAAAAAAAAAAATTTATAATATTTTTGTAAAAACTTTAATTTTCAAAAAGCCAAATTTTACTTTTTTTTTTTATCTCACCCTGTGTTGAAATAGGATGCCTTATAAAATGTTGCCTCTATAAAATGTTGTTGAATAAAAAAGCTAAAATCAGTTACTTGCTTCAATGAATATTAAAATCTTTGATCATTTGTTATATTGATAATTTTTTAATTGAACCAATTAGAGAAGTGATTGACTATGACTGCTATTCAGTAAAGTTTTTTATAAGAGGAATTATAAATAGTTTTGAATATTCTGTTTTAATTAATTATTTTTAATTTTATCAGGCTCAAGATCATAATTTTTTTAATGATACTAACGAATAGTAAACACTAATTTTTTTATTAAATGGAAAAAATTGTTAGGATCAGCGTTAGAGCGAGTTCAAACTTTCGACCTGAGCGACCAGGTCATCTTCAGCCTCCTTATGAACCACCCAACCCACAAATAACTCATGGTTATGAACAAGCATTTAAAGCGTGTCCCAAGAAGAACGCAATTTTTAAATTTTAAATAAAACACAGATATTTAAAAAAAAATCGTGAAACTTTATTATATCGTAAAGTAGACAGAATGAGGTTATGTATGGAACAATACATAACATCGTGCAGATGGCCGCCGCGGCTTTGCTGGCATGCACGCGATCTTTTAATGAAATTTTCAATGACCGTTTTGCATGAATGCTGCGGTATTTCATTAATGCAGCGTCCAATTTCCTCTTTTAAGGCTTGAGTCGTCGTCGGCTTATTCGCGTAAACCATCGACTTTAAAAAACCCCAAAGAAAAAAATCTAATGGTGTTAAATCGCACGATCTAGGCGGCCAATTCTGATCTCCAAAACGCGAAATAACACGACCGGGAAATGACTGATGCAGCAATTGAATTGTTTCTCTGGCTGTATGACATGTGGCGTCGTCTTGTTGGAACCACATGCCCTCCACATTCATTTCTTCAATCCTAGGCAAGAAAAAACTGGTTATCATTTCACGATACCGAACACCATTGACTGTTTGCGCTTGACCTGCCTCATTTTCATAAAAAAAAGGTCCAATGATTCCTCCAGCCCAAAAACCACACCACACAGTGACACGTTGAGGATGCATTTGCTTCTCGTGAATCACTCGAGGATTTTCCTCACCCCAAATGCGACAATTCTGCCTATTGACGAAGCCATCAAGATGAAAATGGGCCTCGTCACTGAAGATGATTTTATCGGCAAAATCAGCATTTTCATGTTGTCTCTCCAATACCCAATTAACGAACTCCCTTCGCTGTCCATGGTCAGCTGGCTTCAGTTCCTGAGTCAATTGAACTTTGTATGCATGAAGGTGCAAATCTTTCGTCAAAATTCGCTGCAAAGTGGATTTGGAGACACCAATTTGCTGAGCTCGGTGTCGAATTGAGGTGGATGGAGTTTGAGCGACATCATCACGTACAGCTGCGACATTTTCGGTCGATCGACCTGGTCGATGGCGCGTTGTTGTCTTTACATCACTACCAGACAAAGTTTCGGCAAATTTATCAATTAATCTCTTTACAGTTGACTCTTTTGGAGCATTATTGTGACCCCAAATTGATTGCAATTTGCGAACTGTAGCCGCAAAACTTTCACCATTTTGGTAAAACAATTTCACAATGAGAATGCGTTGTTCATTCGTGTAGCGCTCCATTTTTACTAACCTCGTACCTTCTACTAGCAAACAATAACAATTGTTCAAATGTCAAACAATGACACTTCGAATGTTGCCAGATTTAAAAATTGCGTTCTTTTTGGGATACCCTTTATATCACACACTCTAAGGAAAATGATGGAAAAAGCTCATTTGTACGGGTAATCATTCACTATATGAAAAATGTAATTTCACATAGTCACTTTCCTTAGAGTGTGTGATATAAAATTAAAAATATGGAATTATAAATATATATATATATATATATATATATATATATTAGGGCGGGTCGATTTATTTTTCGACAATTTCCCTATGATTTCCGTATTCTATGGGTTATTCCATGAAAATTTGCCGAAGGAACCATACCTCTATCGTTAAAATCGAGTCCCCTACTTTTTGTTGGTAGATTTTTTCCCAAATTGACGTTCGTATGAAATATTACCTACACGTTCACATCCATAACTCAAAAACTATCCATCGGGTTTAATCAGTAGGCGCGTTGGAAAGGTGAGCTCATTTTGATAAATTTACAAAAAAAAACTCCAACATTGGTCCAACGGTTCAAAAGTTACGGGCATTTTTGTCCAAATTTTGGAGCCTTTTTCCATTTTTTTCATGATTTTGTCCAAGAATATTACTTTCATGGCAATTTTTTTGGCTCAATCCATTATTTAATTCAATTTACAATTCAAAACGAAGAGTTTAAGCCCAAATTTATCGAATTCGGTTGATTAATTCATGCGATATTGCCAAAACAAAATAACACATAAAACCAACTTTTTGATTTTATTTTTGCTCTCTTCTTTGGGTTTGCATACGATTTATAAAGAATAATTCTTCGCTGACGTCATTTTGACAACAACAAATACACAGCAATTCTAATTGGACGAAACAATCAGCTGTAGTTGGCGGGGTGGGGATTTCAGTGTATGCTAGTTTTGTTTGAGCGTCATTTCAGTGAAGTGTTACTTGAAATAACTAACAAATAATCAAACTATTTTGAAATTTAGAAAAGATTTAAAGGTAAGTGTAAAAACATTGCTAACTATTATAGTTAATAGTTATATTATTATTCTATGAAAAACATATATAATTCTTTTAGTGACGGTTTAAAAAATGGATTCAGAGCCTGGTTCATCGCAAAATCCAACAGATACCCAACGCAGTAGTTTGCAACATTTGGTCTCTCATGATGTTTTTTCTTTTGGCGTGGGCTGTGAATTACCTGATATTAATCTGTCAACTAAACGAGATATATTGAAGTACTAATTTTTCTTGGCCGAACGTTCAAAAGCCCAAAGCAAAATGTTTTCGTATAAAAGATTTACTCCCCAAGTAGCAGACAGATTGTTAGAAATTTGGAATCAACTTAATATTGAACTTATACTCAAAGGTAGCATCATTAGAAAATTGAATAATTTGCTTGACGCATATAGTAATGCAGATAAACAACGAGTAAAACGCGCAACAGAATTCAAAAAATTCGTAGAATCAACAAACCAATTATTCAACATTGGAAAATGTAAATGCAACTTGAAAGAAAACGACTGCTCATGTGGATCTATCCCAGAAAACTTAAAAGATTTCATGCGCGATCAATATAATGACAGAATACAAACGATACCGGAACACGATAGTGGAAGTGAAGAGACGATACCAACGACTATACCAACAATCCCAGTGAGCAACGATCCTACATACGAACCACATTATGACGAAATGGAAGTTGATGTGAGAGGAGGTTCAGAATTAGTTCTACCACCACAAACATACACTCCCAGATACAATACTAAAAACTATGCAATGATGTGTGACAGATTTGGTGTGCATGATAGAATGGGATCAGCATTGGCAACAGCTCTGATGGAAGACCTGGGCGTAAAAGATGCTCATGGCAATCTTGTCATCATGGATAAAAGTAAACTTCGTAGAGAAAGAGAAAAATGGAGACAAGACGCACTTCGTAAGCGGTATGATGGCTCGAATTTGATATCATTTTCATTCGACGGCAGGAAAAATGATGCTCTAACTGTAGAAAAAATTGATGAGAAGTTGCATCCAAGGATGGTTAAAGAACCTCATCTAGTTGTTTTGAGGGAACCAAATTCTCAATTGATAGGCTACACAAAACTAGAAAGTGAAACTGCGGCAAGCAAAGTCAACAAATTGATCGAATTCTTCCAAGAAAAACAATTGTCTCTCTATTCATTAATTGCCATATGCGCTGATGGTGAACCAACAAATACTGGCGTACACGGTGGAATTTTGCGACTATTCGAAAAACAGTTAAAGAGACCACTGCACTGGTTTGTGTGTCTTCTGCACTTTAACGAGCTTCCGTTTAGACATTTGTTTGACACTTTAGACAAATCAACCACCACTGGACCACGATCAACTACCGGAAAGTTGAGCTCAAAAATTGCTGATTGTGAAAATCTTCCGGTATGTAATTTTTATAGCTAATTCTTTACCATTTTTTATTCTATTTTTTAGCATTTATGTTTTCTTTTCAGGTGGTAACCGATTTTGAGGAAATCGCTTTGGAAAATATGCCTCCTGGTGATTTAAATCCAGAAGAATTATCTACTGATTCGAGGTACTTGATGTTAATGGCCAATGCAATTTCTAATGGTGTGGTTCCTGCGGATTTATCTCACATAAAACCAGGGCCAATTGCACATTCTCGTTGGCTGACCAAAGCCAATAGATTATTACGGTTGTATGTGACAACTAATAATCCAACTGAAAATTTAAAAATTCTGGCTAACTATATAATAAAAGTATACACGCCAATGTATTTCAATGTTAAGTATTATAGCTCTGCCGCATACGGTAGTACATTACTTTTTAAATTTATTACTTGGACACGATTTTTACCACGGAATTTACTTGGAGTTGTAAATACAGTAATTCAAGATAATCCATATTTTGCACACTCAGAAAATATCTTGCTATCTATGTTGTTTGATGATAGAATGGAAAAACGAAACATTGCTATAAAGAAGATTTTACATTACCGAAGAGATATTGTCGACCCAACGGAACTTAGAGTTTATAAAAAATCTCTTATAAACTTTAATTGTACGGAATATACAAATATGATTGATTTAAATGACGATACCATTTTATTCGAACTACCGTTTACGCAAAGTTATTCGTATAAACATTTGGAGGGATATTTAAATTACGAAGTGCCACCGCTCGATGATCCACAAATTCCTTTACACATTCAAGGAACGGAAAGACATGTCCAATTGCTGGCTGCCACTGCTAAACGAGTTGCAGGAAAGAATGTAGAAGGCGCTATGGCGACGACATTAGAGAGCCGTACGAAAACACCCAGACTTGAAAGCAAACAAGACTTTCAGAAAAAATAATGTTTTTTTCACATTTTGTCTTTTACTACACTCAAATTGAATATTTTTTTTTGATAATAGGTTGATAGATACTTTATTATCTCTTAATTTGAATTTTTGTAGAAAAAAAAATAAAAAGGGAAAAAAAATCAAAAAGTTGGTTTTATGTGTTATTTTGTTTTAGCAATATCGCATGAATTAATCAACCGAATTCGATAAATTTGGGCTTAAACTCTTCGTTTTGTATTGTAAATTGAATTAAATAATGGATTGAGCCAAAAAAATGGCCATGAAAGTAATATTCTTGGACAAAATCATGAAAAAAATGGAAAAAGGCTCCAAAATTTGGACAAAAATGCCCGTAACTTTTGAACCGTTGGACCAATGTTGGAGATTTTTTTTTGTAAATTTATCAAAATGAGCTCACCTTTCCAACGCGCCTACCCGATGGATAGTTTTTGAATTATGGATGTTAACGTGTAGGTAATATTTCATACGAACTTCAATTTGGGAAAAAATCTACCAACAAAAAGTAGGGGACTCGATTGGTGAATTTTTTCACTCCCTACAAATCGACCCGCCCTAATATATATATATATATATATTTTCTGTCTATCGTCTTAAAATAATACCAGACATAAAAAGTATTTCGATTAATGCCTTTGAAATGTGGTAAATTTTTCAAGAGAAATGTTCTGTCTAACTAAGTCATCATTGCCAAGCCTGCACTGCTAAAAGTAAGAACTTAAAATTTGGCTAAGACGATAATTTTAAAAACTCGTGCTAATTTACTGTTAATATACTCTTGGGAATTTTTGCAAACAGCTTTGCCAAAATGGGGTTCAAAAGGACCTTTGCATAACGGCCGTTGCAAAGAGTGTTGGCTAGAAACCTAAGAGCTAAAATATGTTTATCCTGGTTTATGGACTTAATTCCATTTAAAGTCTTTTTGGTATCTTCGCCAGAAAAGTGGCGAAGATACCATCATTTCAGCTGGCAGGTTGAAATTTAAAATACGTGTTGTCTGGTATAAATCATCTGGGTTAAATAACTAAAGAGATATTTTTAGAAATCTCAAAAAAAAAAAAAACGTTAAAAATGGGGATTAAAGCGGAAAATAGTGTCCAACCCAAATCGACGATGCTAGGATTTTATAATTTTTGGGCTGCTATTCCGCTAACACGGACGCTCTGAAAAATTTTAAGGAGTATATTCTTCCGATTAACGTCCTGGCAAAACCCCTTCTGATAAAATTAAAAATATGTAAGAACCAGGCAAAGAAGGGGATAAATGGCAAAAATTATTCCTTGCACACAGAAAAATAAAGAACCAACTAATTCGTTTAGCACAACCATGTTCAAATATGATTGCTGAATATTTTGGGCATTCTAATCAAAATTTAGATGTTTTAACCGATCCCCCTACAGTCGTAGAAATCAAATTTCGGTCAAAATTTGTCTGTGTGTGCACAAAGCCTAACCGCTGGGTACTTTGACATGTAGATTCCTCCTCCAGCCTAGACTAGATGAGATAGGATTTTTAAAAATGTTTGCGGACAGGTGCAAATAAAGGAAAATCTTTCTCTGTAATAGAAAATCTCCCAAAACACCATCCCCTAGAAATCTGACACTGATGCTTTCTCCGAAGAATGGCCTTATTCGCTTAAAAGATATTTTTTGCAATATTTTATTAAAGCGTGATAAAAATTAAATTAAAATATTGAAAAGTATTCCTTTTGTGATATGTGAAAATCTTTTAAGTTAGAAATCTACAATTTGGAATTATAACATCCACTACAAAAAGTGTACACAAATTTATTTAAAAACCATAATCCTTGGAAAAAATAAATAAATTTTCTTTTCTAATATATTTTAAAAATACCGGCTACGAAATATGGCGCCTTATGCTAGTAAATTACAAGTTTTTATAATTCAAATGAATGAAAAAGTATAAAAATCTGATGGTTTTGATAAAAGTCATTAATAGATCCATATTCCGAAAAATTCTAATTGGTTCAATTAATTATTTATTTATTTTACACTGAATTATTGATTACTTAGTGCATCTTTTTGTCGTTCATTATTTACCGTAATCATTTTGTTTCCTTTTTTTTTTTTGCAACATCATTTATATTTACATAATTTGTATACGTAAGGGATCTCATTACTTTATGTCTACATTTAGTTTCTTTCTAATTCTCTTAAGGCTTTTTTAGGAATTTTTCATATACTACACTCAAAATAGTTTGTAATTTAAATTAAGTGAAAATGTAATTTAAAGTATATGTAAAAGTGACATACTAACTTTTCGTTTAAATCCAAAAAGTCTTTCAACAATAAATTAACTTACTTATGTCATAAACAGTAAGCGGTTTTTTATAACTTTTTTGTATCTGAACCGTTATTTCCGAGTTTTTTTTAGCAAATATCCCTACAAGAATACGACCGATTATATGACCGGTCATTTGACTGGTAGTGTTGACGGAAATACCTGTCAATGCGTAGAACAAAGTTTATATCAAGTTCTTAAAGACAATATGAAAAACTTGACAACAAAAAATGCAATTAATATTAGTTGTTTCA
Source organism: Eustalomyia histrio (assembly GCA_949748255.1). Taxonomy (NCBI): domain Eukaryota; kingdom Metazoa; phylum Arthropoda; class Insecta; order Diptera; family Anthomyiidae; genus Eustalomyia; species Eustalomyia histrio. Next base: position 67,950,581 of record OX456524.1, on the reverse strand, counting down.
CTCTTCCATATATGCAAGAGTGAAATGACAGATATTTTATTTTGTTTATGTGTTAGTTTCAGTCATCAATTTCTTGTAGGGATGTTATACTAAAGATTTTCGATCTTTTGCTATATAAGACGCATCCATAGGTCATATTACAGCTCTAAAATAATATATGATAAATAAAATAATATATGGGAAATAAAATGGTTTAAATATCTTTTTATAAATTCTGTTAAATTGGAGCAAAAAATAGAAATAAAACCGTTTGTATTTTTTTGTATCAGAGGGTTTTAATAAAAATGTTAATGTTTTTAGCCTTTTTATGGATTGTTTAATTATTAATTTAATATTTTATTTAAATTAATTATTTAATGGTAAAAAAACAAAAAAGAAAGTCTTAAGAAAATATAAAAAAATTGTATAAAAAAAAGTTGAATAGACGGGGAATCGAACCCGCTTCTAAGAGAAAAAAAGTATTTGTGACATAGCGTTTAGACAACTGAGCTATTGAAGCTCATATAAAATCATCGGTTATAGAGGTATATAAAAAGTTTTCGTTCATTAAAGATTTGTTTGGTTTTTATTCTTGGTTCAAATAGCCCAGAGTAAAATTTGCATGAAAATAGCTGTGGATAACACTATCCAGAGCTATTTTCATTTGAACATACTTTGACTTTTATCATTGAGAAATAAATGTACGGATTACTTTTTAAATAAACTACAGTTAGTTACTGTAAAAATATATTGAGTGTACTCGTCGTTTTCTACCTTGTTAGCAATTTTTTCTATTTTTTTTTTTTTGTCCTTTTTGTATATTTTTGTTCTTTTGTAGTTGATCACATATTTAACAGTTTTTTTTTTCTTCTTTTTTGCTTTTCTGCTAACAAATTACAGTTTCATGTCTAAACCGTGCTAATAAAACACGTGTACTCTTTCTACCATATATTTCAATTTTTTTTTTTTCATTTTTATTTTTTGCCTATAGAATTTTTTCAAACTATAGAATTTTTGAAGAATATTTGCACATTACGAGTACTTTGTGAATTTTCTTTTTTTTACTAATATAGTTTATTTGTGATTGTGTGTATGTGTGTGTGAGTGCTGGTAATATATATATACTACTCCTTTATATTGTCCGTAAAATATAAAATTCTTTTGTATGATAGAATATTTTATATTGAGGTTATTTTATTATTATATCCTGCAGCAAAAAAAAAAAAAATATATATGTATATATATGAAAAAAAAATTGCAATATCATTGAAAGGAACCTATAAATTTGATTTTTAATCGATATTTTATGTAAATTTTACATACAACTGTATGACATTGAATACACATATTCTATTGTGGGAAGAAATATTATAAAAACCATAAAGGAAATTGAAAATTAGTAATAAAACATTGGAATTTTATTAGAAAAGTATAAATGAAATATAAAATTGATATCTTTAAATGTAAAAAAAAACATTTTTTTTCTATTTTTTAAAGATTCAAAATTGCATCAAAAATTTTTCTTTAGCTAAATTGCTACAGGTTGGTTGAAAAGTTCCTGCACTCACCAAGAGATGGCACTGCTAGCTCCAAACTTTTTTTTCTCAATTTGGTATAACTGTCCTGAGAATACATGCAAAGTTGCAAGTCATTCTGTCAATTCTTTCTTTGTTTACAAGCCATTTGAAGTTGACGTGTCATTGATTTTTTTAATATGGAAAAAATTGAATATCGTTCAGTCATTAGATTCTTTGTTTTGAAGGGTTTAAAAGCAAAGGAAATTTATGAACCATTGAATTTTGGGCTGGTGAATTTAAACGTGGTCGTACCAGCCTTGAAGACGATCCACGCGAAGGACGACCAAAAACTGCAACCACAGCAGAAATCATCGAACAGGTACATAATATGGTTAGTGAAGATCCAAGTTTGACTAAGCGTGAAATTGCTAATGCCATAGGCATCTCAGACGAACGAGTTTGGAGCGTTTTAAGCCGAATAAAACCGACTTCTTGCATCGTTTTATAACTATGGATGAGACTTGGATCTACCACCATGATCCTAAATTGAAACAAGAACGTTTACAGTGGACTTAAGCTGGTTGTTCAGCTTCAAAGCAGGTGAAGTCACAACGATCAGCAAAGAAGGTTATGGCATCAGTTTTTTGGGATGCAAAAGGAATTTTGTTGATTGATAATCTTCAGAAAGGTAAAACAATCAACTCTTAATATTATTGCAGCCTTTTGCATCAGCTGGATGAACAAATTCGTGAGAAAAGACCTGGTTTAAGGAATAAAAAAATCATTTTTCATCAAGACAATGCACCTGCTCACAAAAGTGTTTTGACGATGGCTAAATTCAAAGAATTAAATTACGAATTGCTTGAACATCCACCGTATTCACCAGATTTGGCTCCCAGGGACTACTATCTCTTCAGAAATCTCAAACAGTTCCTTCGTGGAAAGCATTTTTCGTCGAATGAAGAGGCCATAGCAGTCGTAGACGGTTATTTTGCAGAGCTTCTGGAAAACCATTATAAGGATGGGATAATATTATTGTAAGATCATTGAAACAAGTGTATTGAGCTTCTAGGAGATTAAATTGAATAAAAAAATATATTTCGTAACAAAAACAGTATTCTTTTATTTCGAGCGCAGGAACTTTTCAACCAACCTGTATTATTTAATTCTAAAGAAATCCTTGGCTGCAATATAAATTTTTCGCAAACTTTCGGAAAGTAGAAACGTTTTGAAATGGCGGATTTTTCTAAATTTTTATATCAAACTGCTAAAGTCAATTATACAGAAATACTTTAAGTGACAATCAGCCTTCTCATTATTTTATAAGGGTCATGATGGTGATATCAGATGACAGAAGAACAGATAGCAGATAGCCATTGTTTAGGTGGATTTCACTTATTGATGCAGATAAAATTATTTTCCTTGTTTTACCTGATCACTCTAAGGCATTTGATACGGTAGACCACCATACATATTTTGTGTGGAAAGCTAAAGAATATATTCAACTTTATTGCCACTTCGGTAAATTTATTGAAGTCCTTTTTCTCTGTTTTCGTACGCAATGAGTATGTATTGATGGTTCTACTTCGTCTAAACTTGCTGTGACAAGAGGGGTACCCCAGGGGTCAATTCTGGGGCCTCTTCTTTTTGTGCATATGTATGCAGATGATGTCCAGCTCTATCTAAATTACTCAATAAGTAAGCTTAATGAATCCCTTTCTATGTTTTTTGTATGCATTTTATGCTCTTAGTAGTTAAGTTACTGTTAAAAAACCTAATTAAAAATTTCTGTAAAATTGAAAATTACAAAACTTATAGCTGTACTTAAAAGAGTACATCTATCAATGTTACTATAAAATTTTCATAAAATTTGTTTATTATCTGTATTAATGATAGATTGCAATTTAAATAAAGAATAAAAAAAATGAATCCCTACATAAACTTAATATGGACGAGGATACAACAATGGGCTTCAGCGAATGATTTTTGCCTCAATTCGAAAAAATCCAAATGTTTAATAATTCGCAGGAAAACTTTAAAACTCACACGCGAATTAGAAATAAAACTGAATGGTCAGAAAATTGAGCTTGTCTCATCAGCTAAAAACCTGGGAATTATTTTGAATGATACTCTTACTTGGCAAAATCACGTTAACAGCATTGTTAGGAAGAACTATGCTATGCTACGTAGCCTTTGGGTAACACAGTCCTTTACACCCATAAAAACTAGGAAACTCATTGCAAATTCCTATCGCATGCCCTGTCTACTCTATGGATGTGACATTTTTGGAAATGGTGACTCTATTAGTAAGCGGAATGTTGCTAAGATATTTCTTGGTTTTAGTAGATTTGTTGATCTATCGTTGTATGTCACTAAACTGTACGGAAACACGTTTAATAATCTCATAAAAATCAGATGTTTAACATTTTTCCATAAAATTAAGTTTGCAAGATCGGAGAGAGGAAAGTTAATAAAGTCCTTTAAATTTAATTACCTTTCGTCAACTTGGCAATTCTTTGTAGCCGTAACTCGCCTTTGGAATAAACTACCACTTAAACTTCAGGGTAATAGAAATGCATTAATATTTAAAAAAGATCCCAACAAATATTATGCTTGTAATAACACTGTCCAACAAATTAAGACTTTTTGAATGGAACAGAATAGCGACCCCATAATTCTGAAAGGGTATGTTGAGTAGATCATTTTTGTAGAACAAACTTATGGTCCAGCACGTCTGAGTTTTTTTTTACAGTGGGTCAAAGTTTTCATTTTTTGGTCGAAGGGAGCATTATACTATATGAAAAAAATGCTGTAAGTTAATGTCTGAGAGAATTCTTATGGTCAGAGTTGTATTGTGGAATTGTATGAGGATTATTTTTGTGGAAGATTTTAACCCTATAACTGGTCTCTTTATGGGTTAATTTGACCCTTTTTTCGAGAAAATCAAAAAATATCCTTTAAAAAAGGACATTTAAGGATTAAAATATTCTACGAAAATGTTTTCCGGAAAATTTCAGTGGGGGTCACCAAAGACACCAATGTTGTAAATAAAGCTCTTTACGCTTAATTAGTAAAATTATACACCAACATATACAAAACAGGTAAAAACGGCGTCAAGTTCGGCCGGGCCAAACACTGAGTTCTCGCGTCTAGTCAGCTGTGACTTACAAATCGGGTGTGATATTTATTAAAATGAATAATAAAAAATAAAAGAAAAAATTCAAGCATAATTGAGCTACTAAGCAGTACATATCGGGTGTGATTTTTACTAAAATTAATATAAAAAAAGAAAAATTAAAGCTTAAATAAGCATGGCGGATTCTGTTTGCAAATTAAGAGATTGGTTTTGTTTTATTTGTGGACATTTTACGCACCATCAAAGCAGAAGAAAGTTATTCCCTACAATTGAAGAACCATATTTTCTTTTCTTTGGAATACGATTTTTATTTGAAGATTGGATACCAAAAACCGTATGTACTACTTGCGAAAGTGGTCTTTTGACCTGGTGCAAAGGCGGTACTAAGGCGCTGCCATTTTCTGCGCCTATTACATGGATTGAACCTGAAGATCACAAATCAGATACATGCTATTTCTGCGTAAATTACAAATTTGGTAGAAGCCAAAGGCACTACGCGATAATGACATACGAAGCAACAAATAATGTCATTTTACCAGAAGTGCGCTGTTAAGGTGTTCCGGTGCCTCAACCGCCTACACATACATTTTCGGCCAATATGACAGTCGCCAATACAGAAATAACAGCGGCGGTTGAAAACATATCAGATATAAGTTACTTGCCTCTTGATGGTTTAAACATATGTCCTAATTTGATAGACCAAGCTTATTTTGAAGATCTTGTAAGAGATTTAGGACTAACAAAAGAGAAAGCTGAAATATTATGTTTTAGATTGAAAAACAGGAATTTGATAAAAGGTGATGTAAAAGTTACATTTCCAAGAAAAAGACACGCCGATCTGGAAAGTTTTGAAGCAAAAAAATAAATATGTACATACTATAATAAACCACTATTAAAACAATATTATAATTTTTTTATAGAAGTTGGCGTGTAATTTTGCCAATTAATCGTAAAGAGCTTTATTTACTACAATGGTGTCTTTGGTGACCCCCACTGAAATTTTAATCCTTAAATGTCCTTTTTTAGGGGATATTTTTTGATTTTCTCGAAAAAAAGGTCAAATTGACCCATAAAGAGACCAGTTAGAGGGTTAAGATCTTCCACAAAAATAATCCTCATACAATTCTACAATACAACTCTGACAATAAGAATTCTCTCAGGCATTAACTTACAGCATTTTTTTCATATAGTATAATGCTCCCTTCGACCAAAAAATGAAAACTTTGACCCACTGTAAAAAAAAACTCAGACGTGCTGGACCATAAGTTTGTTCTACAAAAATTATCTACTCAACATACCCATTCAGAATTATAGGGTCGCTATTCTGTTCCAAAAATGCTGTTGGACAGTGAGATTAGTGATTTTTACCTTTGACTTTGTATATTAACGTAATCAATTTTTTTTTTCTCATTTATCCTTTATATTTTTTTCTCTCAAAATAATCTTGTTTTAATTGTTTTTGATATTTCATTTTGCTGTTATTTTTCCACAAATTGTTTTTATTGTAAAGTAAACTTATAAACATATAAATATATTTCTATCCTCTAATTATAAGATTTTTATCTTGTTGTATAGAAAAGGAAATAAATAAATAAAGATTTCTAGTAATATGAAAATCTTTTGATGATTTCAATAAATACAATTTGCAGTATTTTTCTTTCTGTGCATTATGTATTCTACTCTAAATCTTTGTATTTTATTGCATATTCTGATTGAAAAACCATCCTTGGAATATATATATCTTATTGCTGGGGTAAAAATATGAAAAATTTATATTCAACTTAAGATAGTAGCAAAAAAAAAAAATAAAAGTAAATCAAATATCACAAGTATTGGGTGAGGTTGAAAATAATCGTTGATAATCACTGGGGAAGAAAAATTTTACTCCAGGCTTTGCTTTTTCAATATTGAACATTTTTTTCTTAAATTTTTAGAATTTCAGCTGAAATATAAAAACAGTTTCTTTTTCCAAATCCTTTGTCTCTTTCACAGTACCCATGCAAAGCACCGCAAATTGTTTATCACACTTAACCCTTAAATGCATCGTGCTGCCATTTGACAACAAACCTTATGCATTAAAAAAACACCTTTGGGACACATTAACGTAATTTCGTGCATTAGGACCCCTTGTATACACACTGTTCTAATATTTTTGCTAAATTGTTTTGACAATTTAAGCAAAAATTGTGGTTTTTCTGTTTCTATTCTTTGAAATTTTTGCATAGTTGTTTTTTTTTTCCAACAAGTGCAATTTCCAAAAAAAAACAAAAAAAAATATCTGAAGTGTTATTTCTTCCATAAAATTTATATTGAATTTAACTAAGGTATATTTTATTAATACCAATAATAAAGCTTTTAAAAAATTATTAAAAATTTGTAAATTATTCGTAATAACTCTTTGTAGCCAAACCCTATTTTTCAGTAAAAATCACTTTTTTTGTTAATGTCAATATGGGTTTTGTATTTTTCTCAGAGTATACATGTCTCCAGTAATCATATATAAAAAAATGGTTTCAAAAGAAGAAATCTTGCATTTAAGTTACTCTTCTAAGTTAAAATAACAGAAAATATAATTTAAAAGTAATTTTATTTCATTGAAAACCCGGTATCCTTAACTTCCATTTTAATCAAATGATTTTTATTATTTATTTTTAAATGGTGTTTAAACAACTAATACATCAGTAAAAACAAATGATTACTGAGTTAAAAATAAATGTTAAAATTTTAGCTACCAATTCCGTAAAAATATATTATTATTCATTTATTTGAAATTATTTTGGTTATTTATACTTTTGTTTATATTTTAAATCAGAAAAATGTAGACACACACAGTCTATATACACATGTTGTGTGAATGATCTTATGTGTGTGTTTAAAATAATTTTGTATATAAACAAACAATTTAAATAAAAAACAAAATTGGATTTTTTCGCATATTTTTTACAATATTTAAATTTGTATTAACTGTAACGGAAACAAAAAAACCCCAAATTTCCGTTTTTTGGGTAAATTTTTATTAAATTTTAAAAAAATTAAAAAAAATAAATGAAACTGAAAAAAAAATCGGTAAATCACAGTAAATTATTTTAAACAAATATATCAAAAAAATTAAAATAAATATTTGTATGAATAAATGTATATTTTTTTATTAAACTGCAAATAGTAAACAACATATTTTTCGCAGTGCACGTGAAACAATTACATGAGTGTGCAAGAAGATTTAATATATATTTTGTTTAACAAAAAATTTAAAAATAAGCTTAAAAATATACAACGGGAGTCACCCTGCTGTCCAAAATTGAGATCGGCGTACATTGTTATATCAACCCCTAGAATATAGGTGAGTTTCTTCTGCTTTCAAAAGTGAAGTGGCGCAGTATGGTGTCGCGAGCTGATATACTATTTTCAGAGAAGCTCAAACATGCTAAGGAGTGGCGGAAAGCTGCTTTAAAATTGATACTTGGGAATTTTTGCGATCTCTGAACTGCCAATTTGAACTTTAATTATCTGATACTTTATACCCGTTGAATACAGACATAAAATTTTTAAAACACAAAATGGCCGATCCAATATGGCGAATGATTTAATAAAAAAGTGATCGGATTCGTATGTAATATTTTAACGGGTCGCTGCTACAAGATTTTTTTGTTGTACATTATTTGTCAAAATATTTTATTGCTCGTTTAATACGAATCTAATATAAGTTTAGTAGGCGGATTAAATATGTAAAACGATTTTTTAAAAGAGATCGTATTATGTTTGAAATGAATTACTTGCTAATTTTGTAGCAGTGGCTTAATACGATAGATATTTAAACCAAAAATAGCGGATCCAAAATGATGGATAACATCATTTTAAAGTGACCGATTACTTAAAAATTATTTAACTAGAGAACCTCTAGTTATAAATAGGTTAGGCAGAAAAAGAAGAATCAATATAGAACATACTCTTGACAACCGACTCGTGTCTAAAAATAGCACATACACATAAGCCCAAAAATTGATTCGAATTTTACTGGGGTTCGGACCGCTCCTTTTCCTCAAACACTCAACATTTCTTACCGGCTGTCTTCAGTCAAAACAAGATGTCTTTAGAAAACATTTGGTTTACTTAAGTGTCATTCACATCTCAAGTCAGATAGATTCCCATTAGTTATATGTTGTATATTTTTACCCATATCCAATACACATATTTAACCTTACAAATGCATGTGTATACAGGATTTACTATGCAAAAGTTTATAAACTATTCATAAACATACGTCAACATCTCCAAAAGTAGCAGCCATATAGTGTGCAAGACAACAAAACTTTTTTTTTTTGTTTGATTACCAAACTTTAATAATGTACTCACATTAGGTGGGCATCATAATGTAGGCAAAGGTTCTTGTTGTAATATGAATGATTTTTGGAGAAAATAAAATTTTTAAAGAACACTTTCAAGGCAAAAAAATAAATGTGCTTAATTAAGAAAAATCCATACATAAATTCCGTAGTTATTGTCAATAAAGATTAACAAAATAAGAGATTTCTGGTCTCTACGTTTTTCGGTTAATTTAATGAAAAATACACATGTTTTGTTGAACATGATTTGTTGAAACGTGGGCTCTACGTGAAAACTTTAAGTTTATTTTTTTGCACAAATTTTCTTTCATTTTTGATTTTTTTTTATTAATTACAGTTGCAATTTGCCCAATTTAAAGTAACAATACTGTAAACTGTAAAGATCTCTATAATTAGAAAAAAAATTGTTGGAAATTTAAAAAATTTCAATTATGACAAAATATGAGAATTTCTTGTACTACATGTTTTTGTGTTAACTTAGTAAAACAGTTTACATTTTACATTTTTTTCGAATCTTATTGACCATAACTTGGAAATTTTACAATGGATTTTTGTTATATGCATTTTTGGAAAAATGTAAGCGCTACGTAAAAAATGAAAGATTGCTTTTTAACGATTTCTTTTTTCTATAATTTGATATTCACATTATGTAATTTCTGTTGAAATTGTACACACTTAATGTGTAAATTTACATTAAAAATGTGTAAAATTAAATTTTAAAAATAATTTTTAAATTTATTACATTTGTGCGCAAAAAGCCCGCATGCATAAATATGAATAAATTAACATTAGTATATTTATATTTAATATCGGATTTATAAAAATAATCGCTAAAATTAAAAAAAAAGCAGGTGAATTGACAAAAAAAAAACAATCGCTTAAAATAATAAATATAAAAATTTACAAAAATCGCTTTAATTAAAAAATTCTGAAAAATTTAGAAAAAGAACCTAAATAAAATAATAAATAACAACAAAATTAGAAAATAAATCGCTTGAATGAAAAATCTTGCTAAATTAAAAAAATCGCTGGAACCAAAAACATTAAGGATTGGGAAAAAATCGTTAGAAATTTGAAAAATCGCTGAAATAAAAATTTTGTCTTGAAGGAAAACACCGTCAGTGGATTTCTCCCGATGGCGACGAAACCCGGATGTGAAAGATGACAAGAAAATAAACCCGTATTGTTTAGCACATTTAAAGGTTAAAAGGTGGAATCAAAAATTTTTACAAAATTGAATTGAAAAAAAAAAATCGTTAAAAAATTATAAAAATTTACAAGAATTGCTTGAATTTAAAAAAATCGCCAAAATTGAAAAATCACCAACATTGAAAAATATGCAAAATTGAAAAAATCTTCTAAATAATAGCTAGATTTAAAAAAATTGCTTGAAATGAAAAAAATATTTAATATTCGTAAAAATCGTCCGAAATTAAAAAAAAATGGCTTATTTTTTTTATAATTTACCCCCTGTTTTTATAAGACTAAAGGCAAAATTCCTCCAGAGGAATTCTATATATTTTGTTTTTTTTTTTGCAATAACAAAATACACATAATTCCTTGGGGAAATTATTCCTTTCGTCTTATAAAAACAGGGGACGCACCGTCGGTGGGTTACTTCCAATGGCGACGAAGCTCGGATATGTCAATCTTACATTTAAAGTTTGAAAGTTGGGTTCAAAAATTATTACATTATTTGTATAGAGACATGTTAGAAATTTTCAAAATTCTGATATATTTTTTGCGCAGCGTTGAAGTACTCAAGAAAACAAAAATTTAAATATCCACTTATTCGAAAAATATAGTTTACAAAAGCCATTCGTGAAAAGTTTTCTAAAAGTCAGATGATTATGAATTTTGAAAAAAAAAATCATTATGTATAAATTTAATAGGCATATTGAGATATATTCGTTTCCGATAATCCTTTCAGTTAATACCCAATTTGTCAAAAAGTTTCTGAAAAATAAAAGGAACTGGGGTAAAATTTGGATTGGGCCGCTAAAAAATAGATTTTTCCTAATATTTTTTTACCCTATAACACATCCATTCATTCATTAATTGCAATCGTTGATTTCTTATAAGCGATTTTTTATTGGTTTTTTTATACAAATATCTTATTGTGACTTGATTGGGTCAAAACGCTGTATGCTGTCATGTATCTCATTTAGTTTTCGAGATACAGACAATATTCCAAATAAAAGCCCTTTTCTCTGGGCTATGCTTAGTTTTTAAGATAAACGCGATCTTTTAATCTAGCCAATTAAGTCGATACTTGGGTCCGGTGATAGGGTTGCAAAATTACTATTTAAAATATTAATTTTCACTAAAAAAAATAAAAATTTGCTTTTTCATTTATTTTCCTAATAACTTTTTGTTATTGTTACAGAACTAACCAGAGATATGTCACCGAACTGCTTCTTTTAGTAGAGATTTGTGACATGTTCTAAATTAGTTATGTGACATAACCTAAAACTTGCTTAGTTTTATGACAAATTACAAGGGGTAAATTTCCACCATGCTGCACTGGAAAAATTAAGATCGAGTTTCAATTAAAATGTTTGTAAATATAATTAAAATTTAATTGAATTTGGACCAGCAAAAGAATTTGTTATATCAATTATTTTTTTGTGTTTTTTTTTTTTTTTGTTAAAATTAATTGAAATTTTTCAATTATTTTTTTAATCATATCAATTAAATTTTTAATCAAAAATCTTCAACATTTTCAGTTATAGTTTTAATCATATTAAATTAAAGTTCCAACCAAAAATCAATTTAAAATTTTAATCAAATTTTTAAAATGAAATTCCACCATAAAATAAATATAAAATTTTAATAAAATTTTTGATTAAAATTCCAGATTCAAATCAATTTTAAATTTTAACCAAATTTAAATTTTTTTTATCAAATATACGTTCACAAACAGAACCAAAAAAAAAAATATTCAATCGAGTCAAAATTTAATCATTGATATAAAGTAATTATAATTTATTCATAGATTCATAAAATTAATAATAGACATAAAATGCATTATCAAGCTCTGCATGAAATCCAATTCATCATTAATTTAGCAGAAACAGCTTCAAAATTAAATTTTTTTTACCAATAAATTTTAAAATCTCAAGCCAAATCCCCTTATCGCTACATACACTATGTTTAAATAAATAAAATTAAAAATATTTTTAATAAACTTTTTTTTTTTTAGGCATTTGAAATGCAATTTTGCAATTTAAATACCTGTAATAAAAGTTAAGATATAAATAAACAATATGACTTTTATATGTTGTCAATAGTGTTTATTGTAATTTAGAATATTTTTTACAATAAGTTCAGTACCGAATTAAAATTTATTTGACATGATTAAACTTTTAATTAAAATTGAACAAAAAATCAATAAAAAAAATTAATAGAAATTTTTTTGGCAATATTTTTTTCTGTGTAAAGAGACAATATCTTTACAGACCAAGCGATTGATTCTTGGGAAGTTTGTATAAAATTCTCATAAAAATGTTTCAAAATTTATCGACTAAAAAATTAAAAAAATATTTTTTTTTTACTTTTTAAGCATCACACACAATAATTGATTAATTTTACAAATTTTTTATACATATTCAAATGTCTTTATAATCGTCATGCAAGTTTTGGAGGTATACTTTTTTTTTGAGTCCTACAATATTTTGATCAGTTGTTGTCGGTTCGTTGTGAATATAACTGCCACCCTTATGTTAAAACATACACATGTACATAACTATGAATGAATGCGATACAATAAATTTATTATTGAATGTAGGATGAGGTTATAAGGCACACAATTTTTTTGTCGAGATCCTTATTGTTGCATTATCATGAAAGTGTACAAATGTGTGTGTAGCTATAACAATATCTTGTGAATATTATATATCTATATTGTTCTTGTGCACACATATAACTGAACATTTTGAGTGTATGGTGTTGATAGAACTCTATTCAGGCATAAAGGTAAACACTAGAGATTTAAGGTTACAAAATATAAGCAAAATAAAACATTGCTGGCAAAAAAAAAACTGGGATTTTTTACTATGCTTTAAAATGAAAACTTGTTTATTCATGATAAAACATAAATAAATTACGTTTAAAGAGATGCTGCAATAAAAAGGATGACTAAAATACACTCGCACGCAAATGATCACACACACATTTTGAGACATATTACACCCATACAATTAAACATACGATAGTATTATGAAGTGTGTAACAGTTTAACAACATAGTGGCAAAAAAATACCACATGGAAGCGGATTTTTTTTTTTTTTTTTTTTTGTATTTATTACGATGTGGTCTTTAAACAGTATCCCATACAGATAGACTATGATGTACATGTCTGTCTATCATTGACACAATCTGTATGTTAGTCAGTCAGTCGTTTAATACCTTTTATGGCAAAGTCAACGCATAATTAAAGTTTATAAATGTTAAACGTAAATAGTAATAAAAGTACTGAATTTCCAGGAAGTGGTTAAACATGTAAAAGAAGATAGATGGATTGTATGTTCATTTTTTTTTTTTTTTTTTATTATTATTTTTATTTTAAGCCGCTTTACTGGCATTTAATTAAATTTAATGTTTTATATGTTGCAAACAGAAGTACTTGCGGAGAGAATTACTTTTAATTGTGTTAAGGTGTTTTTAAAATTAAAAAATTTGGTATTTACTTCATATGAATACAATTAGACTGCATGACACTCAGACCTTTAGGAAGATAAATCTGTATTGAATTAATTTGCGAAAAAATAATTCTTCTTGTAATTCAGCGAGTTGATTCAATATTTTATAAAACAATTTATTAAATGAGATTTAAAATTATAATTGATTAATCAATTTTATTGGAATCCTTTTTGGATTCAATTGAATCAAAACATTTCAAATATAATTCTTTTTTTTATTCGCGAATTAAAAAAAAAAATAATTTGGTTTGGGAATAAAAAAACAAAGTAAAGCAAATCTCGCTTAGCTTTCTATATATTCGCGATTTTGTAAAATGGTGATTTTTTTAAAAATGGCCGGTATTTCGAAAACTAAGCGAATAAGGGCAAAATGGACACAATTTTTGCTTTAATTAAGTATTGATATACTGCGATAATGAAAATAGGTCAGATCCAGAAGACACCCCGAGGAATTTATAACTCATTTTTATATGAATGGGAAACGACGAAAAAAAAATAGTCACCCTGCTGCTGTTTTATAAACATTCTATGAAACCCTTCGGTTTTAAAGTTAAATTAATCGTGATTTAAAAACTAAATATTTGATCTTGCGTACCAAATTATATTCGAAAATTAAAATAATTCTCTTTTGATTCGCGAATCAAATCATAATTGATTTAATTCTTTGATTTAAAATAGAATTATTAAAATTGAATTAATTCGTTTGATTTGTAAAAGGAATTCTTTAAATCAATTTGATTCTTTCAATAAAGATAAAGATTGAGTTATGCTAGTAAATAATCCAATCAGAAAAGTGAATTCGGCAATTAATTTGTCAAAATTAAAATTAGACTTAAAAATTGATTTAACGAATTAAAGGTCTGATGACACTAAACAAAATTTGTGCTCAAATTATCGATTTATTAAACAGATTTGTTTTTACATATTTCCATGCATTTTTTAGGACAGTTTGCTGACATGTCCTATATTTGCTCTTTAACATGCCCCAGGACATGTCAATAAACTATGTTCTTTAACCACACGAAGTTTATTTTCTTCTTCACCATATTAAAGTCGCAGATCCGTTTCATATACTGGAACCGGTTCTGTGACTATTCACTCAGAAAACAGTATCAGTTGTGGCTACCGAATTTATCTCCAATCGAATTATGGCGGTTACAACAACTAACTTTATATTAAATTATATTTTTAGTTGTGGAAGCCAATATTCAGTTTTCTTATTTAATTTTTACATTCCACATAAATATTATTACGTTACACAAAATTTTATTTAAAGAAAACATTTTTTTTTAATTTTTCCGGTATCTAACCTGGACATTTAGATACATAGTTCACACTCTTGCTTACTGCACCACAACTACTTTTAATTATTTTTGCTTTATTTGCTATTTAAACATTTTAAAATTTAATTTTAATTAAAAAAAAAATTGTTTATATATTTGCCTTTCGCGGGACATGGCTGCCTCACTACCCACTACACCAAAAACTCTTATAAATGTTGATGACTAATTTTGCATTAAATTAATTTGTTAGAAAAATAAATATAGTTTAAAATTCGTTTACTAATAATAATCATTAGTGGCGTCTATAATTATACAATCCACAATTCGGTTGGTTTATTCAAAACCCAATTTAATGGCATATTCGATAAGGGTTATCGTATTTGTAGTTACCACTTTTAAATGTCGACCATTTTTTTAATAAATTTGATAGATTGTACTAATTTTATACTGCAATTTTGTACTGCCTCTACTGTACGCAATTAATGACAGAATTGGATGTTCCCTGTAAGGTCTCCACTGTCAAAGAAAACTTGTTTTGTGTAACATTTCATTATAGTTTGTGTCCAATTTAATCGTATTATCTCTTTAAATTAAATCCTGAATAACAGTTTTAATTATTTTTTTATTTTCTTTTTATTTCTAGGTGAGTTTTTACTAAAGAATACATTATATTTTCAATGACAGCGATTTGTAAGTACACACTCATATAGGGTACGTACGTAAATGTAGTAGTAGCGCATCACTGCAGCATAATAAAAGTAAAACGTTGATAAAAGCATAACTTGGCAGCACTGATTTACGTCAAATGTTTTTTTTGACAGTCCTGCCGCAAATTTTTGCAAAAATGGCATCATTAAAGTTTCTAGTGCGAAATCAGTCTTCTTTTTTACTTTTATTTGATTTTTAATAATCAAAAGTCATTTTGTTGTTCAATTAATACTTTTTTTATTATAATTTAACAAAACGTTGTAATTTTACCATTAAGATTTTCAATAAAATTTGTTAATATTGTGGTAAACATATTTTTATCTTTTGCAAAACGTTCTAAAAAGCAAACTGTGCAGTTGTTGAGCAGTAGCAATGCATCTGCAACAGATGATCACGAATCAGCAGCAAAAAAAATTGCATAACTGCCGCAGTGATGCACAAATTTTCTGCATTTACGAACGTGCCCATACTTTAGGCATTAACCTTACTAATATGCCTTAAAAAATTTTACCAAAAACCCCAAAGTTGGCCCCAAAATATTTTACCTTAAATTTTACGACTAAACTACGGACTTTTAAGGAACTTTAAATTATAATGCATTGAAAGCGGTTGTTGCACGTACCCAATTTTTGGGTATCCTGTCTATTATTATTTATATGTGTCTTTATATAAATTATATAAAGTCACATCTTATTTGATCCGAGAATTGACATACACTCACCAAAAATTTAACTTATTTGAGCCCAGCGGTTTTTTTTTCTTAGCAACACATGTCTGCTGATTTGTATGTAGTACAATGAAATTTGTAGAAAAATTAGCTGTCGCTGCTAAATTTTAGAAAAGTTTTTGTAAAGTGGAATTTAAAATCAGTTTTCTAAAATCAGCAAAAAAAAATTACGAAATATTATTAATATTAGTACAAAATTTCAATATTATTTTTTTTTTATTGAAAAATTTTTTTATTTTATTTATTTTTTTGCAAAATATATTTTACACAAAATTAAAAACAAAATCAAAGGCTTAAAAATGATAAATATAAACGAATAAATAATTTTGTTTTTATTTGGTAATTTCTGTTTTGAAAAATATTTTAGTCAATATTTTTTTACTTTTAGGGTCAAATTTTAATTGTTTTTAGGGCTGATTTTTAAAACTAAAAAAAAAACTTTTTAGTGCTATTTTAAGTGGATGTCCTATTTTTAGATATGAGTTGGTATCTTCACTTTCGATCCCTTTTTTAATCTATGTAACATTTTAAAGCAATTTAAGTTTGAAGGTGTAAGTTTTAATTATAAGTGACATTTCCTTTAATATCCACTTTTTTCAAAATTAGTAATTTTTTTTTTGCTACTTTTAGCAAATCGGTTTTCAAAAATTTTCAAAATGATTCCTAAAATTAGCAACAAAAATTTGTAAATATTCTGTAAAAACTCTGTAATTTGTAAAATGTAAATAGCGAAAAGATTTTCCAAATAATATTTTTTTTTACTAAAAATTAGAACAAAAATACTAAAGGGGGAGTCATTTTTCTACTTACTTTTTTTTTCGAGTGTACTAGGTCTTATCTCATGGCGTCCCATGAGATCTGGTTTGATATAAATTTATTTGAAAAATGGGTTTAGCTAATTTGATGCAGTTACATCTAATTTTATACCACTTGATATAACTTAGTAAAATTAATAAAAATACTTTTGAGACCAGCACTAATATTTTTTACACAAGGGATCACTTTCGCTAATCTCGGCTCGAATGTTGTTCTTTAACATCTTTAAGATGCGGTGCTTATTCGCGTACATCAATGACTTCAAATAACCATAGAAAAAGAAGAAGTCTTGGACAGTCAAATCTGGAGATCTGGCTGTCCAAGCCAAAACACCGAAATTCGAGATTGTAGAAATCCTTCAAAATGCATTCAGTTTGATGTAGTATGTAGGTTAAAATTCACTGCATTGATCCATAGTTGGTCGCCAAAACATTTTTCTTCAATTTTCACTTTTGAATCTGAAAAAAAAAAAATATAATCCACTAATTTCAATTCCACATAGCAACTATTCCCTAGAAAAGGATTTTAAAACATATTAAAGAAAATCAAAGGAGATTATAAAATATGTAGTTCATAGAAATCCCCATGATTAGACCTAAAAGAAAATCAGTTTGTTTTAAAGTAAAAAATCTAACTCATTTTCTAATTGCACTTTTGCCTACGGAGAAGCACTAAAGTAAGCCAGAATGTATCTTGTTAGTTTTAGTGCTAAGACATAATTTTTTGTCTGCTATATATCACTCAAATAACAACCACAACCAGCCACACTTGTCTTTATTTTGCGATTTAAGTAAGCGAGAAAGTAAGCAAAGGCTTCCAAATTACTTTAAAATCTCTTAAAGGGGGGTTAGACATTAATTAACATTTAATCTTTTATATATGCAATCATTTGATTAAGTTTTGCTATCCGAGTGGCCTTATTTTATTTCCGTATTTTTTCTATGGCAATCTGACACGTGGCAAAGAATTTCTACCTTTTGCTATAAATTTGCAATCAAGGTCATAATAACAATTCTTGTTTGTTGTGCTGCTGCTGCTACTGTATGCATACAACAAAATTGCAGTTGAAATTTAATAAATACGAAAATAAAAATCAAAAGAAATATTTCTACGAAAATAATATCAAATTATTTACCTTTATTTTAGGTACCTTTATTTACAAAATTACAAATAAAAAATATTTATTAAATTGAAATGTTCTTTTTTTTCTATATAATTTTGTATACAATTATTTTTGGGCATAAAGCCAACTGCAGCAGCACTGCTCTGTTGCCGTAGTTTAATTTCATTATGGCTTGAAAATGTGGTGTGGAGTTTTAAGACCATTAAATTATACTCATTCTTTTATGGTAATACTTAATTATCATATCAAAAAATTTAAATTAAAAAAAAAAAAAAAAAATGTTGTAGCCAGCAGATATGCTTATTGTTCCTCAGCTTTTACTGATTCTATAATGAATAAACACACAAAGTTATGCAAAAGTCATAACATTTGCCAAATATTTTACGTTGTAATATCATTATGAAAATAATGTTATAGTAAAATGGCCACCAAGAATGTGGCCAATAGATGTAATTTAATTAGTATGACCTTGAGAACAAAATATATTTATATAAAACAGTATTTTAATGACATTATAAATTAAAAAGATATTCTAAAATTAAAAATTTAAAAAAAAAAAAAATAAATTGTTGAAAGAAATTTATAAAAAATCACAACTAAATATTTAACTTTATTTTTGTGTATTACAAATGATTTTATTTAAAAGATTTAAATAAAAATTATTTAAACTTTCATTTCGAAATTAATTCATTTATCCATTAATTCACTTTATTTTCAAATATTTCATGACTTTGATAAATATCGTAGTATATCATTTGGGAACTTCGTCTACAAACCACAAAGTGCATAAAAAACTTGTGTTTTGTTGTTCTATTTGCTTAAAAGCATTAAAACAAAAGATTTTTTTTGTATAAACAAACAACATGCACACACACACACATACATATACAGAAATAGAAAATGCTCTATAGGTAGCCGGGGGTCACGTGTCCCCATGTCACCACATGTGCAAAATTAGTTTTTAATAAAAATATAAAGAAAAGTGAATTTCAAAGGTAAATATACATATACAGTAGAATCTCGAAAAAGTTAACCGAAATGTTCCAAGGGTAATTAACTTTTTCGAACTGTTAACTTTTCTAAGTGGTTTTCAAAATTGAGGAAAAAAATGTACAATAATAAACAGAGATTTTTCGCAAATAACACGCTAAATTTATTTCAATGACTTAGTTTTCATCATTACAAAAAAGAAACTTATATTTAATTTGTGTGGAGTGGTTTAAAGAAGCAGTCGAGACTTGTTTGTTTTTATTTTTTTTTTCTTTTGTGTAATAGCTCTGGATAATTTTCGTATGGATATGGACAAGGTTAGCCACCTGATCTGCATCGTTATTGTTTTCAAACCATTTAATCAAGGTATTGGTGCTTTTAACTACTTTCGAGTAGCTCACATTTGGTTGTTGAATATCTTCCTCTAAAATTGACCCTTCGTTTTCATTATCGGACACTTCGAAATCATCGTTATTTTCAATGCTGATATCAACATTATCACCCAACTTCGACATCAACAATTAAAGTTTGCAAAGTGTATCGTCGTAAGAACTATTTGATTTATTCAATTTAGACAACAGAATGTCGTCTTCACTATCGTATTGATCATCCCACTTTTTTATCTTATTCCACGCTTTTATAAGATCAGCTTGCGGCAATTCATCCCACACTGATTTAAGTAGCAAAATAGCATTACGAATTGAATGTGTCTTCAAAATATTTTCAATTGGAACGTTTTCTTGTGCGACAATGTTGCATAACAATTTAGTTCGATATCCCAATTTGACCAATCTTATTGGATTTTGATCCATGGGCTGCAAAATGGATGTTACGTTAGGTGGTAGGTAGAAGCATTGCTACAATGTAGATTGTAGAATATCAATTATGTGCAGTGCAATTATCAATCTGTAACAACGCCTTTGGCAGCAGAAAATTTGCGAACCTGCAACAATTTTTATGTTATAAGTGAACATTTAAAAATGAAACCCAAAAAATAAGTTTACCTGTTTTATAAATAAATGATGAAACCAGTTGAAGAATAACTGTGAATTCATCCACGACTTCTTCGAATTGTCGTATTTCAATGGGTTTTCAAATCCTTTAAAGCAACGTGGTTTTGCGGCTTTACCAATCACCAACGGCTTCAACTTGTGCGAACCATCTGCGTTAGCACACAACAAAAATGTGATTCTTTCCTTTGCAATTTTTCGGCCCGGTGTGGTCTTTTCGTTTGCTGTGACAAATGTTTTATCCGGTAAAAAGTGATAAAATAGTCCATTACATCCGACGTATCGCTTGATAAGATTTCCTCACAAATTTTCAGATGGCGAATACCAAGTCTTTTCTTAAAATTTGCCAGCCATCCATCACTGGCATTAAATTTTGTTTGCAGGTTGCAATATAGCGAATTCGTACTTAGCTCTTGATTTTAAAATTGGACCAGTCATTGCACAATTACGCTGTCGTTGGTTCAAGAATCATTTTTGGCTCAAGATCAGCATATTCCGGTTTATGTAGTGTTTTCTTTTGTGCTTTTTCATATGTGTTTGCCGCAGCCTCCAAAATTTCATGACGTTTTTTCTTTATTTTGGAGATGAAAATGCTTAATGCAATTTCAAAAGAAATTAGCAGCTTTAAAGTGTAACAAGTGTATCTAAAAATTATTAAGTTAATTTTTTCATTTCAATTAATTAAGATTTTGCTATATTTTACAATTCATTGAGTTTACAGAAATTTACTAAAAATTTTTATATGAAAATCGAGTTTAAATTTTAACAAATATTTTTAATTACTTTAAATTTTGTGATACTTTTTTCTGTGTAAAATTTTAAGTACACACAAAAAAATTACAAAATTCTGTTTCTAATATTAAACATCGTCCATAGAACATTTTTGTAAATACAAAAAAAATATTTTTTAAAAAGGCACCAACAATGGAATTTGTAAATACAAAAAACTTTTTGTTATTTTTTTGTTACTTAAATATTTATTTTCATAGAATTTTTATATGAAAAGTGACAATTTACAAATATTTCAAACAAAAAATTGTTAGAAATCGAATGTGAATTTTAACAAGTATTTTTAATTACTTAAAATTTTGTGATACTTTTTTCTGTGTAATTAAAAATATTTGTTTAAATTCAAATTTGATTTCTAACAATTTTTTGTTTGAAATATTTGTAAATTGTTATTTTTCATATAAAAATTCTTTGAAAATAAAAATTGAAGTTACAAAAAAATAACAAAAAGTTTTTTGTATTTACAAATTCCATTGTTGGTGCCTTTTTAAAAAATATTTTTTTTTGTATTTACAAAAATGTTCTATGAACGATGTTTAATATTACAAACAGAATTTTGTAATTTTATTCTGTGATTATAGCAAAACAATTTTTAATTTCACTTTAAAAAAATTTTACTAAATTTTAGTAGCGGCTACTAACATTTCTAATAATTTTATTGTACTACACGTCAGCAGACATTTTTTGCTAAGATTGACAAAAATACCGCTGGGCTCAAATCAACAAAATTTCCCGACATACAGATTTTTTTTGGTGAGTGTATATACTTTGTTTTTAATTATCTGCGTTTAATTACAATAAAAAGTTATCATAAAAAGTTATCATCATTTTCACTATATTTATAAAAACCAATGTGCATACGCTCTCTGATACGTATAAAGGGAGAATTTATATTCAAAGGTAGAATTTAATTTTAAATATGAATATTAAAATGAAACTTGAGCTTTTCAACAACCTGTTTGTTTATTAACCAAATAAAATCACCAATAGTAATCTAATGCGATTTTATTTTTACAAAATTAAAATATTACTTTATCCTTAATACGATTTGTACACAGGAAATAAAAATTTAATAACGCAATATTTTAATTTTTTTAAACAAAATAGTAAAATTAAAGGCGAAAAGCAAAAGAATTTTTTCCTGCTTCCATAATTCAACAAAGACCGTATCATTGGAAAGCTATTAGGCGGGTGGACGCTAAGCGGGGAATCGATGTATATGTTATATAGAGGGATTTGAATATTATATTTAGTGCTACCCTGTTTTAAAACAGGGTGAATTACAGGATTTTAAAATTGACCATCTTGGATATGAAATACCTTTTATAGATTAAAGTTTTTCCAAATTTTGAGCGTTTGCAAAAAAATGTCTGCCTGGTTATAGAAACCTCTTTTTGCAGAAAAATGTTTTTTTATTCACTTTTTTTTTTTTTTTTTTGTAACAAAGTTGACTTTAGCTGTAAATATGCTTTTGAAGGTTTCCACCAATTTCAAGAATAATCGATTTTTAAAAGCAAATAAATATAATTATACGCACTCTGTTTCAACTCAGGGTTTCACAGAAATCGGTACATTTTTGGTAAGACTACAATTAACAAAAGGTTAGATTATAATTGTATCAAATCAAACTTTAATACTCTGTATCTCAAAATGTGTTGAAAAAGGGTGCCTCAAAACTGTAATTATTATGAATATCAGAATTCTCATCTACAACCACTTCATACAGTTTTAATCAATCGCACTCACAATATTATTTCGTTAAAACCAATCTAAATAACATATTAAATTAAATTAATCGAAAATACCCAGCAAAAACATGGTATCAACTACTTACCAGGATATTTACTCGCTTAAATACTTTTGTTCGCGATGCCCAAATAGTAATGGGTACTCATTATTTTTTTTGATGTTCATTACTTTTGGGACATCGCGAACAAAAGTAATTACATAAGCGAGGAAATAGCCTGGTAAGTATTTGATGCCATGTTTTTCTTGGGTACAATCTAGCACTACTGATTTTTCATTATATTCAGCCCATTTCTTTGTTTATTTTTAATCATTGTTTAATTATGGATAAAAGTAGTAAAAACAATCAAAAGTCGTTTAAAGTAACCATCAATTTTTAACTGACAATACATTAGAAAAAACTATTTTTGTTGTTTGTTTTTCAAATTGAAAGTTTTTTTAATTTGTATATAATAAAACAACACACACAGATGTATATATTTTTATTTTCTATGTGTGCGTATCAGAGAACTGCAAAATCATACACAAAAATTAATCATACACAAAAATTCTTGTTCACATTTAATAACTCAATAAAATTCACTGTAGAATAAAATCAGCATCATGTTACTGACGCGTAATTCGGATCAGTTTGAATCATCCGTCGATTATGTTTTATGCAAATTTAATCACTCAAAAAGAAGTCAGCGTTGAATAAATCAGAAAAAACAACAAACAACGCGTATGTGTGTATTCATAATTAAAACAAAATAGAAACACAATTCATAAGTAATATAGTGTACATTAGGGTGTGACTTAAATCCGATTTTTAGAATTTTTATTAGTAATATTTACAATACTAAAAATATTGTTCTTTGTGAAATAAAAATATTTTTTTTGGAAAAAAATTTAGGTCGATTCTCAGGCTTGCCAAATCCGGAAAAATTTAAATATTGTCTAAATTTTTCTTTTTTCATCTATTTTGATTGGAAAATTAGGCAATATTTAACTTTAACCTGATTGGGCGAGCCTGAGATATCGATCTCAAAGAACAATGTTTTTGGTATTACTAATAAAAATTCTAAAAAAAACGGTTTTTAGACACACTCTAATGTACATATACCATTTATGAAATGTGTTTCTACAAAACCACCCGTTGTTTGTTGTTTTTTCTGATTTATTCTACATCAAAATAATTATTGTTGGCGCGAACGAACAGAATAAAATCAATGGTATGAAAACGACCGATAATTATAAATCAGTGACACAACAATTTGCAATATGTGTGTTGGAGTATATTCAGCGTTTGAACGCAAAAACATATTTATTCTTGTGTTGATTGCGTATGAACGTTTTGCAATCAGCACTTGCAGTTTATATGTTATATGTTATATGTTTATGTATGTTATATGTATGTTTTGTATGTTATATGTATGTTTGAACATTTTGTAGAAAAATTAAAAGAATCAAGAAAAAAAACGAAAAAATTACTTAATGAAAACAACGAAAGACGTTCTAAATGCTTTTCAGTGTTGCCGGTTTGTTTTTCAGAGATTTTTCATCCCCGAAAATTGTCAAATTGTTAATTTTTGGTCTCCAAAAATCCCAGAAATTTAGTTTTATAAAAAAATCATATTTAAGATTAAGAGAACTTATTTATGTATTTATTTATTTTTTTATTTATCTATAATTCAACCCCTTACGGGCCAAATAATTACAGAAATATCTTAAATGGAAGAATTTGATTGAAATAATATAATTCTACACAAGAAAAAAAAGAACACATTTGTTGATTAATCAACTATTAAATAATCTATAATTATACACCATTAAATAATCAATAAATATAAACTAAATATGAACATATGAGTCAGTAACAGCAAATTCAATTACAAGTTGTCAAGCACAATTTGCCGAAACATTAATCCAGTATGAGAAAAGTTTCTTTCATTATAAGGTATAATACTATTCCACATTCCTATAACTCGGGCTCTAAATGACCTTTGCATTATCAAAGTGTTGAAGGAATGAGTTCGAGCAGAATTTCCAAATTAGAAATTTTCTGCAAAATAGACCATATGTTAAATATATCATTACGTTAAGCTTATATATTTTATAAAATATGTTTATAAAATTATATGTTTTATAAAATGGACAAAGTTGATAGAAATTGGAGAGAAATTGGATCCGAACATGTTCGCGTGTGCTTATAATACTTTAAACTGGCTGGAAATGGGTTAATATACATAACAATAAAAACTGTTATGTATTAAAAAGTTTCACCATTTCAAAAGATGAAAAAAAAAATTTACATTTATTTAAATTTGTATTTAGACAGTCTTGCCAGATACATATTTGTCTAATAATTTGTTTATACTGGACCCCAAAATAAATATTTCTGTTTTTTTATGTTTTTGATATAAAATTTTTATAAAATTTAAAAGCCAAAAACTTTATAAATTGACGTATTTCGGGGTTCAATATGAAATCAGTATAACTTAAAACTATTCACTGCTATAGAGTTACGATTGGTATTAAGCATTTGGGTATTGAGTTCCCACTTTTAGTACCTTCTAAATACTTCCAGAGTTGGATGTTTGTGTACATAAGCGTAATTTAGTAACAAGTTATTTACATTTTACAATTCTACACTCCCTGTGGAAAAAAAGGGCTCAGTTGGGAATTGGGACCTGTCCCAGTCAGTTGGGAATTGGGACCTTTGCCGTGATAGGTGAAAACTGGACCGGTTCCGAAAATACATATCACGAGACATCTTCTTTTGCGTTGGTTCTGTGATATGTTCTTTGCGGTAAATTGTGTGACATGTTCTTTTAGACCTGTAAAATGTCACAGAGGGCAATCGACACCCACATAGGACAAGCCCATGTTAAAGTGACCGGTCCTTTTCATACAAAAAAACCGGTCTGATGACCGCTCCCTATCACAATAAACCGGCCAGGTGACGTATCCTGGGGTAGGTACTTTTCCCGTAGGGCTGTTACCATAAATTATAAAATATAAACAGGGTTTAAAAAAAAAATAAATAAGAAGAAAATACTATTAATATTTTATCCCCAAAAATCCCCTTAAGTTTTGTTGTCATTCCCAACAAATCTCCAGATCCCTAAACGAAAATTTGTATCCCCATTCACGAATAAAAAATCTCATATTTGGGGATAAATCGCCTAAACTGAGGACACTGATACTTTTTAATAATACCAGTGATGCAAAAATTGATACGACTGCATTTGATGAATTTTAAGTCAAATAATTGTAATACTCCACAAACATAAAAAACTGGGTTTCAAAAAATTTTATATTTATTTATTTTCTTAAATAAAATATTATAAAGGCAATATTGGGATAAATAAATATTTAGAATTAAATTTTTTATAAATAAAGGATCTTTAGCTCGACAAGGAATAACACATGAATAGAGAAGATCGAAGAAAACTAAAATAACTATCAAAAATTATAAAAATATACAAAAAGATTAAAACCCAGTGATATGTTATTTTATATACATTTGTTTGTAAATGATGTATTTTAAGTTCTTGAAAAGTTTTGCCATATAATGTTGATTTACATTTTTAAAGAGATTATTGTTGTGAAATATTTGCGTTTAAATGATTTTCGGATTTTAAATTTGTTAAAATTGCACTATTCGTCTCTGAAATTTTTTTTTAAGGAAACCAAGAAAATTGATTCGACTTTACTATTTTTGTACTAATTTTTAGTAAAAAAAAATATTATTTAGCAAATCTTTTCGCTATCTACATTTAACAAATAACAGAATTTTTACAGAATATTTACAAATTTTTGTTGCTGATTTCAGAAATTATTTTACAAATTTTTGAAAACCGATTTGCTAAAATTAGCAAGAAAAAATTTACTAATTTCAACAATGTGGATATTGAAGAAAATGTTATTTCTAATTAAAACTTACACCTACAAACTTAAATTGCCTTAAAATGTTACATCCACTCAAAATAACACTTAAAAGTTTTTTTTAGTTCTAAAAATCAGCCCTAAAAACAATTAGGAGGAGGTAAAGTAAAGAATCATTTTTTTTTTTAATTAATAATTTTTTATTACTTTTAAGAAATTATTATTTTTTTTTTTTTTTTTTTTTTAAAATGAAAGGTTACATTGCATGAAAATCTATAAAGTTTTGCATCATATTTATAAAGTTTTTGATAAATGTGATGAAGTATTTTTCTCCCATGCACCTATAGAATGCTACGTATGTGCTTTTGAGTGAGCAATAATAAAATCGCTAAAATTTAAAAAGAATCACCGAATATTAAAAAAAGTCAATATGGAAAAATATCGAGAATTAGAAAAAACCGCATGAATTGAAAAAAAAACTCAAAATAAAAATTGCAAATATTAAAAAATCGTCAAAATTAAATATCCCCAATATAAAAAATCATTAAAACTTAAAATAAAATTCAAACGATTCTCTATTGTTTTCTTTTATAGAAAACCATAACAATTCGAAACGAATGGGTTATATACATATAATATAAATATCTACTTTCTCGTTCCGTATGATATCTGGAATATCGAGTATAAAATGATAAAAATGTTAACCACACATACCGTACGGTACAGAAATGTTTAATATGTTATAATCAGAACTAACAATATGATTAACAAAAAAATATAGGATTTGATCGAAAAATGTCGAAAGGAAAACATAAGGAGTGAGATCCAAAAAACCCACACTAATTTTCGCCAATAACTTGGTTTATGTACATATTAAATTATGGCAGATGTTGAATAAATTTTCATTTACCTGGAAATATATATATATTTATAATTATTATGTTTGGTGGTAAAATACAAACCTTACAATGTTTTTATGGAATCATATGTATTTTAACGATAAAAATAAAATATTGGAAAACATAATTCAAACATATATGGAGGTAAAGTAAAGAATCATATGAAGGGAGTATCCACAATTAAGGGTGGAAGAATGTGGAGCAAACTTTTCAATTAAAATTTGACCTTTAAAGTAAACAAAAAAAAAAAATTTACTATAATATTTTTGAAAACAGAAATTATCAAATTAAAACAAAATGATAAATTCGTTTGTTTTTACAATTTTTAAGCCTTTAATATTTTTTAATTTTGTCTAAAATATTTTTTAATATATAAAAAAAATTTTTTTTGAAACTCGATAAAAAATAAAATTTAAATTTTGTGCTAATATTAATAATATTTAGTAAATTTTAGCAAACAGATTTTAAATTCCACTTTCAAAAAGTTTACTAAGCTTTAATAGCGGCATCTAATTTTTTCTATCAATTTCATTGTACTACACGTCACCAGACATGTGTTACTAAGATTAGCAAAAAAAAAAAATACCGCTGGGCTCAAATTAGCAAAATTTCCCGTATAAATAATTCAGTTGTCATTAAATACTTTTTTTGGTGAGTGTATATTAAAAATATCATGCAGAGTGAAACCTTTTGCTGGTACTGTTTTTACTTAGCACAGGACTGGTATTTTTGGACCCACTAAGTGATATAGATTTTTTGAGCGGTTCACGTGGCAGGTACTTTAGGTCTTCTTTTCACCTATCAAGGGAAGCGTTCTTGTTTTCACCTATTACGAGACTGGTCCCAATTCCCAACTGACCCTTTTTTTCCCGCAGGGTACCGCTTCCTTGAATTAATCGCTTTTTAATCTGTCATCATACAAGGTGGTTAAGATCGCAGTGACGTATGATTAATGCAAATCAAGCCTTTAAATAAGTATAGGCCTTAGTAGATTTTGTATATTTTTATAGCATTAATAAACTACTTTTAGGTCCTGTAGATCTTTGTATTCAATTTAAATTTATCAATAATTGCCGTAATATATGTGGTACATATTGTATTCCTTTCAGCCACAAGTAGGGTTAAAAGAAAATACTTATGCATGTTTTAAAATACGGAATCATTTTATTATTTAAAGTATAATATTTTGAATTTACTGTCTCTCTGTGGTTATAAACGTTGTTTACATTACACATTGTGCATATATGTATGTATGTGTGTGTGTGTGTGTGTGTGCGAGTGTTGGTATATTTTATGATTTACGTCAGTTGGTACAATAAATAAAAAACCGCCCATTTAAATACTATTTACACTATAAAATAATATTGAATAGCGGAAGTTACTGCACAGACGCACTCATACACATTTAAAATACACTGATACTATGTGATTATATTTTATTTAAAAACAGCACGTGTTTATTTCATATACACGCACTAATACACATATACTAGGACGCTGTTGCAATATTTTGTTGTTTATGCATATTTAACTAAACAACATACATACATTATATAAACTTTTTACTTCTTACTTGCTGTGGTCGTTATCGGTACTTTCTGTTAATTGTACTCTGTCAAGTTCAAGTAAGCTAAACATTAGTTTGTATTGGGCTTTTTTAGACACACACACACATGCACACAAGCTCAAGTTCATTTTCAAGTACGCACATTATACTTTTAACACCAATACATTCAAGTTCTTACTGTTGCTCACGCATGGAAGTATTGGAAATTGTAGTGGTGTTGCAAATTTTAATACAAACAAAAAAATCTCTTTGAAACTTTTTCTCTATCCTTTTCTCTTTAAGCACTCTTAATATTTTAGTAATATTGAGTAAATTTATTCCCCTACATTTTTTTTTAATATTGTTATGAAGTATCTTTCATATTTTAAAGTATATTTTGAGGCGCGTGTTTATAACTTAAATTTATTGCATATCTTGTATATTATATGTATAATCTATATACAGTTTATTTCTTAATGTTGTAATCATTATTGTTGAAAATTCCATATGCTTTGTAAAATTTACAAAGTACCTAATAATTGTATTTCACTATGTTTAATTTTTTTGTTTGTATATCATTAATCTGGTTTTTATTTCCTTTTGTTTATATAATTGTTGTTTGTAATAAGATTTTTATTTTACCAATGACAGTCAAGGTTGAGTTGAAGGCTAATTGTTTAGGAATTTTATATTGCAGTCACCAATTGTTTTTATAATTTATCTTAGAATTGCAAAATATATGTGTGATAATAATCACCCTTATTCTAGTTGTCGTCATCGACACAAAACAATGTTGTCTTGGGACTTTTTTTGAAATTGGTATTCCCGTTGTCGTTATCGAAAATAATTGATAACTGTCGACAAGTATTTGGTATTCTGTAAGAAAATGTGACGACGATATTGTCTTGAAACGACTCTGATTTTGTCGACACAATTTTTAGTAACGACTTGAGGAAAAGTAATGACTGAAAAAAAAACGGAAAAAATGGCAAGAAATATCAAATTTATTAAATGCACTTGGCCCACCGAGAATAATGTGAGATGGATGGCAGAAGGTAAAGAAAGCATGATCATATAAAGTTCATTATAAAAATATAACAAAATTTATTTATAGGTTTGGCGAAACTTAAAATTTAAAGTTAAAAAGAAAATGGTAGCCAACAAAGCCGAGTGTAATGCTACAGGTGGCGGAAGATTCAAGCAATTTATATTGAGCCCGCTGGAGAAAGCTATGGCAAATCTTCTACAGTTTCAGAAACAGCTGAACCCTAAGTTAAAGTCGTTTCCAACACTGAGCTGATACGACCCATGGGCTAAAAATCTTAATGTAGCTGCCAACTTGATTGTTTTGGAAATAAATGTGGACTTGATTCCGGTTTTCAAATTAGGTGCTATTGTTTCCAGCACATCTTTGAAGGCTGTTTTATTCAGCCGAAAGTAACTTTCAAACCTTTTAAAAAAATTAGAAGATTAACATTCTTTAAAGTAACAGACTTTGATTTTGCTACTCACTTGTTATCCGGCAGATTAAAGATATTGGATTTCTGTATACTAGATTTTTTTTATTTTCTTCATCACTGGTATCAGAATTTAAATTACACATAAAAAACATTTTTTCGCAAAAATAATAAACAAAATAAATCTGCCGACTCAAGTTTTAGAGATGTGTTTTTGTTTAAATCGATAAACTGTCAACGTCGTTACAACACTGTTTTAGAATACCAATTTGGTGTCGAAGTGATGTCGACGTCGAAGCAAAGTGATGTTGACTCAAAAACGACGACGGCATTGATAACGACAACTAGAATAAGGGTGAATATTAGAAATGTTGATGAAGGTTATTGTTTTTTTTTTTATTTGTTTTGTTTTTATTATTTTTAAATTGTCCTTAATTAACTATTATATGTTTATTGTATAAATGCATTTCTGGAATCTAAAACATATATATATATATATATATATATATATATATATATATATATATATATATATATATATATATATATATATATATATATATATATATTCCTTATGCATACTTTGACGACATCTGTATATACAGCCAAAAAAGTCCCTATAATATGCGCTGTATCCAGTAAAATGTCTTCAGTGTATATAGTAGATTAATGTAAAGTTTGAGGTCAGTCTCCAAAGAATCAAAATGTCTTCATAGTAACCTGTGAAACGAAAAACCGTCCCCCCGTATATATATATATATATATATATATATATATATATATTTTTTTTTTTTTTCTTTTTGTAGAAAATTTTTTTTTAAATTGACTGATTTTTTGTTCCAACAGAATTTAATTCATAAATATTTTGTAGTTTTTGTAGGCAAAATTCCCATAATGAAAACTAGTTACAAAAAGTTCGTTGAAATTTTACAACTTTATAGATAAAATTTCTCAGAAACCTGTTATTATATGGAAAATAGTTTTTAGAATTTAATTTTTTAGGGTTTTCATACAAAAAAAAATCTAATTAGAATCTATATCGTTTTGGCTAGAATTTTTTTATGGAAAAAAGAGCTACAAGCCCAAATGTATTTAATGATTTTCGTTAAAACCATGTCTTCAGAATCTTAAGATATTCTATTGAACCAAAGAACCAACGGTATCGCTATTGCGGTGAACGTCGCCGTGGTGACTGAAGTTTTCATACCGGAAGTTTTCATACAGATCGTCAAGTGCTTCCTACAGGACGAGGCAACTTGTTATACAGCACGAGGCAATGCCTATCTTCAAGGATGCCTTCTCGGAGATTAGGCTGGGACAGCTACATCTCCCGATTTGTCTGTCCCGAACTTTTTCCTCTGAGGATATTTAAAGTCGTTGGTGTACGCGAACAATTCTCGCACCTTGAATGAGTTAAAGAACATCGAGTCGATCCGAAATTGACAACGTGACACCACAAATTTACGCAAAATGTTATCAAAAGAATCAAAATTTGCATTAACGCCGTCGGCGGCCAATTGTCGGACATCATTTTCCACAATTAATTGAAATAAAATTTATAAATGCGAATAAACATAATCAGTTAAAAACTGAAAGAGTTTTCTCTTAAAACAAAAGTTATTTCGAAAGAAAATCAGATGATGGTTTTTGCTTCACCCTTTGTTAGGAAAAACTTCTGAAGGTCTTAAGGAATAAGTCTTAAAAATTTATTTATGTTAAAAAAGTTAAAGGAAAATACAGTTTACATATATATTGATCAGTGATCCCGTGAAATTTTTGGAGAGAATTTTCCAGAAAGTTGTATTGGTAAGGGTCTTGTTAAAGTTTTTGCACTTTTGTCGCACCCTTTAGTGGTGGTATACATAATTAAAGTTTAAACTTTTACTCTGTATGCACTTAAAGTGTTTAAATTTTTGCTAAAACAAATTTCTATCAAAATGATGTAAAAAATTTTAATGCTTCTAAGTAGGATATCGCGAACAAAAATAATGCATATTCCCGCAATAAAAGAAGCTGCTTCCAAAAATGTAGTAAAAATTAGTACTTCGTTAAGTCCGGGTTTTAACTTCAAATAGTTTGTAAGTTAAAATAGCAAAAAATACCGTTTAAAAGAAATGATTTATCATTTAAAACCCGGTCTACTTACTTTTTATTTAAATTAAATGGTTTTTGTTATTTATTTTTAAATGGTGTTTAGACATCTGACACATCAGTAAAAGCAAATGATTAATCAGTTAAAAATAATTGTTAAAATTATACCTACCAATTCCGGAAAAATAAATGATTGTTCATTTATTTGAAATTGCTTAACACCTATGACCTTACGTGCGGGTGTATCTATCTAGTTCCTGTAAGTCGAACTGAAATAATTTTGTATATAAGTAAAAAAATTTAATCAATTTTTTTTAACATTATTCTAAGAAGCAATGAATTAAATAAATATTATTCTAAGAAGCAATAAATTACAACATTATTAAAAACTCTCTAAAGCAGAGATCCCCAAAACACCGCACATGTGCGAATGCTCTAACACAAATGAAGAGAGCATGAGAAGATAATTTGTATTTTTATTAAATAAAAACATTTAGTCGCATTTGAGCTTTCATGTGCGCAGGTTGTGTAGTCGCTTGCTGCTTTTATTAAGGGTTGCCATTTTTATCTTATATTATTATACCCTTCACCATAGGTGGAAGGGTATATATAAGTTTGTCATTCCGTTTGTAATTTCTACAATATTGATCTTAGACCCTATAAAGTATATATATTCTGGGTCCATATGAAGAGCGAAGTTGATTTAACGATGTCCGTCTGTCCGTCTGTCCGTCTGTCCGTCTGTGTGTTGAAATGGGTTTTCCGAAGAACCCAGACATGATGAGGACTTGATTCTTTTTTATTTCTGTTACATGTGATCCATTTCTGTTTGCTATTAAAAATCAGACAGATCGGTTAATAAATGGCTGAGATATTAGCAAAAAACCAGGACTACCTCTAATTTTTCCAGTAAAATCCCTTTGTTTAATAAGAGTGTGAAGATAAATACGTAGGTTAAATACGTTTCACAACTATTGTGAATGATATAAATAAAAAATAAATAGTAGTGTCGCCAACTTTTTTTTGCCTAGAAAATGCCAAATTTGACAAGAAAAGCGCTGAAACATATGGAAAAATATAAATTTGAGATTTTACATGACATATTATTTTGGATTAAAATTTTTGGACATTTAAGAAAAAATAAATGGGGATACCGCTTGTTTGTGGAGAGCTATGAGGTAGTAGATTCCAACGATGTATTCATCTCCTTCAGAATACCATGGTGAAGGGTATATAAGATTCGGCATAGCCGAATTTAGCCGCTCTTACTTGTTTTTATGACCAGGTTGTGTAGTCGCTTGTACTAGACAACCCTGAAAATATTTAATGTAGAATGGGAGAATGCCTTTTTATTTGCCGAAAATGACTTCGGAAAAGCTGAGTGCTTATTATGCCAACGCATTTATTTATTTTTTTGTTTTAAAACTTGTCCTTTTTATAATTATGAATTATATATACTCATATATTAAAAGCTTCTGTTTGAATTCTTTTAAAAACTAGTTTAGTTTCAGCGTTTTCTATTTTTCTAAAACTTAAAATATCATATCTGAAATTAATTTATTATATACGATTTGAAATACATCAATACATCGGGGAAATTTACTCTGATTTGGTTTACAGAACAGTTTTTTTTTTTTGTTTATTTTTGTAATAATAAAATTTTATAGAGAACTTTCCAAGCTTTCATTAAATGTTTATTTTACATTTACTGTTTGTTTGAGTACAAAATAAAATGGGGATTTGTGTAGTTTTTTTTTTTTAATTTGTTCGGGGACAGCGACAAATATGTCTTGGCAGCCCCGGTAAAGTGAGAAAAAAAATAAATTACGTTCAAAAACAAAACCAACACAAACATAAATGTCAATGTATGTGTGTGGTGATCACTGATCTAAAGGGAGAGAAGAGAGTAGCGCTAATAAATGCGCTTCTTTATGTGCATTGCTTCTAAAACCATCTTCTTTTTTTTTGCTGGGATGTTAAAATTTATAATTTTTGGAGCGGAGACTTTTTTTGTGATGGGTGTGTATTTGTATACATTCCGAATTCAGTTTAATATGTTTGACAGAACGCACACGCAAAAATAATGTACTGTACATTTACATACCTCGTTCATTTAGGGAATAAAAGCTTCATCGTAGTTATGCAACAGTTTACATTGGACGAAAAATCTATAAAGAATTGTTATATTCATAAAGTTTTTATAAGTATGATTAAACCTTTCATAAAATTATACTAAATATAACTTCATAACTTCTTCATAATTTCATAGCAAATAACATTTTTTTGTTGAAAAATAAATAAATAATTTTTTTTTTGAAAAATTAATAATTTTTTATTACTTTTAAGAAATTATTTTTTGTTTTGAAAATGATTTTGTTTATGAAAGGTTACATTGCATGAAAATCTATAAAATTTTGCATCAAATTAATAAAGTTTTTCATAAATATGATGAAGTATTTTTCTCCCATACACCTATAAAATGCTACGTATGTGCTTTTGAGTGAGCAATAATAAAATCGCTAAAATTTAAAAAGAATTACCGAATATTAAAAAAAGTCAATATAGAAAAAAAAAATCGAGAATTAGAAAAAACCGAATGAATTGAAAAAAAAGCTCAAAACAAGTAAAAAAGGGCTAAATTCGGCTGTGCCGAATCTTTGAATACCCTCCACCATAGGGGCTGAAGATGATATACGTATATATTAAATTTTGCATGAACTCTAATAATGTAATGTTTTGTCAATTTATGTAACAAACTATTGTTATTTAGTTTTAGTAATGTTATTTATTTAGTTTTAGCAATGTTATTTACAGAGGTCTGCTCTGTTAGCGACTTTAACATTGTTGATTTTTACGTTAACTTAGTTATCAGAGTAACACACATATAGCTCTAAGAATGTTATTATTATCATAGTATGTAAGACAATAAATGTAATCGAACAATAAGGAGACTTAATAACATTTTTACTTACTTAACAGAAAAAAAATAGATACAGAAAAATTGCACAAATTTGTATGGAAAATTTAGAGGTACCTTCACATTTTCACTCATAACTTTTGAACCGCTGAACCGATTTAACCACTAAGACCGTTTACAGAAGGTCATCACTAAAGTCCAATTATATCCAAAGCAATAATTTTGGTGCAATAATCGCCAACGACATGTTTGTCTGTTTGAATTTACCTTTCGAACAGTGCCGGTTTGAACACGCTCAGTTGAATAGTTTGATCTGTCAAGATTTTTGTCAAAACAGACACGAAAATTATTTATGATTTTGGTGCAAAATTAAAACTAAAAAAAAAATCATACTTTCCAACAGCTCAATCGACTCGAAATTTTTTTGAAAAGTAGCTTCAAGCTGTATTTTGATAATTTGTTGCGTGTTTGATTTGTGAAACAAATATTTTTGTTTGATACTAGAACCAAAATTTCATAACAAAATACCTCGTATTTCGACTCCAGTGGTAAAAGGGTTAAGGCAGTTTTTTTAACTTTGTAAATGAAAGTTTTAATTATTAGAAATAAAATTTCTTTTAATATACACTTTTTTATAATTATATAGTAAATTATTTTTGGCTTATTTTGGCTAATCTGTTTTGAAAAATTTGTAAAATGATTTCTGAAATTAGCAACCAAATTTTGTAAATATTCTGTAAAAATTCTGTAATATGCAAAATGTAAATAGTAATAATATTTATTAAATAATAATTTTTTTTTAGTAAAAATTAGTACAAAAATTATAAATTATTATTGAAAACCGTTTGCAAATTTTTCTACAGCATTTTCATTTGGGTACTTCGACAATCCCTTTAGCCCAGGCAACATTAATTTTACGCTAACAACGTAGCGGGCTTTGCTAGCTAATATTATATAAAATATTTATACATTCCTCTTTTATTCTACAGATTATTATTTAAAAAATTCTGTTTCATTTATTTGTAATTAGTAGATACTTTTGTAAGTGTTCTCAAATTCTTTTTTTTTTTTTCTATAAAAGAAATGTTGAAAATATAATTCATTAAATAACTACAAATAGTTGCGGTTTATATCATTTCATTTTCAGTACTATTATTTTGTTATTTATTGCTTTATTTAAGAGCATCTACTACTACTACTACTACTACTACTACTACTGCTACTGCTACTAAAAGCAGTTGTAGGTATTTTAACTTTTTTTTTTTTTTTGTACTTGAAAATTTAATGGTCTCCATTGCATGACCATGTCCTTGTGGTATGGTTTGGTGGTTTTTCTTTTATGTTTATTTTACTATAATATTTTACAAGCTCTTTACATTAAATACATATTTTGAATTGATAATAAAAAAGTTTTCTTTTTCAAGTTCAGAGATGCAAAGAAAAATAATTTAATCTTAAATATTTCAAATCATGTTTATAAGAAAAATTTGTAATTTTTTGTTGTATAATAATTAATCAAACATTATGATAACTTTTCTAAACCAAAGTTTCTTGGAATAAAGGCAAGTTTAATCCTATTAAAAAAACGCATTATTTTCCATTAAAAATATTTTTTCTTTAACAAACTTTTAGCTTTAAGTTAAAAAAGTCAGTAGTCCATTACAAGAGTTAGTTGTTTAGATGTTATTAAAGTCATACTCACACATAATTGTATGAATATTGTTTGTTTTTTCTTTAAACATTTTAAGATTATTATATATATATATATATTTGTTTTAATTATAAATGAATAATTATCTCTAAGTTAATCAGGTTAATGAAATACCACTAGAGCATAACCTTAACAAGTGTTGTATCAACATGGAAACCTAAAAGGATGTAAAGTTTTTCTTTTTGATTAAAAATTGTAAAATTATCTTAAAAGATTTGTTTGCTAGAAAATATTATCAAGAAAAATAAACATGATTTGTTTTTTTTTCACCTTCTAGTACATTTATTTATTAGTATTTACTATTTCTTAGAAACATTTAATTATAATCTCGAACCTGATAAATTCTAAAAAATGTAATTAAATATGATTTGATAGTGAAGTTTATATTTTAGAGTTCATCCTTTTAATACTTATGTAGTGTGATAAAAAAGTTTGTAGTTTTCCGTTCCATTTAAAAATAAAGGAACATACATTTATTTTTCAAAGAAATATCTATATTAACTTTTTTATAAATTTATTCGAAATAATTTACTATCATTTACCATTTTTTTTCAGTTTCATTTATTTTTTTCATTTGTTTGGGATTTAATAAAAATTTACCCACAAAACGGAAACTTGTGGTTTATTTGTGTCCGTAACAGTTATTACAAATTTAAGTTTTGTTTGCTGTATGTTTCAAAAAAAAAATTATTCAAAAAATTTCAATTTGTTTTTTTATTTAAATTGGTTGTATATATACAAAAATTTTCAATACAAATTACAAGAAATTCATAAACACATTCACACACAAAGTGTTTATAGCTTCATATGCATGCATACATTTTTATTGTACGAGTATATCAAAAAAAAAAAAACAATAAATACAAAAACGGAAAAAATTTCAAATAAATGAAAAAACATTTATTTTTTAAGGATTGGTAGGTAAAATTTTGACATTTATTTTAACTGATTATATCATTTGTTTCTTACGGATGTGTCAGTTGATTAATCAACATTTAAAAATAAATAAGAAATGACATTTAATTTAAATGAAAATTAAGTAAACCGGTTTTTAAATGAAATATCATTTCTTTTAAATGATATTTTCAGTTATTTTAACTTTTTTGAGTGTATGTATGAAAATGTATTTTTGTATTCTTTTTTCTAGTAATCATGGAGAATTTACAAAAAAAAGAAGTTATAAGACACAAGCTGAATGAAATGCATTTTCTGGTCCGCTACGACCCTCATCAACATTCTTCGTGCCTAAAAGTGCCAATTATAAATATCTCTAAATCACAAATCAACTAAAAAAGCTATTTATGCTAACATACAGTTGATTTTTTTATTACTGAGTTTAGCTGAAATTTAGTTACTAATTTTGTGTTTCTTACATTCTCCTTTCATTTGTGTATGTCCAAATAATTTATCATACCTAAATATGATTTGTTTGGAAATTTCTATATTAAATCTTAGAATTGTTATTGTAACTTTCTTCCAAATCCTTCCAAAACGTGTAACAATATAAGAATTGATCACCATAGTAGGTAGCAAGCCTGATTTCAGATTTTTATACCCTTCACCATATATGGGGAAAGTGTATATCAGTTTGTCATTCCGTATGTCTATCTATTGAAATAGTAATCACGACGCGAAGATGCAGAATGGACATCCTCCCGAGATATTTGGTATTGAAAATGAGCAAAATCGGTCTAACGGTTAAAAAGTTATGAGTGAAAATGTGAAGGTTTTTCTAAATTTTCCGTGCAAATTGGTGTACAATTCATAGTACTCAAGGGCAAGTAAAATATTTTCACTTGTTTTTTTTTTTCTATCGCATAGAATTAAATAATATTTTTTATTAACCCCAAGTATTTTTCACCTCAAAAAATTTCTTTACACTAAATTCACCTGAAACATTTTTTTCACCTCGAAATTTTTTTTTTTATCTACAAAATTTGTTATCGCAGGCAAAAAAAAGTTTTTCACCTGAAAAAATTTTTTCACCTCCATAATATTACTTCTAAAGTTTTTTACATTATTTGTATCAAAAACAGTGAGAACATTTTCTTTAGGACATTGGTGGAGGGTATTCAAAGATTCGGCATATCCGAATTAAAGCCTTTTTTTAATTGCTTTTTTTTATCAAATTGTTGCAAGCTGAACTATGTTAAAAATGAGAAAAATCTGATGAGCGCTTCAAAACTTTTGAAAAACACTAATAATAACACTATGTCACAAATAACAAACTTTTGTCTGTTATTTGTTTCTAGCATACTTTTTCTCATGGATTTGGACCTACTGAACACGAAAATGAATTTTAAAAATTTTTCTGTCGATTGGTTTGCGAGATACAAATTTTTTAATTTTTTTTTTTTAATTTTTGGAGGTACACTTACTATTTTGAGCATATCTTTAGTCTTCTTTGACCTATTTTATCCTACTACTACTCAAATTAAAGACAATTGAGCCGTCTACAACTTATTCTCAGAAAATTTTCAAATCGGGTTAGTAGTTTTGATGTTGGCGGCTTAAAAAGGTTAAAAAACTGCGTTTTTTTAGTAAAAATGTGGCTGAAAAATTCATATAAAAATTCATATAAAATGTAAAACGCGATGTTAACAGCGATTTTAATTTTTTTACGTATAGCTGACACTTTTCCAAAGAAAATAAGCCCTTACTTAACAAAATCTGATGACAAATGGCCGACTTATTATTTTTTTGGTAAACGACCGAAATTCCGCTATTTCACGATTTTTTGATTTTCATTATTTGCACAGCTTACCTACCCAACGCAAACGAATAAATACATTTGAACTTAATTTAAAATAAACAAATTAGTCTTCGTATATTATTTTTTAATTTATTTACAGCACTACATGCTCAATGTATCGCACAATTAGCTAAACTAACGAAATTAAACTAACTAATTAAATTAAGCAAATCAACGCACAAAAAAATGAGTAAAAACAAAGATATAAGTGTACATTTTATGCCATGTGGAAAAACTGCTGACTTCTTCTTTGTTTTTTGTATTCGCTGCAATCGGTCTCACGTATTAGGGTCCAAATATAGTCACCCATCATAGCCGTGTCATAGTTGCCCTGATAGCGTCGTTCCATAGCCTTCAATTCCTGATGAAAGCGCTCGCCGTGTTCGTCGCTCACGTCTCCTAAATTCTCAGGGAAAAAATCCAAATGAGAATCCAGAAAGTGTATTTTAAGTGACATGTGCACTCCCATGGCTTCATAGTTCTTTACCAGATCCTCAACTATGTCCTTATAATTCGGGCTTTTGTTGTTTCCTAAAAAGTTTTCCACAACAAGCCTGAAGGAATTCCATGCTGCGGCTTCGATGGGTGATAACAGCTTTGGGAATTTTTCATCTTTCAACATTTTTTTTATCTCGGGTCCTGCGAAGACTCCTTCTTTAATTTTTGCCAGCGAAAGGTAAGGGAAAATTGACCGTAAATAGGCAAAAGCTTCACCTTCTTTGTCTAATTTTTTGGCAAAATTTTTAATCAAACCCAATTTTATGTGCAGCGGCGGAAGTATTACATTTTCACGGTTCTCTATTAGTGGTTTGCGCTGAACATTCGCTTCTCCAACTACAGGTTTCGTTCGTACCGGCCATTTTTTTTTTATATAATGCTGATCATCAGCGCGGCTATTCCAAAGGCACAGAAAACAGCAATGTCGCGTATAGCCTCCTTGGAGTCCACACAGAATGGCCACAACTTTAAGGTCGGCGCATATTTTCCAATTGTATTTCCTATACTCTATGCATTTCAGCAAAATGTCCATAGTTTCATAGTTCTCCTTTGAATGAACCGCATGAGCAATAGGAACAGATGGCTTTTCATTCCCATTATGTAAGAGAACTGCCTTCAAGCTCTCTTTGTTGCTGTCAATAAACAACCTCCATTCGTTGGGGTTGTGAATTTGGTGAAGCTCTTGGAACAAGCCTGAAATGTCGCTGCAAAAACATATTTGGTCTTTCTTTGTATAAAATTTTGCATACTCCTTGTGACGGTTTCTGTACGCTGATACTTTCACTTCTGAAGCCGCAAATCCACACTGTATCATCCGAGACGCAAAAAGTTCGGATTTCTCCTTAGTGAGACCAAAATCGCGCACCCAATCGTTTAGTTCGGCCTGTGACAGTAATTTTCGCTTTGCACCCGGCTCAAATTCGCTTGCATTTGACTCAGACTCTTCTTCTGACGATTCTGCTTTTTGAAGAGATGCACCAGGGCACACTGGATATGGCACATCATGCGAATGTGGTACTGGAAGCGCAAACGATCCCACTTGAGCGTAGTTCCATTTAAAAAATCTTCCTACCCCACTGTTTGTGGTGAGGCAAAAATAACAGTCTGTGGAATGGCATAGCGGCTTTTTCCACATCATTGGTGTATCGAATTTCATATGGCGGCTAAAATTAAAATAAATTACTATATTCGCTATGTATAATGTGTTTAAATAAAAATTCTTACCTTCCGCCAGCTGCCCAGTTGGTTAAGATTATATAGCAAAGATCACACAGCGACTTAGGTGTCCATGGTTCTGTGTTATTTGGTGAAATACCAAAATAATTCAAATAGTGCAATTGTACTGCTGGAGTAAACTTGTGTGCGTGATTTTTTTTTTATAAACTGGCCACAAACATTGCAGAAATTGTCTGGATCGTTCAAACACTCGAACACACGTAGTCTTTTACTCATTGTCTTCCTTGCGTTTTCTAAATATTAACTTCTTTACACTTTCACAGACAGTTTTGAAATGCAATTGATAACCGTGTCTCCTTATGTTTAAATATGTATGAGCATGTAGTGCTGTAAATAAATTAAAAAAAAATATACGAAGACTACTTTGTTTATTTTAAATTAAGTTCAAATGTATTTATTCGTTTGCGTTGGGTAGGTAAGCTGTGCAAATAATGAAAATCAAAAAATCGTGAAATAGCGGAATTTCGGTCGTTTACCAAAAAAATAATAAGTCGGTCATTTGTCATCAGATTTTGTTAAGTAAGGGCTTATTTTCTTTGGAAAAGTGTCAGCTATACGTAAAAAAATTAAAATCGCTGTTAACATCGCGTTTTACATTTTATATGAATTTTTATATGAATTTTTCAGCCACATTTTTACTAAAAAAACGCAGTTTTTTAACCTTTTTAAGCCGCCAACATCAAAACTACTAACCCGATTTGAAAATTTTCTGAGAATAAGTTGTAGACGGCTCAATTGTCTTTAATTTGAGTAGTAGTAGGATAAAATAGGTCAAAGAAGACTAAAGATATGCTCAAAATAGTAAGTGTACCTCCAAAAATTAAAAAAAAAAAAATAAAAAATTTGTATCTCGCAAACCAATCGACAGAAAAATTTTTAAAATTCATTTTCGTGTTCAGTAGGTCCAAATCCATGAGAAAAAGTATGCTAGAACCAAATAACAAAATGGCTGTTGCCTAGTGTAATCCAGGCATCAAAATATGAAAATATTATAAAAAAAAACAAAAAATTTTGTAAATTAAACGAAAGTTCGATTTACGAAAGTTTTCGTTATTTTGATATTAATTTTATATTTGTATGCATGGATTAGTAAAACAATTTAGTTAAGCGTTTTGCGACTTAAAAATTTCCAACAAGAATTTATATTTATAAAAAAGAAAATTGTCACTTTTACATGGCATTGTCATATGAGACTTAAATTGACTCCTTATGACATGTCAGAGGACGTGTTACTAAACTCTTTTTAAAAACGCAATTCATGGACACGCCAAGTCTGGCCTGTAACATTAATTAATGTAACTAGTACTGAGTTGAGGTATTTTCCTCTTAAAATTGTATTTAATTTCAAAATAATTTTATTTCATTTACTTAAATTTAATTTTCTTTTATATTTCCAGGTAAGCACAATGAATTATTCTACCAATTAATATGTTTTTTTTTATAAATTCAAAGTAAGTTATAAAACAATTTCTTTGTCTA
This sequence comes from Eustalomyia histrio, assembly GCA_949748255.1. Taxonomy (NCBI): domain Eukaryota; kingdom Metazoa; phylum Arthropoda; class Insecta; order Diptera; family Anthomyiidae; genus Eustalomyia; species Eustalomyia histrio. Next base: position 67,907,261 of record OX456524.1, on the reverse strand, counting down.
TATTTTTATATGGTTTTGGAAAAATATATTTTCTTATATCTCATTTTACGAGTATAAAAAAAAACAATAACAAAATTCCTACAATTACAACAAATACTTCATGTTTACAAAGATAAAAGAATATTATTGTGCAGCAAGAACAACAAAAGAATTTAGTATTTTTATACCCTTCACCACAGGTGGAAGGGTATATATAAGTTTGTCATTCCGTTTGTAATTTCTACAATATTGATCTTAGAGCATATAAAGTATATATGTATATTCTGGGACCTTATGAAGAGCGAAGTTGATTTAACGATGTCCGTCTGTCCGTCTGTGTGTTGAAATGGGGTTTCCGAAGAACCCAGACATTATGAGGACTTGATTGTTATTTATTTCTGTTACATGTGATCCATTTCTGTTTGCTATTGAAAATCAGACAGATCGATTAATAAATGGCTGAGGTATTAGCAAAAAACCAGGACTACCTCTAATTTTTTCCGTAAAATCCCTTTGTTTAATATGTATGTAGAATTTTACGCATAACAAACACATCCATTTGTTGAAATTCTTTTCTTTCATCTCCACCTTTTATATACATTTAATATGTCATTTAAATAAAAACCAAACAAATCTCTAATTAACAAAGACTTTTTATATATGTAAGTACCTCTATTAACGATGATTTTGTGTGAGCTTAAATAGCTCAGTTGTCTAGACGCTATGTCACAAATACTTTTTTTTTCTCTAAGGCCGCGGGTTCGAATCCCGGTCAATTCACTTTTTTTTTGTACATTTTTTTTTATTTTCTTAAGACTTTTTATTTTGTTTATTTTTTGTTTTTTTTTTAACATTTAATAATTAATTTATATAAAATTTTATATTAATAATTTAATAATCCATAAATAGGCTAAAAACATCAAAATTTTTATAAAAACCCTCTGATACAAACAAAATACAAACGGTTTTATTTCTATTTTTTGCTCCGATTTAAAATAATTTATAAAAAGATTTTTAAATCATTTTATTTCTTATATATTAAGAAAATTTTATACATATTTTCCCTTTGAGTGCAACTATTTTAGGTCATAACTTATAATAATTTATGAAAAAAAAATTATAAACTATTTTCCTTCAAATTTTTAAAATTAAGCTAAATAAATTAAAAATATTTAAAAAAAAAAGCGAAATAAAATCCCAAATGCAAATTTTCCAGCTAAATCAAATGTTTTTGTAGAAATAAAACACATGCAGTTCTAGTGATTTCTTTAAACGATTTGTTGAAATTATTTTCTTTCACCTCTTCACCTTTTATACACAAATAACAAACACTATTCTAGAGCTGTAATATGACCTATGGATACGTCTTACATATATAGCAAAAGATCGAAAATTTTTAGTATAACATATTTGCTGATAAAACTCGGAAATATCGGTTCAGATACAAAAAAGTTATGCCCAAAACATAAATTAAATACCTATTTTCTGGAACAATAAGTCTTCCCGAGTCCAAGTTTTACACCAAACTAAATGGTTAATTTCCTCTTAAAGGCGTCCGTATAAAAATCTGTCCATTCCATATATGTCCATATATAAACTTCAGTTTTTTCCTAACCAAAGCCGAATTTACTATTAAGGGCCGATAACTTATCTAATAAATAACCAGAGTAAAACGTTAACCTCAGATATTTCCATATAAATTTGTTCTTTATAACTATGGTTAGGCATTAACCCTTGGTCATTCTGTGTTAAGTTACCAGGTCTAAATGGCAATAAAATTTGTGAAATAGGTGACAACAAAAAATGTAAGTTTTGCCCAACGAATTCAATTTCTGAGCTGTTTATTGATTTTCGATTTATACGATTTCCTTCTTGCAACTCGGCCATATGCGGGCGGCCGAACTAACAAAGAAAACACAATAAATTTGAGAAATATGTTGTTTATTTCTCAACATAATCTCGTTTTAGCTCGCTACACATTTCCCAGTGATATTCAATATCTGCGATACTCTGTTTATGTATAGTAAGAACTGTCTAGCTCCTTAAAATAGACATCAACCGCAAATCTTTTACCACCGAGCCATTTTTTTAAGTTCCGAAATAGAAAATAATTCGAGGGAGCTAAATCTGGCGAATAAGGTGCGTGATAAAGAAACTCGAACATTGATTTATTAATTTTGGCCAATTTTTTCTATGTGGCCAACTTTTTTCATGCTTACCAATTCGCTGATGTCGTTAATTTTTGATAGCTCCAAAAAAAAAAAAACCTAAATAACGTGGCGTCTTGAAATTTAAAAGATATGCTTTTTAAGGCTGCCTCTTTTCACCAAAAATTAAAAACTACTGCCGCCATATATTTGTCAGTTCGGCTATTTTTGAGACCGCTCACGTATGTTGTAGTAATATACACTCAGAAAAAAAAGTTAGTAGAAAAATTTGTAAACCATTTTCAACCACACTTTACTATTTTTGTACTGATTTTTAGTAAAAAAATATTATTTAGCAAATCTTTTTGCTATTTACATTCTACAAATTACCGAGTTTTTGAAGAATATTTACAAATATTTGTTGCTAATTTCCGAAATCTTTTAACAAATTTTGCTAAAATTAACAAAAAAAAAAATTACTAATTTTAAAAAGGCGGATATTGAAGGAAATGTTATTTCTAATTAAAATTTACACCTACAAACTTATGTTATGTATGTATATATTGACCTAACAAATTTTTCATACAAAAATGCGTAAACGTTTTATAAAATTAAAACAATAGTTATTGTGTATGAGGAGTTTTACAAATTGAAATATCAATTTAAGAAAATATTCTTTTATGAGTGTTCAGAATTTAAGAAAGATTTCATTTAAAAGTTCTAAGTTTTAATAGAAATGTTTTTAATTTACTTAGTTTTGTGTTATGCAATGCTCTCGGATTATTTTCTGGTCCAAAAGTTCTTTACAATTGAATCACTTTCCTTTTTTTATTCTTGTTACATTCTACGTATTGTCATTAAAAAGTAATTAAAGCTCATACTTTGCAATTGTCAATTACAAATAAAGTTGGGGTTTTGCTGGATTTTATATAGAAATTTTATTTAAAGTTTGCAAAACAAACGTATGGTTTAAATGAAAATTAAATTAAAATCAATATTTACTATGCACAGGCACTGTTGGCGAACATTAGGCATGAGAACAGGCCGTCTTTTAACGGCCGTTATTTATTATTTTACAAAACTTATGTAATATATGTACAAATGAAAGTTAAAAATTTAAAATATTCAGAAATAAATATCTGGTAAAATTTTACTTTAAGTGTTAAAACAACAAATTTTTTCTCATAATTACATTTGCATTTTTATTTTATTGTATTTTTTAAAACAGTACTTAAATGGTCTTTGAAAAGGGCAAATGGAAAGTTAAAATGTTTTACGCAATTTTTTTTTTTTCTTTGTTGATATTCCAAGACTGAACTTTAACTTATTTTTAAGTCTTATTTCATACAGTATTGACAAAAAAAGAAAATTTAAACGGCCATCAAATTTGTCCATACCCAGCAAAAATGAAGCTGCAAAAGAAGCAATAAAAGCATCACTACTATGGCAAAGGCATCACTTCTTTTCTGATGGTTTCATCGATGAATTTAACATTAGCGTGTCATAGGATGGAAGTATTCAAATGTAGCTACTAGCATTACTCATACTTTACTCTAAGGAAGCAATGACGATGCAATGATTAGATATTTTGATGCATGATTGAAAAATGTTCATATACATTGTAGGATTTAAGCTTTGATGAAAATTTATTTCATAAGAATGCAGAAAAATAAGTTTAAAGAGGCGAAATGTATGCATTGATACTCTTTATTAAAACAAATAAATTATTCTGCATTAGTGAAAAAGCATTTTTGAAACATTTTTCAAAAATTTTAATGAATTTTTAGACAAATTTTAAAATATTTTTGGATAATTTAAAAACTGGTTGTACAAATTGGAAACATTTTTAGACAATTTTAAATTATTTTTGAACAATTTTAAATAATTTTTGCACATTTTCAAAACATTTTTAGACAATTTGAAATAATTTTTACACAATTTTAAAATTATTTTGGTAAATTCTGAATTAAAACTGGAAATGATGTAGTGTTAAATAAAATACATAATGCAAAAAAGCACAGATTGCGTTGTCATAAATATTTAAGGCTGAAAAATGCAAATGACATGCCAGCTAGTTTCAATTAAAGGTAAAAAAAATCTCTTTTTCTTAATTTTTTAAAACTTTTATAAAAATTGCAAAACTGCATAAATTCTAACCCTCATGAAATTTTAAACTAAAATATAAAAAATGATTTAATAAAAAAATTAAAAAAGTTCATCAGAACTATTTTCTCAATTTGAATAAATCCTTAAGATTCAAAAAAATATACGATATACTATAACTTATGCTTTGGAAGTAGAAGAGTGATATTTTAAGATATGCATCGGGTTTATATCCAGATCACATGAAGAACACATGAATTGTTTTGGAAGTGTCTTAGAATAACACCAAAAAATCATAAAAGAATGTCAACTGAAGTTTAGGAAGCAATGAAAGAAGTCATATTCACAGAATGACTACCATTTTTTTTGCTGGGTAGTGTATATTAGGTTAACCCATTACCCGCCAGGAATTTTTTTTGTAGATTTTGATGCTGAATTTTCGTGTAGATGTTTGATGAAAGTACCGTGTTAAAATCCAGTAAAAAATAAAATTTTGGTATTTTTCGTTTGTAAAGAGTGGAGGGTTGCTTAAAAACTTTTGGAGCTCTGTCTCCATAATATCGACCTACAACCGAGTCCCAACATGTTCTCTTGTGGCTGAACTGTAACTTTTACGGAATTTGCGTGATGCCATATGCCCGGGAATGGATTATTATCTCCGAATTCCTTACTGGATATTGTTTTTATTTCTGAACTCTCAATTCATTTTATTTTAATACTTTAGTGTTTTTATTTAACCTCCCAGCAAAAAAAAATGGTAGTCATTCTGTGACTATAACTTCTTTCATTGCTTCCTAAACTTCAGTTGACATTCTTTTATGATTTTTTGGGGTTATTCTAAGGCACCTCCAAAACAATTCATGTGTTCATATTTCAAATGCAGTGATCTGGATATAAACCCAATGCAAATCTAAAAAAATCACTTTTGATTACTTCTAAAGCATATGTTATAGTATATCGTATATTTTTTATGTTATAGTATATCGTATATATTTTTGCATTTATTCAAATTGAAAAAATAGTTCTGATGAATTTTTTTTATTTTTTTATTAATTAATTTTTTATATTTTAGTTTAAAATTTCATGAGGGTTAGAATTAATGCAGTTTTGCAATTTTTATAAAAGTTTTGAAAATCAAGAAAAACTGATTTTTTGACCTTTAATTGAAACTAGCTGGCCTGTCATTTGCATTTTTTCAGCCTTAAATATTTATGACGACGCAATCTGTGCATTTTTGCATTATGTGTTTTATTTAACACTATATCATTTCCAGTTTTAATTCAGAATTTATCAAAATAATATTAAAATTGTGTAAAAATTATTTCAAATAGCCCAAAAATGTTTAAAATTTGTGCAAAAATTATTTAAAATTGTTCAAAATTATTTTAAAATTGTCTAAAAATGTTTCCAAATTGTACAACCAGTTTTTAAATATTCAAAAATATTTTAAAATTTGTCTAGAAATTCATTAAAATTTTTGAAAAATGTTTCAAAAATGCTTTTGCAATAATGCAGAATTATTTATTTGTTTTAATAAAGGGTATTTGTATATCAATGCATAAATTTTGCTTTTTTAAACTTATTTTTCTGCATTCTTATGAATTAAATTTTCATCAAAGCTTAAATACTACAAAGTATATGAACATTTTGCACTCATGCATCAGAATACCTAATCATTGTATTATCATTGCTTCCTTAGAGTAAAATATGAGTAATGCTAGAAGCTACATTTGAATACTTTCATCCTATGAAACGCTAATGTTAAATTCATCGATGAAACCATCAGAAAAGAAGTGATGCCTTTGCCATAGTAGTGATGCTTTTATTGCTTCTTTGGCAGCTTCATTTTTGCTGGGCTATTCAGACCCACTGTTGCCCATAGGGAGCATTGCATTTTTGTGATGTAATTTCATACAATCCTAAGATCACCAAGAAATACTACTGTAAAACCCTGATAAGAAGTAGTCCGAAAGACCAGAAAAAATTATCGTTAAGCGAGGTCCGTATTAGCCGGGGTATAATTTGTTTAACAAATTTTAATTATCCACAAAATGTATAAAGTTTCTAAAAACAATGTGCAATTTCTTTTAATCGATTTCGTGAAAAAAATTGTTTTTTTATATATAAAAATTTGTCAAAATACAAAAAAAAAAAAATACAATTATAGAAAATATTTAAAAACTGTTTTAAAACTGGAAAATTATATGATCTTTTGCTTCTAGCACCATCAAAAACAATTCGTTTTTATCGAGTGTTCGTCTTACACGAGTTCGTATTAACAGATATTATTTGTATGAAAATTATTGCCTAATCGTCGTGACCTTCAAATTAGTTCGAATTAAATGAGAATTCGTCTTATGCGAGTTCATCTGTAATGAGTTTTACTGTATAAATAATAAAATATTTGTTGAATTTTTTAGATTTTTATTTGAATTTATAAATAATATTTTGCATTTTTATATACGCATATATATAAAAAAATAATAATGGAGTCTTTTAAAAATTAAATGAATCAATTAAAAATTAATTGAATCAATAAAAAATTATATTATATTATTGAATCAATTAAAAATTAATTGATTCAATAAAAAAATAATTGAATCACTTAAACTAAGTTAATTAAAAATTGTAAAAGAAAAATTTTTCTATGCGCTGGTCACGGAAAAGCATTTTTATGAGTTTTAAAATTTTCCTAAAGTTAAAAAATTTTTCGAATGAAAATTTATCTGAGACCAATCCTATGAAAACATGACGTTTCCATACACTCAGAAAAAAGTTAGTAACAAATTTTTAAACGGTTTTCAATTCCACTTTACTATTTTTGTACTAATTTTTAGTAAAAAAATTATTATTTAGCAAATCTTTATTTTTACAAATTACAGATTACAGAATTTTTACAGAATATTTATAAATTTTTGTTGCAAACTTCAGAAATCATTTTACAAATTTTTAAAAAAGTGGATATTAAAGGAAATGTTATTTCGAATTAAAACACCTACAAACTTGAATTGCCTTGAAATGTTACACAGATAAAACAAAGGGATCGGAAGTAAATATACCGACACATTTCTAAAAATAGGTCAACCACTTAAAATAGCACTTAAAAGTTTTTTTAGTTCTAAAAGTCAGCCCTTAAAACAATTAAAATTTAACCTTTAAAGGAAAAAAAATATTGACTAAAATTTTTTTTCAAAACAGAAATTACCAAATTAAAACAAAATGATAAATTCGTTTGTTTTTTATATTTTTAAGCCTTTGATTTTTTTTTAATTTTGTTTCAAATATTTTTGGAAAAAAATAAATAAAATAAAAAAATTTTGATGCTCGATAAAAAAAAAAAATAAATTTGAAATTTTGTACTAATATTAATAATATTTAGTAAATGTTTTTTGGCTGATTTTAGCAAACAGATTTTAAATTCCTTTTTACAAAAAATTTACTACAAATTTCATTGTACTTCACGTCAGCAGACATGTGTTGCTAATATTAGCTAAAAATAACGCTGGGCTGAAATTAGCAAAATTCCCCGTAATAACAGCAACAATTTCCGTTGACCTTACAGATTTTTTTGGTGAGTGTAGGATTGGGAAATGGATCCCTTGTAACAAATCACAGAACAAAGTGCCGGGTTCGATGAATTTTTGTCAATTTATCCGTAACACAAGTTACTAGTTTAGTTGTGCAAAAAAGAGAGCTTTTAAATGCATTAAAAAAAACTAAGAACTTGACTTGACACACAAAACTAAACAAAAAACCAACATTGTAAACAAATAAACTAAGCAATAAAGCTGTTTGAAAAATCCAACAATACTTATGTAAGTAAGCCCCCTATAAATATGCAACAGTTTTTTTGTCCTTCTGCACTATTAACAGACAGAAGCAAGAGTAGAGGAAACAGTCACATTATGCAACAGGCTAAAAGCAAGAAAAAATTTAAATAACACCAACTAAGCAACCTTTTTCTATTTAACAACAATTTTAATATTTTTCTTTATCATTTTGCAAAAAAAAAAAAAAAAAAATATAGTTGTAGCCATTATTTTCCAAATGAAAAAATGTCAAGAAAACTGACATTGTCATAGAGCGTCATCAACAAATAAAAAAGCAACAGTATCATAACAACAACAACAACCCTGATACCAAGGTTTTTTTTCATTTGTTTTCATCTTGAGGAACAAAATAACAACAAATATAAGGCAAGAGGAAACATTATCAACGCCTACTTACCTCTGTAGCTTAATGCTTATAGTCATCTGACATCATTGTTTTATGCATTCCTTACAAACAAACACACACACACGAAGAACACATTTATTTTTTGCCTTAAAAATCATAATGTTCAATGTTAAGCAAAACCATACAATGCAAAATGTTGTATGGAAACAACTAAAGAGTCCAGATTTTTATCAAAAACCACTAAAACAAAAAGTAAGAGGGGGAGACTTTGTATTATTGTATAACATCCTACACATAAATTTTAATTTCAACTCTCAAGTTCAAGTAAATATTGAAAGCTTTTCTTTACAAAACAAAATAATTAAATAATAAAAAAGCTTTTTAGTAAATTTCCAATATTTCTCCTAATACATAATAATATATTGGATTGTTTATATTCTTTGTGACATGCGCAGAGTAATACTGTATGTTATATTGTTGTAAATGTATTGGTGTTACCGCTAAAATGTCCTTGTATAAGTTCACTTATACTTTTATATAAATCAAAAAGTTTTTCATAGTATATTTGTTGTGTATTTTATATGTGTGTGAGTGAGTCGCCATATACTAAATATATCCTTGTATAGGTAATGGTTTTTTTTTTTTTTTTTTTTTTGGTATTGGTGCATATTTGTAGTAAATCATATGTTGACGTTTGAGGTGTAAGAGTAATAGACGCTAGTGTTGTATGTATGTATGTATTGTAGTTGATATTTCTCTTTAAATGTTTCGTATATTTTCGTAGTGTTTTTACCACCACAATGTTTGTTTATATTTTCTTGAGGCTTTTTGCTATTTAGTTCTTGAACTTGTTTGCTGTTTGATGATTACAAGCTCTTAGATAAATATTTGCATGTTATAGAAATTGTCTAATACTTAATACATTAATGAGAATTAATCATTGTCATTTAAATACACTGATTCCAAATTCTTAAAAAAAAAATTTAATTTGTGTACCCAAACTGCTGTATTAACAGAACTCATCCTTTAAAAAATCCAATGTTGCCTATGGGCAGTGTTACATTTTTGAGATGCATTTAAACACAAAATGGAACAACATATCTCTTTGATTTATAAACTAATATAAAATCCAAGCTTTGCTTTTAGTTGTAAATAATGTTTATAGGAAAAACAATAGATTATTCTTTAACTTTTTACTAGTTTTTATTTTCTTATTTTAAAATTTTTTTTTAAAATATAAATAATCGTTGCACGTAAAGGTTGTTAAGTTGGTTTTGTTACACCTAAAAAAAAAAAAACCAAAAAGATCTTAACTAGAATTTAGAAAAACTAACATAGTATTTTCCCATTTTCGGATGACTTCCGCTTTGTGAGGACACTGCTTTTAACAAGCTTTTTGCAATACATGTTTATTTTTAAATTAAATTTTATTATACTAAATTAATGTATTTAAAATATAAATTAAATATCATTAGCAAAAAGGTAAACAAATTAAAAAAATGTACTGCAGGATATTCTGAAACGTAATAAATTGTAACAAAGTCTGAACATTTTTGTAGGTAATTAAAGGATCTCCTCGAGAGAACTTCAAAAAGCGACGCCCTAAGTGGCACACGGCATCTATAGCTAAGGAACACTGGGGGGACCTTTGTCTTCTTAAATAAACAAATTTAAGAAAATTGTTGCCAAAATACAAAAAAACACAGTTACATTTCTTGTTATTCTTGGAAAATGGAAAAATGTCATAAGTTTATTTTATGGCATTTTTAGCTTAAATTTTAATTGATTTATGAAAATTTTGATTTGTTTTATTATCGACTGAAATAAAAAATTGTTTTATTGCCTTCGATAAACATAGAGTTTAATAGGCATAACGTCAAAATTAAAGGAAACCCATTATGCCGTAATGTATAAAATGTGTTAGCTATATTTTGTATTGTAGTCAGCAAACAAAATTGTTACATAAATTGCTAACAAAATTTTAAAATATATTTTAAGCTAATTTAAGTTCAATATTTATGATTGTAAAGATAAGAAAAGGCCACGTGAGCCATTTTTGACTCGCGCTCACGCACGATCACGAACCAAAAATTACAATCATACACGATCATTTATTTTTTTTTTAATGCAAACTTTAATTTGTTTCCTGAAAGAATATTTTTTTCTTTAAAATTAGGAAAATTAGTTTTTTTTTTTAATTTATTCGATTTTTTTTCTTGCAAAAAAATATTGAAAATAAGTCAAACATTTTCCCACAAAAACTAAATTTTTCCTCTTTTTAAGAAAAATGTACTTGGTTTTTTTTTTTAATTTATCTGAAGAATTTTTTAGGAAAAATTCCCATACCTAAGCTTATTTTTTCTCAAAAATTCGAAAACTTTTACTTGAAAAAATAATATTTTATTAAAATTTTTAAAATTTACCGGAACTGAGTTGTATGAAAATAATTCATTAGTTTCTAAAATCGAATAAATTTTTATTATTACATAGGAAAAAATTTATTACTTTTTGTTTTTAAATGGCTGAACTAATTTTTAGAAAACAATTCTTCAAAATTAGAAAGTGATAGACTTTAAAGTCTGAATTAAGAAATGGCTTTCTAGAATTTAGTTAATTTTACTACTCGCGAAAAAAATATGAACACACATTAGGTTCAAGTACTTCTTATTTTAAATTAGACACATTTTTTGAACTAAATGGTGTTCAATTTTTTTTTTGTCTTAAGCTAACATGTGTAAACATAAAACTAAGATGTTTTTCTTAAATTTTGATAAATTTTTATTTATTATACTTGTTTTTTTTTTCCTAAAATCAAGAAATGTTACTTAGGAAAGATATGATGTATTTCTGGGTATATAAACTATTTCGTTTTTACCTAAACATAGGAATTTTTATTCATTTTGAGAAAATTTTTCCAAGTTTTAATAAAATTTGACTTAAATTCAGGAACATTTTTAAAGTATATTAAAGGAAATTTTGGATTAATTTTTGGTTCGTCTTTTTTTTTGTAAGAAATTTTTAAGTATATATGAGGCTTTCCATATCAACTGGCCCACTACACGAAAAAGCATGCAGTATTTCTTGTCCTATATTAAACGAATGGAAGACTTTTTTAATTTTTCCAAATTGAGTGCGAAGGAAGTTTGGTTAAATACTGACAAATTTAAGATTTTTCCTCTATATTTTCTTGAGTCAATTTAAATGGAATTTAGAAAATGTAAACACATCGAAATTAAAGTTTAACGCTTTATAAATCATATATATTCATGATCATTAAGTTATTCTTAGCCGATTTAGCCATGTCCGTCTGTCTGCCTGCCCATTCAAATAGCGATCGTTTGTTTTTACTCATAACGCCTTTTAGTGAATAATATTTCATATTAACCTCAATTTTTTTCACCTAAAAAATTGTTTTTCATCACAAAAACAAATTTTTTTTTTTTTTACCACAAAAATCTTTTTCACATCGAAAAACGTTTTTCGCCACAAAACAAAACTATTTTTGAGAGGCTTAGAAACAACAGTTTATAAAATTTTTCATTTTAACAAAAACTTATCAAACATTTACAATTCTGATTTTTGAGAAATTTTAATCTGAATTTTGTCCGTAAATGTATCACAAATAGTTTATTTAAGAAATCGAATAAAAGAATTTGCACAATTTTGAAAATTATTTTTAGAGACTTTAAATATTTTGGGTATAATTAAAAATTGTTAAACAAATTTTACCCCGTTGAAAATAAATCTCGTTTATAATCATTTTTATGGAATGCATCTTAACCAGGTTTAACTGTATATTAGCATCACCTTATACAGCGTGGGCACTAATAACTGTCGCACTTTTTTAAAGTACTGCTGTCTGAAATCAAGCATGCACAGACATGCATACTTTATAGTGTGTTCTTCTTATGCTTATTGCGAAATCAATGTGCATTTCTGTCAGTGCGATCAGTTGTTTTTTAAAATTTGTGAACTATGGAAGCGAAAAGAGAGCTTGTACAGAAATTACATTTGGAAGGCCTGGAAACAGGCGAGATTTTTAAGTCCCTGAAACATTTAGGAATCAATCGTAGATTTGTACAACGCACTGTCAAGCGATACAGGGAAACAGGTAGTCTTCAAATATCGCACAAAGGTGGTCGAAAATGCAGTGTGACCACAAGTGGTTTGGTAAAGAAAGTCCGTGAGCGAATAAGGAGAAATTGTGCCGTTTCGGCAAGAAAAATTGCCAGTGATCTTGAAGTTAGCCGCAAAACCATTCGAACAATAATTAAGGACAAGCTTAAGCTTAAAGCTTACAAAAAGAAGAGGATTCATGGCCTAACTGAGCGTCAAAAACAAATGAGAATAGAAAGAAGCACTCTGATCCTCCAGCGACACGCAGGTTGTAATATTGTGTTCTCAGATGAAAAGTTGTTTTTGCTACAACAGAGCCACAACCCACAGAATGATCGCGTTTATGCAAGCAGCATGGCAGATATTCCAGCAGACAAGAAGGCCGTTGAGAGGTACCAAAATACGACATCTGTCATGGTTTGGGGCGCCGTATCTGCAAAAGGCAAACTTCCCCTTCTTTTTATTGAAAAGGGTGTCAAAATCAATGCGCAATATTACTTGAATGAAGTGCTGACCAACCATTTTCTTCCTCACGCATCAATGCTTTTTGGCGATGAACCATTTTGCTTTCACAGGATTCTGCGCCTGCCCACAAAGCTAAAATTGTTCAGAAGTGGTGCAAGGAAAATATTCCATGTTTTATTCCGTTAGATGAATAGCCTCCATCAATCCATTGGACTTCTGTATATGGGGATACATGCTGGACAAACTAAAACACCTAAAAAACATGCGTTTGGATCAGTTTAAGCGCCTTTTAATAAAAATTTGGGACGAAATACCAGACGAAGTAGTCCGTGCCGCCTGTGCTGAGTTTAAAAAGCGTTTGAAGCTAGTAAAAAAAGTAAAGGGTGAGAGATTTGAACTGAATGATTAAAAGTGTAAGAAAATATTCCAAAAAATAAATAAAACAAGATTTCAGCCCAATCATGTTTGTTGTTTTTCTTTAATTTGATGATTTAGGTGCGACAGTTATTAGGGCCCACGCTGTATAATATAACAATAAGTATACGTACAGTGGTACTAATCGAGTATACAAGAAATATTGAAATACATAATACGAATATTTTATCCAAAACAAAGACGAGTAACATGGTAAAACCTTTTGAATCGGTTGAAAAACATCTAAACTTATTTTAGGAAAAAAAATGCCAATTTTTATAATAAAATGTGAACTATTTTCAAGTTTTTTAAATTTTTTTGTTTGTTTTTTTTTTCCATTGTAATCACGTATTTAAAATTACAATATTTCAAAAATTTCAATATATTATAATAAATAAAATATTTATTATATTTTCGAAACTTTTTTGGTTTTAAAATAATATTTTAACATTTTAGTATTTATTTCTACATTTTAAGAATAAGTGAAAATATATTTTTATTAAAAAGAACACAAATTTATTAAAGGTGTTTCTATTAATTGTAATGTTGTTTCTGCTTGATTTTAATTTTTTTGCGTATAGGACAATAAATACTGTAAGTTTAACATTGTTACGTTAAGGCTTGCTTAAGAATCTAAAAGGCTTTCTATTCTGAAAAAAAATATATATTTTTAAAATATTCTTTAAGTTAAGCACTCAGATTTAAAAAAAAAAACTTCATTATGTTGTTCCACAGGAAACATTTTGAAATTTGGTAGTGTTGAAAAGGGATTTTTTTTAATTCTAAAACAAAGTCTAAAAATTAAAATACGAAAAAATAAAGATGTTTAAAATATGTTATAAAAATTAAAATTAAATGATTTGCGATCGAAAGAATCCAAAAGTAGTCCTTAAGTGAGACTATTTAGTTTCAAAAGATTCCTTTAAATTTGCAAATGCCGCTAAATTGAGGCCTCGATTTTGTTTAAACAATTTTTAAAATAACAGTATCCAAGTGTACAGCAATAAAATTAAAAAACTTCCCTAAAGTAGCGGCACAATGTCCATAAAGTTAGGTTTTAAAGATATTACAGTTTTATTTTAAAACTCCCTTAAATTGAGGTCTCAAAAATGCGCTACAATCAATATTGAAAATGTTTTCAAAGAAGCACGATTAAGTTCCCAGCAAAAATGAAGCTGCCAAAGAAGCAATATAAGCATCACTACTATGGCAAAGGCATCACTTCTTTTCTAATGGTTTCATCGATGAATTTAACATTAGCGTGTCATAGGATGGAAGTATTCAAATGTAGCTACTAGCATTAACCATACTTTACTCTAAGAAAGCAATGATAATACAATGATTAGGTATTCTGATGCATGAGTGCAAAATGTTCATATACATTGTAGTATTTAAGCTTTGATGAAAATTTATTTCATAAAAATGCAGAAAAATAAGTTTAAAGAGGCGAAATGTATGCATTGATACTCTTTATTAAAACAAAAAAATTATTCTGCATTAGTGAAAAAGCATTTTTGAAACATTTTTCAAAAATTTTAATGAATTTTTAGACAAATTTTAAAATATTTTTGGATAATTTAAAAACTGGTTGTACAAATTGGAAACATTTTTAGACAATTTTAAAATATTTTTGAACAATTTTAAATAATTTTTGCACAATTTTAAAACATTTTTGGGCAATTTGAAATAATTTTTACACAATTTAAAAATTATTTTGATAAATTCTGAATTAAAACTGGAAATGGTGTAGTGTTAAATATTAAACATAATGCAAAAATGCACAGATTGCGTCCTCATAAATATTTAAGGCTGAAAAAATGCAAATGACAGGCCAGCTAGTTTCAATTAAAAGTTAAACAAAATCTGTTTTTCTTGATTTTTCAAAACTTTTATAAAAATTGCAAAACTGCATAAATTCTAACCCTCATGAAAATTTAAACTAAAATATAAAAAATGATTTAATACAAAAATTAAAAAAGTTCATCAGAACTATTGTCCAATTTGAATAAATGCTTAAGATTCAAAAAATATATACGATATAATATAACTTATGCTTTAGAAGTAATGAAGAGTGATATTTTAAGATATGCATCGGGTTTATATCCAGATCACTGCATTTGAAATATGAACACATGAATTCTTTTGGAAGTGCCTTAGAATAACACCAAAAAATCATAAAAGAATCTCAATTGAAGTTTAGGAAGCAATGAAAGAAGTTATAATCACAGAATGACTACCATTTTTGTTTGCTGGGTTTTAATATCTTCCTAAGGTAATGTCCGATTTAGTTTGAATTTATTTGTTCAAAGAGTAACACAGTTGCCTTTCTAAATCTTCCTTAATTAGAATTTGTATAGAGCACGATTGAACCACTGTTGAGTTTGTAAATGATCCTAAATAAAGACATTTTAAAGTACAACGATTCAATTTAAAATTTAAATATCTTAAAAAAAAAAACACATTTGAGATTTTTAAATTTACCTTATGTTTTAAAAAAGTACTACAATTAAATATTAAATTTTATTTTAATAGAGCTCTAAATAAGTAAAATGTCTCAGTATTGAGATCTATAAAAGTAACACTGTTGTGGTCCCTTAGAGTAAGTACCACAAGTCCACATAGAAAATAGCAATTTAAATTCAAGCAGCAACAACAACAAATTAAGTATAAAAAGCTTTGAAATCAAACTTAAGTTGTTTTATTTTTAATTCAAATATGTTTCTTTTTATTATTAAAATGTGAAAATAAAATGTAAAATTCTGAGATCACATATTAAAATTGGAATATATATGCACATACATGATCATACATGATCATCATGGGCCTGTATATGATTATACATGGGTATAAATGATAATAGTCGTCCATGCATATTTCAGTATATGATCATACATGATCTTATTTATCTTGAATCTGAAATTTGAGGTTATATGGCTGTAGGTGTGCATATATTAGCATATATGAATGATATATGAGCTTAGATAATCATACATATATGAAAATATAACGCCATATACCCTCAAAATTTGGATCCGAAAACATATGGTCATATATGAGATTATGTATGGTCATATATTGAACTATGCATGGACGTATATGATCATGTCTACTTATATATGATCACATACAAGCCCATGTATGATCACATATGCTCATATATATTTTGATATTCACATGTTATATTAATTTTAACATGAAATAGTTTATTTTACCTTAAGTCATATTTATTTTACTACGATTTTTAGTTATAACTGAATCAAATAGTTGATTTAACCATGTTTTTTCTTCTCTGTGTAAATTCTAAAACAGTCCAAAAAATGTTTTGTTTATCAAAGAAGGTCCTATAAAGTGCTATGAATAAATTAATTTTTTTATGTATCTTAAGTAGACACCTGAGCGTATAATTATTATACAGAATGTATTAAATACACATAACTCATACGTAAGCATAGCAGCTCATGATTTCAGTTTATATCATTTGTATAAAATTTCAATACAAGTTGTAGGCGTATGAGTATTATTATAATAATAATGAAATATCGCTTATACACGATTTTTTTCTACTTTTGCAAAACTCTTAGCTTTCATAAATAAAACTTTTCATATATGTATGTGATGTTAATCGAAAACGAACAACTTTTCAATTTAGAATATTTAGTTTCGGGAAAATAATATTGACTTTTAATTATTATAAATATATTGATTTGTATTACACAGAACTTTTAATTTAGGTAATAAAAATTAATTTTTAAAATTTACGTCTTAAATTATTGAGCATTGAAAATTCGATCGTTTTCGATTTTTATCAAATGCCTGATTAATCATAATTTTTTCGATTAGATGATACTAGTAAAAGTATAGAAATATGTTATATTTACAAATTATAATACATACAAAAATTGCTTAACCTTTTTGACACTTGGCCAAGTGTTGAAAAACAACAAAAGAAATAGCATTCTTTGCTGGTTACTATAACAGTTTTTTTTTATTATATTATTAAACAAAAATTCTCTAAATTGTACCTTATTTCTTTTCGCTAAACTTTTATTGTTAACATTGTATAAGTGTTGGTACTAACATACAAAAAAAAAAAATACCTTTACAAGTATACAATAAGCGTAACGGAAATAACACATAAACATTTATGTGTGTATATTTTAGCCTGCTTGTCTGTTTGCTTTTACTGCCATACATTCTTAAAAAAAAAAAAACAAAAACACCCGCGCAGATCACATGCTAAAACTCAAATACCAACAAAGAACAAAAAAACCTCTTACATACAATATTAACATCATCATCATTATGAACACACACACAACCCATCTGTTGTTGGGTATAAAGCTTTTTTTTTAGAACTGTGTGGTTAACTGTTTGTAATAGAAAAAAAGCGCTATATGAGTACAGAATAATGTCTCTAAATTTACACTACACCATTTAAAAGCTAAAAAGAATCAAAGTTGAACTTTCGTAAAGTTAAAAAAATAAATAAAAAAAATAGAATTAACAAAATTTAAAAAATTAAATCCTACTGGAGTAGCTTGACAATAAACACAAAATTGAGTTAAATCCCCCGCTTTTAAAATAAATTATAATTTTTATTCAAAGATTCACAGAAAGCCGAAAAAGTACTGTCTTTAATCGATAATGCTTAAACAGATATTTGGCAAAATTCATATCGGAAAGTCGTTTGATAAATTCATTTCAAGAAGTGATTAGTGGTGTAACTTCTTATTCGTTTTTTATTTATTTTATTTTATTTTTTATAATATTTTCAAAAGAGAAAAGATCGGGTGATTTGGAACATTGTGGGATGAAGTAGAACATAATACAGAACATTAAAAATATTATAAAATTATAAAAAGTCAAATTCTAACCGCAATTTATATTTATTACGCAATAAAAAATAAGATAAATGTGAAAAAAACTAACGAAGGAAAATTTACAAATATAAATATTAAAACAGTTGATTGTTCCTTTTCTAATATATTTTCACGCCATGATGTGTAACCACATTTATACAGTGTACCATTAAAAATGTAAGAAAACTCATTTTTCACTTCAATCCACTTTTATTATATTTACAAATACTTCCCGAATTTAAGCAATGCTCAACTATTTTTCATTAGGAAAATACCAATAAATGAATTTGTAATACAAAAAAAAATGTAAAAGGAAATATATTTTTTGATAAAAAAAAAATATTTTTGTGAAAAAAAAAACATTTTCCCTCAAAACTTTTTAGAATATAAATGGTGTAAATATGAAAAGTTTTAATATTTAAAATGTACAAATTTTGAAAAAAAAAATGTTTGCCCCATCTTCCCCCATACACTTTATATTAGTAGCAAATTATTGTTGCAATTTTAGTTTTTTAAACTGTTGATTTAATTTCTTGTTAAATATATTGAGTCCTTTTTTATAGCAACTCATTATTTTCACAATTACACCAAGAACCGTTATTCAATTACATTTTAAAACTTTTACACAATTACTTAAATTAGTCGCCATATAATTTATTTTGCCAAGTTGTTGCCGTATTAACGATTTATTGCAAACTGAGAGCATATCTTTGAGCACTCGTTTTTCTATGCGATATCGACCTCTTGTAGAAAGTACTAAAACTAAGCAGAATATAATGGTTTTGTCCAGACTTATCTAGAATATATGAAAGGTTCTGGTCTTTGCTATTGTCGAAGTAGCAAGTTTTGAAGAGTTTCCAATTAAATTGATTATATGCTTTAGGGCTGCCTAATGGAGATTTCTATTTTCACGGATAAATGCAAATTGATCAATCGAATAATGAAGTTAAGACATATTTTTGTTAAATTTCAAAAAATAATAATCGTTATAATTTCTAAAAGTAACATCGCCAAGACCTAAATCTTAAAATGAAAAGTATTCCGATTTTTATAAAATTTTGATGTGCAATAAAGATAGAAATCTAAGAACAACCTGTATCTTTCTTGTTTTGCCAACTCGGGTACTAAAGAGATAAAATAGGATGGGGGAAAATCGGCTATTTTTTTTTTTTTTTTGTAATTTTTCTTCTTGCTCAGCGTGTCAAAAGCCTGCGAATTTAAAAATAAACACTGCATAATAATAATATTCTTTAGAAGAAAAAAGTTTTAGCACAGAAATGACGTTTTGTATCAAAAAGTTGCAAAAAAAAGGCTTTGGGAAAATTTTATTAAAATTCTAATCAGTTAGAATATCAAAAACGTAAAATAAAAGAAAACGTTTACCCTTAAATTAAATATGATATAATTGGGCAATTCACAGCTGGTATTGTATTTTGTATGTTGTATTGATATACAATATACAAATACTTTGTTGTTAACAGTCAGTTGTATTTTCATGTTGTAAACCGGCAAATAGCAAAGAAGAAGAATAAAAATATGTATAAATTTATGGAAACAAGAAGAAACAAATAAAAATAAAACGAACAATAAAGGTAAAAGTGAAAAAGACAAACTAATAATTGCTTTATGTGAAAAAAATAACATCGCTTCCAGATTCCAAGCTGTCTTCAATTATAGCGCACTCTATAATTCGGCTTCCAAACAAATCGTCAAGCTCATCGAAGTAGTTGCACATTTTTAATAAAGTACTTAAAACAAAAAAATAGTTTATTGAATGATAAAACTACGAGTATATATGTAAAAAAACTTACTTTTAACAGTTCCGCCATCCATACTACCGGCTCCTGTTGACTCCTCCTATGCTTTAGCTTTGTTGTAGCTTACTCGCATATTTCTGGTTTTTCCTCTAACCTGCGTCCAATCAATTGGTACATTTTTTTCGCTACAGAAGCGCTTGTAATAACTTTGAGCTGTTGGCTTCTGAAATAAAACTCAATATTAGAATACATATTCATTGACACAAACAACAGGCAGTAATACATACCTCGAATTCCCGATTTTCCATTAAAAAGTCAAATAAAGACTTCTTCTGCCACTGACCACTTTCTTGTTGGGTTTATGCGAATGCGTTTTGGTTGAGACTACAAAGATAAAATACATATGAGATATATATAAACGTATATTTTTAAAGAAATAAACTTACCGATGTATTTGTATTATTTGCCATTTTCTAATTTTTATTTTTGATCAACAAATGAATTTTCTTTTTTTGTTCTTTTTATTACAAACTGGCATTCACTTGAGACTGATATGTTATGATACACAATACAACACTTAATAAACACAGCAAATGAAATTGTAAAGTTGTATCAGATTTTTAAGTGTAAATTACCAACAACAATTTTACACTATACAACAAATACAACGATACAATACCCGTTGTGAATTGCCCAAATATATTTGAAAGTTATTGCAGTATTTTGCTCCATACAAAGTGTATCCAAAAAAATGTTTTGAAAACAACAAATTTAAAGAAATCCGAAAAGTACAAAAACAGGTACCAGGATATAGCTTTCAAAAATCCCCTGCTGCTTTAAATGAAAGCGCATAAAAATAAAAATTTCAAAAATGGAACATTGTTTTAATCTTATTTTGACTTATTTAATATTTGAGGTGGCCCAAAACGCGAAACAGTCGATCTCACAATTTTTACTTCTACACTGTTATTCTATACTGTGTTCTATACCGTTATTTCTATACTGAATAAATTTTAAAATTTTTTTAAAAATAAATTACTTTTTACTATGAAATGTTCTAAGTCTTCGTTATATTTAAACTCCTTACCCACATAAATTTCCTGATATGAATTCGTGTATCTCGTCAATATCTCTAACACGTTGCTATTTATGGCAGCTAATTAAATTCAGCGAATTGGATCAAAAATTAAAATTTTTGTTCATAATTTTGTTTATAAAGTGAAATCTGTTTACCATGTTGAGTTTTAATAAATAAAAAGAAAACTTTGATCCAAATAATAAGGATTTTATTCTGAAAGTTTTACCAAAATCCGACCGCTTACTTCTTTTTTTGCCGAGGTCAAAGGTTAAGTTTTTGGATTTATTTTGGAAATTTCCTGAAATGTAAGTTTCTACAGATTTTAATGAAACTTGACTTAAGTACTGTTTGAGGTCTGAAATTGACATTTTTAAAGAACAAAAAATCAATATTAACCTTTAATGCACTTGGGGTAAAAATTACCAAAAAAAAAATCTGCAGAATAAATTTAAAAACCTTTAGTTGGATTTTTTTTTTACTTCACAATTAACATTCAAAGTGCATAAAAAGGATAATTTCTATGTTATTGATATTTCGTATAAGGTTCAATTTAGATTATTCTTTTTAAAAATCCACAAGTAACAGAGATTTGAATTTATTATCAGATCTCGAAAAAGATAAATCTTTATTGGATTAATTCTCGGAACAAAAATAATTATTTTTGTAAATCAGCGAATTGATTCAATATTTTTTAAATCATTTTATTAAATCCGATTTAAAATCATAATTGCATAATCAATTTCATTTAAATCTTTTTTGATTCAATTGAATCAAATCATTTCAAATATAATTCTATTTTAATTCGCGATTTAAAAAAAGATTTGATTTGCGAATTAAAATAACATAAAAAAAATCTCAAAAACTAAGCGAGATAGGGCAAAATATCTCAAGTAGTTTACGAGATATTCGCCATATTGGCCATTTTTTTAAACGGCAGGTATCTCGAATACTAAGCGAGATAGGGTAAAACGGTCATAATTTTTGATCGAAAAGAGTATTAATATACCGACAGAAATTTGTATTATTTATATATTTGTATTTTTATATTATCATATGAATTGATAAAAAAAAATAGTCACCCTTTAGCTGTTTTATAAAAATTCCAAAAAACACTTCAGGCTTAAGATTAAATTAATCGTGATTAAAAAAAAATATTTTAATTCGCGAATTAAATCAAAATCGAAATACAAAATTATTCTTTTTTGATTTTAATTCTTTGATTTAAGATTTAATTATTCAAATTAAATTATTTCCTTTGATTTATAAAAAGAATAATTTAAATCAACTTGATTATTTTAATTAGATAAAGATTTAATCATGGTAGTAAATAATTCAATCAGAAAAATTACTTTGCGAAATTATTCCTTAAAATTTAAATCAAATTTGAAAATTGATTTTAGGAATTATGTTTAGGTGTGTTTATTATAAAGATAGTTTTATTAAACAGTGAATTTTAAAAATTTTAAACATTTTTATATGCACTTGTGGGTCAAAATTTGGATTTATTTCTTTAAAAATATTTTAAGCTTCGAAAATTTTAATATATTTTCTTAAAAAGTCAAAAATATTGAAAAACAAAAAAATAGCTTACTTAAAATGTCACCTTAAAGAAAAACGCTAAATTTCAATTAAAAAAAGTCGCTAAGTGTACATTTTTGTTAAAGAAGTAAAAGAACCAAAAACAATTTTATATTTTTTTAAACCAGCAACAGCATCAACGAAAACGATGTTGTTGCTGATGGTAATGATGATGTTGTTGAATTCATCTTGCTGCTGTAGTGAAAGAGCAAACACAACAAAAATACTCAGTTGGCTAAATTTGTTTCCTTTCAAAACGGCAGCATCATTTTCAGTTTGTTGGCAATATTCGAACGTGGCAGACGCCTTTTTTAAAGTGCGCGCTCTCTTCTTTTATTTTAATTTTAAAATAAAAATAATATTTTTAATATATGTATTTTTTTTCAAACAAATTTTTAAAAACACTCCAGAAAAAATATAAACAAAGTAATGTGAACTTTAAATAAAAAAAAAAATAAAATTATTTTTTTTTTGTTTGAACTATATCTTCTTTAAAATATTTTTTTAACTAAAAAAGATTTTCAACAATTGTTTTTTTTTTTCACATAAATAAAAACATCAAAATTTTATTAAGTTTTTAAAAATAAATTTTTAAAGTAATAATTATTAACTCTTTAAAAATAAATTGTGACAAATTTAATTTTTTATTTTGTGTGCAAATTTTTTTTTAATTAACCAACAAATAACAACAAACAAAAAAAAAACACCATAATAAAAATCAAACAAGTGTACAAGAAGACCAACAACAATAATAATAAAAAAGGCGCTAAAATTAATAGAGAGAAAGTGGACAGTAAAATATATATTTTTGAATACAAAACAAATATTTTAAAATAAAAAAAAACGCGAAATAAAAGTGTCAACGTTTTGTGAAAAGTTTTTGTTTTTGGGTGTGTGTGTGTGTTTTTTTTTTCAAATAAACTCAACAATTGTTTTGTGTCTACATTGACCGTGAATTATTATTTATTTAAAAAAAAAAAGAAAACAAAACATTATTTATTAAAATCATTATAATTGACATTATTTATTATTATTCCAAACAGGAATAAATTAAAGTTTTTTTTCTCAAATTTATTATAAAGAAATTACAATAGATGTCTATTATAAACATAATTTATTGTTATAATTACAATTAAAGAATATAAAATATGTAAACAAAATCAACTCAATATAAAAAAAAAAACTATAAACATTAATCAAAAAAATCAAAAGTTATTTTAAATGTTGTAATTAAAATATTTATCAAAAATTGGAATAATTTTAAAGAAAAAGAAAATATCAAAATTGTTGTCTGCTTTTATTAAAAAAAAACTTTAAAGAGATTATATATTTTTAATAGATTTATGCAAAAATTAAGTAAGTTTCTTTTTTAACAAATTCCCATAAATTCTAAATATTTGCGTTAATTTTTTTTTTTTCACACACATTTAAAGAATTTTGAGTCATTTTTATATATTCCCAGTAGAAATTCTACAATTTAGTTTTAAAATGTTTTACACAGAGGGAAGAAATAAAAATAGTTAAAACAATTTTTATATCACGTTTAAATTTTTTTTTTTTTAACGAAGTAAAATAAATATGAAACCAGTTAAAATTAAGTTTTCTATATTTAAATTAATATGTCAACATTTTACTTTTTGTTTTCTCACATTAAAAATAAATAGAAATATATTTTAATTTAAAATAAAACAAACTTAGTTTAATTTCAAAGCTGTTTCTATTTTTTTTTTTCGTGTCTAGTTTTTGGACTAGTAAATACCAAACTAGATCAATCATTTTGAACCAGTTAGGTTATAGTTTAATACGATCTACGTAGGGAGTTTTCAAATTCTCATTTTGTTAACATTTGTTTAATAATAATAAAATCTGAGTTTGCAAATATACAGCTAAATTTTTTATTATGAATAAAATTAAATTGCAAGTTTGCTGCCACAGTACTGGTGAAAAAAATTCAGTTCAGAACTGGTTCCGTCAGTGCCATTTTAGTAGCAGTGTTGCTCACAAATTTTTTTTTTTTTTTGATCCTTGTAATTTTTAAACTGATTTTACAAGTAATTCCAAAGAGATAATTGTCTTTATCCCTATGACAACTCCATGTTAAACTATACTGTTATTTGTACGGACGGGGCGTTAGAACTCGTATTAATTGTCTGATTGAACTAAACTATTAAATAACTGATACTGTACTGATATTTTTTCCTACTAGGGTTTAAAATATATAATTAATTTTTATTAAGTCTTATCTGTCATTTTATATTTAAATTGGTTTTATTTTCTATTCAACGCTAATCTATATAAAAAAAATTTATTCGGTTTTTTTTTTCTTTCGCATATTTCTTTATGAATATGTGTGATTTAAAAATATAATTGTTTTTTTAAGAATTTTTCTCTTAAGATGATGCGTAAAAAATATAAGAAAATAGGAAACAATATTCCAGACTAACCTTGCAAAAAAAAATCGTTGTCGCCAAAAGAATTTTATTAAAAAAAAAAAATTTATAAATAAATATTTTGAATCATTTTTCGATGCGGGTTAAACTATGATATATATTTCTAAATTTGTCCAAAACGTGACAATTTTGATAAATTTTCGGTTATTGCAAAAAATAAATTTCATTTTATAACTCAATCTAGGTGATAAAAGCCGATAAAAATTAATATTATAAAATTATCTAAAAAAAAACACCATGCTCAAAGAAAATTCATCAAGTGTTTTTTATTTAAATCCGTTTAATGCCTTTTAGGCATATTCTAATGAAATCCTATAAGTTCTTAAACCAAAATCGTAATATATTTTCAAAAACGAAGCATCAAAGTCTTCCAATAATTTTCCATATTTTTATAAATTTATTGATTTTTTTTTTTCATTATAAAAACATAATTTTTTTTTCCTTAAATTTTATAAAATTTCGACTTTGACTTTGATTCTCTCATCTAAACCGTTTCATATGCTTTAGAAGTGCTCAGCGTTGTATGGAATATTTTTAAAATTAATTTTAATAATTTCAATTATGCTAAAAGTCCTTTTAATTTTGGATTTTTAACAAGAGAACATTTAGATGAATCCTTATATGAACTTGGGGTCAAAATTATCCAAATATGTTTAAAACAGGGACCCAAAATAACTGTTATTATTTTTTTAAATATGCAATAGGTTATGGAAAAAATAACTGAAAAAAATTGGTCCTGAAATAATAATTATAAAATAACTAGAAAATTTTAGTCCTGCCATAATCATTATTATTTTTTTGGTCTTTGATAACCATTATGAAATATTTTTATTCTTATTGGTCTTCTACAACCATTATGAAATATTTTTATTTTTTCTGTCTTCTATAACCACGCTACAGTTCGTTACTTTTAATAAAAATTTCTTTGAATACAGAAAGACCGAAGAAAGAGAAATCTTTCATAATGGTTACAGAAAACCACAAAAAATTAAAAACTTTTATAATGGCTATAGAATACCAAAAAAAAAAATATTGATTATTTGTAACTATTATTCAGAGAGTAGGTTTTAAAAACTCGTGATAAATTATTATCTCAGGATTTTTTCAAATATTGGTTATAACAGTTATGTCCCTGGTTTAAAACGTTAAAATACACAATTCTATCAAAATACACTAAAAAGAAAGCAATGTTGCAAATGTTGTATATGTTATTGAAGTCAAAAAAATAAGACACATTTATTTCTTTATCGGCCAAATACCAGTTTTAGAGGTACAGAGTTAGATCAAAAATATATAAATATATATTTTTTTGACCACCTATTTTTGATCATTTACTCAAAATTTGACAGTAGTCTATTAACAGGTGGTACTTGATGGAGGCAGTGTTGCATTTCATATAACTACGAGGGAGGTTCGAAAAGTCACGGACTTATTGATCCGCCCTGGTATTAGTACAGTATTAGTAGCGGCAAGTAAAATATATTTGCTCATGTTCTTAGAATTGAATTTTTTATATGTACACTTTAAATATTTTTTACCTCATAAATATTTTTTAACCTCAAAACTTGTTTTCACCATAATTTTTTTTCAACTTAAAATTTTTTTTACACCACAAACATTTTTTTACACCACAAAATTTGTTTCCACATTCAAAAAAGTTTTTCCCTCAATTTTTTCACCTCCATAATTTCACTTCTAAGATTTTTTATATTATTTATATAATTTTTATAATTCGGCACAGCCGAATTTAAACCTTTTTTTACTTGTTTTGTCTACATTTACACCAACTGTGACAATTAACTTCTATTTACCTAGTTGTTATACTTACTCAAAAAAGTTTTTCCCTCAATTTTTTCACCTCCATAATTTCACTTCTAAGATTTTTTATATTATTATATAATTTATATAATTCGGCACAGCCGAATTTAAACCTTTTTTTACTTGTTTTGTCTGCACTACATTTACACCAACTGCGACATCTACCTCCTATTTACCTAGTTGTTATACTTACTATAAATGTATTGATCAGCACAATTTTGTTAGCAAAATAAATTAGTAAAAAATTGATTCAAAGTTAGTTTATTGCAGAAAAATTATAACTTAAGCTTTTATTAAAAACCCAATTTCAGCATATAAAAATTGTTAAAACTTGATATACAACTCCTTTTAATAATTATCTTATTTCTTTGAGTATCCCTCACTGCGTTTAAAGTTTTAAAGTTAAAACTTTTTTGTCCCCTGCTGATTTTAATTCAACCCCGAGAAATTGACCTTGGTGAGGCATTTGACCCTCGCTAATTTGTTAAGTAATATTTTATATAATGGCTTATATCTTAAAAACGCAAAATGCACAAAATGTTTGTTTCTACGTATATTTGCCCTTAGAGAATATTGACCGGATCCTGAGATTGTCTCAAGACGCTCTAATTTTAACAAATTTTACATCTTAGTATAATAACACATAAAACGTTTTTTTTTTTATTTTTCTTTTAAACAAAAATTAACAAATCTGCTTTTAAGTCAAAAAATACCCGGAATAACTTTCCAGCAAGAACATGGTAATGCCATATCATTAATTTATACATTACTTTGTAATGAGTACTCCTTATATTCAGCATAATTTTCAAAATAAAAATAATGTATTAATAATAATAATAATAATTACCTGTAATAATAATAATAATAAGTTACCTGTAATGGCTTATTTTAATACAAATAATAATGAGTCACTTTTAATAGTTTAAATATCTTTATTTATTAGTGTGTATTTAATTAATTTATGAATTTAAAGGGTTTAATAAAACAAATTATCTCTAAGTAGAAAGGAACTAGTGAAAACTTGTTTAAAGTAGTGTCGAATTTATTTATTTTAACTTATTTGTGTTATGACACATCTTATATAACTTATTTTGGTATTCAGATCACGAATATGACAAACAATTTTAAAATATCTTGGGGAAAAAATTGAGTTTTAACTGTAGTTCCGAAATATTCTTTTCATAAAATTTTTCAAAATTGTAAAGAGATTAAAAATTTTGGAGACCAAATTTGGAATCAGGAGAAAAAATCTATAACAATCAAATCAAATAAAAATTACTTGAATGCGAATATTTATTTATTTATTTATTTATTTATTTATTTATTTATTTATTTATTTATTTATTTATTCATTTTATTTATTAATCATATAATTATAAATTATATGTTAATACCCTAACCGAGCACTAGCAACAAAGGCCTTCGGCTCGTTGTAGCGAAAACAGACCAGAGCCTCTGGTGGGAATTGAACCCACGACCCCCGCACTGATAAGCTAGCACGCTACCAACTAGCCTACCGGGGCGCTCTTGAATGCGAATAAAAAATTTCAAAACTGAGAAAAACTTCCTTTTTTGACCTTTGACGACCATGGAATACATATGTCCCAAATTGTATCAGTATCCTGTAATATATGAAGTGAACCAATTCTAAATATCTCGATGTTTCTTAAAGTTAAAGGAATGGACCATGTCGTACTAATCCCCTGTATTGTCCAATAGGATTAAAAAAAAGTGTACCAAAAATTAATCAAAAATATATATATATTTTTAAAAAATATATGTGGTGATCTTGTTGGCTCTGAGACCATGTCGATCCAAATAATTAGTTTTGTGTGAAAGCAACAACTATCATCTGTCAATACAAATCGGTTAAAGAATAGGACATTTATCAACCACTGGCCGTCAAAGGGTTAATTTATATATTTCCTTTTGTAAGAAAAGCGGATTAGAAATTGGGATTCACAACACTGCATGGCATTACCTTGTCGCTTACTTAAAATTAAATTATGATTGGTTACCAGTAGTTAAAAAATAATGCGTTACTTAATTTCTTACAGAAAAATATAATAATAATTGGTTATTAGTAACCAGTTATTAATATGCCTACGCGTAACTCATTATTCTTTATTTTTTCGTAAGCTTGCACGTAAGCAGAACACCTTACCTTTCGGGACATCCCATATAAAAAAAGTTAGAATTATAATATAAAGGGTAATACGTGAAAATCTTGGAGTTTAGATAACTAGACTAATTATTTGGTGTTTTTGCTGGGTTATGTTAAATTCAGAAATTTTTCTGTCGAACCAACAGACATATTATTTTAAGTGTAGTTATAATCTTTAAATCAAATAAAAAATTATCTGCTATTCTTTAAGATGCCAGATTTTGAGTGAATTATATTTTTCTTTTCACAACTCTTGTTTTTTAGGTCTTCACCTAGTTCTTACCATTTTAGACTTAATTTAATTAAAATTTAATTTTATGTAACATTGTTGGTAGCTACAAGCTTTTTTTCTCATCTTTCAACAAATGTACCTACTAATTTAGTTGATACCACCCCGCACAAACTTATGTTAGTGTTTGAACAGTTAGATTTATAAACTTAATTTTCATTAAGATCTTTTAAGAAATCTATGATAAAGTTTTAATTGTATGTGTGTTTATTTTCGTTTTAATTCTACTTGGCATTTATATTTTGTTTGTGATAGTTACACATACAAACATTGGGGAGGTATTTATGAACAAACAAGTAAAAAAGGATTAAATTTGGCTGTGCCGAATCTTTCAATACCCCTCCACCAATATCCTAAAAAAATGTTCTATACTGTTTTTGATACAAATAATGTAAAATATTTTTGAAGTAAAATTATGGAGGTGAAACAAAATTTTTGAGGTGAAACAATTTTTTGTGTTGAAAAAAATTTTAGTGGTGAAAAAAATTTTTTGAGGTGAAAACAAAATATTATTAATTTCTAAGCGACTGATGAAAAAATATGAGAAAATATATTTTATACCTGTTGCGCTTCTTTGAAATTGTACTAAAATACACCAATTTGTATGGAAAATTTATAGGTATCTTCACATTTTTACTCATAACTTTTTAACCACTGGACCGATTTTGCTCATTTTCAATATCAAACTGCTCAGGATGATGTCCAACATTCCAGGTAAAAATAGGCACCCCCGCTGCGTCTTCGCGTCGTGATCGCCATTTCAACAGACAGACAGATGGACATCGCTAAATCGACTTAAAATTGCATAAGGATCACGAATATACATACTCTATTGGGTCTTAGACCTATATTTCGAGATGTTACAAACGGAATGGAGGGTATAAAAAAAGTAAATGTTTTGTGAATTTGTTTTAACAAATTCGTACAAATCCATAATTATTTTGTAAAATTTATATTGGAATGTTTCCAATCCCACCCTAATAAACACTTTTGCTTTCACGAATAACATACTCTTAAAAGAAGAAAGTTTTAGTTCTATGACTTACATGCCACTAATTCGAAACTTTTGTTGTTAAAAAAATGTTTTCGTTCAACTACTTATAATTTCAAAATTTTCTACAAACTTACCTTAAATGTTTAACAGCAAAATAAAAAAAAATGATTGTCGTTTTTTGTCTATCTTGTTTTACGATTTTTTTTTTGCTTGACTTCAATTTAATTATGTTGCCTTGCACAGAAGGTCTCCTAAGTCAAAACCATCGAATTTAAAAAAAAAATAAATAAATAAATATATGATGGAAGACAAAAATAATGTTTAAGGGACCTGTCTCAGATCTTAGATCTTCTGGGAAATTAAAGGGAATAAAAACGTGGTTCATTTGGGTACACTCATAAAAATACGAATTTTATGTCAAAACTACAAAAGCTTTCGTAAAATCAACGAAAATTTTTGTTATATTGATATTTTTTCGTATTTTTATATATTAATTATTTATTATTAGTTTACTGTTTTGTTTTGGCACTTTTAAGATTTTAGTTTTCTATAAAATTTCTATAAAACAAATAAACTTTCATATGCCGTACATTCCCTCTTTGTGCTTTTTCTTATCAAAGTCTATAATTGTTTAACAATAGGATTTCATTTTGTTTGTTTTTACTCTATTGTATTTCCGTTAATAGCGATTTTTTTTTTGTTCTTTTTAACAAGTTCTGCTGTGCAAAACTTTAGCTTTTGTTTAATTTTCACTCTTATTGTGTTCTTAGTATTAAAGCAAATTGTCTAATTAATTTTAGTGTTTACTTTAGAAATATAGAATAATCCTAGAAAGTCTTTATTTAATATAAAACATGAATAGCAAAAAATACTTAATGCAATATTGATTTAAAAAAAATGATTAATTATTAACTGATAAAAGTCAAAAGGTTTTTATACAGAAATATCTTATAAAAGACAAAGTCCTTAGACTTATTTTTTAGGGACAGCAGCTTTTGGGAGGATATTTACTTTAAAATTTTTTAAACAAATTTTCTTTAAATTTTAATAAAAATTCTAACTAAGTGCTGACTATAATACTGGCCTTTAGCCTCAAATTTAAATGGAAAAAATGTTTCAGAATCTAAGAGTTTTCTTTAAGAAATGCTTCCTAACAATATTTGTCTTAAATAAATGTTTTCCAAGAAGGTTCTTTTATAGTAAAAAAATCTTTGAATTCTAAAAGGTTTTCTATAGTAACATTCTTTAGACTATGAATATTTTTATTTTTTTTAAACACAAGATTTGAAGACTCTTACACTCAGAAAAAAAGTTAGTAGAAAAATTTGTAAACGTTTTTCAATCCCATTTTACTATTTTTGTACTGATTTTTAGGTAAAAAAAAATATATTATTTAGCCAATCTTTTTGCTATTTTCATTTTACAAATTACAGAGTTTTCACTGAATATTTACAAATTTCTGTTGATAATTTCAGAAATCATTGTACAAACTTTTGAAAACCGATT
Source organism: Eustalomyia histrio (assembly GCA_949748255.1). Taxonomy (NCBI): domain Eukaryota; kingdom Metazoa; phylum Arthropoda; class Insecta; order Diptera; family Anthomyiidae; genus Eustalomyia; species Eustalomyia histrio. Next base: position 67,875,368 of record OX456524.1, on the reverse strand, counting down.
TGCTAAAATAAGCAAACAAAAATTACTTATTTTAAAAATGTGGATATTGAAGGAAATGTTATTTCTAGTTAAAACTTACACCTACAAACTTAAATTGCCTTTAAATGTTACATAGATAAAAAAGGGATCGGAAGTGAATATACCGACTCATGTCTGAAAATAGGACATCCACTTAAAATAGCACTAAAAAGTTGTTTTAGTTCTAAAAACCAGCCCTTAAGAACAATTAAAATCTGACCTTAAAAGTAAAAAAAAAAAATGACTAAAATATTTTTCAAAACAGAAATTACCAAATTAAAACAAAATGATAAATTCGTTTGTTTTAATAATAAGATTTTTTTTCAATTTTTTATAAAATATTTTTTGAAAATAAAAAATAAATAGTAAATTTAAAAAAATGTTGATGCTCGATAAAAAAAATAAATTTAAAATTTTGTACTAAATATTAGTAATATTTTTTTTGCCAATTTTAGCAAACAGATTTTACATTTCACTTTACAAAAATGTCTAATACTAATTTCATTGAACTACACGTCACCAGACATGTGTTGCTAAGATTAGCAAAAAAAAAAAAATACCGCTTGGCTCAAATTAGCAAAAATTCTCGTAATAACAGCAAAATTTTCAGTTGCCACTACAGACTTTTTTCGGAAAGTGTAAAAAGTTTCCATAGATTTGGATTTTCTAAAAAAAAAAATATTCACCATAACTTTTATACAAAATTTTAAACAAATATCGCTAATGGTTTACAGAGATCAAATAAAAATTGTTTCTTATGACGGATAAAATTATCTCTAAAATTAAGAGAAAATTTTTCCAGAAAATTGTAGAAAAATTTCCTTTGAATTTTAAAGACTTTCAAAGCATAAAATCCTAACACACAACAAAGATATACTCCCAAGTGATAATTTTGATTTTGCTTAAATTTTAATATGTGAGAGACAAATCTTTTCAAGCCGTATTTTTTTTTTCTTTTCGGTTTAATCTGATGCCTAAGGGAGAGGTAAAAATGTAATTTTTATTGTATGGAAACATGCCAGAAATTCATAAAAGTTAAAGTATAAAGAAAAATCTGCCATAATACCAATGATTTTGCTTCAGAGCTGTCAGCCATTTGAGAATAGCACTTCGGTTAAAGTCGCCTTAAGAACGAAGTAGCATTAATATTGAAAAATATACCCGAGACTGTAGCTTAATTCGTGGGACGTTGAAAAAATATAAATTTTGTAGCTGAAGACTATGCAAAGACCTCTAAAGTTTAAGGATTAAAAAATATCAAAAAATATCTAAGCTCCATGAAGTGAATTTTATTTGATACTTCATTTACCCAGACAGCTTTGATATATATATGACAACTTTTGAAAAAAAAACTTGTTTACTTCCCTATTTTCCAACATGCTTTTTAGAACCGATACATGAGATTGGTCGAAAAGAAAAAATAAGGTTTCGCTATTTTTTCTCCTTTATCACATATAATCCATCATAATTTCAGCGAAATTAAGGTTCCCTTGTAAGAATTTTTTTTGAAAGTGCTACTAATTAATCTGTTGCTTTCTTTGGAAAGGAGATAAAAAGAAGTTGAAAGGTGGTGAAAGATGAAGGGCAAAAATGAAGGGAACTATTACACAGAGAGTTGCGAGTTCGATCCCCAGCGTTATCAACAACAATTTAGACAAATTCTGTGTATGAGTTCTCAATTAATTAAAAAACTTCCTGTTCACTAAATATACATCAGATGGCGCTCAAACAACTGGTCTAAGATTTATCATATCGCGCAATTCTGTGTTGTCATATGTAAAGACCTTTAACTTTCAACTCTCTTTCATCAACTTTCCAAAGAAAACCACACATTAATTAAAAGGAAGAATTATCCGACTGTTGTTTCTCTTAGAAAAAAATCATTAAATCCTTAAACATGCCTGGTTTGAGACTTGCTTGATACTAAGCCAAAGGTTTTCTTAAGAAATCTTGTCTTGACTGAAAACTGCCGGTCGTAAGCCCGAAAAAAGACTGCGACTTTTTGAGGTAAATGAGTTGTCCGCTTCTCAGTAAAATTCGAACCTACAGAAAGCTCCTAAAATCGAAAAGTGTTTTTTAAAAGGTCCTCTTCATCTAAATTTTTTTAAAGGGAAAACTTCCTTAAGATATCTAGTCTAGACTAAGGTCCTCCGGTCGCAAGCCCGGGAAAACGGATATTGTTTGAGGTAAATAAGTGGTATGTTCCTCAGTAAAATTAGAATTGGCTCCAAAAATCGAATAGTGTTTCTACAAAAAGTCCTCTTAAACTAAATTTACTTTAAGGGGAATCTACCTTAGGATCTAAAGATACTGGAAAAAATATACAAAATAGAGTTAGTTTATAGTCTGCGCTTAGTAGGAATTTTTACAAAAATTTAAGTCAAACATCGTACTCAGTGCTAATAATTTAGAATATTTCTGTAAAGAAATATTCTTATTGTAGTTCCAAATAAAAAACTCAACGCCATCTAAAATCTTAAAGGTTTTTCTTTAGAAAAAGTTGTTTTATTGAGTTAGGAATATTCTTGGAATTTTTCGTACAAAATGTTTAATTTTCATGAATAAAAGTCCTCAGCATTGGCATGTTTTTATACCTTCCAAAATATATCTTGAAGGTATATATTAAACCGAAATATAGGTCTAAGTACCCAAAAAGTATACATATTATTGATCCCTATGCAATTATAAGCTGATCTAGTCATGTCCGCCTGTCCGATGAAGTGGCGGTCACGGCGCGATTATTTGGTATTAAAAATGAGCCAAATAGTGTCAGGAATACCTCTAAATTTTCCATACAATTTTTTTTTTTACTTTAAGCCAACGCTTACGGGATGTCCCTACTAATGCAGTCCATTGGATAAATGAAAGAGGGAGTAGTGTTGTGGACACATTTGGCTTAAATTTTTCTATATTGCAGATGGCAGGAACGACTTCTGCGGGAAGTTTGTTCCACATACGATTTGTGCGGCCGATAAAAAACGAATTTTTTCTGCAAAGTGTTGTGCGATCGACTACAAACGGATGTGCTCACTAGATAAAGTATTTCAAATATAAACCCGGTCTCTAGGAATCAGTTCACTTATCTCGGCATAGCACCTCCCTTGATTATATCGATCGATAGAACAGTGTAACACAAACCATATTTTGACAATTTCCCAATGATAAGCGCCAAAGCCCTTTCTCTAAACACGGTACAGAAGCTCCAATATAGACTTTGAGGGCCTTGAGCTTAATTCCATTTTGTATTCTTTAGTACAATTTCATTTTGGCGTCTGGTGAATAAAACCTTTTGTCATATTTTTTTCACTAGATACCTAAAGGTGAATATTATTTAAATTTTATCTTAAATTTTTTTACTTTAAAGTTTTTTTTCACCTCACAAAGATTTTTTAATTTAATTAATTTTTAATTTTTTCTTCATTCAATTGTTTTTATTTTCTGTAACGAAAATACTGTGGAGAGTATAAAAAATAATTCGATAAAGCAGCAATTAATGCTTTTACTTATTTAAACTTAAATTTCCTTAGGAATTGAGAGCTTTTATATAAAAAAATCCTTAGAACCTGGTGGAGAGTAAAGAGTTTTCATAAGAAAAACTCCTTAAAATCTGATTTTTTTATAAGAAAAATTATTATGAATACAATAAAAATTCATAACTTTTATTTGTAGTTTAACTATCATTTAATTATTTATTTATTTTATTTATTAATCATATAATTACAAATTATATGTTAATACCCTAACCGAGCACTAGCAACAAAGGCCTTCGGCTCGTTGTAGCGAAAACAGACCAGAGCCTCTGGTGGGAATTGAACCCACGACCTTGCACTGATGAGCTAGCACGCTACCAACTAGCCTAACGGGGCGCTCGATCATTTAGTTAACCAGCAAAGTTCATTCTAAAGTTATAAAAATAACATTTTATATTAATAAAATACTTATAAACCTTTTTTTGTGTTGTAGTTTTAATATGTTTAGAGTTTTTTTTGTTTGTTTATTATTTCTAGTTTATAGCGGGCTTTTAATCTCCGTATATTTACAAAAACAAAGCAAATTAATGATTTTTAGCTAGGTTGATACATGTATTTTGATCAGGCAAAAGATCACTTCTTAACCCAAAGTTTTAGACAAGCTAGAGCCTCTAAAAGAAGGCAGAGCCTGAACAAAAAACCTATTAAAAACGAATATTTTGCTATATTTCTGTCTTCTTAGCAATCACACATGTGGTTAAGTTAATTTCACGCTGTTGATACTAAAATTAAAAAAGACCAAAAATGTTATATTTATACAGAAAAAAAGATAAATATATTTTTTGGTTATATCCGGGCCCAAGCAATAATTATAATTTTTTTGTTTTGTAGTTTTTATATACTTCAAAGTTTTTTCTTTATTTGTTTATTATTTTATTAATATTTGTCTGCTTAAAGCATAAATTAATTGAATAAAGGTATATGCAAAAAAGAATGTGTTTCGTTGCTTGCATAACAGAGAACTGCAAAATCAACATTTTTCTTGATTTAATCATACACAAAAATTCTTGTTCACTTTTAATAATTCAACAAAATTCACTGTATAATAAAATCAGCATCATGTTACTGAACGCGTAATTGGAATCAGTGTGAATCATCTGTCGTTTATGTTTTATGCAAATGTAATCACTTAACAGTGTTCAGTAACATGATGCTGATTTTATTCTACAGTGAATTTTGTTGAATTATTAAAAGTGAACAAGAATTTTTGTGTATGATTAAATCGTTAGCATAAATATGCCTTAAAATTTTATTTGTCGCAATTAAAATGTTTTCCTAGGAGTATGTATGTAAAGTATGCTTTATATTTTAATTATATATTTTTGACATTTAAATATATGCAAAATTTGATTGTGTTGTTCAATGTTAATTTTATTTGGCAATTTTAAATTTAATCTGGAGCAAGATATTTATATTTTTTCTTTCTTTTTTTTTTTATTCTTAAAGCCTTAAAGTATATTCTGGTATTATTTTTTTAACTTGATTACGTGCTTTCATAAAACCAACCAAAATAAAAAAAACATTGCCTACATTAAGGGGAGGTTACCAAAACAAAAAATTGTTATTCTTAAAGCAAAAATTAATCACGTTTTATTTTTCTGCTAACATTTTCTTAACTTTTTATTTTTTTTTGTGAGGTGGATACAAATTTAAGCCCTGTTGTTATATTTGGGCATTAATTGTAACATCATCATCTTATACAACATTTTGACTACTTTCTTATAACGTTGATATGTTTGTGTGTATATCGTACAAGAGCTTTCCTAACTAAATTGTAGTTAAATAGTTTTGAAATTCTCAGAACAGATAGATATTTCCACATTTACATTTGTGGTTAGTTTATACTGTTGTTTGTTTGTACGGTCTACGGTCAAGTTCAGCACTTGTGCAAAGTTTAAAGCACTTCCTAATTTTGTTCTTCTCTTTTGCTTCCCTTCTTTCATCTGGCAATATTTTTGTCTGTTTTAAAATCTAACGGATATTTAATTTCCCTTCTATTTTCTTACAAATTTGCCACAAGAAATATCATAAAAATTGGTTGTATAAACTTAAGATTTATATTTATGGAAATTTCTGTTTATGACTCAGATTTTAGACACAAAATTTAACAATTTTATGTTTAAATGAATTTTTGTTTGCTTTTTTACTTCTTTGTTTTATGCTTTAAAGGAAAATTTTTAAATATTTTATGTTGTTTTGGTTGTTAAGTTCCTTTACAGTTTATTATGGTTTCCTTTTAAAAATTATGGACTTTTCTACAAAAATTAATTTTGTATACGAGTATTTTAATGTCTGGAAGACATAAAAGTTAAAAAGAAAATGTGTCTCTAAAGCCTTAAAATTTATAGCTAAATGTAGGCTATTGTAAGAAGTAACATATTTTGTATAAATAAAATTTGCAAAGTTATTAAGAAAACATAAAACTGAACTTTTAAAAATACAACTCAGGTTAAAGATGATAGTCTATTATTTTGAAATATTTTATATAACATATTTTTAAATACAATTTTATAAACAATGAAAGCAATTTTAAAGAAACCTTAAAGGGTATTTTTTAGTTAACCCTCTTGTGGCCGAATTTTTAGAAAGAATTCTGTACGAGTTTTATAATTTGATGGAAAAGATTAAATTATTACGGTATAACACAAAAGTCAACAGTTTAGAAGCATAAAAACTTTTAAAAAATTTAAAAATTATAGTAAAGTTTTTGTATTGTTGATCTGCATAAATAATATGCAGATCATAACTTTATAATTATAATAAAATGTTATTAGACATCAGCCTAATGAAGAATGAAAACACATAGTCTTTAAATAACTCAATTAAAAAAATGTGAACTATTTCTCATATGGCTTTTTCCATTTAAATTGTTAGTTAAATAAAATATATTTTCAATTAACACTATGAGATACGAAGAATATTGATGAAGACCGCAGCGGGCCTGAAAATGCATTCCATTAGTCTGGTGTATAATAACTCGTTCTGTGTATTCCCCATGATTACAAAAATTTCGATTTTCTATTTATTAGAAAAGCAAAATTTTCAGGAAAAAGAATATCTCACATTAAAAATTTAAATATTAAACATTACTAAAAGACTTTGACAACACGACACATCACGTGCCCCTTCCTCGGGCCGATTCTTTTATATAAAAGGGACCGGTCAGTTTAACCTGGTCTTGTCAAAGAAGGGGATGAACTGCGCTTGGTGACATATCACAGAGCTGACGCAGAAAAACCTGTCACAGAACTGACGCAAAGAGCATACACTTACCAAAAATAAAGTCTGTAATGGCAACCAAAAATTTTGCTGTTATTACGGGTAGATTTGCTAATTCGAGCCCAGCGGTATTTTTTTTTGCTAATCTTAGCAACACATGTCTGCTGACTTGTAGTACAATGGAATTTGTAAAAAAAAATTAACAGCCACTACTAAATTTTAGGAAACTTTTTGTGAAGTGGAATTTAAAATCGGTTTACTAAAATAAGCAAAAAAAAAAAATTACTAAATATTATTAATATTAGTACAAAATTACAAATTTATTTCTTTTTCTCGAGCAATAACATATTTTATTTAATTTATTTCAAAAAAAAAACATTTTAGACAAATTTAGAAAAAAATCAAGGGCTTAAAAATAGTAAAAATATAAACGAATTTAGAATTTGCTTTTAATTTGCTACTTTCTGTTTTGAAAAATATTTTTGGTAAATTTTTTGACTTTTTAGATAAAATTTTAATTGTTTTAAAGGCTGATTTTTGTACTAAAAAAACTTTTAAGTGCTTTTTAGTGCTTTAACTATTTTTAGACATGAGTCGTTATCTTCACTTCCGATACCTTTTTTAATCTATCTAACATTTTTAGGCAATTTAAGTTTGTATGTGTAATGTTTTAATATTAGAAAGAATATTTCCTTCAATATCCACTTTTTTAAAATTATATTTTTTATTTTGCTAATTTCAGCAAATCGGTTTTTAAAATCTTTTAAAATGATTTCTGAAATTAGCAACAAAAGTTTTAAAATATTCTTTAATTTGGAAAATGTAAATAGCAAAAAGATTTCCTAAAAATAGTTTTTTTTTACTAAAAATTAATACAAAAATAGTAAAGTGGGATTGAAAACCGTTTACAAATTTTTTTACTAACCTTTTGTTTCTGAGTCTAAAAATTAATTTTTACTCAAGTAAAAAAGTATGAACTGAAAAAAATCTATTGTGAGTCAGTAGGCCTCGATCACTTAACGTTATGCTTGGTTTTCCCTATAATGTTAAATATATATGTATATATAGAAATTCTGTATTATCGTCCAATAAGCACTAGATGGACCAATTCTATATATATATCTGGAAAAAAATACGAAATTATTGTCATATCAACGAAAACTTTAGTGAAATGAAACATTTTTCATTTATTTTACAAATATTTTTGTTATTTTTTGTATTTTTATGCATGGATTATTATCAGAATAGTACGACTGATAAATGAACTTCCCCTTTAATGCGTTGCGCGATTCACTTGACAGATGAGCGAGTATTTCGAATTTAAACCCGGTCTCTAGGGCACAGTACACTTATCCTGATAGAACACTTTGCTTGGTTATATCGATACAATAAAGATACACCACGCATATTCCCACAACACTCCAATAAATCAAAAAAGTTAGTCTCAGGACCCTTCCCGTAATGAAAATTTTCGTTCATTTGATACAGTGTTGATTTATATGATTGAAACATTTTTATTACCTATTTTAAACTAATCGGTGTAGTAGTTCTTAGTTTACTTTTATTCCAAAAACCCCACTGTGCGTGTAAAAATTTTCATTCACTTAAGAGAAAAATTCATTTATTTATAAATCTATTTTTTTTTTAGAAAAAATCCTAAAATAATTAAAAAACACTCAACATTTAAATATATATAATTGTTATCACATATAAACAAATAAAAAATATATTTTAAATAAACTCAAAAAAAAAAAACAAATTTAAAAAAAACTCCAACTAGATTTCATTGTATGTACAAATATAACGATAAATAATTAAAAAAAAAATTGCAACTAAAGTGCTTCTATAAAAACAAATCTAAATAAACTTAAAAACTATATAAAAATCATACTAAATATTAACTGTTAACAGATTTAACAAAACTATAATAAAAAAAAATACAGAAAAAAAATACAAGCTTTTTTCGATGGTAGAAAATATATTTGCGTTAAACAATTTAATATGATTGCGGTTATGCATATAAAAAAACAAAACTATGTTTTAAACAAATACTACATTTAAATCCTATTTAAACAAATTAAATAAATATTTACTAATTAAAAAACCTACAAATTATAATAAAACAAAATACCAATAAGCTTCCACATAAAATTAAACTACAAATATTAAAGACAACAACAACAAACAAAAAAAAAAACATTTTAAAGTTAACTATTTTAAGTAAATATTTTAACAAACAAAAATCGTAATTTAAAAAGAACTAAATAACTATTTTTTGTGATTTTAAAAAAACTTTAAAAATAAATATATATATATATTTCAATCAAAATATTTTATTAATTAAAATTAGAAAATATTTAAAATAAATGTTACAATATCAGCAAAACAAACAATATCCACAATTGTTAACAAAACAACAGCAACAACATCAGCAGCAGCAGCAACAACAAAAAGTTCCCTTATTAAAAGTTTACTATTTACGTTTAAATCCCAAAGAAGACGGCTCAAAAGCCGCCAACTGTTTATTTGATAACAATAATTCCAATACGAATATCAACAAAATGAAAACCTTAGCACCCAACATACGCCGGCGACGTCGTTGTGAAAGACATCATTTGGAATTATATCATGGTGGTGATCATAAGGCCTCCACATCATCGTCATCACCTACAACCGATTATCCACCAAAATCAAAATCTGCATCAACATCGCCGATAAGTGATATGGGTATACCGGCGCCACCTATAACTCCACCACCTGCATTTTTATCTGAAGGTTATAGAAGATCGACTACCCCTTGTAAAAGTGCAGCAGTTAAACGTTGTTTGGGTAAGAAGTTTGAGAATGTTAAAAACAGTTTATGAGATGCCACAGAACCATATATGACACATGCCACAGAACCATATATGACATGTCACAGAACCATATATATATAAGGGTTTACCAAGTACTTTTCAGAAGACACAACAAAAGTTTTAATTTTTTTTTAATTTTTAAAAAAATATCGGAGCCCACGTAAAAATTGAAATACATAAAAACATACAGGATCATACATGAGCTTGTCTATGATCATACATGGGCATATATGGTCATATATGTCCATACATTGTTCTATATATGACCATACATTATCTCATATGTGACCATATGTCCTCGGATTCGAAATTTGTGGTCATGTATGATCATATATGACCATATATGGCCATACAACTTCAAATTTCGGTTCTGAAAATATATGGTCATATATAAGATCATGTATGGTCATATATTGAGCCATTTGTGGACGTATGTATGATCATATACAAGCCCATATATTATCATATTAAGGGTGTCTCAAGAAGAACGCAATTTTTAAATTTTAAATAAAACACAAATATTTAAAAAAAAAAAATCGTGAAACTTTATTATATCGTAAAGTAGACAGAATGAGGTTATGTATGGAACAATATATCGTGCAGATGGCCGCCGCGGCTTTGCTGGCATGCACGCGATCTTTTAATGAAATTTTCAATGACCGTTTTGCATGAATGCTGCGGTATTTCATTAATGCAGCGTCCAATTTCCTCTTTTAAGGCTTGAGTCGTCGTCGGCATATTCGCGTAAACCATCGACTTCAAAAAACCCCAAAGAAAAAAATCTAATGGTGTTAAATCGCACGATCTAGGCGGCCAATTCTGATCTCCAAAACGCGAAATAACACGACCGGGAAATGACTGATGCAGCAATTGAATTGTTTCTCTGGCTGTATGACATGTGGCGCCGTCTTGTTGGAACCACATGTCCTCCACATTCATTTCTTCAATTCTAGGCAAGAAAAAACTGGTTATCATTTCACGATACCGAACACCATTGACTAATTGCGCTTGACCTGCCTCATTTTTATAACAAAAAGGTCCAATGATTCCTCCAGCCCAAAAACCACACCACACAGTGACACGTTGAGGATGCATTTGCTTCTCGTGAATCACTCGAGGATTTTCCTCACCCCAAATGCGACAATTCTGCCTATTGACGAAGCCATCAAGATGAAAATGGGCCTCGTCACTGAAGATGATTTTATCGGCAAAATCAGCATTTTCATGTTGTCTCTCCAATACCCAATTAACGAACTCCCTTCGCTGTCCATGGTCAGCTGGCTTCAGTTCCTGAGTCAATTGAACTTTGTATGCATGAAGATGCAAATCTTTCGTCAAAATTCGCTGCAAAGTGGATTTGGAGACACCAATTTGCTGAGCTCGGTGTCGAATTGAGGTGGATGGAGTTTGAGCGACATCATCACGTACAGCTGCGACATTTTCGGTCGATCGACCTGGTCGATGGCGCGTTGTTGTCTTTACATCACTAACAGACCCAGTTTCGGCAAATTTATCCATTAATCTCTTTACAGTTGACTCTTTTGGAGCATTATTGTGACCCCAAATTGATCGCAATTTGCGAACTGTAGCCGCAAAACTTTCACCATTTTGGTAAAACAATTTCACAATGAGAATGCGTTGTTCATTCGTGTAGCGCTCCATTTTTACTAACCTCGTACCTTCTACTAGCAAACAATAACAATTGTTCAAATGTCAAACAATGACACTTCTTCTTGGGACACCCTTTATGTTCAAATATATTTAGATTTTTTGATGGGAGCCGAAATTTAAGGATATATGATCGTATATGGTCATATATATGCTAACATATGTGATTCATATATACTCATATATGAGCATATATGGTCATATATCCTCAAAATTTCAGGTCCGAAGAAATGTAATAATATATGAAATCATGTATGGTCATGTGTAATCATGTATGCTTATATATTACTGTATATTTCGACTTTCACATGAGTAGTTATTTTTTCGTCTAAACTTTGGTATATTTTACAAAATTGAATTTAGACAAGAATTACCTAATATTACGAAACTAACGACAAATTTTTTTATATTTTAATTTTGTTGTTTTTATACTACCTAACAAAATTGAATTTAGTCAAGAATTGCCTAATATTACTAAACTAACGAACATTTTTTATATTTTAATCTTGTTGTTTTTATTTTAACTATAAAATATTTATTTTAAAAATAATCTATTAAATATAATGTAATCTCTGAAATGTAAACCAAAACTTTTTTTTATAGTCTATTTTTAAAAAAATTCTTTGTATTACAATAAAAAATACCTAAAATAATGGAATTTAATACAGTAAATTAAAAATTACGTAAAAAGTTTCGTATAATTTAAGAAAGTTTTTAGTTATGTAAAATAATGAATTATTATTTTTTCAGTGCATAAATTACAAAAGTATGTGAAAAAGTTTTATTTTTCTGCTTTCCGCGAATTTCCCGTGCATAAAAAATAGAATTACTGCAATAACTTGTTCCCTCCGATGCAAAAAAGATTACAATAAACTGTTTCATTTTTACGGTCACCACGGGGATGAATAAGACAAAGTAGGGGGGAAATGAAATTGAGCATTTTTAAATAATTTTTATGCAATTTTCGTATTTCAAAATAAAAACTACACAGCGAAAATGTATTTCTCAAAAGTGTTTTAAAAAGTTAGGGTAGTTTCAGTCCCTACTTTTATGAATTTGTCAAGTTTTTTCAAAATCGGGGAAAATTAAAAATAGAAAATATACATTTACGTTAAAATAAAATATGAAATAATTCTTCACAGAAATATCAAAAAAAAAAAAAAAAACAATCTATTAAAAAAACAACTTTAAATAAATTAACCCTCTTATGGCCAAGACCACTACAATCTGGTCTTCAAATCATTTTTCTGCAAAGACCACTTTTTGCTCGAAAATGATGTAGAGTCAATGCCATTATATTTTATGTCAGGGCAAGGAACCTCATGTAATAAAATCGTGTTTTATGTACATAAAGTATGTACTTAAATATTTTCAATTGAACTTTAGTAGTTTAAACACAAGAATTGCCAGTTTATTCTCGTCGAAATGTGAGAACATAATTGTATTTTTTTTTTGTCATTTTCGTTCATGTGAAAAAATATAAGAGATAAATATTTATAAATTTGAAAAAAAAAAAATTTTAAAAGATTTAAATAGTTTGAAAATTCTACTTTAGTGAATTTTTAATTAATTTTTCAAGCTAACAGCAAATTTATAACTTCATGAAATTCCTTGCCTTGCTTATTACATTTGATCTGTTACATTTTATTTTATTTTTATGCATAGCCTAAAGTTATGCTTTAGATTTCATATAAATCATATAAAATTGTATAACATATTTTATACAATTATTAATATTAACAATATAAATAACAAACCTTTACATTTCCACTACTTTTTAATTTTTATATTTAAAGAAAAACAATGTATGAATTTTGATGTCAAGCCTTAAAGTATGCTAGGAAATAAATAACTGAATTTTTAATAATATATGCTATGGAATGTTAATAATGGCTTACCACAGTTTTCCATTCCTGTCAAAAAGAATAAATACATATTTTTCTACCTACGCCTGAAGTTATGCTACATTACATTATAATTTTTTTGACATTTTACACAAAATTGTTGATGTTCTCTTGCCATAAATTTCATCTTTTTGGTTTTTAATTTAATTTATTTATCAATAACATTGACATATTTACTTTTGTTTTTATTTCAAAGAATATACAAAAGCCTGAGTTTATGCAATAAATATTTTGTATACGTATTTTGTAGAAAACGTATACAGCCCATACTTGTGTAACATGGTTTAAACTGCTTTCATCTTTAGTGAGTTTGAAAAAAAAAATCATTTTTGTTATAGATCACTGCAGTTCTTGACAATTTATTGTTATTTATATATTTTTTACAAAAGCTTTATGGAATCGCATATTTTGTTTAATAAATTCAATGCATCACAATTTTGTTTGTACTTTTTAATAAATAAAAAAATTTTGCGAATATATCGATAAAGTTTGTGTGTATTTGTTTTGGTTGCCTAAAGATATGCAATTTATTTTTATATTTTTATTATTTTTTTTTTTTTTAATTATGAACTATGTATATAAAAAAATATATTTTTTTTATATATTTTTTCCCCGTTTCATCAATTTATGAAAAATATTTTCAAAATAAAAATGTTTTTTTTCATTAAAGCCAAAGATGGTTTAAGACTTAAATTGTAATTTAGTTTAGGTATCCCAAAAGTATGCTTTATTTGTAATATTGTCATGTTTAATTTACTCACGTTTAGTATAAAAGTAAACAGCTTTAAACAAATCAATATTTAAATTCTTTTTTTCTTTGTATTGTATTTCTACACTTGAAGAAAAAGCTCCATGAAAAACTTCATCAATATGAAGAAGTTTCATCAAGAAGTTTTAGGAATATTTTGGAAGCAGTTTTTTCATATATATGAAGAAGTTTTAGCATAGTTATAAAAAAATTTCATCATATTTATGAAGGAATTTTATTAATATGGATGTAGTCAAAATTTCGTAAATTTAAAACATTAACTTGATAAAATAGAACAAAATGTTTAAAAAAATATATTTACTCCCGGGCATATATTATTAATTAAAGCAAAGGTAGTTCAAACTCTACTTTTATGATGACTTACTATTGTTGCTGTAGGACTCACACAGTCAATCCCCTAATTTCGCAATTTTCTTGAAACGAAAATTGCCATAACTTCATACATGATTATATATGGGCTTATATGGTCATATACGTCCATGCATGGTTCAATATATGATCTTAAATTATCTCATATATTACCATATATCTTTGTATCCAAATATTGAGGGTATGTGGATGTATTATATATGATCATATATGCTTATATGTTCATGCATGCTCATATGTTCATGTATGCTTATATATAATCATATATAAGCCACATATTTTCGGATCCGAAAATATGTGGTCACATATGATACCATGTATGATCATATATTGAACCATGCATATACTTATATGACCACGTTTACACATCTATAATCATATACGAGCGCATATAAGATCATGTATGTTCATATATATTTCAATTTTTACATGGGTATGTTAATTTATTTCACTGTCACACTCACCAAAAAAAGTCTGTAATGGCAACTGAAAATTTCGCTGTTATTACGGGAAATTTTGCTAATTTGAGCCCAGTGGTATTTTTTGCTAATCTTAGCAACACTTGTCTGCTGGCGTGTAGTACAATAAAATTAGTAGCCGCTACTAGATTGTTTACAAAAAATATTTTATACAATTTAAAAAGAAAATAAAGGGCTTAAAAATCTTAAAAATTGTTAAAACATAAACGAATTAATCATTTTGTTTTTATTTGGAAAAATATTTAAGTCAATATTTTTTACTTTTATGGTCAAATTTTAATTGTTTTTAGGGCTGATTTTTAGAACTTAAAAAACTTTTAAGTGCTATTTTAAGTGGATGTCATATTTTCAGGAATGAGCCGGTATATTCACTTCCGTTCCCTTTTTTAATGTATGTAACATTTTAAGGAAATTTGAGTTTGTAGGTGCAAGTTTTAATTAGAAATAACGTTTCCTCCAATATCCAATTTTTTAAAATTAGTAAACTCTTTTGCTTATTTTAGCAAATTTGTTTGGAAAAATTTGTTAAATGATTTCTGAAATTAGCAACAAAAATTTTTAAATATTCTGTAAAAGCTCTGTAATTTGTAAAATGTAAATAGCAAAAAGATTTACTTAAAATAATTTTTTTACTAAAAATCAGTACAAAAATAGTAAAGTGGGATTAAAACCCGTTTACAAATTTTTCTACTAACTTTTTTTTTTGAGTGCAGTAATATTTATAGCAGAAACAGGAACTATTTGATTATTGAATTTAATGATTCGTCTTCAACCTTTACTGTACTATATCGTCTAAATGAAATAAATATTTTGATAACCCTTAAATCATGAAATTTTATGAAATATCATAAAAGTATTAATGTTTATGAAAATTTCTTAAAAATTAAAAAGAATTGATGATAAACGATTAAAGAAACAATTTCATCAATATGATGAATTTTTTTCGCCCTGAGTTTATAAAAGAAATTTTTTATAAAACTAACAAGAATCCTCTTCTTATTGGCGAAATATTTAAAATTAAACTTATAAAAGTGGAAATTGATACCAAATATTTTATAATTTATTTTTCAATTAAAAATTTTTAATTGCCTAAATTTGTATACAAACAATACTTCCTCTCTAGTTATAAATTTCTTTAGAACCAACTTTGTTTTTATTTTGGTAAATAACAGGGCAACACAAAAAAAATCTATCTTAACCACATACAATTTTATGCAATCCAAATCAATGTTATTTTAATACTTTACCCAATATATTTATCGGAATAAAGTTTTTGTTGTAGTTATTATTATTCTTGTTGGTTCTAATTTGTTGTAGTTTATATAAAAGTTTTAGGTTTCTTTTTTTTTGGTTGTTTTTGCATCAATAAAATTGGATTATACGTTAGGCGGCATACAATTTTGGACAATTTTTGAAATAATTTGTTTAGCTTGATAGAGTGAAATAACACTTTCTCAAATTTGTTATGGTGTGTTGTATTGGCATAGTTAAGTTGATGGTATTTGCGGTTGGTATTTGTACATAGAAAGTTTTTTGAAAAATGTTTACAAAATTTTATATTTACCTAAAAGTAGGCAATGCAATTTGTATAATAATTAACAACAAAACTAGGCAAGAATTTTTGAAAATGTTGATGAAAAATTGTTTAAATAATTTTAATATAAATAATGGCTTTTCAGGATTCATAATTTTTATAAATTGTTTATTCTACATTTTTTTTTTTTTGTTGTAAAATTAAAAAAAAAAAATTTCTGCTTTGGTGAGTTTTGTATTTTCCTTCAAATAGTTTTTCATGCTTTTTTCCATTCAATCTTCTTAACAAAAACCAATTAAGTGCACCATACAAGTATTGTATGCTACAACTTTTAAAAGACTTAAAAAGTTTCCAGCAAATCCCATATAATAAATACTTGTTATAAAAAAATATGCTTCATTTGCAGTGTTTTTAAGTATATTTTAAATTCATTATTGTATGTTTGCAAAAATTATTCATTATAAAAGAAAAAAAAATTGAGCATTGTGTGCCTTAATATATATAATGAATTGCAAGGAATATTTTAAGGCTTAAAAACTTATACAGGCAAAAAATACTTATAAATAAATGTTGCATACTTTTGGGATATCTTATTTTTATTATATTTCCAAACCAAATATATTTAAATTGATAACAAAAAAAAAATATGACAAAATCACACATTTATTTTGATTTATAAATGTTGACATAAAATATTTGTGAAAAAAATATACATGACATAGAAAATTATTTATGACACCTATTGCATACAATTAGGCAGCATAGAAAATAGAATGTGTGTATGGACATTATTTATGACAACTATTGCATACAACTACGCAGCATAGGCAACAGAAACATATTTAAATTGTAAGGAGAAATTTTTTGTTACTAATAAGTTGTAATGAATGAAAGCTTTAATTTTCAATAATGTTTATGTGGGAATACTTATAAATACAAATCGCACTCTCTAATTAATTTCTATTGAAGTTTAAATAAATTATAATAGGAAACTGTACTTCTACTATAAATTGTGTAAATTAACTATGTTTGTGTGTAAGCGAAAAAATACACATATGTGTAAGATAGTACACATATAATTTTACATTAAAATTAATAGATATCTTATAATGAAGTAAATTTACACATAAAGTGACTAAAAATGCGTTTTAAATGAGTAAAAATCCTCCAAAAATACATATGCTTACTAACGCAACGTTGAAAGTTAAACAGCACAAAAACATTTTTTCATAAAACAATGTCCTTGATAAGGATTTAATTCTTTGGTATTTATATTTATATTTATATTTATTTGACTGGCGGCCTTGAAAATATTTCGAAACAATTTGGATGAATTGTATTTGAAAATTCAATTTGGTTTCTTTTTAAATGCAATTTCTTAAAAATCACATTTTGATGGAAAAAAGTTCACTGATGATATCTACATCTCTGACAAAAATTTCAAAGAGAAAAAATTTATTTTACTACTTTTTTTTAATATTTGTTATTTCTTTATCAACCATAAGATTTATATTTGAATGCAATATCCCCTATCAACCACATTAAGGTTGTCGACTTATTAAAAAATATACTGTTACTAAATATATTAAACAAAGTTGTCCATAACCGAGCCATTGGGGCCTTATGTGGTTAATTAAAGCTACTTTCTAATTTTAAGTGTTTTGTTGTTATTAATTGTTACATAATGAAAAAATCGTTTATAAATATGTTGAAACTGTAATAAATTTGCAAATTATATCTTATTTTTTTTACCTAAAATACCCTCTATCAGCCAAAAAATATTTTAATTTTTTTTCAATTGCAATACCCTCTATCAACCTTGGCACCTCGAATAACATAAAATATAGTATTTTTATACAAAGGTTTCATTAGTCAAATTTAACAGGTATTGCAGAAGATAGATTAATTTCAACTTCATAGAGACTATTGAATATAAGCACTCGACATATCACACATATTGCTCTTATTATCACAATTTTGCAAACAAAAAATAATAGTTTTTTTTATATTTATTTTCCTTTATTCGATCTTCAATATTATATTATATTATTCTTTTAAATCGAGTCTAAGATCTTTTTACAAAAAATAATGATTATTTATTATTTTCTTCCAATATTTCGTCCCCACATTGGGTGACTTCTTTTTTTCATTTTAAATATTTATAAAAACATTTTCGTTTCCTTATCTTTTTTAAATTTAAAATATTTTTGTTTCATATGATATTTCAAATATTGTCAAAAAGTATTTTTATGATAAATTGTGATAAAGAGCAAAAAAGGCGGGAAATCATAAAAATACTTTTTGACAATATTTTTAGTATCATATGAAACAAAAACATTTTAAATTTAAAAAGATAAGGAAATAAAAATGTTTTTATAAATATTTAAAATGAAAATATTACATAGAACAAAAAAAGAAGTCACCCAATGTGGGGACGAAATATTGGAAGAAAATAATAAATAATCATTATTTTTTGTAAAAAGATCTTAGACTCGATTTAAAAGAATAATATAATATAATAGTTTTTTTTAATATTTTTCCATTTTGTAGCGTCAAAATATTTATTACTCTTATTAGTAATTTTCCAAAATTTGTGTGTAAAATATTAATGTCATAAAAAGATACTAATTCAGAACTTAACTGTAAACACATTATGTCTAAAAATACTTTGTAGGTGTGAATTATTGTGTATGAAAATACGTACAAAATAGTTTTACGCATTTTGGTGTTTATAAAGGGTGTCCCAAGAAGAACGCAATTTTTAAATTTTAAATAAAACACAGATATTTAAAAAAAAAATCGTGAAACTTTATTATATCGTAAAGTAGACAGAATGAGGTTATGTATGGAACAATATATCGTGCAGACGGCCTGCCGCGGCTTTGCTGGCATGCACGCGATCTTTTAATGAAATTTTCAATGACCGTTTTGCATGAATGCTGCGGTATTTCATTAATGCAGCGTCCAATTTCCTCTTTTAAGGCTTGAGTCGTCGTCGGCTTATTCGCGTAAACCATCGACTTCAAAAAACCCCAAAGAAAAAAATCTAATGGTGTTAAATCGCACGATCTTGGCGGCCAATTCTGATCTCCAAAACGCGAAATAACACGAGCGGGAAATGACTGATGCAGCAATTGAATTGTTTCTCTGGCTGTATGACATGTGGCGCCGTCTTGTTGGAACCACATCCCTCCACATTCATTTCTTCAATTCTAGGCAAGAAAAAACTGGTTATCATTTCACGATACCGAACACCATTGACTGTTTGCGCTTGACCTGCCTCATTTTCATAAAAAAAGGCCCAATGATTCCTCCAGCCCAAAAACCACACCACACAGTGACACGTTGAGGATGCATTTGCTTCTCGTGAATCACTCGAGGATTTTCCTCACCCCAAATGCGACAATTCTGCCTATTGACGAAGCCATCAAGATGAATATGGGCCTCGTCACTGAAGATGATTTTATCGGCAAAATCAGCATTTTCTCTCCAATACCCAATTAACGAACTCCCTTCGCTGTCCATGGTCAGCTGGCGTCAGTTCCTGTGTCAATTGAACTTTGTATGCATGAAGATGCAAATCTTTCGTCAAAATTCGCTGCAAAGTGGATTTGGAGACACCAATTTGCTGAGCTTGGTGTCGAATTGAGGTAGATGGAGTTTGAGCGACATCATCACGTACAGCTGCGACATTTTCGGTCGATCGACCTGGTCGATGGCGCGTTGTTGTCTTTACATCACTATCAGACCCAGTTTCGGCAAATTTATCCATTAATCTCTTTACAGTTGACTCTTTTGGAGCGTTATTGTGACCCCAAATTGATCGCAATTTGCGAACTGTAGCCGCAAAACTTTCACCATTTTGGTAAAACAATTTCACAATGAGAATGCGTTGTTCATTCGTGTAGCGCTCCATTTTTACTAACCTCGTACCTTCTACTAGCAAACAATAACAATTGTTCAAATGTCAAACAATGACACTTCGAATGTTGCCAGATTTAAAAATTGCGTTCTTCTTGGGACACCCTTTATTTATTATCCATTTTTAGTAGTAAAATTTATTTTATTTATATTAATCATATAATTACAAATTATATCCCAATAACCTAACCGAGCACTAGCAATAAAGGCTAGAACCCAAGACCGCCGCACTGATAAGCTAGCACGCTACCAACTAGCCTACCGGGCCTAGAAGCATGTATTTAAAGTACACATAAAAAATTTACGAAATTCTGTTTGTATTATTAAACACCTTTCACACACCTTTTTTGTAAATTCATACAAACAATTTTTTTTTGGAATAGAACTTGAAAATACAAACAACTTTTTGTAACATTTTACTTTATTTTTAATTTTTTTATTTTTGTTTTAAAATTTCCAACATACAAACATTGCAAACAAAAATAAAATGGTAGAAATGCAACTTAAATTTAAACTAATTTTTTATTGTTTTTGTTTTTTGTAATACATATTTATTTAATTTATTTATTCCCTCTGAATTAATCAATAATTTTTAATATATACATAAATATATATTTTGTATCTCAATCAGGTTTGTTTTTATTAAGTTATTGGTATGATTGAAAAATGAGAAAAATAGCAAACAACTAAGGATATCAATCATTGATATTAAGTTTACTAAGTAAATATATCTTCATACTTGATACACTCAGAGCAAAATATAGTTAGATAACACTATAAATATGATGAAGCAGTTTTATAAAAATAAGATCTAAATCGTAATTCCACTAGGACCTAGCCCAACTTCATTGTCGAGGTGTGTTCTCCACACTCCACTAGACTAAAAATGTGTCCATTTTGTTCTACATCTCCCACAGTTTTTGAGATATGCATCATTTTCCAAAAAAAAAAATTATCATTATAGAAAACATCATCATGTTTATGAAAACTTCTGAAATATGATGAAGATTTGATGACAAACGATTTATGAAACATTGGCATGAAACTTTTTTCCCCAAGTGTATGAATATTTGTATTTATATATTTTTTGTGATAATAAATTTATGCTAGTTTTCCACTAGAAATCCCTCAATAATGTCAATATAAATATAAATTTTTGCATTTAAAAGAACATTTTTGTATAAAATTTAAAAAATATTTTAGTTTGTATTCTATTTTACCATATCGTTAGCTTATTATTGGTTTGTCCCAATGACCATTTTTGAAAGAAATTGAGTAACGAATGGATTATATATATATGTTATTGTAAATATCCTTTTTCTCATTCCGAACCCGCTTTCTCGATATCTTGTATCATATTTAAAAATCACATTTTTGGAAGTGATGAAAAAGAACTGCCTGAGAAGAGGAAAATCAGAACTAAACGATACTTTGGAATCAATGAAAAATTAATTCCTTAAGAGTCGCATCCATTTATTTTTGCTGGGTTTGGTTGCCCATATGTCCAGTATGTCTTTACATGCAATTAATTGATACCAAGAAAATAAAAAAAACACATTTTTTGTAAATAAATTGGGGAAAAGTTTATTTATTTATTATTTGTAAAAAAAAAATTAATTTTTGATAAAACTTTGTGTTTTCCGAAGAAAAAACTATCATATTTCTTAGCAATAAAATGGGAATGTGTTTTCCACTACAGTGCAATTGGTATCATTTTAATGTTACTTCGTTAACGATTTGGCAATTGCCTGCTATCATTTTATTGCATGTGAAGACACCGGATAAAGTAATAAGACTTAAAAAAATGTTATAAATTAAGCATAGTTGTATATGTATACAGTAAAACTCGGTTAAGACAAACTCGGAGGTACCTGAATAATTTGTTCGTTATAAAAGCAACTCTTGCATAAAAATACAAAAAAAGGGGTTTAAATAACAAATTTGTTTGTAAAACCTTTAATATGGTTTATTTTAGTAAATTTTTCATAGATTTGACCATAATTTCGTAATTTTAAGCATGAATTATTATGAGTGTATTAATCGGAGTAAAATTTGTTTAACAAATTTTAATTATCTACAAATTATTTAAAGTTTTTCTATAACAATTTCAAAAATGTTTGAATATCTTGCATTCAATTTTTTAAGTTAAGTGTTTGCGATACATTTAAAGAAAAAAATTAAATTGTTTCGCTTTAAATTTGTCAAATACAAAAAAAAATCAAATGTATTGGAAAGTTCGTTTTATAAATAGAAAATGATTTCAACTTTTTTTCTAGGACTCCTCTTAAGCAAGTTCGTATTAACAGATGTTTTTTTTATATATAAAAATTGTTATGAAAACATCTAATATTCGTTTTTGTATTTCTCGCATCGATAAAGTTTTCGCAAAAAACATGTAAAACGCAACCCTGTTCTGCTTTCTATAGGGTGAGTCACAGGCAATTAAATATATATTAATCTTAAGAAGAAAATAAGACGCTGTATTCTTGTTATTTCTCTATCTAATAAAAAATATTACAAAATTAAATGTGCCCCAGCTTTAAAAGTCTAGAAGCTCGAAAAAAAAAATTCTAGTAAAAATATAATCTACTTTATTATCTATTAAGTCACCTTGTATTAAATAGGGTGACTATAAATTTCTCAATGCGAAACGGGGTGCTGGACTTTAAATTATTTACCGAGAATTCATCTTAAATTAGTTTTAAAGTATCTGTAAACTATGGTTAAAGATGTCCAGCGTTTCCATGACGTTTCCTTAATGGATAAATATATAATCACACATCAATGTCTATCAACGTTCATAACAACATGTTATTTTAATAGTATTATATTGGTTCTATGAAAGCTTATGTTATGTAAATCAACATTAGCATTACTTCAATATTATGATTAGGGCAACCAAAAATAAGCCAGTGCTTGTTGTTTTATTTAGAAAAAAAAAATAAAGTAAAATATAGAACTATTTCAATTTCAAAATACAAAATTTTTTAGCTATATTTGTACATAAAATCATAATTAAATCCATTGTTATATCATATTTGAATTAAAATTTTTTTTTTTGAGAGAGTTTTAATATTAAGTATGAATCTTATTAAATTAAATATGATTCTAGTTAAAATAAACTTTTTCATATTTAAAATAATATTGTAACATTTTATATGTTGCCACATATTTTAAAAATAAGTTGAAAAATTATGTAAGTTAAAAAGAAAACATACTTAGTTTGATATCAGGATTACTTCAATTTAGTTCAATGTTGTTTGAGCTTGATTTTAGAATTTTTTTTCTGTGTGTATGTACTTTTTTTAGCTATTTTTAAAAACTGAACAGAATAAAAAAGAAGATTTCTCTATTAGCGATTTTTTATAATTATTTTTTTTTTTTTTGCCGAAGTTGCTCGGAATGTCGGAATACATTTTATACAAAATTTAATTTAATATTTATTGAAATTTAAAAATGTATTGAAATTTATGGGCTAATTTTTCAAACTTAACGGCTTATTATACTGTTTTATACTGTTGCTCTACAACATTGTTTTATAGCCTTTTTTTTTTGTTGCTCTATTGCTGATGAATTTGTAAGAAAAATTTTTTTTTATGGGTTTATGAAAAATATTATGATTATTTTGTTTATTTATAATAATCTGCAAATATTTATATCTACATAAAGGGTGTCCCAAGAAGAACGCAATTTTTAAATTTAAAATAAAACACAGATATTTAAAAAAAAATCGTGAAACTTTATTATATCGTAAAGTAGACAGAATGAGGTTATGTATGGAACAATATATCGTGCACATGGCCGCCGCGGCTTTGCTGGCATGCACGCGATCTTTTAATGAAATTTTCAATGACCGTTTTGCATGAATGCTGCGGTATTTCATTAATGCAGCGTCCAATTTCCTCTTTTAAGGCTTGAGTCGTCGTCGGCTTATTCGCGTAAACCATCGACTTCAAAAAACCCCAAAGAAAAAAATCTAATGGTGTTAAATCGCACGATCTAGGCGGCCAATTCTGATCTCCAAAACGCGAAATAACACGACCGGGATATGACTGATGCAGCAATTGAATTGTTTCTCTGGCTGTATGACATGTGGCGCCGTCTTGTTGGAACCACATGCCCTCCACATTCATTTCTTCAATTCTAGGCAAGAAAAAACTGGTTATCATTTCACGATACCGAACACCATTGACTGTTTGCGCTTGACCTGCCTCATTTTCATAAAAAAAAGGTCCAATGATTCCTCCAGCCCAAAAACCACACCACACAGTGACACGTTGAGGATGCATTTGCTTCTCGTGAATCACTCGAGGATTTTCCCCACCCCAAATGCGACAATTGTGCATATTGATGAAGCCATCAAGATGAAAATGGGCCTCGTCACTGAAGATGATTTTATCGGCAAAATCAGCATTTTCATGTTGTCTCTCCAATACCCAATTAACGAACTCCCTTCGCTGTCCATGGTCAGCTGGCTTCAGTTCCTGAGTCAATTGAACTTTGTATGCATGAAGATGCAAATCTTTCGTCAAAATTCGCTGCAAAGTGGATTTGGAGACACCAATTTGCTGAGCTCGGTGTCGAATTGAGGTGGATGGAGTTTGAGCGACATCATCACGTACAGCTGCGACATTTTCGGTCGATCGACCTGGTCGATGGCGCGTTGTTGTCTTTACATCACTAACAGACCCAGTTTCGGCAAATTTATCAATTAATCTCTTTACAGTTGACTTTTTTGGAGCATTATTGTGACCCCAAATTGATCGCAATTTGCGAACAGTAGCCGCAAACCTTTCACCATTTTGGTAAAACAATTTCATAATGAGAATGCGTTGTTCATTCGTGTAGCGCTCCATTTTTACTAACCTCGTACCTTCTACTAGCAAACAATAACAATTGTTCAAATGTCAAACAATGACACTTCGAATGTTGCCAGATTTAAAAATTGCGTTCTTCTTGGGACACCCTTTATATTAGCTTAACTGAAACCATAGGCATTATCTTTATAATGTTAACCTTGGGAAATAAACATATAAAATCCATGAGTTTGACCACAATCATTCTTACGAGTATAAAAACATACTCATAAACTTACTTTTACATAACTACATTGATGTTAACAGTAGGATTATGGTGGAAATTATATGTCATACTTGGTCTATAATTCGGAATAACCAAAAAAAAATACAATAAAGCTTCAGAAAAGTAAATATAATATTTTAAGCACCTCATTCCTACTTTCAACTAATATGTTACCTATTTTAAAAATTTCCAATAGGACCAATTTTAATGTTTTGGGGGGTCAAAATAAAAAGTAAACTTCCTTCGTAGTTAAGAGACTACTTTCTTCTGAGCAAGTTCCGTAATTTACTTTGTGTTTAACAGCTGTTCAAAACATACAACCTCGTGGATTTTTTAAAAAATTAAAAAATTAAATTTTGCGGAAAAAAAAACCGTCAATCAAACCAAGGAAAAGCTTGATAAATACCATAGGGACTCTGCACCATCGATTTTAATGGTAAAAAAGTTGTTTACTGACTCGATGTGGTCGCACAAGTACAAATTGAGGTCAATACACTCGAAAATGTCGAAAAAATTCATATGGCAGTGTGGTTTCGATTTTAAATGTTCAGTTGGATTTAAGAAAGCTGTCTGCAAGATGGGTGCCGCGTCTGCTCTCAATTGACAATAATGCACGGGTGCACACGTGTATAGTCTTAATGGCAAAATTCCATTAATTGGTCTACGAATTGGTACCTCATTTGCCATATTCTCCGGATTTAGCCCCAAGTGACTATTTCCTATTTCCAACCTAAATAAATGGCTTCATCGACGTTGGAAAAATAATTTTTTATTTTGCAAAAAAAAAACTGTGTTTCATTCAAAAAGTCACGAACTTATTGATCTGCCCTCGTATACATTTGAATACCTGTTTATGTCTCTTTTTGGGTAAGCGCAAATCGGGTGGAAGGGGTTCTTCTTTAATGAAATTCTTTGCTTTAATAAATTTTTTTTCTAAACAATAGTTTAATTAAAAATAACTGATAAAATCTAATTAGATCTAGTGCCAGATCTGATCGTATATAATACAATATATGTTTTTGGCATATGTAATATATATTATATGGAAAATTGCTTGCTTTTCATGGCCAGATATGAGCAGATCTGGTTATATAGCATTAAATCTGGTGCAAGATCTGTTCATATCTAAACAGATATGCTAAAGTTCGCAATGTCTTTGTCAAAATTTAATATCAGATCTTAGTCATCTTAGCCAAACAAAAGATGTAAAAGGTAATTTTGTTTAAAAATATATTTTTTAATTGAAAAATAAATGTTTAGTGGAAACAAATTTTTAATAAAAACAAAGTCGTTTTCCACGGTTTATTTATTTATTTTATTTATTAATCATATAATTACAAATTATATGTTAATACCCTAACCGAGCACTAGCAACAAAGACCTTCGGCTCGTTGTAGCGAAAACAGACCAGAGCCTCTGGTGGGAATTGAACCCACGACCCCCGCACTGATAAGCTAGCTCGCTACCAATTAGCCTATCGGGGCGCTCTTCCACGGTTTAAAAATAGTTTTTCTTTTTCAATTTTTCTTATAACCTTTTTTACACTAAATCTGTGATCGCACTCAATTTGCGATCTCCACAATGAGTGTGAAGAAATATTATTCGTGAAAAAATTTCGATTTCCAAACAAATTCACTGATCTAAAATTTTAGATCTTCACATGAAAAGCGCAAGTCTAAGATCAATTTTGAAAATCTGGATTTGACAACAAAATTGGCTGCCAAAACTGTTTTTTATTTTGTAACTGCTTATATTATAGCGGTCCTTTTCTGCATTATTTCGAAATAAATTTTTAATCCTCCAGCAAAGTTGTATTATTGATTTTTTTAATTTTTATAAATATCGTCACCTAAAATATAAAAGGCCGTAACTAACAAAATTTTTAAAACAGTTTTTATTGATGAAAATAATTTCATTTCAGACTTTTACAATAAAAATAACGGGTTTGTCAATAAAATTCATGAAATGTTTTTATTTTTCCGAGTTTTTTTGGTTGCCTTTAAGGTGACGATATCTAATTATTATAATAATTATTTTGTGTAAATATGGTTTTGGATAATTTTTAATTTACAACTGTGTATTTTTTTCTTTAAATAGTGGCAGGCGATTTTGCTTTTTAAAAAAAAAAGGAAGCTAATAATCGATTGGCAACAGTGGCGATTGTGAATGACAAAATTTACAAATAATATTTTTTTTAATACTACAATAAAATGTCTTTTAAATAGAAATATTAAGTTTTAAAAATATAGTTATTTAAATTTTTGATAACTCTTCAAATATTCTCTTTATAATATTGTTTCTACAATAATTAGGAGTGAATTAAGTTTTGAGTAAATTTTTCTTAAAACTTTTTTTTTTTAATTTCTCCACTGCGTATCCGACAGAAAACTCAATTTTGAATCAAATTTAAACAAAGAAAACAAATAGTATGTTTTTCTCCCAAAAATTATCCTTTAGATGAAAAAAAATCTAAATTTGTATTTGAAATCAGGCGATCCCTTATTCTAATTTTAATTTTGTTTTTTTGTTTTTGCAAGAAAATTATTATATAAATTTCCTGAGAGTTGCTTCTCTTTAAAAAAAAATTAAATTGGGAATAAAGTGCTTTAAACCCCATTCATAAACTTGTTTACTAGACAAGCAAAAACCTTTAAGAGATATAAATTTGTTCAGTGATCTTTTTAAAAAAAAAAAAAAAAAGTTTTACTTGAAAGTGGAAATAAGATGATTTAAGCCTTTGACTATACATTTTATAAATACTTTTTTCAATTCATGATTTAAGATCAGATGTGAAAATATTTTTATTTTTTAGCTGCGCAAATTGCGACAGATTGTTATAAATTCAGGTCCCTTAAAACACACGAATACAATTTATCGATATACCTGCCCCCCCCCCGCCCCCCCCCCCCCCCCCACCATACAGAATAAACAGGTTTGTTATTATCCTTTGTAGTTTAGGAACAAATTTGAATATACCTTTTTTCATAAAAAAAATGATCAAAAACATTTGTATATTTATACTAAATTGCATCAAAATACTTTACAAATATCTTAAATTTATATTAAATAAGTCAAGTAACGTCCTAACAATAATTATTTTTGCTACACGTGCATTTAAGCACCAAGGACATTTTATAGATCTCTTGAATTATAACAACATCAAATAATCTTTATCATTTTTATATCTATGGGAATAAATAATCTCTCCTTAAGTTTTGTTTATTTACTTTTCTCCTTTGTATGTATGTTACAATATGTATATAGTTATCATTGAATTTATTTGTTCATACGGCTTTATTGAAAATTGATTATTTAGATACTATATTATGTACAGTCTGTTCTATATAAATGGCAACAGCTGCATATAATTAATTTTATAAAATAATAAGCAATTATAATTTAAAAGGAAAATATCTTTAAAAAGAATTTGTTTTCAAAAGTTTCAATACATAGACAAATTTTTATTGTATTTATTTTGAATTAAAATTTAGTTGTTTTCACAAAAAAAAAAAAAAACATTTTTCTTTTACAAACAATTTTCTTTATAACACAATTTTTTATAACAATTAGTTTATTTGTTAATACATACTAGTAAATTACATAAAAATAGGTTAATATTACAAAAAGTAGGCTGACTTATGCATATCTATACAAATTAGTATATGTACAGTGTTGCCACATCGCAATACTTAAATATTATCCCCTCCTGATGCAGGCCTTTATTTACAAAATCGATAATATTAATAAAGCAACTTGTATTATTTGCATTATCACTTCCTGCATGAATAAATGTTTTTCGTTTCCGTTTCTTGTCGAACAGACTGTGTATCTATCTATCTATGAATGTATGTGTTTTGTATGCGTGTTTATGTGTCTGTGTGTATGTGTGTGTGCTTAAAAATACAAACACATAAAAATGATAACATACAAGTCCATCTGTAAATGATGTTATTTAAAAAATATATTTTCATGCTTCATTTACTTAGTTGTATTGATATGAATACAAATTTATATTTGAGTAATTTGAGAATTGAAAAATATTTTAAAGAGCTTTCATTTAACAAAAACTAAAGAGTAAATTGAAGTAAAACAATTAGAAATATAAAACTATTAAAATATTTTTAAGACTACTTATGCAAAAAAAAAAAAATATAAAGGGTGTCCCAAGAAGAACGCAATTTTTAAATTTTAAATAAAACACAGATATTTAAAAAAAAATCGTGAAACTTTATTATATCGTAAAGTAGACAGAATGAGGTTATGTATGGAGCAATATATCGTGCAGATGGCCGCCGCGGCTTTGCTGGCATGCACGCGATCTTTTAATGAAATTTTCAATGACCGTTTTGCATGAATGCTGCGGTATTTCATTAATGCAGCGTCCAATTTCCTCTTTTAAGGCTTGAGTCGTCGTCGGCTTATTCGCGTAAACCATCGACTTCAAAAAAATCTAATGGTGTTAAATCGCACGATCTAGGCGGCCAATTCTGATCTCCAAAACGCGAAATAACACGACCGGGAAATGACTGATGCAGCAATTGAATTGTTTCTCTGGCTGTATGACATGTGGCGTCGTCTTGTTGGAACCACATGCCTTCCACATTCATTTCTTCAATTCTAGGCAAGAAAAAACTGGTTATCATTTCACGATACCGAACAACATTGACTGTTTGCGCTTGACCTGCCTCATTTTCATAAAAAAAGGTCCAATGATTCCTCCCACACCACACAGTGACACGTTGAGGATGCATTTGCTTCTCGTGAATCACTCGAGGATTTTCCTCACCCCAAATGCGACAATTCTGCCTATTGACGAAGCCATCAAGATGAAAATGGGCCTCGTCACTGAAGATGATTTTATCGGCAAAATCATCATTTTCATGTTGTCTCTCCAATACCCAATTAACGAACTCCCTTCGCTGTCCATGGTCAGCTGGCTTCAGTTCCTGAGTCAATTGAACTTTGTATGCATGAAGATGCAAATCTTGTCGAATTGAGGTGGATGGAGTTTGAGCGACATCATCACGTACAGCTGCGACATTTTCGGTCGATCGACCTGGTCGATGGCGCGTTGTTGTCTTTACATCACTAACAGACCCAGTTTCGGCAAATTTATCCATTAATCTCTTTACAGTTGACTCTTTTGGAGCATTATTGTGACCCCAAATTGATCGCAATTTGCGAACTGTAGCCGCAAAACTTTCACCATTTTGGTAAAACAATTTCACAATGAGAATGCGTTGTTCATTCGTGTAGCGCTCCATTTTTACTAACCTCGTACCTTCTACTAGCAAACAATAACAATTGTTCAAATGTCAAACAATGACACTTCGAATGTTGCCAGATTTAAAAATTGCGTTCTTCTTGGGACACCCTTAATATTTTACAAAACCTTTATAGAAAATGTGTTTCTTTTTTTGCAAACTATATTATTTAATATTTATCACAAAAAGAGATTATATGGTTGTATAAAACCAGGATTTTGTTTTTATATTACAATATACTATAATAAGAGTTTTAAATGAAATTGTAATTTTTTTTTTTTGTTTCTTTTTTTGAAAGGGTATAAAGTTTTTGCTCAAATTATATCTGAAGCTTTTGCTTTTTAAATAAGTTCTTTCTTAGAACAATAATTCACAAAATCCTATCAGGATACATTTAAAAGATATCTCAACTTGAAATGAAATAAACGGATTTTAAGGAGATTAGGCAGAAAGAATATGTTTACTATTAGTAACAAAAGCATTCAAATTTGAAAAATATAAATTTAAATTAAGGTGAGTTTTTGCTAAATTTGGCATATACATAGGCATGGGCATGCATGAACCACATATGATGTCATGAGCATGTACTTTCGGATCAGAAATTTGAGAGTATATGGCCATGTACGATGATATATGCTAATATATGGTTGATATGTGGTCATATATAATCGTATGTGTCCATATACGGTCACATATATCCTCAAAATTTTGATCCGAAGATATATGGCCATATATGAGATCATATGAGTTAGTATATTGAACTACACATGGATGTATATGGTCATGCATGATCATGTATGATCATATACAACACCATGTATTATCATTTATGTTCATATCTATTTTTAATATTTGCATGGGCTGTTAGCCAAGGTAAAGATATATATTTATATTCATGAAAATATATGGTCATACATGCTCAACTACGTCCATCAAGCATATCTTTCGAGCTTAAAACTTTGTGTTTAGAGTTTTTGTTTTGCTATATATGATCATACATTCACCAAAAAAAGTCTGTAATGGCAACTGAAAATTTTGCTGTTATTACGGGAAATTCTGCTAATTTGAGCCCAGCGGTATTTTTTGCTAATCTTAGCAACACATGTCTGCTGACGTGTAGTACAATGAAATTAGTAGAAAAATTAGTAGACGCTACTAAATTTAAGTAGACTTTTTGTAAAGTGGAATTTAAAATCTGTTTGCTAAAATCAGCAAAAAAATTACAAAATTTTATTAATATTAGTAAAAAGCTTTGAATTTATTTTTCTTATCGAGTATCAAAAATTTTGAACATATTTTTTAAAAAACGAATTAATCATTTTGTTTTAATTTGGTAATTTCTGTTTTGAAAAATATTTTGGTCAATTTTTTTTTTTACTTTTAAGGTAAAATTCTAATTGTTTTTAGGGCTGATTTTTAGAACTAAAAAAACTTTTTAGTGCTATTTTAAGTGGATGTCCTATTTTCAGACATGAGTCTTTATATTCACTTCCGATCCCTTTTTTAATCTATGTAACATTTTAAGGCAATTCAAGTTTGTAGGTGTAAGTTTTAATTAGAAATAACATTTCCTTCAATATCCACTTTTTTAAAATTAGTAATTTTTTTTGCTAATTTTAGCAAATCGGTTTTCAAAAATTTGTAAAATGATTTCTGAAATTAGCAACAAGAATTTGTAAATATTCTGTAAAAATTGTGTAACTTGTAAAATGTAAATAGCAAAAAGATTTGCTAAATAATAATTTTTTACTAAAAATCAGTACAAAAATAGAGTGAAATTGAAAATCGTTTACAAATTGTTCTACTAACTTTTTTTCTGAGTGTATATGCAAATGTATGATTCATATATGCTTATATATAAGCATATATTATCCTCAAATTTCTTATTCAAATATATATGTAAATATATGATATCAAGTATGATCATATACAGAACTATACATGGACGTGAATGATCATTTATGTTCACATATACATATATTTCCATTTCCACATGTGAAGTAAAACTGAAAACTATTTTAATTTTTCGAGAGAAATTGTTTATGTTCAAATTCATGTCCTAGCATATTTCGTTAAACTATACTTGGTCATGTCAGCGAACTGTATTTTTTAGGAAAGTCCAGTAACATGGTGCGACATGATTAGGTTTTGTAAAAGTAAGCAACCGGTCCATACAGACAAGCCGGTTTTTAGATAAAATTTTCTTAGGACTTACAAGGAAGGTAGTCCAAGCTAAACACTACGATTTTTATGAAAAATTCTTAGATGGACTTTCGGCTTTTTAACAACCTCGGGAATTTAAGTAGACAAAGTGAAATTTAAAAACGCGTCTTTATTTATTTGTTTATTGATTTTTAATGCATTTCATTCAAAGGAACCGTATTGAAATATAGATCATTGGAATAGGCTTTTTAAAGGATGTTTCCTGGTACCTAATTTTGGTACTTTTAAGCATTTTTATGTTGTAGGAAATGTAAATGTTTTTTGGCACTTTATATTTTTGTAAGTTTGGATTTTAACCTCTTTTAAGTTTTTAACTCAAAAAAGTACCTTATTTCATCTCCTTCATGATAATAATACATTGTATGCATACCAAAAATACCAAAAATAATCAAAATAACAAAAAGTTTTGTAAAATAAACAAATGTTGCTTTATATTACGAAAGTTTTTGTTGTATTGCCAATTAATTCATTATGCATGGATTATTGTGAGCGAGTTGACCGATTTTTCCTAGGTTTATTTTTGCTTGGGAAGCTTTTGTTAGTTTGGATGAAACTTTTAAAATTTCTTTAAAATAGAAAAATATATATATATATATTTTTCTTTATATATGTATGTTAGTTGCTAAAGTAACTTTATTATATTAAATTTATACCTAAACGTATTATCTCTATTGCATTTTTTTTTTCCTCTTTTCGCTACATTAAGCAATACATTTCATTGTTTCCTTTTACTCATTGTATAATTTAAGGCTGTATATTTAAAAAGGAAATGTTGCATACTTTTTAGCGTTTAAGAAATGTGTGTGTGCTTTCTAGAAAATTTATTAATAACAGTTTTTATCCAACAATTTGTCTAACTAAGCAGAAAATACAAAGTTGTTTTTTTTTATTTATTACTATCACAAAATACCGATCATTCGAATGTTATCCAAATATAAAAAAAGACAAAAAAAACTAAATTAATGCTATTTTAGTGATGGCAAAAATACAGTTATTTAAAGGAATTTCTTAAAAAAAAAAAATTGAATTATATGGCAAACAAACATTGCTAGAAAAATTAAAAAAATAAAAATAAATTGTCATAGCTTTCAGTAGGTTTTGAGCCCAGATCTCTGTGAAAGTAAGAAAAAAATTGTATACAACAGCTCTACCATTTGAGCTACTGAGGCACAGAAAATTTTGCTTTTTAAATTCATATTTGAAATGAGAAGTTAAGAAAATTTGATTTATTTTGTTACCGTCCTTCTGAGACCTATCTGAAAATTGTTTGCCAGAATTCGTTTAACAATATAAAACTTTATTCAGAACTGTTAGTTTTTTTTTTTTTTTTCTTAAGTTACACTTCGTATATGTTGGTAAAGAAAAAATGTTTATATGGTCGTTTATTTTGTCAAATGGGTTCGTACAAAACTACAAAAAAAAAGAAAAAAGTATGTCAATATGTCCACTATAAATTTACTTGAAAACATTTGTGGTTAATAAAAATCATTTATTGAATATGTTGAAAGGGTTTTAAGCTAGCTTATAACGGGTGGCGCAAAAATAACCTTCCGATGTTTTTTGGCTGTAATTTAAAAAAAAAAATTAAAAACTTTAATTCTTCTTGTGGATTATTTTTATTTGGTCTTTTAATTTTTTTTACATCAAGTCGAGAATATGATGTCATGTAAATGGCCGCCGCCACAGTTGATTGTCATTTGAGCCCTTTTTATGGCATTTTTCATCACTTTGGCCAAAACTTCCGGCGATAGGTCCTCACATT
This sequence comes from Eustalomyia histrio, assembly GCA_949748255.1. NCBI lineage: Eukaryota > Metazoa > Arthropoda > Insecta > Diptera > Anthomyiidae > Eustalomyia > Eustalomyia histrio. The sequence goes on along the minus strand of OX456524.1, from coordinate 67,840,771 downwards.
ATTGACGGATATTGTCTTTAAGAGCTGCAAGAGTCTGAGGCTTGTTGACATAAACCCGCGACTTCAAAAAGCCCCACAAAATGAAGTCTGGAGCGGTCAAATCAGGCGATCTTACTGGCCAGTGCAAATCGCCAAAACGGGAGATTAGGCGCCCGGGAAATGCATCCTTCATATCGGTTGTGGCACGTGCAGTGTGTGGCGTTGCACCGTCCTGTTGGAACCACATGTTTTCCAATCCCAATTCATCAAGTTGCGGCAAAAAGAACTCGTTGATCATTGCTCTGTAGCGCTCAACATTCACAGTAACCGTTTGGCCCGCGACGTCTTCGAAGAAAAAAGGTCCGATGATTCCTCCAGCGAAAACAGCACACCATACAGTGACTTTGAGCGGGTGTAATGGCTCTTCGTGGGTTACACGCGGATTTTCAGTGCCCCAGAAGCGTAAATTTTGCTTATTTACTTACCCGCTAAGATGGAAATGGGCCTCATCACTCATGATTATTTTTGATGAAAAATCATCTTCATTATTGCTCAAATAAATAGTCACAAATATTCCGCGTTCTGAAGCAGTGTAGCGTAACATTGTTTATTAACGTGTATTTCGCATGTGTTTACTACACAAATGTCAAAACAGAACTGACATTAGGGGCCAATCGCAAAATTTATAGCATTTTCTGATAGGAGGATTACTTTTGCGCCACCTTGTATATTGATTTCCTTGTTAATGTTTTTAAAGATGTTATTGATCAGATTAGAAAAACTATTGCCTACTTTAAGGATATTTCCTGTACACTTGTTATTATTTAGACATTTTTTCAAAAGTTTTGTTTGGTTTCTCTAAAATATGTTACAATACTGACCGAAACAAGTCATATCACTCCAAAGAAAATTTAAGAAAAAAATATTATAAAATGTTTTAGGTTTTCTGTAAAAACTTTAAAACTACCACCCACCCATTTCTAAAAATTATCGTCTTATATGATTGTATGTCTAGAATTACATAATATTTCTTTCTTGGTATTACATTTACTTTTGAAGTTCTTAAATATGTTGTCATATTGTGTCATACTGATTATAATTTTTTTTTTCTTATTATTTTCTTAAGATTTTTTTACTTCTTTCGTTTAATATAACAAATACTTTTTGGCAATTTATTTTTAATACTTTGTAATACTTGCTTGTTCTTTTCTTATTTAAGAATTTATATACACACTGTTGCTTTGGCAGCCACTTTATCAATGTCAGTTATAAGGTATAAATAAAAAAAAAATGGAAAATTTTGCAAAATAAAAATGCTTGGGTATTAATATTTACTTAGCCAAAAGTTGCTACTAAAATCAAGTAAAGATAATAAGCCTGATCGATATGGGCTTATGTATGTAATACATAAAAAATTACATGTTCTGTGAAATTGAATAACAAGTTTTTATAATGTTTTGAATCGTATCAAATATTTTTGACACTTAACATACATATGAGAAATTTAACAAAAAAAAAAATATGCCACAAAATATAAAGATGTGAAAGAATAAAGAATATTAAAATTTTTGTGGTATTTTTTTTAAATTTTAAGATTCCCATGCACTAGATTAGGTTAGGTTGAAGAAAAGGAATCGGAAGTAAAGATAATTTTCACAACCGAATCATGTCCAAAATAAGACATATACTCAAAATAGGATTCTTATGTAGTTTAATTTTTACTGAGGATTGGACCACTCTTTTACCTCAAGCACTTCCTCCCGGGCTTGAGACCGGCTGACTTTATTTAGGACAAAATTTCTTAAGGAAAGCTTTGGCTTACCTAAGTATCAAGCAAGTCTCAAACCAGGCAGGGTTTTCCATACAGTATTGTTCAATTAGATAATAGACATAAAAACAAGATTTTAGTCAAAAAAAATTTGTCTATAGCGCGTTAATTATTGTGAAATACCTCATAATACCTTATAAATTGAATTGCTCTTTAAGTACATAATTACTTATTTATGTTAGAAAATATTTATTAAAATGAATGATGACAACCGAAAGAAATGTTTCGTTATACAATATAAATAAAAAATGTGACACCACCCTAAATAAAGCATTATTTTAAGGTGGCATCACTTATTTGCTTTGTTTTTAATTTTAAAAAAAATTTATAAATTTTGTAATTTATAAACTGATTTTTTTTTTTTTTTTGTAACATTAAAATATTTTTTTTTGACTAATTCAGATTTAGTTTTCATACAAATTAGTAAAATTCTATGGCATACTTTTAGAAAATAATTAATTGTAAAGCATTATTCTATGTAAACTTTTTATATTTGTTTAAAAATAACATTTTAACAATTTGTTTTATTAAATTGTATGAAATTCTATAAATTTAAAATACAAACTATTTGCTTTATATGTTTAATTGCAAGCAGAATAATTAAATAGACTGACCAATTTTTGAATAATTGTATTGCATACTTTTAGGATTTTGCTTAGCTATAATTTAATTTAGTTTAAAATCTACTTAACATACATATTAATAGTTAAAACTACACTTAAAAAAAAAAGTTAGTATTAAAACTTGTAAACGGTTTTCAATCCCACTTTACTTTTTTTGTACTGATTTTTAGTAAAAATAATATTATTTAGCATATCTACATTTTACAAATTACAGAATATTTACAAATTTTTGTTGCTTATTTCAGAAATCATTTTCAAAATTTTTGAAAGCCGATTTGCTAAAATTGGCAAAAAAAAATTACAAATTTTAAACAAGTGGATATTGAAGGAAATGTCACTTATAATTAAAACTTACACCTACAAACTTGAATTGCCTTAAACTGTTACATATATTAAAAAAAAGAATCGAAAATGAATATACCGACTCATGTCTAAAAATAGGACATCCACTTAAAATAGTACTAAAAAAATATTTTGGTTCTAAAAATCAGCCCTAAAAACAATTAAAATTTGACCTTAAAATTAAAAAATTTTTAAGCATTTGTTTTTTTTTTTAATTTTTTCTAAAATATTTTTTGAAAAAATAAATAAAATAAAAAAAATTTTGATGCTCGATAAAAAAAAGATAAATTTTAAATTTTGTACATTTATTGCTGATCTTAGCAAACAGATTTTAAATTCCACATTACAAAAAGTTTACTAAAATTTAGTAGCGCCAGCTAATTTTTCTACAAATTTCATTGTGCTACACGTCAGCAGACATGTGTTGCTAAGATTAGCAAAAAAATACAGCAAAATTTTCAGTTGCCATTACAGACTTTTTTTGGTAAGTGTACTGATGGTAGAAGTACTTTCATGTACATGCAAAATACTGAATTACTAGTTCAGTACTGAAATAAGTACTGAACTCGTATTTCTGATTTTTTTTTATATTTATTGATTAGTTTGTTTTCAAAGACTATACAATTACCTTATTTGTATAAACACTCACCCATAAAGGCTGTAATGGCAACTGAACATTTTTCTGTTATTACGGAAATTTTGCTAATTTCAGCCCAGCGGTATTTTTTGCTAATCTTAGCTGACGTGTAGTATGAAATTTGTAAAAAAAAATTAGCTGCCGCTACTAAATTTTAGTTAACTTTTTGTAAAGTGGAATTCAAAATCGATTTGCTAAAATCAGCAAAAAAAAAATCTACAAAATATTATTAATATTGATACAAAATTTAAAATTTATTTTTTGTATCGAGCATCAAAATTTTTCATTTTATTTATTAATTTTTTTTTTTTTTTTCAAGACATATATCAGACAAAATTAAAAAAGAAATCAAAGGCTTAAAAGCTTTAAAAACATAAACGAATTTATATTTAATTTGGTAATTTCAGTTTTGAAAAATATTTTAGTAAATTTTTTTGCTTTTAAGATCAAATTTTAATTGTTTTTAGGGCTGGTTTTTGAACTAAGCAAACTTTTTAGTGCTATTTTAAGTGGATATGAGTCGGTATATTTACTTCCATTCCCTTTTTTTAATCTATGTAACATTTTAGGGCAATTTAAGTTTTTAGGTGTGAGTTTTAATTAGAAATAACATTTCCTTCAAAAACCATTTTTTTTAAATTTGTATGTTTTTTTTTTGCTTATTTTAGCAAATCGGTTTTCAAAAATTTGTAAAATGATTTCTGAAATTAGCAACAAAAATTTGTAAATATTTTGTAAAAAAATTTGTAATTTGTAAGATGAAAATAGCAAAAAGATTTGCTAAATAATACTTATTTTACTAAAACTCAGAACAAAAATAGTAAAGTGGGATTGAAAACCATTTACAAATTTTTCGTAAAACTTTTTTTCTAAGTGTAGCTCATTATTTTGTATTTTACATGGTAATCTACACAGTAATGACATGTCATTACCATGTTCTTTCTTGCTGGTATTTGATAATAAGTATTGAAAACAAATATTTATTTAGAAATAATTAATTCGTTTAATGTTATCAAACAAGTTTTTAATTATTTTCAATTGAACATTTTAAATCTAATTTTATTCTTCTATTTATATATTTTCAGGTAAGTTTTAAAAATGGAACCATTTGATGAAAATTATTAAAAACTATTTTCTAGTAAGTATTCAAAATATAATTTATATTTGCATTTTAAATCTTGGTTAGAGTTAAAGTCGGATATGACAACTCTAGAATGCCCTACACCTGGTTGAAAATCAATTTCAATTCATTTAAAAATAATCTCTACGAATTACTTTTTAAGTTAACGACAAGCGGCAACGACAAGCGGCAACAAAATACATTGTAAGTGTATGAATTGTGAAAGCTAAAGTATAAATAAAGATACAAAAAAATAAAGTGCTTTTAACAAATGGGCCATTCCATGTCAAACCGCACAGAAAACTGTCATTTTCGGATTTGTCATCTCCGATTATAATTAAATTCGCCACAACTATTTTAAATGGGTATTGTTTATCAAATCATTAACCTTTCGACCGCAAACCCTTTCAGTTTTCATAATATGACGTCATGAAAATTGGTAAAAACGTCAAAACATCGATAAAGTGTCCATACAAAGTCGCCCATAACTTCTAAACTACACAAAACTGTTGGTACCATTTTAAAGGTGAAAACATTTCCTTCAAAATGACGTCCCAAAAGTTTTTTTTTTGTAAATAAATCTTCTTCTTATGTTGTTAATTCAAGTTTCTATCTAAATAACAACCTTCTAGATAAATCATATAATTACAAATTATATCCTAAATCCCTAACCGAGCACAAGCAACAAAGGCTCGTTGTAGCGAAAACAAACCAAAGCCTCTGGTGGGAATCGAACCTACGACCCCCGCACTGATAAGCTAGCACGCTACCAACTAGCCTACCGGGGCGCTTTTTTTTTTTTTGTATTAAAAGGTAAAATGTAATTTTTTTAAGTTTAATCTTTAAAGGGCAATATCTCAAAATAAAATTCTTTTTAAATTCTGAAAAAAATATATTTTAAAAACTAAGGCCTCTCTATATTTGTGACAAAATTTTAAGGTGGAGACTCATTTAGTCCCTGATTTATGAAGGAAATCGGGGACGCAAGCAAATTTTCGCCGACGAGCTCATATGCAAAAGCTTACACACAAAAAAAAATATGTATACAAAACATTGTACACACACTCATAGCATGTAAAAGATTTTGCGTATGAAACCGTCAAGATAAATTTGCTTACGACTACGTTTTCTTTCATAACTTAGGAACCAAATGAGTCTCCACCTTAAAACTTTTCCACAAATGTAGAGAGGCCTTAGATTTTAACATAAAGCATGTAAACTAAAAATTTTTTACATTTTTATTTTTTAATAAAATTTAAACTTAAAATAACAAAATTCAAATTAATATTACAAATTAAGTACAATACTTTAAAGTTTTTAAAACTAGTAAAAAGTTTACGATTCGCGGCGAGATAATGCGTAGGTGCGTATTATACCTTTTAACCCACTCATAAGTTTTTGGACACCTTTTCTACTAATTTTATTAACTACTTTATTCCATCTGAAGTGCAAATTTCTCTCAGTTTTAGCTATCTTGGATGTTTTTCGCAGTATTAATTTTATATGAGCCCAACATTTATCCACTGGACGAAGTTCAGGGCAGTTTGGTGGATTGCACTCTTTTTCGACAACTTGTATATTATTGTTTCTAAGCCATTCTACAGTTTCTCTGGAATAATGAATTGTTGCTAAATCAGGCCAGAATATTGGTGGAGTAGAATGGAGTTTATACAAAGGCAATAAACGTTTTTTTAAATACTGTTTTATGTACGTTTGCCTGTTCAATGTGCCTCGTGTGACAAAAGGCTTAGTGAATTGCCCACAGCTGCAAATTGCTTGCCATACTAAGAACTTTTTTGCAAATTTGTCAACTATTTTGTATTTAAATATTTTCTTTACACCTCCCCTCATATATGCAGTATAGTATTGGGATCCAGGAATTTGCTTGAAATCCTCTTTGATATATGTTTCGTCATCCATCAATATACAGCCTTTAAAATTGTTCAGAACTGTCTTTAATAGTTTTCTGGCCCGTTTTTTTGCTCTTACATCAACTTCCTCTGTTCTGTTTGGCACTTTTATTACTTTGTATGATCTAAGCTTATATTTTTTTTAACTTTTTGAACATACATATGAGACACTTTAAAATTTTTCGCTAAATCTCGAACCGACATGTTTGGATTAGACACCAGTGCATTCCTCACTTTTAACGCCAATTTTTAATTAACAAATCCCGGAATTCGCCCAGATCCAGGTTTTCTTTCAGTGGAGTGGGTCCCCCTAAACCGGTTTATGATGTTCCTTGCAGTTGTTCGGGATGTACCACTTAGCCTTGCTATAGCTGCAAATGAGGCATTAGGGTTAATTAAAAAAGTGTCCACAATTTTTTTTCTCTGTTTCTTTGTAATTTTGATGTTGACGCCATAATCGTTTATTTAAAACTGAAAACTTTGTATGCATTTTGTTGTTTACGCATCACAGAATTTAAGAACTAACGGCACTTTTTTGTATTGTTTGTTTTCATCTCGAAATTCGCATTAGAATTTGTAAAAAAATTTTCGTTTACATGCTTTATATTTTTTTCAGAATTTAAAAAAAATTGGATTTTGAGATATGGGTATTTGAAGTTTAAACATAAAAAAATTACCTTTCACCTTTTAATACAAAAAAACTTTTGGGACGGCATTTCGAAGGTAATGTTTTTACCTTTAAAATGGTACCAATAGGAAAATTTTAGGATGTATAGTTTAGAAGTTATTGGCGACTTTGTATGGACACTTTTTCGATATTTTGATGTTTATGCCAATTTTCATGACGTCATATTACGAAAACTGAAAGGGTTTGGGATCGAAATGTAATGTAATGGACTATCTATCTTAGCTTCAAATCCGGAGCAACCGGAGCTTCCTTTCATACTTTTCGAGTTGTCAACAATCCTTGATTGCAACATTATTCAAATATTGGTGTCGCTATCAAGTTATTGGTTTGTAAAGAGGTTCGCTATCATAATTTTGATTGTTTATATTTTGATGACAACAATTGCTAAAGGGTGTCCCAAGAAGAACGCAATTTTTAAATTTTAAATAAAACACAGATATTTAAAAAAAAATCTTGAAACTTTATTATATCGTAAAGTAGACAGAATGAGGTTATGTATGGAACAATATATCGTGCAGATGGCCGCCGCGGCTTTGCTGGCATGCACGCGATCTTTTAATGAAATTTTCAATGACCGTTTTGCATGAATGCTGCGGTATTTCATTAATGCAGCGTCCAATTTCCTCTTTTAAGGCTTGAGTCGTCGTCGGCTTATTCGCGTAAACCATCGACTTCAAAAAACCCCAAAGAAAAAAATCTAATGGTGTTAAATCGCACGATCTAGGCGGCCAATTCTGATCTCCAAAACGCGAAATAACACGACCGGGAAATGACTGATGCAGCAATTGAATTGTTTCTCTGGCTGTATGACATGTGGCGCCGTCTTGTTGGAACCACATGCCCTCCACATTCATTTCTTCAATTCTAGGCAAAAAAAACTGGTTATCATTTCACGATACCGAACACCATTGACTGTTTGCGCTTGACCTGCCTCATTTTCATAAAAAAAGGTCCAATGATTCCTCCAGCCCAAAAACCACACCACACAGTGACACGTTGAGGATGCATTTGCTTCTCGTGAATCACTCGAGGATTTTCCTCACCCCAAATGCGACAATTCTGGATATTGACGAAGCCATCAAGATGAAAATGGGCCTCGTCACTGAAGATGATTTTATCGGCAAAATCAGCATTTTCATGTTGTTTCTCCAATACCCAATTAACGAACTCTCTTCGCTGTCCATGGTCAGCTGGCTTCAGTTCCTGAGTCAATTGAACTTTGTATGCATGAATATGCAAATCTTTCGTCAAAATTCGCTGCAAAGTGGATTTGGAGACACCAATTTGCTGAGCTCGGTGTCGAATTGAGGTGGATGGAGTTTGAGCGACATCATCACGTACAGCTGCGACATTTTCGGTCGATCGACCTGGTCGATGGCGCGTTGTTGTCTTTACATCACTAGCAGACCCAGTTTCGGCAAATTTATCTATTAATCTCTTTACAGTAGACTCTTTTGGAGCATTATTGTGACCCCAAATTGATCGCAATTTGCGAACTGTAGCCGCAAAACTTTCACCATTTTGGTAAAACAATTTCACAATGAGAATGCGTTGTTCATTCGTGTAGCGCTCCATTTTTACTAACCTCGTACCTTCTACTAGCAAACAATAACAATTGTTCAAATGTCAAACAATGACACTTCGAATGTTGCCAGATTTGAAAATTGCGTTCTTCTTGGGACACCCTTTATAATGCACAAACATTTTATAATCGTTATATCAAGCATTTTATTCTGTTTTAATTTTACAAAAATTGTCGAATCATAATATCACATTTATGATAAAACAATGGTTATTTCATTATCATAATATGATAACTATATTATTTGACTACTAAAGTTGGCACAATCATAAACCCAAAAATATATAATGCTCTTCGGATATAATTACCTTAACCATATTTTCTTCTTTGCATACGCTATAAATTTAAATTAAATTAACAACCCGATTCCCCACAACCCATCTTAATTTAATGAAATTGGAAAAAAAAATTTCTTTGGACAAAAGTTGAAGATATACCAAGCTTTTGAACACTGCACAGTGATTCCAAACCAAAAAATAAAATGGAAATAAATATGGATCTAAACTACTGATTCAATCGGGAAAAAGAGTTAAGGTTTTAGAAAATTTTTTTATTGTCGCTTTGTTTTTACATGGGGTGTGCTTCTTCAAACTCTCTAAGTTGTCCATGCTTAAACTATTTTTATTAATTATCTGAAAAACAGCGAACAGGATTCAGCCTTTTATACATTTTTGCTGGGATAACGATTTTGTAATCAAATAAGTTCATATGAACTTTGTGCACGTGCTAGTGCTCCTAGCTAATTAAAATATTTATAAGTATGCAATAATTTTTTTATAATTATATTATTCATCAAGAAGACATGATAATTAGATTTTTATATAAAAAAAAATATTATAAAAAATATTATCTCTTGCAATGAATAATTGTGTAATATTAAAAAAAAAAAGTAACAGCCTTACCAAGAACATGTAAAAAGTTGAAAAATATTTTAACAAAATTGTAAAGTCCGACTGTAACCATAGTTTTTTTTTTGGAAATAAAATATCTCTAAAAACTAGAAAATTATTAACAATAATATTGAAAACAAATATTTAACACATTTTCGTTTTCAGGTTTTCTTCTAAAAATCTAGTTTCGCTTGAAAAACAAATATTTAGCAAATCTTCGTTTTCGGGTTTCTTCTAAAATTCTAGTTTCGTTTGGACCCTAAAAAAACATGAATCAACTCAATTTCATTTTTCTTTAAATAAGGTCGAATATTTTTTCCTCGAAAATACATATTGCATATTTTTTGTACACTCACCAAAAATAGTCTGTAATGACATGAAGATTTTTCTGTTATTATAGGAAATTTTGCTAATTTGAGCTCAGCGGTATTTTTTGCTAATCTTAGCAACACATACATGTCTGCTGACGTGTAGTACAATGAAATTAGTAGGCGCTACTAAATTTTAGTAAACTTTTTGTAAAGTGGAATTTAAAATCGGTTTGCTAAATTCAGCAAAAAAAGATTACTAAGTATAACTGATATCAGCACAATAAAATTAGTATAAAAAAATTTTCAAGTGATACTAAATGTAAGTTGTAAACTACAATTTAAATAGATCTGCTAAAATCAGCAACAAATTTTACTAAATATTAGCGAAATGAAAATAACAGGAAAGTTAAAAACCGCTACTAAACATTGGTAAAATTCTGTACAAAGTTTATTTAAATAAATTAGCTCTAATAAACAAAAAATTTTGAAAAATATTTTTGAACTAAACTCAATGAATTTTAATATATGGAAAAAAATAAAAAAAAAAAATTATTAAAAATGCACAAATTAACTCAATTATTTTAAGATACACTTTAAAGCTGTTAATTTCTTTTGAAATTGCCTAACGAAAAAAAATTACAAATTTAAACATTGTTAAGTGTTATTTTAAGTGAATGTCCTATTTTTGGACATGAGTATTATCACTTCCGACCCCTTTTTTAACATATTGTTACGATTTTACCCTTTATAAAATCGTTGATTTATTTACCTTTTAAATAAATCGAGTTCTTTCTATATTGCAAATAATAAACACTGTTTGAAATTATTTATAGCTCTATTTATTTATAACAGTTGCTAAAAATTACAGAAAAACACTTGAATAGCACACTTTATTGTCACGATGTAGATGGACTTAACGTTTAGTTCTTTACACTCAGCGTTTTATTTATCAATTGCCCTACTTTGCCACCTTACTGGCGTTTTTATATATGTGAGTTAAAATAACTAGAATATGGCAGCACCGTCTGGAAGCTGCATACTGGCAACTTTCAGAATGTTCTTTTACAGTTTGACATAAGAAGCATTAGTTATGGTGAAGGGTTGCCATTTAATTGTTTTATATTTCAGGGCTAACATATGGGGATTTGTGTTTCTACGAGTAAACGGGATTTCTGTAACAATATGTAACATTTTGAGGCAATTTAAGTTTGTAGGTATAAGTTTTCAATATTCACTTTATTAAAATTAGTAAATATTTTTGCTAATTTTAACAAATCGGTTTTCAAAATTTTATAAAATGATTTCTGAAATTAGAAACGAAAATTTGTAAATTTTCTGTAAAAATTCTGTTATTTGCAATATGTAAATAGCAAAAAAATTTACTAAATAATAATTTTTCTACTAAAAATCAGCACAGAAATAGTAAAGTGGAATTGAAAACGGCTAACAAAGTTTTCTAATAACTTTTTTTCTGAGTGTATGTAATACTATAAAGCAAATCCCTTTTAATTAAAAATTTCCTGGAAAAATCTCCTAACTCAAGTATCACCTGCTATCCTGGTAAATTAATAAATATTTTTGTATGTTTAACACGTGCCCTTCCTAACACACATACACTTACATACGTACATGTATATTTATTTATGTATGAACTCGTAAATCTCTTCCATTGCTGTTGACATATTATAAAATAAATTAATTACTTAACGTACTTTCTACATTAATAGAAATATAACATTAATGTCACATATTCAGAACTATAAAGAACCTACTTTTAATAATAATAATAAAAGAGAAACTAACATACATATCTGAACCCATAAAATATCAATATTTTCCTGTCACATGCAATGAGAACTTCACATATTAAGTATAGCTATTAATCTTAATGCCTACAGTGGTGGGCAAAAATTGTAGTTATAAAAATAAAAGTAAATAAAATCACAACAACTTTTAGTATTTTTTTTAAAGAAACAACACTCGGGAAATTCTTACTACAAAGTAATGTGTTGCTTTCTTTGTAAAGAGAAGAGATGAAAGGTGGTGAATAGTTGGCGAAATTGTTGAAGCTTTTTAGTTCATAGTTATGTTATTTTACTTTGGTAGGGTTAAGTGCAATGGAAATACCAAATGAGAACGTTGTAATATGTATGATGAATAGAAAACTCATAAATATTATTTTTCAAAATTGATATTGCCGTCGCTGGGGATCGAACCTGCAACCTTCGGTGTAATAGTCCAACGCGTTAACCATTATACCACAACACCCACAATAAATAAACCGTTCATATAAAAAGCTCAGTCCTGTGACAATTCTTATTAATTCCCTGTTCGAATATGTGTTACAATTTTGTTCCTTTACTGTTGTACTTTATTTAATGTGTTTTTGTGAGTCTGAGACTTGATATTGTTCTGATGTATGTATTTAATACACACTCAAATTTGAAAAATCATAAAAACTGGCAACAAATGTAAAATAAAAATGAAAACCATAAACTTTTCTTTTGTATTTTTTAACCCTTTTGAGGTCGTGGTATTTCGTAAAAAATAATTAATTCTTTAAAGCACAATGTAAAGGTGGTACACGCTGTAAAAAACACCATGCTGGATATATGTATAATTTTTCTGGTAATACACATACAGTGTACATCAAAAGTCATGGTACCCCTGTCAAAATAAAAAATCTCCCCAAATTTCTCAAAAATTACGTAACTGAAAATGTGACACTTACTTTTATTTTATGTATTCACTTGTATACTACCGCAAATCCAAAAAATATATCACTTGTTTAACTAAACAAAACTTATAAAAATTGTAGACCAATATATCTCCATATTTAAAGACATCATAAGTCATCGTCATAGTCATAAACGGTCTTATATTTGCGTTGCCCTATAAAACTTAATTGCAAAACTGTTGGCATCCCTTAGACTTTTATTGATTGATTGAGCGGGGGTGCCTATTTTTAGCCAGATTATTGAACATCATTTCGAGTAGTTTTTATTGAAAATGAGCAAAATCGACCCAGCGGCTAAAAAGTTATGTGAGAATGTGAAGGTACCTCTAAATTTTCCATACAAGTTGGTATATTTTAGTACAATTTCATAGAAGCGACTGGTACATAACATTTTCGGGGATGATAAAGTTGATACTTTGGTACCTTCGCACCTACATTTCATGCTACAATTAAAATATTAACAGTATTTTGGTACATATAAAATAAACAATATGAAGATGTATTGTTTCTAACAGCATATTAAATAAATATTCTGAAATAAAGTATGAATGTAATTAGTTAAAATAAACTTGTTCGTACTTAAGTTAATATGTCAAGTTATTAGATTTTCTTTTGGCTTTTTAAAAATAAGAAGAGACATATTTATTTAAATTGTTACTAGTACAAAAAATAAAGTCGGGCATACCGACCATATGATACCCTACACTAAGTATATTTTGGATCATATTCCGGAAAGCAGATCAATCTCCGGGAAGGGGCCTAATTCCCATATTATGGTCAGAGACAAATCTAAATGAAATTTCCTAAGAAGTGCATTGAAAATATCGTGAAGGTGTTTAGTGTGGGGACTAAGGACCCTACACCAATATTAATTTGGATCACATTCCGGAAAGTGGTTCAAATTCCGGGAAGGAGTCTGATTGTTATTTTATGATAAGAACATAAAATATAAAAAAATATATATATGAAATTATCTAAAAAATGCACTTAAGCAAATATCGGAACGATAGTTTATATAGAGACTTGGTCCAAATAAGGTATAATTTCCTTTAAGTCAAATTTAATACAGATATCTATGGTTTTGTGTGTCTTAATACCATTTAAGCCCAATTCTGTGGGAGGTAGATATTAAAATGGACCAATCGTAAGCAGTTTTGATAGCGATCGATCCTGGGCCACTATAAATCTTAATACAAAATAACTTTATATTTGCGAGCTGTAGTTTAAATATAAGTTTTACACATGGATACACGGACCGAAGGACTGACATCGGTATATCGAATCAGGAAGTGATTCTGTATGTTTGGGATATTTTTAGTATTTACAAACGTAGCGTTGTAGGGTATAAAGAAAATAAACCTAGTTTGATTTCAAAGATGTTTCTATTTAATTTAATGTTGTTTTTGCTTAATTTTATACTACATTTTTTTCTGTGTGTACCTCCTGAAGTGAGTTTGATATTTTATTTCAAAATTTTGTTAATTTTTTAAATCATTATTCATTATTCAAATTTTGTTAATTTTTGAAATCAGCTTTTTAGGTCGCAAAAGTAATATTTTTAATGATTTTTATTTTTGGTACTCAAATAAAAAAATCGTTAAAACCGAATTTAATGCTTTTACTTTTTTTTAGTTTATAATAATTTTTTTTTTTTATATTATATATCGGCCTGGGAAATGCAGATCTGGCAATTAAGGCAAGAAAATTAAAATAAAACTTTATGAAAATATAGAAAACTTCCAATAAAATATTTTTTTATTTTGAGCGTAAAGTCCAGGAAGAAATGAAGCTATATTTTTTAGAAATTCAATAGATCTATTACGAAGTTTTATCCAATTGTAGAGAGAAATATTTGACTAACTTTCAACACAAAAATGTGTTGAGCAAATATTTATTAATAAGAACCATACGTGGGACTAATGCAGTGATTTCACTAATTAATTGATAATTTCATTACCATTACATTAAAAGCAATGGTAATGAAATAAATTGCATTACCATTGTTTGAATTCATGGTAATGATTTTAGGATCTGATTTAATTGTTCACTGACAATGTTTTCGAATTTCATTACCAATACTTATTTATCAATTAATAGAAACCATTATCATTATTAACCGTCATTTTATGTGTTCCCAGTAAAAAAAGTGGTAGTCATTCTGTGACTATAACTTCTTTTATTGCTTCCTAAACTTCAGTTGACATTCTTTTATGATTTTTTGGTGTTATTCTAAGGCACTTCCAAAAAAATTCATGTGTTCATATTTCAAATGCAGTGATCTGGATATAAACCCGAATCATATCTTAAAAAATCACTCTTCATTACTTCTAAAGCATAAGTTATGGTATATCGTATATTTTTTTTGGAATCTAAAGCATTTATTCAAATTGAAAAAATAGTTCTGATGAACTTTTTTAATTTTTTTTATTAAATCATTTTTTATATTTTAGTTTAAAATTTCATGAGGATTAGAATTTATGCAGTTTTGCAATTTTTATAAAAGTTTTGAAAAATCAAGAAAAACAGGTTTTTTGACCTTTAATTGAAACTAGCTGGCCTGTCATTTGCATTTTTGTCAGCCTTAAATATTTATGACGACGCAATCTGTGCATTTTTGCATTATTATTATTTAACACTACATCATTTCCAGTTTTAATTCACAATTTATCAAAATAATTTTAAAATTGTGTACAAATTATTTCAAATTGCCCAAAAATGTTTTTTAAATTGTGCAAAAATTATTAAAAATTGTTCAAAAATATTGTAAAATTGTCTAAAAATGTTTCAAAATTGTACAACCAGTTTTTAAATTATCCAAAAATATTTTAAAATTTGCCTAAAAATTCATTAAAATATTTTAAAAATGTTTCAAAAATGCTTTTTCACTAATGCAAAATTATTTATTTGTTTTAATAAAGAGAATTTGTATATCAATGCATAAATTTCGCTTCTTTAAAATTATTTTTCTGCATTCTTATGAATTAAATTTTAATCAAAGCTTAAATACTACAGAGTATATGAACATTTTCCACACATGCATCAGAATATTTAATCATTGTATTATCATTGCTTCCTTAGAGTAAAGTATGAGTAATGCTAGTAGCTACATTTGAATGCTTCCATCGTATGACACGCTTATGTTAAATTCATCGATGAAACCATCAAAAAAGAAGTGATGCCTTTGCCATAGTAGTGATGCTTTTATTGCTTCTTTGGCAGCTTCATTTTTGCTGGGTTAATATTTATGTTAATATTTATTTATGCGCGTTAACATTTGTATATTTTATATTTTTGTTTTATTATTTTCTGTATTAAAAGCTACTTTGATAATTTTCAAATCGTATAAACTTTTTTGTAAACAAATGATTTTTCAATCAATTATAATTAGTTTTTTTTATGCATTTGTGCTATTTCATTACCATTAGTAATGCAATTTTTTTCATTTGCATTAGTGTCAATTAATGGTAATGAAATTTTAATGGTAATAAAAAATTCCCAAGTATGAAAAGAACGTATTAAACAATGTCTGGGAATAAAGTTCATTTTTACAGTTCATTAAGTATTTTAATTTATTCCAAACTCCTATTTTGTCTATTTCTAAATATTAAACATGTCTAAGAATTTTGAATTTTAATTTATATTTCAATGGAAAACAATAATGTGTGGAGGATGGCATGTTATTTTTTTTTTAACAATTCTTTTCTGTTAACAAAAAAAAATATATATATATTATTTTAGAAATTTAACAAAAAGTTTAAAATTTTTCCAACTGATTAACAAACCTTATTTTTTTTCTTTTTTATTATTTTTATTACAATCCTATCTTTTTCATTTCTTTTGGCAAAATGTCAATAAAATTGGTTAGTTTTGTTAAAAACAGCCTAATAAAATATTGCAAAAAAAAAAGTATACAAAATGACAATCTTTTCTGCACACACTTACACACGTATTTGGCATTATTTGCTTTTTCATTTCGTTCATATGTGTTTGTATAACTGACAATGTATGTGTGTTATGGCCTTCAAAATATAAATGTACAAGTGCGAGGTTATTGCGTGGTAAAATAACAAATCGTTTACAATTCAGCCCCACATAGTTTTGGTCTATTTTTTTATTATTGCAAAATGGGGAAAAATAGCCTAAAGACATTTATTTAACTATTGTTTTTTTTTTGTTTGTTTTTTTTTTTTTGTTTTACTAGTTATTGAAATTATACAAATATGGGTGTGGCCCCATTATATAAACCAAAAAATATTCCACATGTTAAATGTTTACAAAAACTTTTAGAAAATGTTAAATAATAATATTTGCAAAAAACAAAAATATATTGTAAACTGCAGTTTAAATCATTTAATCCTTGACTGGGTTAAATTAATTTTATATTCATTTTTTTTGTAGATTTAATTTAACTTTATTACATTCTCATTTATAACAACACACATATTGATTGTATATGTGGGTGTGTGTATGTATATGTATATGTGTGTATGTGTTTAATTGTAATTGTTCATGTAATACTAACCGGAGGAAATTCAAAGTTTTTGACTCTGTAGGTTGCTTGTTTGTATATGTGGTGGGAGTTTATTTGTGTGTGTGTTGGCTGTATTCATATACAATCTGTTTGTATTGAGTATTATACTTTTATATATTTTTTTTTTGT
Organism: Eustalomyia histrio; assembly: GCA_949748255.1. Taxonomy (NCBI): domain Eukaryota; kingdom Metazoa; phylum Arthropoda; class Insecta; order Diptera; family Anthomyiidae; genus Eustalomyia; species Eustalomyia histrio. The sequence goes on along the minus strand of OX456524.1, from coordinate 67,823,464 downwards.
CTCTGGCAAATCTATGTAAGCCATTTAACCACAGGTTTTGTAGTTTTATTTCACATTTTTCATTTTATTTATTTTTTTTATATATTTTACCATAAATTCATACGCTAGCAAATATTACACAAGTTTCTGTTGTTATATGTCACCTGTGAACACAAAATGCACTGAGTTTTATCGCACTCGTGTACCTACATAAGTTCAAATGCAAATAGGGGACATTTGTGTTTTGTTATTATCTCACTTTTAACAGTATTTTAGTTGATTTTTTTTAGTTTTTTTATATTTTGTATTCATTGTTTACTTGTGCATTGAGAATTTTTCATTATGGCAATTTGCATAGTTTTTAGAGTGAAAAGTTCAATTATAACTTTTGTTTAATTGTTTTTCAAGTCTGCATCAAAAAATTAACATATATTGACATACATTAGGCTGGATCAATAGTGAATTTTTATGGGATTTCAATAACGTTTTAAAAGTTGCCGAAAACTTTCCATTTTTAATTTTAAAATCGTAAATTGATAACTAAGATAATAAATAAATGTTGCCTTCTAGCTGTAAATTAGATGTATGAGTATAGAATTTATCCAATAATCTTTATAAAATTAAAAATTTTGAAATTTCAAAATTTTCTAGTAACAAATAATTCGAATAATTTAAAGCAATTAATCGAAATTTGTAAAAACAAAAAGATTTAAAAAAATATTTTTTCTCTTAAGATTTTTCAAGATGCATCTTGTTGGAAGGCTGCCAATTAGAGTATTCAAAAACCGAAAACCGGTCAACCGGTTTCTTTATTTTTAAAAACCGATCGGTTTCGAATATTTTGTAAATTCGAAGAAAACCGAAAACCGGTCTTTTTTGTTCGGTTAACCGGTTTTTTTAATTATATCACCAACTGGGTTACTTGGTCTCTTTTATTTTTTCCGAAACCTCTTATAATCGTTTGTTTGGTTATGAAGATTTAGATGTAAGTCTGATAGATTCCGATGAAGACATAACTGTGGATATTCCAAATTCAAATAGTTTAATCTCTTATCTATATAATACAAAGAGCATTCAAAATCCTCAAAAAGAGACTGTACAAAATCATTCATCATTATATGTGACCTTCTCCGAGAAAAGGGACCTAGTGTGTGAAAGTGAAGTTTTGGGAAAAACGCATTTAAAGTTTTATAACGCATTATCACTGTGAACACACCCTCAGTTGGGAGATGCGATTTGGTATGGTTAGTTATGATTGGATGCCGACTTTGGTGACGTCTTGCCAATTTAAAAACAATTTAAAATCAAAAAAAGTAAAATTTGAAAGGTTTTTCCTATTTTATAGATTTTTCCAAGTTCGTTTTGTACGTTTTTATGGGGTAAATAAATTTTTATCAGAAATCTAACTCATTTCATCTTATTTTACACCCTTTCAGGTACCAGAATCCACTCTTAAGTCCAAACCCGTTTTTTGACACACTAGGTCTCTTTTCTCGGAGAAGGTCACATATGATGATTTCATATATCTTAATAAATGCGACAATAGAACTGAAAAGTTGGACAATTTATATAATTGTCTTTTGATTATTTGTCCAACATCTACTATTAGTGAAAGAGTATTTTCCATTTCTAGCTTTATTAAATTTCTGTTTTTTTAACAAATTATATAAGCTTTTTATTCAAATTAAAAAAAACCGAAAAAACCGAAAAAACCGGTTGACCGGTTTTTTCTGCAAAAACCGAAACCGACACCGGTTTTTTTTTAAATTCGATTTTTCAAAGAAAACCGAAACCGGTTTTTTCAAAAGGCCGGTTTTTTGAATACTCTACTGCCAATGTTCAGCCAAATTTAGGGTGCAGCTAGTAACCCTAACAATTACCGCCCAATTGCAATATGTTCGGCGCACCAACCTTCCAAAATTACAGGGTTCTGACAAAGTGGTCCTGATAGAGGAGACCAAAAAAAAAATATACGTGTGTCGGCAATTTTATTTTTAAAGGAGGGTTAAAGTTTCAACCCTTTGGCCTGTTCGTCCATCATATCCGTATATGAGGTGTAGGGTATGTTCAGCAAATTTGTAAAAAATATTAAGGCAAATATTTTTGTAGAATATATTAACCCTCTAACTCCCCCACTTAACGCTAATTTTTGACTCTATTTTAGAAAATCGTAAAAATATCCCTAAGAAGAGGGAGGGCAGGAATGAAATGTTCTACAAAAATGTTGGCCATAAAATTTGACTACATATATCACAACACACCAAAGCCCAAAACTTTACACAAACACCAAAAATCAGTCAAATTTAAGATTACTCATCAGATTTGTAATCATATTATGTAAGTCATCCCAAAATCTGACTAGATTAAATAGAATCTGATCAGATCTAATTAGATCTCAAGTTTAATTAAAAATTCAAAAAAAATCTATGCAGTTTTTCCGATTAATCGATTAATTTTATTCGATTAAGAAAAACACGAATAATTATTTGAACGATTAATCGGTTGAAATGAAAAGTCGATTTATTGAATTTTTGAGCCAAAAGGCAATTCTTTTACGCATTTTCCATAAATGTGGAAAATTTCTATATCTTTTTGAAGAAAATTTGCTAAACTGTAATTTATCCATGGATTTTCCTAATATATACCTTATTTTTGTCACTAGAATATGGGCTCCACACTAGTTTGTATTGTACAGTTTGATGATTTTCAGAATTATTTCGCTTTTTACATTATATATTTTTTTGTTTATTGCACTTAACCACATTTACCCAATGACCTGGGACATAAACTGAAAAAAATTGTTGTTGTTTCCCATATAAAATTAACTTCATTAATCGGGATTTAAACCACTGAAACGATTAAAAATTAATGGTTACAAAGTATTTTTTTTTTCTCCTATTTTAGTGTTGTTATATTGGTTGAACATGTTCGATAAATTAACTAATTAGTTTTACTGTATTATTGTTTAAATTCAAAAAATAGCTAATTACCACAAAAAAAACCTATAATTTAAGTTGATCAATAATTAAAATTAACAGCTTTTTATAAATATTTTGATATCGAAATGTGGCGAGGATTTTTCATAACTGAAAATTATAGAAAATTATTATGCAGCAATAAATAACAATTTAGAGCAAACAAGTTTTAGCCATAAATAACTTAAAATCAAAGCATTTTCGTATGGCAGTAGCATTAACAGATTTTAAATTTAAATTATGTTTCAATATTTATTAAAGAATACTTTTTAGGTTTGGCTATGACTTACATAACAATATTTATCCAGTTTACATTTTATTTACTACTTGGCCTTTATTATATATAAAAAAAATTAACAAAATTTATTATTTACATAAGCTAAACAAATACAAAAGTAAATTTTATTTAATGTAAAATTAATCTTTAAATTAAAATCACCGCAACATTAACAACAGATGTGTCTCCATAATGTTTATTTAAGGCCGTATAACAAAAAACGAAATAACACAAGAAAATTTATACAAATTTGAAAAACACTTCACGTAAAATGAACAAATACATAGAAGAAAAAAAAACAGTAATGTCAACTTATTGTTGTTACAAATAAATGCGTCAATGCTGCACGTAAAAAAAAGTAATATTTGCCAAAACATTGCATAAATTACACAACTTTTTTGTATAAATTATGCAGAATCTTAGGAAAATTTAACAAGTATTAAGTTGATATAGTAAAAATGTAGTTTGAAGCAGAGTTTTCAAATCAATTTTTTTTATTTTTTAATCCATTTATTTTAATTTTTGCCATCGTTTTTTTTTTTTTGTTTTCAAATTGTTGACATCTCTAAAAGGCCGCCATAAAATAACAAACATTGCTTTAAACAAAAAATCAGGCAACACCCACACACACACAAACACATACACACAGATAAAATTTTTTAACACGCATTATTATCAAAAAAATTTCAAAAACATATACAGACCCACAACAGTGTATATTTAGGTACCCAGAACATGCATTAACATTCCAAACGTGTAATAAAATAAACACTTTTTTATATTCTTCTCTACCTCTATATAAAATGGTATTTTAAATTTCTCATTCTGTTTAAAATATGGGGGCCATATACAACGAAAAAGTTAATAAGAATTTCAGTTATTTTAACAAAAAAAAATTCCGGTTCTAGGGTAACTAAATTTCAGTTGGAAATTGACAAAAATTTCTTCAATTTCCTTTAATTTCCATTAACTCGTAAAAACACAAATTCCCATATGTCCGCCCTGAAGTACAAAACAGTTAAAAGGCAACCCTTCATCATAATTAATGTTGCATTAGTGTTTCTTCTGTCAAACTTCCGCAGCTTCTGGACGGTGCTATCACATTCTAGTTATTTTACCGCGCACATATAAATACGCCATCAATGTGGTATGGCAGTTAGTTGATAATAAAACGCTAAAGAAGAAGCATTGGCAATTAATTGAATTGTGTATTCTGTCGAAGTGTAAACTTAATAGAGTTTAAGTAAAGTCTCTTGTGTAATTCTTTTAAGTTTGTTTTTAAATAAGGAGTAGCTATAAAAGAATTTCAACGATGTTTATTTTTTGCAATATAAAAAGAACTAGATTTATTTAAAGGAAATAAATCAACGGTTTAGAAAGGTAAAATCGTAACAATATGTATGTAAGTGTGGTATCGTTAGAAAATGATTTTTGAGAGCTTTTACTGGTACCTCTCTAGAGAAGTATACTGCCATTGCCGCCAAATTTAAATAAGTATTTTATTCCTTATTAAATTTAAGCGAACAGGTATTTTTTTTTTGATATTAATGTTATTTTAGATTTTAAACAAATTTTTTCGATAAGCCCCTTTTTGACTCCTTTATGAAACAACTTGGCAACTCTGTTATCTATATCAAACTTTCTCATTTGACAAATTTATTTTTTTAATGCAGTTTTTATATAGTTGCCTTATATCCCCGAGGTGGCCAATCAAATGAGACAGTTTTTCTTTCTATCACATATTCAAATTCCATCAACATCGAAGTGTTTATGTTGGCGTTCTTTCCATACTAGATGGCATTTTCAAGAAGAGGGTCAAAAAGCGAAAAGTCTTAACTTAAAATGTGAATTCCGATTAGTATGTATTAATTCACTGATTGTGTATTATTTTGGAATTTTCACCAGCAAAGTAGTAAAAGAAGGTGGCATAAGAGGGGACAAGTCGTCTCCCTCTTAAAGGTCTGTTCAAACCGATTTTGCTTGATGCATGGACTAAGCCACTGATAAGCACAGAACATAAATTTGCTTTTTTGCTGTTTTTCCAGTTTTGTGCCAAAAAGTACCTTTTTCAAGATTTTTGAGCTTTAAATTGCTTTTTTCACATTTTTTTTTTTTTTTTGCCTCAGTGCTTTTTCTAATAAATAAAAATATTTTTTCTGCTAGATTTGTCCTTTTTTCCAATGAATTCAGCTTTTTTGATCTTTTTTCTCTGCTTCGACCAGACTAACAGGTTTTCTTCGGATTACATGAAGAAATTCTTCTCTGAGGCATACCGCTTCGCTAACTAAATATAATAATATTTCAGCCAATAACCCAATAATACGATGGCGGGACAATAAGTCCGTGACTTTTTTAATTTCCCGTCTATTAACTGAAAGGACTACTCTGCTCCTGTCAACAGGTATCTGCCAGTTGAAAATGGAAAAAAGTGAATTTCGTGTGCTCATTAAGCATTATTTTTTGCGGAAAAAACCCATCACTCAAACCAAGGCTAAGCTTGATAAATACTATGGAAACGGGAAGTCTGCACCATCAATTTCAATGGTAAAAAATCAGTTTACTGAATTTCGTTGTGGCCGTACAAGCACGGAAGATGGCGAACATTCTGGACACCCAGTTGAGGTTTCTACACACAAAACAATTGAAAAAATTCACGATATGAGAGAGAAAGATTGTGGAAGCCATAGGCATCTCACATGGCTCAGTGGTTTAAATTTTGAAGGATCACTTGGGTATAAGAAATCTTTTCGCGACCATTTTTTGGGATGCACGCGGTATAATCCACATTGACTACCTTGAAAAGGGTAAAACGATCAATGGCGAATATTATGACAACTTATTGGGTCGATTTAAAAAATCTACCGTATTTGTCCAAAACAAAAAAGTTATTTTGCACCAGTACAATGCAAGGGCACACACATTGGCAGTTTCGATGGCAAGAAACCATGAATTAGGCTACGAATTTCTCCGGCATTCGCTTTATTCTCCGGATTTAGCCCCGAGTGACTATTTTTTACTTCCAAACCTAAAGAAATACCTCGGCAGAAAAAGATTTGACTCCAACGATGAAATCATCTCACAAAAAAAATACATATTTTGATAACCTCGATAATTTGCGTTGAGGTAAACACCGGTCGCCTAAGATGGAAATTATAAATATGTAGTGTCCTTTTTTATTCGCCTTATATTTCATATATATATATATATTTTTTTGTTTAATTTACATTTCGTGTTAAAAAAAATAGTATCTACTATCTCATATCAAATGACTGCAAATAAAGCTAAATTATTCTAAAAAGAAAAACAAATTTTTGCATATAAATTTTTATTTTAACAAGTAATAAATTTTAAACAGCTACAGATTTGTATATAAATGAAATTGCTTTGTGTTAGTTGGTCGGATTTTTTTATCGGTAAAAGAAAATTTACACATCCATAAATATTTTATGTTAATAGGGAAGCCAAATAAAAAATATATTTTTAATTAAAAAAAAGAAAATACAAAAACTTCACTATTAGGAAAAAAAAGAAACTTCTACAAAATAAAGAAAATTTTTGGAAAAATTATAAATAATAAAGCGTAAAATTTTTCATTGCGCCAGGAACTATGCAATACATTTATAATTAAAAACTATACAGAAGTATGCTATATATTTATATAATCTTTTAATTCTAAAAATTCTATTATTTACGTTTTAATATCTAAAATAAGTTTTAATTTAAATATTAAAAAATCCTTAAATCCTCAAATTCCAAATATATGTAGACATGTATAATTATTACATGTTATACAAGTAAAATAATTTTTCATTATTGTATAACATGAAAACTAATTTCCTGTCTTTGTTGTTAAAAAAAATTGTCCTTAAAGGATATTTTTAATTTCCTTCATTAAAACGCCCCCTAATTTGCTGTTCATAATTTGAATAAAATCAAAAATGTTCTTAGATGAAAATTAAGTTTTTTGCATTTTACAAATTAAGTTAAAAAAAAAAGAATAATAACTCATTTAAAATTTATGAAAGAAGAAAAACTGAAGTCTTTGTTCAACTGTTTCAAGTTTTTGTTTCTTGTTCTCCCCCAAATTATGCTACAGATCTTTCTTCATGTTTTTTTTTTTAGTATCAAACAATTTCCATTTGCTTATATTTTTTTATTTTGCTTGAATTTTTTTTTTCGTACAACTGTCAAATCTGAAAAACAATAATTTATTATTCAACTTTATTCAGGGTTCATAACATGCTTGGAGATTTTGTTAACATTAAAGTTTTATTTATGAACCTCAGCATTCTTTACACTTTCATTAACCCTGTATTAAGAAAATTTGTTGTAAAGTTTCTTCATGGCACATTTTAATATTGGCTATAATAGAGTTATGTAGTAAATAGGTTTGGTTTAAGTTTGAGTTATTATGAATATTTTTCTGGATTTATTTTGGTTTTTTTTTTCATGGTATAAAAAGGAATTTGAACAATCGAAATGAAAAGAAAATTGATTAGTTTTTAATGCAGCTGATTTATTAATAGAAATAAATAATACATATATTTTTTGAAGAAAATTGTTTTTTAAAAAAGTATGCTTTGAAATGTTTCGAAAATAGAATTTCATTCAATTAAAAAAAGTAAGAATTTAAAAAAATGGAGTGGTCGCCAGTAATGCTATACGACAAAACCTTCGGCTTACAAGGCAAATACTCTGACATCTAAGCTTTTGTAGCCTATGAATATTGCCTGGCAAATTTATATTGTTTTGATTTTCTGTTCAAAAAAAATACAAAAGAAATAAAAAACAAAAAAGAGATTACAAGACAATAAGAAAATAAAAGAAAATAAAAATTAAAGAAAAAAAAACACTAACACTACTAAAAATACTTTGTAACTATTAAAAGTTATACTCTTGGGTAACCGGTCGCTATATAGGTCCTTTGAGATCAATTGACTTTTCATTCCCCTTGGGTAACCAAAACTTGACGAAAAAATTGTAACTTAAAATTAAAAGTTATTTTTAAATTAAGAAAACGTTATAAAAAATTCAGTAACTACTATAAAAAATCGATTAATACTTGGACATTAACTTTAAAAATCGATTAATACAAAAGTAAATTAAAAATAATCAATTTAAATTAAGTGAAATATGAATTATTATATTTATAAATAAAAATGTTTTAATAATAAAAAATTCTAAAAAAAATCAAAATTTAAAAGTAAAAAAGTGCAAAAATTTAAAGAGAGCTTCACGAAAAAAGTAAAATTAAATGAATATTCAAAAATAATATACCAATGGTCGTCGGCAAATGTGGTCATTATAGCCCATTGTATTTTACTACACCATTTTCAACTGAAATTTAGAAAATTCCAAATGAAATTGAGATTTTCAATTTTAAATTGAGAAAATCCCAAATAAAATTAAGATTTTCCATTTGAAATTGAGAAAATTCTAAATATAATTGAGATTTTCCATTACAAATTAATAAAATGCAAAATGGATACAAAAAAAAATTTTTTTTTTAATATAGCTGAAAAGCCATTCTTTAAAACAAATTTTACCACATTAATTTCTACTACTGATAACTTTTTTTTTGACAATAATTGTTTCAAAAACTATTTGTTGTTTTTTTTTTTTTATTGTTTTTAAAACTTTACAAGTGAATATTTAAGATAAAAAATAATTACTTGCATGTCACAATTCATCAGTTTTCAGCCAAAAAAGTTTTAAGGAGGCGCTTAAAAAAAAAAGGAATCAATACAAAAAAATCACAATTTCATTTGGAATTTTCCCAATTAAATTTGAAAATTTCTCAATTTCAAATGAAAAATCTCAATATCGAATGGAATTTTTTCAAAATTAAATGAAAAATCTCAATTTCATTTTGAATTTTCTTAATTTAAAATAAAAAATTTCAATTTCATATAGAATTTTTCCAATTTTAAATGGAAAATCCGAATTTCTTTTGAAAATTTCTCTATTTAAAATAAAAAATGTAAATTTCTTTTAAATTTTTCTCAATTTCATTAAGAATTTTTCCAATTTCATTCGGAAAGTTCTCAATTTCAGTTGAAAATAGTGTAGTGCGTCCAAAACTCTTTACAAATGTTTCCCCTAAAATTTTTACATAAAAAAAATTCAACTGAAAATTACAATAAAGCGTTCTTAAATTTTTGGATTTTATTTGATCCAAATCACTTAAATTACTGCCAAAACTTATAAGGTTACATCACTTAATCATCGTTTATATTAATTTTTGTTCCCCCCAACAAAAATTGTTCGATGACGTACAATAAGTTGATGTAATCTAAACTTTTACAAATTATTTATTTATTTTGCAAAAACCCTGCTGTTTCTAATTCTCGGTTTAATAAAAATGTTTTCAGCTCAGTTAAAATTAAAGGAACATACATTTTTATTTTTCAAAAAAAATATTTCTTTAAACTTTTTTATACATTTATACAAAATAATTCACTATCATTTACCTATTTTTTCAGTTTCATTTATTTTATTTTATTTTTTTTTTTTCAATTCAATAAAAATTTACCCTCAAAACGGAAATTGGTAGGTAAAATTTCAACATTTATTTTTAACGGATTAATCATTTGTTTTTACTTATGTGTCAGTTAAAGAAATATGCCATCAATTTTCATTTTTATGGAACAGCTTCATCATATTTTTCTATTGGACAAGTAACTACACTAAGAAAAAAAGTTAGTAGAAAAATTTGTTAACGATTTTTTTTAGTAAAAAATTAATATATTGTAATATTTTTTTTTTGCTATTTACATTTTACAAATCACAGAAGATTTACAAATTTTTGTTGCTAATTTCAGAAATCCAGAAGGAAATTTTATTTCTAATAATTAAAACTTATACCTACAAACTTAAATTGGCTTTTAATTGCTGCATAGGTTGAAAAATGGGATCGAAAGTAAAAATACTTTTCACAACCGACCCATGTCCAAAAATATGACATCCACTTTAAATAGCATTAAACGGTCATATTTTTTTTTACTTAAAAATCTTCATAAATTTTTTTCTTCATATTCTTTTTCGCTCGCTGATGGTTGTGCATTTTAATCGACTTTTTATTACGAGTATTTTTGTTATTTACTGTTTGTTGGTTGTCCAATGTTCATTTAATTGTGTTGTTTGTTTGAGTGTGTGACTTTTTAAACAATTTTTTATTTTTCAATGCAATTTCAGTTTTTTTTTTTTTTTTTTCATTTTCTTCTTGTTTTTGTCCTCTATTATTCATCCATTTAACTGTTGTTGTTTTTCAATATCTTTTATTTTTCATCTTTGAAAATTGTCACGTTTTTTTTTGTGTTGTTGTTGTCAGTCGTTGTTGTATTTTTAGTTGATTTTGTTGATGGCACATGACTGATGATTGTCATGTTGCCATGTGCCAGTGTGGTAGTGTAAATGGTGTATATGTTATCTTATATACGTTGTTTATAGTTGTGTATATTTGCTATGTATGATACAATCGGGGTTTTTCTATTTTTTTATAATATATCAAGTGTTTCAGCATCAGCAAATTTTTATTTTTTATTTTTATTTTATTGTCAATATTAACTAGATAAAATCAAAAAAAAAATTTAGGAAACACTAGTTTTTATATTGACATATTGGGTGTTTAACAAAATCAATCGCAAGAATTAATTATAATGACCGATTTTGTTTTGAAATTAATATATCTGTCTTATTTTTAAATTTTTTTTGAACTATAACTAAAAATTTCCATTGGACACAAAAACAGCTTACACCTAATATTATTTTAATCAAATTTCTAACTTTTTTTATTTTATATTATAATTCCAGTTTTTAATCAAATTTCTAATTGGTTTTATTTTTTTGTATATTTTCAGGTATGTTTCTTAAACTTATTTGTAAGTTGTCAAAAAATTTATTTGATATATATGTGGGACGAGCATTTTCACTATAAGCTAATACTTGTACTTAAAAAAAAAAATGTTTCCAAGTACAATTTGCTCAAGTAGATATTATTTTGATTTGTTTGCACGATAAGATGTAGCTTGCAAGTTTAAACAATTTTTAAGTGTTTAATTTTATTTCATTGCCTCAAATTGTTTGCTATCAATTGTTTAAGTTAGCAAAGGCAATGATATTAAATTTTATTAATCATGTTTTGTTGTATGAATAGTATAGTATATGGACAAGGCAAGAAATTTCATGAATTTATAAATTAAATTTTACTCCTTAATGTATGCAACAACTAATTTCTAATGTTCACTTAAGTTATTTTACAGATTATTAGGAGATACGAAAAAGATAGTGTTGCATATTTTAAAGGTTCAAATTTATTTAGTAAATATATTAAATAACTTTTAAACCACCATTAAGACCAAGTTTTTTTTTAACAAAAATCCAAAAAGTGCATCTTAAGTGAAATAAGAGATACCTCGAAGATTTTCACTTTCAGAAGGATTTCGGGCAGGATTTTAAAAGGAAAACTTGTTCCTTTTTTGGATTTAAAAATATCCATCTTATCGAGTTTCTAGCTTCAGTGTTTTGAATCGGGCGATATCGAGGATTCTTTTTCCTTTATGAGCTAATTTTTACTACATTTAGTGAATTATACAATACGCCGTAGAAAACATATTTAACATTTTTGATTTCTACCCAAAAGGCTTTGGGAAGTCAGTTTATAGCAAGAATTTTAACCTACCAAATCCCCATTTTTACCACGTTCCTGGCAAAATTTAAAAAAAGGTAACTGAAAAGAAAATTAGCGCATACTCCAGGGCATAATTATTTTAAATTTCTGGGTTTTTAGCCAAAGCGGTCTTCTGGGCAGGCTGTTAAGAGGAAGCCGAAAATTCGAAAAAGTACCAGTATTAATATCGAAAATTATCTGAAGATACTATACATTAGGGAAAACAAGTTTTAAAATGCCGGTTTTTACACTAAAAAAAACTAAGTTAGTAGAAAAATTTGTAAAATAGGTTGTATATTAAGTATACTAGTTTTCAGCCAATTTTTTTAATTAAAATTGAGTTTTCAACAAAAATTTTAGTTAAATTTTTCAGCAATAAATTAACTGAACAAAATTGTGCTGCGACATCAACCTCTTGTATATCTGATTGTTCTCCTCACTATAAATGTGTTGATTAGCACAATTTTGTTAGCAAAAAAAATTTGTAAAAAATTTGTGTAAAGTTAGTTCTTTGCTGAAAAAAATATAACTCAAGTTGTTGCTAAATAAGAACGCGACATGCGAGTGTTGCTAAATGCTCCCAAAATAACGAATGAATAAATATTTTGATAAAAATTTATACTTAATTATTAAAAATTTAAACTTAGTATGGTTTATAGTACGTTATACACAAAGAGTCATAAAATATCGTATGTTAATTTTACTCATCAAATGATTTTACTAAGAGAATTGGAAACAAAAAACAATAGAATAAGAAAAAACGTTTTGAAAATAAAATTGATTCTATTTCACAACTGCAACACTCGGCGCATTTTAATTATCAATTTGTATGGAAATTACAGTACGTTGTTGTTCTGGGCCATCACATAATTGTATCAAAAAAAAAATACTGCAAACTAGTATCCCTGATGTAATTATTTTTAAATTATTTGTCCACTAACTTATTTGTTGAGTGTAGAGAAAGAATACATAGTTAAGAGGAGAATTTTCTCTTTTCAATACCCAATTCAATGCATTGGTTAACTCTCTAGGAAACACAAATTCAAAAATTTCAAGTTTCTAGTCAAAGCGGTTTCCTTAGGCCATTAAAAGGGGGTGGGGGGAGGCACTTCCCCATTGTGACGTTCTCACTTACTGGCGAAAATTCCAAGAAGTACCTAAAAAATATATGTTTTAAATTTCCGATTTCTAGTCAAACTCGTTAATATGAACTTTTTCCTCCTCTCCATTGAAATTTATCAAAACCCCGTCTTAGTGGATGTTTACACTCAAAAAAAAAAAAGTTAGTAGAAAAATTTGTAAACGGTTTTCAATCACACTTTACTATTTTTGTATTAATTTTTAGTAAAAAACTATTATTTAGCAAAACCCTTTTGCTATTTACATTTTACAAATTACAGAATTTTTACAGAATATTTACAAATTTTTGTTGCTAATTTCAAAAACCATTTTTTATTTGCTAAAACTAGCAATAAAAATGTACTAATTTTACAAAGTGGATATCGAAGGAAATTTTATTTCTAACTAAAACTTACACCTACAAACTTTAATTGCCCTAAGTTGTTACACATATTAAAAAAGGCATCGGAAGTTAATATACCGACTCGTGTCTAAAAATAAGACATCCACTTAAAATAGCACTAAAAAGTTTTTGGTTCTAAAAATCAGTAAAAAGATTGACTAAAATATTTTTCAAAAAGAAATTATAACAAAATGATAAATTCGTTTGTTTTTACAATTTTGTAAGCCTTTGATTTTTTTTTTTAATTTTGTCTAAAATATTTTTTGAAAAAAAAAAAAAATAAATAAAATAAAAAATTTTGATGCTCAAAAAAAAGGTAAAATTGAAATTTTGTACTAATATTAATAATCCCAGCAAAAATGAAGCTGCCAAAGAAGCAATAAAAGCATCACTACTATGTCAAAGGCATCACTTCTTTTCTAATGGTTTCATCGATGAATTTAACATTAGCGTGTCATAGGATGGAAGTATTCAAATGTAGCTACAAGCATTACTCATACTTTACTCTAAGGAAGCAATGACGATGCAATGATTAGATATTTTGATGCATGATTGAAAAATATTCATATACATTGTAGTATTTAAGCTTTGATGAAAATTTATTTCATAAGAATGCAGAAAAATAAGTTTAAAGAAGCGAAATTTATGCATTGATTTACAAATACTTTTTATTAAAACAAATAAATAATTCTACATTAGTGAAAAAGCATTTTTGTAACATTTTTCAAAAATTTTAATGCATTTTTAGACAAATTTTAAAATATTTTTGGATAATTTAAAAACTGGCTGTACAATTTTGAAACACTTTTAGACAATTTTTAAATATTTTTGAACAATTTTAAATAATTTTTGCACAATTTTAAAACATTTTTGGACAATTTGAAATAATTTTTACACAATTTTAAAGTTATTTTTGTAAATTCTAAATTAAAACTGGAAATGATGAAGTGTTAAATCAAATACATAATGCAAAAATGCACAAATTGCGTCGTCATAAATATTTAAGGCTGAAAAAATACAAATGACAGGCCAGCTAGTTTCAATTAAAGTTAAAAAAAAAATCAGTTTTTCTTGATTTTTCAAAACTTTTATAAAAATTGCAAACTGCATAAATTCTAACCCCCATGAAATTTTAAACTGAAATATAAAAAATGATTTAATAAAAATTTAAAAAAGTTCATCAGAACTATTTTCTCAATTTGAATAAATGCTTTAGATTCCAAAAAAATATACGATATACTATAACTTATGCTTTAGAAGTAATGAAGAGAGATATTTTAATATATGCATCGGGTTTATATCCAGATCACTGCATTTGAAATATGAACTCATCAATTCTTTGGAAGTGCCTTAGAATAACACCAAAAAATCATAAAAGAATGTCAACTGAGGTTTAGGAAGCAATGAAAGAAGTTATAGTCACAGAATGACTACCATTTTTTTTGCTGGGATATTAAGTAAATTTTTTTTGCTGATTTTAGCAAAGAGATTTTAAATTCCACTTTACGAAAAGTTTACTAAAATTCAGTACCGGCAGCTAATTTTTCTACAATTTTCAATGTAATACCCGTCAGCAGATATGTTTTGCTAAGGTAAGCAAAAAATACTGCTGGGCTCAAGTTAGCAAAATTTCCCGTAATAACAGCAAAATTTTCAGTTGCCATTACAGACCTTTTTTGCTGAGTGTACACCGAAAGTGGAACTTACGTTCTAAATTTAAAGTTACTGGTTCTAGAGGTTTGGGCCTGCCCCTTTGGAACCGCTATTTTTTCCATGTTCCTGTCAAGTTTCTAAAAGTAACTCATCAGTGAATTTGTCCATACTCCATTGAACATACAGTTAAAAATTCAAGTTTCTAACCAAAGCTGTATATGCAGGCCGTTGAAGTGGAAACATTCCCCTTTCAAACTGCCCCGCCTCCATATGTACCACGTTACTGGTCAAAATTCCGAAAAGTACCTTATCAATAAATACAAAAGGAATACATATTGTAAATTTCAGTTTTCTCGCCAAAGCGGTTTGTGCGTGCTGTTGAGGGGGGCACTTTTCCCCTTTTAAATCAACCTTTTTTTAATATGTTCCAAAAAGTAGCTTACCAGCGAATTAGTCCATACTTCATGGAACATACATTTCCAATTTCAGCTCTTTAGCTAATGAAGTATGGCAGGCCCCTACACTGATAATAACCCATGCATAAAAATATGAAAAAAAAAAAATTACAAAATAAGAAAATTGTTTGTAAAAAAACGAAAAATGGTTTATTTTACTTAAGTTTTTGTAGTTTTGACAATAATTTCGCATTTTTATCTTTCTGTAGATCTCAGTTTTGCTATAAGATTTTTTAGTTTTTTTTTTTTTCATCCATAAAATTTGATGCATTTAGATTATTCCGACAAAATATGCTCTTATCTAGATTCAAGAATAATAAAATTCACATTATTTTCACACATACAATAATTACACTTTTGATTTTATTTTTTCTACTTGTCACAAACACCCATAGAGAGAGTCATGTGGTGAACATATTATACATAAGCACAAAAAAACTAAATTAAAAGAGTTTGCTTCTAAATAGTTACTAATGATTTGCAAACGACATAAATGGTCACTTAATTAGTATAAAGTGTTGGATAATAATTGCTAACATTTCTACTTTGTACAAGTACATGCTACAATAATAAAAATTAGATGAGAAAGTACTTTAAATGAAACCCCACAAAAAAAAAAAAAAACAAATATCAAAAAAGAAAAAAACGTAACCAAAAGAGAAAGGGTTAAATACAAAATGCTGCAGTGCAGCAATTAAATTAAACATTAAACTAAGTTTAAGTATACTCTTATGAGTAATATTTTTGAAACAGAAAAAAAAATAATGCAAAAAGTTTTTAGTAACAACACTTAATTGTATACCATGAATTTACAATTTTCCTTACACCTAAAAGTAGACCATATTTATTTTCAAGTTGTCTGTTTTAATAATAATTTAGAAAAAGAAATCTAGTCAATTGTGTACAGTGTTTTTAAAATTTAAATACTACATCCTAAGTTATGATTTAAATTTTTAATTACATTTTTCTTAAATATATTTTAAACGAAAGTATATTTTCCGGCAACTACTTGCAACAATACAACTATTTTTTATAATTCTTTTTTTTAAATATGTCTATGTAAATAATAAAAAGTTGTTTAACAAAGCTAAATTATTCATAAACATTACAATAGAATGTATTTTTGTAAAAAAAAAAAATTGTATATTTTTTTATCTCTAAGAAGTTGTACCACTATACTCTTCATACTAAAAATATAATACATTTTATTTCTATTAAATTTCAAATTAGATTGTTATAAAACTTTAGATTGTTTTTAAACTTTTTTACAATAAATTTTATTTGCAGAAATATTATAAAAAGTTTTAAAAAAGGTCTAAATATTTTAAATTTAGTTATCGAAAGTATATTGTTAAATGTAACTACATACCTAATTTTTCCTAAAAATATGCAGTAAAAAAAAGGTTTCTTATTTTTCAAAGGCTTGTAGAAAGGAGTTCGTATTTTTTTTTTTTGCAAAACTTTTATCTCTAAGGCATGCTTTGAAATGTTTTATATTACAAATTTTACATTAACCCTTGAATGCTTAAGGCTGCCATAAATGCCTAAAGGCAAGATGTAATTTTAAAACTTACTATTTTAAATGAAAAATAGTTTATATGTTTCGATATAAAACATAATTTACAAAAATTTTTGTGAAAAAAATATTTTGTGTACAATGGACAGTTAAGAAGCGAGAAAGAGTCAAAGTCGAAATTTCGTAAAATTAAAAAAAAAAAAAACAAAATTCTTTAAAAAGGAAATTTAAAAAAAAATGTACTTAAAAAATCGACTGAAATATGTTGATAATGATCATAAATTTTTAGTCTGAATGTTCTTTAAAAATAAATAATGATTTCGGTTCAAGGGCTGAAGAATTGTTAAAAGTATAACATCTTATTTATTTATTTATTTATTTATTTATTTATTTGAGCACCCCGGTAGGATAGTTGGTAGCGTGCTAGCTTATCAGTGCGGGGGTCGTGGGTTCAATTCGCACCAGAGGCTCTGGTCTGTTTTCGCTACAACGAGCCAAAGGACTTTGTTGCTAGTGCTCGGTTAGGGTATTAACATATAATTTGTAATTATATGATTAATAAATAAAAATAAATAAATATTTATTTATTTATTTATTTATTTATTTATTGATTTATTTATTTATTTATTTATTTATTTATTTATTTATTTATTTATTTATTTATTTATTTATTTATTTATTTATTTATTTATTTATTCATTTATTTATTTATTTATTTATTTATTTATTTATTTATTTATTTGTTTATTTATTTATTTATTTATTTATTTATTTATTTATTTATTTATTTATTTATTTATTTATTTATTTATTTATTTATTTATTTTTTTATTTATTTATTTATTTATTTGTTTATTTATTTATTTATTTATTTATTTATTTATTTATTTATTTATTTATTTTGCACTTCCCATACAATAAGATGCAATCTTTAAATTATAGTACATGAATTATCAAGCAAAATAGTATAAGAGATACATAATATATTATTATTACTAATTAAAATTAAAAAAAAATTAAATTTAAACAATGTTTTTAACGGGGTATTTAAGATCAAACTTTGTGATCTTTGTGCACAATGTATTTTTTTAATGATCTTCACACAGCCCCTTTTATAATTTCGACATAATGTAGGTCACAAAAGGGTTGGTTTATTATTTTTTTTTTTTTTTGTTTGTTTTTTTTTTTTTTGTTGAAAATTTGTAACAAACTTTTTTGAAAATTTTCTTCTGGTCTAGACTTCCTGTCTGGGCCCGTAACCTGATGCAAAGTTATTCCCTTAAAAGTATCTCAAATAAGATTCGCAATTTAATTTCAATCCAAAAGTTGTTGACAATTTAAAACATTTCTGGTATTAGGCAACCCTGGACCAATAACTATTTAAATTTATAAGGAAAAAGCTTCATACATTTTACGAAACTTCTTTTAAATTAAATTTTTTATTGAGTGAATAAAATTTAATAAATAAAATGCAATTTTTGATAAAAAAAATTAAAAACAGCATTAATTTAATGAAAAATTTTAATGGACGAGTTTTAGCAAAACTTCATTGATTTTATGCAAAAATTCATTAAAATAATGCAAATAAAAAAGGTAATGAAAAGTTTTATAATTTTGATGATACTTTTTTGTTAAATGTATGAAACTTACCATAAAAATGGTCACATAGTTTAATTAATTTTATGTAGAGTTTTGTTGATGATATTCCAAAAAAATTTCATTAATTTTATGATACAATTCATTAATGTCAAAAAAAATAAAAGTTCTTTTAAGTGAAATGGCAAAAACCATTACAGTCAAACCTAGTTAAGACGAACTCCGAGTTAATCGTGGTCAAAATTTGATTAACAATTTTTTAATTACTCGTATCCACAAAATATTAAAAGTTTCTAAAAGCAATTTGAAAAATTATGGAAATTACCTTTAAGAAAAAACAAGTCATATCATTGAATTCGACTTTACCGAATTTTTTTTATACCCTCCACAGTATTTTAATTACAGATAAAATAAATAAAATTGAATCGAGGTGAAAAAAAATTTTAGACTTTTGTGGGGAAAATATTTTTTTTTTTTACATAACTGAGCCATTAGGGCCTTATGTGGTTAATTAAAACTACTATCTATCTACTATTTGTTGTGGTGAACATAATTTTTTGAGGTGAAAAGCAATTTTAAAGGAATAAAAATTAAGGTAAAACACAATTTTTGAGGTGAAAAAAATTTGTGGTGAATATAAAATATTATTCACCTCTAGGTCTCTGGTGAAAAAATATGACGAAATATTTTATTGTTCAGATGCTAATATGTAATTGTACTAAAACCCACATTTGTATGTATAATTTAGAGGCACCTTCACATTTCCAGTCCTAACTGCCATCTGGGTAAAAACTAGTAACCCTGATTTGGTCATGGCTTCAGCTTTCTCTCTTTTGAAAGGTATTAAAATATGACATCAAATATGGTATCTTCGTAATTGCGCCAGATGATAAATCTTTGAACAGTTAATTCCCGCCATCTGATGGAGATTTGACGAAAAATTTTTAAAGCTTTTTGTATCCCTGTTATCTTGTTTTACCTTGATGGGATTAAGTGCTATGAGTAAGTATGAGAGATAGAAAACTCATGCATATTATTTTTCTTAATTGATCCAATCGCTGGGAATCGCACCCAGAACCATCCAAATAACAGTCCAACATTAAACCACAATGCCATAAAAATTAGTTTGTTCAACATGAAATTTGTCAAAAATACAAAAATAATGTTAAAAAATTTCCTAATTTTTGGGAAGTTGGTTTTAAAAAATGGAATATTATATAATATTTTGTTTGTGTGGAACCATTACATACAGTTCGTTTTAAGCGAGAGTTCGTCTTAAGCGAGTTCGTATTAACTGATGAGTTTTATATGAAATTTTTTTCCCATAACTTCTGTACTTTCGATTTAGTTCGTATTTACAGGTTTTACTGTAAATGTTATTCAGTATTTTTTTTTTTTTTGTATTTTTAATTTTACCTAAAACTAAGCAACATCTAAAACAAAAATATGATCCTAAAAAGATGCTACCAAACTCTACTTAAATAACAGTTATTTTTATCTTAAGTGAAAAGATTTGTATTACCGGATGATTTTAATTAATTTACACAAATTCTTTCCCATATATTTCAAACGTTTGTTGTTTCATTGAAGATTTTGTTACAAATATAAAAATTGTTTTGTCGCAGTACTTTCAACTGCTAGTAAAAAAAATGTTAATACTTTTATTTTAAATCTGACCTTATTTTTGCATATTTTTCTATCGTTTTCTGTAGTTGCTCAAAGCCAACACGTGTATGTAGGTATTATTTAAATTTTAAAACTGAACAACTTTGTTGATTTTCATATTCCACACTGCTACATGGAAAGGGTATTATAAATTTGTGCTGCTGTTTGTGAGTACTTTTTAGCGATGTCCGTCTGTCTGTCCATGTAATCGAATACTAAAGTTAATTGAACGAAATACGGTACATATATTTGTATTAGCCCAAGAACGAATACTGTTGACTGTCTATTTTACCCAGTCACTATCGATAGGGCCTATTTGAATTGGGCTTAAATGATATTAAAACTCACAAAATCATTATGTGTTTATTGTTGTTGTGAATGCAATCCGAATGAAAATTCGGACCACAATTGAACCTAGGTCACATTTTAATCATTCAACTTTTTCAACAACTTTATTCGGATATTTCTCTACATTTTCTGCTTCGCCCATTTACAAAAGATTTGATTCCTTTACGGAATTCGATCCGTTTCCCGAAACATTACCCAATTCGTACTATGTTGTGGGATATCTCAGGGTCGGGATTGACCGACTATAATTTTTTACTTGTTTTTATTTTAAAACTACTAACCCTACCTATGACTTTGAGATGAAATTTAAAAGTATATTTATTATAAATTATGTAAGACTCTTGAGCAGTACAAAAACAACTAAACGTCATCAGCACTATCACTGCTAACAACTAGTTCCTCCATCATCTTTGGCAAAAATTTCCGCTACTTTTATAAAAAGTTATACATTTTTATCATATTTTCCTTAACTTATAGCTGAAGGTGCTTTAATTCTTTTAGTATAACATAAATTGCCGGTTTATAACTATTAAGGACTGAAATAAACATTTTTATAAAAGAAAAAATATGCAACAACAAAAAAAAAAAAAAATAACTGCATAAAAAGCCAAATAACTTTGGTCATGACCATGAAGAAGTGCACTGTTCTTTTGTTTTGCATTCTTCTCCATCTTTTATTATTGTTGATGCGTTTATGTCAGTGGGAAACTCAGTGTGAAATTTTTTGTTTATTCCCCTGATAAATTTTTCTTTCAGTAAATACTGAATTTGAAAAAAAAATGTTGTTCTATTTGAAAAGAATATGACATTGATGTTGTAATAGCCATGACAATCATGATGATGATGATGATGATGTTATCCATACAATATAATATGTTTGATAATGACATATATTCAATACATAACATATGACGGCCAAGGCTAAGGCTTTATTTATGGGCTTTGTATTGTCTTGAAAATATTTCCTTTTTTTTTCCAAACACTTTTCTTATCAATACAACTGATATGTCAGTTTTTGATCGAAGGATTTATAATTGAAAAATAAAACGTTGCCTACTTTATTGCATATTTTGGGGGAATGTGAAATGTGGCCTTATTTACATAAGGCCATCAAAATATTATGTTCCAAGGATGAAAATTGCAAAACAACTAATTTTGCTTTGAATTAATATTAAAGTTGGCCAGTATTTTTTAAAGTGCTCCGTTTTCCACCCACTGGCTTTAAGGTGGGTTTATACTATAGGAACACTATTATAAAATGAATATTTGAACGGTTATAAAAATTCAAATAAAAATATTTTTAAAATTTTATATTTCTATTTTAAAGACATTTTATTACAATGTTTTTCAACAAATATTATTTTAAAACTACATCATCCAAAACCGCCAGTGTTTGCCACTCCATTATTAACCTTTAAAAAAAAAAGCAAAATCAGCTTGCACTGTGGACCCTTAACTAATTGTTGGAAAATAAAAAAGTAGATCCATTATTAATGCAAAAATAAATTTCCAATCCTTGTCATTTTTATTTCTTATTGAAAAAAAAACTCAAAAATTTCAAAACTGCAAGAAAAATCAAATTTGCTTGCAGATTTAAAATATATTTCACACAAATTAAAAAAAAAGAGCCTCGATAAGAACAAGATTTTGAAGTTGGCTACATAATAAAATTCACTAATTTTGAAGTTCAAAAATAAATGACACAAGCATAAACTTAGGATAACCTTAATTGTATTGTCCTTCACTGTATACAGGGTCTGATTTTCTTACACTGTAACTGGTTTAAAGTGAAAATTCATTTGGTTTTTAACTGATTATGTTTATTCGCACTTAAACAATTTTGTTTCAATTAATTGTGAAAAATTATATATGACAAATGTCCGCCGTCGGCCTTGATGCAAATTTTGGGATCCTTTTGTTGCATTTAGAAAAACTGTGCGCAGCATTTGTAGTGTCACGTTGCCAATTTTAGTTTGAATGTTGTTCGCAAATTGCGATCAATTTGGGGTCACAATAATGCTCCAAAAGAGTCAACTGTAAAGAGATTAATGGATAAATTTGCCGAAACTGGGTCTGTTAGTGATGTAAAGACAACAACGTGCCATCGATCAGGTCGATCGACCGAAAATGTCGCAGCTGTACGTGATGATGTCGCTCAAACTCCATCCACCTCAATTCGACACCGAGCTCAGCAAATTGGTGTCTCCAAATCCACTTTGCAGCGAATTTTGACGAAAGATTTGCATCTTCATGCATACAAAGTTCAATTAACTCAGGAACTGAAGCCAGCTGACCATGGACAGCGAAGGGAGTTCGTTAATTGGGTATTGGAGAGACAACATGAAAATGCTGATTTTGCCGATAAAATCATCTTCAGTGACGAGGCCCATTTTCATCTTGATGGCTTCGTCAATAGGCAGAATTGTCGCATTTGGGGTGAGGAAAATCCTCGAGTGATTCACGAGAAGCAAATGCGTCCTCAACGTTGCACTGTGTGGTGTGGTTTTTGAGCTGGAGGAATCATTTGACCTTTTTTTATGAAAATGAGGCAGGTCAAGCGCAAACAGTCAATGGTGTTCGGTATCGTGAAATGATAACCAGTTTTTTCTTGCCTAGAATTGAAGAAATGAATGTGGAGGGCATGTGGTTCCAACAAGACGGCGACACATGTCATACAGCCAGAGAAACAATTCAATTGCTGCATCAGTCATTTCCCGGTCGTGTTATTTCGCGTTTTGGAGATCAGAATTGGCGGCCTAGATCGTGCGATTTAACACCATTAGATTTTTTTCTTTGGGGTTTTTTGAAGTCGATGGTTTACGCGAATAAGCCGACGACGACTCAAGCCTTAAAAGAGGAAATTGGACGCTGCATTAATGAAATACCGCAGCATTCATGCAAAACGGTCATTGAAAATTTCATTAAAAGATCGCGTGCATGCCAGCAAAGCCGCGGCGGCCATCTGCACGATATATTGTTCCATACATAACCTCATTCTGTCTACTTTACGATATAATAAAGTTTCACGATTTTTTTTAAATATCTGTGTTTTATTTAAAATTTAAAAATTGCGTTCTTCTTGGGACACACTTTAGATGCAATCATATCTAATTAGATCCAAACAGATCTTATCGGATTTAATCTTTTATGAAGTCGATATTGTGCGATTTTCAGAGATAAATTGAACAAAAAAACGTTTAGCTGTGAATTTAATTGTTCAGCCGCCGATCATTGAATTTGTTGATAAACAAAAATATTAGAAAAGAAGCCCAGTTTCTGGCCTCTTCAAGTCTGATTTTAAAATAAATAAAGTTTCTAATTTTTAAAGAAAAACGTTTATATTTCTGAACAATCTCAAAACAAATCTCCTTTAGCTTAATTTATCCATCATGGTACAAAAGAAAAAAAAAACATTTCGAGGGTTTACTAAAGTAACCTTTTATCTCAAAAAGTACTAATTTTCAGGAGAGACAAAAAACGTATTATAATAAACTTGTGACATTTTTTTAACATTTTTTTTTAAATTTCAAAAACAAACGAAAAAAAAATTGTATGTATTGGTGATCTGTTATTTTGGCAAATGTATGGTATTAATAGGATTTTATATCATATAATCATATAATTTTCATTGCAAAGAAACATGAACATTTTTATTAGTAAATTATAGAGAATAAAAATTGAAAAATTTCCTGTTGCCGCAACACAACCCTCTTCAGTATCCACGCTCCTTGTTGGGTTAATGCTTTGATGATTGTCTATTTTATATTGAGTGTTTGGAAGCAAATTAACAAACCCGAAAACAACACACAATTAGACAAACATCAACGAAATTTAACATTTTATATTTATCGTAAATTTTTTACAGTTTTTGTTATGAACTTTAGTTCTGAAAGTATCGTATCCAACAATAAAGCTTATGAAGCCGTTAATTTCAAGTGTTTGTCCTCATCGATTTTCTGTCTGAAAAATTATACATTTAGAATTGCGATGATCGTTTTAAGCATTAACACTTTTATGTGCCAAAATCATAAAAAGAACTTTCTTAAAAATTTTAAAGTTAAAAACAAAGGTTATTATCAGTTATTTCCATTAAATATTTTACTGATATTGTTATTCATTTTAAACCCATAATATTAACAGGGTGTATCGGTTGTGCAAATATTTAATTTATTAAATTGCAATTTGCAATTTAAGAAAAAGCGAAATTTAAATAAAAGGGTAATAAAAACGTTTTCATAAGCAAAAAAAAAAAAATTAAAATAAATAATAATACAAAAAATAGAGCTCATTTTTACATAAATTTTTGAGTTGAAAACTTTTTCCTTTAGATACTCTTTGATATTAATTTATAGGTTATACGTACCCAGAAATTTTGCACCACTAAAGATTTAATTTACCCTTATCTATCTCATTCATTTGAATATGCAACATGTTATAAATTAGAAACATTTTGCAGTTTCATTCATTCTGTCACGGTTTTTTTTTCTCGTTGTGGCATACGGTGGATGGATGTATCAAGCAGCAGCATTAAACATTTTCTACTCTAGTCTAATTAAATTGGTTGTTGACATGTGGTGTGGTGGCACAAGTCTATGCATGCACCATTATTTTTAAGTAGCGATAGTGAATTTTGTTGAATATACAAACAGATGTTTTTGCAAATTTTATAAAAATATTTATTTAGAATTTTTGCATATGTGTCTTTAGTAGTTTAAAATCATGAATTTATTTTATGAAAACAAAAGTTTTAATTTAATTTAGAGGATATATATTTATTTTAATTATTTAATTTGCTAATGGATTAAAGTCATTTAAAATGTGATTTATATAACAAATAGCTCTTAAAAATATACTACAATATTAAATTAAATATGCCAAACATTTTAAATTTACATGGTTTCTAGATGTAGACCAAGAAATAAAAATGTTAATTCGATCATTTAAACAGAACTAGAACATTTTTTTTTAACTCCCTTCTTTACAAGGCCGACAAAAATCAGTTTTCATATAAAGCGATAAAATAAAATTTAAAAATGCTTTCGCTGTTTATTTTTGTATCAAACACAAGCATGAATTTCTTTGCAAATATATTTTAGCGCATTATAGGGTTAATTTTTAAGACCAAAGATTTTCCGCTGGAGCGATTTTTATTTTTAATTGATTATCGTAAACTGTGACTTACACAGAAAAATAATTTGTAATTGATAGTAAAATTTCAATTAAAATATTGTTATATCAACAAAAAAAAAAAGAAAATAATTGGATTTTTAATAAATATGTTAATACAATTATTGTTTTTTTAATATAATTAATCATTCATTAAAAATGCACCAACAATTTCAAATATTTTTTTTTTTTGTGTTAATAATAATAATTGGTAAGGTTAGGTTGAAAAACAGGAATCAGAAGTGAAGAATCCACATATAAGTCGTTCCATGTCAGACCGTATGATTTTTGCTAAAAATTGCCTTTGCTGTCTCCGATGTCTTTCAAAATTTTAGTACGTATTCTTCCTTAAAAAAATATTTTGCACGTGTTTCCAGAAAAAAATTAAAAATTTTTTTTTAAAGTTATGTGCATTTGAAAATCGTCAAAATCGTGAAAAATCTTCCGACATGACAACTTTTAAAATAATGTTTCACAAAAACTTGTGGATTTATTTTAAAGACCAATGCCTTATTTTAAAGGTATTTGAACCTCCTTTTTAATTTTTTTTTTTTTTTAATTTAATTTAATTATTTTTTTATTTTTAAAATTTGTTTTTTTTTACTTAATTTCTATTTTCCACCATCTTCGAACAAATTGATAATCTGAAAAAAATATTTTCTAAAAGCTCATTATAACCTTAATATATATATCCCGTAAATTTCAGAATAGAAGTCGAATGAATTCTATTTTTTCCCGTTTTTTTTTTCCATTAAATTATATTTTCAAGCGTGTTATCGAAGATGTTAATGTAATGTTAATTAACATTAGAATGTTCACATACAAAATGTAACTTTTCGTGGTACTACAATGGAAAAAAATCGGAAAAAATAGAATTTACTCGACTTCCATTCTGAAATTTACAGGGAATATTAAGGTTATATTGAGCTTTAAGAAAATATTTTTTTCAGATTTTTCAACTTGTTCGAAGATGGTGAAAAACGGAAATTAAGTGTAAAAACCAAATTTTAAAAATAAAAAAAATATAAATTAAAAAATAAAAATTAATTTTTAAAAAGGAGGTTTAAATACCTTTAAAATAAGCCATTGCTCTTTAAAATCCACCAACAAGTTTTTGCGAAACAGTAGTTTAAAAGTTGTCATGTCGGAAGATTTTTCTCGATTTCGACGATTTTTAAATGCACATAACTTTTAAAAAAAAAAAAATAATTTTTTTCTGGAAACACGTGTAAAATATTTTTTAATGTTTTATACGTCTGCCTTATTTAAAGTAAATCCGAAGATGTGTTGTAAAAAAGGTGTTCGGTCTGACACGAAATGACTCTTATGTAAAAATAAGTAAAAAAAGGCTTGTGGCAAATCTATGAATAACCTCCACCAATATCTTAAGAAAATTTTCTCTACTGTTTTTGATACAAATAATTTAAAAAACTTTAGAAGTAAAATGATGAAGGTGAAAAAAATTTTTTGAGGTAAAAAACTTTTTTGGGTGTGAAAACGAATTTTATGGTGGAAAAAAAATTTTGAGGTCAAAAAATTTTTTTTAGATAAAAGACTTTGTGGTGAATATAAAGCGACTGTAGAATAAACAAGAGGAAATATACTTGACGGTCGCTACTATGAAATTGTACTAAAATACAACAATTTGTATAGAAAATTTAGAGGAACCTTCGCATTTTCATTCATAACTTTTTAACCGCTGGACTGATTTTACTCATTTTGAATAGCAAACTGTTCGGAGGGATGTTCACTAATCTACGAAAAAATAAGTACCCCCTGATAGATTTTTAAATTTTAACAACAAAAAAAGTCATGTTTATTAGTTATCTCCTTCACAACATATCCAAATTTTAATAAAAATCTAAATAAACCCATAACCAGACCCTTCTTGTTTTATGTATCTAATAAACTGTGTTCAAAAGTGGGAAAATTAAAAATATATATATTTTTTCATTAACAAAAATAAATATTTCTCGTTTAAACGACCTTCACCCGTAGATAGAGGAAATTTTAATGAACTTCGCCTTAAGCAAATAAGCAATAATAAAACTTTGACACACTGTTCTAAAATACCCACGCAAAAAAAAAAAAAAAAATATTTTTAAACTCATACACATGAGGACGGACCAATATTTATGAGGCAATACCCTACGGTTTATTATAAGTTTGTGCTGATGTTTGTAGCTACTCAAAAAATTAAATAGGTCTCAACCTAAATTATTGTTATAAGAATTGATCTCGTTATATCCGTCCGCCTTGTATTCTTTAAACTGTACGCTGCACTTTGTCTGATAATTTATATCATATATGACAATTTAACTCATATATGGTTATTTTCTAAATATAATGTAGCATGACCTACAAAGTAGGTTACCTTAGGGTCGATCTTGATCGCTTAAAATATTCTATTTTGTTTTTTAAAAATAATTTTAGCCTTTAACAACAGACATACAAATTTAAATTATGTTTTCGTGTTAATGAACGCTCAATATGTTAAAATTACTAAATTAAGTACATATATCTATAATACTTCGGTGTAAACATTTACATTTTATTAGAATTTTAAGTTTTTACTCAATAAATATTTTTTTTATATATAAATCTGTGGTATGTTGAACTAAAATGAGATACATTAGCATTGACTTTGAACTCAAATGTGCACTGATTTTATTTAATTTTAACTAAAAAAAATATATAAAAACAAATAATATGTTTATAGTTTATCGAACTTTATGTATTCTTCACAATGGAATTTGACATCAATTTTATATGTTATGTTAATAGTTGCTCTCATGCAATAAATATATTGCGTCAAGACGTAGCAAAAAGAATGCTAATATATTTCAATTTAATAAGGATAAATAAAATAAATTGTAGAGTGTTGCCCACATAAAACCAGTAGTTACAAATGAAGAAAATTATATATTTTTTTTATATTAAAAAAGCAAAGTAGTTCCCCTTCTGTTACATCATTTCCCGTTTGTGAGATGCAAAGAGGCTATTTAACAAAAAAGAAAAAAAAAAACATCTAGTCATCCATTAATCTATTGTTCAAATAAAATTCAATAACACACAGAATTTTTGTAATAAATGAATATGAAATCAAATATATTTTCTTTTTAATGTCACTTCTACAATATCATCCAATATATTTCTTCTTTTTTTTCATAATCCTAAATTCAAACAAGTGCGTTTAGAATAAATCCATACGAGTACATATATAATTTTTCCATATGAAATTATCAATCTTCAATCTCTTATATTAGAAAGAATAAAGTGACTGACTCACAGATCGACTCAACAACGGACTGTGTATTTTACACAGATTCCAAAAAAAAAAAAAAACAAATTGTATGCTAATTTTTATACCCTTCACCATAGGTGGAAGGGTATATATAAGTTTGTCATTCCGTTTGTAATTTCTACAATATTGATCTTAGACCCTATAAAGTATATATATTCTGGGTCCATATGAAGAGCGAAGTTGATTTAACGATGTCCGTCTGTCCGTCTGTCCGTCTGTCCGTCTGTGTGTTGAAATGGGTTTTCCGAAGAACCCAGACGTGATGAGGACTTGATTCTTTTTTATTTCTGTTACATGTGATCCATTTCTGTTTGCTATTAAAAATCAGACAGATCGGTTAATAAATGGCTGAGATATTAGCAAAAAACCAGGACCACCTCTAATTTTTCCAGTAAAATCCCTTTGTTTAATATGTATGTAGAATTTTGAGCATAACAACACATCCATGTGTTAAAATTTTTTTTCTTTCATCTACACAAACAACACACATACAAAGATTTGTCATTTAAATAAAAATAATAAACAAATCCCTAATGACGAAGACTTTTATATATGTACATCTATTGACGATGGTTTTGTGTAAGCTTCAATAGCTCAGTTGTCTAGACGCCATGTCACAAATACTTTTTTTCTCTAAGCCCGCGGAGTTCTAGGTTCAAATCTCGGTAAGGTCAATTCACTTTTTTTTTTGTACATTTTTTTTTATTATTTTCTTAATATTTTTTTTTTTGCTTATTTTTGGTTTTTTTTTTTAACATTTAATAATTAATTTATATAAAATTTTATATTAATAATTAAAATTATTTTCTTTCATCTCCACCTTTTATACACAAACAACACACATACAAAGATTTGTCATTTAAATAAAAACTAAACAAATCCCTAATGAACGAAGACATTTATATATGTACATCTATTGACGATGATTTTGTGTGAGCTTCAATAGCTCAGTTGTCTAGACGCCATGTCACAAATACTTTTTTTCTCTAAGCAAGCGGAGTTCGAGGTTCAAATCTCGATGAGGTCAATTCACTTTTTTTTACATTTTTTTTTATTATTTTCTTAAGACTTTTTTTTTTGCTTATTTTTGGTTTTTTTTAACATTTAATAATTAATTTATATAAAATTTTATATTAATAATTAAATAATCCATAAATAGGCTAAAAACATCAACATTTTTATAAAAACCCTCTGATACAAACAAAATACAAACGTTTTTATACCTTTCACCACAGATGAAAGGGTCGCGGGTTCGTTAAGATTTTTTTTTTGTTTATTTTTTGTTTTTTTTTACATTTAATAATTAATTTAAATAAAATTTTATATTAATAATTAAATAATCCATAAATAGGCTAAAAACATCAAAATTTGTATAAAAACCCTCTGATACTAACAAAATACAAACGGTTTTATTTCTATTTTTTGCTCCGATTTAAAAGAATTTATAAAAAGATTTTTAAACCATTTTATTTCTCACATATTAAGAAAATTTTATACATAATTTACCTTTGAGTGCAACTATTTTAGGTCATAACTTATAATAATTTATAAAAAAAATTATAAACTATTTTCCTTCAAATTTTTAAAATTAAGCTAAAAAAATTACAAATATTTCTAATAAAAAAGCGAAATAAAATCCTAAATGCAAATTTGCCAGCTAAATCAAACTATTTTGTAGAAATAAAACACATGCAGTTCTAGTGATTTCTTTTAACGATTTGTTGAAATTCTTTTCTTTCACCTCTTAACCTTTTATACACAAACAACAAACACTATTCTAGAGCTGTATTATGACCTATGGATACGTCTTATATAGCAAAAGATCGAAAATCTTTAGTATAACATATTTGCTGAAAAACTCGGAAATATCGGTTCAGATATAAAAAAGTTATGCCCAAAAGATACATTTTTTTAAAATACATATTTTCTGGAACCATAAATCTTCCCGAGTCCAAGTTTTATCTCCAAACTAAATGGTTAATTTCCTCTTAAAGGCGTCCGTATATAAATCTGTCCATTTCATATATGTCCATATATAAACTTCAGTTTTTTCCCAACCATGGTGAAGGGTATATAAGATTCGGCATAGCCGAATTTAGCCGCTCTTACTTGTTTCACTTACAATCGCGAGGTGATTCAAAAACCGAGACAGTTCGTTGCCAGAAGTATAAGCTAATTTACTGATCAGAAATTTTTTGAAAATGTCCTCAGAAACGTGGTGAAAATAAGGGTTTCAAACCTGATACTAGTTAGAAACCTAAAATTTAATATATGTATGTGTTGCCTGGAGTATGGGCTGATTAAATTTTTGGAATTTTTGTCTGGAATATTGTAAAAATAGAGAAAATTGTTTTCTTAACGGCCTGCCCAACTCTTAAAATGTGTATTCGAACAAATTTTCCCCAGCTCAAACCGCTGATCCTTCTCCGGCAAAGACGAGGCATGATTTTGTGTAGTCCTGTACAAACTTTTTTTGACTAGAAACCTGAAATTTAAAATGTCTGTTCCCTGGAGTACGACCCAGCAAAAACAAGGTTTCAACTACTTACCAGCCTATTTACTCGCTTAACTACTTTTGTTCGCGATGTCCCAAAAGTAATGAGTGGTCATTATCTTCTCGCTTACAAAAAACACAAAATAATGGGTTGTCATTACTCTCTCGCTTACAAACAGCCAAACAAAAGTAATTAAGCGAGTAAATAGGCTGGTAAGTAGTTGATACAATGTTTTTACGGTGGGGTTAATTCATTTGTAAGATTTTTTTTAAATTTTCCGCAGGGACATATAAAAAATGGAGAAAAGTGTTGACCTTAATTTTTGCCAGGAATGTGACAAACCGCTTGCGCTAGAATATTTAAATTAAATATTTGCATGGCCTTATCTACTGGTACATTCACCATAAACGTGCTGAAAATTTCGCTTTAAATGCGGAAAGGTAAAGGCTGGGATCTAAAATTTAAATTTGTCTTCCCAGGGATAATTCACTTATAAGGCACTTTTGGAAATATTCATCAGAAAAGCGAAATTTAAATACTCTTTAAAATTTAAATACTATTTGGGATTTTTATAAAAAGAAAAGTCTCCAAATTGCTTGTAATAGAAACCTGAAATTTAAAACATTTTTGAAATTTTATCACGCAGAGAAAAAACATGTTTTGGTCAATCATATTAGAAGAGCATCATATATTTTTAGGATTATGATTGTGCCAACCATAGTCTTACTATAATATGGTTAGAGTCTCAGAATTTTTCTTTTGGAAAAAGTCCTTAGAATCTAAAAATATTCCTACTAGAAAAAGTTCTTACACTCTAAGTATTTTTCATGATTATATATTTTCAATTTTATCAGGCTCAATAACATAATTTAATTTTACTAACGAATAGTAAACAATAATTTTTTTTATATTAAATGGATAAAATTGTAAGAATCAGTGCCAGAGGGAGTGCTCACTTTCGACCCGAGCGACCAGGCCTCCTTATGAACCACCAAACTTACAAATAACTCATGATTTTTGAACAGGAACAGTGTGTGATTTACTCTAAGGAAAATGACTACGCGAAATTCCATTTTTCAGTTAGTGAATGATTACCCGTACAAATGAGCTTTTTTCCATCTATTTATAGAAATACCTTTTAATTTTTTATGATAATAAGTCCTAAGAGTAAATCTAAAGAGTTTTTTTAGAATCAAGGTTTTTTAAGAATATATGAATTTTTATCGAAGAAACATTTTTGCAAAATCTGAGAATTTTGGACTTAAAGAATCTTAAAATGTTTCTACCAGAAAAATTTCTAAAAATCTGGTATTTTGTATAAGAAACCTTTTAGTACAGAACAGCTCATGGGTTCTACAGACTTTTTCTTTAAAAGTTCTTCTTTCCACAAGAAAGTTGTTATTTTATAAGAACTAAATTAAAAATAATTAAAATGTATATAAAATCTTTTTGGCAATAAATTTTTTTCAACAACGAATTGATTAGTATAAATTATAATGTTTCTATGTATAATTTTCGAAAATAAAACTTCCAGTTGAAAATGTCATACATATATTATTTTTACATGGGTAACTAAACTGATACAATTTTTTTTTTTTTTTTTTTTTGAAAACAAGACAGTATTATGACTGTAAATGTCAAAGTCATGTTTTATTTAATTATAAATTGAATGTTATCAGCATTTAATTATTCCCTAATTATCATATTTTTTCATAGTCAAAATTTTTGTATGGTTACAGCCAATCATGTTGTAAAATAGAAATTGGCAATCATGAAATAATAAAATATTTACTATAATAATGAAGGTAGCGACTATATTGACGGTTAGAACCTATTTATAAACCAATAACTTGATTGTGTGAGCCATAACTGAATGCAGCAAACATAATAT
Organism: Eustalomyia histrio; assembly: GCA_949748255.1. Lineage (NCBI taxonomy): Eukaryota > Metazoa > Arthropoda > Insecta > Diptera > Anthomyiidae > Eustalomyia > Eustalomyia histrio. Next base: position 67,789,954 of record OX456524.1, on the reverse strand, counting down.
GGAAGCTGTGATCATATTGCAAACATGTTTTTTTGTCTGCGTTAAACTGGGGTTTCAATGGGGGAAAAGTTCTTCCTTAATAAAACTTAAAGTTTTAAATTTGCCTTTCTAATTGTATATTCTATTAAGGATTTGATGGAAATTTAAACGGGTAGGAGCAAAAATGTTAAAATTCTACCCCTTAATGTCTGCTAAATATCTGAAATATTAAATATATTGTAGGAACAAATTACTACTAAGTTACCACTTAATCAGCCAGCCTAACCCTATGTAATTTGGCATGCAGTTCCCTTTTCCAGGATGGACATCCACTAAGACGATATATTTGGAAAATTTGACGGCGAATGGTTTTTGATAACATCCAAAAATGGGATTTTAAATTAAAATATCCACTAGCAAAAGTCTATATTATATTTATATTTATGAAAAGAAGAAAGCCTTTGGAAAATAAAATTCTATTTTCAAAATTAAAATAATTTTCTGAATTTCGACAATACTCAAAAAAAAAGGATTTTTATTATGTTTTGTGACACATCTTTCTTAATCATTTTTAGTATGCTGAATATGAATATAAAAAGATTTTCGAAATCGCTCAAGAAGTTTTCGAGATTTTGTTAACATTTCGCTGAAAATCGCGATTTATCCAGAATGCAGAAAAACTTAACAAAAAACCACAATATCTTGATTTTAGATTTATTCCAAAATATCGAAACTTTGACCTCAAATATGCACGGTTTAGAACTATCCGATTTGGTCCAAACTTTCACCATATCTGTTTCAGATCAAGTGGTACAATACTTATTCCGTTTATTGCCTCCCTAATGTATATATACTTAAGTACCACCCTAATAAACTTAATATCAATATATTCTGTTGTTTGGTTTTCCTTCTTTTTATGCAAATATATATTTGTAACATTATGGCTTTTAATGTCTATAAAGTACTGTACAATATGTTTGTAAGTATGAGTTTAATATTATTTTGAAATGTTTGAAAAATGTTGTGCATGTGTGAATTTGTTAAAAATAAAATGTTTTTTATGAAATTATTTTTTTATGTTTTTTTTTTCATACTTTAAACTTTATATTAAGGCCTTAAGTTATAATATTGTTTGTTATTATTTTCTTTATTTTACTGCTTAAAAGAATGCTTTGAAATAAACAAACAAAAACTTGTTTATACCTAAAAGTATGCAAAACATTATTTAGTTATGATAGGAACCATAAAATATGTTAATAAATTGTTATGAAATTCCAGCCTTAATGTATGTTATGTTATTCCAAAAAAAAAAAAATGGAAATAGCAAATTCAATTAAAAAAAAAAAGTTTAATGATAAGAACAATTATTTATAACTGTTTAATAATATTTATATGTTAAAATATTTTTTTTTTTTTCAATAATCCATTTAATAATCTTTTAATCTGCTAATTATTTATTAGAAAAATTTGCTGTTTAATTTAAAATTCTGGTTGTTTTAAATAACAAAAATCTAAATAATTAAAATCTTTATTTTCCATAGTTTTATTCACTTTATACTTTAAAAGCCTGATTTGAAATTCTTTGTAACAGCTAAAAGTCTTTATAAATATTATATTTAAATAATACGATTGAAATAAAAATTTAAATACACCGAAAAACAATTAAACACAAAATTTTAAGTAAATAAAAATATTTGTTTGAATTCAATTTTTTGTTTGCAATATTTGCAAATTGTTATTTTTCATATAAGAAGAGTTCTTTAAAAATAAAAATGTCAAAAAAAACCAAAAAAAAAAGAATTTCGTATTTACAAATTTAATAGTTGGTACCTTTAAAAAAAAATATATAACTGTGACAAATGTTTAATAATACAAACAGAGTTTTTGTAAATTTTTTTCTGTGTAGTTTTATTCTCTTAAACATTTAGTTAGAAAATTATGTTAATTGAGTATAAACTCTTTGAAGTTTTGCAAACAAATGGCCTTTTAATTAAATACAAATAGAACTTTTAAGCACCTTAAAGTATGCTATTAAAATGCATATTAAAATATTACCTTAAAGTATACATTTGTTTGTTTAATATTATTTTTTTTTATTTACACTGACTATAGCAGTTTCATAGTTCTACAATATACAAAAAAGATTCTATTTGTGTGTGTTTTTTTTTTCATATAAATATTCATAAAAAACCCTCATCAATATCAATACTTAAGACATAAAATTGTTTTTATATTTTTTTCTTTTATATTTTCCATTACCTAATAACATTTACAACACTTTTTATTTCTACTACGCCCTTAGCTTATGCAATATTATTTTTCTTCTAGTTTGCCTACTTTTTATTGGTGTTATTTAGAATCTCTTCATCGTTTTTTTATAATATGTTATATAACATTTAGAGTAGTCATACTTTTAAATGCCTTTAACCTTAAGTAACATATTTTGTAGACATTTATTGGTTACATACCAGAAAATTTAATAATAATAATATAAACAAGACAGGCCTAATGTTAAAGTATGTTTAACAAAAAAGGGATAACTCAAGTTTTAGGTTGATGTTGGTATATTTTGGAAAACCTAAAATACAACAATTTTTATAAAATATAATACTAAAATGTTAATAATAAAATTTTCGTCATTTTTATTGTTTATTTTTTCGGAAAAAATATATATATATTATAAGAATGCTTCTAAAAAGTGTGCTTTAATTTTTTTTAGATTGTATTTTATGCAAAATGTAAAAGTACTGAAAATTTCCAATTGATTTTATTATTTTTTTTTTTTTTTGGTATGAATGATATTACTTTTGTACAACATTCCTTTCTCTTTTTTTTGCCTTTATTGTTTTTGCTATTTTCTTTTTTTTTTTTTTGCTCTAACCTCCATTATGTGTTATGTAACTGTTGTCGTTATATAGTTTCGTATACAAACCCACTTTTTTTTTGTATTCCTCCATGTAACTAAAGTAACATTCTTTGGGTTTGTCAAAGTACAAAAATGTACAACAAAATTTTTAAAAGGCATTTTTCCTGCCACTTGTGTATATATGTATATACAGTTATGTGCGAAAAAATAGGGACACTTGCATGCAACAAATTTAAAGTAAAAAAAACACACATACATTTTGGAAATAAATTAACAATATTATTTTTATATTATAGTACAACAACAACTCTTCATTTTAAGCAACAATTCAAACTTTGTTATTGCAATTGAAAAAAACAACATTAAAAAGTATTATAATTTTCAATAGTCGAATGTGAATAAAAATAGGGACAGTAAGAAAATGATTTGAAATATTATTAGTATTTTATATTTTTTTTTGGCTTTCAATTGATAAACAATACCAACGAAGAAGTCTGGCACAAACAAAATTTTAAAATTCCATGCATATGACAATCGGTTCCGATTTTCTATATCCCATACCTTTTCCACCCTTGGCTCTATACTTGGTACATTTATTTACATAAATATGATACAGAAATGTTTCCATCTATTAGATACAATGACCACTATTATATTTTCATTAAAAAATATAAAATACTAATAATAACCCTTATTCTAGTTGTCGTCATCGACACAAGACAATGTCGTCTTGGGATTTTTTTTGAAATTGGTATTCCCGTTGTCGTTATCGAAAATAATTGATAACTGTCGACAAGTATTTGGTATTCTGTAAGAAAATATGACGACGATTGTCTTGAAACGACTCTGATTTTGTCGACACAATTTTTAGTATCGACTTGAGGAAAAGTAATTACTGAAAAAAAACGAAAAAATGGGAAGAAATATCAAATTTATTAAATGCACTTGGCCCACCGAGAATAATGTGAGATGGATGGCAGAAGGTAAAGAAAGCATGATCATATAAAGTGCATTATAAAAATATAACAAAATTTATTTATAGATTTGGCGAGACTTAAAATTTAAAGTTAAAAAGAAAATGGTAGCCAACAAAGCCGAGTGTAATGCTACTGGTGGCGGAAGATTCAAGCAATTTATATTGAGCTTGCTGGAGGAAGCTGTGGCAAATCTTCTACAGTTTCAGAAACAGCTGAACCCTAAGTTAAAGTCGTTTCCAACACTGAGCTGGTACGACCCCTGGGCTAAAAATCTTAATGTAGCTGCCAACTTTATTGTTTTGAAAATAAATGTGGACTTGATTCCGGTTTTCAAATTAGGTGCTATTGTTTCCAGCACATCTTTGAAGACTGTTTTATTCAGCCGAAAGTAACTTTCAAACCTTTTAAAAAATTAGAAGATTAACATTCTTTAAAGTAACAGACTTTGATTTTGCTACTCACTTGTTATCCGACAGATTAAAGATATTGGATTTCTGTATTTGAAGTCTTCATTCCAATACTAGATTTTCTTTATTTTCTTCATCACTGGTATCAGAATTTCAATTACACATAAAAAACATTTTTTCGCAAAAATAATAAACAAAATAAATCTGCCGACTCAATTTTTAGAAATGTGTTTTTGTTTAAATCGATAAACTGTCAACGTCGTTACAACACTGTTTTAGAATACCAAGTTGGTGTCGAAGTGATGTCGACGTCGAAGCAAAGTGATGTTGACTCAAAAACGACGACGACATTGATAACGACAACTAGAATAAGGGTGAATATTTTAAACAATTTTCTTACTGTCCCTATTTTTATTCACATTCGACTATAGAAAATTATAATACTTTTTAATGTTGTTTTTTTTCAATTGCAATAACAAAGTTTGAATTGTTACTCAAAATGAAGAGTTGTTGTTGTACTATAATGTAAAAATAATATTGTTAGTTTATTTCCAAAATGTATGTGTGTTTTTTTTTTACTTTAAATTTGTTGCATGCAAGTGTCCCTATTTTTTCGCACGTAAATGTATATAAGTTGTTATATATGTAATAGTATGTATGTGTAAAATAAATTGTGTATGTATTTCAGTATTTAACTTTAGTTAAAAGCATATAACCATAACTACACTTAAAGTTTTGTGAATAAGGAAAGAATATTTTTCTTTTTTTTTTGTGAATACAATATAAGGAGCCAATGACGGGGTAATGTAGGATTAAATCAATAAAAAAAACTATCGAACATGTTTCAAATCCATTTGACTACAATAATTTTGAACAAATTTTTTGTTGCAACATTTATTTACACAAAATTCTCTAAAAATATGTGCGGATTTACTTATTTTCCACCGAAAATTACTTAATTCCAATAAATTTTATTTAAGAGCAAAAATAAGCAGTATTTTTTATAATTTCCTTATATTTACAAAAATAAATATTTTTAGCTCTCCGGAGAATCCGAAGTTTTATAAAAGCAAGAGCCTGCACAACAGACTCCATTCTACTTAACAATTAAACAAAATTACATAGACACTATTTTTCATTATTATTTTTCTCAAATCATTTTATTTATATTTTGCCCGGCACCGCAAGGCATCTGACTTAGAACTTTGGCCGATTATATACTGAGCGACCTATCGGTGATATCGGACGTAGGATTTTGTGATCTTATCAGATATCACAATCTGTCGTGTTGGTCTCCGGATATCAACTCCCTACGGGTGGTGTGCTGTTTCAAAATGGAATTGCTTTTTTATTCTAATTGATGCTTACAAGGGTGTATGTAAGCTGCCACTTTAAGGGTCTCTCAGGTATGATAGACCATAATTTTTCTCTTGTATGCCAACGAATCGTCTCTATTGCGAGAGTTTGTTGACCCCTTCTGTGTCAGTTAAAGATAAGGCTGTTAGACCTTTCAACCGTATGCTTGCCCAAGGGGTTCTCGTACTTATAATTGTCCAAGGAGATTTACAGAGGAGGTCTGCTGCAACAAATATGTAGTGGTCGATAAATTTATATTTGGTTACACTTGTCGCTCAAAGGTCCTGAACGTTAGTATACCGTAACGTGACAAACGAAATAAGGTGGAAGAAGTGGGTTTAGGTAGCCAATTACATGTGGCATAAATATAATTACACCGGAAAATTATATTCATTATTATAATAATGAATTTTTGCATTAAAGGATTGAAATTGTACTGGAATTCATTCATTGAAAAATTTAACTAAGTTGCTGCAAGTTCTCATACAATCTTTTTAAAAAAAATGCTGTTATTTATTTTAAGTTTCATACACACAGAGAAAAAATTTTGCAGTTTTCAACAGAAATTTATTTCTACCATAGAAATCGATTGCTACAACTGAATACTAATTACCAGAACGAATTTTCTCTACAGAATTAAATTTTTGTTGGAACACCCAAAACATTCAGCAATCACATTTGCTTATGGGTGTGTTAACCGAATTTATTGGTTGTAACTAAACAACCAAAATACATTATTCAATTCGGTTGGCACTTTATTTTACTGTGTGTTGACTCAATGAAGAAGTTTCCTCAAAAAACTAGTTTCACAAAAAGATAATTAGAAAATTTTTGTTTACCTTGTGAAGAAAATATTCATTAGTTTAATAAATATTTTCCTTAGTTATGGAATTAAAAATTCCCGAAAATCAAAGAAAAAATAAAATCACTTTGGTGGAAAATATACATAAAAAAACTAAAATCGAGTTTTAATTAAAATATTTGTGAATACAATTCAAAATTTAATTGAATTGGGATTAATTAAAGAATTTTTTTTTGTAAAAAATAATTGAAATTTTTTAAAAAATTAATTGAAACTTTTTCAATAATTTTTTAAATCAAAAATCTTCAACATTTTCAACTAAAGTTTTAATTATATCAATTAAAACTTTAATTAAAATTCTAACCAAAAATCTATTAAATTTTTAATCAAATTTTTAATTGAAATTCCAGCATCAAATTAACTATAATTTTAATCACATTTTTGATTGAAATTCCAGATTCAAATCAAATTCTCAATTTTCTTTGTTTTTTTTTTTAAGAACTTTAGATGGAATTTTGCAATTTGAATAACTGTATTAAAAGTTAAGATATAAATAAAACAAAATAATATGACTTATAGTTTAGCATATTAAGCGCTTTTTTATTTCTTTATATGTTGTCAATAGTGTTTATTGTAAACTAGAATATATTTTACACCAAATTAATTATTAATTGAAAATTTAATTAATATGATTAAACTTTTAATTGAAAATAAACAAAAAAAAATCAAAATTGAAATTTTTTGTCAATAATTTTTTCTGTGTATGCTCGACAAATATTGAAATACATATAAAACACAGTTGTAAAAATTGTATAACCCTAGTCTGGAATTTAAACCGAGCTCTTACAATAAAGCTCCGTTCCGGTGAGTTCACTCCGATTTCGATGAAATTTGGATATGTGATAAGGGGGTAAAAAACAAAGGCAACTTGTGGAGTCAAGAATTACCCTATTTTTAATTTTTTCACATTCCTTTCAAAAAAAAACTATGTACCAATTTGGTATGAAATGAAATACATTTTGATGTCCGTTTCCATGGGATACCAAAAATACAAAAACAAATATAAGACAAAAAAGTTTTAAAAAACTTTGAAACCCATCTTTACGCCCTAAATATTTGTGATTGGTGATTCAATATCTTATAAATCAATTTATTGAATCAGATTTAAAATCATAGTTGATTAATCAGTTACATTTCAATCTTTTTGATTCAATTGAATCAAATCATAACAAACATAATTTTACCTTTTAATTCGCGAATTAAAGAGATTGATTTGTGAATTAAAACAAAATAATAATATGCTGCAATAATAAAAATAGGCCAGGTCCGGAAGCATCACGAGGTATCTATTTTTATAAAACAGCCACATGGTGACCCATTTTTATACAATTGAAATGGAACGGGAAACGAAATGTATTTTATCGGAATCTGTTAAATTATGTTATCATATAAATTGATAAAAAAGAAATAGTCTGATTTATATAAATTCCAGGAAACCCTTCGGGGACCTACCGAATCTATTCTATCGAAGGGTAACTTTCAATAAGCTTTTTAAAAATGTTCTCCGTTATGTGCTATCTCGCTTAGTTTTTGAGATATTCGCCATTTATAAAATTGCCATTTTTTAAAATGGTCGGTATCTTAAAAACTAAGCGATATAGGGCAAAACGGACAAAATTTTTGCTCTAGTAGAGTATTAATATACTGCCATAATAAAAATGTGCCAGGTCCGGAAAACATCCTGAGGAGGCTGTTTTATAAAAATGCTATAAAACCCTTCGGGTTTAAAATTAATCGTGATTCTTACTTATAATAAGATAAATATTGAGTTATGGTAGTAAATAAATCAATCAGAAAAATGAATTCGAGAATTAATTTCACGGATTTAATCAGATTTGAAAGTTGATTGAAGGAATTATGTTTTTAAAGGTCTGACTTTACACCACTACAAGGTGGCGCAAAAGTAATCCTCCTATCAGAAAATGCTATAAATTTTGCGATTGGCCCCTAATGTCAGTTCTGTTTTGACATTTGTGTAGTAAACACATGCGAAATACACGTTAATAAACAATATTACGCTACACTGCTCCAGAACGCGGAATATTGGTGACTATTTATTTGAGCAATAATGAAGATGATTTTTCATCAAAAATAATCATGAGTATGGGCCTCATCACTCCATCTTAGCGGGTACGTAAATAAGCAAAGTTTACGCTTCTGGGGCACTGCAAATCCGCGTGTAACCCACGAAGAGCCATTACACCCGCTCAAAGTCACTGTATGGTGTGCTGTTTTCGCTGGAGGAATCATCGGACCTTTTTTCTTCGAAGACGTCGCGGGCCAAACGGTTACTGTGAATGGTGAGCGCTACAGAGCAATGATCAACGAGTTCTTTTTGCCGCAACTTGATGAATTGGGATTGGAAAACATGTGGTTCCAACAGGACGGTGCAACGCCACACACTGCACGTGCCACAACCGATATGCTGAAGGATGCATTTCCCGGGCGCCTAATCTCCCGTTTTGGCGATTTGTACTGGCCAGCAAGATCGCCTGATTTGACCGCTCCAGACTTCTTTTTGTGGGGCTTTTTGAAGTCGCGGGTTTATGTCAACAAGCCTCAGACTCTTGCAGCTCTTAAAGACAATATCCGTCAAGAATGTGAGGACCTATCGCCGGAAGTTTTGGCCAAAGGATAGAAAATGCCTAAAAATGGCTCAAATGACAATCAACTGTGGCGGCGGCCATTTACATGACATCATATTCTCGACTTGATGTAAAAAAAATTAAAAGACCAAATAAAAATAATCCACAAGAAGAATCAAAGTTTTTCATTTTTTGTTTAAATTACAGCCAAAAAACATCGGAAGGTTATTTTTGCGCCACCCTGTATGTGGTCAGGGTATAATGAGTTTGTGCTGGTGTTTAAATAATAAAAAACATGGAACCTAGAGGCACCTTTTAGTAGACTGACCTACTCAGAATCACTATTTGATTCGATTGAGAGATGTCCGACTACAGCTGATAAATATTAAGATACTTTGACGCCTTCTCGATCATTATCCGTACCATATATTTACATGAAAAATTCTATAACTTAAAATGCAGTTAGAAATGTTTAACAGTACTTAAAGCCAGCTTTGTGGATTAATAGAAAAAATCCTCTTAACCTAAATCCTAGTTTTTTTCCATTGCTATAATCTCCTTCTCTTCCTGTTTTCACATAACCCACAGTATTGTACGAGTATATCCAAGGATGTTATTTTATAGTTTAATGAAAAATTTACAAAATATTTTGTGTAATAGTTGCATGCATATATATGTATATAAAAAATTAAATTAAAACACAGACAATTTTCCAAATAAACTAAAAGAAAATTGTTGACCAAAAAAAAAAAAACAAAAAAGGTTTTTAATTATAAACTAAAATCGAGTTTAAACTACAAAGCCCATAAAATGTAAAATTATCTAAAAATAACAAATGTTACGCACACCTACACTTTTTCTTTTCTTAATAAAAACCTTAACTATGTCTAATGAAAGTCACAATCTTTCTAACTGTAATTAAAATCTTTTGTGTAGGGAAACCGTTCTAAGAATAATTAAGAAAAGATTAACAATAACATACATACATGTACCTTAAGGCTTATGTGTATTTAACTATATTTAGTATAGCATACATTAAGGCTGTCTAAATGTATAGTGAATCTTTAGGCTTTCTATATCTCTGTTATACATATTTGATTAGGTTTTACAATAGAACTTTTAATGGCAATCTAACAATTAACACAACATTTATGTTTTAATTTAAGGAAAATTTTATCAAAATATTATTATAACACTTAATTGTTTAAATTACAATAAAATAATTAATTTTTCATTTGTATTCAATTTTATTAATAGTATTTTGTATTATTTTTCTCATTACATGTATGTTTTCACAAAACAAAATAACAAATGGTATAATTTTATATAAAAATTAGCAAAGTATGTATTTTATTTTAAACTTTTTAAGGATTCTTGAAATATTTAATATTAAGTTTGTATTTTAAAAAACAAAAAGTAAATATCACAATATACTGAAAGTGTTTATTAATTTCATTTAATCATTAGCAAGGACAAAAACCCTGTCACGAATACAAAATAGTTTTCAAAATGTGTTAAACGTAATTTTTCCTTCCCAAAAGCAATTTAGTTTTTGTGACCTTCAATCTAATATTTATTACTTTACAGTAAGTACTTATGCAATAGCAGAACATGAAATTACAATTTTTCTTTGTGTGCCAAGAAAATCAATGAGCTTAAAATAGCAACAAATTAAATTGGGAAGGAATTTTTTGGGAGCAGAATGGAAAATTTAATGTATTCGCCTAATGTAGAAACGGTAATGGGGTATCATTATTTTTGAATAGTTTTAAAACATATAAAGACTTACTGAATTGCTTTAAAATAAAAAAAAGTATTGTGTTACCCATGATGGCTTAATTTTATCAATATTTCAAATGTAAAGTAATGATCTTGGTTTTTCCTGGCTTGAGCACAATTTATTGAAAAACAAATTCGAATAAAAATATATTTATATACCGTCCACATATATGAGGGAGTAAATTTGTCGTTCCTTTTGTAACAGAGCTAGTTTTTACCAAGATTATTTGTTGCTCTCCCGAGCAGTTTGGTACTGCAAATAAGTAAAAACGGTTCAGTGGTAAAAAGTTATGAATGAAAATATATTAAAGGCACCTCTAAAATTTCCATACATATTTTTGTATTTTAATACAATTTCAAATTAACGTCTGATGAATAAAACACTGTCATATTTTTTCACCAGATGCCTAAGAGGTGAATAATATTTTACATTCACCTACATTTTTTTTACCTCAAACATTTTTTTTTTACCAAAATAATTGTTTTTACATTCAAAACAGTTTTTGAACACACACATTTTTTTATTTATCTATAACAAAAATACTATAGAGGATATTAAAAAATTTCCGTAAAGCCGAATTTAATAATTTTACTTCTTTTATAAAATTTGTTTTGAAAATCTAATCTGAGGCTCATCTTTGGTTGGTCTGATGTGCTCTCAGATTCTTGAAAATTCTTCAAAAAAAGAAAGATCTTAGGCTCAATTTAAACTAATATACAAATCAAGAAGATCGAAGAAAACTAAAAGGCTCATCATTAAAAAATGTTATATATAATCATATGTGGCTGTATCTAAAAATATATCATCATATATAAATACGTATGTCGGTATCACAGAACTGCAAAATCAACTTTTTTCTTGATTTAATCATACACAAAAATTCTTGTTCACTTTTAATAATTCAACAAAATTCACTGTAGAATAAAATCAGCATCATGTTACTGAACGCGTAATTGGAATCAGTGTGAATCATCTGTCATCATCATTTTTTAACAGTGTTCAGTAACATGATGCTGATTTTATTCTACAGTGAATTTTGTTGAGTTATTAAAAGTGAACAAGAATTTTTGTGTATGATTAAATCAAGAAAAAAGTTGATTTTGCAGTTATCTGGTCGGTATGCATTACCATATAAAGGGTGTAATTTTTTATTTGTGCAAGTGGCAACTCTAAAATTTGGCAGTTGCCACATATGTTTATTCCGACAATTCGTTCAATGGGCAATGGAGCAAAGTGAAGTAAATGCCAATTTTAGTAAATCCCAATTTTTCGAAAAAAAATAAATAATGCACCCACAACGACCAACTGTCTGGTGCGGATATTGGTCAGGCGCCGTGATTGGGCCTTACTTTCTTAAAAATGAGGCCGAAATTTCAGTGACTGTGAATGGCATTCGTTATAGGAACAGGGACCATTTGATCGATATTTAATTCCATACAATAAAAAGAATATCACAACTATCTCAATAAATGCGAGTTTTTTTTTTCAAAATGAAAAAGTGCATTCTTACTGAGACACTCTTTACAATTATAAAATTCATACATTTTTTTAATGATCTTATATTATGCCATATATAATCACAGTTATTTATATTTTGATCCGTATAATTATAATTATAAATGGTTTATATGATAGGATATGTTATATATTATATCATATAATATTATATATAACACTTTATTTAATTATATATGGCTTATACAGAACCATATAACTTATATATGGATTACACAGAGCCCTATTTATTTAAATACACCATCACATATTTGAGATATAATAATATATGTATGGTCCCTTATCAAAAATATTTTTTAATATGGATATAATTATATCTGTTTTGATATACCATATCAAAACATATAAAGATAATTATATTTACTCAATATATTCACCCTTATTCTAGTTGTCGTCATCGACACAAGACAATGTCGTCTTGGGTTTTTTTTTGAAATTGGTATTCCCGTTATCGTTATCGAAAATAATTGATAACTGTCGACAAGTATTTGGTATTCTGTAAGAAAATGTGACGACGATATCGTCTTGAAACGATTCTGATTTTGTCGACACAATTTTTAGTAACGACTTGAGGAAAAGTAATAACTGAAAAAAAAAACGAAAAAATGGGAAGAAATATCAAATTTATTAAATGCACTTGGCCCACCGAGAATAATGTGAGATGGATGGCAGAAGGTAAAGAAAGCATGATCATATAAAGTGCATTATAAAAATATAACAAAATTTATTTATAGGTTTGGCGAGACTTAAAATTTAAAGTTAAAAAGAAAATGGTAGCCAACAAAGCCGAGTGTAATGCTATAGGTGGCGGAAGATTCAAGCAATTTATATTGAGCCCGCTGGAGGAAGCTGTGGCAAATCTTCTACAGTTTCAGAAACAGCTGAACCCTAAGTTAAAGTCGTTTCCAACACTGAGCTGGTACGACCCCTGGGCTAAAAATCTTAATGTAGCTGCCAACTTTATTGTTTTGAAAATAAATGTGGACTTGATTCCGGTTTTCAAATTAGGTGCTATTGTTTCCAGCACATCTTTGAAGACTGTTTTATTCAGCCGAAAGTAACTTTCAAACCTTTTAAAAAATTAGAGGATTAACATTCTTTAAAGTAACAGACTTTGATTTTGCTACTCACTTGTTATCCGACAGATTAAAGATATTGGATTTCTGTATTTGAAGTCTTCATTCCAATACTAGATTTTCTTTATTTTCTTCATCACTGGTATCAGAATTTAAATTACACATAAAAAACATTTTTTCGCAAAAATAATAAACAAAATAAATCTGCCGACTCAATTTTTAGATATGTGTTTTTGTTTAAGTCGATAAACTGTCGACGTCGTTACAACACTGTTTTAGAATACCAAGTTGGTGTCGAAGTGATGTCAACGTCGAAGCAAAGTGATGTTGACTCAAAAACGACGACGACATTGATAACAACAACTAGAATAAGGGTGATTGACTCATATCCAAACATATTTTTATATTATATAACATATATGCGGTACAATATTTGCAAAGAAATCTGAGATATTTTTATATATGGTTCCATATGTAGATTATTTTTGAATGATATAAGATATAATTAGATATGGTTCCATGCCCGGGAGATATATAATAATTTTTTGTGTTTTTTTAATTTATTTTTATTTTCTAATTAATACTTTTTACAAAACTTTAAAATTTTAACCCGTTTCGGGGCAACAATACCTATAAATTTTTTATAGGATTTAGGACATTAATTATTTATAATAATCTAAATGATCTTTAATTCCAAAAGTACTATTAGTGATGAAAATTTATTTTTTTTTTTTTGTTTTAAATATTTTAATTTTTTCTTCACATTTTTTCTTGGTCCATAAGATTTGATTACATATTATTTTAGATAATATTATATAAAATTATATATAATATATATAAAAGTATATAAAATCAGATAAGTACAGGGGCAATTTAGTCTCATAAATTCAGGAATTTTTTTTTATTTTTTTTAATTAGCGAATCTATAATGATATATAAGTCCTGAAGATATTTATTTTTAGATTTATTTTCTTTCACTAATAATTCAATATTTGTTTTTCTTGAAAAATTTACAATAAATTATATTTTTTCCTAAATCTTATACTTATTCTTTAATATAATGTAAAAGAAAAAAATTAGATTTTGCAAAAATGCAATTTCTGGAATTGAATTAAACTAAATCCAAAACGGATTTATCTATTTTTTAAATCCTTTTTGGATTTAGGTGTATTTAATAGTTCCGTTCGTTCACTCAATAATTTGTAAAAATTTTTTCAAGTCTTTAATGAAAGTCGTTCGTTTACACAAATACTCAGTAAACATAAAGAAAAAAGGGAGAATAAAGTGACAGTTTGATGTTGAGAGTTCTTCTTCTTTCTGCAAATTTTTACTAGACAAATTTTTGCCAGCAAGAATTTACAAGCAGAAAAAAACATATGATTGAAAAAAATGTGTTTAAATTTTTGTAAATACAAAAAAAAAAATGTTTACAACTATGTTGTTTTATGCAAATTCAAAGCAACAAATATTGTTAAATGAATAATAGAAAAGTTAAGAAAATTTTATAAAATGTTTTTGCTTAAGATTTTACAACAAGAATCCTCTTTTTTTACAATCTGGTTTTACAATCAGCTGTTGAACAAACAATTTTTTTATACGTTTTTTAATAAACTAGATTCCATATAATATATTTTTGGATCTAATCTGATCAAATTGGTTTGGAAATTTTTGGATTTTGATCTTTTTAACCCCAAAATATAATGCTGAACCTAATTTAATCTGTCATTTTTTTTCGGATCAATTTAGATCTTACTTAATCCCCAAATATAATGCTAGATATAATTTGATCTGGAATTTTTTAGATCAATTACGATCTTACTTAGTTCCCAATTATATTGCTGGATCTAATTCAATCCACTATTTTTCTAATCAAATAACATCAGTTAAATATTACAGCAGATAATAAACAATATCAAATTGAATATAATCAAATATTACACCGGCTCAATATTTTTACTTGGGGGGAATATTAATGACCATAATTTTACGCCACAAAGTAATAAGAAAAATAACTACTATAGTTACCATTACCACATAATGAGTTATATAACCCAGTAATTGGTAATAATTAATTACTACACTTAATTAAATAATATGTCTATGTCTTATGTATACATATTTTAAAATAAATAAATTTTTAATCAAAAAAAAAAAAATTTCTTCTTAGATGACAAATATGTCAACACTTTCTAAATTTTGAGTTAGTCAACAACATGCAAATTCTTCAACACATTTCACAGTTAGATCGATGATGGGTTTTCTTTGCATTCTATTTCAGTTTATACTATTATTATCATCTATATAATTTATAAATAAATTTGGCAATAAATTCTTAACAAAAATTCTATTCTAAAATAAAACAAAAAATAATAAATTAGATTTTTTCTTTAAAGATCTAGATTTTTAAAAGAAAAAAATTAATGAACTGCTACTTAGCAACGTAGAAAATATGATGGGATTATTATTTAGATGTACTTAATTATTATTTTATTAAATACACTCAAAAAAATTTAATTATTCATAGGCCTTTAGCTGTAAGCAACCTTTTAAAATCCCAGCAAAAAAAAAAAAGAAATAAAAACAATGAGAAACCTTACAGTAGGATTTGGATTATATTCTTCCTAGTGCTCATATAGGCCTTTCCAAAATGAGGTTCTTTGCATACTACATGTAATATAATGATGTGAAACTGCTAAGGGCCCAAGGTTAAAACTAATTTATTTTAATTAGAATCGGTCCATGTTTAAATCTAGTGCTCACATGAAGAGCCCCTAAAAATTGACTTTTATAAAGGGTGGTTCAATTTTAAGGGCCGATGTTAAATGTGAACCACACCTAAACGTCAAGTTTTTTTCTGCATTTCAGACTAACTCAATTTGAACTATGGAAAGATACACAATTGAGCAACGCGTTAATGTTTTTCAGGCTTATTATCAAAATGCATTTCGTGCACTTCGGGATTTTTTTGGTCAGCATAATCGACCAAATGTGTCCATCGGGAAAAATTCTATTTTGTAATCGGGAGAATTTTGGTCAAATTTCAGCAAACCGCGTCTGTGAAAACACCTGTGCATGCTCGCCCAGTTCGTTCTGCGGAAAACATTGCTGTTGTTCGCGGTAGTGTGTCATGAGGTCGGCCAAGCATTTACCGTGAATAGTGTTCGCTATCGCGAGATGATAAAGAATTTATTGAACGATATGTGGTTTCAACCGGACAGTGCCACTTGCCACACGCGACAAATTCAATGGCCGTGTTATCTCACGTGGTCGCGATGTCAACTGGCCGCCAAGATCATGTGATTTGACACCATTGGACTTCTTTTTTTGGGGTTATTTGAAAGAAAAGGTGTACGTCGATAAGCCAGCAACAATTCAAGAGCTAAAGGATGAGATAATTTGGCACATTAACGGCATAGAACCTCAATTATGCCTCAGCGTCATCGAAAATTTGGACGATCGGATGGAGGTGTGCCGCCGAGGTCGCGGCGGCCATTTGGCCGATATTTTGTTCCATACATAATTGAACCATACCATATTATCATGATAAAAAAAATGACAATAATTTCCTAAATAAATTGTGTTTTATTCAAAATCAACAATGGCCCTTAAAATTTAACCACCCTTTATTTGCTGCATGCCGCAAATATTACAAGTTAAAGCCTTAGCGAATTATGTTTTACACGTTTTTATGGGAAAATAATAGTATAAATAAGAGAAAATCTAATATTTCGTTTAACGGTTCATTTTCGATTAACCAACTAACCGGTTTTAAAAAAAAGTCGACACTATCCAAAGTACAACAATTTGTATGGAAAATTTTGAGATACCTTCACCATTTCATTCATAACTTTTTTTACCCCTGGACCGATTTTGCTCATATTAAATACGAACCTGCCTTAAAAGGGTAATAATTAAACTGAAAATGAACAGCCATGTTGTGATCGCCTGTTTAACGAACAGGTGGACATAGCTAGATCGGCTTAGAATTGCATAAGGATCATGAACATATGTTATACAAGGGTGGAGCAAAAACTATCATCTGATTTTCTTTCGCTATAACTTTTGTTTAAAGTGACCACTCATTTGGTTTTTAACACATTATGTTTAATCGCACTTATAAATTTAGTTGCAATTAATTGTGTAAAATTTTATACTATAAATGGCTGCCGCCGGCACTGATGCAAATTTGGCCTCTTTAGGCTGCATTTTGCATAATTATACGCAGCATTTGTGTTGTCACGTCAATTTCGGCTTGAATGTTGTTATTTAACTCCTCCAAAGTGCTGCGCTTGTTCGCGTGCACCAGCCACTTTAAACAGAGGAAGAAATCCGAGACAGTCAAATCGGGAAGTCTGGCTGGCCAAACCAAATAGTTTTTAAAACTAACACTCAAAATTAGTTAAAGCGCTAAAGATTTGTAGTATTGTGTTAAATGAAGTTAACTAAAATCTTTGTTTGAATTAGTGCTTCAACAAAAAATTCGGTAAATATTAGTAAAATCGATTTTAAATGTAGAGTCCATATTCTAATTAAAATATAATGTAAGTGAATCATGGTGAAATTTCGAAGATGTGTAATTTTCACAAAATTTACACAAACAAGTCGTTTTTCGATTTTTTTGGTAAACTAGTGTAGTTATCGATTATTTTAATATTTCAGCAAGTTCATTGTATGCTTTGGCATTTAGGCTAGTTTTTTACCCCCTAAAAATTAAAAATTATTTTACTTTTTTTGTTCTAAATTTTTTAATACATGTTAAAATTGATGTTGCATGTGTATACATTACATATATCATATATGACCATATATATTTGAATCCGAAATTTAAGGGTATATGGTCATACATTATAATGTATAACCACATATTATGCCTATATTATCATACATACCCTTAAATTTTGGATTCGAAGATTAGCTTTAAATGAGATCATATATATATATATGGTCATGGCCCATGAATTTAATGATCATTTTAATTACTTAATTGTTGCATAAAGTGTAAAAAATAGGTAAGCAAGTAGCAACAAATTAAACGTAGCCATTTAATTTAATTTAGTTTTTATTTTATACATTTAAATTAATTTATTATATTGTTTTTGTTGTTTTTTTTTTCTTATTAATAATAATATAATATGAGGATTATCATTAATTTGCATGCCAACATATTCTCTTGTTTTAATTAAATTTTATGAATACAATTTTTAAATTATATATTTTTTTTTATTTTTATTAATGTCGCATATTTTAAATATTTTTATAAATATAATTTTTGGTTCGTATCCAATAAATTGTTTTAAGACTTTATTAGGGTCTCAAAAGTTTGTAGGAAAAAAATGCTTATTCTACTTTCACAATTGTTTATAACACAAATTTAAAAAAAAAAAAAAAAATCTACATAAAATAAAATTTTTATTTATTTACAATTTTCGGAAAATCTTATAAATTGCAAATTTTGTAAAGTTATCGATTTTTAACCCTTTCACTGCCGTCGGGATGCCAAGCAAAATTTGAATAATTATATCTTTACCGATGGGATGTTTAGTCCCATATTATGTTGTTCAAAAAAACCCAGTGGGACAAATCTTCCTTTGGAATGATACTAAAAAAAATTCTAAATTTATAATTATTATATCTATACGAAAAAATAACTTGGAATTTTTAAAATATTACGGTAGTTAAAGGGTTAAAAGTATATCAACATACTAACATTACAATTAATTTCACAATTTAATTAATATTACTTATACGTCGTGTGTACATTATTTTCATATAACTCATACGACTAGAGGTACAATTAATATTAAATTATACACATTTCACTATAAATCATTCAAAAATCAAAAAAAAAAAATTAATATCACAAACATAAAATGCACATAAATCTGCAATATTTGTCCTTAAAAATTATTTGGCAATGACTTCATATAAAAACATTCTACATGTTTATATCACAAACATTAGGGTGGCATATTTAACAAACAAATTAAAATTAAAATTTCATATCAAAAGGTAAAAAAAGTTTTTAAACAATTTTCTTAAAGATTATCATAATTTAAATTGTAAATTTAAAAGTTATAAAAAAAAAACAAATTATCCTCGAAAATAAGTGTTCTACTTGTTACATATACCCCCAGTAAATGATAAATGAGTAAGAAAGCGACATGTTTTTTTTTAAACAATTTTTATTACAAATCGAGTGACAATTTCAGTAGTGACTTTTTTTGACAAAATATTATTCAATGGCATTCAAAGGTTCTTGCTCTATATAATATTTTTTTTTTTTTTTTGTTAGTTTGAGTTTAAAACTATAGAGACAGTCTGCTCTTGTAATGATTGTGTTGTTTTATATGTAGATTGCTTTGATTTTATGACGTTAAATTATTTTTTTTTATATATATGGATGAGTGTTTTTGAAGAGGTGGTAAAGAGATTTTCATGAAATTCTTTGGGTAGACAAAATTGAAGATGATTCATTTAAAACAAATGTATATACATTCACATACACAGTACCTCTACTAACATACTCTTCTCACATACTACATACATTATTTTGGGCAAAGAATTTATCTGCAATAATGTTGCTTGTATCGTTTGATATTATAAAACACAATATAAGAGATATTTTAATTAAAAATAAATGTGAATTTTTGTAGTAAATTTATTAAGAAAATGAGAAATTATTTTCATTTCAAATCTCTGGTGTATAAATGAATATATATCTTTATTTATTGTTTAAACTAGTTTTTGGAAACTTGTAACATGTAGCTACTATTTCTTGTTGGATGACTTTTTTTAAGTTTATCTTAATCTATGAGTGTTTTACTAGAGAGAAAGAAACAGATTTATAGATTTGTACTAGAAATAATTTGGTTCCATTTAGGTTAGGTTAGATTCAAAACAGGCCATAGGTGACATTTACCTATGCCAGAGAATCGGCATGTTATGCTCTTTTAATTTGTAATTAGTTACTAGATTTAAGGGAATATTGTAATAAATTTAAAAATCTAGAGTTTTTAAGCTTTTCCACTTATTTTATTTTCATTAAAAAACTATTATAATTTTATTGTTTTTTAAATTATTTGTTGCTATTTTTAAAAGTATATATTGACGTGTTGATTTGTTTTTAATTATTTCGACGAGTTATTGTAGCTATTAAAAATACAGATTTCGACGAGTTATTGGTTTTACTAAAAATGTACAGTTATTTAACTATATCTACTGATTTATTGGTTTAATAAATAACGTGCGATTGTTTAATTATTTCGACGAGTTTTTGGTTTTATTTAAAATCCATTATTATTTAACTTTTTGAATTCCAAATTTTTTAATTATTTCGAGACGACTGTTTTACTATTTTAACGAGTTTTTGTAACTAATAAAAAGACAGATTTCGACGAGTTCTTGGTTTTATTAAAAATGTACGTTTATTTTTCTATTTCTACTGCTTTGTTGGTTTACTAAATAACGCGCGATTGTTTTATTATTTCGACGAGTTTTTGGTTTTCACTATTATTTTACTATTTGGAATTTCGAATATTTGAAATATTTTGAGACGATTGTTTTACTATTTCGACAAGTTTTTTTATCATGTTTTACGATTTCGGCGAGTTTTTGTAGCTATTAAAAATACAGATTTCGACGAGTTCTTGGTTTTACTAAAAATTTACGGTTATTTTGCTATTTCTACTGCTTTGTTGCTTTAATAAATAACATGCGATTGTTTTATAATTTCGACGAGTTTTTGATTTTATTTAAAATTCACTATTATTTTACTATTTCGAATAGTTATTGGTATTATCTTTCACTATTTTATTATTTCGACGAACTATTGGTTTATCAAACAAACTACGATGATTCTACAATGTTTCACAATTTCGACGAATTTTTGGATGCGTTAAAAAAAAACAAAGCATGTTTTCCTTTACCAACTAGTCTTTGTTTTCATTCTACAAAATCAACAAATTATTTCAGAAATTTGGCAAATTTTTGTAATCAGTAAAAATCTACAAATATTTTATTTTTCAACGAATTTTTCATGAGTATTTTAATTTATTAAAAAAAAATAAGAAAAAGTATAAGATTTAACTTCACCTGATTGTTTTATACTATTGTATCCACAATTTTTTTTTGTTAAAAAGAGGTAAACAGAATTTTATTGTGAAAAACATTATTGAACATAAAATATTTTTTTGTGGTGAAAAAAGTTTTTTACCAAAAAAAATTTTTTGGTAAAAATATTTTTTGAGATGGAAAAGAATTTTATTTTTTCGGCGAATTTTTGATGAGTTTTTTTAGCCCTTAAAAAAAATCAAGTAAAAGTGTTTGATTCGACTTCTCCGAATTTTTTTTTTTTATATTATCTACAAAAACAAAATTTTGGGGCGAAAAACATTTTTGAATATAAAATATTTTTTGTGTTGAAAATATTTTTGTGGTAACAAAACTTTTTTTTTTTTTGGTGATAAAAAAATTTTTAAGATGGATAAGAATCAAATATAAAATATTGTATGCCTCAAGTTTTTAATTTGTAGAATCTATTACAAATCAGCCATTGTTTTGCTATTTCGACAAGTAAATTTTGACATTCTCTCGGATTCGTTAATAGTCCCATACTATATTACTATTTCGGCGAGTATTTTTACATTTTGTAATAATTTGTTTTCGGTTTTAACAACTAACTCTAGTAAGTTGCATTTGATAAATTAGATTAATGCAATCCGAACCACATTCCATTGTTTATTAAGTCCATTGGTGCAACAAATATGTTTTCTTTGTGATCATTTTAATTTTGTTTTTTTTTATAATAAACTAAAAGATAAATTTAAAATATCTGGCATGATTGGAAATTTTCAAAGTATTTAAATTTGATTTATTTGAAAAATTTACGCATTAGAACTATTTTTGAATTTTATTATATTGTCTAACAACAAAATAATGTTTTAAACACTCGACTAAATTTTCAGTTTGTTTAAAATTAATAAAATAATTAAAATATAGAGGTCGACATAATATATACAAAATTTAAGTTAGATTTTAATTCTTTTCTCAGTGTATTTCAATTTATCTAGGAAAAAATGATTTTATACTAAAATTAATCTTAATTAAAAGATTTCTAGTATATATAATCTATAATCGTTGCTTAAAAATAGTTTTAAATTTTCTTGTTGTAACTGTTAAATATATGAGAGGATATACATCAGTTTCTCATGCCTTTTGTAGATTGTTGTGGTCCCATAACATGTAACATGTTGAAATAGTGGCCCCACAAATCATATAAATTCTTGATTCTTATGAAAATTTAAGCCGATCTAGCGACGATCACAGCGTGGAGATGCATCAGGGATAGCTTATCTTTCACCTATTATTCCATACACATGTTCTATATACACACATTGATGTATTTTAATACAATTTAATAGTAACGTCTGATAAATAAATTATCATATCTTTTAACCAGACACCCAAAAGTGAATAATATATATTTACGCCAAATTTTTTTTCTCTTCAAAATTTGTTTTTCACCTCTAATCTGTTTTTGACCACAAAAATTGTTTTTTACCTGAAATTTTTTTCACCACAATCTTTTTTTATCATCCCTAAAAGTTGGTGGACACCTCATATTTATTTATTTTTTTTTTCACCTCTAATGTTTTTTTTTTCATTTAATTTTTGTTTATATTCGCTAAATGCTAATTTAATGTTTTTACTTGTTATCGTATTCACATTCCATAGATGATATACATACAACAGATTCCTTGTTTTTTAAACAAACAAATAAATATTTTGATTATTTAAATATTTATAATAATTTTTATGGTTTTATTAAAAACTAATTAAGATTTGTATTTATTTACTCTTAACATCAAACGTGATAATTAATAATCAAGAAAGCGTTTTTCATGTACTAAAAAATCGAAAATATGTGCTTAAAATATGCGGTAAAAATACAAAATATGCAGTAAAAAAATCCACTTAAAAGGAAATATGAACTGAAATTCGCATCAAGAATAAACCTTAATAATCCAAAAACTAGGCACTTAAAATTGGTCTGCCCATATAAAAATCGAAATATATATGAACAAACATGATAATGTATGGGATTGTAGATGATCATACATTGGTCTACATGATCATACATTTGCCTAAATGATCATACAAATGATCATGATATCATATATGATCTTATATCTTCGAAATCGAAATTTGAGGGTATTTAGCTGTATATGGTCATATATGATCACATATACTAATATATACCCAAAAATTTTGTATCCGAACATATTTCGTCATATATGGGACCATATATGGTCATATATTGAACCATATATATGATCATGAATGTCCATATATGATCATATAAAAGCTCATGTATATTCATATATGTCTCAATTTTCACATGGATAGTTTTAAATATCATATTTATTACCCGAGAGTTTATGTAAAACCCAATATTATTATTTAGCGAGGAAAGTACCCCAAATAAACTCTCACATTTTGCTGAAATTTAGGCCACTTCAGAGTTTTCAATTGTCAAGAATGGTTGCTTTTTAACTTTTGAAATTATTTAAACAAAAAGTATCATATGCAGTTGTGGGAAGGGATTTTTACTGGTTCCTTTTTTTTTGTACTCTTAAATATGCTGTTGTAAATTTTCCAAAAAAAAAATTGTTGCTT
Source organism: Eustalomyia histrio (assembly GCA_949748255.1). Classification (NCBI taxonomy): domain Eukaryota; kingdom Metazoa; phylum Arthropoda; class Insecta; order Diptera; family Anthomyiidae; genus Eustalomyia; species Eustalomyia histrio. The sequence goes on along the minus strand of OX456524.1, from coordinate 67,765,877 downwards.
TACATGAAGAAGTTGCCTTTTATGGCTGCCAACTTCAAATAATTTATTTATCATTAAATTTCAGCGGACACGTATTTTTTCTCTTTTTGTTATTCGTGCTATTTGATTTTAAAAAAATTTTTCGCAGTCCTTTTCCCTATGATAAAATAACGAATATATTATTTTAATGTAGTTATCATATATAGGGTTTTCCAATAAGGTCGTTCAATTTGGGCCAATTAAATCGGTTATCATCTTGTAGTAGCGCTCGCCGTTGACCGTGATGGTACGGACCAATGACGCCACTGGCGCAAAATCCGCACCAAACAGTAACTTTTTGTGGATGCATTAGCACCTGGTAAACCTCGTGTGGGTTGGCGTTGTCCCAAATACGGCAATTTTGCTTCTTAACATAGCCATTCATTGCACCTCGTCGCTAAATATGATTTTTAATTTTTTTTTTTATTTTTACGTCGTGTAACTTGTCGTGGTGCTTTGGCATCAGTAACTGAATAATAACAGATTAAAAAGATGCTATCAAAACAACACAGCTGTCACAGGCCGCCTAAATCTGCCCGCGCCAATTGCCAAACCCTATAGAACTTTCAACGTTTTCGTCATGCTGCTGAACAAAAAAAATTACCCAAAATGCTCGAATTTCTTTCTCCTATTTCAACCGCTAGATCGCGGAATTGACCGACAAAGTGAAACAGATTATTGATGGATTTATTTTTTCTAAAAGTATTTAAGTTGGGGTACTTCTTTGTAAGTAAAAGACAATAGTTTGCTTCTTATTTCAGAATGTGCTACATTACAGTTTACAAATTAATTCATTAGTTTATTTTTAAATAAACCATAAATAATATATATTTAAATAATGCAAAATTCTGCATTCAAAATCATTACATATTCAAAAAATATGCACTTGAAAAACAAATATGCATTTGTAACAAAACATAAAAAAAAACAAAACGAGGCCATTTTGTAAAAGTATTTGCATTAAACTCCCTTCTGCCCTGTTAAAAATATTTTTATTGAGAAAACACTTATAATCAAAGCTTATAAATTAAAAAAAAAAAAAATACTTAAGAAAATTTGCAGTCAAAAAACGCACCACGTTTATGTTTAACAATACTTTTTTACACTCGTCTTTTATTACGATTTAATTAAATTTTTATTGACGTCCATTAAATGTAAGTGGTACTTACTTGTACCTACAGTTTTTAATACATAAACTTGATGTTGAAAAATTCATCAACAAGTTGTAAGTACACTTAAAAAAGTTTGTAAGTTAAAATAACTGAAAATATAATTTAAATGAAATGATATTTCATTTAAAAACCGGTCTACTTAATTTTCATTTAAATTAAATGCCATTTGTTATTTATTTTTAAATGTTTATAAATCAACTGACACATCCGTAAGAAACAAATGATATAATCAGTTAAAATAAATGTCAAAATTTTACCTACCCATTCTTAAAAAATAAATGTTTTTTTTTCATTTATTTGAAAATGTATGCATGCATAGCTATAGACACTTTTTGTGTGTATGTGTTTGTGTATGTATGTGTGTTTATGAAGTCCTTGTAACTTGTATTAAAAAATTTTGTATATATAAAACCAATTAAAATAAAAAAACAAATTGAAATTTTTTAAATATTTTTTTGAAACAGACAGCAAACAAAATTTAAATTTGTAATAACTGTTACGGACGCAAATAAACCACAAGTTTCCGTTTTGTGGGTAAATTTTATTAAATTTCAAAGAAGTGAAACATATAAATGAAACTGAAAAAATGATAAATGATAGTAAATTATTTCGAATAAATGTATAAAAAAGTTAATATAGATATTTCTTTGAAAAATAAATAAATGTTCCATTTATTTTTAAATGGAACGGAAAACTTTCTTATTAAACTACAAACAGTTAACTACATAATATTCTGAGTGTAGAGATGTTTTACTTTTATAGACAGAAGTGGGTTGAAAAATTAAAAATTAAATATATTTCAATTTGAAACCTTAGTTTAGATTTGATTTTATTTATTTTATTTTTAAAGAGTTGTTTTATTCATATCATGAATTAATTTTAAATATGTTTAAAATAAATATATCTTATTTAGACATGAATAATTGATATATTTTTGGCTATTTCCTGTTTTTCTTAAATTCTTTTTTTATCTAAAAATATCAAAAGAAAAGTGTTAAGAATAATTTAACAAAAAAAAGTGTTGACAGTTTATGCCCACTCATAGTTTAATAGAATGCCTCAAAAATATGATTTTATGAACTGCAAATATTTTAAATTAAACAAATTTCTTATAAAAATAAATAAATGCCAATATGTGTTTAGAGTAACTCTACCCAGACCCACACATACACACACCCTTTTTGTTAATTTCATTAAACAATACTAAATAAAATGAATGTTATTGCAAATTACTACAAAAATAAATGTATGGAAAACTTAATGACGTTGTTTTAAAGATGTGAAAATATATATTTCAAGGTTAAATTACAGTAAAAAAAAAAAAACAGAATATTTGGTCATGACCACGAAAATTTTTGTAAACAAAGCAAAAAGAAATAGAAAGAGGCGGAGAATAACACTGTGCAACACTATTTTCGGACGTGGATAATTTTTTTTGTCAGATGATTGTAATAGGTTAGTATGACCGTTAAAAGTTTTTATTTCTTGAGCCAATACTGTATGAAATATAGCTCAAAACCCAAAGTTCAAGAAAGTTTTTCGTAGAACATTTTAACCCTACATCGTTTATGGGTCACTCCCCTAAAATGGGTGTTTGATGGATTGAAATGTTCTTTAAATATCTAAAAAAAAAAATCGTAATAAAATTTAATATATGAACTTTTGCTTTGGTTTTTTGATCCTATTTTATCCAGTATTTAGCTGAAAAAATTAAAATTTTAAACAGTCAGTTAAACGCCAAATACTTTGGAGTTTTACTATACAAACCTTACATATATATATATATATATATATATATATATATATATATATATATATATATATATAGAAAATAATCCATGTATTTATTTATTTTATTAAACATATAATTACAAATTATATTTTAATACCCTAACCGAGCACTAGCAACGAAGGACTTCAGTTCGTTGTAGCGAAAACAGACCAGAGCCTCTGGTGGGAATCGAACCCACGACTGATAAGCTAGCACGCTACCAACTAGCCTATCGGGGCGCTCGAATAATCCATGTAAATAAAATTGTTTATAGAAATAAACAAATTATATTAAATAAACGGAAATTAAAACAAAATATACGAGTGTTGTTAGAGAAGTTCAAACGAAAAATTTTTTTACGACTAAAGTTTATAAATTTAAATTAATTAGGGCTTAAATGTCCAAATAAAACCCGAATTCAGTATCAGTATTCCGTAAGAAGATTTAACCCATATTATATTTTTGAACAAAAATTGGTATGGCAGAAGATTTGTAGCCATACTCAGAAAAAAAAATAAGTATAAAAGTTTGTAAACAGTTTTCAATCCCACTTTACTATTTTTGTACTGATATTTAGTAAATAAATTATTATTTAGCAAATCTTTTTGCTATTTATATTTTACAAATTACAAAATTTTTACAGAATTTTTACAAATTTTTGTTGCTAGTTTCAGTTATCTTTTTACAAATTTTTGATAATCGATTTGATAAAATTAGCAAAAAAAAATTTACTAATTTTAAAAAAGTGAATATTAAAGGAAATGTTATTTATAATTAAAACTTACACCTACAAACTTAAATTGCCTTAAAGTGTTACATTAAAAAAAGGATCTGAAATGAATATACCGACTCACATCTACACTTAAAATAGCACTAAAAACTTTTTAGTTTAAAACATCAGCCCTAAAAACAATTAAAATTTGACCTTAAAAGTAAAAAAAAATTAACAAAAATATATTTCAAAACAGAAATTACCGAATTAAAATAAAATGATAAACTCGTTTAGGTTTTTACAATCCTTAAGCTTTTGATTTTTGTTTTTAATTTGTTCTAAAATATTTTGTACTTATATAAATAATATGTAGTAATTTTTTTTTCCTGATTTTAGCAAACAGATTTTAAATCCTACTTTACAAAAAGTTTACTAAAATTTATTAGCGTCTACTAACTTTTTCTACTAATTTCATTGCACTACACATCAGCAGACATATGTTGCTCAGATAAGCAAAAAAATACCGCTAGGTTCAAATTAGCCAAATTTCCCGTAATAACAGCAAAATTTTTAGTTGCCTTTACAGACTTTTTTTGATCAATCAATTTTTTGTGGATTTTTGTTATCCTACCATGACCCCTACAGGAGATTTTTAGAACAACCCAGCAAAAATCAGAATTTTAACTACTAATTACTATAGTTTGCGATTCGCCTAAAGTAATGAGTAGTCATTATCTTCTCACTTACATAAAAACACATAGTAATGGGTGGTCATTACCCTATCGCTTACAAACAGGCAAAAAATAATAAGTACTTATTACTTTTTGGACATCGCGAACAAATGTTATTTAGCGAGCAAATAGGCTGTTAAGTTGTTGTTAGTTGAATGTCTGACATTTTTCGAACAATTTTTATCCGCAATTTTAAGGTACTTTAAGAACATTTAGAATTTTTAATTTGTGGCAACCCTGAAATGTTATTTTAAAATGTTTCATTTTTTTAAGTTTTGTTTGTTGTAAAGATTTTGTAGTATCTTGTGCCTTTTACAGCCAGGGAAACCGCAAATATGCAATATCATGTTTTTTCCTGTGCGTCGTAAGGACCCATGGATAAACTATTTATCCGATTCAGAACAATTTAAGAATTCTCGCATCGATTTGCTAGAGCATATTTTAGCATATTTTATCCTTAAGAACATATGTATTTTTGCATATTTCAGCATTAAGAGCATATTTATTTAATTTTAATTATTTATTTATTTATTTATCCAAATTGTAATACAAAAGCAATCCAGGCCAAAAACCGAATTGCATAGTAATTATTATCCTGAGTAAAAACTTACAACTAATTAAATATACATCTTCAAACTTATTGGCTCCCCAGCCACAAAATATAAAAAAAAAAAAATTTATAGGTACAGTAGTAACAACAACTACAGTCCGATCATCCTTTTTAGAAGCAATTCAATTCAAAAAAGCATGGTCTGCAAGTAATAAAAAAATAAGCAATCAGCTGAATGGATCTTCAATAAAACAGTTTCGGCATATGATGTCCATTACATCAGTTGATGTTGAAAGAACTTTTTCAATATGCTAAGATGTAACAGACAACGTTTTTTATTTGAAAATTTAAGTCAAAGTTTTGTATTTTATTGCAACAACAACCAGCCAAAAAATTAAAAGCTGTTATGTATGATGTCATTTTTCAAACATTATCCTGTTCTTTTATTCTACTTATTATTTTAATCTAAAAGAAGAAACCGTTTGAAAAAAAGATTTATAAAAAATAATTAATACGCAAAAATCAGACACGAAAGAGTCCGGAAGAGACATCTTAAACCAATTAAAACAAAATTATTTATATTTATTTTCCTAAATGTAGAATTGCCTAAAATATTAAAAACTTAAGTTCCTATTGTTTTGCATTCCATTGTTTTTTCGTTATAGTTGTTATGTTTATCTTATTTTTTAATACGCAAATTCTTTGTGCACTCACAATATTATTTCATTAAAAACAATCTAATATACATATTTAATTATTCGAAAATGTAATCAAAAAGAGAATTACTGATTTTTCATTATTTTCATCGCATTTTGTTGTTTATTTTGAATCATTATTTAATAATCGACAAAAGCAGTAAAAACAATTGAAAGTGGTTCATCAATTTTTAACTGACAAAACGGCAGATATATCGATTTTTGTGGTTTGTTTTTCAAATTTAAAGTTTTTTTTACTTGTATGAAATTACAAAACACAACACACACAGATGTATATATTTTGATTTTCTATACGTGTATGTATATTTAAATAATTTTTTGTAATATTTATTGAAATAAATTTGTATTTAAACATACTCCTTTCACAAAAAAACAAAAAGAAATTATTTGAATTTCTATTTTTGGAAACCGAAAACAAAAAATTTTACGTTTAACTGAAAATATATCAACTTCTACTGAATGTCTGTATTTTTTATAGTTTGGTTTTTGAATGACTGATTCAAATAGTTAAAAAATATATTTCTATAAATTTCAATTGATCCTTCATTTAAAAACAAACTCTACGTATTATTTTCTAATAAACTAATGTTGGTAACAGAAAATATATTGTGAGTGTTTAAGTTAAATTGAATTGCTTTGATTTTTAAATAAAATTTTTTTATTATTTTTAGAGCATATTTTTTTAATTTAAAGGGCATATTTCTATATTTTTAGTGCATATTTTATGCGCATAAAACACTTTTTTAAGAGCATATTTGCGGTTTCCCTGTTAATAATTTATCTTAATATATCGATTCTTGAAGGATAATAAGGATTCACGAATTCTGTATCACCTCGCGAAGACACAAGAGGGATTGCTCATTTTTATCAAAAATGACAGATGACTTTTTATAAATGAGTGATATAAATTTTGAATTTAAGGTCGCCAAAATCGAATATGAAGTTAGATTTAAAAGTTTTTAAACGTCGCGCTCAATTTTTTAATTGTTATATTAGATTTTTAATAAATAGTGGGGGAGGATTTGAGGTTTTCAAAACTTAGGATTTTACCTTTGAATTTAACTGACACATTTGTTGTTGTTTGAGTTTGACTGTTGGTTAAAATAAAACCAGACATTCAGTAATTATTTATTAAATAACTTTATTCGAAATTCTCGCAATTTTTGATATAATAATTTTTTTTTATTTTTTGTATTTTAATCTGATAAAATAAAAAATTTATACAAATCACTCAAACCTAATAATTTGTTTCAAAATATTTAAAGTTAAGTATTAGTTTATATGGAAATATCAGTGGTTAATGTTTTACCTTGGTTGTTTTTAAAAATGTTTACCCATCATAGATTTTAAAAGAGTTAATTTCATTTAAAATCGCACTTTTTATGTTGTGAAAAAAAATGCTTTAGAAGAGGATAATCAGAACTAAATCATATTTTGGAATCACTGCAAATTTTATTACCTAAGAATTACTTCCATATATTTTTGCTAGGTTAGAAAATAAAAAATATTTCTAAAGAGTTAATGGGTACATGCCGAAGTTGTGGACAATTCTGCAAAAAATAAAAATAGTTTTTCGAATTATGTGAATTTTTCACACATACACAGACAAGACAGATTCAGTGTGACAACAGAGTTTCTTGCCAACCGAATGGTATAGTTGCTGCAATCGAATTATTTAGTTGTCCCAACTAAATGTATTTCTAGGTCAATAGAAAAATTATGTTCCAAATGAAATTCTATTGTATTATCCGAATTTTGGTCGCCACAAACAAATATATCTGGAAACGCTGTAAGTTATATTTGCCGCATTTATAATACAATATGCTTGACTGTAAATATAATATGTTTGCTTGTAAACATATATATGTTTTAATCCTTTAAAATGCATCCCCCGCAAATACAGGTTGGTTGAAAAGTTCCTGCGCTCTAAATGAAAGAAGACTGTTTTTGTTACGAAATATATTTTTTTTTTTCAATATAATCTCCTAGAAGCTCAATACACTTGTTCCAATGATCTTCCAATAATTTTATCCCATCCTTATAATGGTTTTCCGGAAGCTCTGCAAAATAATCGTCTACGGCTGCTATGGCCTCTTCATTCGACGAGAAATGCTTTCCAGGAAGGAATTGTTTGAGATTTCTAAGAGATAGTAGTCACTGGAAGCCAAATCTGGTGAATACGGTGGATGTTCAAGCAATTCGTACTTTAATTCTTTGAATTTAGCCATCGTCATAATACTTTTGTGAGCAGGTGCATTGCCTTGATGAAAAATGATTTTTTTCTTCTTTAAACCAGGTCTTTTCTCACGAATTTTTTCATCCAGCTGATCCAAAAGGCTGCAATAATATTCAGAGTTGATTGTTTTACCTTTCTGAAGATAATTAATCAACAAAATTCCTTTTGCATCCCAAAAAACTGATGCCATAACCTTCTTTGCTGATCGTTGTGACATCACCTGCTTTGGAGCTGAACAACCAGCTTCGGTCCACTGTAAACGTTCTTGTTTCAATTTAGGATCATGGTGGTAGATACAAGTCTCATCCATAGTTATAAAACGACGCAAAACGTCGGATTTATTCGTCTTTAAACGCTCCAAATTACGCTGAGAAATTTGTTTTCGATCCAGTTTTTGTTGAATTGTTAATGTGTGCGGTACTAACTTTCCAAACAGTTTTTTCATACGTAATTCTTCATGTAAAATATGGAGCCTATGGCATTAGCAATTTCACGCTTAGTCAAACTTGGATCTTCACTAACCATATTATGTACCTGCTCAATGATTTCTGCTGTGGTTGCAGTTTTTGGTCGTCCTTCGCGTGGATCGTCTTTAAGGCTGGTATGACCACGTTTAAATTCACCAGCCCAAAATTCAACGGTGCGTTTTGAAGATGAGGACTCCTTATACACTTCTAACAATTGTTCATAAATTTTCTTTGCTTTTAAACCCTTCAAAACAAAGAATCTAATGACTGAACGATGTTCAATTTTTTCCATATTCAAAAAATCAATGACACGTCAACTTCAAATGGCTTGTAAACAAAGAAAGAATTGACAGAATGACTTGCAACTTTGCATGTGTTCTCAGGACAGTTATACCAACGTGAGAAAAAAAAGTTTGGAGCTAGCAGTGCCATCTCTTGGTGAGCGCAGGAACTTTTCAACCAACCTGTATATATATGTTTGCCTGCAAATATATATATGTTTATCATTATTATGTTTGCATCCCACAAGTATAATAATGATTAAATTACAATTGCAAATATATGTTTATTTAGATGGGATAATATATTGTGTCCGCCGGGAAGGTATACTACTTTGTTTGTTTATAATGTTTGATTAAATGAATGAAATTAATCTTATGTTGATAAATGTTTTATTTAATGTCGGCAATTATGTATGGAATACAATATAAGATAAATGTCCGCCTCTGTTAGCCTCACTTTTAATGGATGCAAAGGTGACTGATGAATAATTTGAGGGTTTTCCATTGCCCAGAACCGACTATTCTGTTTATTCACATATACATTCAAATGAAAATGTGCCTCGTCACTCATTATGATTTTTTCCTGAAAATCGGGGTTGTCATGGGCGAGCTGTAACATCCTATTGGCAAATGTACGGCGGCGTAAATGGTCTTGTGGAAGAAGCTCTTGTGTCAACTAAATCTTAAATGGAAACAAATGCAAATCCTTGTGCAAAATTGTGGCCAAAGTTGTTATTTGAAGACCAAGCTCCTCAGCAAGGCGTCGAATTGAGGTTGATGGATTGTTTTGAACACTTTCTTGAGCAGCAGTAATGCTTCAGCCGATCTTGCAGTACGTTGTGGTCCATGCTTGGGCCTATCACCTACAGACCCTCTTTTTTCGATACGATAAATAGTGCGTTCTGTTGGCACGTTGTTTCTCCCAAAAATTTCACGTAATTTTCTCATCATCACAGTAATCGATAATTGATTTTGATAAAATGTTTTAACGATTTAAACACGTTGGTTTATCGAATATTTTCCCATAATAAATTTGCCACGTGTCTACTTCACGACTGCCAAATATGAACTATCAAGACTAATGTTTACCAAAATGGCGGCAAAACAAAGTAGTATGTATACACTCAGAAAAAAAAGTTAGTAGAAAAATTTGTAAACGGTTTTCAATTCCACTTTACTATTTTTGTACTGATTTTTAGTAAAAAAATTATTATTTAGCAAATCTTTTTGCTATTTACATTTTACAAATTACAGAATTTTTACAGAATATCTACAAATTTTCGTTGCTAATTTCAGAAATCATTTTACAAATTTTTGAAAACCGAAAATTTTTGAAAAAAAAATTACTAATTTTAAAAAGTCGATATTGAAGGACATGTTATTTCTAATAATTTAAACTTATACATACAAACTTACCGACTGATGTCTAAAAAGAGGACATCCACTTAAAATAGCACTAAAAAGGGTTTTTTAGTTCTAAAAATCAGCCCTAAAAACAATTAAATTTAACCAAATTAAAACAAAATGATAAATTCGTTTATGTTTAACAATTTTTAAGATTTTTAAGCCTTTGATTTTTTTTTTTTTTTCATTTTGTATAAAACATCTTTTAAAAAATATAATCAACATCGATAAAAAAAATAAATCTAAAACTTCGTACTAATATTAATAGTATTTAGTAATTTTTTTTGCTGATTTTAGCAAACAGAATTTAAATTCCACTTTACAAAAAGTCTACTAAAATTTAGTAGCGGCTACTAATTTTTCTACTAATTTCATTGTACTACACGTCAGCAGACATGTGTTGCTAAGATTAGCAAAAAATACCGCTGGGCTCAAATTAGCAGAATTTCCCGTAATAACAGCAAAATTTTCAGTTGCCATTACAGACTTTTTTTGGTGAGTGTACCTTCCCGGCGGACACCCTGTACAAATATTACAATGTTTGCCTGGAAACATATGTATAATAACTAGAAATGTAAAATACTTGGAAATCTACTTTAAATATACATATGGTAGTTTTAACAAATATATATTTGCCTGTAAACATATTCAAAGATGTCTTTTTCCTGCATGAATAAATCTGTTTTCTCTGTGTTATTTAATTCATTAGAAAAAAAAATTATAAATTTTAATGCGCACATAATTTGTCATAACTTTGAAACTTATCCATAGATGTTCTTAAGAACAGAAAATAATATTTCCATGTAGAACATAAATCTTCTTAAGATTATTTTAGGTTAAAACGAAAGAACTACCCCTCAATACCTCATGTTAACCAGAATTTGAATTTACCTACTGTATATAATGTCCAACCTCTCCAACTACACACATGTCGTTAACATTCACATGTTCATCATACGTGCACAAATACTACGTGAATTGCAAATATTATGATGCATGTTAGGAAATTCTCTTTTCGTATTATAAAATTTTCCTTTTTTGTGTTAAAAAAAAATAACAACAAAAACTGAATTATTTTGTTTTGTGTTTATTGTTTAAATAAAGTTTTTTTTTCATTATTTTGTTTTCGTGTCAGACACGTGTATTAAAAAAAAAACGTCTGACGTAGGCCGGCCATTTATTAATTTAGCAAACAATTCATAAACTTTTTTAAAACACTCAACTAATTTAAATAAATTTCGACTTAGAATGTTAGCTAAATGTTACGTTTAAGTGGATGTGCAGTTTAAGTTGAAGTATTAGTGCACGCTTAATAGAATTTTGAAGATGTAAAAGAAAGAAATAAAATTTTTAAATTTATTTCTCAATGAGTTTTTATACCAAATTTTTTTACTAACTGTTTGGAGAACCATTTACCAACTGCGAAATGCCACATGACTGGTCCTCTTTTAACTAACACAGTTCGTTGGTTTGCTACTGTGGTTACACTGAAAACTCATTTAATATTTTATTAGTTTAGTAAATTTTTAGTTGTTTTTTGTTTTTTCTTTAGTTTCATTTTTGATATTTTTATGTTTTTTTTTTTTTTTCGTTTCACAATCTATTACAATTATAATTTTATTGCTAGGACTAGGAATCCATGCATTTATGTACAAAATATATGCATTAAAAAAGTGGTTTGAATATTAAAAAATTACCATTAATCATCAATCAAAATTAAAGTACTGTCAACAAAAAAAAAACTTGTACACTTATGTTAACAAATTTTGAACCACATTATTTGTGTAACTCGTTAAGCTAGCACAGCCAACCAAAAAGTAAATAAAAGCTTATTTTGATTACAAATTTTGCCTTTTTATTTCAAACTCGTAAAGTTACCCGTTAGAGAATTGTTAACATAACCTTTAAAATACTACAATTATTTTGGCAAAAAAAAAAAACTGAAATAAAAATCAAACAAAAAACTAACCAAAAAAATTAAACAAAATAAAATGAATTGCTTATAATGTTTGTCTTAATAACGATTTACTGTTTTATATCTATTTTGAGTTCAATAATTTTTTTTTGTATTATAGCCTGTTCCTCGATCTCGAACGAAAAACTAGTCGAACGAAAGCAAGTCACTCGAATTCGAATCAATTTGGGTTTCTTTATTTCGAAAGCCTTTGATCGACTTGACTTACGTGTGTCAATTTTTGTTTCTTACGCATTTACAAACCACAGAGATGCCAGATATTATATTTTGAGCATTTGTTACAATTTTCTTTAAAAGTAGCAAAAATACTACTAAACTGCTTAAAGACAAAAACAACCCTGTTTAACAGTGATCAGCTGTATATGTCAAATGAAATAAAAAAATAACAATAAACAAATCAATTTTTATTAGGAAAATGTGTTTATTTGTGAAAATTTTTGTTATCGATTGGTTGTGGGTGAAATTGTTGTTTGGAGAGCTTTTCTGTTGCCTGTTGTCTGTTCGGTGCGGTCACTGCTAAAGAAAGTCCTTGTAAAATAAATGATGTAAAATAAAAAATGTAAATATGAGCTTCTTGGGCAAACGTAAGCCGCAAACAACACACACATACCTTTTACCACTCAGCAACAGCGTAATAGGGGGTGAAACGGAGTTAAGTTTTCTGGTCAAATTTTCCACCTCTGCGGAAAATTTGTTTGCTTCGAACACTAGAGTCCTTCTGGCAAAATCAGGTCTTTCTTCCATATAAAATACAATCGTCTTTGGATGGTCCATTGTTGATTTTTTTAACTAAAATTTAAAATTCTCAATAATATATTAATATTTGTATTATTTTGTACTTACTTTTTGTTATCCATTGCTTTTTTTACTCCATTTTGCTTTTAAAAATATCAAATATATATTTACTCGACAAAAAAACAGCAAGTGACTGATTTTGACATTTGCGTTCGAGCTGTTCGAAATAGAGAAACCAAATTTTGTATGAAAACAGTTACGTTTTCGTTCGACTTGTCGTTCGAGCCATCGTTCGCATAGAAATAGAGTTAGTGGAACTAGAAAGCGAACGAACGTGTTCTTTCGAAATAGAGGAACAGGCTATTAATTTTATGTGAAAATTTCAGTAGGTGCAAATCTAGGCAGATTTTTAAACAATTTTTTAAAAATTTGTATGTCAAACTGGAATTGATTACTTTACACAAAGTTTATTTAAAAAAAATTTATTTCTTAGGGAATATGCCCATACCCCAGGGAACACATATTTTTAATGTAAAATTTCTAGCCGAAGATTTTTTGAAAGGAACCTTAAAATAAAAATTTTCCCCTACCTGCAAATATCTACAAAAATCTACAAAAATTCAGTCACAGTAGATGCACCAAGTTCCTAGTTTTAGCGGTTGGGCTGGGTGATTAAAGGGATAATTTTGCCATTTTAAGCAGGCTCTTATTGAATAGTTACCCGGAAAAACAGATTTTAGAATTAAGATTTGTAGCAGAAAGTGTTTGAGCCGGACGTTAAGGTAAATACTATTATTATATTTGTTCCTCTCCGTAAAATTTTCCAAAGCTTTGTCTTATTGAATGTCTACACCACAATAGCAGCCTACAAATTACATAAGGGCGTACTTTTCCTCTTGTTAACCATATTTTTAGCATGTTCTTTTTGGAATTTCTAGTATGTATGTCCATAGTAAGTCAGCTCATACCCGAAGGAACAAAAATTCAAAAGCTCAGATTTATTTCTAAAAGACTTTTTGCCCCCAATTTTATACATGTTATAATCCAGCAAAGCACATATTTATAATTTCAGATTTCTAGCCAAAGCGGCTCGGCTAGGCCTATTTTAAACTACCCCCCCCCCCCTCTCTCTCACCGGATTTTATTACGTTAATGGTTTCTGGATTCTAGCAAAATCGGTTTCAGCAGAACATTTTGAACTCCCTGACAAAAATTCCAAAAAGTACCTAATCAGGGAATTAACTCATACATTAAAGATCAAATATTTCAAATCTAAATCTTTAAGCCCAAACCTAATATGTGAGGTAAACCATACTTCAAGGAACAAATATTTTAAATATCAAGTTTCTTGGTTTGGTTAGGCCGTCAAGGGGGAGATTTTTTGGCTTTCCGCCCCTCCCTGTAGGAATTTCCACAATTCCTGACTAGCGGAGGGGAACCTACATTCCAAGTTTCAGATTCGTCGATTCAGCTTTTTTTTAAAGAAAATTCTTCCTACTAATTAATGTGTTGCTCTCTTTGGAAAGGGTACAAGGGAAAGTTGAGAGATGGTGAATGATGTAGGGCTTCAAATATGGCAACACTCTAATTGCGCAAGATGATAAGTCTTAAAACAGAAATTGTTGAAGTTTTTTAGTTCATAGCCCTGTTATGTTATTTTACTTCGGTGGGGTTAAGTGTTATTAAAACACCGAAGAGGGACGTTGCGATATGAATGAGTGCTAAAAAAAAAACTCATACATATTAATTTTCTAAATTGATGGTGTCGTCGACGGGGATCGAACCCGCAAACTTCTATGTAACAATCCAATGCGCTAGCCATTACACCACAACAATCGAACAGCCTGTGTTCGAATCCCGGCATAACCAAAAAAATTACAAATTAACTTTTTCGTATTTTATTTTGTTAAATTCTCTGTAAATTATGATATTTCTAAATATATTAAAAAATATTCTAAAAATTTATGCTAAAATTTATTTAAAATAATTTCAATAAAGTTAAACAAAACAACCTCAATAATATTATGTAAACAGCATATTATAACCGTAAATAATTTTCATTAAAATAATATACATACACATAATAACACCAGCGGTTAAATATGTAATAATGCCATGATAAAAAGTAATTACAATTTATTAAAACTATACTAAGGTTTATGCAATCTAAATCACAAACAAATCTAATTTAAATAAATTTTATAATGGTAGTGAGTTGCTATGAATGAATAAATTTGAATTAAAATGCGGTGCAATTATAATTATTATTTATGTTTTTAAAAACAAATATATTTTATAATAAATGTTCAAAATCTCAAAATAATAAAGCAAAAATTTTGCAATTGACACCATTAAGCTAATAAGATTTTTAACTTAATTCATAATATTTTGAAATAAAAACAATCTGTATTTGCATCGTTTCTGCCACATCCTTGCGTTTCATAACAAATATATTTAAACGAAGAATTTAGTAAATTTAATTTTCTATTTAAAATGTGTAAACTTTTTTAATAAAATTCTTTTTATACCCTTCACCACAGGTGGAAGGGTATATATAAGTTTGTCATTCCGTTTGTAATTTCTACAATATTGATCTTAGACCCTATAAAGTATATATATTGTGGGTCCTTATGAAGAGCAAAGTTGATTTAACGATGTCCGTCTGTGTGTTGAAATGGGTTTTCCAAAGAACCCAGACATGATGAGGACTTGATTGTTTTTTATTTCTGTTACATGTGATCCATTTCTGTTTGCTATTAAAAATCAGACAGATCGGTTAATAAATGGCTGAGATATTAGCAAAAAACCAGGACTACCTCTAATTTTTCCGGTAAAATCCCTTTGTTTAATATGTATGTAGAACTTTACGCATAACAAACACATCCATGTGTTAAAATTCTTTTCTTTCATCTCCACCTTTTATACACAAACAACACACATACAAAGATTTGTCATTTAAATAAAAACTAAACAATCTCTAATGAACGAAGACTTTTATATATGTACCTCTATTGACGATGATTTTGTGTGAGCTTCAATAGCTCAGTTGTCTAGACGCTATGTCACAAATACTTTTTTTCTCTAAGGCCGCGGGTTCGAGGTTCGAATCCCGGTCAATTCACTTTTTTTTTGTACATTTTTTTTTTATTATTTTCTTAAGACTTTTTTTTTTGTTTATTTTTGGTTTTTTTTTAACATTTAATAATTACTTTATATAAAATTTTATATTAATAATTAAATAATCCATAAATAGGCTAAAAACATCAACATTTTTATAAAAATCCTCTGATACAAACAAAATACAAACGTTTTTATACCCTTCACTACAGGTGGAAGGGTCGCGTGTTCGAATCCCGGTCAATTCACTTTTTTTCGTACATTTTTTTTTTTTATTTTCTTAAGATTTTTTTTTAGTTTATTTTTTATTTTTTTTTTTTTTAACATTTAATAATTAATTTAAATAAAATTTTATATTATTAATTAAATAATCCATAAATAGGCTAAAAACATCAACATTTTTATAAAAACCCTCTGATACAAACAAAATACAAACGGTTTTATTTCTATTTTTTGCTCCGATTTAAAAGAATTTATAAAAAGATTTTTAAAACATTTTATTTCTCACATATTAAGAAAATTTTATACATAATTTACCTTTGAGTGCAACTATTTTAGGTCATAACTTATAATAATTTATAAAAAAAAAATTATAAACTATTTTCCTTCAATTTTTTAAAATTAAGCTAAAGAAATTATAAATATTTTTAATAAAAAAGCGAAATAAAATCCCAAATGCAAATTTGCCAGCTAAATCAAACGTTTTTGTAGAAATAAAACACATGCAGTTGTAGTGATTTCTTTTAACGATTTGTTGAAATTCTTTTCATTCACCTCTTCACCTTTTATACACAAACAACAAACACTATTCTAGAGCTGTAATATGACCTATGGATACGTCTTACATATATAGCAAAAGATCGAAAATCTTTAGTATAACATATTTGCTGAAAAACTCGGAAATATCGGTTCAGATACAAAAAAGTTATGCCCAAAACATAAATTTTTTTTAAATACCTATTTTCTGGAACCATAAATCTTCCCGAGTCCAAGTTTTATCACCAAACTAAATGGTTAATTTCCTCTTAAAGGCGTCCGTATATAAATCTGTCCATTCCATATATGTCCATATATAAACTTCAGTTTTTTTCCCAACCATGGTGAAGGGTATATAAGATTCGGCATAGCCGAATTTAGCCGCTCTTACTTGTTTTCTAATATAATTGATAAAAATTCAGGTTTTACTAACAATCAATATTAATCATACGCCATAGCGGACATTGAAATCGTTCAAGTAATTTTCAATTAGTTTTAAAGCTATTCTAAAAATTTAAAATATTTATTTACAAATGTCATCACTTAAGAAGCATTAACACATGCCTGTCTAACTATTATAAAATTCTATTATATGCTAAAAAAAAAAACTAAAAATAAATATTAAACAATTTAGAATTTAAAACATTTGTCATTTAGTATATTTTTTTCTTTTACTTCTAAAATTTGTAAAATATGAACAGGAAAAAACCATATCATCAATATTTTTAAACGAAAATTATAAAAAAAAAATGTAGAATACTATTGAAACAATTGACGCCACTCAATTGTTTTATCTTAAATATTTTGAAAACTCATAAATTATGTTTAAAATATGCAGTAAAATAATAAAAAAAAAATGATAAATCAATAAGTACTAGGGTGGGACAAGAAAAAGTTGAGAACGTCAACTTCTTGGATTAAAGATTAGTTAAAGACGATTCCAGGAATATAAACTAGTTTTTTCATGCCCCTTTATAACGCCCTTTTGATTTTTGATTTTGTAATACAGTAATAACCATTTGAAGTACAATAGTAACATATCCCATGTCTTTGTTCATAGTTTGAAAAATGATACATTTCTATCGTATTGTTGTCCCGTATCAATATAATGTCCAATTATATTTAAATGCCAAGAAATGTATATTCATTTTATTTTACTTTGGCTTTCAAAGTGTTTGATTTCATTCATAAACAAAAAAAGGTACAGAGGTGAACATAAAATCAAAATATACTCTTGTGTCAAATTTGACTCCACACAGTGGGTTCCAAAACAGAAAATAATGATTTACAATTATGGATCTCAGAGACTACGTATTAAATCGAGAAAAGTGTTCACAGAACTTGAAGAGGAGAACATAAGGCCCAACTACAATTGGCTTAAGTGACTTTGTTTTTGGTATGAAACGAAGTTTTAGAAGTACAAATATTTCATTTTGAAAATTCTGTTTCTGCCTACAGGTTTTCAGAAAATTGTATTTATTATTACCGTTTTAAAATAAGGTGTTCAAGTTTACTATTTCGGATGTTTATAGGCTTTCAGAATGTAGACCTTTTACAAATGTGGGCTATTTTTAGCTGATTTCAGACTTTTTGGTATCTAGATTAGGCGATTTAAGTGTCATAATAGCTTTTATCGCATAATATAAAAAATTTCTGACTTCGAATTTAAAAATCTTAATATTTACTCCAAGTTTTTTTGTTTTATCTATATAAGTTTTTTTATAAGTTATTACCTTTCTTTAAAAAAAAAAAGAACAAAAATCCACTTTTTTTTGCACAGTGTAAAATTTGTGAATAAAATTTGCAACATTTTTACATAGTTTTTGTGTTTTTGTTTTTGTTAATTTTCTAGCAAAACCACTAAATTTTGGATTCGGCACTAGTTAAATGTTATTCTGGTGTAAATTATGCAACTTTCTTTTTGGCAACACTGTTTTTGGCAGCTCAGCTGTTTTCGTGTAACATGTTGCTGTCAAACATGTTCAGTTTGGTCTATAATTTAATTATGAATCGACTTACAAACGAACAACGTTTGCAAATCATTGACTTTTATTAAAATTCGTACTGTGTGAGAAATGTGTTTCTGTCGAAAAATTGTCTTCAGTGACAAAAATAATTTTTGATTCAATAGGTACGTCAACAAACAGAATAGCCGAATTTGGTGTGAAGAACAGCCAGAAGCATTGCAATAACTGACAATGCATCTCGAAAAATGCACTGTTTGATGTGGATTACTGGCCGGTGGCATCATTAGACCGTACTTTTTCAAAGGTGATGAAGGCAGGAACGTTACTGTGAATAGCGAGCGCTGCCGTGCGGTGATTACAAACTTTTTTAACCCAAAATTAAAGAGTTGGACTTGGCTGACATGTGGTTTCAACAAGACGGTGCCACATGTCACACAGCACGCGCAAACACATCTAGAATTTGACGTCAAAATCAAAAATGATCAAAGACAAAATGTAGCTGTTCTCAAATTATGAACAATAACTAATCTATACATAATTAATTTGTAATTCAAGTGGGTGACTGGCTTAAGTTTTTTCAATCCACCCTAATGTATACTTTAGCGAAAAAAAAACAAAAAGAAAAGTTCATTAACAAAATAATGCCCTCGAGCTTGAAATTCTTTGAGAAAAAATAATAAATGATTTAAAAAAAAACCAACTAAAAAACTATAATCTATTGTTTTGAAATATAATATACTATTGTTTATAACAAATTATTTAACCCTATATGGCCCTATATATTTTTTACACTATATACCGATTCTCTCGGAAGATCTCCATTTTCATTATATTTTCATAAAATTTTATATATTCAATAAAAAAAAATTTTAAAAATAATTTAATATGAGATTTTTAGG
This sequence comes from Eustalomyia histrio, assembly GCA_949748255.1. NCBI lineage: Eukaryota > Metazoa > Arthropoda > Insecta > Diptera > Anthomyiidae > Eustalomyia > Eustalomyia histrio. The sequence continues at coordinate 67,746,370 of OX456524.1, read as the reverse complement.
AATTTTGAAATTTTTAATCCGTATAGTGGATATCAAAATAGATTCAAAAACTCTGATCCAACAACTTTTCAAAATTTATATTTATATAATACAAAATATATTATTACTTATTATACATAAGCTGAGATTTTCATGCACTAAAAAATCTAAAATATGCGCTTAAACTATCCACAGAAAAATTCAAACTATGCACTAAAAAATAAAAAATGTGCACTAAAAATTTAAAAAAATTTCTATTAAAAATCTTTTTTTTTTAATTGTATTAAAAACAAATAAATAAAAAATTAAGTCTATTCAGGTACAATATATTTAAAGGTACAATATCTTTTAAAATCTTGGGCGCCCCGGTAGGCTAGTTGGTAGCGTGCTAGCTTATCAGTCCGGGGGTCGTGGGTTCGATTCCCACTAGAGGCTCTGGTCTGTTTTCGCTACAACGAGCCGATGGCCTTTGTTGCTAGTGCTCGGTTAGAGTATTAGGATATAATTTGTAATTATATGATTAATATAAAAAAAATTTTGTAACAACCTAAATAACCAATTTAAATTTTATTTATTTATTAATTTTTAATTATTTTTTTTTTCAAGAATTTTTTTTTTGTGTGAAAATTTTTAAAAAGTTTTTTTTTAATACAGAAATTTTTTAAAAAATTATTCAAAAAAGCCAAAATATGCAAAACTATCCATTTATATATTAAAAATATGCAAAAATAAAATATACATCTGAAACCGAGATATGCAAAAATATGCATTTTCACCAAAATATGCAAAAACAAATCGATGCCATTTTAACACAAATTTATTGATTAGGAAAAATAATTGGTCGACATCGTTCCTAGACTATCAACAAAAACATGCATTTGCATGGAAAGGCAGTTCTACTTTTGTATATTAAAATGGAAAATGGATTGTTTTCAAATTATGAAATATTAATATTGGGATAAAATAGTATACAGTTAAAATAATACCTCGTTAACACAGTGCAACAAGAAATTTTAGCCTCAGTGAATCCAACTCGAAATTAAAGTATAACCCAGAAGGCTTAAGCTTCAGGAAGCGTAAGATTCGTCAGACAAGATATCGGATACGACATCGGATATCGGATCGGATACGCATCTCGATGACATCGACATTGTGCAATAACTATTTTATTGCCATTTTTCTTTATTTATTTATTTATTTCAGTGTACAGATTAAAATCTTACAGACAACTTTAACCTAACTCGTTCACATTTTTTAAATTTATATTTAAATGAAGAATTATATCACGTTTAATAGCAGCCCTATAAGGGTTAATAATAAACAACATACCTTTAAGATTTCGTTTTGTATTAATTTTTTTTGTTCGCATTTGTCGACAAAAACACTCATCCACTCACTTAATTTCACTATGAACACACATTCCTTCGTAAAATTCTCAAATACGTTCGCATCGTATCTGCAAGTAGTATTTGCAATAAATATTGTTATTTTGGCTAAATGCCAAATAATCTCAACAAAACTATTTGGTAGTACGAGATTTTATAAGATTTTGGTGTGCGTTGTTTTGATTTGTGTATAATAAACTATTATGTAGTACATACTAGGTAAAATTTAATTTAACAAATCAATTTTCATAAGTATTTGTATAGTAGGGCAGACTAAGGTGGATTCGTCAGGCATATAGTATGCAAAATAATACATGTGAAATTTAATGGGGTTTATGGCAACGCGGTTGCAACATGATCACTGCTACTATACTATGCTTGCTGCATTCGAGTACGGTTGTCACAATCAAGTTATAAGTTTATAAATAGGTTCTAACCATCAATATGGTCGCAAAAATTGTTTTAATAATCAATATTTTATTATCATGATTGCCATTTTCTATTTTATAACATGATTGACTGTGAAAATATTGTGATAACAAAACTTCTGACTATGAACAAAATATGATAAATATGGAACTATAAAATGCTGACAACAATCAATAAATAATAATAAATCAAATAAAATATGACTTTGACATTTACAGTCGTAATATTGTCTTGTTGTCTTAAAAAAAATTGTATCAGTGCAGTCAGCCATGTAAAAATGATAATCACATGGGGGATTTTATTTTCAAAAAAAGAGATATAACATAACTTACACTAACCAATTCATTGTCGAAAAAATTCATTGTCAAAAGGACAAAATAATAAATTTAAAAAAAATATGTTTAGTAATTAATTTTTTGTAAAAAAACGATTTCCTTGTGGAAGGAGTACTCTGCATATTAATAAAATAATTTTTTATAAGAAAAAGTCTGTAGAACCCAAGAGTAATTTTATATGAAAAGATTTCTTATAAAAAATACTAGATTTTTAGAAATTTTTCGGATAGAAACATTTTTAGATTCTATGGAATTTACCTTAAAATAAAATTTTCAAATTCTGAAAACTGTTTTTTAGATAAAATTGCAAAAAGTATTCCAAAAAAAACTTATATTCTAAGGCCTTTCTTTGAATATGAAATTCAAAGCATTTTATCATGAAAATTACTTGGATTCTTAGGACATTTTTTGTAGTAAAAATATTTTTAGATTCTAAGCACTTTTTCTAAAAGAAACATAACTATCTAAATAAAATCCTAATAATGTACTTGGAACCTAAGATTTTTTTTAAGAAAAAGTCCACAGAATCTATGTTTTTTTATAAAAAAAAAATTTCCTTAGAATTTCAAAATTTTTTTGAAGTATTTTTCTTTCAAAAAGTCTATAGAATCAAAGAAGTGTTGTTGTAAAAAGTACGTAATATTAAATTTTTTCTTTAGAAAATACTTTTTTTAAAAAATATTTTTAAATTTAAAACACTTCTTCATAGTTTCGAATCACAATGTAACTGAAGGGACCGTATTATGCTAAAATTATGGATATATTAGCTTTCTGGGTAAAGTTCGGAAAAGTGAGAGTAAGCACAAAATACTCTCATAAAATGACAAAATTACCCAAAAGTACGGGAACGCAAAAAAACACTTTTCTAGCCCAAAATGCATCAGTGATGTCAAATTTTTAAGTGCAATAAGTGTAACACTACAAGTGAAAACGCTCTAATGGAGAAATGCGAAAATTTAAATAAAAGACTCAAAAAAATATATTAAAATTGCCCGCCGTTTACAGTGGCACGAAATTTCGAGATTTTAATATTTTCCTCTTTGAAAAAACACACATAGTTAGTTCTAATAAATATATTTTTCTCATAATTTAATGTCTATGAGCTTTTTTTATAAATACAATTTTCAAAAAAAGCGGTAAGAAAAATAAAAAGGTGCCGATCTGTCCTTTTTTTATAAACAGAAAATATTTGCAGTTTTTAGAAAGTAAAAAACCGTTTGTTGTAACACGAAAAGTGCTAAATTAGCATCGCTGAAGTTCCTTAGTTTTATTTTTGACAATTATAAAACAGCTGTTTTTGTTTATCAACTGTTCACACTAATACACTCTCATAAACGCTCTCATTTATCCAATTTATAGCCAGAAAATTTATACTATATTATTCTTTAAAATTGAGTTCAAGATCCTTTTTTCAACAAAAAATTATATAATTTCCCTGAAGAAGTCACCCAATATGGTGACGAAATATTGGAAAGAAAGAAATAATAAATAATCATTATTATTATTTTTTATAAAAAGGATCTTGAACTCGATTTTAAAGAATAATATAGTATAATATTGAAGATCGAATAAAGGAAAATAAATATACAGAAAATTTATATTTCCAGCAGGGCGTTTTTTTTTTTTTTCAATTTACTAACGACAGCAACTTGAAGAAACGTAGCTACTGCACCCCAGTCTAACCTATATATTTGGCCGGAATTTTCTTTAGCATACTGGGAATATTTTATGAGGAATTTTATTATTGTCGAACCACACAATATGTGTTTAAATGTACAATAAATACAACACTCAATTAATTTCAACAAGTTTATGCAAATTAAAAATCTATACGTTTAATGTTGGTTAGGTGTATGTTAATTAACAAAAATTTATTGAATTCAAATAAAGGCAGTATTAAAAAGGGGGAATTTGAAACTTTTTGGAAACAAATCGTTTGGACAAAATTTTTAATTCACACTCGCATAAATTGTTTTCGCATACCTAAGGTATAGAATAATTTAATGTAACACTAAAATTTGAACTAATTTCGTGCATAAAGAAAAACATTTAATTTAAGCAGAATTTATGAATCCTTCTCTATGAGTTTAACTTTGATTAATCTTTTATAACACTTGTGAACAAAATTATAAAATTTTAGAATAAACAGTTTACGTAGAATCTACATCTTTAACATGAAAACAAGGTTTATTTCATACAAATCCACAGATAAATTGCAAAAATATGGCCAATTACATGCAACAAAATGTATGAGTTTTTAAAAGAATTTAAACCAAAATTTTTTTTGTAAATAATTGGTAATTACTTCGGTATTTATCCATGGATTTTCTTAAAATAAAACTTGTTTTCCTCATAAATTTGTGGACTATACAAGATTCAAATTAATTGGACTAATATACTTAATATACTCTTGCATCAAATGCCTAAAAATCGAAAAAGAAAAGATTTTTAAGCCATTTTTACACCCTGAATTCACGGAATAGATCTAACTCTTTAAATTGTTTTATAAGTAAAAGTCCTTAAATTCTTAGGATAGCTAACGTTTGGCTGAAAAGTTCGTAGGGTGACACATAAATGGCGCTACTAGTTGAAATCCATATGATTTTTGTTAGTCCTAACCCTCGAAAGAGACGTGCTGTCATTTTATTAGTTTGTGAGATATAGCTTTAAAACAATGGATAACAAGGAATTTCGTGTGTTAATAAAGCATTGATTTTTAGCAAAAAAAAAAACTACTCTTGAAGCCAAGACTTGGCTTGATAAAAATTATTCGTCGAAATGTGCACCGAGAACAATGCACGCAGTGGACGCCTCAAAGAGGCTGTTACCGACGATGAGATCAAAAAAGTCCACAAAATAATTTTGAATGACCGTAAAGTGAAATTGATAGAGATATCTGAGACTCTAAAGGAACGTGTTGGACTTATCGTGAATGAATATTTGGATATGCCAAAGCTCTGTGCATAGTGGGTGCCGCGCGGGCACACAATCAACCAAAAACAACAACGAATTAATGATTCTGAACTGTGTTTGAACCTGTTTAATCGTAATAAACCCGAATTTTTGCATCAAGATGTGGCAATGGATGAAACATTGCTCAATCGGAGTCCAATCGACAGTCAAATGCATTATTTTTTAACTCCTGGTAACCAATTATAATTGAACTTTGACAAGGTATTGCGATGCAGTGTTGTGAATCCCAATTTCTAATCTGCTTTTTTTTCAAATGGAAATATATAAATTAATCCTGTGACGGCGAATGGTTGATAAATGTCTCATTTTTAGTTTTTGTCGTATTTGGCCTATTTGACACCGATTTTCTTAAATGCGGCTTGTATCGACAGATGATAGTTGTTACTTTCACACAATACTAACTATTTGGATCAATATGGTCTCAGAGCCGATAGGATCACCACAAATTCATAAAAAAATATATTTTTTTACATAATTTTTCGAACACATTTTCTCGAATCCTATTAGCCAACACAGGGGATCAATAGTTTGGTAGGACATGGTCCATTCCTTTAATTTTTAGAAACATCAATATATTTGAAATTGGTTTACTTCATTTGATACAGGATACTGATACAATTCTAGACAAAAAAGGAAGTTTTTTTCAGTTTTAAACATTTTTTATTCGCATTGAAATTTAACTAATTTTCATTTGATTTGATTTTTATAGATTTTTTCTCCTGCCAAAATTTTTAATCTCTTTAAAATTTTGAATAATTTTATAAAAAGGATATTTCGTTAAAGTTACAGTTAAAACTCGATTTATGCCGCAAGATTTTTGTCATATGCGTGATCTGAATACTAAAATTAATTATATAATATGTGTCATAACACAAATAAGTTAAAATAAATTAATTCGACACTTTTCTAAACTAATCTTTAGGCTTTTTCCTGTTCACTTACATGATAATTTGTTTTATTAATCACTTTTAATTCATAAATTAATAAAATACACATTAATAAATAAAGTTATTTAAACATTTAACAATGACTCATTATTATTTATATTAAAATAATAGAAAAGGTAAGCCATTACAGGTAACTTATTATTATTTGATTCAAAATAATAAAATAAGTAACATATTATAGGTAATACATTATTTTTATTTTGAAAATAATGCTGAATGTAGGGAGTACTCATTACAAAGTAATGTATAAAGTAATGATAAGTCATTACCATGTTTTTGCTGGGGAGTTTAGATTACTAGACTAGATTATTTGGAAAGGTGTATTTTTGCTGGGGACTACTACATAGCGTTATTGGAGCGTTTGAAGGACGGAATCGCGGAAAAACGGCATCCCCCATATTCTCCAGAAATGGGCCCCAGGGACTTTTTGCTGTTTTTAGACCTCAAGAGAATGCTCGCTGGAAAGAAATTAAGCGCCGATGAAGAAATAATCGCCGAAACTGAGGCCTATTTTGAGGCTAAAGGCAAATCTTACTATAAAAATGGTATCGAAAAATTGCATGACCGATATAATCATTGTATCGCCCTTGAAGGCAACTATCTTCAGTTTTTAAAATCAAATTTTACCAAAAAAATAATTAGTTTTCTATGTTGTTAGCCTAAGAATTTTTCAGCCAAACTGTTATGTGTAATTTTTTTTCTAAAGGATTTCTTAGGAAAAGTTTTATAGATGTTTTTATCAGATTAATAGGAATTAAAATTGAAGAACTTTCTAAGAATAAAACGGGTTTTCTGTTCGAGGTCTTCTACAGAAAAAAATTCTCATAATTAGAGTAATATTTTTATAGAAAACTGTATTTAAAATATTATAACCTTACCTGTAGAATCCGGTCGTTCTTTAAATGGGGGAATTACTTATCATCTGAAATTTATATAAAAAAAGAAACTGTGTGAATACTATGTATACGTATTTATAAATTGTAAATAACATATTGTCAGCCAAAATGCAAACTAAATATTCAAATTTAATTCACCATTATGATTTATTTGGCGAAACTAAATACCTGCACAAAATTTTGGGATTCTAGGATGAAAAAAAAAATTGCGTTTTTATGAAAAAAAATTTGGAATCCAAATTGTTTTTAATTTTAGGTGTTTTATGGTTGCACTATAAAAATTTTAAATGCAATTAAATGAATATGAAGTACTGCGTTGAACTACATTTCTCCAAAAAATTCGATTATTCTATCATCGAAAATATCAGATTTATTTACGAATTTGTAAATTTCAATTGGTGTTTTATTTTTTTTTTTTGCCGGAAAATGATTCGAAATTAATCTTAGTTTCTTTTCTCTTAACTTCAAATATGTTTCCACTTATTTTTTAAGAGTGAAAGCGATATTAAATTTTGATTCCGGTGTTGTGAAAATTTGGATCGGAACCAATGATTTTTACATAGGGTTCTCATAGGGTGGACGTTTTCTTTTATGATCCCTTTTCATTGCATCTAAAGCAGTTCTTAGGGTTTAGTGAAAAATGAGATCTTTTGATGGCCCTAAATAAATTTAAATTCGAATATTAGCCTCAATATTATACCGTTAGCTTATACCAGGGAATTCAACTGACACATTTTCTGTTGTTTCCCACTTAAAGTTCAAGTTTTACTGCTGGTTAAATTACAACGGGACATTCAGAGTCTTATTTATTAAACTACTTTATTCAAAGTTAAAAATTGATCACTTAAACCTGATAACTTTTTTCAAAATAACCAAAGTTATGTACTTAATCATAGTTATGTATATCAAATTTATATGAAAATATACTTCAGATTATTTTTAAAATATGTTACTTTTCATAGCTTTGAAAAGAGCTAAATTTCATTCAAATTTACATATTTAGAAGTTGTGAAAAAGAACTTCTTTAGAAGCGGAAAATCACAACTAATTGTTACTTTGGAATCAATGAAAATTTGATTCCTTAAGAATCAGTTCAATTTATTTTTACAGTGTAAATATTAATTTAAATAGAAAATTTTTTTATTTAACCTAGAATTATATTTACTCCTCCTCACACCCCCACTCCCGTAATGGAAGTCAGTAAAAACGACTAAAATTTTTTCTACATGTTTTGAATCATTTGGATTCATTTAAATCTAAAAAATCATTTATAAAGAGATTTTACTTTTAAATTAAAATTTCATTCAACATTGTTTGATTAAAACTATTCCGATGTTTTTTTTTTCAAAATAAAAGTGTGTATTCAAGCATTTATGCACAAAAAAAATATCTAATTTGAAAATTCGTAAATATTATGGTTTTGATGATATTTGCCAAAAAAAAAAGTTAAAATGGCGACGAAACACTTTGCGAGTACCTTTACTTTATTTTTTTGATTCCGTTTAGATGATTATTGTAGACAAATTCAATAATTAATATCCCAAAAAATCATAATCCGATTTACAAATACTGTAACTTGCAGTTTAAACTATTTATACACTTAAAAAAGTTTGTAAGTTAAAATAACTGAAAATATCATTTAAAAGAAATGATATTTCATTTAAAAACCGGTCTACTTAATTTTCATTTAAATTAAATGTCATTTCTTATTTATTTTTAAATGTTGATTAATCAACTGACACATCCGTAAGAAACAAATGATATAATCAGTTAAAATAAATGTCAAAATTTTACCCACCAATCCTTAAAAAATAAATGTTTTTTTCATTTATTTGAAATTATTTCCGTTTTTGTATTTTTTGTTTTTTTTTTAATGTACTCGTACACTACAAAATGTATGTATGCATATGAAGCTATAAACACTTTTTGTGTGAATGTATTTGTATATGTTTGTGTGTTTATGAAGTTCTTGTAAATTTTATTGAAAAATTTTGTATATATACAACCAATTTAAATAAAAAAACAAATTGAAATTTTTTGAATATTTTTTTTTGAAACTGACAGCAAACAAAATTTAAATTTGTAATAACTGTTACGGACACAAATAAACCACAAGTTTCCGTTTTGTGGGTAAATTTTTATTAAATTTCAAACAAATGAAAAAAATAAATGAAACTGAAAATATTCTGAGTGTAAGTTTAAAAGACAAGGGGGGTAATAAAAATCATCCTATTGGAAAGGGCTGGCATTTTGCAAATGGCGTCATAGAACAGTTGGGTTTTGACATTTGTGAAGTGGATTTTTGCAAAAGAACGCACAATTTTAGAACTCAACGGCGAAGTGGATTATTTTCCATCAAAATTGATGATGAGCGGCGAGGCTCATTCTCTCAAACGCCATTACAGTAAATGGCGACCGCAATAAGGCAATTCTGGCTGAATTTTTCTTGCCGAAAGTTGACCATCAGCAGATGTAATCTCGCATTTCGGGGATTTTACTTGGCCAGCCAGCTCTCCCAATTTGACTGTCCCGGATATCATTCTCTGAGAATGTTTGAGTTCTTTGGTGTAAGCGAACAAGCCCACCTTGGAGAAGTCAAAGAACAACATTCGACCCGAAATTGGCAACGTGACACCAAAAATTCTGCACACAGTTATGCAAAATTTAATTAAAAGATCCCAAATATGCATCAACGCCGACGACTGCCATTTGTCGCACATAATTTTTCACAATTACTTGAAACAACATTTATAAGTGCAAATGCATAAAATCAGTTAAAAACCAAATGAGTTTTTACTTTAAATAAAAGTAATAGCGAAAGAAAATCAAATGATGGTTTTTGACCCACGCTGTACATGCTGTAATCGTTTAAAATTTCAAAAATTTCTTAAAAAAATAAGAATCAAAAATTGTCAAAGTGTTGAACAATTGGCTGTAAAAATCGCAAATTTTTTCCAGTCAAAATTTTTTGTTTTTTTTTTTGTTAAAAAGATTGAAAATATTTTTCGTGAAAAAAATAAATTGGTTTAAAAAAATTGCATTTTGTCCGGTCAAAATTTTTTGTTAGAAAGAGTGAAAATATTTTTTGTAAAAAAAAGAAATTAGTTAAAAAAAAATTGTATTTTGTCCGGTCAAAATTTTTTGCTTTTTTTTTTTTTTGTTAAATAGAGTGAAAATATTTTTCGTGAAAAAAAGAAATTGGATGTTTAAAAAAAAATTGCATTTTGTTTACAATTTGACTGAAAATTTGTAAGAATATTGTTTACATTTATCCACAACTTGTTCAAGCGAAATTTCTAATTCGATCCACCCTAAAAGACTTTGCTAGTTCCACTTTCCAATATAATACAATGTCTTATATTTCAAAAGGCAAATTTGATCACAAATTAAAAAGTTCTTCATAAAAATAAAAATTGAAAATTGCATATTGTTACCCCACAAAAATTTTCCCCTTTCTATAACTACGTCCTTATTTTTTATTACTTTTTTTTTTTAATCAACATATTAACATATGTGGGTGTGATTTAGATTTAGTTGCAAATTTATACTTTTACGCTTTATTTCAAATTATTTATATACATATGAACGAATGTGACGGTAGTTGGTGGTGGAGAGAGGCATAGATTTGATTTTTGGCATATAATCATCATTATTTGCATCAATCTGTGTTATTCTAACAACAACAGCACAAAAAAATAAACATTTGATGTCAATTAATTAAAAATAAATTTGTTGATGTTATTTTAGCAATAAATGAATTTGTGTATAGAATTTAATTGAACTACTTTTGTTAGCTAAAAATATTTGTTTAAAAAAAGATTTATTTCTCTCAAATAACAAAATTTTATTTTAAAAATAATTTATTACATATTTTTTTTAATGAAATTTTTTGTTTTAATATTTATTTTGCAAAAATTCCTTTCACTTCCGTTGTATTTTTGTTTTATTTAACAACAAATAAACACATGTTTTTTTGTAATGTTTTTATTTTGGAATTTGTTTTTTAATAGTTCTTTATGTTTTAAACAAATATGTATAAGAAATAATAAAATTAAAGTTTGACGTCGTTAGATTTATAATAAAAAATAATTTCTATATTTTAGAGTGGATTGTTATTGCTTTTGGTTGGAATTTACACAATGTTAGAAATTGACAAAAGCTGGAATGCCAAACTAATAATTGTCTAAAAATTTCGGTATTCATTTGAATTTCTAAATTTTTTTTCGCCAAGTTAGCATTTTATACGAGAATTTCATAGGTTTTAGAATTGATTATAAAAATCAAAAAAAAAATATTACTTTTCTGCTGTAAGATTGAATAAAAAATTATGTTATAAATACAATGTTTTAAATCAAATAAAAAACTTAAGCTAAAACGAAAACTCATAAGAAATTTTATTTTATATCTTAAGAGGGAATAAAAATAAATTTTCCCTAAAAAAGTTTAATTTTTTTAAGGAAATTTGAAACCTGAAGATGGTTTTGATTTGACTGAAAAAGTTTTTACTTATCTTTATATTTTTTTACACCTACCTCTGTTGAACTTTATGAAAAAATCCAATTCAATCCATTCTTATGTAAATATTTTTAATTTGTTTATGGGTTTTTTCATTTTTTGTATTTAGTCATAACACAGTTGATACGTTATATTTGTTGTTTTTTATTATTTATTTATTTATTTATTTATTTATTTTTTTTTTTCAATGAAATGACAATAAAAATTATTTTCGAGGGTGTTTTTATTTACTTTTTATATTTTGCTTGAATCCGTAAATTATGCAACAGTTTTATTTATTATGAAATTATCAAAATGTGTATTCCATTTAATATGAAGCCTTAAAGTATCCTATAGTAAATTATAAAATTAAATCCCCAAGATATGCTGCAGTTATAGAACTCAAATACAGTTATATTAATAAACCGCGTCACTTCTTATTAGTTTGTATAATGATAGTTTTTATAAACAAAAATAATATTTCAGAATCGTATAACAACCATTAGAAATTGAAAAGTTATTCTTGGATAAATTATTAAAAAATTAAAAATGAAAATCTCTAATTTAAATACTTAAAATGTCACAGAGGTGTCCACAATTTTATAAGTTTTTTTGAAAAAAAAAATTATCAGAATTTGCAGAATTAAAAATTCCTTAAAACTTCCGCTCCTAATTGTTTCCGCTTAAAATGTTGTCATTAATATACTAATCTTGTAACGTATAATTATTCTTGATTACTACAACCCGTAAAGTGGACATGTCCTTGGCATTTACCTTTGTGAAATGTCACAGGACTAACATTTCACAAAGGTAATTTTTCCGCTCTTAAAAGTAAGAGCTGCCTTTCGTATAAAAGGACCGGTCTAGTGGCATTTCGCATAATTTCTACATAGCAACGGCGCAGAACTAGCAACTGTGTTAGATGGTGAGTCCGATGGTCCCTTCGTTTTCGGATATAGGCCTAAAGGCAGAATTTGGCAGATTTAGAGTTTTCTTTTGTGAGTATCGCTGATTCTAGACGGCCACGCAGACGCAGCAAAATAAACCTCTGACCTACCAATTGGTTGTTGGTTGCCAACAAGGCTTCTATATCCCTGACCCAAGAGTTTCCGGCTAGCGACTTGAGGACCTTGTTCCAATTCTGCATTTTATTGCAGATTGAAGTGGCATGCGTAGAGGATTTTGTACACCATTACTTCACTCAGTTACAGCCTTTTTTCTTTTATCTAGATAGTGAACAGAGTTGCCGAGTACAGCAGTATGTTCCCTCTAGTGAAGAAATTCATCAGACCTCGAAGATAACTGTTGACAGTATCGTACAGGTTCGCCGCTTCCTGTGGTGCCAGGAGCTTCAAAACTAGGACCTGGCACTTTTGATAGTTTCGACAACCCCTCTTGAGTTAAAGCTGGTACTTTGTAAATTAGTCGTAGTTCGTAAAGTTTCCATACGATAGTCTATTGCGCATCGTTCCTCTTGGGTTCTGATACAGTTCTGTTTTCGAATATTATAGAAAATCTGGCATTCCTTCTTGGATAGATTCGACAGAGATTTTTGACTTTAGACAACAGCTTGCTGGCCCATAATTTTAAATGTTCCACCTATTTATTCAGTTTGTACTCTTAGACCAATTTGAGAATCTCCTGGTTAAGTTCACTGATCCTGAGGCCATTGGGGATTCTCGAACGAAGTTCGTTCCGTTCATTTACAATTCCTGCTGTTTCTGCTGGGTAATTTGGTCAGATGTTCAAAATACATCCATTAACCGCTGCACGCAGAGAAAAAACATGGTTGTAATATGATCACTGCTACTATATTGAGCTTGCTGCAATCGGGTATGGTTGACACAACCAAGTTATTGGTTTTCTAACAATCAACATGGTCGCTACCATCATTATTTAATAAATATTTTACTATTTTGTGATTGGCATCTTCTACTTTATATCATGATTGGCTGTAACCATACTGTGGTAACAAAAATTCTGACTATGAAAAAAATATGATATTTATGCAACGATAAAATGTTGGCAACAATCAATAAATAATTATAAAATCAAAGAAAGAAAAGTTCTCAAAGTCTGTAATTTTTTCCCTAACAATTTTTCTTCAAAAAGTCCTTAATATACATTTTTTTTCATAGAAAAGACATTTCTAATGGAAATATTCTTAAATTTAAAAAGTTTTTTCATTGTTTCTAAGAACTTTTCCTTTAAGATTATCCTTGAGTCATAATATAGTTATGAGGGGCCATAATATGATAACATTTTGAGCATATTATGATTACGTGCGATCATATTATGATAAATTTAATATAACATGTTTATTTGGGACCATAATATGGTAATTTTTGAATCATAATATAACTGTAGAGACCATATTATTGTAAAAATATGGTTATTTTATTATCATAATATGATAACCATAATATAGTACGATTATGGTTGGTACAACCAAAAACCCAAATATATATGATGCTCTTCGAATATGATTGACCCAACCATATTTTTTTTTTTTGCGTGTGCGTATGCGATTTCATAAAATTTCCTTCCCACAGAGCTCACGTTGATTGAGATGGTTAGATCATTGAATTTGCTTTTGGTGAACTCTAAAGCCTTTCTGATAGGTGTTTTCTAGTTAGACTAACATACGTTCGGCGTTCAGGGACGATAAAGTCATTTGGTCTATCGAGCGTGATGCATATTGAAAGCTGGTCTGAGACCAATGATATAATTGGTCGTCAGGAGGCATAATTAATTAGACCTCTACTGGAAGTTGTTACGTCTGGCGAGCTAGTCGGATATCCTATAATTATATCTCAAGTTATCGACGAGTCTTGCCAGGGCTAACCCTCTCCTATTTTTCCCAAACTGGAGTACCACCAGAGCTCATGGTGAGCATTTAAGTCTCCCATTACCATGCTGTTATCACCTTCTAGAAGGGAAATTATATCAGCGTGATATCTGATCTTACTATTACACCTTGGAGTTCTAGGTATAGGTCACATACCTTTGGGTCAGGCGAGATAGTTCTTTTTGGCACGGTGTTGTCTACATTGAATGCAAGGACTCCCCCTACCTCTACAAATTAAAATTGATAGGTTTTTTTTCAAAGCCAAAAAATCCCTTAAATATTAAAATATTTTAGTTACCTAAACAAACTTAATCATAGCATTAAATATAATTTATTTGTGTTGTACTACCGTACTCAAATTTTAATACGCCTTAAAATATACATCATAAATTTAAAATTTGTCTTTTTGACATTAGCCGCTAATCTCAAGTTAATATTGAATAAAAATTAAATATAAATATGACCTTTATATATAAATTTCCCATTAAATAAACATTATAAATACAGGGAGGTTAAAAATATACTTTGAAATCTTCTGGTAAACAAATATATATATATATAAATTTTTTTTTTGTAATATTTTTCTTATATTTTGTGGAAAAAAAATCAACAAAAAAAATTCAAATTTCCATTCAATTACACAAAAACCAATTTATTAATATTAAGGTTAGCATAAAAAAAAATTATTTGCAAAATGTAAAAAATATATTGTTGCCTACTTTTTGGCTTTCAATTTTATTAGTTTATTCTATAGAAAATTTCTCATTCTGCTTATGTGGAAAGTGGCGGCAAATTGTAAATAAACATAATTTAATTTGCTGTTGAGTGGACACAGTACGACTGGTGAGAGTTAGAAACGAAGGAAATATTTTCTCCAACATACATTTTAACCTAATGAGGCTTAAAGTTTAAACAAGCAAAAGTTTTTGTATTTTTTTTTGTTTCTACTTTAACTTTTCAAGAGGGCATTGGAGAATATAAAAAAAAGTTTAAATAAAAACCAGACATTAGATTTGGGAAAGTAGTATAAAGTTTTAGTTTTTATTTTTTTTTCTCCTTTTGGTATGAAACAAATTAGTTATCATTAAAATTTACTTTAGTAAGGGAAATTATTTTTAATGGAATGTACAGATTCTATTTTACAATTAATTTGATACAGTTTCGTTAAATATTTAAGTTAATTTAGGCTTTGATCATAAAATTTGGCATTTTTTTTTACCACAAATACATTTTTAACTTCTTTTGCCACTATTATTATTTAGTATAACTTTTATTAAAACAAATCTCTTAACATTAGAGGGTTAATTAAAAATTTCAATCAAAAAAAATCATTGCATACTTTCAGGCAGCCGTCTATAAGAACGTTTCGTTTAAATGGCTGTCACCAACGAATATTCAAAATGACAAAAAAAAAAGCATGTTAAATGTAAAAAAAAAAGAATTGGACATGTACAAAAACTTTTTCTGACATTTCAAATGAACATTAAAAATTTCATTATATTTGTTAAATTACACCGATTTTAATGTTATGCTTTGTATTTCATTGTTAACATTTTGACTTTCAGGCTTGATTTGGTATAATTTAATAACACAAACAGTTAACAAAAAGTTAAATAATAAGCAAGAAACTTTCTGCCCCTAAAGGTATGCAACACCTTTTCATAAATATCTGCTAACAAATCTTCTAGGAATTTTTTACTTTTTAAAGTATATTTTTTGCATAAGGCCTGAAATTTATTACATGAATTTTCTTATAATGCTAATCAAGGTGGAAAAATGTGTAGCCTACTTTAAGGGTATATGTAGGTTCGAAGAAAAAGTAATTATCTTTGCCGAATTTCTCCTAGCTTGCTGAGTTAAGTGTTTCTATAACATTTCACTAAAATCAATGTTGGGTTTTCTTGTCACAATAACAATTCAGTTTATTAAATCAGTTTATACCATAAGAATTGTTTTAAAAAGAAATACCAAACAATGAATTATAAAACTCTCTGAGGCTTTAAGCCTTAACTGACATTTAATACCAATTAAAAATATATATGTTTATATATATTTTTTCAAACACCGATATCACCATCACTATAATCATGAACCACAACCATATATAATATACCTGCAACGCACAAATATTGATGATTATAAGTTGATAACTCGTAACTTCAATTTTTTTTGCACTTGCGTTTAGAAACGTCTTCTCCATCACACAGAAGCTATGATGGATAACAAAATGTTGTAGAAACAAAATGTAAGTTACGTGGTATCAGCTTATAAATATCAGTACACAATTTTAATTTTATACCATTTCCAATTTTAACTTTCAGAAAATTTTAGTTAAATTTATATACTACTTCTGTAAGGTAATTTTGGGGACTTTTACAAAACAATTTAAATCGAATTGAGTTGTTTTATCAAAATGATTTTTCGAAAGAACTTGTTTGCTAGAATTAATACTTTTTACTTGAGTATTTTAAGAGATCATACATTCAAGTTAATTACTACATGAGAGTTACAAGGGTGGATCAATAAGTCCGTGACTTTTTATTTATTATATTTCAACATAATCTCCTTTTAGCTGAATACACTTAGTCCAACGTTTCTCCAATTTATGTATCCATTCCAAAAAATAGAATTTTTCGAGGTGCATAAAATAGGCATTTGTTTGATCAATATTTCATCGTTGAGGCCATTTCTTAAGGTTTGGAAATAGGCGGATGAGGTACCAATCCGTAGCAAATTCATGGATTTTTGCCATGGAAACTAAGTTGTCACACGATTCCGTTGGTGATCGATTGTGAGCAAACGCGGCAGCCATCTTGCGGAAATCTTTCTCATACCCAATTGATCGTGCCTATGTCTTCCACAATCTATTGCACAATCAATCTCCGATCGGCCAGCACCATATCGTAATTTTTTTCAATTGTTTTGGGTGTAGAGACCTCAACTGGCCGTCTAGAACGTTCGGCATCTTCCGTGCTTGTAAGGCCACAACGAAAGTCAGTAAACCACTTTTTTACCATTGAAATCGATGTTGCAGAGTCCCCATAGTAATTATCAAGCTTTTGACGGTTTTTTTTCGCAAAAAATAAAGTTTAATGAGCACACGAAATTCACTTTTATCCATTTTTAAAAAAATCCACGAGGTTGTATATTTTTAACAGCTATTAAACGCAAAGTAAATGATGGAACTTGCTCAAAATTTGACAGTAGTCTATTAACAGGTGGTACTTGATGAGAGCAGTGTTGCATTTCAAATAACTACGAGGGAATTTCGAAAAGTCAGGGACTTATTCATCTGCCCACGTATTTGTGTAGTAGTCAGCAGTTGTTGTTTTTAACTTAAACTTAAGTTGTTTTTAAATGAAAAATTACTATTATCTGTTTATTAAACAACTAACAAAAAGTTTCGGCCTTCGTAACAGTTATTTAAAGCAATTATTTTCAATATTGTATTAAACTACAAAACAAAACGGTATTTTTGTAGTTCATTTCGTGGAATTTTTAAAAATTCTTGTTTTGTTCATATTATTTATTATTAATATATTCATAATTTGCAAATGAAAATTATTGTATCTCCAATGCATACAAATGTAATAACTGTACACTCTGAAAAAAAAAATTGTAGAAAAATTTGTAAACGGTTTTCAATCCCACTTTACTATTTTTGTGCTGATTTTAAGTAAACAAATTAATATTTAGTAAAATTTTTTGCTATTTACATTTTACAAATAAACAGAATTTTTACAGAATATTTACAAATTTTTCTGGCTAACTTTAGAAATCAATTCACAAATTTTTGAAAACTAATTTGCTAAAATTAACAAAAAAAAATTTACTAATTTTAAAAAAGTGAATATTGAAGGAAATAATAATAAAAAATTTTACATACAAACTTACACTGTCTTAAAATGTTACATAGGTGGTCAAAAGAAATCGGAAGTGAAGATACTCATGTCCAAAAATAGCACAAAAAACTTTTTTAGTTATAAAAATGCGCACTTAAAACAATTAAAATTTGACCTTAACATCCAAAAAATTTACTTAAAATATTTTTTAAAACAAAAATTAGCAAATGAAAACAAAAAAATGATAAATTTTTTGATGTTTTTACTATTTTTTAAGCCTTTGATTTTTTTTTAATTTTGTCTAAAATATTTTTTTAGAAAAATAAATAAAATTAAAAAATGTTGCTCGATAAAAAAAATAAATTTGTATATTTGACTTCGTTAGGCGATTTGAAAAGAAATAAGCAGTTTTAAAGTGTAACAAGTGTATCTAAAAATAATTGAGTTAATTTGTGCATTTTAATAATATTTTTTTTTATAAATTAAAATTTTGCTATATTTGACAATTCATTGAGTTTACAGCAAATTAACTAAAATTTAGTTGCACTTACTAATTTTTTATACTAATTTAATTGTACTAATATTAGTTATATTTAGTAAATTTTTTTTGCTAATTTTAGCAAACCAATTTCAAATTGCACTTTGCAAAAAATTTACTAAAATTTAGTAGCGGCTACTAATTTTTTCTACTAATTTCATTGTACTACACTTCAGCAGCAAAACATGTCTGCTAGGATTAGTCAAAAATACTGTTGGGCTCAAATTAGCAAAATTTCCCCTTATATTTAACACCAAATTTCAGTAGCCATTACAAAACTTCATTTGGTGATTGCAGTACAGTTTGAAATTTTAACTTCAAATTTTAAGTAGAATTACACATTTTTTTTGTAATCGAGAGAAAAAAAATATGTTTATATATTTTTATTCATATACGTAATAATGTGTAAAGTAATGTGTAGCTATAGGGGCTCAAGGATTACTGTACACCTTACTTCACTGATGAATTTTACAGGCGATGAGCCTCAAAGTAATGTATGTACCCATTATTTTAGATGTAATAATGTAAATGGTTACTTATATGGTTACGAGAATGGAAAAAGTAATGTGTCTAAAAATAGATTTTTAAAAAAGAGGAATTATAATTGGATTAAATTAATTTGTTTGTTTGTAGTTTAATAAAAAAGTTTTCCCTTCAATTTAAAAAAAGGAACATACATTTATTTTTCAAAGAAATATTTATATTAACTTTTCTATACATTTATTCGAAATAATTTACTATCATTTACAATTTTTTTCAGTTTCATTTTTTTTTTTTTCATTTATTTGAAATTTAGTAAAAATTTACCCACAAAACGGAAACTTGTGGTTTATTTGTGTCCGTAACAGTTATTACAAATTTAAATTTTGTTTGCTGTCTGTTTCAAAAAAAATATTCAAAAAATTTCAATTTGTTTTTTTATTTAAATTGGTTGTATATATACAAAATTTTTCAATACAAATTACAAGAACTTCATAAACACACATACATACACAAACACATTCACACAAATAGTGTCTTTAGCTATGCATGCATACATTTTGTATTGTACGAGTATATTAAAAAAAAATACAAAAAGGGAAACAATTTCAAATAAATGAAAAAAAAACATTTAGTTTTTAAGAATGGGTAGGTAAAATTTTGACATTTATTTTAACTGATTATATGATTTGTTTCTTACGGATGTGTCAGTTGATTAATCAACATTTAAAAATAAATAACAAAAGGCATTTAATTTAAATGAAAATTAAGTAGACCGGTTTTTAAATGAAATATCATTTCGTTTAAATGATTTTTTTTAGTTCCCAATAAAACTTTAGTAAGGGGTGCGATATTCTCATGCGTTACCTTGATAGCTCGTTACCTTTTTCATTATTTGCAAGCATAAAGTAATACGTTACTGATTATTGATTACGTAATATATGATTTATAAATGTAAAGTAATAATTGAAATATTTTTGAAAATCTATTTTTAGATACATTACTTTGTGGTTTTTTGTAAGCAGAAGGGTAATGTATGTTTGTTTTGATAACACTAGCGAAAAAACGAAGCGCAAAATTAATTTAAGTTTAAAGCAATCAAATACTATATGCGTCGATAACTCAGTGGGTTGAGTTCTTGGCTGGCAACTAGATTTCCCTGGTTCGATTCCCATCTTGACCACATTATTTTTAATTACAAAAATTTTAAATAAAATATTTGTAATAATTTTTTTTAAATAAAAATTCCTCTATTTTAAAAATCTATTTTTGACACATTACTTTTTCCATTCTCGTAACCATATAAGTAACCCCTTACATTATCACCTCTAAAGTAATGGGTATATACATTACTTTAAGGCTCATCGCCTATAAAATTCATCAATGAAGTAAGGTGTAAAGTAATCCATCGGCCCCTATGGATATACATTACTTTACCCATTATTTGGTAATGTGTGGTTTTGCTGGGTTATTTTAAATTACAAACTATTTTAAGTGTATACTTCTTTAGAGGATTTTGGCTCAATATTTTCTATATTTCTTATTTCCATAATAAACTCGGAATCGTTGTAGTACGAGTACTGATAAAAGCCATAAATAAAACAATTAAACACAATTTCACTTATACATATAAAGGAGGTGTACTACACAATTTGAAACCGCAACAATCTGTCCACAAAGACGATGAAAAGTCATTTATTAATGACTTGTAAAGACTTGTTTGTTATTTTATAATAAAATACTAACCATAAATTCTTGAAAAATGGCAGTTTTACCAATACGTAGAAGAAAATAAATTATTGTGAAAGTAAATGTTAAATGCAGTTGAAATATATTTATAATTTAACACAACATGATGCTACAATTTGAAAAGTATACTTTTGGGTGGATTTAAAAAGAAGAACCATAAACATAATTAAGATATAATGAAAAGCAAAATGAAGTAGAATTTAATATATATTAATTCATAAATAATAGTCTTACTAGGACAGTAATTTAAGGTGTTAGAAAAGCATACAATATTTTTTGTAAATATTTAAATTAAATTTGTATTTTATAAAGTGTAGTTTAAAGGATCATTTAGAAATACTACACCCAGAGAAAATATTGAAAATATTAAAAAAAAGGAAAGAGAATAAAAAAAAAGAATACTATTATTATAAAATTATTGATATTTCTAACCAACTTTACCAATAAGATTCGTTTAGGAATTGTGTACAGTAGGAGCAACCATTTATTTAGTGAATGTTCTGAAAAATTTATTAAAAAATTGTCTATATTCGAAAGTGGTAACTACAAGAACGGGTATCCTGATCAAATATATCATTAAATTAGATTTTCAGTTGAACCAACCGAATTGTGGATTGTATTGATTATAGAAGCCACTAAATATTGGTATTGCTAGATTTATTTTCTTAAAAAATAAAATAAAAAAATTAGGCATTCAAATTTATAAGTGTTTGTGGGCTAGTGGGTAGAGAGCTAGCCTAGTACTCCTATTTTCCGAGTTCAAATCACGGTTAAGGCAAACATTAAAAAATATATATATTTTATTAATTAAAATAAAATATTCTAATGTTTAAGTAACAAATATATCAAAGAAAATTAAATTGAAGAAATTAAAATGTGGTGCAGTAAGCAAGGGTGTGAACTATGCATCTGAATGCCCAGGTTCGATACCGGAAAAATTTAAAAATATTTTTCTTTTAAATAAAATTTTGTGGAACGTAATAATATTTATGTGGAATATAAATATTAAATTAGACAACTGAATATTGGCTTTCACAACTAAAAATATAATTTAAAATGAAGATAGTTGTCGTAACTGCCACAATTCGATAGGCAACAAATTCGGTGGCCACAACCGAAATTCTGGTGTTAATATATGCAACATTATTTTGGAAACTTTAGTGAATGTTTTAAATTTGCCAAATGAAGTTTTTTTTTCAAAATTTCCAAGGATCCAAGGCCCCACCAAAGTCCATTTTTGGATAGATACGACCTCTTCATAATGATGAGAGGTCGTCAATTTTGCTCTATCTCTCCCAGCTTTATATAAGCATTTTTCAAAAATCTGGAAGCGATGAATAAAAGCATTCTTAAAAACTACGCATACACTGATAGCAGACCTTGAAAAGATAAATCTTTTTTGAATTAATTTACGAAAAAAAATAATCCTTTTTGTAAATCAGAGAGTTGATTTAATATTTTATAAATCAATTTATTAAATTAGATTTAAAATCATAATTGATTAATATTTTTTAATACAATTAAATCAAAACATTTCAAACATAATTCCTTTTTTAATTCGCGAATTAAAAAAAGATTGATTTGCTTTGCTTTTCGAATTAAAACAAAATAAAAAAACATTAAAATTGACTTGCAAATCTCGCTTAGTTTCTGAGATATTCGCCATTTTATAGAATGGCCGCTATCGCGAAAACTAAGTGAGATTGGACAAAAAGGACAACATTTTTGCTCTATTAGAGTA
Organism: Eustalomyia histrio; assembly: GCA_949748255.1. Classification (NCBI taxonomy): domain Eukaryota; kingdom Metazoa; phylum Arthropoda; class Insecta; order Diptera; family Anthomyiidae; genus Eustalomyia; species Eustalomyia histrio. Next base: position 67,723,734 of record OX456524.1, on the reverse strand, counting down.
TTAATATACACTCACCAAAAAATGTCTGTAATCGCAACTGAAAATTTTGTTGTTATTACGGCAAATTTTGCTAATTTGAGCCCAGCGGTATTTTTTTCTAATCATAGCAACACATGTCTGCAGACGTGTAGTACAATAAAATTAGTAGAAAAACTAGTAGCCGCTACTAAATTTTAGTAAGCTTTTTGTAAAGCTAAAAAATTTACTAAATATTATTAATGTTAGTAGAAAATTTAAAAATCAAAAATTTTTTTATTTTATTTATTTTTTTTTTTTCAAAAAATATTTAAGGCAAAATTTAAACAAAATCAAAGGCTTAAAAATTGTAAAAACATAAACAAATTTATTATTTTGTTTTAATTTGGTCATTTCAGCTTTAAAATTATTTTAGTCAATTTTTTTTTTTACTTTTAAGGTCAAATTTTAATTGTTTTTAGGGCTGATTTTTAGAACTAATAAAAAAAACTTTTTAGTGTTATTTTAAGTGGATGTTCTATTTTTAGACATGAGTCGATATCTTCACTTCCGATCCTTTTTTTAATCTATGTCACATTTTAAGGCAATAATATTTAAGTTTGTAGGTGTAAGTTTAAATTATTAGAAATAACATTTCCTTCAATGTCCACTTTTTTAAAATTAGTAATTTTTTTTTTTGCTAATTTTAGCAAATCGGTTTTCAAAAATTTGTAAAATGATTTCTTAAATTAGCAACAAAAATTTGTAATTATTCTGTAATTATTCGGTAATTTGTAAAATGTTAATATTTAGAAGATTTGCTAAATAATAATTTTTTTACTAAAAATCAGTACAAAAATAGTAAAGTGGGATTGAAAACTGTTTACAAATTTTTCTACTAACTTTTTTTTCTGAGTGTACTGCAATAATAAAAGTAGGATAGGTTCGGAAAACATGCCGAGGAGTATATTTTTATTAAACAGCCACAGGGTGAACCATTTTTATACAAACGAAATGCAACGGGACACGAAATTTGTATTATCTATCGGAGTATGTTAATTTATATTTTCATATAAATTGATAAAAAAAAAAACTAGTCACTCTGAAGCTGTTTTATAAAAATTCCATGAAACCGTTCGGGTTTAAAATTAAATTAATCGTGATTTATAAAAATTATTTCAATTCGCGAATCAAATTATATTCGAGAATCAAAATAATTATTTATTTGATTCGTGAATCGAATCAAAATTAATTTGATTTAAAATTGAATTATTTCGTTTAATTTATAAAAAGAATAATTTAAATCGAAATGATTCTTCTAAAAAGATAAAAATTTAATCATGGTAGTAGATAATTCAATCAGAAAAATGAACTCGCCAATTAAGTTGTCAAAATTTAAATCAGATTTGAAAATTGATTTAAGTATTTTTTTTAGAGTTCTGACTGGTAGTGACATTTACCGAGTAATAGCAATAATAACAATAAATTGTGTAAAAAAAAATAATTTGAAAACTAGCACTTAAAATAAATAAAATCACTAAGGATTTGTAGTATTGTGTTAAATGAAGATTAACAAAATCTTAGTTAACATCAAGGTTTAAACAAAAAATTTATCAAATCGTTTTAAGGTTACAATACAAATTTTTATTTTATTTTTTTTTTTAATAAATATTATTTGCGTAAATATTTAAATCCTAATTTTAAGATTATTTACAGCCTTTAATGTTTGCCTTATTTTTAGGCAATTTTATTTATTTTATAAAACAAAATATTTATTTTCCTCTTTATTTTTTACAGAACCCAGAAAAGACAAGACTGATGCACAACACGGTGGTAATAGCACACTATCACCCAATACCGAACAGCCACCCTGTCAGGGTTCAATGTTACCACCACCCGGTGGCGGCAGTGGAGGTTCACAACAAAATCACTCACACATGGTTAGTGGTCGTGATCAACATGATTCCCATACACAAAATTCCAAAATGGAGCGTCCCAATACATTGGGCACCAATAAATTAGCACGTCGTGTCAATGTCTGCTATGAACACTGTAAGTACTACAGCAACCAACAACTACATTTAAAACTACACAGTATAAAGCCAAACATAAAAAATACAACCACAATTGGCAGAACAAAAAAAAATAAATTTTTAAAAAATATAAATCAATATTGCAGGCCATATCCTGTAATACAGTGTTGTTGAAAAAATAAAAAAAAAAAACTCGTGAACGTTAATTTTTTTTATCTTAAACTTGACACATAAATTTTAAAAGCTGTCATAAAAAGTATTAAAAACTACTTTTTCCCCCTGAACGGCAAACAACAGAGCAACATTTTTTTTTTTTTTTGCTATGTAATCCAGCGTTTAGACTATCTACAACTTAATGCAATTTTAAACTATTAAGGAATTAAAAAAAAATCACATAATTGCGCGTGTTCTGGAATTAATCCGCGTGAAATTAAAAGTTATGACACCTATTTTACTGTATTCGATTTCAACTTTACTGCATTAAATGACCACTGTACAAATTATAATTAACTTAATTTTTTTAACGAAACTAAAGGAAATTGAAAAAAATAAACATTATTTTACTTTTACTTAAAAGTTAAATACAGAATTACACTCACCAAAAAAAAGTCTGTAATGGCAACTGAAAATTTTGCTGTTATAACGGGAAACTTTGCCAATTTGAGCCCAGCGGTATTTTTTGCTAATCTTAGCAACACATGTCTACTCACGTGTTACAATAAAATTATTGTAGCGAAAAAAATAAGTAGCCGCTACTAAATTTTAGTAAACCTTTTTGTAAAGTGGAATTTAAAATTGGTTTGTTAAAATCAGTAAAAAAAAAATTACTAAATATTATTCATATTAAGTACAATGAAATTAGTATAAAAAATTAGTAAGCGCTAGTAAATTTTAGTACATTGCTGTAAACTGCAATTTAAAATCGATCTGAAAAGTTAATAACCGCTACTAAAAATTGTTAAAATTCTGTACAAAGTTTATAAAAATAAATAAGCTCTAATTAACAAACGGTTTTGATAGATAATGGTAAACTAAACTCAATGAATTGTCAAATATAGAAAAATTACTTATTTTTAAATATACTTGTTACACTTTAAAGCTGCTAATTTCTTTTGAAATTGTCTCACGAAAAAAATTACAAATTTATTTTATTTATTTTTCCAAAAAAAATATGTTAGACAAATTGAAAAATAGTAAAAACATAAAAAAAATTTATCATTTTGCTTTAATTTGCTAATTTTTGAATTAAACAATAATTTTAGAGTCAAATTTTTGGATTTTAAGGTCAAATTGTAATTGTTTTAAAGGCTGATTTTTAGAACTTCTTAAAGCTATTTTAAGTGGATGTCCTATTTTTGAACATGAGTAGGTTATGAAAAAAATCTTCACTTCCGATCCCTTCTTTCAACCTAGTAACATTTTAAGGCAATTTAAGTTTGTAAGTATAAGTTTTAATTATTAGAAAGAAAATTTCTTTCAATATCCACTTTATTAAAATTAGTAGTATTTTTTTTGTAAAATATTTCTGAAATAAGCAGCAAAAATTTGTAAATATTCTTCTGAAATTTGTTAAATGTAAATAGCAAAAAAGTTTAATAAATTTTATATAATATATAATTATAATTTTTTTATAATTATAATTTTTTTTACTAAAAATACGTACAAAAATAGTAAAGTTGGATTAAAAACCATTTACAAATTTTTCTACTAACTTTTTTCTGTATGTGGAAATTGTTATGCCATGATAAGTCAACTGATCCATAGAGAACGGGTTTATATTCGAAATACTTGTTCTTCTAGTAAAGCAAATCCGTTTGTCCAAGGGATCGCACAACGCATTACAGGGAAAAATTCTTTTATAAATCGCACAAGTCTAAACTCCAAACAAGAGGTCTCCCCTGTTACCTTTAATATAGAGAAATTCAGGTCAAGTGTTCACTCTTTCCATTACCTACTTTTCCTAATTCCAACACAATGCACTACATTAGTAGGTGCAGCCGCTGAGAGATTGTGTGTATCATAAATAAATCGGTTGTCCCGCACGAATATATTCCCTGGTCCCAACACGGCCACATTTTTATATAAATAAAAAGTGACGATTACTTTGTGTTATTAGGTGAGCGAGAGTGGGAGAGTAGTGAAATCATGTTTGGATAACACGCTCAATTACTTGATATGATTTGACTGGCATAATTTTTTATTTAGGGCTTAATAACAACCCCTCAAAATTGTAAAATGTCGATACCTTATACTTCTCCGATTTCTAAAAAAAAAAACAGATTTCTTTAAAACTAATTTCTGTTTAGTTTTAGATTTAGATTGAAAGACAAATTTTATTGAAATTAGATCGCACCTATTCGTATTAAGACCTACATAGGTGACCCTGAATCGAACATAAAAAAACAAAATTATTGATATTGGATATTAGTATTTGATTTATAAATGCAAAATTACTTAACTCTCCATTCTGACAAAAATTTGTTTTTTTTTTAATTTTAAGTGTTGAGAAGGTTCTATTTACTATTAAGAACTCGTAGGACATCGCCGATATAAAGTACTTAATACCCAAATATTCGATACATTTTCAACTCTATTTCCTTCTCAGTTGCTTAAAAACTTAACCCCACTTATTTGCATGATGATGGATATTTCCATCATAACATTTTTTTTTTTTTGAAGAAAAAAAGCTAATCTGAAATTTATTGGCATATAAAAGTGATGACTAGAAAAAAGGTTTGTTTTTAGTGTTTAATATTTTATTTATTTAGTACTGCCCTGAACATTTGACGGATATTTCCATCATACTGTTTTTTAATTATTTAAATTCGGCCTGATTAAGTTGGTGAATTTGTAGTAGAAATTTTCGACTCCATACAAAATGATTTTGCGTAAATTGAAAATTATAAATAAATTAAATTCCGATTATTTATTTTTTGTCGAATTCGACTCTACGACAACCGTAATAAGACCTATTACCTTTTTATACTAGGATATTTTCCTTAATCTAGAGCATACATTACATCACAGATATTTATTTCAAAATAAAAAAAAAATCATGCCAAAAAGGGTTAAAATTTTATATAGCTACCCTGCGGGAAAAGGACCTATCCCACGACACGTCACATGACCGTATCATTGTGATAGAGACCACTTTAACATGGGCTTGTCCTATGAGGGGGTCAATTGCCCTCTGTAACATGTCACAGGACTGGTCTAAAACCGGTTACGTGATAGGTACTTTAGGAACCGGTGCTCTTTTCACCTATCTCGTGATATGTTTTTTCGGAACCGGTTCAGTTTTCACCTATCCAGGGACAGGTCCCAATTCCTAACTGACCCCTTTTTCCCGCAGAGTATTTCAAAAGATCTTAGGAATTTTACAAGATTTTTTTTAGGAAAATATCAGTAAAACAACAATTTAAAAAAAATACAGAATTTTACACAGAAAAAAATTTTTAGTTGAAAAAATTTGTTTAACTGTTTAAGAGGGTACTTAAAGTATGCAACCTAGAAATATGCAACAACATTTTGAATATCTGTTATATAGTATATCTTCTAGGAAACTTTTAAAAATCTTGGTTGTATATCTTAGTACGCTTAATATTTAAATAATAAATGCTGGAAATTTCTAGACTTACAAAACAAAAAAATAATTCTAGTTGAATGAATTATTATATCATATTTAAAACAACATCTTGGAGCCAATTTATACAACGCTTCTTTTCCGAAAATCACTAATAAAATTAGACAGTCTAAACACAGTTGAAAAATACTACAATGATGCAATTTTATAATTCAACCAACCACTGAAATCATCTTTTAACAGATTTTTTAAGAGCATGTCACACATACTTATATTTATGAAAGAAGCAAAATGATAAATTGTGTAACAAAACCTATAATAAAAAAAAACATAAGAGCTTACTTTTCATTTCGATAACATAGTTTATATTATTTACTTTATTTTTTTCTTTTACTTTAAGATCCTGATGGTTCATCGAATACTATGATGGGTGGTCCTCCTGGTAGTACACCGCCACCATATGCTGATGGTGGTCATCATCACCATCATCATGGTGGTAAAATGGTAGGAGGTGTTATGCTATCCGAATTGCCAGAACCACCAATACCATTATCTGAGATTGGTCCTATCCCACCGCCTCCTATGTTTTCGACGCCATCACCCACATTAGTGGCTGGACGACCGCATGGACCGGGCGCTATAAATGATAAAGATTATCAGCCATACGATGACTATGGTAAGTTTTAATGGCAAACCTTATTAAGGGTGGCTGCTAACTGGCTTAACTAAATCTGAACTTCATTCAGGTTTACAAGGAAATTTGAAAAATTTCTTAAAAAAAAAACTTTACTTTATTTGGTTTAGAATAAATTTAACCACCTTGCATAGGAACAAATAAAGGAAATCTAAGTATTATTATTTTTGTAAATAAAAATACAAAATTTTTCAAAAAGTCACCAACAATGGAATTTGTAAATACAAAAAATTTTTCGTTATTTATTTTTAACTTCAAATATTTTTTATTTATTTTATATTAATCATATAATTACAAATTATATCCTAATAGCGTTGTAGCGAAAACAGACCAGAGCCTCTGGTGGGAATCGAACCCACGACCCCCGCACTGATAAGCTAGCACGCTTCCAACTAGCCTACCGGGGCGCTCAACTTCAAATATATTTACAAACATTTCAAACAAAAAATTTTAAGAAATCAATTTTGAATTTAAGCAAATATTTTTAATTACTTCAAAATTTTGTAATACATTTTTTCTGTGTAGTTTGAATAGCAATTTGTTTGGAAAGATTTTTAAACAAAATTTACTTTGGTTTTCTGTCCTTTTAATTTTCACCCTAAAGGTATGCGTTAATTGAGCATTCAGTTTTATGCATATTTAAATATGCTTTAATTATTTAAATCTTTATTATCAGTATTTGTTCATTTCTCAAAAGATTTCCTTGTTTTTTTTTAACAAATACCTCTTGAACTTTTTTTCTGCTTTATTTTCTTATAATCCTCTAAACTATACGAATCAATACTAAAAAATTGAAAAGATTTTTTTCCTTTCCATCTATTAGCATTATGTGCCATTTCTTCAACAGTTCTAACCAAAGATATATTCATGGCATTTTTTCTTCATCTTCCTTTAAGCTGTTAATAAACATGATTTGTTAAGTGGCAGTTGATTGATACCACTAACTGGAAAAAAATTATATAATGGAAAATAAAACAAGAGCTCAAAATTGAGATGGGGATTTAAATGCCAATAGATATTGAATAATACTGAATGATTTTTAATTTGAATAAATATTTAATAATTCAAAAAATGTATAGTATACTTTGAGTTGTTAATAATATGACCTAAATTAAATATTATATTACAGTTAGTTAGTTTATTTATGAATTATATAAACTTTTCTTCAAACGATTTAAGCAGTTTCATTAGACTTTTAATGTAATCTCTTTTATTTTTAAAACAAATTTAAACTTTTGCTTAAATTTAGTAGCTACCTAAAAATTATATAGCATATTTTTATATGTGAATTTTTTACCTTATTTATAGTATAAAAATTTTTAATTGAAATATAAAGTATTATTTTAAGAGCAATGTGAACTAAAAAAATATAGCATACTTTTTGTAGTTGTTAGTTAAAAACTATTGTCTACACGTGCTTCAACGTAAAACCAACGTCTGTTTTGTAAGCATTTTTTAACCACAGTTTAAAATGCAAATAAATTCAGAAACGAGTACCTCAAACACGTATCATACTTTTAGTATAAAAAATGCAGTTCAATTCGAAAAATTGTTTAATCTTAATACAATTTTTCAAAGAAATTTTTATTGATAACATTAATATGTATTTTACATTAATAACACAGTACAACAGCCAATCTGGGGGGTGAGAAATTCCAAGTCAGGGTGATGGTACTAGGTCAGTATAGTAAAACCCTCAAAGGGTTTGGCGTTCGTATGTGTCAGTTTTTTTTTGACCTTTTAAATTTTTTCCTTATCTTGATGTTTTTTCGCTTAGTTGTAACATTTTGGCAAAAACCTAGTTTAACATTACTCGAGAACCACTTTTCCGATTTTGATGAAACAAATTTAGAAAAATTAAGAATTACAATTTCTCTAATCTGTTTTTATACCGTTTTCCTATATGTGCAACACTTTCGAAGTTAAAAATGAATGTATGAAGGGAAAAAAGAATTTTTTGCCTAAAAATTTAAATAATTCATAAAAAATCCAAAATGGAAAAAAGTGCCAAAACTAATTACTTTCGCGTAAAGTCACATAACTCATGAGCAAAAAAAGGCATAGATCATGAAAATCGATGCACGCGTTTCTCATTTATTCACAATTAGGTAAATGAATGAATTTTAAAATTTGCTCCAGATATGCACAACATTATTTGGAGAAAACATTGACACTCACAAGCCGAACTCTCTCATATTTTTCTACTGTACTAAAAGAGAAGTATTGATGTGGCAACACTGGTTCACAATGTTCACATAAAACATGCATTGTCATTATACTTCTTCTCTTTCTCACACTGGTTCTGTGATTTTTGTCATTCAACAAGTGCCGACGAACGCGAACAGTAAAAGTGATTTTTCTCCAGTTTTTTAAAAGTGAACAAAACTGAACAGAATATGGAACTGTGCAAGTCAGATATAAATAGCTTTTGCTACTGCTGTGGTCAATATGTCTCAACACATCAAAAAAGGGGAAATTTCAGTACTGATTTTGTTCAAACATACGAGATGTACTTAAACCAAAATGTTATAGTGAACGAAAATTGGGTACCAAATATAGTGTGTAAAAGCTGCTGCAACCGTCTAATGGATTGGAAAAATAGAAGACGTGAAAGTATGCCATTCGGTATCCCAATGACTTGAACTAATCCTGGCGAAGGTCACAATCCATTGAATTGCTATGCATGTGCGAATAAAGGAGCCGCAAAAAGGATAAGAAAATCGTATAATTACGTTGGTGTTGCAAGTGCCGCAACACCATTGCCTCATTCGGACCACATTCCTGTGCCAAAAGCTTCTAGCCCAGATATTTTCTCTTCTACGACTGCTCCGACATATCATGTACCTGATGATCCCCCATATGAGCCATCAGTATCCAATGAGCCAATTTTAATAAATCAAAATAAGCTTGATTCAATTGTTGCCAAGTTGGAATTAACACAGCATAAATCGGAAGAGCTGGCTTCCATTTTGAAATCAAACAATTTGTTGGCACCCGGTGTGAAAGTCACAGCTTATCGAAGTCGTCAGGCAACACTCCAAAGTTTATTCCTTGTGAATGATGAAAAAACTTCTGCATATTGCCAGGATGTAGGAAAATTGATGGACGCAATGGAAATAAAATATGAAGCAGATGACTGGAGATTATTTATTGACAGTTCAAAACTCAGCTTGAAAGCGGTTTTACTGCATAAGACCAATAAAAAACCTTCAGTTCCAATCGCCTATAGTACAGAAACGAAAGAAACATATGATGCACTGGAAAATATTTTAAAAATGGTTAACTACGCCAAACATATGTGGCGCATATGCTGCGATTTAAAAGTTGTAGCAATGCTTTGCGGTCTTCAAAGCGGCTATATTAAATATATGTGCTGTTTGTGCGATTGGGACACGAGATTTTCCGGTGACCAATATGCATGCCACGGATGGAAACTCAGAGAGCACAGCAGGTTACAAACGGCCAATATTATTCGTGAGCCTCTAGTGCCGAAGTAAAAGATATTGCTGCCTCCACTGCATATTAAACTTGGAATTGTTAAGAATTTTATCAAAACTGTCGCCAAAAGAGATGAAGTTTTCTTGTGTTTGAAACTAATTTACCCGAGACTCAGCGAAAGTAAAATTAAAGAAGGTAAGTTATAATATCACATTCATTTCCAATGATTTTCCATTTTAACAAATTAATTTTTTCCAATCAGGCGTAGTAAATGGTCCAGATATACGAAAGCTGATTAAAAGTGACGCATTCAACAATATTTTGATTGACGCTGAATTGAATGCATGGCAGGCAATCAAAGAAGTAATAGAAGGCTTGTTGGGAAAGCATCGTTCTAACAACTACGATGTTTCTGTCGCAAGGATGTTAAGAGCATTCTCGGAAATTGGTGTCCACATGTCCTTGAAAATCCATTATTTACATCATCATCTGGACTACTTTAGCAGACAATTGGCTACCGAATCTGATGAACAAGGTGAACGCTATCATCAAGTTGCTATGCCATTTGAAATGAGGTAATACTGATTTTTTATTTTTTCAAACTCATTTTAATAAAACAAAAACTTACAGATATAGAGGCAAAAAGTCGCCGAGTGCAATAATTGCGGAAATTTGCTGGTGGAGTAAGCTTGTGTGGCAAGACAAGGATGATCTTGATGATAAAGAATTTTCAGGAGATGCAGAAGAGCCAACAGTGGAGTTACACATTGACATTATGTGTGGTTCAGAAACTGATGATAGCGATGAATGCCATGCCACTAGTCCCGAACAACCACCATCGAAAAAGTCTAGGCAATATTTATTAAAATAAATAAAAATAAATAAATAAAATAAAAAAAAAAATTATAAAAATGTTTACTTAATTTTTTTAGTAGTTTATGGCCAGAAGTCTGGAGTTATTGGGGAAAATTTATAAAAAAGGCGATAAATGACACTTTTTTTGAATAAAAACAAATATCAATATTCTTGTCAAAATGGGATACCTTCACTTAATTGTAAATAAAAGCAGAACGCGTTAATCGATTTCTATGTCGCATTTTGTTTATAGGTTATGTGACTTTACACGAAATTAATAGCACTTGATCCTTTTTTCCGTTTTGGATTTTTTTTGAATTTAAAAAAAAAAAAATTTTAATTTTTAGACAAAAAAATATTTTTTTTTCTCCACAAATTTATTTTTACCGGCAAAAATGTTTATTATAAAGAAAAACGTTATATAAACGGATTAAATAAATTGTAATTCTAAATTTTTTTGAGTTTGTTTTAGCAAAATCGGACAAGTGGTTCTCGAGTTATGTTAAACTAGGTTACAACTAAGCGAAAAAACATCAAGATAAGGAAAAAATTTAAAAGGTCATAAAAAAAAACTGACACATACGAACGCCAAACCCTTTGAGGGTTTTACTATACTGACCTAGTACCATCACCCTGACTTGGAATTTCTCACCCCCCAGACAATAATCCCAAAAATGTTCCATAGTGTAATTGTGATTCAAGCAGAGTCAATCTGTTCATCTGTCGTTTCCTTAAGTTTAACTTGAAATGTTCATTATTATGGTATTATGGATGAGAAAATCCAAATATATATGGACACACATGATCATATATAAACTAGTGTATGATTAAACATGGGTTTACATGTTCATATAGATCCATACATAACTCAATATATGATCATACATTATTTCATATATTTCCATATATATTTGGATCCGAAATTTGAGGATAAATGGTAGTATATGGTTATATATGCATAGCTCAATATATATATATCATCATACATGATTTCATATATGTCCATATACGAGGGCGGATCAATAAGTCCGTGACTTTTCAAACTTCCCTCGTAGTTATATAAAATGCAACACTGCTCCCATCAAGTATCACCTGTGAATAGACTACTGTCAAATTTTGAGCAAGTTCCGTCATTTACTTTGCATTTAACAGCTGTTCAAAACATACAACCTCGTGGATTTTTTTTTTAAATGGAAAAAAGTGAATTTCGAGTGATCATTAAACATTATTTTTTGAAAAAAAAAACCGTCAATCAAACCAAGGAAAAGCTTGATAAATACTATAGGGACTCTGCACCTACGATTTCAATAGTAAAAAAGTGGTTAACTGACTTTCGTTGTGGTCGCACAAGTACAAATGACGCTGAACGTTCTGGACGGCCACCTCAATTGGCCGAATGTCGAAAAAATCCACGACATGGTGTTGGCCGATTGAGGAGTAAAAGTACGTGAGATTGTTGATGCCATAGGCATTTCATATGGCAGTGTGGTTTCGATTTTAAATGATCAGTTGGATTTAAGAAAGCTGTCTGCAAGATGGTTCCCGCGTTTGCTCTCAATAGACCATAATGCACGGGGACACATGTGAGTAGTCTCAATGCCGAAATTCCATGAATTGGGCTACAAATTGATACCTCATCCGCCATATTCTGCGGATTTAGCCCCCAGTGACTATTTCCTATTTTCAATCCTAAAGAAATGACTCGGTGAAAAGAGATTTATCTCCAACGATAAAAATTATTGATCAAGCAAATGACTATTTTATAGACCTCGAAAAATCCTATTTTTTAGAAGGGATACAAAAATTGGAGAAACGTTGGACTAAGTGTATTGAGTTAAAAGCATGTAAGATAATATATGACAATATACGACGGCCATATACTCTCAAATTTCAGACCTGTAGATATATGAAAATAAATGAGATCATGTATGATTATATATGTATTGAACTATGCATGAACCTGTATAATCATGTATAACCGTGTATAAACCAGTGGTCGGCAGAAAGAGAGAATATTAATGTATTAGTGTTTTACACCGTAAGAAATTATTTTATCTTTCTAGATAAATGAATGAATTAAATTAATAAATGAATTAATCGTTAATACAATATCCGTATTCATTGAATTAAAATAATTAAAATAGTTTATGTTTTTTTTACAATTATAAAAAATAAAAATAATTTTTTAATTTCATACAGCCTCATTTAATATATTTAAAGAAAATTACAATAATTCTTCCCACTCAACGTTCCACATTTTTATTTTAAGAAATTTTTCTTAAAAACATTTTCTGACGGAAAACTCCAAGGAATTTTTTTAATATAAAAAAAAACTCTGAATTAAACCTTTTTTCTATAGAAAGTTTACTTAGATTCTAACATGTACATAATTTCCTATAAAAATGCTCTTATTATCTGAGAAATTATTCCTTTAAAAAAACCATCGAAATTGTAATCTTAATATTTTATATTTCCTATATAATTCAAGCTCGAATTAAAACAAAATGGTCGACTAAAAACAACCTTCATATTTCTTATATACTTTTTATTTCTTACAATTCCTCTTCTAGATAATGATCACGATCATGATGATAATGATTCTGATAATGATTATAATTATCAACCTTATCCAAATCATATCGATACACAACGCATTGAGGAAATTCCAGCCAAAGAGCCAAAACCAAATGCAGTTCCTCTTAAATCGGCATTAAAAAAGAAACCTGGTCAAAATTCATCATCACATCCAGCCACACCCATACAAGATCATAGCAATGCCAATGGTTCGCTGCCACAGGGCATGGGTGGTGGTGGTGGTGGTGGCATGGATAATAATCAAAGATCCAGTGGTACTTCAGCCAATCAGCGTCCTTTGGTAGTTAGGCAGGATGCCACCAATAGTTATAGTCTAAAGTAAGTAAATTATTTGAGTTTATGAAATAGTTTTTAATTTTCTATTTAATATTTTACACTTTCTAGTATTTTATATTTTTTGGGTTTATTTTGAATGTTTTGAACATTTAATTTTATTTATTATTTTTTAATAGAGTAGTTTGAAAAAAAAAACGCAAATATAAACTTTTAATTTTTATTCTAAAACAATTGTAAAAATTATATATAACTGTAACTTTTTTATTATTCTTTTTTCTTTCTTTTTCAATCCCACTTTTTATTCTCTAATTTCTTTTTCTTCCCCCCTTTTTACAAAAAAAAACAATTATTTATTTTTGTGTTCCTATTTTCCTCCCTTACCAACACCACCTTACTCAACTTCTTTCTTCCTTTAACCCACAATTAGGCCCATACTACGACCACGGATTAGAATATGGTAATAATTTAGATTATTTTTTTTATATTACAAAACAAATCAAACAGAATTATCAAAAAAAAAAATATAATCTATTATCTATGTGATGTTTTATGTTGCATTTTGTTTTTATTTTTTCATTTCTACTCCACTATTAATTTATGATTTTATTGAAAATAACCAGAGGAAACAAATTTTAAAACTATGACAGATTAATTAATATGACAAATGCTCTGACAATAAATGTCACAGATGGACAGTGGCAAAGGACACTGTTGAGAAAAATTACTAAATAAATTGAAAATATTAATTAAGCGAAGTTTAGATTATCTGATTTTCCATCTGATTTTAGCTAAGGGAAATCAAATTAAAAATCCTATAAAATGATGCGCTTGTCAAAAAAAAAATCTCATTGTTAAACTGCTGTGTGTTTACACCTTCAGCTACAAATCTTATGCAATCAGACGAAAACAGCTGTTTTAAAAAACCAAAAAAAGTTGTTCAAAACTTCACAGCTGTTTTGTTTGTAAGAAAATGCAACACTTATAACATTCGATTCTCATAATTTATGAAATATTTTAATAATAAAAAAATCAATCTGACTGCCCAAATTTGTAATTGGATTTTCTGTATCAGACAAAATTAGTTTACCTATAGGATTTCGGCTGTCTGACTTGTGTGTGATACTATGCCCCTCCATTTGTAAATCTTGTAATCAAAGATTATAAAGATGATTTAGATGAAATTTGTCACATGAGCCCGCTTTACATATAACGACTACAGATTGATGACTAATTTTTTTTAAATGCAAATATATACTCAATGCAACTGAATTAATGGCAATGAATGCCAGTAACTAAATAGCTGTAACAATGACAGATTGACATTAACATAAATGATAATAAAGCATTAATAAAAAGCATATCTTTAGCTTAGTGTAAAAAAGGGGCTAAGTCCAATTTTAAAAAATTTTTAAAATGGTTTGTTTTAAATATTTTTTTAAATCAGGCAGGGGGCGACTAGGGGTAAACAAGTTTAGTAAAGATTTTCTATATTTATTTTAAAGCAACTTTGGTAAATGTTGTATCAAATGAAATGTATTTTGTGGAATACAAGTCAAGTATCTCAGATGTTTTTGCTCGTTTTTAAAACCTAAAATTTTAAAAAGTTTTGTATGAAGTTCAGCTACCAAGAGTGTGAGTTTTGCAAAACAAATTTATATACGATATTTTATATTTATATAAACGGGTGTCTCGAATTTTTTTCGATATTCTTGAAACTTTGGCAGACTTTTTTCACCTATACTTCTAATACTCCTAATAGGTGGTACCACTTAATTCAAATCATGGGTAATATTAGTATTTTTCTATGGGATATTTAAATTTTTTTCCCCATTTTCGTGTTAATTCGATTTTAGACGACTTTTCCCGAAGCACTATTTTCGCCTATACTTTTTATATTTTTAATGGGTGGCATCACTGGATCCAAATCATAGGCAATATCAGTATCAAAAAAAATTTTTTTTATTACTTTAAACCTGTATACAAATAAATTTGAATTTAGTAAATTTTAGAAAGGAATTCTACATTTTTATCTTTAGGCAAGAGATGGGACCTCTAAAAAAACATGTCCGAATTTCATCGAAATAGGAATCCTCACGAGGAAAGTTCTTTTGTAAATTTTTATACCCTACACCACTCTGTGGTACAGGACATTTTTTGTGGTGAAGTGTGTAAATTCCAAAAATATTGGACCTAAACATACCATATACAGAATCATCTGTCCATGTAAAATCTCCTGATCAAACAATATAAAAATATACATATATATATATATATATATATATATATATATACATAAAGAAAGCAACAGACAATTCTTCCTGCTAATAAATGTGTTGCTTCCTTTGATAAGGGTGCATACACTTACAATATTATTTCCTTAAAAATAATCTAAAAAACATATTAAATTAATCGAAAATATTCAGACCATTCTGTTGTTTATTTTCAATCATTGTTTAATAATCGACAAAAGTAGTAAAATCAAAAGTCGTTTAAAATAACCATCAATTTTTAACTGACAAAACGTAGAAAAAAACTATTTTTGTGGTTTGTTTTTCAAATTGAAAATTGTTTTTATTTGTATGTAATTTAAAAAAAAAAAAAAAAAACAAAACACAAACAACAAATTATTTCAATAAAAAAAACAAAAAGGAACTAAATAAATTTCAATTCTTAGAAACGGAAAACATAAAATTTTACAATAATTATTTTAGTTTTCTTCGATATTCTTAAGATCTTTTATTTTTAAAAAATTATTTATAAATATTTATTTATCCCAAATATTTCGTCACCACATTGGGAGAGATGAACAATATTACATAAAATTTTACATATAACAGAAAATATCAACTCCTACTGAATGTCTGTAAATTTTAATAGTTTGTTTTTTGAATCACTGATTCAAATAGTTAAAATATATATATATTTCAATAAATTTCAATTGGTTCTTCATTTACAAACTCTACTTTTTAAATAAACTACAGTCGGTAACAGAAAATATATTGTGAGTGTAGGAAAGAAGAAAGGGGTAAAAGATGAAGGGCTGCAGATATGGCAACACTGTAATTGCGCGAGATGATAAATCTTAGGAACACTTGGTGCCCACACTTTGGTGTTATGTTATTTTTACTTTGGTGGGGTTAAGTGCTATGGAAGCAAATAGAAACCAGATTCATTGTAACCATCAAATTTCTTGCCAACCGAATGATGTGGTTGGAGCCATCGAAAACAAATATTTCAGTTGTGTCAGGAAAACATTTGGTTGGGACAACTAAATAATTCCGTTGCTGCAACCAAAATATTCAGTTGGCAAAATATTCGGTTGTCACGATAAATCTGTTTTCTCTGTGTGAGGTATAGAAAATTCATACATGTTATTTTTCTAAATTGATGTTACCGTCGCTGGGGATCGAACCCGCAACATTCTGTTTAACAATCCCATGTGCTAAACATTACACCACAATGCCTTAGGGCGAACCTTATTGAAATTGGCTAGAATCGGAAAGTTCCTGTCTGTTCGGAAAGTTTCCCCATAAACTTCCTATCTGAATTAGCCGCAGATATCCGATTATTTGGGTTGTAAATGTTATACAGAAAATTGAACCTACCGATTTTAACCAACCTTCACGATATTTTTTTTTTAAATGTTTTTTTGGCAATAAGGTCCATTTCCCAGAATATAACTCAAATCGTACTGTGATACAGGGTATCTCATGGTCGCGCTTGACCCTGCAATAATGGTCATAGACTCTGCAATAATGGGCATAGACCCACCTCAGAGTATATCAATCATAATTGCTGAGTCAATTCAGCGTATGTCCGTCCGTCCATCTGACCATGTTAAATGAACGACCGTTCTAAATATTTGGGTTAAATTTGTTACATAAGTTTATATTTCGCCAAAGACGAACCCTACTGAAAATTGTTAAAATTCGGTCCTTGTTTTGACCCAGTAGCCACGGAAAGGTCATATCCGAGCTTGAATTACCAAAGCGATTTTAGGAAATTTCTGCACGAAACCTTTGTATTTCTAATTGCTCAAAATCCGGGTCAGGAAAAAGATTCTTTTTTATATTGTTTCGAAGGCTGAAAAGTTCGAAAATTATCAAAAATCGTATTGCTTTTTCATGGTATTTTTCTTCTTCTTTGATATCAAATTGCTGAATGAATTGTGTACCAATTCGGAAAGTAGACCTAATTGATGTATTAACTTTTGGGCATCTGATCCAGCTAGAAAGCCAAAACTCTAACGTATAAAGTTTGTAGGTCCTATAAAAAAAATCGAAAAAAACTAAAATTTGCGATTTTAAGAAATTTCTGCATTGAAGCAATTTAATTACATTTGCTTAAACACCTGCCTTCAACTTTGTATCAGTTCCTCCTGGTTCTTTTTTACAGCGAAAAATTACAAAAATTGTATTGGTTTTTATGTTTTTTTTTTTCTTTGTCTTTTGGTATAAAATTAAATTCGGAAAGTAGAAAGCCAAAACTTTGACGTAAAAACACTAATTATAGACATAATTTTAATCATTTAAACAAATCGCAGCACACCCATGATAATTACGCTTCCCGAAATATTACTCAAACCGTAATGTGGTGTAGGGTATTAAATAGTCAGCATGCCCGACTTGAACTTTTTATTTAGTTCTACATATTTCCTGCCTCGTTAACTTTTTAAAATTTTGGAAGTTCAGGTCATTGATCCCAAACAAGAGGGTAAAATTTTTTAATATATAAAACATCTTGGGCTATAACAGACCAAAAGAATTTTTTAAATTTGCAATCCTACAAATTAAAAACTGTTTTCTGACTTTTGAACGGTTGTACCACCTATAACAGACCAAAATAATTTTTAAAATTTACACTCCTAAAAATTAAAAACTGTTTTCTGACTTTTGAACGGTTGTACCACCTAAGGCATAATGTTTTTTAGCAGTTCCATACTTTCTCTAACTGTCCGTGAAAGCCAATTTGCGTAACCTTTCCCTGATTTTAATTTTTTTTCTAAGATTACTTAATTTTTGGATTGTAAAATTTTGTCCGGAAATATTGTTTTTCAACTCGTTCGATCAAACCGCATAAAATCTTCGTTTTCATAAAATGTGCACTTGGCACCTTTTTCACACTAAGCTAACGATATGACAAATTAACATTGTTAACGTCTTTAAATAGTTACCCAGCAAAACATAGTTACCAGCAAAAACATGTATACCGGCAAATTTACTCAACTACGTTTGTCCGCGATGTGTGTAAGTGAGAGGGTAATGGCCACTCATTACTTTTATGTTTTTTGTAAGTGAGAAGGTAATGACTACTCATTACTTTCGGGACATCGCGAACAAAACTATTTAAGCGAGTAAATAGCCTGGTAAGTACTCGTAGTTGAAAGACGGTTTTAACTGAGTAATGATAAAACCGTACAATAAATGCCAAAATCAAATTTCTTTCTATGCCAATGGCAGCGACTTTTATAAGCAATGACCTATCCAGCAAAAATAAATGGAAGTGATTCTTAAGGAATTAATTTTTCATTGATTCTAAAGTATCGTTTTGTTCTGATTTTTCTCTTCTAAAGAAGTTCTTTTTCACAACTTATAAATGATTTTTAATGAAATCTAGATTTTTAATGAAATCTATGACGCTACAATAAGTAAAAAATTTATTGTATTAAAAATTGCAAGGATTTCGAATAGAGATAAATAAGGCCCGATTGCTGAATTTCCCGCTAAAATTTAACGAACAGTAAAACTCAAACTTTGTATAGGAAACAACAACAAATGTGTCTGTTAAATTCCCAGGTAGAAGCTAACGGGAGATTGTGAAAATGAGGCTAAGGCCCGATTACTGATGTCCTGTAGATATCAAAATTACAAATTCAAAATTTATTTGGGAAGAACAAAAGATTTAATTTTTCACTAAACCATAAGAAGGGCTTTAGATGCAATGAAAAAGAATCATAAAAGAAAACTTCCACCCTATGACACCCCTATGTAAAAATCATTTGTTCCGATCCAAATTCTCACAACACTGGAATCAAAATCACTGCTTCTCTTCTTTTGCTACTTTTTTTTTGCTGGGTAATGACACCGACTTAATATATAATAGCAATGATTAACCTCGCTATTCTATTGCAATTGCAGCGACTTTTATAAACAATTACTCAATAACGCCGACTTAATATATAATAACAATGATTAACCTTTATGTTCAAACAAAACATGACAATTGTTACACTTTTGTTATACATGTTTGTCACAAATATTCTGTAAATAAGTTGATCACTTTGTTAAAAAAACACCTTTATTAAAAAGCTAAAAATGTTTCACAAGTTTATTTGTTTGAACAAGAAAAAAAAAAGAAGGGATTTGACTTTCCTTTGGTTAAAATTATATAAAATTTAATGACACTCTTTGAACGTCTATACACTCCATTTTGATTATTCATTTGATTTTTATTATTTAAAAGTTTTAACAATTGGCATTTTATCTCTTAATTTTTTATACATTCCAGAAAAAGCATGTTTTTTAAAAAATAAAAATTCATTTATATATTGTATTTAATAATGATTATTTAAATATAAAACACACGATATTCATATCTACCATTAATAGAAATTTATATGAACTTTTATATGATACAAATATAAGAAGGGGACATTGATATCATGAGACGTATCTTATAACTAACCAATGAAAGGTCACCCAACTATCTTAAAAGAAACCGTTTAGTGACAAGTCGCAAGTGGCCAATTTCTCCTGTTCATGGCAATGTCAATGCAAAAGTGAAAGATCTTTTTTATACCCTCCACCATATATGGTGAGGGTATATATCAGTTTGTCATTCCGTTTGTAATATGTCGAAATATAGGTTTAAGACCCCATAAAGTATATATAGTCGTGATCCTTATGCAATTTTAAGTCGATTTAGCGATGTCCGTCTGTCTGTCTGTCTGTCTGTTGAAATCACGATCACGACGCGAAGACGCAAGCGGGGGTGCCTATTTTTACCCAGATTATTGAACATCCTCCCGAGCAGTTTGGTATTGAAAATGAGCAAAATCGGACAAGCGGTTCAAAAGTTATGAGTGAAAATGTGAAGGTACCTCTAAATTTTCCATACAAAATTGTACAATTTTTCTGTATCTATTTTTTTTTTCTGTTAAGTAAGTAAAAATGTTATTAAGTCTTCTTATTGTTCGATTACATTTATTGTCTTACATACTATGATAACTAAGTTAACGTAAAAATGAACAATGTTAAAGTCGCTAACAGAGCAGACCTCTGTAAAAAACATTGCTAAAACTAAATAACAAAAGTTCGTTACATAAATTGAAAAAACATATTCATATTACAGTTCATGCAAAATTTAGTATATACGTATATCATCTTCATCCCCTTTGGTGGAGGGTATTCAAAGATTCGGCACAGCCGAATTTAGCCCTTTTTCACTTGTTTTATAATGTAATCGATTCTGCGTCAGTTCATATAAATTGCTCTCAATGATATTTACTGCACAAATTATTTTAAATGCATGTTTTGTTTAGATATAGTTGGTTTTTTTTTAGGATTTTCCACAAGTAAAAAATATTTTATTTAACCTCATTGTTTTCTTTTGATAATAACGTCAGTAATTTTTGGGTTTGAAAGCAAAAATTTATATTAACGTAAACACACATTCACTTATGCATAAAATAAAGTGCTTACATCAGTTAATTTGAATTAAAAAAAAAACAACTAAACATATTAAAACAAGTGAGTGTAAAAAGGTTGTGTCCTTATTTTTAAATTCAAGGAACGTCAAATTTTGACATTAAGTTTGAAATTTTAATGTCAAATTATAAATATTTTTTTTTTTTACTGATACATAACCATGAAATATTAATATAAAGTGGGAGATAAACTGCTGAATGATTTAACGGGTTTTTTCAAGAATTGTGTTTGGTAAGATGACACAAAATCGTTACTTTTTTAATTTTTTTAAATTTTTTGTCATTTCATCGAAAAAAAAACCTCACAGATTTTTTTCAACTTTATGTTTTGGTTGCAGCAACTGCGTTATTTTATTACTGAGTCAATTCAAATATAATGTTCCAACGGAAACACTGTTGTATAAACTCAACAAAAATATAGGTAACTGCAGAACTTGAAAGTATTAATACTTTTTGAAATGAATTTCTTAAAAACTGAATTTAATTTTTTAATTCAAGTAATGAATTCATTAATAAGAAAAGCCAGCAATTAATTCCTGGGAATGAGTTAATTAAAATTTACGGAATGAATTCACTGTCCAAAATAAAAGAACTCAATCAGATACTAGATCTCTCTATCGGTCCAGGGATTAAAAATTTATTAGTCAAAATGTAAAGGTACCTCTAAATTTTCCATACAAATTCTATACACTTTTAGTACAAGTTCATAGTAGCGACTGGCAAGTAAAATATTTCCTTTTGTTTTTTGATCAGAATTAAAAAAAATATTTTATATTCACCGCAAATATTTTTTACCCCAAAAAAAAATTTTTCACTACAAAAAAATTTTTTAAAAACAAAAAAATAAATTTTTTTACTTCAAAAAATTTTTTAGACCTCAAAAAATTTTTTTCAACATAATTTCACTTCTAAAGTTTTTTATTTTATTTGTATCAAAAACTGTAGAGAATATTTTTTTATGAGGGCATTTAAAGATTCGGCACAGCCGAATTTAAGCCTTTTTTTACTTGTTTCTCTTAATTCTCTGAAAGAATAAGAATAAAGAAATAAACCTTTTTAATTAAAATTTATTGACTGAAATTAATTTATCAAAGAATTCATAAAATTTTAGTTAATACAACTTTTTGCCATTCTCTACTGAATTTATTCAATTGTGTACTAAATTCACTAAGGGAATTAAAAATTTGCACTAAATTGTCTCCCATTGATTTTAATGTTTTGTTTAATTAACTATTTTATTTAATTCCCAGAATTTAAATTGTTTTCTTAATGGCCAGGAGAACTTAACTTTTCACCTTAGACTAAGAAATAAAAAAAAAATATAAGTAAAGTAAAGAAATGTTGGTTTGAAAAAAGTCTTAGGTGAAACGTTAAGTTCTCCTGGGCATTAAGTGAAAAATCTAAATTCAAGGAATTAAATAAAAAAATTTAAATTCCTTTTAGGGAATGAAACAAAAAACATAATTCATTGAGAGAATGTAACGAAATTTTTAATTTGTGAATTAATTACACAGTTGAATGAAAGAGGAATTCATTCAATAGGGAGTGACCAGAAAATGAATTAACTAGATCTGAACGAATTCATTGATGAATTAAATCAATAAAGGAAAAAAAATAATTAATTTATTTCAGATAAATGGAATTAAGTATATGAGTTAAATTAATGTGGTTGGTCAAGGACATAATTCCCAGAATATAAATTCAGGTCATAAAAAAGGTCTGCAACCGAAACATGCAATTGTTAAAAAATTATTTTGTCGCAATGAAACTGTGTGATTAGAAAAAAAGTGAGCCGGTAAAAATTAAAAAAAAATCAACACCCTGAGACTAGATTATATTTTTCTAAAGGTTTAGTATTTAGGTGCGCTGGATTCGAATTTTTCCATTTTATCAGGTTTTCGAGATATCCTTACATAAAGTTTAAAAATTCCCGGTTTTCTCCTATATTTCGAACGATGTAACATGACAAATTAAGCTTAATTGATAAAATTTGTTATGGCAAACATCAGGTTTAACATTTCCAGTTTCTTATTTCTTCTCGGATAAATCATCCGTTTAAGTTTATCGATAAAGAATTTTCGCTAAAGGACTATGTTTTCAGAGAATAAAAAAAAAATATCTAAAAAATTCAAAATGCATTTTAAGATTCTAATAAATTCGCCGTAAAATAATGGCAAAATGGAAAATACCATACACGTTGAATTTCAATAAATTTCAACGGACTACTTCTCCGAGAAGAACTAAGATGTCGTAAAGGTTAAACCTGAATTTTTAAGGAAACAGATGAAACTTTTAGATGACATAACAAATTTTGTCTTTAATTTATTCAGCTTAAAAAATTTGTTGGCCTGTATAATTCAGTTTCTAAAAATTAATCAATAAAAACTGTTTTTGATTCATGAATCAAATCTTGATTTCGCTTGATTCGCATGAATTATACTTTTATTATTTTAATAAAAATACGAAATTAAATTTATTTCAAAGAAAAAATAATTCTCGCGAATTATCTTTTCACTTTTTGGCTCTCGAATTTATAAATCATCTCTTCTTTTTTCAAAATAAGAATTTCTTTAAAGCTCTGGCTACAAATTACACTAATTGTAATAATTAAAAAAAATCCTGCATTTTGGCCTGCAGAACTCAATAATCGTATTTTATTTTGTTTTTTGAATTATTTATTATTTTAAGTCCTTTTTTTACTTTTAAGTATTTTGTCGGATGTTGTTTGACAATTTTGATAATTTCTCGACGCAAAAGCAAAGGTACCAATGTAAAGAAAGTTACGTATATTAAAAGAAATATATTATTTTGTATTCGATTAAACTGCAAAAGGTAAAAATATGTATATAAAGATAACTGCATTCAGTTTAACTGTAATTGCAGTTGTTTTACTTAGGGATACAATTTTTTTTTTAAATAATTTTTATAGTTGTTTTTATAGTCAAACCTGGAAATAAGTATTTGCTTGAACATATTTCAATAAGCCGTTGTTTTCATTGGCAATAAAATTAGAGCAAACAATTGTTAAAATAATTTTATTCAAGTAAAGACACCTAACTTCAACGTTTTTGCAATAGCATGTTATCGTTGACATGCAAACGGCTCGTGCCGTCAAATGTCCCTTTTAGTTTTCATTTTAATTTAGCAATAAAAATAAACAAGACAAAGCAGGGTAAAGTTTAATTATTTATTATTTTGCATATAAAAACTAAGTTTTTGATAAAATTTTGTATGTGTTATTTTGACTTCTTATGCAGTTTTGTTGCTTTACAATTCTGGTTACCTTTTGGGTACTTATCATTTGTAGTTGTTTTTAATTGCATTTGCAGTTGTTTTTAACTACATTTATAGTTATTTTTAACTACATTTGAAGTTGTTTCTAATAACATTTGTAGTTATTTTAAACTGCATTTGTAGTTGTTTTTAACTTCATTTGTAGTTGTTTTAAACAAAATTTGTAATTGTTTTTAACTGCATTTTTAGTTGTTTTTAACTATATTGGTAGTTGTTTTTAACTGTATTTGTAGTTGTTTTTAGCTACATTTTTAGTTGTTTTTATCTGCATTTGTATTTATTTTTAACTGAATTTGTAGTTATTGTTAACTACATTAACAGTACTTTTTTTAAAATTTACTACATTTGTATGTTATTATTGCTACATTTGTCAGATGAGTTTTAACAGTTAAAAATAACTGCATTTTGCGTTTGATTTCAATGCAAATGTAATGTACACCTTTTCAACAGAAAATTAAGTTATTTCACCTATCATTTGCAATTGATTCTAACTAGGTGTTAATTTATTAATAAATTCTAACCCTCAATATAATCTTTTCCATTAAAAATGGGTAAAAAAGCTTATAGAAACTTTTCGAAGGTTTCCGCTAAAAAAAAATATTTGAAAACTTATATTATTTATACAAAAACAAGTAAAAAAAGGCTTAAATTCGGCTGTGCCGACTCTTTGAATACAATCCACCAATATCCTAAAAAAAGTGTTTTCTACTGTTTTTGATACAAATAATGTAAAAAACTTTTGAAGTAAAATTATGGAGGTGAAAAAAAATTTGTTGAGGTGAAAAACTTTTTTGGATGCGAAAACGAATTTTTTGTTGTAAAAAAAATTTTGAGATGAAAAAAATTTTTTGAGGAGAAAAAATTTTATGTGGTGAAAAAAAATTTTAGTGGTGAAAAAATTTTTTGAGATAAAAAATATTTGAGGTGAATACAAAATATTATTAATTTCTAAGCGACTGGTGAAAAAATATGAGAAAATATATTATATATCAGTCGCTACTATGAAATTGTACTTAAATATACCAACTTGTATGGAAAATTTAGAGGTACCTTCACATTCTCACATAACTTTTTAGCCGCTGGATCGATTTTGCTCATTTTCAATACCAAACTGCTCGGGAGGATGTACAATAATCTGGGTAAAAAATAGGTCGTGATTGCCATTGCAACAGACAGACCTATATTTCGACATGTTACAAACGGAATGAAAAACTGATATATACCCTCACCATATATGGTGGAGGGTATAAAAAACGTGGATAAAGATATTTAACCCAAATTATTAAAATAAAAATATCGCAAATATTCTGTTACTTTATATTGCCAACAGAAAGGATATTTAAAGAGAAACTGGTTCTAAAAAAAACATTGTGCTGGATTTAGCATAATGTATGTCCCACTGTACGCAGTTTTTCTTACATTCCCTTTAATTATTAACTGCTTTAAAGTGTTGTTCTCTTAACACTTGACCACATTTTCTAATTTCCCACTTAATTTAACACAATTAGTTCTTTCATTTTTATACCATTTTTTTTCAAGATAAATAATTAATTGCTTAACTCTTTTTTTTTTCTTCTGTATTACATTAACAGCATGATACGCGAGTGCTAATAACATCATATAAATTAATACAAAATATATTAAAGTTTCTTGTTTTATAAGATTGAGACAAGGAAGAAAGTTTAATGAAAAATCTTGTAAAGTAAATAAGTATGTAAACAAAAACATAATACATCCTCTTTGCATCAGCAAAAACTTTAAAAGTGATTTATTTAAAATTTGTGTTTGTTTTTTTTTTTATAAACATACAGAGTTTTTATGTCAAATAAAAAAATAAAGAATTGAAGTGTATGCGACAGAGTAAATTTGTGTTACCTTTTTATTCTTTCCTTTAGCTAGAGATTAAAAAGTTACACCAAAACTTACAGGAAATAGAGCATAAGATGAGCAGGAAAATTTTTAATAATATTGTTTGTGTGTGTGTGTGTGTGTGTGTGTGTTAAAGGGAAATCCTTAAAAAGTCAACGATATGTAAAAATCATTTAAATATATGTTTGTATGTATGTGTGTGTGTATTTTTTATTATATATATAAATGTGTAATATGAGCATTATAAGCAGCTTTTTGTGTCTCTGCATGTATGTGTTGTGCATGCATAAACGTGTGAAATATTCTACACAAAATACTCATATAAACACAAGTACATAAAAATCTAAAAGAAAATTCGCGAAGTCATTGTTATTTGGCAAACGTGACTGACTATAGGATTTGGAAGGATATTTTTCTATGAACAATGCTTCTTTTTGTTTTTGCCATACATAACCCAGTAGGATAATTTAAAAAATAGTGTACAAGAACAAAAGTTTTTAAAAGTAGTTTAAGTATATTAAACAGAAATTTATTGCAAACTATATAATTATTGAGCAATATCATCTGCCAAAATCATACCTACGAAAAAAAATCCATGGATAAATTTTTAAGTTATGACTTAGCAGAACATTTTTTTTAATTCATGCCTACAGAAACATTTTTTACCCTCCACCATATATGTCATTCCGTTTGTAACATGTCGAAATATAGGTTTAAGACCCCATAAAGTGTATATATTCGTGATCCTTATGCAATTTTAGTCGATTTAGCGATGTCCGTCTGTCTGTCTGTTCAAATGGCAGAGCAGCTTGGTATTGAAAATGAGCAAAATCGGTCCAGCGGTTCAAAAGTTATGAGTGAAAATGTGAAGGTACCTCTAAATTTTCCATACAAATTGGTACAATTTTTCAGTATCTTTTTTCTGTTAAACTTTGTGGTTTTTTTTCTGTTAAGCTTTGTTGGTTTTTCGTTTTATTCCATAAAATGTATTTTTTGTTTTTGTAACCAAAGACATTTATATATAAAGAAAGAGCAAAATGCATAATTGCTTTAGTGCCGCTACTTTTGAATAGGTGGCGCAGAATCCCATTAAAACAATACTCTGCCCCATGACTAGCCTTGGATTAGGCTTTCAATTAATTTATTTACCAAAAATACAAAATTAACTACATACGTCAAATTCAAATGCATTCAGATGTTACTAGTAGACTTATTACATAATTTTTAAGTCAATTGTTCAAATGTTTGACTAAATAAAAGCATTTGTTTCACATTTTTATGTTAAAAAAGAAATTTTTAATAGAGGAAAATGGTATTTTTTTATTGTATTTGTATAATTTTTGATAATTGAGGGATTGGCAAATGTATGTATATTTATTTTCATTTTTTCTTTCATAAAAAAATACACATGAATAAAGTGCAATATTGTGCTCTTAAACATCTAAATGAATATTGATTTAAAAAATAAAGGTATAATATGCACATAAAACATATATTTTTCATAGTTTTTGGCAAATATTCATTTATGTTACGATGAAAATAGAAAATCAATAATACTCTACTGCATGTTGTAGCACAATATGGCTAATGGAGACTAGCTCTGCAGCAAAATATGCCTAATGGAGACAATGCACCTTCTGATGGGCCATCTATTGACAAATAGTTACAACTCATGTTCTTTCTTTAAACAAATTAATTTCTTTGCTGCATTCTTTTCATTAGACAAACACACTTTAATTTTTTTTAAGAAAGAACATTCGTTGGAACTATTTATCAATACGTGGCCCATCATAAGGTGCATTCTCTCCATTAGGCATATTCTGCTGCAGAGCTAGTAAAGGTGCCTTTAAATTGCCCATACAAATTTAGTACAATTTTATAGTAGCGACTGGTACATAACGTATTTTCTCATATTTTTTCACCAGCCGCTTAGCAGTAAATATTTTGTATTCACCTCAAACATTTTTTCACCACTAAAATTTTTTTTCTTTGTATTAAAAACAGTAGAGAACATCTTTTCAGAATATTGGTGGAGGGTATTCAAAGATTCGGCACAGCCGAGTTAAGCCTTTTTTACTTGTTTTTTTAGCTTCTACTAATTTATATTTCTTTGAGCAAAAATATTAAAACAAAATGCATATTTATTTTTAATAGAAATGTTGTCCTTTATTTTTATTTAAAAACATTATTCAATATAAATTCCTAAAAAAAGAAAATAAAAGGAACATTCATATTACATCATGATAAGGCAACGCAAAACTAAGGGCACACTTATTGTTTATGTGGTATAACGGTACATCAGAAATCCCAGCAGATTAAAAGTTAGTTAGCATCGTTATTAATGCGAAAAACATAAATTAATTAAATTCCTTTAGTTAAACTTAAAAATTTTTCTATTAGAAAAAGACCTTAGAACCTATGTTATTTGATTAAAAAAAAGTCTTTAGAATTTTAATATTTTTCTGGAAGTATATATCTTAAAATAGTCCATAGAATCAACGAAGTTTTCTGAAAAGAAAAGTTCTTAGAACCTGTGATTTTTTTCTTTCACAATTTTTCTTGAAAAAGTTCTTAATATCAAATTTTTTCTTTAGGAAAAACATGTATTAAAGAATTTATTTTTAAATTTAAAGAACATTTTCATAGTTTTGAATCATAATATAACTGTAGGGACCATATTATGGTAGAATTATGATTATTTCATTATCATAATATGATAACTCTAATTCCAAAAATATATGATGCTCTGCGAATACGATTGCCCCAACTATGTTTTTTCTCGGTATGTAGGTGATTTATTTTTGACGAAAATTTTTCATCATTTTAAGTTATAGCTACAAAATTGTTTCATTGACTGAAAATTTATAAAACTTTTCCTGGGCCCAAGGCAGCATCCAGTATTAGAAGGTTAATTTATTTTAAATGATGCCCTTCAAGCATTTAAAATCCATCCCAGTACAAAATATTGTGAATAATAATAATAATACATCTTTATCTATATCTTGTCTTTTTTTTAATTTTAAATTTTCCCACCGATCTCTACAAAAAAAAAAAACCTTCATAATTTTTATTTTAACATAATTATCTGTGCAGTTTCTTTTGTTAAATTCTAGTCACTTTTATTTTTTACAACCAAATGAGACAGTCATATTCACAATTTTGGGTGTCCTATTACCATTAATTAACATACTTATGCATACATAAAACTATATAGAAAATACATATGGGTATTATATGTATGTATTCCATGTAGAATATATTCAACCAACAAAAATAAACGTACTGTATTATGCAGATAAGTTTGGGTAATTGTCTACTTTTTTTTTTTTTTTGTTTCTGATGCTATTATACATACAGTATAAATGTTGTAAATGAAGACGTGTGTTGCATATGAAATCATAATAAAAATATATATATATATATATCGTAGAATTGTATAAAAATCTACTGCATATTATAATATTAACCCATTTAAGGGTTAATAGGATTAATGAATATAGAAACATAATATAAAAATGTTTCTTTTTAATGATTATTCCATGAAGTTTTTCGCTAATATTAGTTAGTTCCGTTAACAGCTGTTAACATTTTACTATTATAATATAATATTGCATACTTATAGGGGCTGTACTTAACTATCAAAAAATATCATATCACAATTTCTAGACAATATTCTTAAAACTAAAATGTTTCGATTTTTTAGTGCTTATTTTAATAAACCATTTCGTGAAACTTTACAGATTTCCTGTACTTTAAGTGCTTTCTGTTAGCAGATATTATTATTTTACTGTAGTAATATAATATTGCATAGCAGCATTATTTTACTAACAGATTACAATACTTTTAGGAGCTTTTGAAAAATTTTTAAAACATATTTTTTCCCCAAAAAAAAAAAAAAAAAACAACCATTATATTTCTGAGTCACAGTTTCTAAAAAATATTTTAAAATTTTTTAAAGTGTTTTTTTAATGATTATTTCGTCAAATTTTAAAGATTTTCTGTTAACAGCTATTAACATTTTGTTATTGTAATATAATACATATTGCATAAATATAGGGGCATTATGTAACTAATATATTATCATATACATATATGAGAAAAAGAATAACGAATTTAAAAACGTCACAATTTGTAGGCAATATTCTGAATTCTGAAAATGTTTCGATTTTTTAATGAGTTTTTTTTATTGATTATTTCGCCTAATTTTATAATTTTACTTTAATTATTATAATATGTTCTCTTACTAAATACGGGCGGTAGATAACGTGCTGGTTTATCAGTGCGGGGGTCGTAGGTTCGATTCCCACCAGAG
Source organism: Eustalomyia histrio (assembly GCA_949748255.1). Taxonomy (NCBI): domain Eukaryota; kingdom Metazoa; phylum Arthropoda; class Insecta; order Diptera; family Anthomyiidae; genus Eustalomyia; species Eustalomyia histrio. Next base: position 67,693,125 of record OX456524.1, on the reverse strand, counting down.
GCTCTGGTCTGTTTACGCTACGAGGGGTGTTTGAAAAAATATTTTAAAAACCTTTTGACCCCCAAAAAAAGGACAACAAATAAATTTAAAAACGTTACAATTTCTAGAACATTTTCGGAAAAAAAATTTTTAAATATTTTTAAAGTGATTTCTTTATTAATTTATAAGTTTTCTGAAAATTCTTTCTGTTAACAGTAGTTAACATATTCCTATTATAATAGGATATTGCATACTTTCAGGGTCTGTATTTAAATTTTAGGGGCTTCTGAACATCAACAAATATATGTTATTAAATCCCAAAATCTAGTTTAATTCCAGAGTCTTGAAAAGGTTAACGTTAATAGTAATGCCCGTTGTTGTACTCCTATGTAGTAGTTATTGTTGTATAAAAAATATTTCTTGTATTTTTTTTTTATTTTTGTAAATTTTATATTTTTGGAATAAAAGCACGAAATGGAAATTTTATTGCCATTGTTTGCCATGTATAATAGGAAAGAAGAACATGCAGTCCCAAAACTTATTTTCACTACAATTGTAAAGTGTTTAACACTAAAATTGTTATATTTTTGGATTTATAAAAATAAAAGTTTGAATAAATAAATTTGTCATTTAAAGATTTTGGGAAAATATAAGTTTACATACTACCATCTTAAAGATATTACAGCAAATAATTTGAAAAAAAAAAAAATCAGTAAAAAGTAAATTGAAATCTGAATGCTAACATTTGACTTTTTAAAAATTAATTACTGACTTTTATAAATAAATTTCAGTATAAACATTAGGGTGGGCCGAAGTAGAAAATTTTTCGTTTCTGTTGTTCTACAATTTTTAAAAAGTTGTGGAAAAATATTGCAAATCGGGGAAAAATAAAATTTTAAAATAATGCTAACGGCTTACGATCAAAATTTTCGAGTTTTGAAAATTTGCCATAATTTCTAAAACTTTCTAAAAATTTCGGATAAAATAAAATCTTTTAAAATTATTTTGGAATAATTTCTTACGATTTTATTGTTTTAAATGTTGCGTACAATGATTGAAGATAAACACAAGGTCGTACTCAGACACGATAAAAAGTACGATCGTTTATAAAATGAAAATTGTTTAATTCAAAATGGCGGCAAAAAAAATTTAAAGTTGTCCAATTACACGGAATTTAAATGTGTGATTAAAGCTTAAAAATGCAAAAGGGCAGACGAATCATGGTTGCCAATGTTGGTAAATATATATTTGTAATAAGTTTATGTTTTTATGTCTTTCAAAATTAATTAATTACACTGTGCTAGTTGAAAAAAATCGACAAGCGGGGCACCCCATCTTGCATAATTTTTTTTTTGAAAGCTAACCTCTTGGAGACTGCCGAACCACTGTAGTGTTTTTCAGGCTGAAATTCTGGTCATCAGAGAGGTAGCGGAGTAGCTTAGGTATAATGTCCTTACAACGGTGAGGATTAATATATTTTCTGATAGTCAGGCTACCATTAGATCTCTGGATTCTGTCTTCCTGGATTCGACATCAGCCCTGAACTGTCGCAGATCTCTTAACGAGATGGCTTAGCAGTTCAGCATCCATGTTATTGGATGCCGGGCCACAGGGACATACCAGGGAACTGTAGGGCAGACGAGCTTGCAAGACTGGGGAATACCTTACTCATTCCACACGAAATGGAATCTGTGGGCATGCCTCTGGCCACTTGCAAGTTTCGGCTGCAGGAGAGTGCTTATGGGTTGGCCAAAGATAGGTGGGCCTCTGTCCGTGGTTGTATTCGTTCCACACAGATATGGCCCCGTCTGGATAGTAAGCGCACGCACAGGTTGCTGTCACTGTCAAGGCCCGATATATCCCTACTTATGTCCGTCATGACGGGACACTGTCTGATTGGAAGGCACGCAGTTAGGTTGAGGGTTGCGGCTAGTGACTTTTGCTGAAGCTGTGGTGACGAAGAGGAGGAGGAGTCTGTGAAGCACCTTCTCTGCACTTGTCCTGCCCTGGCTCGCAGGAGGGGTCTTCATTTGGGCTCATGTTTCTTTGAGGATCTGGGTGATTTGGCTGATATCGATATCGGCCGACTTAGGGGCTTTTTGAGGCAATCGGGATGGTTCGACGGGGGAAGCTAGTGATATAATTTTTACTAGCTTCCGTGGTATCACAAGGTTCTTTGTAGTCTAAGTGAGTCTGATTGGCAGGCTACCACATCTACCTAACCTTGCGCAAGCAAGTTAGTTTAACCCACCGGGTGCCCCACTTGTTGATTAAAAAAGTTCTCAGTTTTAGCACAGTGTTATTAATTAATTCAATAACGGTAACCATGTTTTTCAATTTGTACATATATTAATTTTTGCAAATAGCATCGTATGTCGGTTTGGTTTTCACATTCGTGAAGAAGACGCGTGCGAAATTTACAGTGTATAATAATAAAGAACCTTACATCTCTAGAACGCGCAATATTTACGCGGATGTTTTATCAAAATTGAGCATGAGCGACGAGGCTCATTTTTAATTCGGTGGCCACGTTCTGGGGAACGGAAAATCATTGTATAATTCATAAAGCACCATTACACCCTTTTAAAGTCACCGTATGGTGTGGTGCACACAAAATGGGTAATTTTACATCGAAAGTGCGTAAAAATTAAATGAAATTTTAAAAATAATTCCCAAGTTTACTAAAATTGTGCGTAAAAAATCTATTTGAAGTGTAAATATACGCATGAAATGCCTAAAAATGAATTTTTAAATGCGTAAAAATACCAAAAAATGCGTATATTTACCAACGTAACGCTTTAAATTAAACTGCACAAAAAACCTTTGATTTATAAGATAAAAAATTAATTTTTATTTTATACATTTATGATTTATTAACAATTATTTAAAAATATAATTCATAATGCATTTGGCTATATTAACATGATTTAGCGCAGCTTTCGAATGGGCAAGTGCAATTATGTTCACCTTTAATTGGAAGTGTACGGCATGATTTGTATCATCTTCCATTTTAGAGAGCAATCTTTGCAGATACAGGTTGGTTGAAAAGTTCCTGCGCTCGAAATGAAAGAATACTGTTTTTGTTACGAAATATTCAATATAATCTCCTAGAAGCTCAATACACTTGATTCAATGACCTTCCAATAATTTTATCCCATCCTTATAATGGTTTTCAGGAAGCTCTGAAAAATAACCGTCTACGACTGCTATGGCCTCTTCATTCGACGAAAAATGCTATCCACGAAGGAATTGTTTGAGATTCCTTTGCTTTTAAACCCTTCAAAACAAAGAATCTAATGACTGCACGATATTCAATTTTTTACATATTAAAAAAAATCAATGACACATCAACTTCAAATTTATTATACCTTTTTTGCTTTTTTTAAATTTTTATATTTTCCAATTTTAAAATATCAAAATATCTATTACCATTATAATGTAGTATAATTACAAAATTTGTGAGTGAAATTTTAATTTAATAAAATAATACTAATTTTAGGCACAAAGTTTTTAATTGTAGACAAATTATGTCTAAAAATACTTTTTGTGTGTTAACAAAATATATTTACGCATTTGGTGTTTGTATTTACCGAATTTTTTGTAATATTATATAAAACTTTCCCATTTTATTGTAGTAAATTTACAAAGATTTTTTAGAGTGTAGTTATATTACAAAAAAAAATAATATATATTTAAAATTTCTAGTACCAGCCTTACAACACAAACTACACGGACTTGTTTTTGAAACAAACAGTTGTTTTTTATATTGAATATTAGAATATACAAAAAATTTATTATTTATTTTGAATGAAAAGTGTTTTATTGTGCATATTCATATGCATACTCAGAAAAAAAGCTTGATAAAAGACAATATTAAAAAAAATAATAAATTTTTATTTTGCTTAAAACACCCCTTAAAAGGTTGATAACACAGTGCAACAAGAAAAAATTGCCTCAATGGTTTGAACGCAGTATGAAAGTATACCATTAGAAGAACAAAATCCCCAAGGGGTTTGGTGAAGTTGGTTCGAAAAACAAAGTTATGGCTACTTGAAGTTTGTCATTTTTTACCATTTTTTCTAAGAGTTATTTAAAATGAGTATATTAAAAATTTAATTTTTTCTTTATTGATCTCTTTTTTAATTTGTTTTTTGTGTTTTATTTTAAAAAAGAGCACTATTAATATATTTTGTTTAATTATACACTCAAAAAAAAAATTAGTTAAAAAAAATTAAAATTTTTATTTTCTTTGTTTTTATGTAATTTTTACCAACAATTTATTTTGAGTGTAAATTTGTTTTAACTTAAGTGATTATTTGTATGTAGGTATATTTTAGAGCAATTTTTAAAGTTCTTAAGCAAATTCTTATAAAGAAATCATTCATAGACCATCTGAATATTTTATTTTTTTATAAAATCAATGCCAAATTTTTGTTTATTTCAAAACAATTAATGCATGTTCATTAATTTTAATAAAATTTCAGGGTTAATAGGCAATTTTTTTACTTAATCCAGAGTACCGTTGCTAGTTTTTTAAATAAAATTTATTATCATTATTTTGTCACAAATACTCTTTGGTTTTAGTATAAAAAAACAATAACAATATTTATGAAATTCACTACCTGCAATTGTAAAAGCATTGTTAGTTAAAGCACTAAAATGTTTGTTTAAAACAAACTAATAAGTAAATTCCAGTCTTTCAATTAGGCAATGTTAAAACTTAACTTTTGTTTTTTCTTGCCTTTTAAGAGGGAGACTGAATTGGCTGCCTTAAAGTTACAATATTCTTTTAATGTGTTTCCTTGTTTCGGTTTTATAGTTAACTAAGTTAAGTATATTTTATATGTATTTTTCTGAAATTCGGTGGAAAAAACTATATATTTTTGAACTTTAAAAAAATTTGTTATTGTATCTAAGTAATCGAGTGCTATTTTATTTGTCTCTTCGACTTTTAAAAAAGTCTAGAAAAATATGTATTTCAATTTTTATTTTTTTTTTATTTCAGTTTTTTCTTAACAACTTAAGAAGTGCTTAAACTTCAATATTATTACAAAATTAATCTAATTAAAAATCGTCTCTAAAACTTTAACAGCGGTATTCATAAAAATTTTAAACAGTGTTTCAAACCAATTTTAAGCAAAATTTGCTAAAATTGTATTCATAAACGAATTTTAGCTTAAAATACCTTTTTTAAAGCTTGTTCAAATAAACGAATTTTAAAATTGGTTCGACCCTATTTTAAACCTATTTTAATATGACATTATTGCTTTGTGTTTATTTTAATTTTAAACATTTTTGCAAAAAAATTGGCATTTAAACAAAAGAAGTTATTTGTTTTTATTTAATAAATAATGGACCCTCTATATTTGATGAAAAGAATTAGTAAAAACCATTTTTATATGGAAATTGTGATATTTTTAGTTGTATTTTGTTTATAATAGAAAATATTGCCCAAATTTCAAACAATCGTCAGACGAAAATTTACAAATTTGGATAAAAAAATTTTAGCAAAAATAATAATATTTTTGGATATTATTCATTATGTTTTATAGTGGTGTGTTGTTTAATCAAAACAAAGAAAATAAAACCGGTTATTTGAATACTTTTTTTTTTACAATAAAATCATTATCTATGTAACACTTTTATTGGGCATTTTGTTTTGACTCTTTTTCTTTTTTTAGTTAATAAACAAGTTTTCATAAATTTTTTGTTTTATAAAAACAATATTTTTCTGAAAAACGACAAAAAAAAATACATAGAAACGAGTACCGTATGGTTTAGTAGTCATTGATTTGCATCATTACGATTAATATGACAAATAAAAAAATACAGTGTTGCCATCTTCAAGTTAAAAAATCATTAAATCGTTTATTAGTTAAAATACTGATTATGAATACGAATTTTAAATAAACCTTTTTTAGGCTTAAAATGTTTTTTAACTAAAATGCATTTGAAACTTAAATTAAGATTTTTTTATGAATACCGCTGTAAGTATTTATTTTAATTTAACTTTAAACTTCAACCTTTTTTTTCATAAGATTTCTTGTTTTTCATCGAAAAACGTGTTTTTGTATAACAACGAAAAATAAATAAAAATTTAAATTTTTAAGTGAATAGTATAGTAGGATTTTAAGATCATATCATATTCTTTTTAATTATTTTTATTGTAAAGAAACATGAAAATTTTTATTAGTAAGTTATAGAGAATAAAAATTTAGAAATTCCACTGAGCAATGACCGCAAAGGGAGAAGAAGAGCATGGATATTGACAAGGTTGGGTAGCGCCAACAGAAAATACTAAGTATTCTATCCTGCTGGCTCAGTGGAATTTCTCAATTTTTATTCTCTATAACTTACTAATAAAAATTTTCATGTTTCTTTACAATAAAAATAATTAAAAAGAATATGATATGATCTTAAAATCCTACTATACTATTCAAAATAACATATCAACTATTCATAAAATTCCATTACTTTACACACAAGGATACAGTGCAAAATATAATTCAAAATATTGTCTATTCATTAACTATCAACATAGATTAAGTTGTAGATTTAATATGGATTAAGACAAATATTTGAAATTAAATGCTTCATATAAGCTATGTTGTTTGATACTTTAAGAATTAAAGTTCATAATAAAAACTGTAAAATATAGAGGATAAATATAAATTGTTAAATTTCGTTGATGTGAGTCTAATTGTGTTATTGTTTACAAGTTTGTTAATTTGTTTCCTAACACGCAATATCAAATAGACAATCATCAACAAACAATGACCATAAGGGAGAAGAAGAGCATGGATATTAACAAGGTTGGGTAGCGTCAACCGAAAATACTTAGTATTCTATCCTGCTGGCTCTGGGAAATTTCTAAATTTTTATTCTCTATAACTTACTAATAAAATTTTCATGTTTCTTAACAATAAAATAATTAATAAAAAGAATATGATATGATCTTAAAATCCTACTATACTATTCACTTATTTTAATTTTTTTAATAAAATTTTTTTTGAGTGTATAATAAAAAAAAAAAGTTTAAAAAAAAACAAAAATAAATTTTGAAGCAATGAAAGCAAAAAAAAAATAATTTTTAATATTAACTCATGGCAAAAAAATGGTCAAAAATGAGCAAATTCAAGAAGCCATAACTTTTTTTTTCGAACCAACTTTGACAAACCCCTTTGGCAATTCTGGCTTTCTTACGGTCTACTTTCGTCCTGTGTTTAAATCATAGAGGCAATTTTCGATGATCCAAAATTTGCTGCACAGTGTAATTAATAGTCTTGAAAAACCTGTTTTTTTTTTCTAAATGAAAGTTACATTATTTTAAATACTTTTTCTAAATAAGTTAAAACATCAAAAAAGCATAGTAAAAAGACATATAGAACTTATTAAACTAATTAAAATCGAAAATCAATTGGAAGTTTATACCCAGACATAGGAGCATAATCAAATGTCAAACACCGGCAATGACTTTTTAATATTAAATACAATATTCGAAAAGTCAAAGCCCTTCTCTATAAACGCTCTATATACAGTAATTTATAACAATTTGACCAATCGTTTAAAAGTTTTGTTTATAAACCTTTTATTAACAGGTCCCACACTGCGTATGATTTATATTAAATTTGCTGTTCGAATTAAATATTCATCATACGCCACATACTTTTATTTTTTGAGAATCTTTAACAAATTTATGCGGAATATAATAACGTGACACACGTTTTTCAGTTTTCAGAAAAGCGACAAGAAATAAAAATATATATTAACAAGTTTTAATACACATAAGGTAATGCAGGAAAAAATTAAAAAAAAAAAAAACACACACAATCTCCAAAGAAAATAACCATAAACAGATAAAAATGCCAAAGGAATTATTAATGTTAACACATTGTGGTGGCATTTTTAAATATATCCAAGCAAAAATGAAGCAGGCAAAGCAATGCAATACTACTATGACAAAGGCAATACTTTCTGATGGTTTCATCGATGAATTTAATATTGGCGTGTCATAGGATGGAAGTATTCAAATATAGGATGACAATGCAAAAATTGGTTATTCTGTTGCATGAGTGAAAAATGTTCATATACTTTGTAATATTTAAGCTTTGATAAAAAATCTAATTCATAAGAATGTAGAAATATAAGTTTAAAAAATTGAACTTTATGTATTGATATACAAACTCACTTTTTTAAAACAAATACATACATTTGAATTAATAAAAAAAAGCTTTTTTGGGCAACTTTGAAATATTTTTCAAAAATTTTAATGAATTTTTGGACAAATTTAAAATATTTTTGGATTATTTCAAAACTGGTTTGGGCAATTTTGAAACATTTTCAGACAATTTTTAAATATTTTTGAACAATTTAAAATAATTTTTGAACAATTTTAAAACCATTTTGGACAATTTGAAATAAATTTTACACAACTGTATTATTTATTATTATTTTCGATAATTTTAAAACATTTTTACACAATTTTAATATTATTTCAATTTATCTGTATTTAAGCTGGAAATGGTGTAGTGTAAAATAAAATACAAATTGATTTAATAATAAAAAAAAAATTATAAAATGTCTTCAGAACTATTTTCACATTAAAATTTTTGACTTGAATAAACACAAGACAATATATTGAATAAATGGTTTAGATTCAGAAAATATACAATATACTATCACTTATGCTTTAGAAGCAATTAAGAGTGGTTTTTAAGATATGCATATGAACATATGAATTCTTTTGGGAGTTCCTTAGAATAACTCCAAAAAATCATAAAAGAATGTTATGTGAAGTTTAGGAAGCACTAAAATAAGTTATAGCCACAGAATGACTACCATTTTTTTTATTTGCTGGGCATATATACATATTATGTGATTAAAGATAAAAGGAGTTTTTTTTTTTAATTTTTATTTAAAAATCTTACAATGGTTATATTTGAAAATAAATAAAGACTCTCTAAAAAACTCTCTTAAACTCACTGCAATGAAAACTGAAAATTTGCTGTTATTACGGGAAATTTTGCTAATTTGAGCCCAGCGGTATTTTTAGCTTATTGTAGCAACACATGTCTGCTGACGTGTAGTATAACGAAAATTGTAGAAAATTAGCTGCCGGTACTACATTTTAGTAAACTTTTTATAAAGCGGAATTTAAAATTTGTTTGCTAAAATCAGCATATTCATTCCACATTGCAAAAAGTTTACAAAAATTTAGTAGCGTCTACTAATTTTTTCTACTAATTTCATTGTACTACACGTCAGCAGACATGTGTTGCTAAGATTAGCAAAAATACTGCTGGTGTCCAATTAGTAAAATTTCCCGTAATAACAGCAAAATTTTCAGTTGCCATAACAAACTTTTTTTGGTGAGTGTAGGAGTTAATATTTTCAGTTAAAAGTAAAATTTTATGTTTTCTGTTTCTAAAAATAGAAATTCAAATAATTCCTTTTTGTTTTTTTTTTTTTAATAAAATAGTTTGTTTAAATACAAAATTACAAGAAATTATTCAAATATAGATACACACATAGAAAATAAAAATATAAAAATATGTGTTTGTACATAAAAAAAAAATTCAATTTGAAAAACAAATCACAAATATAGTTTTTTTCTAACCTTTTGTCAGTTAAAAATTGATGGGTATTTTAAACGACTTTTGACTGATTTTACTTTTATTGTCGATTATTAAGCAATGATTAAAAATAAACAACAAAATGGCCTCAATATAATGAAAAATCAGTAGGCCTCTTTTTGATTGTATTTTCGATTAACTTACACACAAAAAAATTACAAAATTCTGTTTGTAATATTAAACAACTCTCATAGAATATTTTTGTAAATATAAATATTTTTTTTTTTTTTTTAAAGGCACCAACAGTGGAATTTTTATATATAAAACATTTTTGTTGTTTTATTTAAAAAAAATTTTTATATGAAAAATAACAATTTACAAACATTTCAAATAAAAAATGGTTACAAATCGAATTTGAATTTTAACAAATATTTTTAATTACTTGTGATATTTTTTCTGTGTAATATGTATTTTAGATTGTTTTTAACGAAATAATATAGTGAGTGTATAGATGTTAGGGACTTGTTAGTTTATTATTTGTTTGTATGGATTGGTTTGTGTTAGAAATGGAGTATTTATTAAAAGTAAATAAATTTACAATTTTATATAGAGGAACTGGTTGCAGAGGCCTTCGTCCTGAGAACTGGATTATATATTTTGTAAATTATTTTCTCTCTCATTTCAATAACCGTTTCTCAATATCTTGTAGATATCCACCATCGATATCGAGGTTTAAATTATATCCATAATTTAAACATTTAATAAGCAATGCTTCGCTGTATATACAGCAAATTTTCCATAGAATAATATTAAAAAAAATCCACTGTATTTGGCATATACATCAAATTTTCCTACAAAAATTCTAAAATATACTTTATAATTGTTTTGTTACATAACGATAACAACAAATGTAAATAAAAAAAGAGTTAGCAGCTTTTAAGCGCTCATATTTATATAGGTATGCAGCTTAGACAGTAAAATTCATATGTCTGATATGCAGCAAAAAACAAGAATTTTTTTCTTTTGGAAAAGCTTAATTATTTATGACTTATTGTATATAAATAAATGAAAATTTACAGTTTTGTTAAAAATGTACAGTTTTTGTAAATAAGAAAAAAATGTAACATATAAATGTTTAATAAAAACATTATTTAATTTTTTTCTCGATACCCACACTTTTAGGCATTCATGTCAAACCAATAATAAGCTGACGACAATAATACACTCAGAATATTATGTAGTTAACTGTTTGTAGTTTAATAAAAAAGTTTTCCGTTTCATTTAAAAATAAAGGAACATACATTTATTTTTCAAAGAAATATCTATATTAACTTTTTTATACATTTATTCGAAATAATTTACTATCATTAACCATTTTTTTTCAGTTTCATTTATTTTTTTCATTTGTTTAAAATTTAATAAAAATTTACCCACAAAACGGAAACTTGTGGTTTATTTGTGTCCGTAACAGTTATTACAAATTTAAATTTTGTTTACTGTCTGTTTCAAAAAAAAAATATTCAAAAAATTTCAATTTGTTTTTTTATTTAAATTGGTTGTATATATACAAAAATTTTCAATACAATTTACAAGAACTTCATAAACACACATACATATACAAAGACATTCATACAAAAAGTATTTATAGCTTCAAATGCATACATACATTTTGTATTGTACGAGTATATTAAAAAAAAAAACAAAAAAACAAAAACGGAAATAATTTCAAATAAATGAAAAAAACATTTATTTTTTAAGGATTGGTAGGTAAAATTTTGACATTTATTTTAACTGATTATATCATTTGTTTCTTACGGATGTGTCAGTTGATTAATCAACATTTAAAAATAAATAACAAATGGCATTTAATTTAAATGAAAATTAAGTTGACCGGTTTTTAAATGAAATATCATTTATTTTAAATGATATTTTCAGTTATTTTAACTTACAAACTTTTTTAAGTGTACTTTTAATCTCTTAACAATGTAGTGTTTACAAAGTTTTCTTTTAACAATAAATTACTTTGTTTATAACTATGGTTACATTATTTATTAATACGTACTTTGTAACTAATATCTTGTTTTAAATTTTAAAAACAGATTATATGACACATTGTCAGCTTCAATGATAACAACAACAAAAACAAACAGTTTATAATAAAAGGTGATAATACTGATTTGACCTTTCATATTTAATTTTAACATTTTGCCAATATCATCACATTTCAAAGTATGATGCTGTAAAAAGAAAATTAATGAATAAATAAATGAAATATTCATTTTAGTTGATGATATGTAAGAAAATTCCAGTAATGACATTTTAATGTTCACATTTCAAAATATAGATTTAAATAGAAATTTAGTACTAAATTTTTCATATTAAATTATTATAATAACATTTTGGTAAAAGTATTTTTAAAATGATTATCAATTGTGCTGCTAATTGATGTCAGTTAAAATTAGTCATTATTTAATTACAACTGAAAAGTTTAATTGCAAATTTAATAATTTAAAATTAATGAAATTTATTTCAATTAAGCCATGCTAATGTGGTTGGTATTTAGTAAAAGTGTTAGGCTGTTTAAACACCCACACACACACACACGCACACTACGTTTAATCATAAATCATTCTTTTTGTATGTATTTGTAATAATATTAAGCTGTCTATTTATCGTCTTTTTATTGCAAAAAATACCTTGGTACTTTTTACTTATATGGGTCATTCCATGTCAAACCACACCGGAAACTGTCAGTTTCGGATTTGTCATCTCCGATTTTAATGAAATTCGCCACAAATATTGTAAATGGGTAGTGTTTATTAAATCATTAATCTTTCGGTCCCAAACCCTTTCGGTTTTCGAAATATGACGTCATGAAAATTGGCAAAAATGTCAAAATAGCGAAAAAGTGTCCATACAAAGTCGCCCATAACTTCTTAACCATACAACCTAAAATTTTTCTGTTGGTACCATTTTAAAGGTGAAAACCATGCCTTCAAAATGGCGTGTTTTTGTATTAAAAGGTTAAAGGTAATTTTTTTAAGTTTAATCTTCAACGACCCATATCTCAAAACCCAATTTTTTTTAAAATTCTGAAAAAAATATATGTTAAAAGTTTAGGCCTCTATACATTTGTGGCAAAATTTTAAGGTGGAGACTCATTTGGTTCCTGAGTTATGAAGGTTATATAGTTTAGAAGTTATGGGCGACTTTGTATGGACACTTTTTCGATATTTTGACGTTTTTGACAAATTTCATGACGTCATATTGGAAAACCGGAAGGGTTTGGGGTCGAAAGTTTAATGATTTGATAAACACTACCCATTTACAATATTTGTAACGAATTTCATTAAAATCATTAAAGATGACAAATCTGAATGCTGTGCGGTTTGACATGGAATGACCCATATGCTGTAAGTACTTGTACTGTATGCATTCATATAGGTTTTTGTATGGATGAGAGAAACTTTAAAGAATTAATTCTTTTCTTACATCAATTTTGAAATTAGGGATTTAAATAATTTATTTTTGTCCATGCAACCAGAATAAAAATAGGATTGTTATAATATAATAAAAAGTTATAACATTTAAATCATAAGTCCCGACTCTGATTATTTCAAACTCATTTTTTTGAAAGATTAACGGTATTCTTCAATTGATGTACAAAAAGATATTGTAATGCCAACTTTATTTTTTGCTTAAAATAGCATTATGCACTAGACAGTTTTTTCAGTTTTATTAGAAAACTAAGATTAAGGCAAAATTTTTTTAATAGATATTTCAAAATATATGTTGACAGTTAGCCCAGCTGGATCTAGTGAAAATGGCAGTTAAAAAGTCGACAAAAGTATTCACCTTTAAAATAACTAAAAATTTAGTTATTTTTACCTAATAAAAAAAAACAATTAACAAGTATAGTAAAAATTATAAACAATGTTGTTAAAATAACTAACAAATTTTTTTGAAAAAAACTAACAAAAAAAATTTTTTTTTTTTTAATTTCAAAAAAAATGTGTAATTGCAAAAAAAAATATGTAATTACAAAAAATGTGTATTTTTTAACAATGTTGTTAAAATAAATGACAAATTTTTTTGGAAAAAACTAAAAAATTGCTAAAAAAACTACTGTTTTACAGTTATTTGTCAGTTATTTTAACGATATTGTTAGTTTTACTGGTTTTTTAAATGTTAACAATAAGTAAAAAATGTACTAAAAATAACTTACAATTTTTTATTATAAATTAAAAAAAAAATTAGACAAAAGTTAGTAAAAACTACTTTTTTTATAGTTTTTTTCTTTTAATTACAAAAAAAAGGTGTAATTACAAAAAAATGTGTAATTACAAAAGAATTTGTAATTTTATTAAAAATGTTGTTAAAATAACTAACAAATTTTTACTATAAATTTTTTGAAAAAAAAACCCGAAAAAGATTTTAAACACTACTGCTTTTTACAATTATTTGTTAGTTATTTTAACGATATTGTTAGTTTTACTTGCTTTTTAAATGTTGAAAACAACAAAAAAAAATCTTGGTAAACAGTATCGTTAAAATAACTGACAAATTTGTACTATAAATTAAAAAAAAAAAAAAACTGCCAAAAATTAGTAACAAGTACTGTTTTTACAGATATTTTTCGGTAAAAATAATCTTTTTTTTTTTTTTCTTTTAATTACAAAAAAATGTGCGATTTCTTTATCCTTTATAAATTTAAAAGGCAAAATTTTCAAACGGTGTTTAGGTTTTTTGAAGATACTGGGTGGGGCAAAAATTATAATCTCATATTCTTTCGCTATAACTTTTATTTAAAGTTTTTATACGTAGTTTTGCCAATCATTTTTATGCACTTAAAAAAGTTTGTAAGTTAAAATAACTGAAAATATCATTTAAAAGAAATGATATTTCATTTAAAAACCGGTCTACTTAATTTTCATTTAAATTAAATGTCATTTGTTATTTATTTTTAAATGTTGATTAATCAACTGACACATCCGTAAGAAACAAATGATATAATCAGTTAAAATAAATGTCAAAATTTTACCTACCAATCCTTAAAAAATAAATGTTTTTTTCATTTATTTGAAATTATTTCCGTTTTGTACTTTTTGTTTTTTTTAATATAATCGTACAATACAAAATGAAGCTATAAACATTTTTTTGTGTGAATGTATTTGTGTATGTATGTGTGTTTATGAAGTTCTTGTAATTTGTATTGAAACATTGTGTATATATACAAACAATTTAAATAAAAAAACAAATTGAAATTTTTTGAATATTTTTTTTTGAAACAGACAGCAAACAAAATTTAAATTTGTAATAACTGTTACGGACACAAATAAACCACAAGTTTTTGTTTTGTGGGTAAATTTTTATTAAATTTCAAACAAATGAAAAAAATAAATGAAACTGAAAAAAATCGCTAAATGATAGTAAATTATTTCGAATAAATGTATAAAAAAGTTAATATAGAATTTCTTTGAAAAATAAATGTTTAAATGGAACGGAAAACTTTTTTTTAAACTACAAACAGTTAACTACATAATATTCTGAGTGTATAAACTAGTAAATTTAAGTAAATTTAATAATATGAATAAATTTTTAATAATATTTTTAATATTCAATGCAAATTTTCATTGAACCTATAAAAGATTTATTTGGACACAAATTTATTTCAAACATTTTTTTCTGCGTAGAAAAAAATCCATAGAAAATAGCTTTAATTCTAAGATTTTTTTATATTGAAATATGCTTAGACTGTGGGGCATTTCCCCTAAAGATGACAACTCTTAAGTTCCAAGGATATCTAGAGAACACACCCACAATATTAGTTCGTTAAAAATAATCTGAAATACATATTTAAAATCGAAAATACAATCAAAGAGAGGACTACTGATTTTTCATTATATTCAGCCCATTTTGTTGTTTATTTTCAATCATTGTTTGGTAATTCACAAAAGTAGTAAAATCAAGGTCGTTTAAAAAAAACATGAATTTTTAACTGACAAAAGGTTAGAAAAAAACGACTTTTATGGTTTGATTTTCAAATTTAATTTTTTTTTTTTTTTAATTTATTTGTATGTAATTTTGCAAAACACAACACACACACAGATGTATATATTTTTATTTTCTAAGTGTGTATATATAATTGAAGCAAAGCCGCGAATAATGTTGTAATCGACTTTTTAGAACTTGTAGGTGTATCCCACTAACTGTCTTCTTTAGATCGCATTTTGATTACGAAATCATTTTTAAGTCATAAAAGAAAGTTATTTTAATAGTAATGTGGAAAAAACAGGTTTTGTAAAAATTGTCGCTTAAAACGTTATTCGCGGCTCCGCTTCAATTGAATAATTTCTTGTAAATTTTATTGAAATAATTTTGTATATAAACAAACAATTTTGGTAAAAAAAAAAAAAACAAAAAAGGAATTATATAAATTTCAATTCTTAGAAACAGAAAACATAAAATTTTACATTCAACAGAAAATATCAACTTCTACTGAATGTTTATAAATTTTTGTACATAGTTTGTTTTAAATAGTTAAAAAATATATTTCTATAAGTTGCAATTGATTCTTCATTTAAAAACAAACTAACGTATTACTTTTTAAATAAACTACAGTCGGCAACAGAAAATATATTGTGAGTGAATAGTTTAGTTTTCAAAATTTCTTCCACACACAGATCACAATATTTTTATTGTTTACTAAACATCTCGAATATAAAGATTTTTTCGTATAGTTAAAATTATTAAATTACTAAAACTTCATTGCACTTTAATTTATCTAGGGCTCTTGAAAATTTAATATACCTGTAAAATGTATAAATAAACAAGTTGTTAAAATTATAGCATATATTCTTTCAAAGTTCTGATCAGTATTTTTAAGATACACAAACACATGCTTTAAGTCTATTATTACTAAAAACAATTTCAACTCACACTTTATTACAACAAATATATAATATCGCTCGATTGTAATTTATCAAGCACGTCCTTTGTTAACAATAAAAAAAATGAGAAAAAAAATTAAATATTAAAAAAAAATTGTGAACAAAATCTTTCATTTTATAACTAATACCACTGTAAATCTAACAGATGTGGCATCCACTTACACTTTTCAAAGCAGAAGTAGTGGTAGTGAGCACTACCAAAGTAAGTGGTACATAAAGTTACTATAAACCATCATCATCATCATCATCAGCTTGCAAGGACATGTTCTTATCATCTGATATTGTAGGTTTTATACACAGAAATTCTACAAATAATTGGCATAAAATAATAAAAAAAAAATAACGGAATTTGTTCATAACAAAATATACACAGAAAAAAAATGGAATCAAGCCTAAACAAAATTAAATAGAAAACATCTAAAAAACAACATTCAATATATTTCTAAGAAGCTATACATTTTCGAGCGGTGTACAAAATTTATCAACATTTAGAGCTGTTCACACGTTGACCATCCCTGTGTATCCATATGTATTATTTCCAGTCTTGGAAACACGAAATATCATTTTCAACGGGGAAAAAAAATCTAATATACTGAAACATAAATTTAAATACAAAAATGTTTTTTTTTTAACTATAATTATATTTATTTTAAATAAAATCTATAATTAAATTTAAAATTTTGGTAAAAGAAAAATGACATATGGGTATTTCCACAGAAAGGTCAACCGCTACCAAAATATTAAAGTTGAAGAAAAAAGACTTTTCTGAGAAAATTTAGTTGGTTAATGCATTGGATTTTAAGAATATACCTAATTAAATACATATTACCATTTGTAATTTAAGAAAAGTGGTCTGCAAAGAGCAGCCTTGCTTTTTTTGGTTTTAGCGTTTTTAATTGACATTTTTCCTTGAGTTATTTCTAAGTGTTACATATCATGTCGATTGCACTCTTCTTATAGACTAAATATACCAACAATAAATATTTAAAAACACCACAGTAGAGATCAAGCAAACTCCGAATAACGGTATAATTCAAAGATTCTTTGTACTACATTCTTCTATCCCGTTCGCGACCGAAAATAAGCATTTGTGTTTAGTTCTTCGTGAACGTTGATCGGAATAGTTTGATATTTACAATTCAAAACAAAATAACCGAGATCATTAAAAAAACCAAACCTAAAACATTTTGATCCATAAATAAACCTAAAAAATGCCTTTGGAATCATTGTCCCGTTCGCGATGTCCCGTTCGCGATTCTAAAAAAAATATTTAAAAAAAATAATAATAACGATAATAAAAAAAAAACAAAATGCTAAATAAAATCTTTATATCTCTGCTTTAGTTAAAAAATAATCTCCATTTAATAAACTGACGAAATTCGCAGAGTTTTAAACAAAACCACACACCGAAAAAAATGACTTACATTTTTTGTCCCGTTCGCGATCGCAAGTTTATCCAAAATATTTGGAGAACGTTCATATTTTATAATTTTCTTTTTGTTCTCAAAAATTGTTCTACTAAAATGCTATTTAATATTTATAAAAAGTTAAAAAAAAAATTTGAGTTTTCATATTTTTTTTTTTCAAGTTGAGTGCGTACGAATGTCCCGTTCGCGATCCTGGAAATGCCCATATTAAATAATAATAACATATAATATTAAACTTAATTTAACCAGTTTTTTCTCTCTGTGTATATATTCATATTTTTTCGCAGAATCACCAAAATGGTGTTGGTAAAATATTGAAATAATTTTTACATTAATATAAGAACAAAAAATTAGTGTAAGAAGATAATGAAGGAAATAATAGCATAGATTTTGTTTGTTGAATAGAAAATAATGTACCAAAAAAAATTAATTTGTCAAAAAGAAGTTTGAAGAAACAAAACGAAAAAAAAGTGAAGCATACCCTTAAGTAAGTGGTATTTTAAAGAAATCATAGCATAATTTAAGGATATAATTAATAAATATTTTAATTAGTATTATGTTTAAAAGAAAACGAACAAAAATACAATAACATGCACCATACAAATAAAAAGGCATACAATCATTCGTCTCCCAATGAATTGTCTTGTAAATGTGTTTTACAAAAGAACTCATGAGAGGCAATGACCTATCATTACATTGTAATCTATACGGTAATGACCAACCGTAAGCATGTTTTTGCTGGGTAACTTCCTCAACCAAAGTTAAGCATCAAATTCGAAAAAAAAAGAATTCTCAATTTCTTCTTTTTTAAATTTTTAATTAATACAATTAAATATTTTATTGATTCACTCACAATATATTTTCTGTTACCGACTGTAGTTTTATTTACAGCGTAGTGTTTTTTTTTAATAAACAATCAATTGAAATTCATAGAAATATATTTTTTAACTATTTGAATTAGTCATTCAAAAAAAAAAAAAAACTATAAAAAAACAGACTGAGTACAAGTTGATATTTTCTGTTGAATGTAAAATTTAAATAACTCCTACTTTTCATCAAAATAGTTTGCTTAAATACAAAATTATTTCAATACTTATTACAATACAAAAAATTGTTCAAATATACATACAGACATAGAAAATAAAAATATATGCCTCTGTGTGTGTTGTGTTTTGTAATTACAGAAAAATTTTCAATTTTAAAAACAATCTACAAAAATCATTTTTTTTCTAACGTTTTGTCAGATAAAAATTGATGATTATTTTAAACGACTTTCGATTGTTTTTACAATTTTTGTCGATTATTAAACAATGATTGAAAATAAGCAACGAAATGGAGTGAATATAATAAAAAATCAGTAGTCCCCTTATTGATTGTATATTCGATTAATTTAATATGTATTTTAGATTGGTTTTAACGAAATAGTGTTGTGTGTTTTTTTTTATATTGAATTAAAAAAAATTATTGAAACAATTGAAATTTGCTCTCATCTTGTTTTATCTAGAGATTTCTTTTGTATGGTGACTTAGTAAAATTTTACGTCACACTATGTCTTTATACAAACTACGCCCCCCTTAAAATACGGATTTGTGGGACATGTTAGCGCTAACTCTGAATAAGTACGAAATTAACCCTTTAACGCATTTAAAGTTTTAACATATTTCTCGCGCTCAAGTTGAAGTTTGAGCTTTGGTGTATTCAGAGACTTTAGTAGAATTTCATAATAAATATTTTGTGAATATTGTGAAATATTTTATCCCGTTATATTTCCGTTTTAAGGATATACAGGTTGGTTAAAACTGTTGTTTGTTGCGAAATATATTTTTTTATTCAATATAATCTCCTAGAAGCTCAATACACTTGTTCCAATAATCTTCCAATAATTTTATCCCATCCTTATAATGGTTTTCCGGAAGCTCTGCAAAATAACCGTCTACAGCTGCTATGGCCTCTTCATTCGACGAAAAGTGCTTTCCACGAAAGAATTGTTTGAGATTTCTGAAGAGATAGTAGTCACTGGGAGCCAAACCTGGTGAATACGGTGAATGTTCAAGCAATTCGTACTTTAATTCTTTGAATTTAGCCATCGTCAAAACACTTTTGTGAGCAGGTGCATTGTCTTGATGAATAATGATTTTTTTCTTCTTTGAACCAGGTCTTTTCTCACGAATTTTTTCATCCAGCTGATCCAAAAGGCTGCAATAATATTCAGAGTTGATTGTTTTACCTTTCTGAAGATAATCAATCAACAAAATTCATTTTGCATCCCAAAAAACTAATACCATAACCTTATTTGCTGATCGTTGTGACTTCACCTGCTTTGGAGCTGAACAACCAGCTTCAGTCCACCGTAAACGTTCTTGTTTTAATTAAGGATCATGGTGGTAGATCCAAGTCTCATCCATAGTTATAAAACGATGCAAGAAGTCGGTTTTATTCGGTTTAAAACGCTCCAAATTACGCTGAGAAATTTGTTTTCCATCCAGTTTTTGTTGAATTGTTAATGTGTGCGGCACTAACTTTCCAAACAGTTTTTTCATACGTAATTCTTCATGTTAAAATATGAAGTACTAGTTCGTCTGAGATGCCAATGGCATTAGCAATTTCACGCTTAGTCAAACTTGGATCTTCACTAACCATATTTTGTACCTGCTCAATGATTTCTGCTTTGGTTGCAGTTTTTGGTCGTCCTTCGCGTGGATCGTCTTTAAGGCTGGTACGAACACGTTTAAATTCACCAGCCCAAAATTCAACGGTGCGTTTTGAAGGTGAGGACTCCTTATACCTTCTAACAATTGTTTATAAATTTCCATTGCTTTTAAACCCTTTAAAACAAAGAATCTTATGACTGCACGATATTCAATTTTTTCGATATTAAAAAAAATCAATTGCACGTCAACTTCAAATGGCTTGTAAACAAAGAAAGAATTGACAAAATGACTTGCAACTTTGCATGTGTTCTCAGTACAGTTATACCAACTTGAGAAAAAAAAGTTTGGAGCTAGCAGTGCCATCTCTTGGTGAGCGCAGGAACTTTTCAACCAACCTGTATGTCCCATTTTTTACGAAAGGGTTAAAAAAGACCCGTACATTGAGGAGTTATAGGGCTTAAACGTTCCACAAAAATATTCCCCATAACTGTTTACATAAATCTGCCAAACATATTTTATACCTAAAATGTAAGGGTCACATGGTTTTTTATGCCGATTTACCATAAAATTGAGCAAAATCCCCATACAATAAAATTCGGACGTAAACTTTCAAAACGCGTTGTCGCAAACGTCTTTTGTAAAGTAAAAGTTTGACTTTGTTGTATTTAAAAAAAAAATGTTTTGAATAAACTTCAAACCTATTTTTATTGCCCAAAAATTGGAATAAGGTACGCTGCTTAATAAATGTTTCTTACATTTGTCCCCCCTCTATCACATGCCCAAGTTTTGTTAAGGTTTTTTATTGTTTTTAAATTTTAAGGCAACTCATCACTATAAAATTAATTATTTAAATATTTCGAAAATTAATTACACCTAATTATTTAACACAAACACAATGCATGTGTTGTATATTACTTTATATTATATATACATATGTATGTATGTACATACCTACATAAGTAATTACTAAAATTTGCAAAAACCCATCTGTGTACATTTAATAAGTACATGTGTATTTGAGTACATGTGCAACAAAAAAAACATTTGAGTTGAAATTTCTAACCTCATTTCTTTTGCATTTTCTCTCTTTTTTTATTGTTTTTTTTTCCAACAGTAGGCAACAAATGTTTAACATTAATTTACCATGCACCATGGAAAATAAGGAGAATGCACGGCCATATGTGATACGTGAAACGACGACAAATAGTGATAGCAGTGAAGATGATGGCCACATACTCTATCGTGATGATGATACATCACGTCAAGCTAAAATAGCACGCAAAGAATCATTATCATTGAAATTGCAATTGCGTCCCGATAAGCAAGATCTTATCAATCGTAATATCTTGCATCCGGTTAATGATAATGAAATTAAGGAGAGTAAGGAAGCCATTGGGGCACGTTTAATAAGACGTTTATCGATGAGACCCACTGCTGATGAATTGGTGGAACGTAATATTTTAAAGAGTAAGTAATGACAGTAACAAAAACAAATTTGAGAATTCAATTTCAATATCCATTCCATTCCTTTACCTTTTTTGTTTGTAGCAACAACACCCGCCGAAGAGAAAAAGCAAAAAGAAGAGAAAAAATCATATTTATTGCGGAAGCTTAGTTTTCGACCCACCGTCGAGGAGCTTAAAGAAAAGAAAATTATACGTTTCAATGATTATATTGAAGTGACTCAGGCCCACGATTATGATCGTCGAGCTGATAAACCATGGACAAGACTGACACCAAAGGATAAGGCTGCCATACGTAAGGAATTAAATGAATTTAAATCTAGCGAAATGGCAGTACACGAGGGCAGTCGGCATTTAACAAGGTAATGTTTCAAATAAGCAGAAAAACAGAAAACTTTACATTAACATTCATTAATGTTTTTATAAAAAAAAGTTTAAGGAAAATTCCGTTGTAAAAAATTGCATACACTTTATGAAAAAGTTTTATTAAAAAACTACAGAGGGCGCCATTTTTTATATCGGTATGGCAACATTTAATAACTTTGACATTTGTCAAGCGATTAGCTTAGAATAACAACGTTCCGCAAAACTATTGTCGCTGTGGTAGAAAATAGGCCAAAAATAACGACGTATGACGGTGACTGCAAAAACTGTCATGTTTATTTTAATGTAAAGAGTAAAGTAAAGAGTCTCGTTAGTTTACTAACAACATACGATTTTATGTTTTTTACATTTGACTCTTACAAAAATATCAAAAAAATGTTTATTATTTCAATCACAATTTAGAATTCGTATATAATAAGTTGATTTATATTACGTTGTACATTCCGTTGGTACACAAAAGCCCATGGGAGCCACATAATCTCTTTTATTATCTTCACTATGATTTTCGTTTACAAAAAAATGTTAAAATGCGGGGCAAAAGTTTACTTTGTCGGGCGTTGCTCAAAAAAAAATATATATCCCTTTCTGGAATAAAAAAGAAAAATTTGTTTCTATCTTCCAACCGGTAACATATAAGTGTTTTATGATCCATGGTATGTGGCTCTAACTAGATCCATTTAAGACTCTTTTGAAGTCCGAAAAAGTTTACTTTATTAAAAAAAAAATATATGATATAATAAATTTTTTTTTATCTTCCATTTTTGGGGCCGGGGCCTGTGGTACCACCAGACCCAAAAATAAAATAAGTTATGGTACTCAAATGACCCAAAAATAAAATAAGTTATGGTACTCAAATGAAAGGAAATTTCCGCAGGATCTCAAAAAATATTTTTTCTAACTTCAATCTACAGGCCCCCACCCAAAGAATAGAAATGTTTTAGAAACTCCAGCAATTTTAAAAAAGGGTACGATTTCGGGCGATTTTTTCTGAAAAATTTTTCATATTTTTGAGAAATCAGACCCTTTTTTCAAACTTGTTTTATTTTTTTGTGTATTGAATGGATATAAAGGCAACAATTTGTGGAAAATCGCCCCAAAGGGGTCTAACTTCAATCTACAGGCCCCCACCCAAAGAATAGAAATGTTTTAGAAACTCCAGCAATTTTAAAAAAGGGTACGATTTCGGGCGATTTTTTTCTGAAAAATTTTTCATATTTTTGAGAAATCAGACCCTTTTTTCAAACTGGTTTTATTTTTTTGTGTATTGCATGGATATAAAGGCAACAATTTGTGGAAAATCGCCCCAAAGGGGTCTTAAACGGATCAAGAGGGATCCACATACCGTGGATCAGGAAACAAAATGCATTTTTGATGTAAAGGGGCCGCAGGCAAATATTTTTTTTGAGAAATCGTCCCAAAGAGACCTTAAATGGATCTACAGAGAGCCACATACCAAGATATGGAAGATAGAAAAATATTTTAGTCTTTATTCCAGAGGGGTCTCATTTTTATCCACTGCAGCCAAATGCGGTAACTCTGTATGGTAAACAAAAAATGTGAGAATAAGAAAAAACGCTTTGAAAATCAAATAGATTCTACCTTGCAACTGCAACGCTTGACGTGTTTTTATTGCCAATTTGTATGGAAAAATACGGTAACGTTGTTTTCTGTTTCTTACCTTTGAAGCGACAATTTAGTACACTATTTACCATGTATCACCTTACACCAAAGCAATGCGCCGAAATAGCAAATAGTTGTTTAAACTTAATGTGTATATCGCCGAAAATATTGTGGCAATTTTTTGAGCACGGGAAAG
Source organism: Eustalomyia histrio (assembly GCA_949748255.1). Taxonomy (NCBI): domain Eukaryota; kingdom Metazoa; phylum Arthropoda; class Insecta; order Diptera; family Anthomyiidae; genus Eustalomyia; species Eustalomyia histrio. The sequence continues at coordinate 67,668,883 of OX456524.1, read as the reverse complement.
TGGGAGATCATACAAATGCCATTCATTAATGCTCAAAACCAATTAACTGGTTGAAGCGATAAAAGAGATTGTTGCAGAGAACCCTTACGAATCGAATCGTCATCGCCCTCAGCATTTTGGCTTCAATGCAAGCACTTTGCGGCACATTTTAAAGTATGATTTGCATTTGATTCCTTATAAAGTGCAATTGACTCAAAGAAGTTTATCAGACGTTTACACCAAAACGATCAGTGGTCAATTTTTCTTCAAAGAAAGCAAAACTGTTAATGGGAAACGATATCGGTGAATGTTGACTCATAATGTCTGCCAGAAAATGTGTTAAAAAGGCCTGGATGGTTACTGGTTTCCACAAGGTAATGCAAATGAAACAATACAGTTTTTGGAACAAAAACTCCCCAAAATAGGCAACATCTCCAGAACTGACTATTCTGTACTTCTTTTTGTGGGGTTATTTGAAAAGTGTAGACCAACAATCATCATACCATTGACGAGCTCAGGGCAGACATTTGTGTCGAAATCATCGCTATATCGCCCGATATGCTTCAAAAAGTTATAAAAAATGCAGCAAAAAGGAAACATTTTGCCGTGGCCAATAGAGACGGCCATTTAATTGATGTTGTATTTAAAAGTAGTATAAATAAATTAAAAAGGACCAAATTAAATAAAAATATAGGGTCCGCCAAATAACTTTTTTTTTGAAAATGCTATAAAAAAAACTACTGAATATTTCCTCAAATTTCTTTTTTATTTGAAAGTACAATCCCTCCGGTTAATAATGGAAAATAATTTCATTCAAATGGCTGCCTCGGCTAGCCTACACGATCGGTCCAATTTTTAAGCACATTATCGATTGTGTGCAGCTGTATTTAAAAAACAGGGCGCAAAACATCGAGTGTAGCTTCGGCTGTGTGGCACCTAGCGCCGTCCTGTTGAAACCAAATGTTGCCAATATCCTCCTCTTCAATTTTTGTGAACAAAAATTCGTTCAACATGGCCCGATAACGATCGCCATTGACTGTAACGGCCACTCCTTGCTCATTTTCGAAGAAAAATGGCCCAATTATGCCTCTGGACCAAAATCCGCACCAAACAGTGACTCGTTTTGGGTGCATCGGCTTTTCAATGTATGCGTGCGGGTTGTCTGTGCCCCAAATGCGACAATTTTGCTTGTTTACATACCCGCCAAGATCAAAATAAGCTTCATCTGAAAAGATGACATTCTGCAACATTACCATGATTTTCAAAGTAATGTCGCAATATTTCCCAGCGTTGTTCAAGCGTATACACAACCATATTCGTTCAGCGGAAGGATAAAACTAATTATCTGTCAAATCAGACATGAGCTAAGTGTTACCATTCACGAAATAAGCACTAGTTGAACAAAAAAAAAACGTTAGATGGCGGACCCTATATCACACATATAAAGGGTGTCTCAAGAAGAACGCAATTTTCAAATCTGGCAACATTCGAAGTGTCATTGTTTGACATTTGAACAATTGTTATTGTTCGCTAGTAAAAGGTACGAGGTTAGTAAAAATGGAGCGCTACACGAATGAACAACGCATTCTCATTGTGAAATTGTTTTACCAAAATGGTGAAAGTTTTGCGGCTACAGTTCGCAAATTGCGATCAATTTGGGGTCACAATAATGCTCCAAAAGAGTCAACTGTAAAGAGATTAATGGATAAATTTGCCGAAACTGGGTCTGTTAGTGATGTAAAGACAACAACGCGCCATCGACCAGGTCGATCGACCGAAAATGTCGCAGCTGTACGTGATGATGTCGCTCAAACTCCATCCACCTCAATTCGACACCGAGCTCAGCAAATTGGTGTCTCTAAATTCACTTTGCAGCGAATTTTGACGAAAGGTTTGCATCTTCATGCATACAAAGTTCAATTGACTCAGGAACTGAAGCCAGCTGACCATGGACAGCGAAGGGAGTTCGTTAATTGGGTATTGGAGAGACAACATGAAAATGCTGATTTTGCCGATAAAATCATCTTCAGTGACGAGGCCCATTTTCATCTTGATGGCATCGTCAATAGGCAGAATTGTCGCATTTGGGGTGAGGAAAATCCTCGAGTGATTCACGAGAAGCAAATGCGTCCTCAACGTGTCACTGTGTGGTGTGGTTTTTGGGCTGGAGGAATCATTGGACCTTTTTTTTATGAAAATGAGGCAGGTCAAGCGCAAACAGTCAATGGTGTTCGGTATCGTGAAATGATAACCAGTTTTTTCTTGCCTAGAATTGAAGAAATGAATGTGGAGGGCATGTGGTTCCAACAAGACGGCGCCACATGTCATACAGCCAGAGAAACAATTTAATTGCTGCATCAGTCATTTCCCGGTCGTGTTATTTCGCGTTTTGGAGATCAGAATTGGCCGCCTAGATCGTGCGATTTAACACCATTAGATTTTTTTCTTTGGGGTTTTTTGAAGTCGATGGTTTACGCGAATAAGCCGACGACGACTCAAGCCTTAAAAGAGGAAATTGGACGCTGCATAAATGAAATACCGCAGCATTCATGCAAAACGGTCATTGAAAATTTCATTAAAAGATCGCCTGCATGCCAGCAAAGCCGCGGCGGCCATCTGCACGATATATTGTTCCATACAAAACCTTATTCTGTCTACTTTACGATATAATAAAGTTTCACGATTTTTTTTTAAATATCTGTGTTTTATTTAAAATTTAAAAATTGCGTTCTTCTTGGGTTTTTTAGTTATGCAATATTCTCATACCGACATAAAAGATGGCAGGGCTTCGTAATTTTTTCAATTCATTTTGTAAAGAAAATTTTTATTATTTTACTGCAAAATTTTATTAATTTTTGTTCAATAAAGTTCTCCGAATTTCGGAAGACAAAATTATAAACATTTTTTTTTTCAATGAAACTTATTTTATCGCTGTATTCTCTTAATTCAAAACTAATCCCTTTTTCATTTCAATTCATTCATTTTGCAGGTTCCATAGGCCATGACAATTGCAATGGCAAAAATTAACCACAACAACAAAAACTCCATACCCAACAAAATTTTGTGCAACAAAATATAAAAAGTTTTAAATGAAAAAAGTCAAGTAATAATTTAAAAAAAAAAACTAAAAAAAAATTCATAAAAATTGTAAAATTTCAAAAAAAAAAATTAAAAAAAAAAAAATGAAAAAAATATTCTGCATAAAATTGAAAAAAAAAATCAACTCAACAGAGGGTTAAATAAAACAAAATTAACAGGAAAAACTAATGGGTTTCAACAACTACAACTCATAACAACAACAACAAAAATAAGCCAACATATTTCAGCTAAAACAGAATTCAAAAAAAAAAAAAACAACCACTACAAACCGCAGAAGACTCTTAAGGAATAATAAAGGAAATTCAATAAAAAAAATATTTTGTAAAATAATTGAAACACTAAATTTATGTACACAAAAAATATTTTTAATACTTTGTCAGTTTGTTTGTTTTTGTAATTTTTGTAATTCTTTTTATTTTTATTATAATTATTAATAAAAAAAATCTAGTATTTATTTTATTATATTTGTGTTATAAATTTATTTTACCATTTAATTAATGGTAATTATTGTATTATTATTATTATTATTGAGTTTTGTGTTTAAAACTTTATGAAAATATAGAAATAAAGCAATAATTTAATATTAATTTAAAGATATTAATAGAATCAAAGTATATTGTTACAAATTCCTTAAAGTCTTCTTTAAACAGAAAATTTTTAAACAAATTAAATTTAAGCTGAATTTTTTTTTTTTTTTAAATAAACAAAGAAAATATTTAGAAAAAACACAGCATAAGTGTAAACACAAGATTCCATTAAGATTAAAAAGAGAGAAAAAAAAAATAAATTAATTAAATGATAACAATTTAAATTAAAAAAAAATGTTTTAAATATGAATTATGATTAAAAACAAAATATTGTTAACATTAAAAAAAAAAAAGAAAAAAACACGTAGTGAGAAAACAATAACCAACCAATTTAAAACTGAGATCTTTTGAAAAGAAAATTTAAACAAAATGATAAAAAAAAACATAATTGAGAGCAAAAATAAAGAAAATAATTTACAAAAGTTTAAGTTAAATTATAAATTAAATCAGAAAATTAATATATAAATTAAATAAATCATAAAAAAAGAAACATTCACATTTATATATAATTTAAAAATTTATTAAATATATTTAAATTTTTTGTATATACAACTTTCATTTTTTTTTTGTTCAATTAATTAAATAATTTTAGTCTTATATTATTAAAAACAAAAGAAAAAACATCATAAGCAGTTGTAAAATTATTTTGCTAAAGTAACTTATCGATATTAAAAAATATATATATTTTTAATTCGATTTAAAATTAAAAAAAAAAGAAGCCAGCTTTTAATAAATATAACATGTTATGCTTAAATAATGCGTATGAAATTAAATTATTTTTGTTTTTTTCTTTATCTTAATTAAATTTAGCTTTTTATTTAAAATATATATTTTTTATTAGTAACGCTAAGCGATGAAGTTTAAAAAAAAATCTTTTGAAATGAGAAATATCCTACCACTTGTGAATTGAGAAATTTAATTAATCCACATCTTGTACTTTAATTTAATTAAATTTAATACAACACCATTTTTTAATTATGTGGATTTTTTTGGTATAACAAACTGAAATCGACTTGATTTGTTTTGTCAAAATGAAACTTGGAGACATTTTTTTTTTTTTTTTTTTGCTAGAGTAAATGTTTTGTCAATGAATTTTATAATATCCGCTTAAACACAATAAGTTTTATTCCAAACCAAAAGAGTATGTGGAAAAAAGTAATTAAAGGCATTTCCACTAATAAAGTTTTTCGTAAAAATTATTCAAATATAAAGTTGAATGATTTAAAAATTTCGTAAAATATTGCTAGTTTTCGCATTAATATTTTCTTTAAAATTAGAAAAACTAACTAGGTTGTTTTGATTTATTATTATTTTATTTTTTTTAAATAAACAATTTTTTCTGGATATAAGAAAAATTTTCTTAAGTTTTCTTATTTTATCTGAAGAAATTTTTAGAAAAAAATCTAGATGATTGCCCAAAAATTAGAAAACTTTTACTTAAAAAAAGAATATTTTATTAAAATTTTTGTGAACTAAGTTCTATGCAAATTTTTCCTAGAAATTGTTAATCAGTTTCTAAAACGAAATAAATTTTAATAATAACATGGGAAAAAATGTATTACTTTTTGTTTTTTATTTATCTGAACTAATTTTTAGAAAATAATTTTTAAAAATTAGAAACTAAATTTTGAAATTGCTTTCTAAAATTTAGTGAATTTTTTCTACACGCGAAAAAAAAATTCGATTTAAGTTACACACATTTTTTGAACTAAATGGGAGTAAATTATGTTCTATATTTTGTTGTAAATTCTGTAAATATTATTTGATCTCTATGTTTTAATTATACAGTCAAGGAAAAAAGTCTACATACACCCTACAATTTTGAAGTTTTAGAGAATTTGATAGCAATGTTTAAGGCATGTATAAATATAAATAATATAAAATAGAAATTATTAGGGAAAACATAATAATTAGTGGGAAAAAAGTCTACATACAGCGTGGCAGCTCCTAACATCAAATTGAAAATTAAAAACAAAAAAAAGGAATAACCGTAAATTTTGTCAATTTATTAAATTTTCAAGCTTTACAATCATTTACGTTGACAAAGTGATAACTAAAGAAGATATTATTTAAATTTGTATCCTTGAAAATGGAAAATCGGAAAGAGATTCATATTTCAGTTAGAAATATGGTAGTAAAATAAACCTTATCAAGAAATTGCTAAGATCGATAAATTAAGTCGTGCTACTATGCAGACGATCATTAGAAATTGTGATAGTACCAATAGTACCGAAAATAAGCCACGATCTGGTAGACCCAAAAAGCTTTCGAGACTCGATGTTATCAGTACTACTAAAGTAGTCAACCAGGATCCAAAAATAAGTGTCCCAAAATTGGCGGAACACATCGAAAAATGTTCCAATATAATTGTTAAACCACGAATAATAATAAACGTTTTGCATGACAATGGTTTTAAAATCAGATTATCACGCAAAAAAACCACTAATTTTAGCGATGATCGCAAACTTCGCTTTGAGTTTGCTAAAGCACATCTGGACAAGGGTATGTATTTTTGGAAGCGTGCTATATTTACCGACGAAAGTAAGTATAACAATTTCGGAAGTGATGGCCGATCCAAAGAATATTATACTTACACTTAAACATGGTGCCAGCAACGTTATGGTTTGGGGCGCCATTGCGCCATCTGGAGTGGGTCGCTTAGTTTTTGCCGAAGGAAGTTGGACCGCTATCAATATAAAAACATATTGGAACAATATCTAATCAATGGATTTTCCAACAAGATAACCACCCTAAGCATACTGCACACGTAGTTCGAGACTAGCTTCTTTATTATGCCACAAGACAGCTGAATTCACCACCCCAGTCACCGGACTTAAACCCAATAGTGCACAAAAATTACCGAGAATTCAGTGACATCAATGCCCCGTCATCTTCAAGCAGTAATTGAGGCCCAAGGTGGGCCGATCAAATATTAAAAGTTAAAATCTTTTTGCAAAATTTTCAAATAATATTAAGTTTTTATGGCTGTATGTACACTTTTTTCCTCTGAATTTTTCATATTTTTATTATTGTTTTTGTTATAAAAATTAATTACTTTTTATTTTATGAATAAACTTATTTATTAATGCCTTAAATATTTGTATAAACATTTTTTTTATTTTCTTCGCAAACTCTGTAAAACCCATAAATCAAAGGGTGTATGTAGACTTTTTTCCTTGACTGTATATTTATAATTTTATCAGGTTCTAATTTTTTAAATGGAAAAAATTTAGTGTTAAATATTCCTTAGTAACATTTAATTATGATCTCCTGATATAATTATAAAATATTTAATTTGTATTTTTTTTCTTTGAACTAAAAACTTAGTTCTTTATAGTTTTGTATATAAATTTCTTAAAACTAAGATATTTTTTATAAAAACTAATAATTTTTTATTTAATAGACTTGTTTTTTTTTCTAAAATCAAGAAATATTAAATAGGAAAAATATGAAGTATATATTTCTGAATATATAAACTATCTTAAATTCAAACTTAGGAATTTTTTATTGTTTTTAAAAAATTGTACAAGTTTTAATAGAAATCGACTTTTGAAACTATTTTTAAGGAAATATTAGATTAATTTTTAGTTCATGTCATTTTGGTTGAGTGTTAGTGGTATAAAGATTTTGTTCAGGAAAATTCAAAGTAATCTGAGACTTTTTGGGAGGAGTGCGAGGACTCTTTAAAAATAAAATGTCGTCATTCCTGTTCAATGGAAGTTTAAGCCAAAAATAGGAAAACGCACTGCCTTTAACACTATTTAACAAGAAATTTCAAAAAAATATTGTATTGTGTTTGAGAAATTTACAAAGTTTGACAGAACTGCCACTGCCACTTTCAATATCTGGTTTGGGCTTTACTATTAAAAAAGTTATAAAAATCTGCCAGTGATTTAAATAAAAAAAACTCAAATAATAAATATCTGTATACTTTTGACAAAAGCATTTAAGTCAACTTAAGAAAATTTTCCAAGATTTTGTAAACTATAAACCTTTTCAATACGCACATTCCTGTCTGGTCCTTATCTAGTTAATTTTTTAAGTTCCTACTCTATCGAAATTTTTTGAAAAATTAACTTTTTTAGTTTTTAAAAATGTTTGCTTATAATTTTTTAACGACTGTTTTTAAGAAAAAAAAATTATCAAATTGAAAGCAATATTTATAATATAAGTAACGTCATAGTGCTTGTTAGAAAAATACTTGGTCACGTGTTTGATTTTTCTTTGTTTTATCCAATCACTACGAAATTGGAATACATATATTATAAAAGACCAAAAAAATTAGACAATTGAAATGTATTAGCCTCCAAATGTCACGTTTAGGTACATATTTACGTTAATTCGTAGAACCATGAAATTTTGGGGGCTCTTAAATCTTTTTGGCGGTTACGGCTGTATATTAAAAGAGCCAAAAATAAATTAGAATTTTAACAGTTCGCAATGGGCCAATTCTTTTCCTTTACATAACAAAATTTCTGATATATAATTTGGTGGCGATTGGATAAAAAAAAATCGCGTCAGATATTAAAAATTTGATAAGGATTTTTTTTAGGTTTTTTTTTCTAAAATGTTATTAAATATATTGTTAAATCAAAATATAACAGTATCCTATTCTTTAATCTTTAGATCCAAAAAATACTTAGATATGATTTTTAACTTTCGAGGATAACACCAAACTATTCCTGGATATGGCCAAAAATTATAAATTCTTCTTTTAAGCATTTACAAAACTTCAGTATCAGTATTTTAAAAATTTTGTTTAATCAAAATAAATAATTTGAGAATTGCTATTTGAGGGTTTGATAAGCGGCCCATAGACTATCAAGCATCCTGTACAGCATGTTTTTCGGCTATATGAATTTGATAGTGCAATCAAGCATGGTGTATGTCTGAACAATTTTCATGTTTGTCAAACATGTTGAACAGCATGCTTATTGTGTATGGGCCGCTATAAGCACATCGTAGCAACTTAAAAAGACAAATAAATATTCCTCTTCACTTTTAAATTTCAGCAAATTTTAAGAAAACTTGCAACCCAAAGTGGAAATTTTAAAATGGGTTGCCAAAGACGAAAAATGTATCCGCTAGATACATAATCCAGAAAAAGCTGTAAAATAACAATTTAAATGTATTTCTGAAAAAAATTTATATAAAGCATAAAGTATAGTTTTTTTCGACGTGAAAAAATTTTAGTCTAACTTTAAAGCGGCCAATAGACGATCAAGCATGCTGTGTATTTGTTTTTGTAATGACCTTGAAATAACGCATGATCAAATGCTGGACAGCATGTTTGATCATCTAAGGCCCCTTTAAAGCCCCCAAGCAGTAATTTTTAAATTTTAAAAATTAACATTTTTTAATTTATACGAAAGACAAAATCATAAACAACCAAAAATAATAGTTTTTTTATATTGATTTTGAGTGAAAGCAAATTCAACACAATTTTCACATAAAACTCATTATCGTAAAAAATAATTTTTTATATGGAGTGTAACATAACAGTTTTTTTAAAATTAAAGCCGAATACTAAACTGTGCTTATAGAAAAATTTTGGAAGATGTTTATTTTTTAAAAGATATTTAAACGCTTGGTCTCCCATATTTGTGTTTTTTTTCGGGTTTCACGTGAAAAAAACTGTTATATTAGATACGTAATGGGTGGTTAAATTTTAAGGGCCGATGTTGAATGTGAACCACACATAAACGTCAAGTTTTTTTTGCATTTTCTTTGACATTTCTCAAATTCAGACTAACTCAATTTAAACCATGGAAAGATACACAATCGAGCAACGCGTTAAAGTTATTCAGACTTATTATAAAAATGGGCGTTCAAATCAAAATGCATAATGTGCTCTTCGTGATTTTTTTTTTTTTGGTAAATTTAATCGTCCAAATGTGCGTACAATCGAAAAAATTCTGCAAATTTGAGCAAACCGGGTCTGTAGGAGATTTGAAAACACCAATGCATGCTCGTACTGCAGAAAATATTGCTGCTGTTCGCGATAGTGTGGCTGAAGAGCCGTCAACCTCGACTCGTCGTCGGTGTTCGCTATCACGAGATGATAACGGACTTCTTGTGGCTATAAATTGAGGATAGGGACCTGGACGATATGTGGTTACAACAGTATGGTGTCACTTGCCACACAGCTAACGAAACAATGGCTCTTTTGCGCGAAAAATTCAATGGCCGTGTTATCTCACGTGATGGCGATGTCAATTTGTCGCCAAGATCATGTGATTGAGACACCATTGGACTTCTTTCTTTGGGGTTATTTGAAAGAAAATGTGTACGTCGATAAGCCAGCAACAATTCGGCACATTAACGGCATGCCTCAGCGTCATCGAAAATTCGGACCATCGGATGGAGGTGTGCCGCCGAGGTCGCGGCAGCCATTTGGCTGATATTTTGTTCCATACATAATTGAACCATACCATATTATCATAATAAAAAGAAATGACAATTATTTCCTAAATAATTTGTGTTTTATTCAAAATCAACATCGGCACTTAAAATTGAACCACCTTTTAGAAAAAAAATGATTATTTAGGATAAAAAACAAAACTTTACAGTGAAAAAGTAAATTTTGAGTTAGTTGTTATTATGCCTTTCTTACAAAATTAAAAAAAAATCATTTTTAAATTTAAATCGCAATTTTAGGCCTTTTAAGTTTGAGCGAAATTTTTTCACGTAAAATCAAAACAACTTGCTATGTTTTAGGCTGTAAAAAAAAATTTACGAAAATTTTTTCTTTAAATACTTTAACCATTTATTTGTCTCACACTTTTATAGATAATTTTAACCCTTTTTAAAAAAAATTACAAAAGCAGAGTACTAAGATGAAAATAACCCAAATAAAAATGGGAGATAAAGAAAACAAAATAAATAAGTATTCCTTTTTAGCGGCCCAACCTCACACATAAGGATTAGATCTAAATACTAAAATATTTTGAAGGATTATGTTAAAGTGCGCTATAATTTCGAACAACAACTTTTGTAGTTAAGTAAAAGGGCAATAATACAGATTTATTCTTTTTTCCTTGGCTTGAAATTTTTAGCAATTTTGCTTTAAAAATTACATTTTACAACGCCAATACTTGGAATATATTTAGGGACTACTAACTAACACAACCTTTTAACCTAAAAACTACATTTTTTCGGAAGAGACAAAAAAACGTTTTATAATAAACTTGTGCCATTTTTTAATCATTTTATTCTTTTAAATTTAATATAATTTCTTCGATTTTTTTAATATTAATTCTGGATAATAAATATTCAAGCCCAAGGTCAATTTTATAAAAGAAAATATTTATTTTTTATCCAATATTTTCGCTATCTCAATGGATAGCTTCTTCAGGGAAGCTTCTTCAAGGAATCTATCCTTTAAGATAGCGAAATATTGGATTAAAAATAAATATTTTCTTTTAAAAAATTTACCTTGGCTTGAATATTTATTAGCCAGGATGAATTGTAGTTTTTGAGATACGAGATTGCGTTAGTAAACACCCAATATGAAGTTAACTTGAAAAAATTGGCCACATTGAAAAAATTTCCCAAAATCAGTTAATTAAAATTCGAATTGCTTTAAGAACTATACAGTTCTTACAATAAACAGAGTATCGAAGCTATTGAATATATCTAGGAAAAGTGTGGTTACGTTCGTAAATGCAGTAGTTGCCCATCACTGCAGCATAATAAGAGTAAAACGTTTAAAAAAGCATCACTTGGCAGCACTGATTTACTTCAAACGATTTTAGAGCTAACTATATTATACTTTTGCTAGCTTAAGCAAATGTGCGAATACATGTAATCAAATGTGTATGACTATATTGTACTTAACAAACTTTTCGTTAAGTTTCGTCAAGTGTCATTTGCTTAAGCAAACAGCGAAACTGACCGCACTTTACTTAAGGAATCATGTGTTTTTATGAAAAAAAAAAAACAAACTGCAATGTATGCGGAAATATTTTTATAGAAAATTTAATTGAAAATGTTAAAAAACAAACGTGCATGTATAACAAAAGGGGTGGGTTTGGTATTTGTTTTTCGATTAAGATGCAAGCACTGTTGCATTTTTTAGTATTTTTTTATTTATGTTTTCATTTGTTTCTTTAAATTATTTAAAATTAATATAGATTTACTCGTTAATTGTAAAATATTTATAAATTGAACACATTAAATAATATTTTTCGAAAAGATACATATATTTTGGAAATATAAGAAGAAAACAGTTTTTGCAAAAGTACAAATATTTGCAACTAAGTGTAGTAAGTATTTAAGTTTAAAAAGTAGATTGTAGCCACCAAAAAGTCTTTAATAAGTTGATTAAGCATTTGACAGACTTTTCGTTGATTTTTGACAGTAGCTTAAGTTAGCAAAAGTATAATATAGTTAGCCCTTTTATCTGTTGCAAAACGTTCTAAAAAGCAAACTGTGCAGTTGTTGAGCAGTAGCAAAGCATCTGCGACAGAAGATCACGCATAAGCAACAAAAATTGGCATAACTGCCGCAGTAATGCACAAATTTTCTGCATTTACGAACGTACCCTGGTACGGAGATTACCCAACAAACAATATGGTGTGTAATAAATAGTAATTTTTTAGAATTTTTCATAAAAAACAAGTAAAAAAAGCTTAAATTCGACTGTGCCAAATCTTTTAATACCCTCCACCCATATTCTAAAAAATGTTCACTACTGGGTTTGAAACAAATAATGTAAAAAAACTTTTGAAGTACAATTATGGAGGCGAACAAAATCTTTTGGATGTGGAAACACATTTTTTGGTGGAAAAAAAATTTTGAGGTGAAAAAATTTTTTTGAGGTGAAAAAAATTTTGTAAAAAAAATTTGTGGTGAAAAAAATTTTTTGAGGTGAATACAAAATATTATTCACTTCTAAGCGACTGGTGAAAAAATATGAGGAAATATTTTATGTACCAGTCGCTACTATGAAATTGTACTAAAATACACCAATTTGTATGGAAAAATTAGAGATACCTTTCACTCATAACAATTTCACTCATAACTTTTTAACCGCTGAACCAATTTTGTTCATTTTCAATAACAAACTGCTCGGAAGGATGTCCAACGATCTGAGTAAAAATTAAGACCCCCATTTCAACAGACAGATGGATAGACAGACAGTCAGACCAATGGACATCGCTAAATCGACTTAACATCGCATAAGGATCACGAATATATATTTCGACATGTTACAAACAGAATGAAAAACTGCATTTATACACCATATATGGTGAGGGTATATATCAAAAACAATTTTATAAATTGTTGCTATTGAATCGAATGGTAAAGTCATATTTTCTATAAATGCAGCTGCTTTTGCTCTGAAGAAAAATGGTCTCCGAATCATGCATGAAATAAAAAATGAAAAAAAGCAATTTTTGTTTTTAGGCAAAAACTTAAAAAGGTGGTGATATCGCAAAATCAAAGATATTTTATATATTTTTGACGAACTCTAGAACTCTAATATACACAAATATAATTTAAGTTTATATTTTTTAGTTTGATTTGAGATCATAGGAAAAGTTTTTTCAAATGAAAAATTGTTTCCTATTTTTTAATTTAAGTAAACATGGAGAATACACAGAAAAAGTTATTAGACACCAGCCGAATGGAATGCATTTTCTGGTCAGCTACGACTTTCATCAACATTCTTTGTGCCGAAATACCAATTGTAAATATCTCTATTTAACTCACAAATCAACGGAAAAAGCTATTTTATGCTAACACACAGTTGATTTTTATTATTGAGTATAGATGAAATTTACTAACTATTTTTGTGTTATTTATATTCTCCTTTGTTTACCGTATGTCCAAATTAGCTATTAGCTAATATTAAAGACATGTGTTTTGTAAAACTGTTTTTACATATGTTTAAACAATTCTTTTAACCGTGCCAAGTTATATTTAATAGTAAAGTTTATATTTTATTGTTGATCTTTTTAATATTTATATGTTTGAAAATGTATTTTTTTTAGTTTGATTCGAGATCATAGGAAAAGTTTTTTCAAATGAAAAATTAGTTCTTATTTTTTAATTTAAGTAAACATGAAGAATACACAGAAAAAGTTATTAGACACCAGCCGAATGGAATGCATTTTCTGGTCAGCTACGACTTTCATCAACATTCATATACACTCAATAATAAAAATCAACTGTATGTTAGCATAAAATAGCTTTTTTCATTGATTTGTGAGTTAAATAGAGATATTTACAATTGGTATTTCGGCACAAAGAATGTTGATGAAAGTCGTAGCTGACCAGGAAATGCATTCCATTCGGCTGGTGTCTAATAACTTTTTCTGTGTATTCTCCATGTTTACTTAAATTAAAAAATAAGAAAAAATTTTTCATTTGAAAAAACTTTTCCTATGATCTCGAATCAAACTAAAAAAATACATTTCCAGATATAATTTATATACTTAAAATTTTGTTATAATAAACAAATTGCAGTATTTTGATTCTCTTTAATTGTCTGTAAATCCAAGAGTAGAGGAAACAACAAAACGGGTCTTGAAGTGTTTTAAAGTTAAAGGTAAGGAGTAAGTATTTCAAATTTGTATTTCGTAAGAAAAATATTAGAACACACTGTTCTAATATTTTTAACAAATTGCTTAACTGGTTTTTTCCAAAAAAAGTGCAATTTTCCCAAAAAAAAAAGAAATATTTATAATATCTGAAGTGTTACTTCTTCTATAAAATTTATTTTATTTATACCAATAATGAAACTTAAAAAAAATATATTAAAATGAGTAATTACTCTTTGTAGCCATTTGAAAAAAAAAAAAAAAACATTTTTCAATCAAAATCACTTTTTTTGTTAATGTCAATTTATTTATTTTTATTTTCACGGAATATACATGTCTCCAGTAATGATATATAAAAAATAGTTTGAAATGAAGAAATCATGCATTTAAGGGTTAAATTGCTTTATTTTGCATGAACCGAAAGTGGCGCATCGATTTTGGTTTTTAAAACCCTAAATATCATTTCCAGTTAATTTGGGTTAAATCTAAGATATGATGGCTTTGCCGATTTGATAATTTTATATACATAGATCAACCCATATGTAGAATTTTTTGAAATGTTCTAACATAGATTTGAAAAATGTTTTAATTTAAGTTGAAAGTTTTATATAAAAACCGCAACATATTTTTTTTTTGTTAATATATTTTTTATACATATATTTCAAAAATATATTAATTTTAAGCCGTAACACGCCATAGTTAACATATTTTAACATAAAACTATTTTTATTTACGACAATTGCCCAGTGACGTGCCGTGAAGTTGTCAAAGGTGTGCTGAATTTTTGTAAAATGGTAAAAATGCGTCTATAGTGAATTTTTTTTTCCGAACCTATTACCTCCTCATAGAAAATGCTCAGATATTTCATTTTTGAATTTATTTAATTTATATGCAACTGAAATTCAAATTTTATTTGCGCTTTTCTTACAGGATCAACAAAATATTCAACAAGTACCAAAGTGCACGCATTATAGATTTTGGTTGGTATATGAATTAAAAATATTAATCATGTTAAAGTGACATGCCCTGGAAAACACTAAAATTATATAAGTAATTTTGACAACTTCACGGCACGTCACTATTTACAGGTGTGCTGCACTTTTTTAAAATGTCAACAATAAATGCATAATGATTGTTTTTTTTATTAACTATCACCTCCTCATTATAAAATTACAGATTTTTTAATTTATTTAATTGATATGCAAGTCAAATTCTATTTAATTCATATTTTATTTGCGCACCCCTTACACGATCAACAAAATAGTAAACAAAAATTAAAGTGTTGCATACCAGAGAACTGCAAAATCAACTTTTTTTCTTGATTTAATCATACACAAAAATTCTTGTTCACTTTTAATAATTCAACAAAATTCACTGTAGAATAAAATCAGCATCATGTTACTGAACACTGTTGTGATTACATTTGCATAAAACATAAACGACAGATGATTCACACTGATTCCAATTACGCGTTCAGTAACATGATGCTGATTTTATTCTACAGTGAATTTTCTTGAATTATTAAAAGTGAACAAGAATTTTAGTGTATGATTAAATCAAGAAAAAAGTTGATTTTGCAGTTCTCTGTTGCATACGTATCAAAAATTATACAAAATTATCTTAAACTAATATTTGGAAAGGGATAGGTCTCAGAAAATTGTAATGGTGGACCTAATTTTGATGATTTCAAAAAGTCGCAGCACAGCCTTAACAACATCACGGCCCGTCATGGCAATAGCAAATAATCCATATTTTCGTACAGTTATAAAATTGTTGGTGTTTAATCTTTTGGCGTATTTCGGATTAAATAGCAACTCGAAAACAGAAAATGGTACCACTTTTTCAAATTTTTATTTGTACATATCACATTGTGTTTGTGCAGCAAGCTATTAGCATTACAAAAATATAAAATTTGACATGAGTAACGTTAAAAGTTAACACTAAACGTTGGCTAATGTAAAATTTATATAGGAATGACATAAGCCAAAATTTATAGCTTGCCACACAAACGCAACTATCGTCATAGAAGTAATAAAATATAACATTATCTTCACTCAATTCAATATTATAGAAAAAAATACAAAAAAGAGAAAAAATTATATTTTCTACTTGCTTTATAATAAAAATAAATTAAAAAAAAACACATAAGCCTTAACACAGTGGCAACTATTAAATAATTGATAAAAAAATTTAAAAATTTAAATATTTTTTAGATTAACCAAAAAAAAATTCATAATAAATAGCCTGACCAGTATTTGAAAATATATACAAAAAATTTGGTAACAAAAAAATTAAAATTATAATAAAAAATCGTAGTGTGTATTTTTTCAAAACAATAAAATTTAGAAGAAAAAACTTAAATTTAAAGAATGAGCAATAAATATAGAAATTTAATATGACAAGACATTAAATTAAGAATCGGTAATTATTATTGCTGCAAAAGTTTAATTTAAAAAAAAAAGTAAAAAACCAAAAATATTGTGTTGCAAACATTTTTTTGTAATTGTTAAGAAAACAAACAAAAAATAATTAAATTGTTAAAAACATTTAATTACAAAAAAGCTCGCGTAAATGCTCGTGACTAATTAATGGTTAAAAAAATTAAATTAAAATCTACATATTAACCAAATATTAGAAAAAAAAAAAGAATTATGCATACGAAAACAAAATAATTATACAAAAAAATAAAAATAAACTGAAACAGATCTTCCTTTTTGAAAAATATATATTTTTTTGCTAATAAAAATTTTAAAATTAATTTTTTTTTTTGGAAATTTCAACTTGATTTTTTTAAATTTAATTTTAACTGAATTTTTACATTTTAACTTGATTAAATGAATGCTTTATTTTTTAAATAAGTTGAAAAATCTTTTGATTTTAAATTTGTTTTTAAAATTATATTTTATATATTTTTATTAAAAAAAACAAATATTTCAGTTGTACTATATTTATTATTTTGCTAACTTTAACTTACAAAACCTTTAAATATATGAACTAAATATTAAAAAATTTAGCATCAATTGCACATTTTTCTATAAACCGTTTACAAATATTATATAAACTAAAAAATAAATAAATAATATTAAATGTCCTTAAAAACAATGATTTTTTTTAGCTTATGTATGTATAAAAAAACAAATAAAAAACCGAAATTAATTTATAAATATTTTCTTGTTTAAATAATTTTAATTTAATAACATTATTTCTAATTCTATAAGTTCTAAAATAAAAATTGTCAAAAAAAATAAGTATTGAAATACTGTAATTGTAATATAAAAGTAAAAAACAATATACATACATATATTATAACAAAAAAAATATTAAACATGAATAAATTTCAGTGAATTATTTAAGATTGGAACCAAAAGATTGTTTTTATTTGAATACCCAGGAAAAATTAGTAATAGCTGCTTATTGATGTTTGGATTACCACAAATGACCTACCCCTGCCCACTTTCAAAGTGAAAATAATGAATTACCAGTAATGTGTTTTAACTACTTATTTGGCAGTTAAAATCTATTTTTAGTTTTGATATTTAATTTTATTTTTTTTTTTTCAAATTGTTAATAAAAATCAGTTTTTATTGTATGAATTGTAACCAGTTATTTTTGCCTTACCTATAACTAGTTATTTTACACCCTACTCGTAAGCTTGGAGGCAACTACGTACCTCTAATGAGATCCCTGTGTTAGTTACTGCTCGTTCTAAAACCCATTATTTGGTAAGGTCTTTATTTCTTTATTCAGTGCTTAGCGCGGGTTGTTTTGTTAAATATTAAAAAAAAAATAAATAATTATCAGAAGTTTAAATATATACTTTTGCCTAGCATACATATTTGGTGTATGAATTCCTAAAAAATCTAATTCGATTTACTTTTAAATCGAGTCAATTCCCTTTTAAACAGTCCAAGAGAATTTATTCTTTGTAACTCATTCGATTGAATTCACTTCTAAAGAATTCAATCAATTTATCTAATTCAATTTTAACAGTCTTTAAATGAAATCATTCTATTTCTTTTCATTTGATTGAGCTATTTGGGAGTAATTATTTTTATTCTATTTCCAAAACTCGAAAATTAACTATTATGTTACTTTATTACAGTAAATTTAACGATTTCTTACAAATACAATAAGAACACAATAAAATGCAATAATTAATTTCATAGTTAATATAAATTATTAATTTGTAAAAATAAATTGCTAAAATTAAAAAATCGCTAAAATCGAAACAATCGCCTAAATTGAAAAAATCGTTAAAACTAAGGCCAGAAATTAAAAAAAATCCAACTTTTTTGCCCACTTCTTTTAAAGTATTTTGGTCTTCAAAACCGGAATATTAAGTCAAAATCTAAGTTTATTTTCGAGTTTCAGTACAATAAGGTTAACAAATTTGGTAAAATTTTTAAAAGAAACATTTTGTGTAATCTTAGAATAATATAATTCGATAAGTTTTTTGATAGAATTTACAAGGAAGAGTTTCTCTAAAAGTCCATTTTTCTGAGGTTTTTTTTTCAGAAAATATTAAAATTTCAAGCTTTTGTTAAAATACTCCTATTTAACATATTTAATCATAGAATATTTTTTTGGGTGTGGTTAATTTTCGCAAAAAGTCAAGTATTTTTAGCCTACTTACCCCCCGTTGCCACATGCAAATGCAAGTGCCAAAAACTCAATACACTCATACTTTTTTACTACCACACTCACACTTATGCTACTTGCGACTTAGCTTGCTAATATTATTGTTGATTTTGTGCACATAAATATGATGAATAATGAGAAAGGATATAAAGCCGCCTTTTAAAGATAAGTTTAAATACTAATTTTACGTTTTTATAATATAATAAGATATTGAATCTAGGTACCGCTGGGTATTAAGAACTTGGCAATACTGCAATTCCTTTAAGACAGCCATTTTGGATAGAACTTCTCCTGTTGACGACATTTTATAAATGAACTTGCACTGTACAGTGTGGCCACTCAAAAAATTGTGTTGTTTTTCGTTGATAACACGTATACACTACTTGCAAGTAATTACTTGCATGTGACAACGGGGGGTTAGCTAAAAACGTTTTTTTTTAAGTGGGGATTTTTAAGGAATATTTTTCATTTGTTTGGTGACAACGAAAAAAAAAGTATCTGAAAGTTTGTATTAAATCTAATAAGAGCTTTCAACAAGCGGCATTTTGATAAGAAACACATTGAACTAAAATCAATTTAAATTTTTTTTTACATTCACAGAAATTTGTCTAACTTGAAGTCTGTATACAGACGTAATATGGTGTGAAAAACATTATTGAGTATTTAAAATTATGCACATTTTAAAACTCTACACTGTAACCATCAATTATAAAATATTATAACGATTAAAGAGATAATAAATATTTCTAATTTTTTATCCTCTTATATTTTACTGTGATCCCCGGATATCTAAACGAAATTTTTTATCCCCATTCACGGAATAAAATTCCCAATTTGGGGATAAATCCCCTAAACTGCACACACTAATTTGACTAGAGTATTCAAAAACCGAAACCGAAAACCGGTTTCTTTATTTTTAAAAACCGATCGGTTTCCAATATTTTGTAAATTCGAAGAAAACCGAAAACCGGTATTTTTTGTTCGGTTAACCGGTTTTTTTAATTACATCAACTGGGTTACTTGGTCTCTTTTATTTTTTCCGAACACTTTTATAATCGTTTGTTTGGTTATGAAGATTTAGATGTAAGTCTGATAGATTCCGATGAAGACTTAACTGTGGATATTCCAAATTCAAATAGTTTAATTTCTGATCTAAATAACACAATAAAGAGCATTCAAAATCCGCAAAAAGAGACTGTACAAAATCATTCATCATTATATGTGACCTTCTCCGAGAAAAGGGACCTAGTGTGTGAAAGTGAAGTTTTGGGAAAAACGCATTTAAAGTTTCATAACGCATTATCACTGTGAACACACCTTCAGTTGGGAGATGCGATTTGGTATGGTTAGTTATGATTGGGTGCCGACTTTGAAGACGTCTTGCCTATGTGGTGACGTATTTTTTTCGCTTTTGGAGTGACAATTTAAAAACAGTTTAAAACCAAAAAATCAAAAAAGGTAAAATTTTAATGTTTTTTCCATTTTTATCGATTTTCCCAAGTTCGTTTTGTACGTTTTTATGGGGTAAAACATTTTTTTCAGAAATCTAACTCATTTCATCTTATTCTACACCCTTTTAGGTACCAGAATCCACTCTTAAGTCCAAACCCGTTTTTTGATACACTAGGTCTCTTTTCTCGGAGAAGGTCACATATGATGATTTCATATATCTTGATAAATGCGACAAAAAAACTGAAAAGTTGGACAATTTATATAATTGTCTTTTGATTATTTGTCCAACATCTACTATTAGTGAAAGAGTATTTTCCATTTCTAGCTTTATTAAATTTCTGATTTTTAACAAATTATATAAGCTTTTTATTCAAATTAAAAAAAAACCGGTTGGCCGGTTTTTTCTGCAAAAACCGAAACCGGTTTTTTTAAAATTCGATTTTTCGAAGAAAACCGAAACCGTTTTTTTTTAAAGGGCCGGTTTTTTGAATACTCTAAATTTGACCCTAAATGAACTCTTCAAAATGATTATTTGTTTACAAAAAAATTTTTATTTGTTAAGAAATTTATTATTTATTTTATTTTACATTAAGGGGATTTTATTGTAGTAAAAATGTTTGATTACAACAACAACAAAATATAATATTAATTTAAAACACATTTTTTTTTTTATTTTGGAAATCACTAAGATTTTTTGTTTTTGATTTCAAAGAACAACCATTAAGCAAATATGAATAAAAAAAAGTGCAAAAAATATAGTAAACACAAAAAAAATATATATATATTTTATAGGTAAATCCCCTCGCATGAACAGGCAAAACAACTGATAAGGAAATGAACCTAAAGATCGTCAACAGACACAATCATTTAATATAAAAACAAGTAGCTAAAGACAAAATTAGACATATTCACATCAAATAGCATCAAGCTAACAACACAGATTAGTTTTTATATATATATTTTTTTTAAGACAAAAATGGCGAACCTTATAAAAGTATTGGCTTTAATAGCAATTGGTAATAAGAAATATTAATATTAAGTGAAAATTTTAATTTAAATAACTTATTTTCTAGTCTTACCTGCTTGTTTATCGATAACAATTAAACCCCGCAGCAGTTGGGGTGCTGTACCGGCTCGATCACCATCTCGCATTTGAGGAGCTGTCGATTATGTTATAATACATCATTCGGATAATCCAAATGGTTGTTCTACCGAAAGTGCATGTCAAAGACTTATCAAGAATATACAATCGGATCATAAGGGACGTCGCAATTTTAGTGATATTGGTTATAATTTTATAATTGCTGGTGACGGCAATGTCTACGAGGGCCGAGGCTGGGGTTTACAGGGATCCCATGCGCCCAATTATAATCGCAACAGTATTGGTATAGTCTTTTTGGGTAATTTTGAAAGTAAGTTTTAAAGTTCACGTTTTCTTTTAATCGAAAGATTTTTTAAAATCATTTCTTAATTTATTTTCAGACACTAAACCTTCTAATCAAATGTTACAAAATGCTAAAGATTTAATAGCCCAAGCTGTAAGCGGTGGCCATTTAAAAGATAACTATACATTATTGGGTCATCGTCAGACCAAAGCTACTTCCTGTCCAGGCACACAATTGTTTAATGAAATTAAGACTTGGCCTCATTGGCGTAATATTTAAGTAGCAATAATTTAATAGTTTGTAATATTTAGATATATAAAATTAATAAAAGGGTTTTAATGTTAGTATTGAACCTTGAATAAATAATGAGCGTTTTTATTAGTTACAAATATATTATTCAAAGTATTGCCCATCCCTAGGCCAACATTTTGTCCCATCTTTCTGGCAATTTTTAGATTTCAGCTGGCAAGAAAGACTCGTCTTTTAAGGCAATCCCGTCACCAATCCATTTTTTACATTGTTCATATGAAGTGTACTTCTACTGGGGGACGCCGTGTGTCATCGACCGGAACAAGAAGGAGAATACGACGGGTAGGGTAGGACTTCCAATTTTAGCATTTCCAAATAAAAATTGACCTGTCTTGCAACATGTGGCCGAGCGTTGTCAAGCTGCAAAATCACTTTATCGTGCTGCAGCTCAAACACAACAGCTTCATGCCATGATAATTAGGCTTTGCGAAGTATGCCGATGGCTGTCCGGGCAAAACCCATGACTTTTTGGGCTTGGTGTTGTCGTAATGGATTCAAATTTCATCGCCAGTTAAAATGCGATGCAAAAAACCTTTTTTTTTTTGGAGTTCGACAAGCTGTTCACAAGCGAAAAATCGCCTTTCGACGTTGCTTTTATATCAATCCCATGGCTTTGTGGCATTTGCTGACTGTTGACTCATCCACTCCCAATGATTCTGACAATTCCTAAAACGTTTGGTATTAGTCCACATAATGCAATGATTCCAATTCTACTCCTTGTATTCGAGCTCAAAATCACCACTTTTAAAGCGACCACACCACCTTCGACAAGATTGTTAAGATAGAGCATGCTCGCTATAAGCTTTCACTAAAATTCGATGAACTTCAGCCGTACTTCTCTTCATATTAAAGTTTTGAAGATTTCCCGGTAAAAACACTTTATCTGGTACAAAATTCGACATGTTTGAGGCAATTTTTGGTATTGTCGTTTTAACCAAATGCGGAATATTAGTTAATATGCTAGTGGCGCCCTCTTGTGCGAAACGCTCATTATTAATTCATCGTTTCAATACATACAATTTATATTTAAAATTTGAATGTGGGCTCTTAAGAATATTGAAATTTAGGGTGACTAAAAAAAATCGAAACTAAGTCCAGGTTTCCAAATATTCAATGAAATTAGAAAAAATTTCCAAAGAAATTTTAAATCCATTTGTCAATTTGTATTTTATTTAGTATTCAGTCATCTCGCACAGAGCCTTAGAATTTAACTCAACCATTTTTGTTTTCATTTCCTTAAAAAATCTCATTATTTTTCTCTGATTTTTAATCAAGATATTATTTATTTATTTTTGTTAATCATATAATTACAAATTATATGTTAATACCCTAACCGAGCACTAGCAACAAAGGCCTTCGGTTCATTGTAGCGAAAACAGACCAGAGCCTCTGATGGGAATTGAACCCACGACCCCCGCACTGATAAGCTAACACGCTACCAACTAGCCTACCGGGGCGCTCCCCCGTTCGATTCTAATTTTAGTCACACAAAATCAAATTTTACAAATGACATCTCTCGACAAGATTTTTGCTCAGGCTTTAACTGAAAGCTTTTTAAAGTACCTACATTGGTCCTTCAACCACGAAAATAAAATTAAAAAAGTTACTTCGAATCGCCTCTTCGAGTTGTGGACTTTTATTTTTTTATCCCTGGGTCAGGGCGAATATTTTATGGACCAATATTGCTTAGAAGTACTTTATAATCGTGTATACATTTAGGGAATAGAATTCCATAAAAAATTACCTTTTATTTTAGTAAAATTATGTAAAAGAAATGCTCAATGGTATTAAAGGACCCCGAAAGAATCTCGAAAATTTCCTTTTTTGGAACTCTAAAATTTGCTAAAAAAAACCGTAACTGCAATTAATAGCACCGCATGACAATCGTCTGATTACGGTTTTAAACTTGGGGTTTGTAAAGAATTCAAAGCCTTTACACTGTTTCAGATAATTTAAATCAAAAAGCTGTAATTTTTAAAAACTTGAAAACGTATTGATGCTGCGACTTCACTAAAGTTAAAATTAAATAAAGTTAAATTGAAACTGGTGTTTTTTTTTAAGTAGTTATAATTTTTACTAAAAGAGCAACCATTTTATTTTGGAAAAGTGTGCTTCTTTACAAGATTTTTCTTTTAGCTGTGAATTAATGAAGTTTCCTGACAACTTTTTGCAAATTCTGTTTTAGTATTATTAATAAAAAGAATAAATGCCGAATAAAACAGTTTTTCAAAAATATTATTATTTTTATTTTGATCCGCGGAATCCCTAAAATAAAAATTTAATAATTCTACGAATAAAGAAAAACTGTATATGTATAACTTCCGGAATATTATTGAATTTTGGTTAAAACAAAGTTACCAGATACTATACTATTATTATTTTTAATTATATCACACTTTGACCCTTTTAATTATTATTTATTTTGTGAAACACAATTGAATTCAAAATCTATTTAATAGTGAGTGCAATTAACCTTCACCTTAATCGCGGTTAAGACAGAAATTTTTTGTCTTCAGATTCGTATTTAGGTGGACAAGTTTTATTATAAGTCTGTGCAAAACCCGTATAGAGCGTAATCCAAAAAATTAATTCAAAGGGCCAAAAGGTGCTTTATGGCGCTACTATATTCTAAAAAGTTTGTAGAAAGAATCTACTGAAAATAACAGCTAAGACATAGGTACTTCTTTAAGTATACAGTTAAAAACGCAACAAAGATTTTTACCTTTAAAATAACTAAATTTATTGTTATTTATAACTGTCAAAAAACACTACCAGCAAATGCAGTAAAAATAACTAAAAATGTCGCACAAAAATTTTTGCTGCAAAAATTTTGAAACAACTGACAAAATTGGTTAAAAAAAAATACTGTGGCCAGATTCTATAAGACGAACGACAATTATCGTTTACTTTCGAAGTTCAAATTCTATCTTACCAAACTGTTGAACTAAAGAGTGGTTAAATTTTAATGGCCGATGTTGAATGTGAACCACACCTAAACGTCAAATTTTTTTCTGCATTTCATTTGACATTTCTCAATTTCAGACTAATTCAATTTGAACCATGGAAAGATACACAATCGAGCAACGCGTCAAAGTTATTCAGTCTTATTATAAAAATGGGCGTTCAAATCAAAATGCATTTCGTGCACTTCGTAATTTTTTTTTGGTCAGCATAATCGACCAAATGTGTCCACAATCGGGAGAATTGTGGGCAAATTTCAGCAAATCGGGTCTGTGAAAACACCTGTGCATGCTCGCCCAGTTCGTTCTGCGGAAAACATTGCTTTTGTTTGCGATAGTGTGTCATGAGGTCGGCCAAGCATTTACCGTGAATGGTGTTCGCTATCACGAGATGATAACGAACTTATTGCGGCCAGGAATTGAGGGTATGACCCCGGGCGATATGTGGTTTCAACAGGACAGTGCCACTTGCCACACAGCTAACAAACAATGGCTCTTTTGCGCGACAAATTCAATGGCCGTGTTATCTAACGTGGTGGCGATGTCAACTGGCCGCGAAGATCTTGTGATTTCACACCGTTGGACTTCTTTATTTGGGGTTATTTGAAAGCAATGGTGTACGTCGATAAGCCAGCAAAAATTCAAGAGCTAAAGGATTAGATAATTCGACACATTAACGGCATAGAACCTCAGTTATGCCTCAGCGTCATCGAAAATTTGGACCATCGGATGGAGGTGCGCCATTTGGCCGATATTTTGTTCCATACATAATTGAACCATACCATATTATCATAATAAAAAGAAATGACAATAATTTCCTAAATAATTTGTGTTTTATTCAAAGTCAACGTCGGCCCTTAAAATTTAACCACCCTTTATAAGATTGAAAATTACTGTATTTTACCAAATTTGTAGCAACCGTTTAAAATATTTATGTAATATGGTAGTTATTCAACTTCGAAAGTGGGCGGTATGCGATCTTATAGAATCTGGGCACTTTACCATTTATTTTTTTAGGTATTAGAAAATTATATTTAAATGCCTTTTTGCACTTAAAAAAGTCTAACAGTTACTACATTACAGGTGATTGCGTAGTTATCAGAAATTGTTGTTTTAAACTGTAATTAAAGATTACAGTTTCTATGGAAAAATATAAAACAACAATTATTTACAAAAAAAGAAATTACGAAAAGTACTCTCATAGTAACAATTGTTTAAATCAATTATTTTAATATTTTCAACAAAAACAGTAAACTTTGCTGTTATATGGAATTCAGACTATACTCGAAATCTCGTTTAAGCCGGATTTTGACGGAAATATAGTTCATAACAAAATTTAAAACCAGATTTTGCATACAAAGAAATCTAATTTCATAACTAGCACCTTTTTCCTGTATTTTTCGCATCGATAAAGCTTTCGCAAAAACATGAAAAACGCAACCTTGTTCTGCTTTATATGGGATGAGTCACAGGCAATTATATATATATATATATAGTAATCTAAAGAAGATAATAAGGCGCTGTATTCATGTTATTTCTCTATCTTTTAAGAAATTTTACAAAATTAAATGTGTCTGCAGCTTTAAAAATTAAAAGCTCTTAAAAATTCCAGAAAAATTACAACAACTTTATGTCATCTTGTATAAAGTAGGGTGACTATGAATTTCTCGATGTGAAAACTTCTCGCATCAGATACAGAAACGGGTGCAGATTTTCCGAAAATCCAGTTTAATAATTATGTTTACACAGCATTCAGCAAAAGTATGTATGAAAATATTGTGAAAATCTGGCATCACCTTGTAAACAAATGTAAACAAATAAAAATTTTAATTAAGTAAACTTAACAATATGACCAATGACCATATGTATAGGTCCAATTAAATTGCGTTGTGAAATGAAAGTAAAGTTAAATGCAGCACACAGTTTCCTATGTTTTTCTACAGCAAAGAAAATCTTTGCAACTAACATTGGAACAGTGCCGGCAAGATATACCATGAACAGAGTGAAAAAGCTTGCATCCAAATGGTAATCCCTTATTAAAAACACTTATAAACCATATTAACATTATTTTGTGTCTTTCATCGTGGTAATAAATATTGCGCACCACTATTAAATTAATACCTTAAAATTTAAGGTTTAAATATAAGGTTATTTTTCTATTTTGATTTGTTTACAAAATGTTGCTTTAAACGAGATTTCGGTATAGTGTAAGTTCAAAATAAGCTGTTAATTTGCTTAAAAAATTTAAAATTTTGTAGGTATTGAAAATTCTTGCTAAATTCATTTTTGTTATTATTATTGATATATTCTTAGTTTGAAAATAAAAATTAGAAATTTTGATTGCATCTGCAATGTACAAGAACATATATGTTGTATTCCACATAAACGGTATACCGTTTGGAATTTTGATTCTAAATTATAAGCAGGATAAAGAAATTTGTAATCGAATTTTTTTAGTCAGTTATATTTAGGACGGTAATTATTTCCACAGCATTTCTAAGTTGTTTTTTAACAGTTAAAAATAACAAAAATTTAAGCTATTTTCACAAATACACATTTGAGTGTTGTAAAAAATTAAATTACAAAAACATACATAGGAAATTTTAACAAAAAATTTGTATACGTATTTGGAATCACTGAATGCATTTCGCATTTTATCATTTTTTTTAGTAATAAACCAATTTTTTTTTTAACTTTATGTTGTGTCTTAAGCATTTTCAAATTTTTATTGTCTGTTTTTTAAGTTCTTGGTTTCTAATTAAAGTGACATTTATTAAGAGGTTTCACTGTATACATTTTTTTCTTTGCGGACCGTATATACTTTATCAACGTCATGGGATTTATAATCGGCGAAGATATTTTAACTATAATATTTAACACCTTTTAAATCTTAAAAACACTTGTTTATTTTTTAAATAATATGATACACCAACTCAAAAATTATATTTAATCACCAACCCGAAATGGAATAAAAAAACAGGCCCGGTCGCGTTCACGTGTAAAATGAGACTGTCAATCCTAGTTTCGAAGTAGTTGTACAGCAATGTTGCCAACTTTTTCTCCGCCAAATCAAACAACAAAACGCTTGAAAATATCTAAATTATAGAAAAATTGAAAAATTTTGCGATAAATTTTGGTACTTGTAGAGTATTCAAGAAACCGGCCTTTTGAAAAAACCGGTTTCGGTTTTCTTCGAAAAAGCGAATTTTGAAAAAACCGGTTTCGGTTTCGGGTTTTGCAGAAAAAACCGGTCAACCGGTTTTTTTAATTTGAATAAAAAGCTTATATAATTTGTTAATTGTTTTTATAACAAACAAAAAAAAAAGAAATTTAATATATAGAGTAATAAAAATAAAAAAAAAAATAATATATATATATATATATATATAAATCAAATTTTTTTTATTGTATTTCATTTCAAGATTTTATTTATTTTTTAATATAATATCAAAAATTCATTAAGTTTGTAAATTAAACGTTTAACACGTTTGGCAAAAATCAAAAATTCATTAAGTTTGTAAATTAAACGTTTAAAACGTTTGGCATTAAATAAGTTTTTTTAATATTACATTTTAAATATGTTAAAAGAAAATCTATTTTTCAGTTCTAAAATAATATTTTAGAAATAATATGCAATTTAAATGTTTAATTTTAAGACGATTTCTTTGTTTGCTTTTGATAAAGCTAGAAGTGGAAAATACTCTTTCACTAATACTAGATGTTGGAGAAATAGTCAAAAGACAATTATATAAATTTTCCAACTTTTCAGTTATTTCATAATGTTATATAAAAAAACATGTGGGGTATTTTTTTTTAAATCCAATTTTATTTTTTAATTTTAAAAAAAAATTAATATTTTGAATTTTTTGTAACATAAAATTAACATAGTCACTATTTCAGCAAGACAAAACTATTGCAACCAAAAAAAAAAAATTCTTGTTTAACTTTTTTTCTTTAATTTTCAATAACAGCCTTGCATCGCCGTGGCATGGACTCTATTAAATGATTGATGATATCCTGTGGTATACCATACCAAGCATCTTGGATCCGTTTGAAAAACTCATCGGTACTTTAAATGTTATTTCTATCAATTCTTTGTTTTACTATTGACCAGAGGTTTTCAATTGGATTAAGATCCGGAGACTGTGGTGGCCATTGCATAACGTTAATGCTTTGTTGCTCAAACCAAGCTTTTACCACGTTCGAAGTGTGTTTGGGATCGTTATCTTGTTGAAACGTCCAACGTAACGGCATCTCCCATTCAGCATACGGCAACATAACGCTCTCAAGAATGTTTTTGTAAACCCATTTATCCATTAATACGATGAAGTGGACCTAACCCATTGGAATAAAAACATCCCTAGGCCATGACATGGCCACCTCCATGCTTGACCGTCTTTACGCAAAACTCTTTCTCAACTCGTCTTCCTCTGGGTCTTCGTACATGAGTTATACCATCACTGGCGATAATATTAAATTTTGATTCGTCACTGAAGAGCACGTTTTTCTACTGATTGGCTGTCCAGCTAAAATGTTCTTGAGCAAATTGAAGTCGTTTCAATTGCTTACGCTTTGATATAAGGGGCTTTTTTGTAGGCCGATAAGCTAACAAACCAGCATCTTTGAGACGTCGGGAAATGGTTCTTGCACTAACTGGTATTTTTAATTCTTTTGCCAGTTTCGGAGCCGATTTAAAGGGAAACTTTTTAACCTCTCTCACTATTCGTGCTTCAGTTCATTGGTCAGTTTTTCGCGGCCGATCGCCTTTGCTTATAACCTCCACGGATTTAGTTTTTTGAAAATCTAATAAAATTCGATAAATTGATGATTTATGCACTTTAAGTTTAACAGAGAGTTCTTTTTGAGAAATTCCTTGGTCGAAATCGTCCACAATACGCTTCCGTAACTCTTTACCGAATTTATCTGGTGCCTTTATTATGAATATTTCGAGGCACTAAGAAAAATTGTGTTTCCTTTTAAATAATTTTGCAACTAATAAAAAATGTGACCTTCTACCAAGAAACTACGAATGTTATCAAAACAAAATAACGGTTTTGATCATTAACAACAAAAATTTTAAGAGTTGCAATTGTTTTGTCGCGTCCAAATATTGACTACTTTTACATAACGCACCATAGAAATGCAAATACCGGATAACTGAACCCAAAATATGTATGACTATAAACTATCAAAAAATAGTCTGAATATATAGGGTCACACTTATTAATGGACCAAACATTAACTTTTGAGTGTCAGTTGCAAATGATTTGTCCGATACTGTATATGAATACTGTTTATTGTGTTATTTAGATCAGAAATTAAACTATTTGAATTTGGAATATCCAAAGTTAAGTCTTCATCGGAATCTATCAGACTTACATCTAAATCTTCATAACCAAACAAACGATTAAAAAAGTGTTCGGAAAAAATAAAAGAGACCAGTTGGTGATGTAATTAAAAAAACCGGTTAACCGAACAAAAAAGACCGGTTTTCGGTTTTCTTCGAATTTACAAAATATTTGAAATAAAGAAACCTGTTGACCGGTTTTCGGTTTTTGAATACTCTATACATGTAAATTACACATGAAGATGTATATTGCAGATCTTAAAAAACGTTAAAATTAAAAAATCGCCAATATTGTAAAAAGTTTACAAAATTGGAAAAATCGCAGTTATGAAAAAGAAACGTAAAGATTGTAAAAATTCTGAAATTAAAAAATCGCCAATATTGCAAAAAAATCGCTAAAAGCGAAAAAAACACTAAATTTGGCATTGTTTTGAGATTGATATCCCGGTATAGGGAGTGAAGTTTGACCTCTGGCGTAAGTTTTTCTCTAGCCCGTATTTGGCCCAAGAAATTAATAAAGTGCGATCTGCGAGAAAATCGCTGGATAAATTAATCGTAAACTAAAGTATTAAAGTATGTTTACATTACGCTCGAAATCTAGTTGAAACAGGATTTCGATCATGTGGTACTGTATAATATTTCATCCACCTTAATTTTGCAAATAATTCAACGCAAGTCGTAAATAATTTTTTTATATAATAAAGTACTGGGCTTAAAGGCGAAAAAATTCACACTAGATTGCAAGTCCAAAAACTTTAAAAATATTTAATCATTGGGAAGCCACAATCATAACAAAGCCAAATAGCACTTGTTTGCCGCTTTCAAATTGATGCGAAAACATTTTCACCACAATTTTGCAACAATTCCAGGTGATATATATATTGCTTTTTTCGCAAAAGTTTAAACAAAATGCTGTACTTTAATAGCTAAATCCTATCCAGCTAAATGAGATGAAAATCGCTACATTTGTCTAAAAAAAAAAAAAAAGAGTTAAATTGACGACAGTGTTGTAGAGAAAAAATTAGAAACAAATTTTTCTTTTTTTCGTGTTTAAGATTCTCTTTAATCAATAACTTTAAGCTATGCCGCTATATCGTCATCCTATATTGAATTTTATAACGGCAAAATATCTCAATTTCCATTTAAATAAAAACACAAAGATTTTTTTATGTTCAGTTTAAAATTTTTTATTGTTTTTGTTAGATTGAAATTCTATTAACTGCAATATTACATATTATTTTTAATCTGTTCTTTATATTTATAATAAAAATACATTTTTTTAAATTTTTTCAATCAAATTAATTTTATTAAATTAAATTTTACTATTCTTTAAAAAAAATAAAACTTATTCTTTTTTTTAATTTTTTCAAACTTTTTCGTTTAACAAAATTTATTTAAATAATTAAAAAAATAAAATGATTAATGGTTGATGAAAAACAAACATTTTTAGTGATATAAAAAGACATTAACAAATTCTACACAATTTCGCAAAATTTTAAGAAGAATATTCGTTAAAATAAGAATATTTAATATTTAATTTTTAATAAATTCTGAATTCAATTTCTGAAAATTTGAAAATTTAATTTGAGAAAAAAAAACCATCCTAAATATTTTTAAGAAAATTTGGAGTATAGTATGGATGGAGAAAAAAAAAAAGAAATTAACCCAACGAAGAAAATATTCAGCACCAGGAGGAGTCCCACGCCGCCGTCGAAATTTGGTATCCCACGCCGCCGTCAAAACTTGGTATCCCTCGCTGCCGTCAAAACTTGGTATCCCACGCTGCCGTCTAAACTTGGTATCCCACGCTGCCGTCGAAGCTTGGTATCCCACGCTGCCGTCAAAACTTGGTATCCCACGCTGCCGTCAAAACTTGGTATCCCACGCCGCCGTCACAACTTGGTGTCCCGCGCTGCCGTCAACTCTTGTTGATGCCCCCAACGAAGGATTTTAAATTAAGCGCCTCAATAAATACATAAAAAATGAACTGTGAAACCTGCTAAACAACAATGATCTTGAAGAGCCGATGAGAATGCTGCTTGTAGACCGCCGCGCCTCCGCTTGAAGACCCACCACGCCACCCCCGCACCACCGCTCCTATTAGATCCGCTTTGCTGCACCTGGATAACTCCACGCCGCCGTCAGAACAGAAGCCGCAACTGCCGCTGCCACCTCGTGTCCGCTTCGCCGCCACGGAGTGTCCCACGCTGCCGTCAATACATGGTGTGTCCCACGCTGCCGTCAACACATGGTGTGTCCCACGCTGCCGTCAACACTTGGTGTGTCCCACGCTGCCGTCAACACATGGTGTGTCCCACGCTGCCGTCAACACATGGTGTGTCCCACGCCGCCGTCAATTTGGAATGTTGATTTTTTTTTGTTGATTTTCTGTTGATGTTGACTTTTTGTTTCAATTGTTGTTTTAAAGCTGATTTATTTCATTGTTGTTGTTGTTGTGGTTTGATTCTCTGAAGACAAAATAATATTCTTCCCAAAAGAATAACTAGGATATTGTACAATTAAGGATGCAAAACAAAGGACTGGATGACATTGTAAACCAAATAGTGTAGAAGAATCTTTCAATCAGACCATAAAGCAACAAAATAGTCCCAAATATTCAGATGTACTATAGCACAAAGTGGTCATAAGTTTAAAATTCAAATTTTCATCACAGCTTAGATGAACAAGGATTATCACACAGCTCTTAAGGATCGCAAAGTTTAGCTTAGAAAGCATTCAGAATAAAGATGATTTTTTGAGATTATCATATACAGAGATCATCGATTTTTAAATAAAAATTATAATCAAAGCGAAGTCTTCCTTTTCTGGATATGTTGTGTGTTGATGTCTTTAAAAAATGTAAAATCTTGCTTAGCACTTGGATAAGTGCTCATCTTTCTTTCTAGTGTTTGAAGTTAGTCTTGAGTCCTCACAACAGTATTCATAGAAGATGACGATCGCTTTGTAGTCAAACTCAAAATCTTTCAATTTGAATTTTTGATGATTGATGATCGAAATCAGCGTTAAGTATATTAAGATTTTTGTTTAAAGTTTTTAGTTTTGAAATAGACTTCTTATATAGCGAAATTTATGATGATGATGGTAGTATGTAAGTTTTTTTCATGTCTTAAGAACAGCCCATTTTCTATAATCTGAAGATTCAACAACTCAGGTGTACTGGGATTAAAAACTGAAGCAGCTTTTTAAATAGTGCATACACATTAATACTTGGGTGTTATAGAAGCTGGATTTCTTGGTTTGGTGAATTTACTCTCATAACGCCAGCAGTGTTTATTTTAAGCAAGGAAGGAAAGACCCCTTTAAGGATTTCAAGTTTTGTAGATTTTGTTGACGATTTGTAGCTTTTGGATTAGCTGCATTTTGTTTAAGAAGATCTAGGTCTTCAACTTGTAGGTTTTGGTATTATAGTATTATTAACTTCTTGGCAAACACAAATTGGATAAATTGAAGAATCAGTTTTGAAGACTTCAATTTGATGACTTGAAAATTTAGCATTTTCGAAAGTAAAAGGCGTGTTTAGCTGAAGTATTTTGCTGATACAAAGTTAGACCCCTAGGCAAATGTCCAGTTAAAAATTCAAGTTTAGTTGGCCATACAATTTGTTGAAGAATTGAACTTTCGCAAGCCCAGTGTTGATGGTTGTTGATGTAAACAAAAAAAAAACATGATAGTGTTGTAGTTTAACTAGGTGTTAGGGTATGGTATGCTAAGTTCAGGGAAACCTCGGGAAACCATAAATTCTTTATGTTAGCTGAATTAATACTGGAGTTTTTTCTTGAATATACTAAAACTGAAGCCCAGAATTGAAAACCATGAGATAGTAGTAGTGTAGGGATTTTGTTGACGATTTCACTAAATATTACATCAGGGGAAACCCTGAATGTTGACTGCAGTTTTTAAATTGCTTAAAAATCGTTACATCAGGGGAAATTCTTCAGATTTTAAATTGGCAAACAGTTTTTTTTAATAAATGTTGCACTTAGTTAACTGCAGTTTTTGTTTGAAAATCAAATCCCAGTTGAAGTTTAACATCACGGTAAGCCTTTTGTGTTGTCCGTACTAAATGTTACATACACATCAGGGGAAATTGGCTCTTTATAAACGGAAAACATCTCTCTAGCACTCGATCTTTATAACGGAAAACTATACTCTCTCATTTGCTTGAACTAAAAGTCTGTTGTATACTCAATTATTGAAGGCAGTTGTACTCAAGATTCTCTCCCACACAATAACAAGGCATTTTTGTTTACTTTCGCTCGAACTCTTTCTTCTTCTAAGGATCGCTCTCAAATGTTTTTTATAGATTCAGTTCCCCGCCGCCAGTGGATTCAAGTTAAAATATTTAATTTTAAATTTTACATTTTTAAATACAAATTTAAAAAAAATTATAATTACAGATTTCAAATTGATTAAACTATAAATTTCCTAACCTATGAAATAATATTTTATAAAAAAAGTTATTTTTATAACAAAAAAATGTTTAATTACACTATTGCTTATTTATGGAAATTTGAACTACATTTTTTTCTTGAATATTGTGTTATTTTTTTATCTTTGTATACAAAACATTTGAGGGGATCTTTTCTTTTTTGCTCGATCAATACAATTTTTGGTTTATATCTTGTTAATTTTTGTTTGCTTAACAATTTTTTTTCATTATACAAAATCTTACATTTTTAATAGAAATAGTTTTTAAAAAATTAAAAATGAACAAAAATTTCTAAGTTATAATGGAAAAATTAAATTAGAAAAAAGTTGTAACAAAAATAGAGAAAGAAAATAGAGTGGGCACCGTGTTTCTGGATTCCCTTTTTAGAAACATTTTTATCAGTTTTGCGTTTGTGAAGCCCTGCTGAGTTGTTGTATCGTATAGATTCCCTTTAACGATATTTGTAGATAGAAATAATTGTGATATGTGTTTATTTGCGGGTAGGGGAGAAAATTATAATAAACAGTGGAGGATTATATGCCTGCAAATGGTATAAATTAGCGAATAGAAATTGAAATTTACAAAATAACCTGTAGTTTTAAAACACTGAGAAAGCAACGTAAACTCCTTTATCATTATCAGCTGTCGAGTCAACAATGGCTGTAGTCAAGCTCAATCAGCAGCAGTGGACAAATTGTTTAAAAACTTTCAGTCTCTTTAAATTAACATCATTCTTCTTCAATGTTGTTTTTAATTAAGTCGTTTTTAAAGTTGCTAAAAGGTTCTACACAGGCACCGATCAACTGTGTCATCACGCTAAAATAATTTACAAAAAAAATGCAAAAGGAAAAAACTAACTACCATAGTTAGCTGGCTCTAGCGATTTTTAAAAACTTGGGATATTAAAAAAGAAACAAAAAGAGAACAAAAAAAAGCAGAAACAGAGAGTCTTCCATTTAAGCCACACTTCTCTTCATCATGCCTCTTCTTCTTCTTCTAATTAAAAGCCTCGATTAGTCTCAGCACTTATAAGCCTCAATTAGGTAGATTATGCACAGGTACCGTTCAACTGTGACATAAACGCTAAAAAAAAACGTAAAAAGAAAAGCAAAAAGAAAATGTGTCCAAAAGGTAGCCACTTTGTAAATCACATTTAGAGGGAGTTTTGGCCAAAAAATTAAATTAACTGTAGTCATATTCTGTAGTTAGTACGATCTCTCTCCCAATATAATGCCACAGGCACCGATCAACTGTGACAAAGCTAAAAAAGTTTTAAAAAAGAAAACGCAGAACAAATAAAAAAAAAATAGAGAAATAGAAAGTTGGACATTAGTTGTCACCCCCAAATTGTATCTCACTGGCTATAATGAAGTCTCTCTCAATAATTTGATGCTTTTTTACGGTTATGCCCAGGCACCGATCAACTGAGACATAATGCTACAATAAAAATAGTCAAAAGAAAAAAAAACAGAAAAAGAAAGTCTGTCCTCTCTCTCTCTCTCCTTAGTTAAGACTAAAGTTAGCTCTATCCCTCTCTCTTTCATAGGCTGTTCTCTCAAATCTTATGCACAGGCACAGTTCAACTGTGTCATAAGGCTACAAAATAGTCAAAAAAAAATAAAGAAAACGAAAACAAACGACGAAAAAGTGGAAAAACAACGACGAAAAACAGAAATTAGCCATCTCTTCGAGGCTTTTCAGCCTGCTCTCTCTGTCAATTTATAAAGCTCTCTCTCTCTCTCTCCTCACTTTTGCTCTTGGAGGAGGGTTTATAAAATTGTATAATTGTTCAATTACTGGTTGACATACGCCTATAAAGAGCAGCTTGTATATTTAATCAACTCTCTACGATCACAAGAACTTTTAAGCTAAGATCAATCATTATTAAAAGATATGATCTTTCAAGTTTTACAAATCATTATTCTTTATGAACTTTTACAGCTACAAATTATAATCTTTTAAGCTCTTTTTTACAACATTCATCATATCATATAGTTATACCATCATTTTAAAGCTGCTAGACATCATCGGACAATATGATTCACTACAGCTACGTATATAATATATAAATAAGTTTTGTGATTTTAGCATGCAAATAAATCATAAATCTCTATGATTTTCTCGACTAGCAAGATCACATCCTTCAAAGGAGGTTCTGATCATTTAAGGCTACACAAAATCATTAAGTGTGATCGGCGATTTGAGCTTTCAAATCATAGCGAGGGGTATGATTTTTTCAAGTAACATTCAGACGATGTACATTAGCTACAAATTTTCACACGAAATCTGATTTTTATCGAGTCTGTTTTTAAATCACATA
Organism: Eustalomyia histrio; assembly: GCA_949748255.1. Taxonomy (NCBI): domain Eukaryota; kingdom Metazoa; phylum Arthropoda; class Insecta; order Diptera; family Anthomyiidae; genus Eustalomyia; species Eustalomyia histrio. The sequence goes on along the minus strand of OX456524.1, from coordinate 67,631,813 downwards.
TACATACATAATAATATATTAAACTACAACTACAAACATAAGCCAAATGATTACTAGCAACTAAGATTATACAAAATATATGATTATTTCAAATCTTTAGATTATGTAGAGCTGTTGTTTTAGCTTTCTTTAATATCTTCTTCAGATATATGTTGATATTTCTATCTTCCATTGTAGGATTTACAGCTGTTTTCAAGCTTTTAATCTTAAAATATATATGATTTCTTTTGGAATCATAAAATGTATGATTTCTGTAATATTAAGATCATAAAATAATTAATATTAGATTTTTGCTTTTTTTTATCATTTGTAGCATAGATCATAACTCGTGTTATAAAATGATTGTTCTATTAATGATCACACAATATTTATTAAACATTAAAGCTTTGGGTTTTGTGGGTAATTGTAATCACTAGGGTAACATGATTACACAAATATCACAAGAGATGTGATTCAAGATAAAATTGCGATTCCCTTAGCAATATCTTGTAAAGCTTATGTTTTTAGTAAAAAAACTTGTAACAATTTCATTAGTAGTATTAGCTTACACTTTATGTAAAGTTTTTCATTTCTCAAGTGTTAATGCAATGAGCCACGTATTCTTATTTTATAATATATACTTATGCACCTGATTCATTTTACATCATTTGCGATTCCCTTAGCATTATAAGCTTCTTTTTTGTTGGAGGCATATTTTTTTTTTTTTTTAAGATAGTATTCTGTAAAAAAAATTATTAGATCTTACGTGATTGTATACGCTAGCATAAAGCTTACACTTGGTTGTTCTTTCTTTGGAGCATTACAGGCATACATACATATGTATTGTGTGTGTGTGTGCGGTGCGTGTGATCATGGATCGTGAGGCTACATACTTGGATAGTAACAATAACTTAACGAGCTGGATGTTAACTAGTTATTGTCATAAAAAATATTAGCGATTCCCTTAGCTATATTTTTTCGAGGTACCGGCCAAGTCTCACCCTTTTCAAACAAAAAAGAGACGACTCTCTCTTGATCTGTATGATAGAGGTTATGCAATATAACTCAAGAGGTTATGGCATGATTAAACCTTACACATTTGATGTACTGAGTTTATTTTCTCTTTCTTTTTTTTGTAAAACTTTCTGAGTATCATCAGCTGCTCTTTGTATTCACTTAGGATAGAGGCGTGTCTAGAGAAGAGCCTTCACCAAACAACATACATTATTTTAACTTGATGGTGGTGGAATAACCAACAACAGCAACACACATTATATCTTGATGCGATTTCAGGCATTTGGGTATGGCGGGCCTTACACTCTCAAAGATGTGGTGGGTGGGTTTTCATTAAAAGTTGTGTTTAGATTTCGGGCATTTAATGTCTGGGCCGCCGCCTTACTTTCTATAATGTGTGGTGGTGGATTTAGATGTGAAAATTCATCACTACGTGTATTTCGATATTGGAAAAAATATCATAATAGCGATTCCCTTAGCTTACTGGTTTTTATTATTATTTTTTATACATTTATCTATAATGATTCAAGTATGTGATGAAATTCTCGGTCACAATACCGGGAAATTGTAGAATTATTGCTGATTATGCTAAAAAATAAAATTAAGTAAAACTCAAAGAACAGAAACGAAAACGAGTGCATTATGCTTTGAAAACGTAGACATGGCAAAATTTAGATGATAAAACGAAATTTATGTTTTTTCTTACTGTCATGGTGTAGTAGTAGTCAAAGCTGGAAAATCTTTAAACGGAAACTCCAATAACATCGCAATGGAATTGAACACAGGAACCGATTAACTGCATAGCAACACTAAAAGATGATAGAAAATTCTCGTGTGGTTGTGCAAAAAGAGACAAACAAAATGGAGATATTTGTATTCCTTCAACTAAAGGCCTTTTTTAAACAGCAAGAAGTTATTTGTGCTGTTGATGGATTTTAAATCAGTCAAGTACACTTTTCTGCAAAAATCGAATTAATTGTTGTAAAGTTTCAAGAATATTTCTTACGACACATGTAGGATTTAACATCTTAACGATCTGTGTAGTTTTATTTGTGGCTGACACGTTTCAATTGATGTTATGAATGCGAAAAACACTTCTATTTATATCAGCAACAGTCCTCGCAAGTAGATTATGTTCAGATACTGTTCAAATGCTAAAAAAATCAAAATCAAAAATATTGACTTGTTAAAGATTAACACCTGGTATCAAAACCAGTTAAGAAGTTCCAAGAGTGTTGGACTCAGGATGAAAGCCTATTAATTAGAAAACAGACCTCGTTTTCTTTCATTTTCCATTTCATAGAAATTCGGCTAAAGCACAATAGGTAAATTTGTAATTATCTGCAAAAAATTAGCTTTAGTTGGCACAAAACGTTTCATACTTGCTTACATGTTCTTGAAGATTATCAAAATTCCATATTTATAAAAAATATATTGAAGAATTCAAGAAGTTATAACATTATGATAGGGTTCCATGAATCAACTTATACATAATGCTAAAATTTAGAAAATATTAAGATGAAACACCTGGGAGTAAATCAGGATTTGTTGTTGTTGTTTTTTTTTTAAAGATACTTTAGGGTGGGAACTGTAATAAATTGAAAAGCAAATTGTATATCTTCTCTTACATTAAGACTTGTGTAATCATAAAAATACGGCCTTAGGTTGCTAGTAGTAGTAGGGTTTACAAAATGACAGTCGAAAACCATTCAAGATCCAGTTTTGATTTTTAAAATAAATTTTTTCCGTTTATAATTTTTATCATCTGTAAAAATTGCATTAGTGGTCAAAAAACAAATTCAATGTTTCCTTACACATTTTAGTTGTTTAAAACAAAAAAATCCAGATTTGTATACTGCTCAGTGCGGGAAAAGGCTCCTTGCTTTACAACACCATTTAAAAATGTTTCCTTACTCAAATTATGCTCAGGTACTGATCAACTGAGCCATAATGCTATTTATTTTTTTGAATTTATATTAAAATAAAAAACGCCAGCTACCGCAAAGTTAAAGGACCGGCCATTATATGGAAAATTCATCAAGGGTAGAAGAAGAAGTATTGGAAACTTTACATTAGGTCTGTAAAAATTGCATTAGTTGTAAAGAACTATTTCAGTATTTTCTTACACCATAACAAAATTTCCTCAAAGCAGAGCGGGGATATTCCGTAAGTGGATGATACACATCATAATATAAATTATGCTCAGGTACCGATCAACTGAGTCATAATGCTAAAAATTATTTAAAAATATGTTTGAACAAATAATGCACCTGGCTGTTGTTGTTAATTGTAGTAGTGTGTAATAGATTGCCCGCCAGATTTTGCCTTATTTCCTTAACAAAAGCATCCATATCTTTGGGATTACTTAGGTAGATTAGTCTGTAAAAATTGAATTAGTTGTAAAAACTAGCAGTGTTTTTCTTACACTTTAAAAGATATATTATAATTTCCGTTACGCGAACGCCTTATTTAAACGTTTCTTTAAAATCCGTGTATCTTGACCCTTAATTTGGAGAAAACGTATCTTAGGACCATATTATGCCCAGTAACAGGATCAGTTTAGTAATATTGCTAAAAAATTATATGAAAATCTTGTTTTATCGTAAAATTAAGCACCTGCCTGTTCTAAGTGAATGTACTGCGCCACATTATGAAGTAATATAAAACGTCCATGTAGGTTGTAAATACATTTATCCCATATCGAAAACCCATATTAGAGGATGGATTTGTAATGTTTTCTATTATGCCCAGGAACCGTTCAACTGAGTCGTCGTCATAATGCTAAAATATTAGAATCAGATATTGTTTTGTAAAAAAAAGAATAGCTTCTGCTGAAATTCTTCGTCCAATCGAGCAAGGAGTAGAGTGAATATTCTTCGTTTAGTTGGCACTGTTTTGGAATTCAAGTCAATTTTCTGTAAAAAGTTGATTAGTGCTAAAAACAACTTCAAGTTTTCCTTACACTTTCTTTCATAATTCAAAAAATTTGTATATTCGAAAACCTTACGACAGTGTTCTGCACTATGGTGTGAGGCACGTAGCAAAAGCGTCACATTATGCTAAAAATATTAGAATAATGATTCGGAAGGAATTCCAAAATAGCAAGTACAAATTCCGCTGATTAACTGATTACTCGTAGTACGAGTGCCAGAAGTGATGAAACAAACTGTACAGATATAGGTTGCAAAAACATTTATCCCATTTCGAGAAACCTTGTAAACAGAGTGTTTTTTTTTATCATGCTCAGGTACCGATCAACTGAGTCATAATGCTAAAAATTTAGAATCAAATATTGTTTTATAGAGAAAAAATTGAAGACCTGCTTCGGTGAAAAATTCTTCGTCCAAGCCTTTCTTCGTTTAGTTTACATTATGTGATTTAAATTTGTGTTGTCTGTAAAAAGTTGATTAGTGGTAACAAACAATTAAGTTTTTTCTTACACTTCCTTTAGACATAATTCTAAATTATTGTTATGTTGTTTAACTCAAAATTAAGATGATCAGCTTCTAGTTCTTGAGACAAGGATATGTTTTCTAATATTTATCTGGGTCACTATTAGATGTCTGTAAAAATGTAATTAATGGTAATAAACAATTTCAATGCTTTCTTACGCTTTAAGAGAAATTGTGCTCGAGCACGTAATAAAGTAGTCACAATGCTAAAATACAACCCAAATATTGTTTTGTAACATATATAGAATAAGACCTGCTTCATTTGTTTTAACTTAAAATTTCTCAAAGTCTGGAAAGCAAGAGTAGGACAAAATTAAGATGATCAGCTTTTAGTTCTTGAGGCAAGGATATATTTTCTAATATTTCTCTGGGTCTCCATTAGATGTCTGTAAAAATGTAATTAATGGAAATAAACAATTTCAATGCTTGCTTACGATTGGAGAGAAATTGTTGCTAAGGCTTTACAAAAACAAGCCGAGTAATCTTCACTGATAGACAAGTTTTTATACTCAGGCGCTGATGAACTGAGTTATATTATTTGATATGAAGTAGCAGAAATTGCCTGTTGTTCGCTCTATGATGCAAAAACTTAGGGTTACTTCGGAAGAATATACCTTCGTTGCCTAATTTGCCAAATTGTGTTACATGAAGATGCTTTTGGTTTGTCTGTAAAAATTTGATTAGTGGTAAACACAATTTCAATTTTATCTTACACTGTTAAAAGTTCTAGAGAAATTTTGTTCCACAAACGAGAAACACCACTTCGCAACTGTTTAGCGTGTGTCTTAAATTATGCTCAGGCACTGATCAACTGAGTCATAATGCTAAAAACTTAAGATTTTAAATATTATGTGATATTTGAAGACCAGCTTCTGTTGAAATTTCAAATTTGTCTTTAAGTATCTGCTTTCAAACGTGTATAAATGTTGAATGATGTAGTTTTTCTTAGATGAGAACTGATGGATGGATGTCTGATAAATTCTGTTAAAATTTATTTAGTTGATTAGTCTTAGTCCAAGAAGTTTTAGAAATGTTGAAATGATGATGACTGCGCTTAAAGCAACAATGGCTTTAGTTACTTTTAGCTGCAACAGTTTTACCCGTTACTAGTTCCCATATAAATTGTGTTATAAAAACAAGCCTTGCAAAAATGGCTTTTGTTGGAATTGTGGAAGAGGGTTTTAGTTTCTGTATATAGTCCTATAAAAATAAATGATCATAGTGAATTTTGATCCATTTATATACATAAATACAAAGATATTTATGTTTTTCTTGTGTAAATCTTGCCAAATTCTTTAAGGTGTCAATAAAAAAAATATATATATATATATTGAGCTGTGTGATGTACGCCATATTTCCTAAAACTGGCCAGTTGTAACTTTGCCACTTCTTCAAATTGTTCAAAAGAGTTGTAGGTAGAGAAGTTTTGAAATGATTCCTTATATTGTGTGATGAGTAAAACGCATTTTCATAATTTCCTAAAATTGTATAGTTATTTCGAAATATATATGATAATTCTGCTTACGCAATTATAATTCTCATTGTGACCCAAATTATACAAGTTTTTCATAAAGATGCGAACAAGGTAAAGGGAGCAACGAAATTTCCATTAGAGAAAGAATAAAATGCCGTAAAATGTTGGTTACAGCTCCAATTGCGTTTTGGTTATGTGTTGTTTTTTATATACTGAAATTTTTCTGAAAAAATGTTCTGATTTTACAAGATTTCATAAATACCCATTTTCATGAAATCCTTTTTATGTTAATTAAACAAACGTTGATAACTTAGCCCCTCTTCACAAAAAGATGTGGTCAAGCAATTATTCTATACAGCTGCACACAAATAATATTCCACTACTGTTAATAATGTAGTTCGAAAGGAGAAATGTGTAGAATTTGCTTTCGGGAGGAGGAGTAGTTGTTGTTAGGAGTAATAAAAACTTGCTGATGATGTTATTTTGAGATGATACACTCACTCTGCTATCATATATTTCTTTTCATTTTACCCAACTTGAGATTTCTCAATCACATCTTCTCTACTTCGTGGGGGAAAATAGAGTGTGCTTGTTTATCAAGGAGGATGACGATTTCACCAATTTTGCACTGGAAAATAAAATGTTCATTTAGGTTTTTGTTGTTTTTAGAAATAATAAGACATAGTTTTTGTTATATATTTTTTTTAAACAATCCATTATTCAAGAAAAATTTTTATTTTTAAAATTTGTTTTCGTAATATTTTCTTAAATTTTTTTCAAACTTTAGTTTTATACACAAATTTAGCTATTTTACTTAAAATTACAAAACAAAATTTACATAAAATTCAATATGAATCAAGAGTATTTTTTAGTTTACATTCACTATTTATATTTTTCCATGAAAATATATGACTCATGTTAAAAATTTACAAAAGCAAAAAAAAATCGTATTTTGTTTTATTTCTACATTGTTCCAATTTTTTTTCTTTTTTCATTCTTCGTTCGGCAATTTAATATGTATACACACAAAAAAAAAAATAGTGCTAGTAAACGTTCGATTATACATTAAACAAAATGGCGACGTAGGAATTTTTTCTTCAATGTCAATGAGTCATATTTATCAAGGAATTTTATAATTTTTAAATATGTATACTAAAATTAAAAATAAAAAAATTACAAACCGATTATGTTAATCATTGTTTTCCAACCAGTCGTTGATATTTCATGCTGAAGACCCTGTCTTTTTCTAGCAATCACTCCTATGCTCTTAACCATCATCTTTTAGATGAAACCAAATCAAGGTTCCACATTGTGGTTAATTTCAACTCCCAATTGCTTGTTGTGGTAAACAAAGGTCCCAACGGACTGTAAATGGAAAAACTTTCGTAATAAAACACAATATATGCATATTTTTTTAACAATAAAATTTAAAATATTTCACTAAATTATCAAATCTTTTTTTTAAAGTCTCTCTCAAATAAAATAAAACTTATTAACTAGGCACTTCTATATTATGATGGTGTTTGCAAGGGTGGTTTATAAGAAAGTTCCTGAACTACAGTATTGCTTTGACTACTAATACTGCGCATAAAATTATCTAAATCACTTAATTCACATTTCCATAAATTATCAATTGCTTCACTTTGTTTTCTGGTTGCTTCTTCTTCTTCATGATCTGATACCAAAATCATTTCACCAGATTGTTGCTGGTATTTATGGCGAGATGGTACAAATTCTTTTCGAGGTTGTAATTCGTTATTTTTATTGATTTTCGTTTGAAAATCAGACCACTTTTGAAAACGTTCTCTTTGTTTTTGTTGTAATTCTAATTCGGCCATTTTCAATGCAGTAGACAAAATAGCGCAGACTCGTAATTCGCCACCCGAACGTAATTTACGCTTCATTTGCATTTTTTTTAAACGGAAATTTTTAACCCAATCTCCCAAAGTTTTGGGATTTCGTTCAAAATATTTATCATCACAAAGTACTACCATTTTTTTGTATTTAGATTAAAAAAGTTTTTTTTTTTTAATTTTCTCAATTGAACACACCTTTTTTAGGGTTTTCAGCTAACTTAAGCACATAACCTCAATTTCACAATTAGGTTACAACTATTTCACTTTCCAGAGCGCTTCTACAGAGATGTTCACTTCACAATGATTTGCCAACGACTGTGCATTTTCAACGTCGTTCCTCCCTTTTATAGCTGAAAAATTTCAACCCCAAAGTATTCTTAACCAATTGAAACGCAGGTATTCATACACATAAAAACTAATCTTTTAACATTAATTTAAAAAAATTCTGGAAATTTTCTTTTTCATATTTTTACCTGAGGGCTAAGTAATGTATTTTTAATCTTGGTTTCTTAGAATTCATAAAAATATACCTTTAGTTAGTCTTGAAAAAATTGCACCAAGTTTTAGGGCTTATGTTATTACTAAAGTTTGATAATTATTCTTTGTTTCTTAATTTTCTTTTTTGTACGTTCGTTTGCTTGTTCGTTTCTTAGCTGTGTTTGGTTTGTTTTTATCATAATAGGGCTTTTACACGACCAATGAAATTTTAGGTAAATCATAATTTTTTTTAGAATTTAATATATAAATATTCCTAGAGCCAATTTATACGATGCAGTTGGTTGCATGCAATTTTCTTAATTCCCTTTTCGTAGTTGCTTTCTAAGTTATGTCTATTTATACGGTGACTATTGTTGCACGAAAATAAAGAAAAGTCAGGTAAGTAGGGATAGTCGTTCTCTTTTCAAGTTGATATAGATATAAAATTCGGCAAGAAAAAACAAACCTATTATATGGCAAAATACCAGGCACCAGAATTTAAGAATGAAAAAACAAAGTTTTGCATTTTCCTCAAAAACAAAAAAAAAAAATTAAATCGATTAAATTATTTTTCCATTTTATGCTGCGTTTTTGACTTAAAATCTCGAGATTTCAATCTCGCACAGAAATCTTGAACGTTTGCACTTAGCGAGATTTCGATTTGACTACCACACAACCACTAACCTAAAAATACCTCAAATTATAAACATTTCTAAAAAGCACTTTATTCTCTGGCGGAGTGCTAGTTATGTTAGTGAATATATTTTTCTGTTAGATCTACAAGCTAGAATTTTCAATATATTGATGGGAGCGAAATAGGTAATTTGCAAAGCTTTCTTGATTGTTTTCTTTCGCCTGTATTAAAAATTAGTACCACCCAATTCCTCTTTGGATTAGTAACACATTTTTTTTTATTCAACATTTTGTAATTTCAAAGCCTAGAGGCCAATTAATAAATTACAATATTCCACTCACTTAAGGTTACCTTAAAATTTAGATATTAAAACCCTGATAACTATTTATTTAATACTGTAAAAATAAAATATATAACATTTTGCTATCCCAAATTGAAACTAAAAAAAGAATTATGTTGTAATAAAAAATTAACAAAAAGAAAAGAAAATTGTTGTAATTATTTAAAAGTTTTCTTTTATAAACATGAACGCTATAAGTGAATTGCCTTAAAGATGCTGGCAGCGCATTAAATAATAAAACCACACGCTTATTAGGCTTAAATTTTTTTTTGTAATATTTTTAATAATTATTTTATTTTATTTTGTGATATTTTTTGGTTATTTTTTTTTGTAAGCTGTTGACCAGCGTTCCCACTTTTTCATGCCAAAATTCTACAAAATAAGCAAAACGTAGTGTTGTATGCTGTAAAAGTCTACACATTTGAGAGATTTTCATGAGATTTCTTAGAAATCTCGTGAAATTGTGGTATTTTATTTTTATGGTTAATCTTAAGATTTTAAACGAGATCTTTACTCGATTTTAATCGAAATCTCGTGATATAAGCGAGACATTAAGTATGACAAATTTTTTTCCCCCGTGACAAAATTTCACTCAAAATATAAGTGGTCTCAAATTACGTATTATCGTGAGATATCATTTTTTATATGTATGTAGTACAACAGTTTTTCACGTGAAAGCTGAACAACTATTGAAAAGTGACATTTTGGGTTTATTGGGTTTCAATTTTACATAAAAAACGGTTAACTCTAAATATAAAAAATGATTCTTCACGATAATTTATTCCATGTGAAAATTAAGTACGAATTTAGAAGAAAATTTTGGGTTTATTGTAATTGCATCTTTCTTACAAAATTAAAAAAATATTAATTTTAACAATTTAAATCATGTTCGAAAAAATTGTTCATGGGAAAAAAAAAATTATATATTTTGTTTTATTTTTAATTTTGTTCATTTTTGTTAAGATTTCAAAATGTTATTTAAAATTAAATGACCTTGAAACTAAATCTTTCCACCACCATCCCTTGAGATTGTTCCCATGGTTTTAAGTTGTTATTTACATCTTGTTGAATTTTAGCAAAGAAAAAAAAACAACCCATTTCAATTAGCATCTGCCTATCTACAAATAAAATCATGTATGTAGGTATATATAACAAATATTTTCCGTATATTTTAGTAAAATATATTTTTAAGAACCTTTTGCAGCTAAACTCAAAACACCCTTTTAATAAAGAAATGCATACTAAAATTTATTTTATTAATATTAGGTAGAAATTTAGCTGTGTTTCCGTCATACTTGGGGTTTTTTCATTGGCATTGAAATTTTATTAGCATTAGCTTAGTAATGCTAATACCAAAAAAATAAAAAAATCATTACAATTTAATTTTAGTAAAATTTTCTGACTCAAATATTGATTATAATTGATCATTTGTTTACAAAATAGAGGGTTTTAATCAATGAAATTTACATAACAAATCATTATCATTATTTAAATGCTGATGAACATAATTTTATTACAATTGATGTCAACGCCATGCTAATTAAGTAGTCCCGTGTATGCGTTTAGCCTAATGCCTCCTTTACATCTGCATTCAAATCACGAAATTGTAAATGATCAAGATTTCTTTGCGAATTTTCCATTGAAATCTCGGGATTTCATGCTGCGTTTTGGCTTTAAATCTCTTGACCGTTTACATTTGGACTTAGCGAGATTTCGATTTGACCACAGTTTTTTGTAAACGAACCAACAAAAAAAAAAAAAAAACAAAATGTTTATTCTTTGGCCGAGAACAATTTTCATTATTTTATGTAAAAATCTAACGTTGAGCTAGTAAATTTATTTTTCTGTTAGAACTACAAGCTAGAGTCAAGAATTTTCAGTATATTGATAGGTGGTTTCCTCTGTCGAAAATAAATATAAGAATCACATAACACATTTTTATTGGGCTTAAATTTATTTTTATTATGTTTTTAATTAGTACTTTAATTCATTATTTTTAGGTTTTCTTTGTTTTTTTCCTACAAAATAAGCGAAACACACTGTTGTATTTTTTAAAAGTCTACACATTTGCGAGATTTTGATGAGATTTTTTAAAAATTTTTTGAATTTGTGGAATTTCATTTGTGTGAGAAATCTTAAGATTTTAAGCGAGCTTTTATCGAAATCTCGATTTTAGTCGAAATCGTGTTATCAGTATGCAGATGTATATTATGCATAAAGCAGTATTATTTTTTTCTACTTTAATCGGCTAAACGTAGATTTGCTCAACAATCCGACTAGCTCGAGACAATCCCTGTACTCAAGGCCAACATTGTTGCAATGTTATGTTTGAAAAAAGTTATGGAAATTGCTCTAAAACGAGCCATCATTGCGAGGCTAAAAACGGGGGTCAGTAAAGTGACATTATTTACCATACTTAGGTCCTGTGAAAGGTGGCTAAATATATTATGAACCACAAATTGACAAAAGGCTTTAAAATGGTTTTGAAAAATATTTGAAAATATTTTTAAATTTTAAAAAAATTTGGAAACTAGAATTAAGTTTAGATTTTATTTAGCCATTTCGCACCCACCCTTAAAAAAGTTCCATTCCTCCTCTGTTTCAATGACTCCTCTGTTTTCATTTACCATCAAAATAAATATTGCTAACTTTTTTGCTTTTTTACTAATTTTTCTATTTTTGTTTAATTTTCCAGCAGAGTTAATCTAGAAAAAGTAGATTAACTGCGCCGATATTAAACAGTTAAATCAATGTTTATTAGATAAACATTCCAATTTAAAAGCAGTATTAAAGATAAAAAACTTTATGCAAAATCCCTTTATTGCCAATTAAAAAAAGAGCGTTACATATAAAAATGAGCTTTTAATTGAAAACATTAATAATTCCAAAATAAGACCCTTTGTTTAAGTAAAAATACGATATTTAAAAATATCTTACGAATAATCCATTTGAGTTGCAAATAATGGTGATCCCAAAAATTACCTATTTTCTTTATTACTTTGTGTTTTAAGTTAACAGTAAATTTGGAACGAAATTGGAAAAATTACAATAATTGGTAATAAAAATAATAAAAACATATAATTTTTAACTAATTAAAATGTATTAAGTACACATATTTTGGTATTAATTCGCTATAATTTCGGTTATTGAGTGATCCGAAAAATTTAACATTTTTGGTTAATAGGGTTAATAATCTTTCATTTCGATCTGAAATTTGAAAATGTTTTTTCGTTTTCTTAACTGATTTATATTTGTTGCAAATTAATAATTTTTTATTTCTTCCATTAATTCGTCTCCACATTGGGTGGCTTTCTTTTTCTTTCAAATCGTTATACACAAATTCTACGTTATTTTCGGCATAGATAGCTATTTTGACTATGAAAAAATTTCAATATATATTTATTTCTTCAAAGAAACAATTGTCCTATTATAAATATTTTTTAACACAAAAAAAAAACTCGTAGTAGGGGCAGAACAGGGTGAAATTCACCCCCTCGACGGCTTTCCCGGCTTTGGTTTGCAGGCTCCTTCTCCAGTGTAGATAACAGATAAGACGTGATTTTTGAAAATTCAAATGGTTTTTTCAAATGGTGAAATTCTCCCCCTCCACGGCCTGCCAAAACCGTTAGAGCTGGAAGGTTGAAATTGTGTGTATTGGTTCAACCTGAGATGTAGACATCAATTGGGGAGGGGGAAATTCTCTTCCTTAACGGCCTTCCCACACCGAAATAGCAAGATACCTGTAATGTTAAACATGTATTACCTAGAGTATAGACTAATTCACTGTTAAGCTACATTTTATAATTTTAGACAGGGACGTGGTAAATATGGGGTTTAAGAGGATGAAATGTCTCCCCTTTTACAGCTTGGCGAAACCGTTGGTATGCGGGCTCCTTCTCCAGTTTGGATAACAGCTAAGATCTTAATTTTGAAAAATCCAACGGGAAGGGCAAAAAGGGAAAAATTCTCCCCCTTGACGACTTGCCAAAACCGCCAGAGCTGGGAAGTTAAAATTTAGTACATAGGTTTCCACTCCAGCGTAGACATCCACCCAATTTGGATTTTTGGAAATTCCTACTGGGAGGTGCAATAAAGGGAAAAGTGCAAATTTGCGAAAGTGCAAATTTGCCCATTTGCAAATGTGCATATGTTGCAAAAGCGCAAATGTGAAAATTTGCAAAAGCTCAAAAGTGAAAATATGCAAATTTGCAAAAGTGGAAGTGATGGTAATGTATATGTGCAAATGTGTAAATATGTATGCTCATGTGCTAATGGGCAAATATGCAAATGGGAAAATGTGCAAATGTGTAAATTTGTAACTATATATTTCATTCAAAATTCGCCCAGCCCAAACTGTAGAAGGTGGGACGCTGAATCTTGGTATATAGGTTCTCCCCGCGGCGTAGGCATTCGCTTAGACGAGGTTCTTGGAAATGCCTTCGGGGAAAAGCAAAACGGGGAAAACTGCTTTCTCGGCTGAAAATATAATGCTATTCTTGGATTATGTGCTAACTCATCGATGAAGTCTCCCCATTAATAGCTTACACAAACCGTTGTACCTAGGAAGTTGAAATTTTGTTTGCAGGCTCCATCTCCATTGTAGATAACAGATAAGACGTAATTTTTGGAAAATCCAACTGGGAGGGTAAGAAAAAGGGAAAAAACCGCTGGAGCTGGTAAATTGAAATTCGGTGCAAAGGTTCCTCCTCCGGTGTAGACATTCACCTAGGTCGGATTTTTGAAAATGTGTACGGGGAGGGGTAAAGGTGAACAGTCTCCTCCTTAACGGGTTGCCCACACCGTTTTAGTCAAAAAAACTGAAATTTTAAATATGTGAACTCCAGTATGTGCTAACTCGTTGATCACCTACATTTGAGAATTTTAGCCAGGTACAAAGGTTCAAAGGAAAAATCCAAAAATTTTAAATATGTGTTACCTGGAGAATGGGCTAACTCATTATAAAGTAAAAGTTGGAGACTCCAGGTAATTATCTGGGAGCTACGTATACTCCAATCCCGGGCAACCCTATTCTACGCTAACAACGTAGCGGACTTTGCCCTCTAGTTTTATCATATTTGAAGATTTTAAAATCAAGTACACTCTAAAAAAATGTTTGTAAATGTATTACAATAAAATGGGTAAAGTTTTATTTAATATTACGAAAATTCGGTAAATATAAACAAAAAATGCCTAAAAATCTGTTGTACACACTTTCATATACAATAATACACACAAAAAGTATTTTTAGACAAAATGTGCTTAAAATTAAACGCTTTGTGCCTAAAATTAGTATTATTTTGTTGAATTAAAATTTTACGCACAAATTTTGTAAATATACTAACTTAGAATGGTAATAAATATTTTGACATTTGGAAATTAAAAAATATTAAAAAAATAAAAAAAGCTAAAAACGAAAATTAATTTTTCAAAGTTTATAAATATAATATTTGTGAATATTGTGAATTTAAATTCAAGATGACCATCATGACAGCACATACCCACCCTAAATACACCATATACCATATATTATATTTATAATTCATTATTGCTAAAACATACATACATAAAATAAATTTATTCTTAAAAAAAATATTTTCATACAGTTTAATTTAAACCATGCGTTGGTAAATATCAGAGAACTGCATTTGCTGATTGCAAAACGTTCATACGCAATCAACACAAGAATAAATTGTGTTTGCGTTCAAACGCTGAATATACTCCAACACACATATTTGTTGATGATTTTAAATCAATCAAATGATGTGCAAATTGTTTTGTCACTGGTTTATAATCATCGGTCGTTGTTAAACCATTGTTTTATTCTGTTCATTCGAGCCAACAATGATTATTTTGATGTAGAATAAATTATAAAAAACAACAAACAACGTGTATGAGTGTAATCATAATTAAAACAAAATAGTTTCTTATCTATAAAAAGGGGGTGGTTTTGTAAAAAAACGTTATATGTATATTAGGGTGGGTCTAAAATATGTTTTTTTATAATTTTTATTAGGAATACCAAAAATATTGTTCTTTGTGAAAATTTTTTTTTTTAATTAAGGTCGACATCTCAGGCTCGCCCAATCCGGTTAAAGTTAAATATTGCCTAATTTTCCAATCAAAATAGATGAAAAAAAAATTAGACAATATTTAAATTTTTCCGGATTAGGCAAGCCTGAGATATCGACCTAAATTTTTTTTCCAAAAAAATATTTATATTTCACAAATAAGAATATTTTTATTACTAATAAAAATTCTAAAAAAGCGGATTTTAGACCCACCCTAATATACATATAATGTTTTTCTACAAAACCACCCCTTTATAAAATGTGTTTCTATTTTGTTTTAATTATGAATAAACTCATACGCGTTGTTTGTTGTTTTTTCTGATATATTCAACGCTGACTTTTTGTTAAGTGATTACATTTGCATAAAATATAAACGACAGATGATTTACACTGATTCCAATTACTTCCAATCAGTAACATGATGCTGATTTTATTCTACAGCGAATTTTGTTGAATTATTAAAAGTGAACAAGAATTTTTGTGTATGATTAAATCAAGAAAAAAGTTGATTTTGCAGTTCTCTGGTAAATATACGTATTTTTTTATAATTACACATATAGAAATACATTTTTAGGCATTTAATGCGTATATTTACTCTTCAAAAAGGTTTTTTACGCACAATTTTAGTAAATTTTTGATTTACTTTTAAAATTTTATTCAATATTAACGCACTTTCAATGTAAAATTACTCATTATGTATGTACCAACTTACGCATAATGTGTATACTTTTTTTCGTTTACGCACACAGAGTAAATTTACCCAATTTATAGTAGGAGTACAGTTTCCTACTATAAGTTGGGTAACTTTCAACATAAATTTATTAGAGTGTATGAATCATATTAAAGTAAATATAATTCTAGTTAAATTTAAATTTTTCGTATTTAAATTAAAATGACTACAACTTTGATTTTGTTTTCGCAATTTGTATATAAGTAGAAACATATTTAAATTAAAAAGAAAACAAACTTAGTTTGATTTAATTTTTTTATTTTTCGAAATCATTTCAGGGTAAGCCATTTAATGTTCACCTATGATCCACATTTTCCTTTTATTTATTTATTTTTTATCTCATTTCTTATTACATTTTCCATAACATCTATGCAATTTGTTATACATTTGCAAATAAACACCAAGAAAAACAATTGTTTAAATATTTTACACATTTTCATTAATAATAGTGGTGATTTGTTTTGGTTTTTCCAAAATTCACTTTGCACTATGTAACTTATACTGCTCTCCTTGTCCAAAGATATTCCAAACAAAATGAAAAAAGGTGGGAGAGCAAACAAACAACAGTACAAGTGCTTTTTGAGTGTAGAAGAAAATAAAAGAAATTTTCTGATCAGCCTACTAAAGCAATACAAATTTTTGATTTTGGCGAAAATGAAGATCAGTAACGGTAAAACTATTGAACGAATTGGAACTCTTTTTACATATTCGATATAAACGCGCTGAAAATTTATATTTAATTTGTTAAATAAACAAAAAATAATTGAAAAATTGTTTTGTGATTTCAATATTTATTTAAAATAATTGAAAATGATGAGTATTGGCTGGTTGTGGTGCTTTATGATTTAATTGCAAAATATACATAAATTTTTATTAAAAACAACAACTATATTTTTTAATGAATACTCGTATCAATAATTAGCGCGTTGACGAAGATTTCCGTTATGGAAAATGTACGATTCTCTATTATTGTAAGTTTTGAAACAAGTTATACAGGTAAAACTCTATGAATGGGATAGTTTTTTACACAGAGAGAATTATAGTTAAGTCAATTATTATAATACCTAAAAAAAATATTTCTTTAATCAAGTATGAATTTTATTATGATACTAGTTAAACTAAATATGTCAACACATTATTTTTTGCAGTTTTTAAATTTTTTAAAATAAGTAGAAACATATTTAAATTAAAAAGCAAACAAATTTTGTGTTATTTTAAAGCTGTTCCTATTTAATTTAATGTTGTGTATGTGATTTTAATATAACTCGGTTATAAAAAGTTGGAACAACTCAGGCCGAATAAAATAAACCACATTTGGAAAGAAGTATTGCAGATATAAACTGCGCTTAACTAATTTTCAAGATATTGTAATTATCTATTTTAGATATAAACTGTTTTCACAGTGAACAATTAAAATTTGCAATCGCAATAAACTCAAACATTTATTTTTTGTCGGAAAAAAATAGTTTTTTATAACAGTTTTTCACCGGAAATGAAAACAACTTACTGCGAATTATAATCGTGATTGGCAGGCAATATCTTTTCATTAGAACGGTAGTTGTCTACCACGCCTACACACAGTTTTTTTTCAAATCAAACAGAAACAACAATTTATTAAATAGAAACAGCTTCGAAATTAAATTAAGTTGGTTTTCTTTTTAATTAAAATATGTTTTTACTTATTTTTACAATGCGAAAACAAAATCTCAAATTGTTGAAATATTAATTTAAATACGAAAAAATTACAGTAATAAGATTCATAAGTTGTTAATTCAAATAGGATATAATAATTAATTTAACTATGACCTTTCTTTTGTGTACATTAATACCAATATAAAAAACCAGCAATTCGTCTAATAATTTACAATTGTACCTGCTACTACTGTTATATCTGTTTTATTTTTTTATCGAGATTTTAACGATAGCTCACATAAATATATTTCTAAATGTAACCGGTAAAATAAATCCAATTCTACAAAAAGACACAAAGCTCTAAAGCATATCTTAAAAAAGATAAAACTTTTTTTTTTTGAATCAATTGAGTCAAATCATTTCAAACATAATTCTTTTTTTTTTTTCAAATTCGCAAACTAAAAAAAGATTGATTTGATTTGCGAATTAAAACAAAATAAAAAAACACTAAAATTGCCCTGCAAATTTCGCTTAGTTTTTTAGATAGGTTAAAACGGAAAAAATTTTTGCTTTGGAAGAGTATTTATATACTGCGATAATAAAACTAGGGCAGGTCCGGAAGGCATTTCGAGGTATTTATTTTTATAAAACAGTCACAGGGTGACCCATTTTTATACGAATGAAATCGAACGGGATACGAAATTTGTATTATCGGAATGTGTTAATTTATATTATCATATAAATTGATAAAAAAAATAGTTACCTTGTGGCTGTTTTATTAAAATTCCAGGAAACCCTTCAGGGACCTACCGAATCTATGAGCTTTTCAAAAATTTTGTCCGTTTTGCTCGCTTAGTTTTCAAGTAACTGCGTTAATAAAAATTGTAGAGGTCCGGAAGACATCCCGAGGAGGCTGTTTTATAAAACTTCCATGAAACCCTTCGGATTTAAAATTAAATTAATTATGATTTAAAAATTATTTAAATTCGCGCATCAAATCATAATCGAGAATCAAAATAATTCTTCTTTTTAATCCGCGAATCAAAATTGATTGATTCTTTGATTTAAAAATGAATTATTCAAATAGAATTATTTCGTTTGATTTATGAACAGAATTATTTAAATCAACTTGATTCTTCTAATCAGAAAAATTAATTTGCGAATTAATTCGTACAAATTTAAATCACATTTTTTAAAATTGATTGAAGGAATTATGTTTTTAAAAGTCTGCTCTAATCAGCCTTTTAAAAGTTTCATATGGGTTTTTATTTAGCTGTGGTAGACAATAACCGTTATTATGAAAATATATTTCCTATCAACCATGTTTATAATCATAAAACAGTATTTTCTTATATATATTTTTTTTTGTAGATTACAACTATAATTAGTGTTTTCCAGGACCTATCACCTTTTAATGATAGACACATATTAGATTTGGATATTTTAATATATTTTTAATTTAAGAAAGCCGAATTCTATTTGATATTTGTTGACCATTTTGTTGATCGTTTAAGGGATGCGCAAATAAAATACGAATCAAATGGAATTTAAGTTGCATGTCAATTGTATAAATACAAAAATGATAAAAATCTGAATTTTATTTATTATGGAGAGGTGATGGGTTCGGAAAAAACATTCATTATAAAGGAATTATAAAACATTTTGAAAAAAAGTGCAGCAACTTTAGGGCACGCCACTGCATTTACATACATACATATATAACAATCCAAAAATTGATCTTTTGCTTTAAAGTTTAAAATAAACAAATTTTGTTTGCCTTTTCCTAAAATCCCTTAAATCGAGATTAACCTGTAGTAAACAAAAAAAAAAATATCTTGACACGTTTTTCTTTTATTAACAACGGCAAATGTTTTCACACCTGTCAAGGAAAACGATTTAAAACGCAATTCCGAATGTGGCATTGACAATGAGGCATACTACGATGATAACCGCAGCATTTCCAGTGAAAGCAACAGTAATGCTATATTCAGCGATGAGGCACATGAAATATTTGTGTTGCAACAACAAAATCAAATATTATGGGAAAATCAAGAAATCGAGGATACCTTAGGGCAGGCCAATAATTCAGCCCAAGTTTTACTTATGGTTAAAACGGGAACATTTACAGATCTGGTATCAGCGTCAAATGATGCTCAACTGGCACTACTTTACTGTTCCTTGTATGGTTGTGTTGAAAATATTAGTTATTTGCTGGATCATTGTGGTAGCGATCCTAATTGTTGTGATCCTCGTGGTCGTACCCCATTGCATTTTGCCTGCTGCCGTGGAAATGCCCATATAGCCAAGGTTCTGCTAGATCGTTGTGCTGATCCAAATCGTTGGGATGCTGCAAAAGAAGTTACTCCTTTGCACTGTGCGGCTAGTGCCAAAAGTGTTGAATGTATTCTATTGCTGCTCAAGCGAAAAGCCCATATAAATATTGGCCTTGAAAAGCGTTCGGCATTACATTTTGCCATCGATCGCAATGCTATTGAGTGTGTAGAGACTCTATTGAAATATGGTGCTGACCCAAATACGCCGCAGGTCTATACAGAAACTCCTCTACATACCGCATGTGCTCTTGGTTTCACAAAATGTGTGGAACTTTTACTGACTCATGGTGCTGATGTTCGTTCTCAATTTGGTGAGGGTAAATTGACGGCATTGCATTTGGGTAAGTTTTTTTTTACATTCGCTTTACACTTATGTTCATTAGGGTTATAAGTTTTGATGTTTGTTTTACCTATTCTAGCCATAAAGTCCTCAACAAAATTTTTATAAGCGTGATAATATAGTTTCACGGTTTTTAAAAACGTTCCCGTATATTTCGACAAAATTTTAAAGTTATTATACCCAAAAAATGCGTATCGATACAATCTTTTTAATTTTATAAACTTTTTAATTTTTAAACTCTTAATTTTTCAACCACTTTAAAAAAAATATATCAAAATTAAATTGATAATATTGAAAAATGTACAAAAAAGTAATAAATGCATATATTTAAAAATTTTCGATTTATACATACACACAAAAAGGTATCACCGAATTTTAAGTAATTAAAATATTTCTTAAAATTCCAACTCGGTTTTTAACAATTTTTTGTTTGAAATGTAAAAATAAAACTTGCAGTTACAAATTATATTGTTGGAGCCTTTTTGAAGTTTTTTTATTTGTGTTTACAAAAATACTCTATTAAAGTTGTTTAATATTACAAACAAAATTTAATAATTTCTGTTGTGTAAAACGCGATTATAAATTCATGAACATTCTTGCCCACGGAGTGGGTAAAACTCATTCCGTGTTGATAGGTAAATTAAAAAAAATTATAACCCTAATATTCATATTTATTTATTAGTTGCAAATATATTCCGGTATTGTTTTGTTTTATTCCATTTAATTAAAATTGTTTCTCATTTCATTAATAATGAATAAATACAAAATTTTTCGGAGAAAAACATGTGGACCATTCAAACATAAGTTTGCAAATGGGTCATTTAAATTTAATTATGAATTCGTGAAACAACACACACTTTTTGCAATTATAATTCTTATACTCAAAAAAGTTTGTCGGCAGCATCTTGTATATGCAATTTAAATAACTAAATTTTGTTATTTTTAATTGCTAAAAATCAACTAATAGATGCAATTAAAATAATTGTAAAAATTTTACAACAAAGATTTAGGCTAAACCCTAGCAAAAATGAAGCTGCCAAAGAAGCAATAAAAGCATCACTATTATGGCAAAAGCATCACTTCTTTTCAAATGGCTTCATCGATGAATTTAACATTAGCGTGTCATAGGAAGGAAGTATTCAAATGTAGCTACTAGCATTACTTATACTTTATTCTAAGGAAGCAATGATAATACAATGATTAGGTATTGTGATGCATGAGTGGAAAAAGTTCATATACTTTGTAGTATTTAAGCTTTGATGAAAATTTAATTCATAAGAATGCAGAAAAATAAGTTTAAAGAAGCGAAATTTATGCATTGATATACAAATATTCTTTATTAAAACAAATAAATAATTCTGCATTAGTGAAAAAGCATTTTTGAAACATTTTTCAAATATTTTAATAAATTTTTAGACAAATTTTATAATATTTTTGGATAAATAAAAACTGGTTGTACAATTTGAAAACATTTTTAGACAATTTTAAAATATTTTTGAACAATTTTAAATAATTTTTGCACAATTTTAAAACCTTTTTGGGTAATTTGAAATAAGTTTTACACAATTTTAAAATTATTTTGATAAATTCTGAATTAAAATTGGAAATGGTGTAGTGTTAAATAATAAACATAATGCAAAAATGCACAGATTGCGTCGTCATAAATATTTAAGGCTGAAAAAATGCAAATGACAGGGCAGCTAGTTTCAATTAAAGGTTAAAAAAAAATCTGTTTTTTTTGATATTTCAAAACATATTTAAAAATTGCAAAACTCCATAAATTCTAACCCTCATGAAATTTTAAACTAAAATATAAAAAATGATTTAATAAAAAAATTAAAAAAGTTCATCAGAACTATTTTTTCAATTTGAATAAATGCTTAAGATTCAAAAAAAATATACGATATACTATAACTTATGCTTTAGAAGTAATGAATAGTGATTTTTTTAGATATGCATCGGGTTTATATCCAGATCACTGCATTTGAAATATGAAAACATGAATTCTTTTGGAAGTTCCTTAGAATAACACAAAAAAACCATAAAAGAATGTCAACTGAATATTAGAAAGCAATGAAAGAAGTTATAGTCACAGAATGACTAGATTTTTTTTTGCTGGGACTGTATTAAATTTTTACTAGTAAAATTTTAAACTTGAATATATTTGGGGTTTCAAGTTTAAATATATTTGTTCTCAAATAAAATTGCAGCCACAATAACAAATAAATTTTGTATTTTAATTTTAATCAATAAAAAAATAATAATAAAAAAAATTAAAAAAAAATGCTAATGTATTTGAACTCAGAACCCCAAGACTAGCAGGCTGTGTCTCTACCCAATGTACTACAGACACTTGTATAAGTTGTTGTTCAATATAAATATATAAATGAATAAAAATACATTCCAAAATTTTGTTATAGTACAAATATCGGTTTTTTATCTTAATAATTTATTATAATTACCAATATTGTGGGATTGCACTAATGTTGATAAATTGTTTGGGAACATTCATTTTTTGAATAGAGTAATAACTTTTGTTGAAACGGAACTTATACTAGATTTTTACTGTCAATATTTTGTTCAAATGCTAAAATCTTCGATAAATTGTTGGTTGTTGGTAGTAAAAGTAATGTAGAAGCTAATGGTCTATGTTTTGGAATCCCATTACGCAAAAAATAAAACTAATTCAAATGTTTTGGTGTTCTTGAATTCACTTTCACTAGTTATTTTTAATAATTGAATCCTTCATTCATACAAAATTCAAATTAATTAAAATTGATTAATGGTATATTGTATCTTTTAAAGCTTGGTGGGATATCCTTTTGACGTATTAATTTGGCACAACTCTTTGTCATTGTTTTGACAATTTCACAATACTGTTCGGGAGTGATATTATACCAATTTTTTTAAATAATCTGCCACAAATCTTTTACAATTGTAGAGTTTGTTTGTTGAAACAGCCCGTTTTATGATTCCCCATATGTTATCTGTCAGATTCATACATGTGGCTTGTGCTGGCCACTCGATAACCTAAATGTAATTCCTCTCCAGCCAAGACTTGACGATCTGAGACTTATGCTTCAGGTTGTTATGTTGTTAGAATATCATTTATATTATTAATGTACTCCTATGCATTTCACCTGTCATTTTGCCGTCAATTTTCACCATCGGACCAACTCCCGATTAGGTATATTTGTTATTTAATTAAGCGTTTTGTGGATAATTTACATGCGATCTTACATCATTATGAAGAACATACATTCATCGCTCCAGACAACCAATTTCAAAAATTTTTGATCACAGTGGAGATATTTGTTAGCAAACTCTAGACCCTGCTTGATATTTTTTTTGACACTTTCAACTTTCGTCTTGTTATGGGGCAATATAAATTATTTTTGACCAGGCGCCTTCTTATAGTTCTTGTTAATATTTTAGCATTGACTCCATGCAAGACCTTATTTGCGTAGATGTTAATAAAAAATAATTTTTACTCATTCTGGTCATTTACCTTTTTTCTTGAAAAAATATTGAAAGTCTTATATTTTTTAAAATGTTTAATTGCACTGAATGAAAGTGATTTTACCACATAACCCTCGTACCAAAATTTTGGAATCATTTCTAAATGAATTCCCTCTCTGCGGGGGTAGTACTTCTATTTTTGCCCGTTTGTAATTAAATATTGTTTTTTCTGAATTTATTTACCTTCTTAAGTGACTTAATTATGTGTCCACTTAAGACTCAATACTCTAAGGCCCATTATTATAACTTGCCGATAGCTAAAGTGAGGATGTTAACGGACAGATTATTAGTTTTTCGTTATTATAAGTATACTTTAACCTAAAAGTGACCGATAAGCTAAAGGTAAGTTCATCTTACCTTTAACTTTTAACGTAAGGTTTAAGCAATTGCAGTTGCCACATTTTCCGGTCTGCAGTGTAGTTGCCGTGTAGTTTTTTGACCGTATCTTTGCTGTTTGGTTTATTTCTGTGTTCGGCGTCGACAATGTAAAATTTTTACAACAAACATTTTTATCTTTTACACAATTCGAAGAAATTTTGTTTTTCGTTTGTATTTTTTGTTTGTTGTAAGTAAATAAATAAATAAAAGTACGTCGTTGCCACTACGTATTTTAAAGAACCATTTTAATTTGTCAAAAGTAATCGGTTTTTGCTCTGGTAATGCCATATTTTCAAAAAACTTAATTTTATTTTATAAGGAAGTTGTAATAACCAAAAAAAGTTAAAGGTCACTTTATTCCTCACATTAGCTAAAGTTACCTTTAACTAACACGCACCTTAAAGGCAAGTTATAATATTGGGCCTAATGCCCATTATTATAACACAGATTATTAGTTTTTCGTTATTATAAGTATACTTGACCCTAAAAGTGACCGATAAGCTAAAGGTAAGTTCATCTTACCTTTAACTTTTAACGTAAGGTTTAAGCATTTGAAGTTGCCACATTTTCTGCTTGCAGTGTAGTTGCCATGTAGTTTTTAGACCGTATCTTTGCTGTTTGGTTTATTTTTGTGTTCGGCGTCGACAATTTAAATTTTTTACAACAAACATTTTTATTTTTTACAAAAATCGAAGAAATTTTGTTTTTTGTTTGTATTTTTTGTTTGTTGTAAGTAAATAAATAAATAAAAGTACATCGTTGCCACTACGTATTTTTAAGAACCATTTTAATTTGTCAAAAGTAATCGGTTTTTGCTCTGGTAATGCCATATTTTCAAAAAACTTAATTTTATTTTATAAGGAAGTTGTAATAACCAAAAAAAGTTAAAGGTCCCTTTATTCCTCACTTTAGCTAAAATTACCTTTAACTAACACGCACCTTAAAGGCAAGTTATAATATTGGGCCTAAGACTTACTGATTTCTAGTTTAAACATTTTGACATCAAGCGCTCAATTCTTTTTTTTAATCCAAACTAACATATTTGATATATTTGGAATGAACAAAAAGTCAAGGAACCGCTATAAATGTACTCAGGAAAAAATGTTAGTACAATGACTTAATTGTGTGACCACGACTGTATTGCTTTGAGTTGCTTAAATAATTATCTACTACACCTAAAGGATCTCTTTCACTCGATTTTAAAAGAATTTGATTTTATTTTAGTTATTGTTTTTAAGCTTTTTACTTTGGGTAAAGTTAAAAAATATTTAAAATTTAAAAAAAAAATAATAGATAAATCCAAATTAAGAATTTAACGGTTAATCGACCTATTTTAACCTATTTTTCGGGTTGAATAATTATTTGAGTGTAAAATTATTTGTTTCAACATTAACCGAAATAGAGGCGATTACTCGAGGAATCGGTTAATCGATTAACTAAATTGGAAAAACTAGGGAAAACTTGCGTCTTAGAGCTTGACAATATTGAAACCTGTTAAGAATTATATTTGTTCTTAATATATGAACAATAAATATAAATCGTAACTGAATGCCATGAAAAACCATTCGCTCTTAAATTTTATGCGATCGTGGTATGCTGCAAAAAAAAACCATATTGGAAATTGATGGCTGTTCCATAGTTACCAGCAAATATAAGAAAAATTGGCTGGGACGCAAGAATTAAGAATTATATTTGTTATTAATATATGGAAAACAAAAGGAAAAATTAAGAAAAACCGCGCGAATTTTGTTAAAACATTTTTGGTATCGGCGCCAAATACACTTCATTTCTTCGGTCGTTCGTTGAGGGGAAGCAACTCTCAGGAAATTCTTTCTACTAATGAATGTGTTGCTTTCTTTGGAAAAGGGATAGAGAAAAAATGGAAGGTGGTGGAAAATGAAGGGCTTAAAATATGGCAGCACTGTAATTGCGCGGAATGATAAATCTTAGATGGAGAGTTGGCCATCTGATGGAGAGTTAGCGAAATTGTTGAAACTTTTAGTTCATAGCCCTGTTAAGTGCTATTGGAATACCGAGGGAGGACGCTGCGACATGTATAAGAAATAAAAACTCATACATATTATTTTTCTAATTGATGTTGCAGTTAATTCTGTGTAACAGTCCGACGCGCTAATCATTACACCACAACGCCACCTAATTATTTTTTAACAAATGATATTACAACTTGAAGAAACTCAAAACAAACATAAATTAAAAAATACGCTTAGAAAATTTGCTTAGAAAAAATGCAAATTAAATGACAATGCAAATTTATGTCACACAAATTGGGACCATTTTTCATTTTCTAAAATTGGGTCCAAATTTCTGACGTCATTTTTCATTTTTTTTTCTTTTCCGAAAATCCATTTCCATTTTTCATTTCTCACTTTGGGACCAAATTTCTTGGAGCCTTTTTTCATAGCACCCAGAAAAATTAATTTTAAAATCTAATAGAAACAACATTAAGGTAGGCTAATTTATCTAAAAGAAAGCTCAATTTTAAACTATTCAGAGTTGTTTTAATGCAAGTTTTAGTTTTGGTTAAGGTAGCGTTGTTAGGCCGAATTTTTAGGATCTAGATTATCTTTAAACTCAGTTTATCGCTGTTTGTAACTTGATTTGATTTGATTTTTTATTTTTTTTTCGTTTTGTCGTCGAGATAGACAATCACAGTTATATGCAAGTCTTACAAAATTCTCTTTCGCTTTAACTAAACCAAACTTAACTCATATTCAAAAAAAAAAAATGTATTAAAATTACTCTTTTGAGCATACTTTTAGATGAATTATAGTTTTCTTTACTTTATTAGTTTTCTTTTTTATTTTAAAATTGCGAAAACAAAATCTAAAATCTTGGCATTTTAACTCATACTTTAATAAGATTCATACTTAAAAATGTTCTTAAGAGAATAAGATGTTAATTTAAATATGATGAAATAATTAATTAAATTATAATTATTTCTCTGGTATGGTAAATTCAATTTTTGAAATGACAATTGTATAAAATTTCATTTGTTTCATATTAATCCACCTGTATGTATT
This sequence comes from Eustalomyia histrio, assembly GCA_949748255.1. Classification (NCBI taxonomy): domain Eukaryota; kingdom Metazoa; phylum Arthropoda; class Insecta; order Diptera; family Anthomyiidae; genus Eustalomyia; species Eustalomyia histrio. The sequence goes on along the minus strand of OX456524.1, from coordinate 67,604,546 downwards.
ATTATTCCAGCCGCTGAAAATGATTACGTTGACTGTGTACGTCTTCTTTTGGAACATGGTGCCGAAGTAGATTGTCGTAATGCCAGCCATCAGACACCATTACATTTAGCATGCCTATCACAATCCATGGAAACAGTAGAGGTGCTAATAAAAAATGGAGCCAATGTAAATGCAATTTATCGTGATGGCAGAACAGCATTACATGCAGCCATAGTTAAACAATCACGATGCCTAGACTGCTGTAATGCTCTATTAAATGCTGGGGCAAATGTTAACAAGGCGGATAATTATGGATACACTCCGTTGCATATAGCAGCGTTAAATGAATTTAGTAATTGTGTTTATGCTTTTATAGGTGACGGAGAATTTGAAAAACTTGAAAATATTTAGTTAATTTATTTTGAATATTTCCTTAGAACATGGAGCTGATGTAACTGCACGAACCGATGGCAATGTATCGGCCTTATCATTTATTGTTAGACGTACTCCCGAAATTATACCCAAACTTATGGCCAAATTCGATTCTTCCATTAAAGTCAATGATCATGAAATTGGTGATGTTGATTGCGAGATTAAATTAGATTTTCGATTGTTGGTGCCACCAGGTGCCTTAGAACGTGGCGAAACTGAACTTTTATTATCCCTAATAGAGGTGGGACAAAAACGTATTATAATGCATCCTTTATGTGAAACATTTTTATTTTTAAAATGGCGTCGAATACGTAAATTTTTTCTACTTTCCCTGCTATATCATGCCATTTATGTTCTTCTCTTTACTCTCTACATTGTGGGTGTTTATGCTCATTCTTGTGAAATGAACAAAGAATGTCCAGGACGTAGTTATATTCCCACAGTTGGTTATTTTGTAATAATTTTAAATTTAATACTACTAGGAAAGGAATTATTTCAGGTATGCTTACACATATCGTTACAATATTCTTTAAAAAGTATTTAAACTTTTTAGTCTACTTTTCCAGATGGCTCATGGTTTACAGGGTTATGCTAAATACTGGGAAAATTGGCTTCAATGGGCAATTGTTTTTGGAGTCTTACTATGTGTGGTGAGTGTTTTTAAGGCACATCCTGAAGGTAGAGAAAGCTGCTAGAGATTCAGTTAAAAAAACATCTCTAAGTCTCCTTATTGTAAATGACTTAAGCTATTCGAAGATGCTTTTGCTTAACCTCTCAGTTCTCTCTCCTGCGCAGCTGTTGTTTTAGTAAGTGACTGTAAAAGTTTTATTTTTTAGACTCCTGAAATTTTAAATATTGAAGAATTGCAAAGTGTTCCAGTTTGGCAGCATCATGTTGCCGCTGTTGTTGTATTGTTGGTGTGGGTGGAACTAATGATGTTAGTTGGTCGTTTCCCTATATTCGGTGTTTATGTTCAAATGTTTACCAAAGTTGCTGTAAATTTTGGTAAATTTCTATTGGCCTATATTTGCTTATTGATTGCCTTCGGTTTAAGTTTTTCGGTGTTATTTAATGATTACAAAGCTTTTAAAAATATTACATGGTAAGTTAAACTTAAACTTTTATAGAAGCTTAAAATTGTACTTGATTTTAGACAGAACTTTCTAGTTTTCGTACAGTTTCTTTCTGCATTTTTATACCCTCCACCATATATGGTGAGGGTATATATCAGTTTGTCATTCCGTTTGTAATATGTCGAAATATAGGTTTAAGACCCTATAAAGTATATATATTCGTGATCCTTATGCAATTTTAAGACGATTTAGCGATGTCCGTCTGTCCGTCTGTCTGTCTGTCTGTCTGTCTGTTGAAATGGCGATCACGACGCGAAGACACAAGCGGGGGTGCCTATTTTTACCCAGATTATTTAACATCCTCCCGAGCAATTTGGTATTTAAAATGAGCAAAATCGGTCAAGCGGTTCAAAAGTTATGAGTGAAAATGTGAAGGTACCTTTAAATTTTCCATACAAATTTGTACAATTTTTCTGTATCTATTTTTTTTTTTTTTCTGTTAAGTAAGTAAAAATGTTATTAAGTCTTCTTATTGTTCGATTACATTTATTGTCTTACATACTATGAGAAGAGCTATATGTGTGTTACTCTGATAACTAAGTTAACGTAAAAATCAACAATGTTAAAGTCGCTAACGAGCAGACCTCTGTAAATAACATTACTAAAACTAAATAAATAACATTACTAAAACTAAATAACAAAAGTTTGTTACATAAATTGACAAAACATATTCATATTACAGTTCATGCAAAATTTAGTATATACGTATATCATCTTCAGCCCCTATGGTGGAGGGTATTCAAAGATTCGGCACAGCCGAATTTAGCCCTTTTTTACTTGTTTATATATGAGTTTTGGCAAGTAAAAATTAGCAAGAGCCAAAAAGAGGCTGTTTTTGTTATGTGTAAATAGAGTTAATAAACATTATAAGGTTGCGTTTACACTGCACATATGGTATTTTATATACTTTCATATACTATTCATATATATCCATATGTGAGCCCTTTGTTCTGCATCGATCTAAACAAATTCTAGTCGAATGGGACAAGATCTGTACTATAAGGCAGGTGAGGCAAAACTTCCCAACCACTATTTTCTAAATAGTTTTTAACCGGTCTAGCAAAATGTGGCTGAGCTCTGCAATGATGAAATATTACGGCTTTATGTCTGGTCGCATATTCCAGGCGATTTTGGCCCTTCTGATCCACCAAATTGGCTGGGCTTCACATACGATTTTTTGCGCTTCGGGTTGGCTGCAAAAATTACTTATTTTTATAGCAATCAAGCAACATTTCCGATATGCAAAAGCGTCTTTCAACGTCTCCCGGATTAAACCCTAACGGTTTTTGTCTTCCGCATCAAAATCACCGCTTCTAAACCACACAAACAATTTCTTGCACGTTGAAATCAATGGAACATATTCAGAATAAAACTTCCTTTGTTGGCACAAAATTCTACATTTTCGAAGCAAAAAAAACTTTGTTCCTTACACTATTTCGTTCAATGACTATGAGCCAGTAGAAGAAATTACGCCATTTACCGTCTAAAAACATAAGATTTGTTACCACTTTTGCTGATAAATTGGTCTATACAAGAGAATAAATTTTAACGATAAGACTTAAGTATTTTAATAATTAATTGCCATTAAATATACTTTCGATTGGATAAAGTTTTATTTTTTCATTTCATTTTTTTTTAAATATAAGTTCTCAATCTGTAAAAATACCTTTTTATACCCTCCACCATATATGGTTAGGGTATATATCAGTTTGTCATTCCGTTTGTAACATGTCGAAATATAGGTCTAAGACCCCATAAAGTATATACATATATTCGTGATCCTTATGCAATTTTAAGTCGATTTAACGATGTCCGACGCCGCGAAGACGCAAGCGGGGATGCCTTTTTTACCCAGATCATTGTACATCCTCCCGAGCAGTTTGGTATTGAAAATGAGCAAAATCGGTCCAGCCGTTATAAAATTATGAGTGAAAATGTGAAGATACCTCTAAATTTTCCATACAAATTGGTGTATTTTAGTACAATTTCATAGTAGCGACTGTTATATAATATATTTATCTCATATTTTTTGACCAGTCGCTTAGAAATTAATAATATTTTGTATTCACCTCAAATATTTTTCACCTCAAAAAATTTTTTTCACCACGAACATTTTTTTTCAAAACAAAAAATTTTTTCACCTCAAAAAATTTTTTTGACCTCAAAATTCGTTTCCGCATTCAAAAAAGTTTTTCACCTAAAAATTTTTTTTTACCTCCATAATTTTACTTCAAAAGTTTTTTACATTATTTGTATCAAAAACAGTTGAAAACATTTTTTTAGGATATTGGTGGAGGGTATTCAAAGATTCGGCACAGCCGAATTCAAGCCTTTTTTTACTTGTTTTATGATGAAACTGTTTTATAAAAATGCAAATTGATGACAACTTTCTTCATATATATGAAAACTTTCTTAAATTCCATAAAAATATTATTTAAGATTTATGAAATATTTCTTCATAATAGTTTTATCAATATAATGAAAACTTTTAAATTTGTTTTTTTTTTTTTAAATAAAAATGTAAACTTAATGAGAATTACAAACGTGTTTTCAACTAAAAAAAAAAAATTTTATAGTTTTTTTATAAACCTTTTTTTACAAAATGAAGACTTATAAAATAAACTACAAGGCTTACTGCGATTTTAATGAAATTTGGATATGCTGTAGTGGAAATAGAATTGATGAAAACTTTCTTCTTCCCAATATCATGTTTAGTGGACTAAAAACGGCGAATAGACGTGCACTACCATGTTTGACATGCACTACCATGTTTGATTTTTTATGCTACGATTAAAACACACAAATTCTTTGGGGTTTTATTTGGAAATGTATTTAAGCAAGCGGGCGTCTCGGGGTTTCTATATACGTAATTTTTTGGGTTTCATGCAAATTTTTTCAAAGACCCTTTTTCACCTGTATATAAAATATTTCAGAAATATGGCAACTATGCGTCCAAAACATTGTCAATATATATGGGTATAAAATTTTTTTTACGAGTACATTTGAGTCTAAAACAAAAAGAAAAATCAATTTCGGGAATTAAGAATTAATTCTCCTTTGAATGAATTCGCCATAAATCGAATTTAATTTTAATCTTAAGTGAAAGAATTCCTTTTTTAAATTCATTTAGTTAAACGCGACTATTTAACTCCAATAATGATTCAAGAATTAATTTAATTAAAACGGTTCGTGTTATTAAATCAAATGATTTAAATTATTAGGAGGACCTTAATTTTTTATAAATCGAATAAACAAAAGAATTCATTCAATTTATCAACCGTTCAATGCGAACGTGAAGTGATTTAAAAAAATATATTTCCGTTCAGTGATTTAAAAAATATGTTTTCCATTCAGTGATTTAAAATAAATTTTTTACCACTCAATGATTTAAAATAAAATTTTTATCGGAAAAAATATATTTTAATCATTATTTTAATTACATTGAAATGGTTTATAAATTATTCAATCCAATTATTCTCCAATCCAAATTTCCTTAAAATCGGAGTGAACTACTCTGCAGACCTTGCTTGTTAATAAATCAAAATAAATAAAACTAAATCATTCAACTATTAAATAGAAAGGGGGTATTTCACCTACGCAATAACTGAAATATTCATAAAAATCAACTAAGAAAATTTTTGGGTGTAGGACTATTTTTTCTAAGCTTGGGCCATTAAGTTTTTTTTTTTTAATTTTCTACGTAAAAATCCACTTTTTATATAAAATTTTTAACATTTCCACCTTTACCCATACCCAAATATTTTTAGTTTGATAGAAACTAAATAAAATTTCATAATTTCAGGTCTCTTTTAAAATCAATAACGATGATGTCGGGTGAACTCGAGTTTGAAGATATATTTTACGGCGATGATGGTGATAGAGAAGTTAAATATCCCGTAACATCCCATTTCATATTTCTCAGTTTTGTTCTACTGGTAACGGTTATATTAACAAATCTAATGGTAGGCTTGGCGGTAAGCGATATACAAGGATTACAAGTATCAGCGACACTCGATCGATTAGTACGTCAAGCCGAGCTCGTATCACGTTTAGAAAGTCTCTTCTTTTCACGCCTACTTAGAGGAGCTCCCACAAAACTTTTAAAACTTTGCAAACGCAGTGCACTCCTAAGAACATCACGTAATAAATTGCTTTTTATAATACGGCCAAATGATCCGAGAGACAATCAATTACCAGAAGATATTAAATTAAATATTTATAAATTAGTAGCTGAGAGAAGAGATCGTAATATGAGTATACGTAGGCGGCAATTCGAAAGTAATTACACAATGTTTCAACGATCTTTGCAAAGGCAAAATACTCCAATACGTAAAGAACAGAGTCCATTGCGTAATAATTTAAGTGATTTATATGAAAGTAAAGGATTACAATGTGCTGAAAATGAGCAATTGCTTAGACCACGTTCAGCTACAAATGTACCACATACTCTAATGGGCGAAACAGATTTGGCGGTAAAATTAAAGAGCCACGTTAATAGCTTATCCGATGTAAAATCTGAAATTCAAATACTAAAAACACAAATAACTGATTTAACAGAAAAACTGGAAAAATTTATGGATTGTTCTGGTAAGAAATTAAATTTTACTGTTGAAGAATTATGTCGTATTAAAATGCTAATGGATCAAAAGTCGGCGATGAGATCAGACAGAACATTTAAAGTTTAGATGTAATTATTTATTGTGTAGCATTCGTGGTATTTATGAAATGCGTACCGGTATTAGATTTTGTTAATGGATTCATACAATGATGTCATAAAACTTTTTCTATAATCAAATATTGAGAATTTTGTTTCAAAAATTTTCGTAAAAAATTGCATTCATTAGCTACACGTAACGTAACGTGACGAATCAGTTGATTTATTCTAAGTGAATGTGTTAAAATGAGACAACCACGTTACGTATGGCTAAATGAGTCTTTACGGACTTGATAAAGAAATTTCCGATCAGACTAATATATTTTTTCCTAAAATAACAAATTTTAACAGAAAATTTTAAAAATCATTTACGTACAAATTTATTATATTTTCCAAAACATAAAATTAAAAATAGTTTAATTACATGATTGCAATGCAATTTTCATTAATTTTTATAAACCTGTTTACATAAGCCAATTCCCTTTTCAATCCAATTCCGTTTTCAATCCAATTCCGTTTCCAATCCAATTCCTGTGCGGTTTTCATAAATTCCACGTATATAATATTTTGTTAAAATGGTGATTTAATAGGTATGTTTGTTTACATTTCTAGTTAAAAAAAATACTTAACTTAGAAAGTACGAAAGAATAACCAAGTGGTATATAGAAAAATTATATTAAAAGTAGTAATAAGAAAACTAAATTAAAAAATCTGTAAATTTCGGGCCAATAACTGATTTAATCAAATAAAATGATTTTAATAAAATCAAATAAAATATTTTATTCATACAATATCGAAGGTACATATTTTAGTTAAGAAGTATTTTGAGAAATTTTGATTAAAAACTTTTGACCTCTAAAAAAAAGGTCTCTCGGCGTAGTTATGATAAATCATGATTGGTTCATCAGAAATTAAAAACCAAATTTTTTTTCTGTAAGCTTAAGGCTCGTACTTGAACGAGGGAAAAAAATTGAAATTATAATTTTAGGCGAAATTGTGAACAAATTTTCGCCACGAGTTGTCCCATAAAATAAGTTGTGATAAAAAAACCGTTGTTCAAGATAATTTTATTTTGAAGAAGTGTGCAAAATTTTAACAAGATCGGTTGATAACTTTTTGAGAAATCATGACTACCAAAATAGTTTCGAAAAAACGCGATTGAATTTGTAAAAAACCCCCAAAAAATGTTTAAGCTACATGTTCCAGCTCCATAAAGTAAATAACCTGCTGTAGCGGCAGTATCCAGGGCATCCTTTTGCTTCTGCCTACGACGAATTCGGATTTTCAAACCCACCTAACCCCTTAAGAGAATAAAACTAGTGAAAATAGTAAAAACTAGCATGTAAACAAACAGGCATAATATATATATTTTTTTATTTATTGTTTATAATTTTTAATTTATTTTGTTTCTTTTACTAAAATATATGTAACAAATATAAAATACAAAGCCCATTCATTACATTTAATTATTCGTTAAAAAAACTATTCAAATTCGTTAAAAAATCAAATCTACCGAAAAACTATTCAAAAATATTCAAATATAGGGTCCGCCAAATAACTTTTTTTTTTGAAAATGCTATAAAAAAAACTACTGAATATTTTCTCAAATTTCTTTTTTTATTTGAAAGTACAATCCTTCCGGTTAATAATGGAAAATAATTTCATTTAAATGGCTGCCTCGGCTAGCCTACACGATCGGTCCAATTTTTAAGCACATTATCGATTGTGTGCAGCTGTATTTCACCAATGGCTTCACGAATATTGTCCATTAAAGCGTCAATTGTCTCTGGCTTGTCGGCGTAACACTTATCTTTGACGGCACCCCACAAATAATAGTCCAACGGTGTCAAATCGCAGCTCCGAGGTGGCCAAACGACATCAGCTTTGCGGCTGATACTGCGATCTTCAAAAACAGGCTGTGTGGCAGGTAGCGCCGTACTGTTGAAACTAAATGTTGCCAATATCCTCCTCCTCTTTAATTTTTGTGAACAAACATGGCCCGATAACGATCGCCATTGACTGTAACGGCCACTCATTGCTCATTTTCGAAGAAAAATGGCGTTGTTCAAGCGTATACACAACCATATTCGTTCAGCAAAAGGATAAAACTAATTATCTGTCAAATCAGACATGCGCTAAGTGTTACCACTCACGAAATAAGCACTAGTTGAAAAAAAACGTTAGATGGCGGACCCTATATAAGGAACATTTATAGTAAAAAATAGTATTGCCAAAAATTTCCTTTTATCAGCACAAACTCAATATACTCTGTAGCACAAAGTCGTGCAAGAGGGTTAAAAACAACGTGAAAGGACAAAAAAAATAGTTGTTTTTATTTACACTCCTCAAAACCACAAGAATTGTTTCTTCAGCTCAGCATGTTTGTGTGAACAGGATATTCTGGTGTGGAATGAAGGACTGTGGTGATGAATTTTAGTTTTGCAATTGAATTTAATTTTTATTCTTAAATATTTTGCAACATTTTTATTTGAATAAACATTTGATGTCGTAAAATTTAAGTGAATTAATAATAAAAACCTCTAAAAAGTACAATAAATATTTGAACCTCGAATTAATAATGAGCGTTTCACACAATAGGCCGCCACTAGTATATGAACTAACATTCCAGATTCCATTTTCTTGCCGCTAAAACATACAATATTGTGAATGAGCGTATTTGGCAGCTTGTGGCATTTGGTTGAAACGTAAACCACAATACTAAATATTGCATGTCGAATTTCATACCAGTTAAAGTGTTTTTGCGGGGAGTTCTTGTATGAAGGGAAGTGCGACCGAGGGTTATCGAATCTTTGTGGAAGTTTACGGCGAGCATGCTCTATCTGAACAATAGTGTTGGAGGTGGTTTGGTGGCCTTAAAAGTGGTCATTTTAAGCTCGAAGACAAGGAACAGGCGGGTCAACCCAAAAAGTTTGAAGATGAATTGAAATCATTGCTTTATGTAGATAAATGCCAAACGCTTCAGGAGTTGATAGAATCATAGGGAATGTATAAGTCGACAGTCAGCGAATGCCCAAAAGCTATGGAAATGATCCAAAAGTAAGGAAACTGCCTGCCAAACGTGTTGATGCCGCTCGACCTTGAAAGACGATTTTTCGCTTGTTAAGAGCTCCTCGAACGACAAAAAAGAAAGGGTTTTTTGCTTCGCACTATAACTGGCGATTTTAAAGTGGATCCATTACGACAACCCAAGCGAAAAAATCATGGGTTTTGCCCGGACAGTCATCAACATCCTTTGCAAAACATCATTCATGGCATTAAGTTTACGTGATCTACTACGAGTTGCTCAAACTAAATTACGGGTGAACGTTGTCGGCCTTATCTCATGCGTTTGAGCCACGCACTAGAGCAAAACCGGCCGGAAAACGAAGAAAGGCATTAAAAGTGATTTTTTAGCTTGACAACGCTCGGCCATATGTTGCAAGGCCGGTCAACCCCTACTTGAAAACTCTAAAATGGGAAGTCCCCAGCAGAAGTTCACTTCATAGAACAACGCAAAAAATGTTTGGATTGCCTCAAAACACAAGTCGAAAAAAGTTTTAGCCAGCGATCGACAATACTTTGAATAATATATTTGTAACTATTTTAGACAATAAATCCATAAATTTCGAAAAAAAAACGCTTATTATTAATTTAAGGTCCGAATACAATATACGATTAAAAATCTACTATATTTAATGACGCGCAACCATTGTCAACCATTTATCGTTGCTTTGATTCCAAAGTAAAGCATCTTCCGCAGGTTTAGGATCATTTTTCTTAACCATAGTCCAAGATTTCGAAATGGGATCAAAAGCAAATGTTTTAGAATCTGCTGAGGGAGGTGGTGGTGTATTAATAACAATTGTACGAGGTGTAGTTATCGGTACCAGCACAGGTTTAGGCGGCAAAGGATCTTTAGGATTTATTAATTCATATTCCAAGTTAGGATTACGAGAATCGGGAAAGGCTTGTATGGAAATTACTAAAACGGCTTTTAAAAATTGTAGAAAAAAAACAAAAATTATACCATACGAAATTGATAAAGTATATTTTAATCAATAACAATAATTACCACAAATTATTAATTTTAAGAAATTCAACATGATTATTACTTTCCAATCTGGTTGAACTTTTTTTCTATATATAATTTAAAATATGAAATAAACTTTACAGTTTAACAAATGATTTCGTACTAAATGTTTTGATTAAAATATGGTTTATTTTTTGTTTTCATAACAAATCTTAAAATTAACTCATTAGTCAATGAGATAATCTTGAATTTTTTAATTGTTATTATATTGGAGAGGCCTCTTACGTAGAAAATCTCTACAACAGGGATGGAAAATATGTTTTCTGTTATTGTACCAACCAGACAAACAAATTGTACTTTTTCGATCCTCACTGTACCAAAATTTTTTCCGCTTGTTTTTTTTAACAATTTTATCGTAGTCAGTCAGATTTGCTTAGACACAAAAAAGACTTAAAAAAATTTAAATTGACGGTGTGAAACAAAATTTATCGTTAATTTTTTGTAGTCGTATAATTACCACAAAACTTTGTAAAATTTTACTTTAATTTGTATAAATGTCACACCTTTTTTTCTGCTAGCCCGCCTCCCTGGAGGGCAATTTAACCTATTCAGGATTTGCTATTAAAAAATTTAAAGACATTTAATAGCTTTTTAACAATAATACACTTTTTTATTTTTTGTTTTGAGAGGTAATTTAAAATCAGCTGTTCAATGTTGCCGCTTCCGAATATTTTAGTACAATGTGTATGCAAACATTTGATACATTTGATGTGACACCAATTTAGAGCCGGTTCAACTTAAAACTGACTTTATTTTTTACTATAGTAGCTGAATAAATAAAAACAGGTTTTTAATTTAAAGTTGCTTTTTAAAAAAAGTCGACTTTATGTTAAGTTGTTTTATCAAGTTATAAGTTGAAAATTTTAAAAAATTTCAAATTGTACTAAATGAGCCGCGGTAGTACCACGGTACCAACCAAGGTAAAAATGTACCAAAAAAGTACAATTGTACCATGTTTTCCATCCATGCTTACAATTTAGAGAGTATTTAACCAGCGGGTTTCTATATGTTATGTCTCGCTCAACCATCACTCGTACTTATTTGGTCATGAATAGATTTTCTTCTGCATTCTTCTCTTAGCCCGAGTTTAATACAACTTCGCTAATTATCAAGAGAACAGTGAGTAGCATAGTTTCTCTAAAAAGCATATACTCTTTGATAAAACTGAGTCATATAAAAAACATTAAAAAAAAATTAAATATTTATCTCTTCAATTAAATATTTGCAATATAATACTAATCCATATGCATGATAAAATTTATGTAAAAATATACTTTTTCTAAAAAACTATTTTTAGATGCTTTTTTTTTGTATGCGAAAAACATTAAAAACTTGACTTTGTAACCTGTTTTATGAAATTTGTAGTGGCGAAGTTTATTAAAAAAATTATATAGAGGTACTAGGGGTAATTAGGGAATAGTTTTGACAAAGCCTAATAAATTAACAGTAAAGTTGTTTTTGATAGAACAAATAGTTACATTATAAAGAAATTTATTTTTTAACTTTTCCTACCAGTCATTTAATAAACAAAATACACAAAACTTTGGTCCATATTTCGTATAAATTAATAAATTTCTGTATTAGTTAAAATATCCAGTTTAAATGTTTGTTTTAAAAACAAACAATTGTTATATTAGGATTAAAGTAAACTAAAAATCTTTTATTTTTAACGATTCTGTCAGTTAATTTATTAACAAATAATAATAAATGACATAAAACTGATTTTCGATTACTTTCATGCGAATATAAATATTTGTTTAAATTAATTTTGAGTATATATTCCATTGAGTGCACGCAGAGAAAAAACATGGTTGCAACATGATCACTGCTACTATATTATGCTTGCTGCATTTGGGTATGATTGTCGCAATCAAGTTATTGGTTTATAAATAAGTTCTAACCATCAATATGATTGCTACCATCATTATTATAGTAAATATTTCAGTATTTTATTATTGCCACTTTCTATTTTATAACATGATTGGATGTAACCATACTGTGGTAACAACAATTCTGACTATGAAAAATTATAATTATGGATATGGCATTTTAGCTGACAACAATCAATGAATAATTATAAATCAAATAAAACATAATTTTGACATTTACAGTCATAACGCTGTCTTTTTTTCATAAAGAAATAAAATGTATTAGTTCAGTTACCCATGTAAAAATTATAATATATAACCTGAGGGGTTTTATTTTCGAAAATACCTTATACATATATCATTATAATTTACAATAATTAATTCATTGTGGAAAAAATTCATTGTCATTCGTGTGAAAAAATTACTTAGAATATTAATAAAAAAAATTTGTATAAGAAAGAGTCTGTAGAACCCAAAAGTTATTTTGTACGAAAAGGTTTATTATACAAAATTCTAGATTTATAGAAATTGTTCTAATAGAAACATTTTTTGATTCTATAGACTTTTCCTTTAAGTAAAATTCTCACCTAGATAAAAATACATATATTCTTAGAAAAACTTACATTTTAAGGTCTTTCTTTCAATAACAAATTGTTTGCCTCTGAAGACTTTTCATCATGAAAAATACTTAGATTCTAAAAGTAATATTCTTAGATTTAAAAAAACTTTTTCATAGTTTCGAATCATAATATATCTTTAGGGACCATATTATGGTAAAATTACGGTTATTTTAATATCAAAATATGATAACTATATTATAGTACGACTATGGTTGACACATTCATTATTCCAAAAATTTATTATGCTCTTCGAATATTATTGCCACAATCATATTCTGCATTATAAGGAATAAAAATTCATTTTGTATAATTATTTGGTGGTTTTTCGATATAGGAAATTTTGGGGTAACTTGGGAAAAGTTGAGACATTTAATGTTTAATAACATCATAAGCAATATAAGAAAATTGAAAAAGCTAATACTGATTTATTTTAAAGAAAATTAAAAAAAGTTAAAAAACCATTAATAAAATAATATTTTTATCAAATTTTGCGAATATATACCTAGTACTTTCATAATTACTGACACACTGTTAGTCGCCCCCAATGTAAGAAATCCACTGAACATACTCTCGTTACGTTGGCAGTTTTTTGACAACTAGCATTTAAACTTCATTTTTGTGTAAAAAGTTTTTGTCGTGGGTTACTTTAAATTATGGAATGGGGAGATATTGAAAACCGTATTGTCGTAATTGGCCTAAAAAAAAGTGGACTGGAAACTGAAGACATTTATCGAACATTGCAGGCGCTCGGGGTTAGTCGTAGTTTTGATTATCGTGCTGTGAAACTATTTGGGGATACTGGTGGAGTAGCAGACCGTCCGAGATCTGGCCGTCCGTGCTCTGTGCGAACTCCCAGAGCCGTTAAAGCTGTACAGAATCGAATTTATCGAAATCCACTCCGAAAGCAGCAAATTATGTCGCGGGAGATGAATATATCGACGGTATCCATTTCTCGCATCATTAAATATGACTTGGGACTTCGGGCTTACAAAAGACACACGGGGCATCTACTTACGGCGGCGTTAAGCAGAAACGGATTCGCCAGTACGCCAAAAACCGCCACATGTTTACTGACGATAAAATTTTTACTGTGGAGGAGTCGTTCAATAAACAAACTGATAGAGTCTATGCTCAGTCATCTCTGCAAGCAAATGAATTGGTTCCTAGAGTTCAGAGAGGTCACCATCCTGCTTCTGTGATGGTATGGTGGGGAGTCGCCTATGATGGGGTCACCAAGCTTCATTTCTGCGAAAAAGGTGTTAAAACTTCGGCAAAGGTGTACCAATCTGACGTTTTAGAAAAGGTTGTGAAGCCATTAAATAGCACATTGTTGAAAAACCAGCCGTGGACCTTTCAACAGGACTCTGCCCCAGCCCATATGGCAAAAACCACTCAAGACTGGTTAAAAAACAATTTACCAAACTTTATTTCTACGGATGATTGGCCATCGGGTAGTCCAGACCTGAATCCTTTAGACTATAAATTGTGGTCCGTTTTAGAAGGCATGGTCTGCACTGCTCACCACGAAAATTTGGAATCGCTTAAGCGTGCACTTATCCGCGCAGTGGACAATTTCCCCATGGAGGTCGTGCGTACTGCAGTAGACGATTGGCCGGTCAGACTTCGGTCGTGTTGGAAGACAAATGGCGGCCATTTTAAATAATTTTTTTTTGTTGTATTCTTTAATATTTAAAAAACGAAAATAAAAAGAAAAAATTAAAAAACCTCTTGTTGTTTGTTTTTTATCAAGAAAAAACCGTGTGTCAGAATAATTGAAAGTACTAGGTATATTTATCTCTACTAAGCTTTTATATATGAAAAATTACTAAAATTAAAATCAGTTTGGTGTTTTTACAAAATTTTTGCGTTTTCCGTTTTACACCAATTTACCTATTTTTACCCAAAGTCATTTGATCAATGTTTAAAAATTTGCTAAATGCTTTTGCAAATCAATAGAAAAACAACAAAGTATCAGCTCAACCTAATATGCATCATCTAAAAATTGCAATTTTTGGTATCAAAAATCAGTGCTTTAAATTACTTTTTTTATATGTTTTTTTTTCCTTAATCTTAAAAACCAATTAAAACCTGTGCATTGAATTTATACTATTAATAGGAAATCTGGTGCCAATTATAAGCTACCTATAGTAGTTGTTAAATTTTCAAGATATGCATAAATATACCCAAAAATTGCAATTTCCTACATTACCCCATATTCAGAATATACCATGATCCCCTACAAATTATTCTTATCAACTTTGTAGTTAAACAAATAAAAAAACAAATAAATAAAAATAAAATAGTTTTAAAAAAATTGAAATGATAGGAAAATATAATTTTTTTAAACAAATCTTATAATAAAAACCACGCTTTAAAATTGAAATGATTTTTCTAAAAATTTATTGTGAATTATGACATAATACAATTTACTGAGATTATCCCAAATAATGTAGTATTTTAAATAAATGCATTTTTTTAAATTAGTGTTAAGTTAAGTTTCATAATTTCAATCTTATTTTTGATAGAGAATTTATCAAACATTAAATCTTAAGCTTTTTTCCAGTTTTACAAAGGCATACAAGTACCAGCACGTAATGAAGCCACATCTGAAAATCAAAAAATTTTTTAAATAAACATTTTTAATTATAAAACATGTTTTTTAGGTCCTTATAACACTAATTTTTTTTACTGTTTGCTAACTTTTTCTTAGTTATTAATTGATTTATGTATAACAATTTATTTTTAAATTTTTACCATGGTTGGCATTTAATACCTTTTCATAATAACAGTAGTTGGCTACCACAGCTAATTTAAGATCGATATGAAAATTTTAAAATGGCTATTCCATTAAAGGCAAGTGTCTTTTTGTATAACCAGGTTCAATTTTGAAATATCTTAAACTACCGTTATAATAACGCTAAGCTACCGAAACACCTATTTATAACGGTATTTTGCAAATATAACAAAATTGAACAGGTATTATTATGAAATAAACCTCGTGATATTTAAAGACACATGTCATTATTGCAGCCGCAGTTTTAAAATTTTCGTTTCGGTATTGATCAGAGCATGACAGACAACTACCGTTATAATGAAAAGGTATTGCTTGCCAACAATGATTTTTACTAAATATCCCAAAATTTAAATAGGCTATAAAACCTATTGACTATTTGTGGCAAAATTTTATTTAAATAAAAGAATTTTCAAATTGAAAACGATAGTCGCTAGTATTGTATTTGGTTAAATTAAAAGCTATGTTCCCGTACAATACCACGCTCAAAAAAAAAAAAAAACAGAACCATTCATATAATTTTCAATTATGAACACGTTTTTAGCCCTTCCGCGTGATTGTACGGAAACAAACCAATTACTTACTTTTTCCACATCTTTGTGCACAATTTAAACGTCCATTATTATGATAATTTTCATTATCTGTACCACATATCGGATTATATTCCATGGTGGAAGGACAACTTTGGAGACATGCTAAAAATTGTGGCGATGCTGTAGTTGCAGTAGATGGCGCTGCTGTGGTCGTGCTACTGCCGGCATTATTGTTATTATTTCCTAGATTTCCATTAGAGTTCCCTTGGTTGTTATTATTACCGGGGAAGAAGAAATTGCCCGGAAATTGTTGTATGGGAAATTGTTGCAAACGTTGTGGTTTC
This sequence comes from Eustalomyia histrio, assembly GCA_949748255.1. NCBI lineage: Eukaryota > Metazoa > Arthropoda > Insecta > Diptera > Anthomyiidae > Eustalomyia > Eustalomyia histrio. The sequence goes on along the minus strand of OX456524.1, from coordinate 67,588,102 downwards.
GCCCATGTTATAGTGATGAGAAAAGCTGCAAAAAAACAGATTAATTATCCGAGTAAAAAATGTAATATATAATTATATCAAATATGATATTGTTTAATATCTGTTGTAGTATCTAGCTGATCTTATTTGATCCGAAAAATGGCAGATCATAATAGATCCAGTAATATATTTGGGGATTTACTGAGTTCTAAATTCATCCGAGTAATGGCAAATCTATTTAGATCCAGTAATATATTTGAGGTTTTAGTAAGATCCAGCAATATATTTGGGGATTAAGTAAGATCTTAATTGATCCGAAAAATGGCAGATCAAATTAGATCCAGCAATATATTTGATGATTTAGTAAGATCTAAATTGATGCAAAAAATGGCAGATCAAATTTTATGAGATTTATTTAAAAAACAGATTAATTATCCGAGTAAAAGATGTAATATATAATTATATCAAATTTGATATTGTTTAATATCTGCTGTAGTATCTAGCTGATCTTATTTGATCCGAAAAATGGCAGATCATAATAGATCCAGTAATATATTTGGGGATTTACTGAGTTCTAAATTCATCCGAGTAATGGCAAATCTATTTAGATCCAGTAATATATTTGAGGTTTTAGTAAGATCCAGCAATATATTTGGGGATTAAGTAAGATCTTAATTGATCCGAAAAATGGCAGATCAAATTAGATCCAGCAATATATTTGATGATTTAGTAAGATCTAAATTGATGCAAAAAATGGCAGATCAAATTTTATGAGATTTATTTAAAAATCAAGATGATCGAAGAAAACTAAGGAAAATTTTTATAATTAAATATAATAATCACCCTTATTCTAGTTGTCGTCATCGACACAAGACAATGTTGTCTTGGGATTTTTTTTGAAATTGGTATTCTCGTTGTCGTTATCGAAACTAATTGATAACTGTCGACAAGTATTTGGTATTCTGTAAGAAAATGTGACGACGATATTGTCTTGAAACGACTCTTATTTTGTCGACACAATTTTTTGTAACGACTTGAGGAAAAGTAATGACTAAAAAAAACCGAAAAAATTGGAAAAAATATCAAATTTATTAAATGCACTTGGCCCACCGAGAATAATGTGAGATGGATGGCAGAAGGTAAAGAAAGCATGATCATATAAAGTGCATTATAAAAATACAACAAAATTTATTTGTAGGTTTGGCGAGACTTAAAATTTAAAGTTAAAAAGAAAATGGTAGCCAACAAAGCCGAGTGTAATGCTACTGGTGGCGGAAGATTCAAGCAATTTATATTGAGCCCGCTGGAGAAAGCTGTGGCAAATCTTCTGCAGTTTCAAAAACAGCTGAACCCTAAGTTAAAGTCGTTTCCAACACTGAGCTGGTACGACCCCTGGGCTAAAAATCTTAATTTAGGTGCCAACTTTATTGTTTTGGAAATAAATGTGGACTTGATTCCGGTTTTCAAATTAGGTGCTATTGTTTCCAGCACATCTTTGAAGGCTGTTTTATTTAGCCGAAAGTAACTTTCAAACCTTTTAAAAAAATTAGATGATTAACATTCTTTAAAGTAACAGACTTTGATTTTGCTACTCACTTGTTATCCAGCAGATTAAAGATATTGGATTTCTGTATGAGAAGTCAAGAAGACCAATACTAGATTTTCTTTATTTTCTTCATCACTGATATCAGAATTTAAATTACACATAAAAAACATTTTTTCGCAAAAATAATAAACAAAATAAATCTGCCGACTCAATTTTCAGAGATGTGTTTTTGTTTTAATCGATAAACTGTCAACGTCGTTATAACACTGTTTTAGAATACCAATTTGGTGTCGAAGTGATGTCGACGTAGAAGCAAAGTGAGGTTGACTTAAAAACGACGACGACATTGATAACGACAACTAGAATAAGGGTGAATATTTTTGAGAATTTGGAAAACATGGAAAAAATGCCTCATATGACTGAACCACATCCAAATAAATATTGAAAATTTAAAAATTCAATTGCTTTAAATATTGCTTGTATTGTGCTTTATTTTAAGTGATTTTTTACAGTCAAAATCAAGTTCCTACAAATAAAAATAATTTGTTTTAGGCCTTTCGTTTATTGTCAATATTTTAAAATAAAATTAAAACATTTGCTTAAATTTACAATTTTTCTGTGAAGATTTTTATAAAATCAGAATTTCTTCCATGGATTTTCACGAAAAGGTAAGCCACATTTATATGGAGCTAAACACTGTCCTTAGATTATATTTTTTCTTATTTTAACAAAAATCAAGATTAAATATACAAAACTTAAATTATAAAAATGTATGTATGTTAAAAAGAGTTAATAAATTTTATAAAGTTATTTGAAGTTATGGCTTGAAGTTATGACTTGAAAACAAGTGTAATTATTATGTTGTTTGAACTGGAATTAAACTGTGATTCAAGGCTTGAATTAAAGTATATTCTTACTGCAATGTTCGACGTGAATTTCAGTGTCTGTTTTGCTGGAATATGCTATTGAATTTAAGTGTTATTAAAGTATAAATCAAGGCTTGAAATTAGAAAATATGTCTTGAATAACACTTGATTTTGGCTTTAATTCCAGCAAAAATGTTTATTGGGATTGTTTCTGTACTCAGATAAGTAATTATATTTAATAAAATATGTATAATTAAACAAAAAATAGTAAGAGTAAGTTAACTTAATTTTGAAGTGACATTTTTTTTCTATTTTCTTTGATTTTTATTTCAATTATAAATGTCTGTTGCGGAATTTTCATCCAAATGATAAATTGACGATGAAAAAAGTTCCATAAAATGTCGCTGATTTAGCAGACGATAGTTAGGCGATAAAACTATAAATGTCGCGAATTAATCCTTCAGACTTCTCGTCGGTGCAAAAAAATCCCTAATAAGACGCACATTTATCTCCCAGACGATAAACCAAGAACTTTCGTAAGAGAGTACTTTTCTTTAGTTGTTTCTTAAGTAACTGTAATAATAGTTGTTTTGTATTTTTTCATAAAAAACTACTGCTATTACAGTTAAAAATATATCTTATTATGTTTTGTCTGTACTTATTTTGAGCATATAGTTTCAACCACCAATTATAAATATTCAGAGCTAAGTTCAGAGACTTTTAAGTTAAAAAGGATTTGTAAAAACACATTTATTAAGATATTCGCAAATTTGTGGTTATGGGATTCAGATATTTTTTTGTATTCGAAATATTTTTTTCGAAATGTCAAATGCACAACAAAAAATCATTTGAATTGTTGAGAGATAAGAAAAAATGTCTGGAGCATTCGTTTTAAGTTACATTGAACTTTGGCGTCGAAAAATTTATCAAGAAAATATTCGGAAACTATGTCTGAGCGAGACATCAGATCCTATAATAATATTGCCGAATCTGCGTAAGTTTAATGTTTTCTTTAATAATTCTATAAGTAATTTTTGTTTGCCTTTAAGGTTCCAAAAGAAAATATTAAAAATTATACAGATTTTTTTAAATAAAAATAATGTATTAAATGTTTTACAAATTTCAACATTTAAAGAAAAATGAAAAGAACACATTTCAAATTTTGATTAATAAATGTGTTTTTTTACAGGGTAATAAATATTTATTAAGAAAAAAGTGCATTCGATTTATTTTCACCACGAAATATTCCACAACATTTTTTGTGGATCACAAAACACTTAGCACTTTAGCATTTTTTTATGTGGATTCGGTACCAAAAACAGCGCTGATTTTAATCATGGTGAAATCAACTGCGAAGTTAATTTTTTGATCCAATGTCTAGTTTGCTTGTATGTATGTGTGCAAACTATAATTGAAATCAAAAGACCCTAAGTCAAATTTTGAGAGACTTCTCAAAGAACGGGCGATATGTATTTATTGTTCACAAAACTATTTGCGAATGTTTTTAAATGAAATTTAAGCTCATTTTAAAAAAGCAATAAAATATATGAATTGGGATAACTCAAATTTAAGTTTCATTAAATTTCACAATTTCCAGGAAAAAATATTTTATATGTTAGGTCAATATTGCGAAGTAGTAATATAAATTCTATTTGATTTTTTATGAATTTGATTTCCACATAAAATGATCTTGAGTATAAATATATTGCGATATGTTCAAGGGTATTTTAAAGTCCCCGCAAGGATCTCGAAAAGTGATTCTTTTTTTGGTGTTGTCCGCGTAGCTCTAAAATTTACATAAACAATTTTAACTCATTTAAAATATATATAAATTTTAATCCAAATATTTTGGCACTTTGGATGGAACTTTTTTGACTTCAGATTCAGGTTAAGCAGATCAAAATAACTTATAAAAGTTTAAGTACAAGACTGTGCACAAAAAGGTTATTTTTTTTAACTTTTACGCTTCAAAACTGTAAACAGTTTACCCCCTAAGGAGATGGTTATAATTCTTCCGGAGAAGTTGTATGTGTTTGGTTTTTGTTACAATAACAAAATAAAAACAAATGTTTAATAAGTTTTAGTTTCTATTGAAATAGCTTAATTTTAATAATTGTTTGGAGAATTGTATAAACCTCGTCTATAGGCGGTTTGCTGGTTAGTAGATTAACTTAAAATATAGGAAGAATATTGTCTGGGAAATCGAAAAAGTTGAGTTTAGGTAAAGGTCAAAAGTTCTTAGAATCTGAGAATTATTTTAAATTAACTTGTTTGTATAATTTCAATAATATTTTCTTTTGTTATATTCTCAAAAATAAAAAAAATCTTATTTTTGGTTTTAGTTTTTCTCCTCTAATTGAATTTTTAACAAGTTAATGTTTGTCTCATTAGACTCAAAATTGAAAATATTTTCAAAAATTATTTTTTTTTGTCATAATCATTAATAATCCACTTAATTCGATTTTATAATTTCTTCTTTTCACTTAATCTAAAACAAAAAGTTATTTACATTTAAATACGCAATAAAAATTATATTTTTTAATTAAACAACACTTAAATTTACATCTTCCTTATTACCAAATATTAAAATACACTTCATATTTTTTTATATATTTTTAATGCTTCTAAACTTTCAACCGTTTCTTTTGATCGCTTAGACGATACTGTTGGTAATCAATTAACTATCAAATGTTAAGTAATTAAAAAATCCATTAATACATTCATATATGATTAACAATATGACAATTCCTATAAAATACAAAATAATGTGGAAATAAAAAAATCCCAATATTGGCATTGATAAGTTCAATATAACTCTGGCCGTTTAGTGATGCTCTTCGTTATAAACCAAAAAATATCTATTTAAATCTCAGTCACTAGCGTAGCTAGACTATATTTTTGGGGGAAAGCTAAAGCCTGTGTTATAGCCCTTCATAGATTTTTTTTGCCATGTATTTTTCTTTTTTTTTCGTTTTAATTACACTATGCAACAAATTTTGGGCCATCATCGTTAACCTTAAATGGAACCAAAGCGAAATGAAAGTAAATTATTGCTTACCTACCGCAAAGGGTTTTCCAAAGTTTTATGTTGCCTTGAAATATATGTATGTCTGGGTTTCTATCTGTTCTATCTATCTATTCTATCGATCGACTCTCACTCTAGATTATACTAATAGGATTACCGATTGATTTTTCTCTTCGCACGAGTTTGGTAGGAGTTCGCTAATTATCAAGAGAATCGTGAGTTGTAGATATTCTTTATAAAATATATACTCTTTACTATCACGGTGCGAAAAATGATAGCAAACAATTGTTTAATTTATTTCATGAAATGTTATTGCAATATCTCGATATCGTTGACATGCAATCGATTCTTGCCATGATGCCTGTCTTCTTATGTCACTTTTAGTTTTCATTTTAATTTAGCAATAAACAATACACAATTGGGCATGTTCTGGAATTAGTGCGAATCTGCGTAAAATTGACACCTATATCACTATGTTCCAATGTTTATTGTATTCGATTTGAACTTTACTGCATTAAATGACCACTGTACAATCATAATTCACTTAAATTTTTAACGCAAGTAAAATAAATTGAGAATAAAAAAATTATAAAATTTTCACTTTCACCTAAAAGTAAAATCCAGTAAATGACCGAATTTTTGGTAAATAAAAACGTGGAAATCAATCAATCAATTAATTATTCATTATTTGAAAAAAGAAAAACTATGATATCTCTCAGCAATAAAATGGGCAAATGGCGGCAACTGTCAAATCTATATTTGTGAACAGATACAAAATACACGTCAGCAAGCTGTGAAACGCTATATTCCTTAAAGGCGGCCATACACTGCACGGTTAAACACGAACAACGACCATATCCACACACGACACATTGTTTACTTCAGTTCATGTCAAAAAAAAAACAAAATTAAAAATTAGTGCAAAAAATAATCAGCTAGCATTCTAATATTACCTGGTATTCGACTCTGACAAAAACCATCCTTTTTAACAGCGCCATCACACACACGATCAATTTTGAACGAACAAACATTTAAAAACGGAACTCACGTTAACAAATCACCCGATGGGGTTTAATTTGTACTATCACCTCCACACGGTATCTCGAATTCTATTTTCGCTTTTGAGTGGTGCCCGAAAAAATTAACTTATACCTCTTTTTAACCAACTAAAATTTACTAAAATAACGTGAATTCTGTTTCCCGGATCTTGAAACAAAATGCATATTGGAATCATGACGAAATTTCCTTTAATTTTAGTCGTCACACCATTTTGGGTGTGTTGCGCTTTTTGGACTTAACAGAGGCTCCAACCCCCCTAACACCAAATAGAAAAAAATCTTTTTTAATGCCAGGGTGTCCAAAATTTTCTTTTTTTTTTAGCTGTGACCGGAAAAGTAACTCAAGAGCCATTACATCCACTTAAAGTGCGTAATACGGTTGATGGGCTGGTGAGCGATACAGAACTATGATCAACGAGTTTTTATTGACGCTAACTGATGAATTGGGACTGAATGACTTACTTGTTTCAACAGGACGGCACAACTGCACACTCAGCTAGCGCAAAAATGGATATTTTGATGGATGCGTTCTCAGGTCGCCTTATTCTACTGTGCTTTTTTTTGAAGTCACGGCTCTATGTGAACTATTCTTGGGATTTTTTCACTGGCATTGAAATTTTATTATCCATAGTTGAGTAATACTAATGACAGGTACGCGAAGGGTTCCATGAAATTTTTGCAAAACAGGGTGACTATTTTTGTTTATCAATTTATATGATAAAATATAAAATAACACACTCCGATAATACAATTTTCGTTTCCTGTTCCATTTCATTCGTAAAAATATGGGTCACCTGGTGGCTGTTTTATAAATATAATAATTCCCTCGGAATGTCTAAAAGAGTAAAAACTTTTGTCCGTTGTGCCCTATCTCGCTTATTTTTCGAGATACCTGGCATTTTAAAAAATTACCATTTTACAAAATGGCGAATATCTCGAAAACTAAGCGATATAGCGCAAAACGGACAAAATACAAAGCTGAAGAAAGGCTACATTTTTTTAACACAGATGAAAAGGTCGCAGTGCTTAGTGTTTCAATTTCAGTCGTTTTCCATTTCAATCCATTTCGTTCCTCATTTTTTTAGAATGATCACGAGCCCGAGTGAGCATTTTTTCTGATTTTAGAAATATATCTCCATTTTAACGATTTTTAAAAAGCTTATCTGTCAATTGCAACTATTTGTTCTTAATTGATTAATTAGTAACAATTAAATTCATTATCATTATTTAAAAAAATGGTAATGAAAATAATTTCATTACTGCTGCATTACTGCTAATGAAATTATCAATTAATTAGATAGTCCCTCGTATGATATTAACATACGAATATTCAAAGAGAATATTCGAAAATAGTGCGAGAATTTCTCCCCAGAATGATCGAAAATGCTGAAGAGGCCAAATTATCATAAATATTGCAAATTAAATTTTTTTCTGGCAGATGTTAAGCGCCCCTCCAGCCCACCCTATCTACGCTAATGATCTCAGTTTAAACAAGAAAAATATAATAAACACGTTTTAAAAATAAAGCAGGCTACTCCTATGGGAGGGAAGCCAGACAAAAGAGCTAAAGAATAATGATTTTTTATTATTGCAATTAAATAAACTAGTCAAGATAAAGATTTTTTATGTGGATGATTAAAAATCGTATAATCAGTATTATAAAGGCTTTGGTTGTTCTTTTCAGATCCTTTTTAACCAGATCCCAGCACACACTTTTATTACCAATAAAGTGGTTATTTACCATTTGTAATTCTACGTCAGTAGTAGTAATTTTTAGAAGGCGAAGTCGTGAGAATGTGATATTGATAACTACAAAAAGTATATGAGTAACCCATATTATTTATATTTTTTAACTGTTAATAAGCATACGAATAACTACTTACTTTCCTAGTAACACCTTATTATATTGTTTTTTTTTTTTGACTTTTTTAAATATTAGGATTTCTCAAGTTCCTCAAAATATGCCTTTGTTTGATTAATGACGTCGATTTTATAGAGGAATTTAAAAATAGAAAATTTTCTAGATAAAAGATTTTTTTAAAGTTAGAATTGTCTGAACCAAAAAAGATTGATTTTATAAAAGAATTTCAAAATAGAAAATTTACTGAATGAAAATTTGTTCGTGTTAGAATTGACTGAACATTTTAATAATGCTAATTTTTGGACAGCCTAGGATGTATAGGCTGTAGGGAGGATTGATTTTTTAAAATCATTGATTTCTGTTAAATCAATCTTCCTTGAATCAACTAATTGATTTATTGAAATTTGAATAATCTCTTTTATCAGGGACTAAAACCCTGAAAAAAAAGGTTTCAGATTCGGGTTAATCGAAATAAAAAACTTTGGTTCGTGTTCGGTTTGGTTCAGGTTCAACATTTAACAAAAGTACAATTGTTTTATTAATAGGAAATTTTTGTATTTTTCAAAGAAATTTTTATTTAATTTTATAATTAACTAGCGGATCCCGGCGTGCTTTGCTACGCATGAATATTAACATTGAATCAAATTCATTGGTTCATTGGTTTCTTGATCCGCGAGATCGATGAAGAAGAACCTTAAAATTATCACTCACTGACAGCTGTCAATGATTATGCGCTACAACATACAAATTCAATCGAATTCGTGAGTTATAAAGTCACAATACACTTGCAATAATTTTTTATATATCGATGAGAAGGAGAAAACTTAATTAAATCCGTATAATTTTAGATAAAAAAAATAGTTTTAATGCAATTTTCAAAAATGTTATGCCTCTTTTTATTAAAAATTGCATTAAAACTTTTTTGTATCTAAAATTTTACGTATTTTATTTAGTTTTTTCCTTCTCCTGTCAAGTAACAAAAAATCGAGTTTAAGCCTTTTTATATTAAGCCATCGATATATAGATATATTCTTTAAGTTTTCTTCTTTTAAATTTGTTCTTTGTGACGATAAAACGAATTTCAAGGCGAGAAGGCCCTCCCATTTGAAGAATTCGATTAAGAAAATCGTTCCTTCTTTTTTAAAACTTGTTCGAGCATATCTTCCTCATTTTCTGAAGAACAAGATATTGATTCTCTCATACAGATTGGTTGAAAAGTTCTTGCGCTCACCAAGAGATGGCACTGCTAGCTCCAAACTTTTTTTTCTCAAGTTGGTATAACTGTCCTGAGAACACATGCAAAGTTGCAAGTCATTCTGTCAATTCTTTCTTTGTTTACAAGCCATTTGAAGTTGACGTGTCATTGATTTTTTTTTAATATGGAAAAAATTTAATATCGTGCAGTCATTAGATTCTTTGTTTTACAGGGTTTAAAAGCAAGGGAAATTTATGAACATTTGTTAGAAGTGTATAAGGAGTCCTCACCTTCAAAACGCACCGTTGAATTTTGGGCTGGTGAAATTAAATGTAATGGGATAAAATTATTGGAAGATCATTGGAACAAGTGTATTGAGCTTCTAGGAGATTATATTGAATAAAAAAATATATTTCGTAACAAAAACAGTATTCTTTCATTTCGAGAGCAGGAACTTTTCAACCAACCTGTAAAATTCTCTTCTTCTCTTTCCATTTGCAAATTTTAATTGCTTTTAAAATATATTTTTTTAGCATTTTCACTATCTTCGGGACTCAGTATTAACTTAAATGTTCTATCTAGATATAATGCTGCAATTATACATGGATTATTAATAAAGTGGTTTTCTCTTTTTATAATATTTAAATATAATTCTTGTAAAAATGTTTCTGTTTCTTCATCTTTTTTTAGCTCTAATTTTAAACTAAGCCAGATTCTATAAAAAATAACTAAAATTCCATCTAGTTTGACAGTCTAGTACGGTTTTTTCAAGTTTAGCTTTTTAGTTACAGAAGAAATATTTTTAATGATTTTTCTATCAAACATTTTTCACGCCATGAACTGCAAGAATATTTTTTTTTTATATTTTTGAACCCGAACCTGGTTAAATTTTTGGGTTCAGCAGGTTCGAGTTCAAAGTTTTTATAAACAGCGAACCTGAACCCGTTTAATTTCAGGTTCGGTTTCAGTGCCTGGTTTTTGTCTTAAAAATATTAAGACCGAATTTTTGGGATGTGAGTTAAACTTGGTTTAGTTAAAGTGAACACGAATTTCGTCGGCCATTTCCAAGTTTATTAAAAAAAATTGTCGGAACAACTTTTCTTTGTATAGAATTATAGTCTTCATTGAGATAAAACAAATTTCAAAAGCAGTTTTCCAGTTATAAACTGCGATAAACTGAGTTTAAAGATCCTAAAAACTCAGCCTAAGAAAACATTGATCATTGGTCAAGAATTACTGACATAGAATAATTCAATTATTCAGACATTTAATTAATCAAAATCATGATTTATCAAATAATCATTATATAAAAAAAAAAAAAAATAATATTTTTGACAAATCAGGTTTGTTGATTAAACAAAATTTTTATTAATCAAAAATTATCGGATGTGCGTTTAACATCCCATCAGCTGTTGTGAATGCTGTCATTTTCAATTTTGATCAAATGTGGACTTACCCCACTTTCAAAAAACGGTTTATATCGCATAAAATAAAAAAAATTTATTTTTAGTCTGGTTCGAGATCATAGAAAATTTTTTTCACATAAATATTTTTTCTTTTAGTTTTTATTTACTATCATGGATAATTAACAAAAAAAAAATAAATTTAACACATCTTTTGAGCTGCTCCTTTCTTTTATTCATTTATTTCTTTTCCTTTTTTATAGAAAAAATGACTTTTCACAATTAAAAATTTCACGTAAAAATTTCATAGAATTTCTTTTCACGCAAATTTAATATAAAAGACTATTATTTTTCTAGTTAAAAAGTGACATTTTGTATATTGTATATTTGTATATTTTGTATATTATATATATATTGTGAAAAATATTCATTTTAATAATTTAATTTATAATTTGAGGCCATTAAAATCGAGTGAAATTGTTTTACGGGAGAAACAATTTACTGTGCTTATTATATATAAGCACATACATTTACTGATAAATGATTCGATTCTATTTTAAAAAATACTTGTTAATACTTTTTCTATTATTTAGAATTTGTCAATTTAGAGATCATAAATAAATGTTACAATAAAATGAAAATTCAAAATCTTACAGATCAGCAATACATACTTAATTTAAATATTTATTACTCTTTAATACTCCATTCGATTTAAAAGTTGAAAACGAATTTACATATTTTGGGGTTCAGTATGAACCCCAAATAAAATAAAACATACAATTTAAAAAAAAATATAAAAATTAAATGAATTCCTTTAATATAAATTTTAGATTTCGATGTGTGTCAAGTAATGAGTACAATATTATTTAGTTAATTTAAAAATTTTATATTAATATTATTTAGTTACTAAAAATATTTTCTATATAAATAATAATATTGTTTATCTAAAAATTAAAAATAAAGTAAAAATACTATACTAGTCAACTGTGGTATTTATGATTTATTTTCAAAAATATTTATTACTTTTTTAAAATAAAGCAAACAATTTCGAGGGGAAAAACTGACATTAAACGAATTCATATAATATAAATTTTAAATTTTGGTCTAACATGTTTTGTGTACAATATTATTTAGTTAACTTAAAAAAAAACTAAATATTTATGTCTATTTGTTATAAAGTGATGATGAAAAACTGAAAAAAAAAATTATATTTTTATAAAAATATTGTTTATGTAAAAATTAAAAAATAATATATAAGTCAACTGTGATATTCAAACTTGATGTAATTTTTATTATTTTAGAAAATATCATTTATCTATAAATTAAACAAATTCGAAGTGTATTTAAAATTGTTGAAAAAAAATCTTATATGATTGACAAGATTCGGCCTTAAATTATCTATCATTACACTGATTAATTCTAAATTCTCTATTTGTCATTAGAAACTGCATAATTCTTTCTTTATTATTTATACATTTCAGGTATCGTGGTATTTTTTTAGAATTTTACAATGTCTTTGGTGTATTATAATCACCTCGTTTTGATATAGAATTATTATGTGGTTTATTATGATAATTATTTCTAAAGCCAGGGTTGTTGCTATAAGTTATCTCTCTTTAACGATTCCTTACTATTTAAACGTCTTTGTTTTCGATTAATCATATTTTTGATTAATAATAGTTATTGATTAATTAAGATTTTTATTAATCAAAAAGTTTGATTAATCGATTTCGACCAAATGTCGACTTACTACACTTTCAAAATAATCAGTTTATGATGAAAAAAATAAAAATGTCTTTTGAGCTGCTCTTATTTTATTAAAATATATATATATATATTTTTTTTTTGTTTACATTACATTTACTAATTAAAGAGTATTATGATATATATTTTAAATTACACCATAGAATTGTTGTGTTTGTGCGCAAGTTATTAACAGGAACATTCACTATAAATTAATAGCACCCATGCTAAATAAGTTGAGAATAAAATAATCATTGAACGGTTAATTTTAAACGTAAACTAATGTCAAATTTATATGGGATTTTCGAACATAATTTACCATACAAACACAGCCAACTTACAAAAACAAACTGACATTAAACAAATTCATATAATATAATTTTGGTCTATCAAGTTATGTGTACAAGTTATGTGTACATGTTAATTAGTTAATATAAAAAAAACAAACTAAATGTTTATGTTTATTTGTGACGATGAAAAACTAAACACAATTTATATAACTAAACATAATTTATATATAAAAAATAAAAATTTTGTTTATGTTAAAATAAATAATAGAGAAAACATAAAATATAAGTTAACTATGATAAATTTGATATAATTTTAAAAGCTGGCATAAACAAATTCAGTTTCAATAGTGTTTAAAAAAATCTACTTATACGAAAAAATATCAATAAGAGCGTATGATTCCTCTCTTAAATTTTTAAACATTATACACCCATGCATTTATTGTAAGTTATATATTTGCCATCAAAAACTGCATAAATTCTTTATTTATTATTCATACTTTTCAGTTTGATTTTGATTTTTTTTTAGATTTTTTTGATTTCTTAGACTTTGAAGATGTCGTTGGTGTATTATCATCATCTTGTTCGGATATAGAATTATTATTATAATGCGGTTTATTATAGTAATCATTTTTAAAACCATTGGCAATATTATTGAAAATTTTATCTTTCTTCGCAGATTCTCTACTATTTAAATGTCTTTGTTTTATATCAGGCGATACAAAGAAACAAACTATTTTTCCATCTCTTGCGGTAACATTTATATCCACTGTAGAGAAAATCTGCAATTTTACGGGTGGTAATATTGAATTTTTCTCCGATATTAATATATGCGAAGGAACATTCGAGGTATTCACTAGAACCTTTTGTAATTTGTAAGATAACTTAAAGGATTGGCCCGTTTCAATGGATACAACATTTAAAAATTGTTTATAAATATCGGTAACAACCGCTTTGAGAGTTATCGTTTGCTTGGCCTTTACATAACGTCTAAAGAAGAGTTCCATAGATTCATCACCAGCATTTTTGGCATTAAATTTTTGATCATTACAAACTTTTGCCAAATTATGTAATTCATCGGTGGTTTTTTTTGGTGGTGGGCAATAATTAAGCGAAGCGGCAAGTAATCTAGATTAAAAAAAAAAAACAAATTTTTAAGGAAATAGCGGTTAATATTTATGCATTAATAAAGCAACAATTCCAAAAATTTTAACTTTTTCGTATAAAAAAACCTGAAGGTTCTAATAAATATTTTTTTAAGAATAATCTGCAGATTCTGAGAATGCTTTGTTTTGATGACATTTTAATTAAGAAACACAATCTATTTTAAAGACTTTTCTACATAGGAAAACATTTCGATTACAGAAACTTGCTCTGTACAATAAACATTTCGATTGAGAGGATTGTGCCCATTGAAAATCTTTTATATTCTGAATACTATTCTCATAAAACATCTTTTCGATTTTGAAGACCTGGTCTCCTTAGATCTTGGAACTTTTACCACATAAAAACTTTTCGATTCTGAAAGCTTTATCGTATAGAAAACCTTTAGTCCTAAGACTTTTTCTAAAGAAAAACTCTTTCTAGAATCTTAGGACTATTTCTGGGAATTTTCCAAAAAAATCAATATAATTGAGCAACCATCAATCCAGAAACTCCCGATAATTAAAAAATAAAGTAATGCCAAAAAAAATTGTATAGAATTATTTAAACAACAATAAGTGCATTTGCGAACTCAAAAATGTTTTTACTGAAAGCTGTTTGTTTACACAAATACTCAGTAAGGAGAGAGCAAAAGTAGTGAGTAATGTGATAGTTCGATGCAATAGAAATAACTGGCTAAATTGTTGCCAGTAAGAATTTGTAAGAAAAATAAAACAGCTGTTTAAAAAATATTTATTTATTTATTCACATTGCAATACAAAGTCATCCAGGCCAAAAAAACGTATTGCATAACAATTTACAATTCCAAGTAAAGCACTAAAACTAGCTTAAAAATATAATAAAAGTTATGTAATAACAAATAACTGCACTCATTAATAAACTAAAATTATTTTAATTAAATTTTTATTGGCTCCCCAGCCATAACAAATCAATAAAAAAAAGGTAAAACTATTAATAGATTTAGTTAAGAAATCATTATCCGGTGATATAAGAACAACTGAAGGAAAAAGACAAGTCAAACAGTACAGAACCACCAATTTTAAGAATTAAAGAAATGTTTCATAAGTTTGAGACGAAAAACGTTATTAGATTGAGAGAAAATACGTAATTCATAAGGTAAGCTATTGCAGCAGCGAGCAACTCTCACAACAAAAGACCTCTCAAACAATGAGCATCTAATTCTAGGTATTATAATTTGTTTGTTTCTACTAGAGCGTGAAAAGGAGAATTCTCCTCGCAATTAGACTGGTATACCACTTTTAATTATTCTATGAAATAAACTAATACTGCGAAACTTAACAAAAAACATCCTAAATTTTTTTTTACAAAATTAGATATATGTTCACGTCTACGGATATTAAAAACATATCGAGTTACCGTATTAACAATTCGCTCTAGCATCTTTAAGTTTGTAGCAAATAGTGCCTGATACCACCTCCAGACCATACAAAATTTGTGGCATTAGAGTGCATGAGCTAATCTACACTTCACTCTAAAAGGCAAGAAAATATTTGAGGAATATACTCTTATCAGGATATAAGAAATTTTCCGATGTACAGATTCCAAATGAGACATAAAACTAAGCCGATTATCAATAATAATACCAAGACATCTATGCTGACTAACAAACTCAATTCTGGAATCACAAATAGTTATAAAAAAATCAGTTACTAAATTCTCAGAAGGTCCAAAATAAAGGGCTTTCGACTTAGATGGATTTATAGCTACCGAATTCCTAACAGACCAGGAAGAAATTTTATCAAGACTGTAATTAATATTGGATTCCAATACATCAACAAAATCTCTGTCAGTACTAAACAAGAGCATTATGTCATCTGCAAATAAAAACGGCTTACAAATACTAGAATTCAGAACACCTGGCAAATCATTGATATATAAAATAAATAAAAGTGGACCTAGAACTGAACCCTGAGGAACTCCCGATCTGAGAGGAAGTATGCTAGAAAATCTACCATATAAATCAACAAATTGTGACCGACCACATAAATAAGACATAATGAGTTTGCATGCAAATTTAGAAAAATTGAAAATCTCTTTAAGTTTAACAATCATCGTAGAGCAACATATGGAATTAAAAGCTTTAGCTAAGTCAAGAGATATCAGCACACTGAGCTTATTATCATTCACAGAGTTCCTAATATTATCAGTCAGATTAAGTAAAAGTGTTGTAGTGTTATATTCACGACGAAAAGCAAACTGAGCATCAATAATTTTATTCTTAACAAAGAAAAGCATTTATTCCTTAACAATATGTTCCACAACCTTAGACAACGCCGGTAGAATAGATATCGGTCGCAAATCATCAGAACCAGATTTAGGAATAGGCACAACCCGCGCTACCTTCCAAGCCTCTGGGAATACTGACGTCATTAAAATTGTATTAATTAAATGCAAAATAACATCAGATATATAAGGGTAAATAAGTTTTAAAAACTGAATTGAAATATTATCAACCCCAATAGACATTGATTTTACTTTATTAAAGGCTTCCAGAACTTCATTTTCAGTTACACAAGAAAAAGAAAACGCCCCATCCAAGTCTTCAAACCCATCAAAATCAACTTCATTGTTAATAACAGTACCAAAGCCACGAACAAAATATTCATTAATTACATCTACATTCCCATCACAAACGATATCAGTAGAATTATCACAACCAGATCTCTTAAGAACTCTCCACATACCAGAGGTATCCAACCCCCAAAATATTTCAGCATAATACTTCCTCTTCTCTTTGCTAATAGCAGACTTAGCTTTGTTCCTGAATTTACAGAAAACATTCCATTTATGAGCAGTTGGATCTAATTGATACGCTGAAAAAGCCAAATCTCTCAGAGATCTTGTCAAAACAACGGACCTAGACTTCATCCAAACGTCATCAGTAGCAGAACAAAAAACATGTCTGTAAGGCACAAATGAATATAGATTCGCAACAAGGGAAGACAAAAGCATTTAGCAGTAACATCAGGAACATTAAAAATTGGAAAAAAAATTAAAATCAGATAAATAGTTTAATAAGCCATTCCAATCAATGTTGTTTAAGTCCCGGCACTCAACACTCGATTCTGAAATATCCAAATTCATTTTAAAAGATGTAAAAATAAGAGCATGATGCGAAATAGAGGGGCGTTGTGCATATTATAGAAAAACAAAGAATTTATCCGAAAATTAAAAAAATATATATAAATATGTAATTATCAGCTTATTTACGATGGAAAAAGTAGCATAGAAGTCCGGAATGTTCCTGGAGAACACTTCATATCTAATTTCCGTTTTTTTTTAATATTTTCCATATTGACCGGCTGATTTTTTTATTTGCTATTTACAATCATCTGTTTTAACTAGCTTAGTAATTCATACAAATTTTTAATTTGTGAACTTTTTTGAATATTTTTCTTTTAGAGACTAAATTTTGTCTTACTCTCTGTAATTTTGTTAATAAATAATTTTTACAAAACTTTACTGAAAAAGTACACCAAGCGAACCTAATTTAAAAAAATATTGACATTGCAAGGAATTCAAAAAAAAAAATACATAAAAAATATATAAAGCTAACAAATTAACAAAACGAATTAAACTTTCAAACAAAATGACTACCACAGATGATGTAAAATCTCGTCGAGAAGAACAAGAGATAGAAGCTAATTTCGGTCTAGTTTTTGGTGTATCTGGACCCGTAGTAATAGCTGAACGTATGATAGGTTCTGTCATGTACGAATTGGTTAAAGTTGGCTATTTTCAATTAGTTGGTGAAATCATACGCTTAGACGGTGAAATGGCGACCATACAAGTTTATGAAGATACTTCTGGGCTGACTGTAGGTGATCCAGTTATACGCACCGGCAAGCCACTTTCAGTCGAATTGGCACCTGGTATTATGGGTAGTATATACGATGGTATTCAACGTCCTTTGCGTAGCATATGTGAAAAAACTAAATCGATTTATATACCCAAAGGAATTAATATTAAAAGTTTGTCACGTG
The DNA here is from genome assembly GCA_949748255.1 of Eustalomyia histrio. Classification (NCBI taxonomy): domain Eukaryota; kingdom Metazoa; phylum Arthropoda; class Insecta; order Diptera; family Anthomyiidae; genus Eustalomyia; species Eustalomyia histrio. The sequence continues at coordinate 67,569,971 of OX456524.1, read as the reverse complement.
ATGTAGAATGGGAGTTTGAAGCATGTAACCTTCGAGAGGGTTGTACTATTACCGGTGGTGATATATATGGTTTTGTTAGAGAGAATACATTGGTAACACATCGTTTAATGTTAAATCCTCAAGCCAAGGGGAGAGTTACCTTTGCAGCACCCTCGGGTAATTATACTATCAACGATGTTATATTGGAAACAGAATATGAGAATGTAAAAACCTCGCATACAATGTTACAAGTATGGCCTGTTAGACAGCCACGACCGGTAGCTGAAAAATTGCCTTCAAATCATCCTTTATTTACGGGTCAAAGAATTATAGATGCCTTATTTCCTTGTGTCTTAGGCGGAACTACTTGCATACCGGGTGCTTTTGGCTGTGGCAAAACTGTTATATCGCAGGCTTTATCGAAATACTCCAACTCAGATGTTATTTTTTATGTGGGTTGTGGTGAACGTGGTAATGAAATGTCAGAAGTATTAAGAGATTTTTCTGAATTGTCTGTGGAAATTGATGGTGTAAACGAGTCAATAATGAAGAGAACTACTTTAGTAGCCAATACCTCAAATATGCCAGTAGCAGCCAGAGAAGCTTCCATTTATACGGGCATTACATTAGCTGAATATTTTCGTGATATGGAGCTTAATGTAACAATGATGGCCGATTCTACATCTAGATGGGCCGAAGCATTGCGTGAGATTTCTGGACGCTTAGCCGAAATGCCAGCAGATTCTGGTTATCCGGCATATTTGGGGGCACGTTTAGCATCGTTTTATGAAAGAGCTGGACGTGTCAAATGTTTGGGAAGTCCCGAGCGTGAAGGTTCCGTTTCAATTGTTGGTGCTGTTTCACCACCTGGTGGTGATTTCTCTGATCCCGTTACTTCTGCCACTTTGGCTATAGTACAAGTATTTTGGGGTCTAGATAAAAAATTAGCGCAACGTAAACATTTCCCCTCCATTAATTGGCTTATTTCTTATTCCAAATATACTCGTGCTTTAGAGGAATATTATGAAACGAATTTTCCTGGTTTTATCGCTTTGCGTACAAAAGTGAAGAAAATTTTGCAGGAGGAAGACGATTTATCGGAAATTGTACAATTAGTGGGTAAAGCTTCTTTAGCTGAAACGGATAAAATTACTTTGGAAGTGGCTAAAATTTTAAAAGATGACTTTTTACAACAAAATTCCTATTCAAACTATGATCGTTATTGTCCATTTTATAAGACATTCGGCATGTTAAAAAATATGATTACATTTTATGAAATGGCTAAACAAGTTGTAGAGGTTACAGCACAATTGGACCACAAAATAACATGGAATCGTATACAAGATCATATGGGTGAAATTTTATATCGATTGTCCTCAATGAAATTTATGGTAAGTTTTGCTAGCATAAGGGTAATGGACAATTTTATAGTAATAAAAAAAATCCAAAAAAAAAGAGCGGCTCAATAATTCCGTGAAAAATAATTATATCATACACTTTATCCAACGTTTCTCCAATTTTTTATATTACATCAAAAAAATAAGATTTTTCGAGGTCATCAAAATAGGTTTGCTTGCGAAATGATTTCATTGTTGTAGTCAAATCTCTTTCCGCCGAATCATTTCTTCAAGTTTGGAAATAAGAAATAGTCACAAGCTAAATGGAACAGCTTGTTCAAATTTTGAGAGGAGTCAGCTGACAGATGCCTGTTGACTGGAGCGGTGTTGCCCTTACAGTTTTTACATCCCAAAAAGCATGTGTTAATAGCAGCAGACATTACTATACTCCAAAAAACTCTATACAACAAAATGGTACTATGGTCTCTGACGTAAACGATCTCTACACTAAAGGAATGTGTAAGGTTGGTATAGTAAAATCTTCCAAGGGTTTGGCGCTTTAAGGGTAAAGCCATATTTTTTCTTTTGCCATGTAAACTAAAAGGTTTTTTAATTCTCGACATTTTTTAAACTCCCGGAAATACGGAATTTTTTTAAGAACTTTCTTGGGAATCTAAGGAATACTTAAATTTCTTTACTCAGTTTTTGATAAAAGAAAAAAATCATAATATATTTCAATTTAACTGATAATTTAGTTAAGTTTTTAACATTTAGTATAATGAACAAATTTGTTATTTATCTGCCTAATTAATCCCGGAAACGGGATAGGGAGTTAAAAAGGTGGTAAAAGATAAAGAGATTCAACTATGGCAATACTGTAATTGCGCGAGATGATAAAATTTAGAGTAGTTGTTGCTCGCCATCTGATTTAGAGTTGGCGAAATTTTTGAGGCTTTTAATTTAATAGCCTTGTTATTTTACTTCGATGGGGTTAATTGCTATGGGAACACCGAAGGAGGACGTTGCGATAAGTATGAGGCATAGAAAACTCATACATATTATATTTCTTAATTGATGTTGCGGTCACTGGGGATCGATCCCGCAACCTTCTACGTAACAGTCCAACGCCCTAATCATTACACGACAAAAATAATCTTTAGGAATTTCTCACAGTTTTCAGAGACAAATTTTGGATTCTTAAATTAGGAAATATCATTTTTGTCTTTATATTGAGAAAACCATTTTAATACATTTTTCATCTGGAGTTTTGTTGTAGTATTTATATTTTCTTACAAAATTCTAGATTCAGAGAATTTCAGATTGATAATCAAAGGGTAGGGTATTTGTATAAATAGATGGAAAAAGCTCATTTGTACGGGTAATCATTCACTAAGAGAAAAATGAAATTTCGCATAGTCATTTTCCTTAGAGTGTGTGATATAAATGCCTGTTCAAAACCATGAGTTATTTGTGGGTTGGGTGGTTTATAAGGAGGCTGAAGATGACCTGGTCGCTCGGGTCAAAAGTGTGCACTCCCTCTAGCGCTGATCTTTGCAATTTTTTCCATTTAATAATAAAATAAAAATAGTGTTTACTATTCGTTAGTAACACTGAAATTATGATCTTGAGCCTGATTAAATTAAAAATATATAATTACAACAGATAGATCAAATAATATACAAAATTTACATATTAAGCTTTTTTTAAGATTTTGTTGGTTCTTAAAGCTTTTTATGTTTAATCAAATACGAGGGCGGATAAATAAGTCCGTGACTTTTCGAACTTCCCTCGTATTTACATGAAATGCAAGTTCCGTCATTAACTTCGCGTTAAACAGCTGTTTAAAACATACAACCTCTTGAATTTTTTTAAAAATGTAAAAAAGTGAATTTCAAGTGCTCATTAAACATTATTTTTGCGAAAAAAAAAACATCAATCAAACCTAGGAAAAGCTTGATAATTACTATGGGGACTCTGCATCATCGATTTCAATGGTAAAAAAGTGGTTTAATGGACTTTCGTTGTGGCCTTACAAGCACGGAATATGCCAAACGTACTGGACGTCCAATTGAGGTCTCTACACCCAAAACAATTGAAAAAATTCAAGATTTGGTTTTGGCCGATGGGAGATTGAATGTGCGATAGATTGTGGAAGACACAGCCATCTCACATGGCTCAGTGGTTTCAATTTTGCTTACAATCGACCACCAACGGAATCGTGTGACAGCTTAGTTTTCATGGCAAAAATCCATGAAGTAGACTATGAATTGCCCCCTCATTCGCCTTATTCATCGGATTTAGCCCCCAGTGACTATTTCCTATTTCCAAACAAAAAGAAATGGCTCGATGGAATGAGATTTAGCTGCAACGATGAAATTATTGATCAAACAAATGCCTATTTTATGGCCCTCGAAGAATCCTATCTTTTGGAAGGGATACAAAAATTGGAGAAACGTTGGACTAAGTGTATTGAGCTAAAAGGAGATTTTGTTGAAAAATACATTTTTTTGCAAAAAAAAAAACAGTTTTTCATTCAAAAAATCACGGACTTATTGACCCACCCTCTATGTCAATTGCCGGGAATAATGAGGAAAATTCCTGGCAATAGGAAAGAGAGAAATAAGAAAAATTCAAGGGAATTTCATCCTAGGAATTATCAGGTTAAACCCCTAAATAAGACTTAAAAACAATAAAATTGTATGAGGAATTATTTATAGAACATTTTAAGCCTAAAGCTGCCATTTTTTTTTTTTTTTTTTGATTTTTTTAGTTCCTTTTCCAAGACATTACCAAAAGTTTCCTAAATTGGGAACTCACATAAACGAAAAGATTAAATTGAAAAAAAAAACTAAGAAAGAAATGGCAAACTACTAAATCGTCCTAATTTAAGTCTTTCTTTAACAAACTATTGTAACAAGGGAGGTAAAGGATCTATTCCAGAAAGATAGATATAAATTTAGATAGATAGATAGATAGATAGATAGATAGATAGATATAAATTTATTAGTATTTTCAATACTTTTAAAATTCTCACAATATTTACATTTCATTTTTACAATATAAATTGTTTTGCTCTATATTAATAATTAATTTAATTTAACAAAGTTTGTACATTCTTTTCTAAATAAATATTCATTTCTCTCATTCTTTATATTAATTGATAGTGAGTTAAATAATTTAAGTCCTTTGTAAAAAAGAGATAGTTGCATTGCCATTGTGCTAGCTTGTTGCAGTCGAAAATCATCAGAGTTTCTGAGTCTATATGGCTGTACATCACCTACATATCTTATTTGCTCGCAAAGGTACTCGGGCGCATTTCCTTGTTTCATTTTTTTGATAAACAGTAGTGTATTGAGTTCCAAACGTTGCCTTATATTTAACCATTTAAGAGTATTAAGCATTAGATGTATGGGCGTATATCTGTTACATTTTAAAATTGTTCTCATTGCCTTATTTTGTAATTTTTGAAGTCTGTCTATTTGCGTTGATTTGCAGCAAGCATAAATTATTGTAGATCCAAACTCAAAATGTGGTTTAATCATCGTGTTGTATATGTGTATTGCTGTCAATGTTGATACTTTATTTCGAATTCTTTTGAAAAAGCCAATTTTTTTACCTATTTTCTTGCAAGTGTATTCTATGTGTTCCTTAAATTTTAGTTTTTTATCAATAATAAACCCAAGGTATTTAATATGTTCAACCTTCTCTATTATTTTATCGTTTATTTTAAAGTTCGTCTTGCTGGTCATATTTATTTCAATTATTTTTGTTTTGTTTTCGTTTAATTTTAATTTGTTCATTTTTAACCAATTATTTATATTATTAATATCATACATCATATTAATTTTACATTGTTCTTCTGTATCTCCTTCTGTGTATATTAGAGTGTCATCCGCATACAAAACTATTTCACTTCTTGTTATAATATTGGGCATATCATTTATATAAATGCTAAATAATAACGCCCCAAGTATGGATCCTTGTGGAACACCGAAATCATTATCAATTAATTGAGATGTTATCCCATTTACAATTGTTATTTGTTTCCTGTTTGACAAGTACGATTTAAACCATTCAAGTTCAACACCTTGAACCCCGTATTTAAAAAGTTTTTTGATAATTATTTCTCTATCAATCGTTTCAAATGCTCTTTTAAAGTCCAAAAAAATAGCCATTATTTTCCTTTTGCATCCAATTTGTTTCCAACGATTTATTACAAAATTAACTGCTGTTTCGCGCGAAAATTTTTTTCTGTATCCAGATTGATATTTCGATATTAATGAGTTGTTCTCCATATACTTTTCCAATTGATCTTTCACAACTTTTTCTAAAATTTTCTCACATGTCTTTAAAGAGTTTATAGGACGAAATTCTTCACATTTTTTTGTGTTGATCACTTTTTCAATCGGTGTTACCATTGTTACTTTCCAAACTTCAGGAAAAATTCCACTTTCTAGAGATTTATTTACTATATCCAACAATATTTTTCCAGTTATGCTCCAATTATCGATTATTATTTTATTTGATATTTTACAGTAGTCAGGTTTTTTGTTTAAATGCATTATGATATTCTTAAGTTCTAAAATTGATATTGCACGAAAATTAAATTTTTTATTTACATCTGATACATTGTCTACATATTGCACTTGTTCGATCGAGTCTCTTATATACTTAATACTGCTTACAAAATAATTATTAAAATTACTGGCTATTTTTTTATTATCCTTATATTCTACTTCATCAAATATCACATTTGTTATCACAGATTGTTTCTTTTTTAGAACTAAGTCTTTAATTTCTTTCCACATTTGCTTTTGGTCTTTGGCATTATTTATTTTGTTGTCAATATATTTATTTTTCTCATTTTCAATTTTCAATTTATATAAATTTCTGATCGATCTATAATTTGACCATGCATCATATGTATTTTCAAATCTTGCAACTTGGTGTGTAATAATTTTATTTCTTTTTAATAATCGCAGTTCATTATTGAACCATTTATTGACATTATTTTGCTGCCTTATTGTTCTTTTAATTATGAATTTGTTGACAGTTTCCTCAAAACATTTATCAAGCATTAATGCATTTTCATTTACATCGCTGAATTGTTCATAGTTTAATAAAGATCTAAAATGACCATAAAATAAATTTTGATTGTATTTAAATATCTCCTTAGGTTGTATGTTTTTATCACTTTGATTATTTTGCCCACTTTTTATGTTTATATTTAATGCTTCATGATCCGCTATTTTACCCGCGTAACTATATTCTACTGATATTTTTTGGCTATTTGTTATAACATAGTCAATTAGAGTTTTTGAGTTATTTGTAATACGTGTGTAATCATTTACAATCTGTTTTAGACCATTATCGTTTAAACTGCTTTCAATTTTATTTTTATAAAAACTGTTTTGTGTCCAATCTATATTAAAATCTCCACTTATCAAAATATCACAGCTGTAATCACAGATTTCATCTAAAATTTCATCAAAAACCATACAAAATTCCGCCTCCCCACAGCTGGGTGATCTATACAATGTAGCCATAATCATACGTGTACTATCATGTTCAACTATGCAAGCTATGATCCAATATTTTGATGGTACTACTTTTTCCAAAATTTTTTTCATTTTCCAAGTTTTCTTATAGTATATAATAACACCTCCCGTTCTTGTTGAGTTTGAAAACGATATTATCTGATTATAGCCTTGTAAAGTTATTTCACTTTCTTCGATGTTCTCAGTTAGATGTGTTTCCGAGAGTAAAATAAAATCCATATTTTCTGTTGCAGCAATAACTTCTACCTGATTAAAATTGTTAATTAATCCTTGTACGTTTGTATAAAGAGCCCGTATAATTTTTAATTGTTACATTGCTAAGCCCATTCTTCTTTTTTTCATATTTAATTTGTTTTGGTACACTTGGCATTCCTTATTATTTGTTGTATGATTTTCATCTAATCCCAAATTAAGTTTGATATTCATTCTAACACAATTAATGCATTTAACAATTTGTTCCTTATTACACTCCTTTGTTTTGTGATAGCCATGACATTTAAAACATATTTCCTGGTTTCTGCAGTCTTTGGCCATATGGTTGTATCCTTTACATTTAAGGCACTGTAAAACATCCGTACCATCAAAAACTCTACACCTTTCCCATCCTATATTAACTCGTTGTGCGGTAATCATTGTTGTATACGTTTCATTATTAACTGCTAATTTGACATTGTATATTGTTTTATTGTTTCTTTTATATTCGTATTGTTCTATAATTTTCATTTCACTGCTATTAATCATTGGATTTTGTTTCTTCAATTTTTCAATTATTTCACCTTCTTCATATTTAAATGTCATATCTGTTATTTTAATTTTTAATTCAACTGGACTGGGCACCTTAATTTCATATCCTTCTTTTAATTCACTTTGTATAGCATTTCTTATTTTTTCCCTTTCTTCGTTATTTTCGCTTTGTATTACCACTGTACCGTTTCTTCTGTTTTCGACTCTTGTTATTTTAAAGTTAACTGGATCGACCTTTTTGTTTAGTTCTTCTTTTGTTTTATCTACACCTTGCTTTTCTTTAGGTTTTACAATTAATGGCACTTGTATATACGGATTCGGTAGCGCGATCTTGTTTTTTAGGGTTTCAGAGTATGTCATTTTCGTTTTTTGTTCACTTGTCTCTTTAATTACCTTCTTTATTTCATTGCACATACTGACATTGCTATCTTCAAATGACTTACAAATTTTTTTGTTGTTATTTTCAAATTCCTTAACGTACCCATACAATTTTTTTACCTCCTCAACATTTTTTTCACATGATTTTTGAACATTATCTATTCTTTTCATCCTGTCTTCATACCGTAGTTCAATAGCCTTTAATAGTTCTTTAATTTCCCCTTCATTTTGTTTCAGTGATGACCCGAATTCATGTTTATATTCCACTAAATTTTGTTTGTTTTTATTCACAGCTTCTTGTATTTCTGTTAGAACCATGTCGACATTTTGAATATATTGTAGACAATCATCACACATAAACCGTATAAAGTTTTTGCTTTCCAGCATCTGGGATGAATACTGGCCAATTCCCGAACATTTAATTGAACAATGATATACTTTATTACACACTCCCATACATCTAATTCCTGTTTCACCACGAATTGATATTTTGCATTTACAACACTCAGACATGTCTGAGTGTAATTTTTATATTTCTTTTCTTTGTAACAATTAACAATATTTATATATATTTTTTTTAAATCTTTAAATTCTACTACCAGGTTTTTGTAGGTTCTTAATAGTCCTGTCTATTTTTTAACCAAATATTATTATTTTTATTATTTTATTTTAAGAGCTTTATTTTATTCACTTCCTCTCGTCAGTGTTGCCAAGAGTATACTTAACTTTTCTTAAAAACCTAGGCTCATCATCTACCACAAATTACTCTTTATTTAAAGCAACAAATAATATTAATAACGAAATCATTTCTTATCCGCCTATACAAAGACCTGATCTTTCTCGAGCAAGAACAAATTCAGATAAAGCTAGAGTACTCGCTATACATTTCCGTGGAACCTTTACAAATCCTATGTACAAAAAATGGTATTACTGCCAAATATTTTCTACTTTTTCATCTATCAAATTTAAAAAATTACAGTTAATGAAATTCAATCGCCAATCCGGGTTATGACCTAATAATCGGTGAATTTCTAACAGAAACATTTTTAACCTAAAATACTTTCCTAGGGTTTGGAAAGTTGCAGTTATCCCTCTGCCACTACTTTCAAAACTCTTTGAAATACTTTTCTTCGTTCGCATCGAACTTATCCTCAAAGCAAGGCACCTAATTCCAGACCAGCAATCCGGATTTAGACATATTTACTCTACTATTCAACAAACACATAGAGTAACGAACAAAATTTCAATAGTGTGTTGCATACAAGCCTTTTGCATAAACTCAAAATACTTTTACCAAATTTATCAAATATTGCAAAGCTAGAAAACAGGTAATTTTATGTTAAATTCACAGATCAGTGTTCCAACATTCTTCCAATGAAAGCTGGTGGACCCCGGGGAACTGCCCTCGGACCTGTTCTTTATCTTTTTTTCCAATAGCCAATATTCTCAGGGGAAATTATGATATGATTGCTACATTTGCGATGACACAGTGCTATTGTCTTCCGACTTAAATATCAGTATGGCTACTGCTAATCTTCAAGAAACTATACTCTGAACTGGTACCAAGCTTGGGGAATACAGGTTAACAGCGATAAAACAGTCCAGGTAATATACACCAATTGAAAGATCACAAACCAACAAGCAAAAATAATAAGTAACTGACCAATTTTTACAGACAATAATGATGCTAAATATCTCAAAGTGTTTTTAGACTCCAAAATCATATGGGAAAACCATATTTTTCCAAAAAAGAAATGAACTAAAAAACAAATTCAGACAAGTTTTCTCCAAAAGTTTATTACAAAACATCCACATTTTCACTCATAACTTTTTAACCGCTGGACCGATTTTGATAATTTTCATTACCAAACTGCTCGGGAGGTAAAAATAGGCACCCCCGCTTGCAGACATCGCTAAATCGACTAAAAATTGAATAAGGATCATGAATATATATTCTTCATGGGGTCTTAAACCTATATTTCGACATGTTACAAACGGAAGGGCAAACTCACCATACATGGCAGAGGGTATAAAAAGTTGACACATCGAAATCTGCAACTCTACCATATTTAGAAGGTATATACAAAAATTTACCTAAATATAACTTTGATATTATTGACTCAACCTGTGCTATTTTACACATGTATTTAAACGTGACAAATTTTCACGTAGTTACTTGGGGGTTACAATATCAAGTTTTGCCTTTCAAGTTTAATACACTCACACTTTTTTACTAATACACTCATTCTTTATAAAATTGATGCGAACTTGCTCTCAATTTCTCTTTCAAGTTGAGTGTGTCAATTTACGGTCAAGAAAACAGCTGATTACACTACACTTCTTTTGAACTATTTTTCGTTTTTCTATCTACAAATATTTTGCCGGCAAAAGCCGCAATTTAAAACCTTTAATAGAAATATTATAAATAAATAAATATCTGTGGTAGAAAAAAATGCAAGATTGACATTTCACGACTTTTAGGCCGATATCCAAGTATGCTACGTATCGTAAGAAAGGTACTTTTGATGATAGTTTTGCTTGTACATTTTTTTTTGGCACTTTTCAATGGAAATTCTGTTTTGAAGCTTTGTCACATTTATGAAGAGTTATGAACCTTTGCATAAATACCCAGCAAAACCATGGTATCAACTACTTACCAGCCTATTTACTCGCTTAATTACTATTGTTCGCGATGAGCCCAAAAGTAATGGGTACTCATTATTTTTTGGCTGTTCGTAAGCGGGAGGGTAACGACCACCCATTACTTTGTGTTTTTGTAAGTGAGAAGGTAATGACCACTCATTACTTTTGGGCTCATCGCGAACAAAAGTAATTAAGCGAGTAAATAGGCTGGTAAGTAGTCGATACCATGGTTTTGCTGGGTATGAGATATACTTTAATATATCTTCAATTCATAGAAACGTAATAACTGGAGTTTTTTTTTTTGAGGGAATCGAGCTGTGCGAATTATTTTACTAAATTTGGTAGAAATATATCTCGCTTAATAAGAGCGCCCCGGTAGGCTAGTTCGTAGCGTGTTAGCTTATCAGTGCGGGGGTTGTGGGTTCGATTTTTAATTTATTTTTATGTGAATTATTTTCGAAAAAATGTACGATTTTTTCCAAAAAATTCTAGTATAAGTAAGCAATATCTTGAAAATCGTTATGATGTAAAATGATGTTGTTTATAAGGCGAACGGAATAATTCCACCAGAAGTCTGTGTATTTTGTTATTGTAACAAAAATAAAACACATAAAATTCCTATGGAGGAATTATTCTATTCTCCTTATAAAAACAGATGGTTAGATCTAGGGCTAAAATAATCCACACAATAAATGGAAATCGGAAGAAAAACAATTTTCTTCATACAAAAAAAAACCGCTTTAGCGATATAATTTTTAAGCGTACCAAAACTTTTTTAAAAACTATTGAAATTTTAATGTTTTGATTTTATTTTTTTAAATAGGATCCTTTAAAAGATGGCGAAGCAAACATATTGAACGATTTACATCAGCTAAATGAGGATATGATATTAGAATTTAGTTCTTTTCGTGGAGATTAATTTGAATATTTTAAAATTATTTTTATTATTATCAGCTTAAATAAATTTACTATATTTTTCGTTTATGGTTTTATAATTTTTATTTTTTTTTTAAGTATAAAATTCGCAGAATGTGAGGATGTGGGGAAAGGTCTTTAGAATATAGAGTTTTACCCCTTAATTGCTAAACGCTTTAAAAGTTATGAAAAGAAGGTTTATAAAATGAATGCTGTAAATCTATGTTAACTTTTATTAAGTGTTTATGAATACTTACTTTAACATTTATTTTGTAAACAAAAAAAGTCTAGAAAATTTTATAAATTAAGGGCTTTTCAAACATTGACTACCCCAAACGTATCCCTATCCCAGTATTGGAAATACGAATTGTCAAATTTTTATAAATTTTCTTTTGAATATGGCCCAATACTGGAAATAGTAGATATGAATGTACAGGGATATTTATCGTACGTATCAAGCTTAAGCTATGTTTATGCGGCAGGGTTTCATGTACCGTGAACAAAAGTCAAATTCATATGAGATTTGCAAACAAAAATAAGCGCACTAACATAAATATCAATTATAAATACCAAAAAGTTTGAGTTTTGTTTAAAAAAAAAAAAATCGCAGATAATTTCATGGAAAAAGTTTTCAGAATCTGAAATGTTTTTTTATAGAGAAAATCGGTGAAAACAAATTCCGATTACGCGTTTTAGAAAATATATTAAATCTTCTTAGTCTTCAAATGAATCAGATTTACTTAAATTAGTAAATTATTTGAAATTTTAGGAGCGCACTACGCTGTAAAGCTTCCTTTGTAGTATTATCTTATATTTACTGATGGATTTTTCCTATTTTTTGTGGTCGGTGCTAATTTTAACTATTTTTATACAAAAGGGCTTAGATAAAAACTTCATAAAATAAAGGTCTCGAAATTTATATTTTTGAACAAAATAATATTGAATTTAAAACAAAAGCAAATAAAGGCATTAAATTCGGCTTTACCTTTTTTTATTGAACCCTCCCTGAATTAAAACTGAAAACATTGTCGAGGGGGAACATTTTTTTGTGACAAATGTTTTTAAATGCGAAAACATTTTTATTTAATAAAAAAAAATTTTGAAATAAAAAAATTTCAGGTGTTTTATTCGCCAGACGCTAATACTAAAATACACACATTTGTATTATAACTTTTTTTACCGCTGTGATGATTTTAAAAACGAGCTACTCTTCGCGTTCTCATCGCCATTTTAACGGACATGACTAAATTGGTCTAGAGCGAGTTTACATTACCACTGTGAAGAATCAAGAAAAGGTTATAATTTTGTTTTTAAAGTACGAAATATGGGAGGAAAAACGTTGAAAATTTATTTATTTTTTAATTTGTGTTAATTTATTTATTATTTGCATTCATTATGATTTTTTTTTAATTTTTTAAAAATTTTTAATTTTTTTTATTTTTAATCTTATATTTTTTTTTTAAATGTGATCTCATATATGTATATATTATTATCTGGATATTTATTTATTGAATTATTAAGCTCTACTTTTATCTAGAAGTTTGTTATTTAGATAGTAGCTTTAATTAACCACATAAGGCCCTAATGGCTCGGTTATGTAAATGAAGGTTTAATAAAAGAAAAAAATCACAAGATTTAATGCAAATGTAAATTCAGCTTAAGAAATACAAAGGATTAGGAGAAATGTGATGCTTTATTGGATCATTCAAGGGTAAAATTTTGGGATTTTGTGTTAATTGTTTAAATAGCTGATTGAAATTTTTTTTGTTGCTTTAGCTATAAAATGATCGTAATTTAAAAATGTTCTCAACATACAAAGACAAGCAAAATAGTCATGCTTTTATTTTATTTTTTTATTCAACATTTTGTAATTTGAAAGCCTAGAGCCAATTAATAAATTACAATTTTAGTCCTAATCTCAGAACCTTTACACATAAATATATATATATATATATACTGAAGACTGATGTATTTTTAAAGTCCTAACTGGATAATGATTTTAGAAAATTTTCATTAAATTTCGTTCAAGAAAACTCTTGCTGTGTAATACGACACAAAGTATTTGAAATAAAACCTTTAAAATGCATAGATACCAAAAAATTACTCTATTTTGTGGTTTTAACCACTAGAGCAAATTCAAAATTTTTAATTTGTTAAACACATTTAAAATTAAAACTAAAGACATAAAGGGCCTGCGAAATGTTGGGTTTTAAAAATAATAAATGGGAAAAAATGTGCATTGTAGCCATGTTTTTATTCATAGGTAAGAAAAAAAATTCTTCCACCTGCTGTACAGAAATTTTTTCACGTGCGCTCACACAAAATATAAACTTGACAAAAAGAATGAAAAAAAATGTGAAATAAGGATCCTAGCCATACGTAGACGTAATGCACCCTAGTTGTAGATAATCGGAAACGTATAAGCTGTTTTTGAGAAACATTTTAAATTTTCAATAGTCTTTTTGAAATTAACATAATGTCATATCAGCTGCTATGAAAAGAAAATAAAAGTTCAGCAGGTTCGTCCGTGTTTGTGTGTTTCTTGTATAAGAGCGGTGTTTATAAGCTGTCAAATATGGCTTGTCATTGCCATATAAATTTGACATAAGGCAAAGTTTAGTGTTAACGCTTAACGTTACTTATGTATGGGAACGACACACGCCAATTTTGATAGCTTGTCACATAAACACAGCTAAGATAGATTAAATCAGTTGATTGGTCACGTTACCTTTACGTATGGCTATTTCTAGTTATATTTCCTTGAAAGTACAGCCGAAATAAATTGTCCTATTCTAAATTTTTTTTATATCAAAATTTTCTCAGAACCTAGCAGTGATGCAAAAAAAAAAAAAAAGATTTATTACAGAAATAAATATATAAAAAATATATTCATAAGTTTTTTTTTTCAGCTAGCAAATGTTATCTTTAAAATTAACCATATATCATTTTAAAACTTACCGGTGTACTAAAATATCTGGATAGCGTCTGATAGGACTAGTAAAATGTGTATAAATTGGTACAGATAAACCATAATGCCAAAAATCAGCATCACCGGCTTTACCTTCACTACAATAATAACTAAAAATAAAAGAACAAGTGATTATTATTATACTCTAATTACAAAATAAAAACTTTTTAAAATAACCTACCGTGCTCTAGACATTGGCTTTGTTAATAAAGTACTTAAACCAGCTTCCATTGCCTGGGGATCGGAAGACACACGACATAACCGTTGCATACTCTCGTAAATAGTTTTGGACGAAGTGATATCAAATTCCAAACCCATGTTCGATAAACGTTCTTTTAAGCATTTCATCGATTTTTGCATAGGTGGACCATGATTGCGTAAAATGGATATATCGGGAAAATGATTGTAAATAAATTTAGCTACCGATTGATTAGCTAATAACATAAATTCTTCTATAAGAAAATTGGCATCTTGACGACCTTCTACCTCATAGGCCAGAGGTTCTCCCGAAATGGGATCCAATTTAAAACGTATTTTAGGATTATTAATAGACAAAGCGCCACTATTATAACGCTGAGCTCTCAATTTTTGTGATATTTGATATAAAAGCAATATACGTGATTTGATATCGTTCGGTGTCCACGAATTGCAAATTTCTGGAAAATCATCTCCATCAAAGTTTTCCTCGGGATTATCTATAACTTTTTGTGCATGTTCATAGGCAAATTGAGAACAGGAATTGATAATTGTACGAGCAAATCTAGGATTACTCATTTTTTCATTTTCCACATCCCAATGCCAAAATACTGAAAATGCAAATTTATCTTCTCCTGGCAATAGGGAACATCTAAAACACAGTGAGGGTGGTAACATGTGTATAACTTCATTTACAAGGTAAATGGAAGTGGCACGATCTTTTGCCAAATTATCTAGTTCAGAGTTTTCTTTAAGATAATGTGTAACATCTGATAAATGGACACCAATTTCATATTCATTGTCATTTAGTTTTTCCACCGATACAGCATCATCTAAATCACGTGCTGTTAGAGGATCTATAGTGAATACACATTTTTTGCGTAAATCTTCTCTGTTTATTAAATCCTCTTCCGTTATGACTGGCATAGGGCCATCAAACATATCATGAAATTTTTGATCATATGGTTTAAGATTCTTTAAACCATTATGTAAAAGAATAGCCTTTATTTCAGCTTCTAAATTTCCCACTCTACCCACTGGTTGTATAAGTTCTCCTATACAATGTCCATTATTATCGGTTTCCAAGACACGTGCTAAATACAGCATGCCTATTATATCCTCTTTATTGGTAGCTTTAATGTGGTCTTTGCACTTTTTTTGGGGTATATATATCATTGGAATCTTCATATCATGTGGTTTAAATCTATAATAAGATTTTGAGTCTATCGAAGTGGTTTTTATGAAACTTATTGAGCCGACAACTTCTCGGTGTTCTGTTTGTTTTACTATACTTATAACAAACGCCCGGGGACAATTATCAGCCGATACAGCTACGGAAATATCTAATAGATCGGTAATTTCATCATTATCGGACAAAGATTCCGATGAATCAATAGGTTCTTCGTCTTCAGCTAAAGAAATAGAATTGTTTTTATTTCCTTCGGTCATGTGAGTAGATATTTTTCGAGGAGTTTTGTTAGTTGTATCCGCTTCTGAATTAAAATTAGCTCCTCCGGTATTTAAAACAAAAGCTCTAACAACGTCACCTTCAAAAGCATAACGTCTGGCTACGGGTGATAAAATAATGCCATCTCTTTCAGTGGAATCTCTATCGTTGGACATAATAACAAAAGCCTGTCGATTATTTTTGCGATTAATACGTATTTCTGCTTCCACAATACGTCCAAAGCCTTCTTGTTCTAAAATCAATGCAAACGATTCCAAATTTTTTATATAAGAAGGCGCACATTTTAGTTTTTCTATCTTTCCCTGCTGTTGTTCTCCCACATAATCCGAAAGCATTGAATTAATATATTTAGCAAATTCTTCCTCAGGTGTTGTCTTCTCCACCCTTTCTGAATTACTTTCACAATGATTATAATCTTTATGATCTTTTCCGGATGAAGTGGTAGCTTCATTACCCAAAGATTTAGTTGATAAAGGATAATTTGTTAAACCATTAATTTTGGCGGCCAAATTATCTATATTGTATGTTAAATTCTTATCATTTAAAGTTAATTCTGAAACTAATTCCTGTAAACTTTCTACTAGGCCTTCTAATTGTCTTTTAGAATATTGATGCAAAGGTTTACTCTCAACTACAGGTAAAACCACATTAGCTAATACTTCCATGGGTGCACTACCATTAGGTGCTGGCTGGCTGAATTCCAATGTACAATTTTTATAAAATATCTTACCCATTTTGTGATTTTCTTTGAAAACAATCAATTCATTTTCTTTAAAAGCATCTTTTTTCTTTTCTGTTTGCTTTTGTAGTAATTTAAGTCTTTTTGTTGCAAATTTATTGTATAAGTTTTTGGATTTTTCATTAAATTTTTGCATTGTTTCATTCGTTGTTTTACAAATATTATTAGCAGTTGTTAAATTTACATTTATTTCCTTTGTATTGTTTGTTGGCAAAGAGTTTTGTGCAGCAGCCGCCCCCTTGTCCTGCTCCGGATGTTTTTCAACACAGTCACTACTTTCCATTTTTTGGGTACGTTTTATTTTCTTTTTCACACTTGAAATTTTTCTTTGTTATATTACAAATTTTGGTATTACTTTCGAATTTGTCTTTTCTGTATGAATATTGTGAAATAATTTAGTAATTATTCCACCACAATTTATTTTCAGTTTTTAAAAGTCACAGCCACAGGGTATACCAGTGTTGTCAGAAGTGAGAGCTGTCAAACGAGTAAACATGAACCAGGGGATTGTTGTTGTAAATAAAATAATAGTGCGAAGAAGATTGCAAAAATATATATATACTTAACCAATATATAAAAGCGAATAAAACTATACTAAGGCGAATTTACTACAGGTTGTGTGATAACACAGCTGAACTTTTTTTTTCATAGTTGGAGGTAGAAATGTCAAAAAGTAATTTATGCTTACGTTTGTGTTTGTTTATGTATATGTATATGCATACATATACATACATTTTCCACAAACAATTTGCTCAACTCAATAAGCAAAAAAAAAAAAAAACATGTGGTTTCTGTAATTTTGTCCTTGGTGTAGAATTAACACCACTGTAAAGTAAATTCGCCTTCAACTATAGCTATAGTTATGCGGGAAGATATTGACGTTGGCGACTGTCATTAACATACAATATTGACATAACTAGCGTTAACACTAAACGTTGGCTTGTGTCAAATTTATATGGAAATGACATTTGTTCGGCAAGCTATCAAAGTTGGCTTATTTCCCTTCCATATTAATTTGGCATAAGTAACGTTATTATTAAATTAAGCGTGAACGTTATATTTTAATAGTTTGCCGCATAAACACAGCTTTTATCACATGAAGGGTTATGATATTTTGTATGGGAATGATACAAGCTAACGTTGATAGTTTGCCGCAGCTTTAGTAGAATTACATGGTTGCTTTAGTCATGTACAAGAATTAGTGACAGTAAATGATTTAACTCTCGCGTCATTTAATTCGAACTTATTGTATCCATAAAATATATAAAATTGTTGTGCTTGTGTGGCAAGGTGTTAACAGGAAAATTAAAGGCTCAACTACAAGTGATATGTGACTTCAGCTAGCTATCGGTATGAAACGAATATTAAAACTTTTTCGAAATTAAAATTTGTATTTCCAAAATTTCGTTTCATACCAAAACAATCCAATTATAAACGGGCCTTTACTATAAACTGAATTCACTCATGGAAAAAAGTTGAAAATAATGTCTATAGCTCTACTGCCATATGCATTGACATTTTGTTGTTATAAATCAAATTAACATTTAAAACAACAACAAATTTTCTTTATAAGACTGTAATAAGGATCCACTAAATGTCAATGCCTATGGCTGCTAGTCGTTAATATTTTTATGAATATAGCAGACTTACATTTCTATTAATCTGGCATCATTTTAGAAATGTCATTGAACCTGACAGCAGTATTTTCAGTTCTTTGCGCGCCATTTGCTTTGACAACTAAACTTTTCAGGAATTCTGTCAAAAAAGTGGAAAAAAAATATTTTTTTTTTATGAAACTCAAAAGTTTTTCAATCCAAAGTTAAATTAATTTTGCGAAAATGGAACAGTATTTTATGACAAAACAAATGTGTTATTATTAAGTGCGAAAGGAATTAAAAATATATAGTGAATTTAACATCCAAAAGAGGAAAAATTGAAAAAGCCTAAAATATGTAAGTGTGCCAAAATTTTGTTATTTCAAAAGTACAATTTTCCTGCAATTTACAAAATATTTCTTTAAGCGTGTATTTTCTTTTTGTATGCCTTTCATTTATATGCTTTTTGCTGTACGTACATTATGATTTTATACTTTTATTTTTTCCCCTTTATTTACGTGGCTGCTTCTTTTTCTTATAAAAAAAAAAAATAATTTCTGTGTGTTAAGCTTAATTAGTTTTGTGAAAAAGTACAATATGACTGAATTGAATTCCTATTCAATTGAAAGTAATTTAACCACAGCCGAATCAACTGCAGCAACAATCATAGATGAACTCGATGTACCAAAAGATTATGGCAGCCCACCAGTGGTGGTATCTTGTCCACGTTTAGATTCTAAATTGATACTGCAAAATATGGAAGAAGTTTTACACACAGTCAAGAAACAACATAAAGAAAAGCATAGACGTAAAAAAGAATTGAAGAAATTAGCCATGATTCAAGCAGCCAATAACAGCACAGAAACGACAACTACCGAAGCTAAGAAGGAACAGCCTGTCAATACAAAAAACAATCAAAAAGATCACAAAAGTCATCATGGTCATCATGATAAAAATCATCATCATTCTGATAAGAAACATAAACATCGTGACAAAGATAAACGTCACGCGAATAAGAAGCCATTGCAGGAAAAATCCACTGTTGAGAATGGTAAAGTTTTACAAGAAAGTCCCGTAAAATCGGGTACCATATTACAGCACTTTCAACGTACACCTAAAAAAGATTCTGCACCATCAACTGTCGATCATGACGATGTGGAAGTTATTGTAAATGAAGATGAAAATGCAAATAATGAAAAAGCCGAAACACCACCTAAAAATTCTAAATTCACTAATGCTTTTGAGGTAATGATGAATGCTCGTAACAAAACTATTGGTTCAAATACTCCAGGCAAGGATTCTCCATCACCCGTTGTCGATAAGGAATCCTCAGCAATCAATGTTAAACGTAAACTAAAGTTACAGGAGTGGGCTGAACAGAAAGGTGCTTCTAAACGCAAACTTGAAGAAGAAGCACGTGCGGCCTACGTTGACGAGCAGCTGGAACAACGTGCTAAACGGTAAGTGAAAAGTTTTTTTCTAGCACTCATTCACATTAGCGTTAGCAGGGGACACAAAGTCCAAGCTGATCAGTGTGTTAGGTTAACATTTGGCAAAGTTTGGCTTTTTATACACCGCTCTACAATATGTTACATAAATAATGATTTTTATTTCAAATGTTTGTTATTTTTATTATAATAATACAATTTATCAATTGAAAATAAGCTAAATCGGATGCGCCCCCATTTAAAGGTGCATGATAAAATAGTTTCGATACTTAAGCCAAAACTAGAAACTGGATCAGTACAAAATACATCATTAAAAAATGTATTTATAATATGTCACCATGTCAGTAAGCCAATTAAAGATGGTTTTACTTTTTCACATTTAAAAATATATTCTCTTAAAAATAATAAAAACTCGAAAATTTACATTTGTTTTTATTTCTTTAATATCTACAAAAATCTCTAAACATATAAATTCCTTTTCCATGTAGATTTAAGCAAATGCTAGTAGTTGGTGCTAGTCCAAAAGCTGCTGTTACCAAAACTGAAACAAAAACCAAATCGAATAAGATTAAAGAAAATACACAAAAAGAAACAGAAAAACCAAAAAAACGTGGTAGACGAAGAGTTCGACGCTTAAGTTCTGTAGATACAGAGCAATGCATAGAACCTTCCACACCGACAACAATTGATGCAGAAACTACAGAATTTCTTTCAAAACTGAATTCACCTACTAAAAAAAGGGACAGTCTACTCGGTTATTTTCCAAAAAAAGAATCACTTAAAGAAATTGCAGCAAAGGACCCAGTAGAAGAGGTGAAACAACCAAAAACACTAGGAAGAAATGAAACGCCCAAAGGAAGAGGAAGAAAAGCGCTTAGGAATCAAACACCAGCACCATTAGAAACTCGGGCTGTGATCGAAGAAGAACATTTACATAAAATTGATACACCTAGTAGTGGTAGACCAAAACGTTCTTGTGCTGGTAAAGCACGTTATGATTATGATCTTGAAGAGAGCCCCACAAAAGTAGTAAAAAAAATTGATGATAAACCTGGACGTAAAACAACATCACGTCATGTCAGTTCACCCATATTAAAAACCACACATGAAGATGATTCTATAGACATTATAGTATTAGATGAAAGTACAAATATGAGTTCTGGTGGTAATGCCACCCCACAAGGAACACCTAAAAAATTGGCACCTCTTTTTGTGCGTTCTTTACCAAAACCTAGTCCAGATCCTGAAATACTTAAAGCACGTAAGGCTTTTCTTCATTCGGGTGTCCCGGAAAAGTTACGTTTGGAACAGGAAAAACAAAAACAATATGAGCAAAGTTATGAAGAAGATATTGAAATCTTTCCTAAAATTGCTCATATCAAACAATTGACGGAGGATGACAAAGAATTTATTAAACAAAAAGTAAAATGCTCATTTAAATTGCAAACTGAAGAAAGTTTATCAATGACTTTATCACCAACTCGGAGAGGAAAAGGAAAAACTAGTAAACAACAATATGTGGTGGGAGCTCTGTCCGATTGTACTGGAGTTGATTTTCAGGTAATTATGAAAAAAAAAAAATGTTGGTAACAGGCAACAATAAACAAGATTTTGAATTAAAAGTGTGCAATTGATTCATCAAAATTATTATTAAACAATTAATTCAAATTTTGACTTATTAATTATCGGATTTTAAAAAATTAATATAATTTATTTAGAAAAAACACATAAATTAGATACAATGACCGACAACAGTTTTGGCACAGCTATATGTATCAAATGAAATGTTATATTAAGCCATAAGTAGTGAAACCTATCCAAACATTTTCATTTAAAAATATATAATATTTTATAGAATTAATTGTGAAAAATAATAAAAATTAATATCTTAACAAAATACCGCGTAGAAATAGAAAAAAATTGTTAAGTCAATAAGTGCAATATTTTTTTATCTATGTTTTGCACAGCCTTTATATATGGGCAAGTCCTAGAAAAAGTCCACCAACCAAAAATTTTTGATATTTATCCCACTTTATTTTTTTTAATGGAATATTAGACTAGATATCTTATATTGTAAATATAAAAATAAATAATATTTGGATGATCAATAATACAAAAATTGTTACCAAATCCTACCCTACCTCATTAAGATTTTTTAGGTGTTCATATCATTACTTTAGTGTTAACATAGGTGGTCCGATCTCTTCAATTTTAATTAAAAAAAAATATATCTTTTTACTATTTGGGAAATATTGAAATTAGGTATTAAATGTTAGGTCCATGAGTTGTAGCGTGCGTCACGGAAAATAAGAATTTTTTATGTTAATTTTAAATCAATTAAATATACTGCTTTAAGTTAATACAAAAATTAAAATTCTTCAATTTAAATAAAAAAATAGCTTACGTTTGAGTTTTCTTAAAAATTAAAATGTGTATTAAAATGTGTTTCCAATTTTTCGACCCTGCCGGTTAACCGGTTAGGTCATTATTCAAAAAGTGACGAAAATTGATTAATCAGGTATCCGGGACTGAAAAATTGGCGATTAATCGATTAATCGTTAAATCTTTATATATAAAGGAATAACGTTACTGACTGACTGACTCATTCAACATCGCCCAGCCCAAACCGCAAGAGGTGGGAGGCTGAAATATGGTATATAGGTTCCCCTTCCGGCTTAGACATCCGTTAAGACGGGGTTTTTGGAAATTCCTTCGGGGAGGAATTTCCAATAACAGATAAGACGTAATTTTTGAAAAATCAAACGGATAGGAGCAGAAAAGGGTGAAATTCTCCTCCTCGACGGCCTGCCAAAACCGTTAGAGCTGGAAGGTTGAAATTGTGTATATTGATTCCACCTGAGGTGTAAACTTCCACCCAGGTAAGATTTTTCTAAATTCATACGGGGAGGGGCAAAAAGTGGGAAAATCTTCCTCTTAACGGCCTGCCCACAACGAAATACCTGAAATTTTAAACATGTATTACATGGAGTATGGACTAACTCACTTTAAGCTACATTTTAGAATTTTAACCATGGACGTGGTTGGCATCACTGTTATGTTGTGGTCTTATTGTAGACTACATCCAGTTTGCGTAGTTTGCGGTAAGCTGCATAGCACAGCTGACTGCACCAAACCAAAGACAGTAAATACTGAAAAGAAATGTAGCAATTGCGGTAACCCCCATACTGCTAATTACAGGTAAAAAACTCAAATTTGAACAGAACTCGAAACCCCCGAATGAAATCACAGTTAGAACCGGAATTTCATATTCCACAATACCCACAAATTATCACCAAAAGTGCTTCATACTCTGAAGTTCGAAGAGGACAACCACAGCCCCCAAAAACTCCACAAGCCGCACAAGTCAATCCAAATGCTCCACTTTCTCAATCTGAACCCCAGATAAAAAAATTTCAGCAGACTTGAAGCATCCATTTAATCCCTGGTTCAAACTGTTACTAACTTTACAAACTCAATGAGTAATATGATGCAAGAGATGATGAGAAATCAGTCTATTTTGATGCAAGCTTTGTTAACTAAACCGTGAATGGTTTGAAAATATGTTACTGGAATGCTAACGGCATATGCCAACATAAAGAAGAGCTCGAGTATTTTCTCAGAAATCAGCAAATTGACGTAATGCTTATTTCTGGGACCCATTTAACCCTGAAAAGTTCATTTTCAATTCGCGGATACACAATGTATGATACTAAGGACCCAAGAGGCAGGTCATGTGGAGGATCAGCTATTCTCATTAAATCTAGATTAAAACATCTTATGTGTGATCTTTGCGAAAATTATCTTCAAGGACTTAGTGATTTCGTCAATTTATTCTCCCCCCCAGATTCTCCATAACGGAGGATCAGTACACAGGCTTTTTCAAATCATTAGGATCGCGTTTTCTGGCAGCTGGAGACTATAATGCCAAGCATACATTCTGGGGGTCACGGCTTGTTACCCCTAAGGGCTGTGTTTTGTTTAATACAATTTCTTAACTGGGTATGGATGTGATCTCTAGTGGAGAACCCACGTACTGGCCAACAGATCGTCGGAAAATACCTGATCTGATAGACTTTGGAATAACAATGTCTATTGCAAGAGAATTGGTCCATGTAGAACCATTATTGGATCTCTCATCTGATCACACACCTACAGTTGTTACTATTTTAAACCCCCAAGGAATTGTACCTCCCTCTGGTGACTTAGCACTGACAGGCAAAACAACAGATTGGTTGAAGTATAAAAAATTCATCAGTGCACATTGCTCGGAAAACATACCGCTAAGAACACCGGAAGATATCGAAGTCTCGATTCAAAATTTTGAACTAAATCTCAAACTTGCTACCAAACCCTATTATACGCCTTGAATACTATCCCCCAGAATGGAAAGTTTCACTCGTTAAAATGATACCCAAGCCAGGCAAAGATCACACAAAAGTGGAATCGTATAGGCCTATTAGCCTATTATCCAATTTGTCAAAGCTGTTCGAGAAAATCCTAATGGAAAAGATAACTGTTTATGTGGAACAAAACAACTGTACTCCAGCACACCAATTTGGTGTCAGCAGAAAACACAGCACCATTGAGCAAGCCCACAGGCTAGTTACTGTTGTCAGAAAAACGTTCGAGGAGAAAAAATACTGCTCTGCCCTTTTTATCGATGTTTCACAGGCTTTCGATAAGGTTTGGCATGAAGGTCTACTGTTTAAAATAAAACTTTTGTTACCAACAAATACAAGCTACTCGAAAGATATATAACAAATCGAAAATTCAGCTTTGTCAGCTCTCCTCAAGATATACAAGCCGGAGTTCCACAAGGTAGCATTTTGGGTCCTCTGTTATATATCATTTATACATCAGACATGCCATTAGATATTAATACTCACACATCGACTTTCGCTGACGATACTGCAATCTTAAGCGTCCACGATGACTCAAAAATAGCGTCTAGAATGTGACAGACTCACATTTCACAATTGGAAGCTTGGTTGGATAAGTGGAAAATTAAGGTGAATGAACAGAAATGTATCCACATTACTTTCACACTGAGAAAAGAGACGTGTACACCCATTAAAATTGATAATCTGAATATACCCCAACACACATGTGTGAAATATCTCGGTATTCACCTTGACCGTCGACTCACGTGGAAAAATCATATAGATGCGAAAATAACTCAGATGAGGCTAAAAACAGCTCAACTCGCTTAGCTTAACAAAACTGGAAACACATCCCAACATACTAGCCCGTAACTTAACTAATAATCACGGCCACCAGCGTCTTAGAAGGAGGGATACTGCGGATCTGGTCCGCTAATAATAAGGAAAAATAATGGTCTCAGTTAAACCACATAACATTAGTCTGGCACTGGCTGGACTTAATAATTAATATTTAGTTTTTAAGATTTGGATAATTATTGCTAGTTCACAGTTTTTAAAAGTGAAGATCCAATAAATAATATGAAATATGGAAAAAAAAAAATGTTGTGGTAAATAAAAAAGAAATCCTCTTGATTGAAAATTGTAATTGACTATTTATTAAGAGTTAAAATTAAAATAAATAATTTCAAAATTAATAATATCACCAGCTTTATTAATTCATCGAATTTTTGTGATTTTACTTTGCAATTAAATATAATAAAAAAAATTGATTGTTCGTCATTATAAACTGTTGATTTTGTTTTTGTTCTCACTTGCTTTGTTATTGTAACTTTGATCCTAATTAAGTATACATAAAATTTTTTCACTTAACTGGAATACTTTAAATATTGGATATTTGCTGCTAATTTATAATTATAACTCCATGTGGTATTTGTAATACTGACTCTAGTCGGAAACGTAGTTTGTTGTGTACAACATGTAAACAATGGTATCATATTGATTTTGATGGAGTATCCAAGGAACTTTTTGCTGTCTTAGATAAAAATCGAAATTTGTTATATACATGCAAAGAATGTATGCGAAATCCTCCAGAGCCTGAAGATGAAGGTGTTTCATTAAATAAAGAAAAGCGTAAAGAATTTACCGCCCAGAAAAATTCATTTCAAGCCCATGGTAATGATATGAAAAAGGAGCAAGCTGAAATTAAAATAAAATTTGAGTCTATGGTCTGTGAATTACGTGAGGAAATTTCGACTAATATGAAACTAATTAGAGATGAAGTTACAGAGTGTAAACAGTTGGTAAATTTAAATGATGAAATCACAAAGAAAAAGTTGTATGAACTGGAGCTGCAAAATCATGTCCTTCAATTTAGGTTGAACAGATCTGACATTATAGTAACTAGCCTTTTCAATGATCTAAGTAACCTAACTGAAAATTGTTTTGTGCTTACACTTGAAGGTTCCCATTGTTCCTGAGGATATTTTATCTGTTATCTATATTAAAAAGAAAATTGCTGTGTTGGTGAAATTTTGCCATATTGCTACGCGTGACAAAATAATGTCTACGTATTTTCAAAAAAAAAAAAATCGTTAACTCGTTATGATGTTGCAGGAGGAGGTGATTCTACTAGAGTATACCTTAATGACAATTTTTCTCCATTAGCTAACAAACTACTAAGAATTTGTTGGAAGCTTAAAAAAGATAGTAAAATTAATCGTTATAATATCATAAATCGGGAAGTTCCTAAAGTAAAGTTGACAATGCTAGATGGTGTATTAAGACTTTTAACATAAATGAATGTATTGATATTTTTAAACTGAATACTTGAAAATGTATTTAATTATTCTTATTTCATGCTTGGGGAGAAACCATTGAGGCATTGTTTTTTTTTACAATAATGCTAATGCCAAATCGTTGACATTTGCATGAAAAGAGCAATTGCCTCAGTGTTTAAATCCCAAGTATGTCTTATTCTTATTTTTGCCTAACTTTTTGATTTTTTTCTCTTTATTATTATGTTATTCATCTCTTTTGTGATTTATATTATTTCCTTTCTATAACTATCTGATTGTTGAGATGCTTAGCATTCTTTTCTTTTCATTATATTTCATGAATTGGAGAATTTTTTAAAGATATTTAAAGAGGTTTTGTATTAATATTTTTGAAATAATATTAGTTATTTTTGTTTAATATATTTTTATATATGCTTTGCTACTTATTAAATAATTGTCTTTCTCCTAAACACAAATATTACCTAATTTTTGATGTACCATAATTATAACCTTGGTCCTATTGCCAGAGACGTCTCTTTTTTTAGTTCGAATCTTCGAATAACTTGAACATTGCACATGTTAATGCTCAAAGTTTAAACCCCTCTGTTTCTAACGCTAAATTTGAAGAATTCAAAAGTATTTTCATGCATTCTTGTCTTGATATTATTGGAATATCTGAAACCTGGTTTAAGTCAAACATTTCCTCCCAATCGTTAACTCTTTCGTGTTACAATCTAGCTCAGATAATAATCGAGCTGGTGGGGTTTGTTTGTATATATCAAATAAATTACGATATAGAACATTGTTTCATAGTGAACGGTATGGTGACTGTGAGTCTTTGTTTGTAGAAGTGTTTGGTAATCGTGTTTCTGCTGTTGTTGGGGTGATATATCTGCCAAATGGTAATACCGATTTATTTGAGGAACTTCATGGTGATTTATTTGATCGATTTTCAAATATTGGTTATTATGGGTGATTTCAATTGTAACCTTTTTGATGTTTCTATATCAGAAAGGGTGCGTTCTTTTGGTTCTAGATGTGGGATTACTTGTTTGCATAATTGCTTACCTACACACTTGTGTGTGCGCTATAACAGTACTTCTTTAATTGATTATTTTATGCTGAGTCAACCACATTTAGTAGCATGTATGGGTCAAATGTTATTTCCATTTTTATCTTCACACCACAGCCTTATTTACATATCCCTAAATTTTTCTTCTCGAGTGAACAGAAATAGTATTGAACTTAAAGATTATAAACGCATTAATTATGAACAATTTTCTCACCATATAGATCAGTTTGATACAACTCCTATTTATTGTACAAATGATGTAGATTTGCACCTTCCCACATTAAGTTCTTTAGTTAATTATTTACATAATTGTGTTCCAACCTATAGGACTAAACCCAATTCTAATGATATTGACTGGATAAATTCCAGAGAAATTATCCAGGCTAGATCGTTACGTGACTCTGCATATAGTACTTATTTGAGTGATCGTACTGACTAACTGGAAATCTGTCTGTAAACGTTGGCTGGGATTTATTGGTCGTGAGACTCCTGAAATTGACGAAACTGATGTTGAGTTGATTGCAACTGGATTTTTAAATAATATCAATTCTAATAATCTGGGTAATTATAATTTTGATCATTTTATTGATGGTCCTAACTGCTTTTCTTTCAATACAATAACTGAGTATGATGTTTTTCTAGCTATTTACTCAATAAAGTCTAATGCTGCTGGCTATGACAAGATTCCTGTAAAAGTTTTTAAAATTAATTTTTCATCTTATCTCAAAAATGCTTTGTCATCTTATAAATACTATGTTTACTTAAGCTAAATTTCCAGATGCATAGAAATTGGGCCGTGTTGTACCGATTGCTAAAAGTAAAAATTACAATGTGAATAATTTGAGACCTATAAGTATATTGCCAGCAATGTTAAAAATTGTTGAAAACATTATGAAATCACAAATTTTAAATCATTGTTAATGTTACTCAATTTTTCACCCAAATCAATATGCTTTTCGTCGTAACCATAACACAACATCTTTACTCATTTCCCGTACTGATTCGATAAGACATAAACTTGATAAACATGAAAATTGTATTACAGTTTCCTTAGATCTTAGCAAAGCGTTTGATCGAATAAACCATAATATTCTTATTAAAAAGCTTCATGATAACTTAAACTTTTCCAAATCTGCTTGTCAGCTTATTTATTCTAATCTTAGTGCTGGTTCTCAGTTTGTATCTTTGGCTGGATTAATTTCTAGTATTGGGAACGTTACCTCAGGAGTTCCACAGGGGTCTGTTTTAGGTCCTATACTATTTTTGATTTATTTAAATGATAGTTTTTCTCTTATGGATAATAATTTTTGCAAGTTATACGTTTTTGCTGATGATATTTTTCTTGTATATAACATTAATTCTAATATGGATACATTGCTTGAAATTCGCATAAACATTCATCTTAATGCTATAGAAGACTGGATGAATCTAAATTATCTTGAAATAAATTTAACTAAAACTAAAGCAATGTACTCTCATTTACCTGCTCAACATTTTATTTGTCCCACAATCTGTATAAACTATGTTGATTCCCATAAATTCCTTGGTGTTATTCTTGATTCGACTCTAAGTTTTAAAAATCACATTAATAATATATCTAATTAAGTTTCTTTTATTTTAAGAAGATTATATGCTTTAAAATCATATACACCGCGGTATGTTAGATGCCGTTTAGCACATGCTTTGCTTATATCTAAAATTAACTACTGCCTAGAAGTATTTTCCGGAACTTCCTGCAGTAACTTGTACTACCTTGAGAGTATTGTTAGAAGAGTTGTTCGTTATGTTTCTAATGTTCGAGTTAGCGAACATAATAAAGTGTCTGCAGTTGTCCCAGTATTTTTAAGTTGCAAATTTAATGATTATCTATCTTCTCGTCTTTTATTATATTTTTATAAAATTATGAAACTAAGACAGCCAAGCTTTCTTGTAGATGAATTTAATTTTATTCACTCTACCCGTAATATACAACTTGAGATACCTCGATTACATCTTACAACTTTTGAAAATTCATTTAAAATTAGAGAATGTCGTACTTGGAACCTTCTGCCGTCTATGCTAAGGCTATTTTCATATTCATATCCTACATTCAAGAAAAAGCTTTTGAGTTTGTATCTTTAGGTATTCTAAACAGTTTGAGTCTCTGCTATTATAGAATTTTAAGGTTGTTCTTGTTTTTTACAGAATTTATACACTGGTGAGTGATGTTTGTGTGGTTGGGGAACCATTTATTTTTTCTTTTAGCACTAAATATATTATTTTTGTATTTTTAAGTCACATTAAGTCTGTTCCCGTACGTTACCGCGGGTTCCCAAACTTACCCAAATTTACCCAAAAGCGTTCCCGTACTTAAAAATTGGGTAAATAAGAGCGTTTATGAGAGTATATTAGTGTTTTTTCTTTTTACCGAAAGTTACCCAAACTTTTTCTTTGGGTAAATTGTCAAAAGAACAGTTGATAAACAAAAACAGCTGTTTTATAATTGTAAAAAATAAAACTAAGGAACTTCTGCGATACTAATTTAGCCCTTTTCGTGTTGCAATAAGCGGTTTTTTACTTTCTAAAAACTGCAAATATTTTCTGTTTATAAAAAAGGGACAGTAATTTTTCTTACTGCTTTTTTTTTGAAAATTGTAACCCCCTCTTTTACATTGGCACGAAATCTCGAGATTTTTATATACACCACTTTGAAAAAACAATGAAAAAAAAGCTCATAGACATTAGAGTATTCAAAAAACCGGCCCTTTGAAAAAACCGGTTTCGGTTTTCTTCGAAAAAGTGAATTTAAAAAAAACCGGTTTCGGTTTCGGTTTTTGCAGAAAAAACCGGTCAACCGGTTTTTTCGGTTTTTTTTAATTTGAATAAAAAGCTTATATAATTTGTTAATTATGTAAAAAAACAGAAATTTTATTATAAAGTAATAAAAATAAAAAAATACATTCTTTGAAAAAAAAAATACCTTTTTTATTGTATTTCATTTCAACATTACATTTATTGGTTTTAATATTTTTTAATATAATATCTTAAAAATTAATATTATAAAACTATATTTATATCAAATGAGATCATTAAGTTTGTAAATTGGGTAAAATAAGTACGTTGGTAATTTGAACGTTTAAAACGTTTTTCATTAAATAATTTTTTTTAATATTACATTTTAAATATGTAAAAAGAAAATCTATTTTTCAGTTATAAAATAATATTTTAGAAATAATATGCAATTTAAATGTTTCGTTTTAAGACGATTTTTTTTTTGTTTGCTTTTAATAAAGCTAAAAGTGGAAAATACTCTTTCACTAATAGTAGATGTTGGACAAATAGTCAAAAGACAATTATATAAATTTTCCAACTTTTCCTTTGTCTTTCTTTTGTCGCATTTATCAAGATATATGAAATCATCATATAATGATGAATGATTTTGCACAGTCTCTTTTTTAGGATTTTGAATACTGTTTATTGTGTTATTTAGATCAGAAATTAAACTATTTGAATTTGGAATATCCAAAGTTAAGTCTTCATCGGAATCTATCAGACTTACATCTAAATCTTCATAACCAAACAAACGATTATAAGTCTTCGGAAAAAATAAAAGAGACCAAGTAACCCAGTTGGTGATGTAATTAAAAAAACCGGTTAACCGAACAAAAAAGACCGGTTTTCGGTTTTCTTCGAATTTACAAAATATTCGAAACCGATCGGTTTTTAAAAATAAAGAAACCGGTTTTCGGTTTCGGTTTTTGAATACTCTAATAGACATTAAATTATGAGAAAAATATATTTATTAGAAATAACTATGTGTGTTTTTTTAAAGAGGAAAATATCAAAATCTCGAAATTTCGTGCCACTGTAAATGGTGGCCAATTTTAATATATTTTTTTGTGTCTCTTATTTCAATTTTCGCATTTCTCCATTAGCGCGTTTTTACTTGTCGTGTTACACTTTTGACATTTTTTTGTTGGGCTAGAAAAGTGGTTTTTTGCGTTCCCGTACTTTTGGGTAAATTTGTCATTTTATGAGAGTATTTTGTGCTTACTCTCATTTTACCGAACTTTACCCATAAAGTAAGGGAACACAGCTATTGTATTATAATATAACATGAATTTTAATCTACAATAACATGTATTGGCCTTATAGGCTTCCTATGTATTGAAATAAATAAAATAAATAAGTGTGGTTTAAAAGGATGAAATGTCTCCCCTTTAATAGTTTGGCGAAACCGCTGGGCCTAGGAAGTTAGAATTTAGTATGCAGGCTTCTTCTTTAGTGTAGATAACAGCTAAGATGTTAAAACTTGGCATATAGATTCCCACTCTAGCGTAGGCATCCACCCAAGTTGGACTGGGAGGTGCAATAACGGCAAAAGTCTCTCCCCGAACGGCCTGCCCAAACTGCTAAAACTAGAAAGTTAAAATTTGATATGCAGGTTTCTTCTTCAGTGTATATAACATATAACACGTGACTTTTGGAAAATCTAAAAGCGAAGATTCTCCCCCTTGACGGCCTGCCAAAACCGATTCAGCGGAAAAGTTAAAATTTGGTACATAGATTCCTCCTCCAATGTAAATGTGCAAATGTGCATATCTGCAAATGTGCAAATTTGAAAAAGTGCAAATGTGCAAAAGTGCAAATGTGCAAGTGCAAATTAGACCCACTAGTTAGTTATATTGTATCTTATCATTAAAGTTTAGGTAAACTAGTTCTGGTTCTATGGAATTTCTTCTAACATAATATGTTTTAGAATAAATTTGGTTGGGAACCGATTTAAAAATAATTTTATTGGCAGAATTCCTAGAGTTTTAGGACATCGAAAACAAATGCAACCTTCTCTTGAAATACATGAAAATGTACTTTACATGAGATAGAATTTTTTAAGAAATTAGAACAAATATTGTCTATTGTATTTCCTAAAGGCACTTGCTTTGAGTTGGTTGGTTAAAAATTTGTATTAAGAAATGTTATTAAAAAATTAAATACATTTTTTGGTTAAAATAAATTCAATTGTGTTTATGTATTTATATATTATACAAGAAAAAATGTCACGTGTGTCACGAAGCGTTCGTCACAAACGTTTCACGGCTTTTGCTTAAAAACGATAAAAAGTTATTTTAGAATTCTCTTATATTCATCTTTCTTTTAGGTATTAGATTTTGTATGCTTTATTATGCAAAAATTCGTTAAAAATTTCTAAAATATACTACAACTTTCAAAGTTACTTCCACTTTTTGCAGCGAACGTCACAAAACTTTGTGATAATTTATTTCGCAACAAATAGCTGTAAAAAAAATTAAGTTTTGTGCCTTTCGAAAGTACACTTAAATCCCACTAAACACTATGTCTGAATTGAAGGTATCTCATTTAAAAGGTCAAGCAATTTCTATATTTTTATACACAAACGCGTACGAATGTAGCGTTCGCCATGCAGGACTTGCCCATATGATTAATGGAGACATGTGTATTCCGAGAAAAATACAAAAAAAAATATTTAACATTAACAAAAAAGTGATTTTTATTGAAAAACAAAGAATAATTAGGAATTAACTCTTTTTAATAATTTTTTATAAACTTTTTCATTGATATAAATAAAACATACGTAAGTTAAATCCAATATGAATTTTATGGAAGAAATAACACTTCAGATATTTAAATTTTTGGAAAATTGCACTTTTTGAAAAAAAACTATGTACAAATTTCAAAGAATAGAAACAGAAAATCCACTATTTCTTCTTAAATTGTCAAAAGCAGTTTGGCAAAAATATTAGAATAGTGTGTGTACAAGGGGTCCCAATGCACGAAATTACGTAACTGTGTCCCAAAGGCGGTTTATTGCAAAATGGCCACACTATGCATTTAAGGGATAATATTACCTGTTGAAAGCTTTTAATCAAAAAATTATATTTTTTTTATAAAAAATATTTATTTTACAATAATATTATAAATTTTAAAGACAGCAGTTTTTTTTACAATAAAAAAAATTAAACTAACAATTTTTCAAAAGCAATATAATAAAAATATAATAAAATGTGTTTATGGGGACCGCTATCACCGTTGGCTTTTGTTATTCCCATAGTAATATGACATAACGTCTGCTTATGCAAATTTATATGGGAGTGAAAACAAAAAATTTTGATAGTTTGCCGCATAAACGACCTGTAAGAAGAAATATTTCAATTTAAAGATTAATGTGTCTTTTTTGTTGTTTTTATTTTGTGGAACACTGTTTGTGGGCCACTTCTGTCGGGTATAACATTTCGCTTCGATAAAAAAGTATTAACACATGTGTATATGTAATAGTAATTTTGAATAGAATTGCAAATAAATCATTGAAAAAATTGACTACGCATAAAATAAATAAATTACTTGATTGATAATAATTTTGATTGATAAAATTTTCCATTCAAATCGTTACTCTAAGAGCAGGGAAATACATTAATTTTGGGTCTATAATAAAAGTTTTTTCTTTTCCTTTTAATAGATACAAAAACAAGTTACCGCAACAATTTCTATCGATCAAATACCTCTACCTACTTTAGCTAATAAACGAGCGATTATTAAAACTTGGAAATCTGACTTTGAACGTTTTCCTACTTACAAATGTTATAATCAAATGCGTGAAAAATATCGCTACTTTAGCGCTATAGATTCTGCCCAAGATACCGAACAGGTTAGTGAATCATTTGTGGTAACTAGACAAACAAGACGATCCTTAGAAGCACAAAAAAAGAGAGAACCCGAAAATTTCGATGAAGAATATAAACCGCCAGCTACAGCACCTAATGGTGAATTACTATTTAGTGAAAAATATAAACCGTTACTATTCGAACAAGTGCTGGTTAATTTAAATCCTGTCAACCAATTAAAAGAATTTCTTTCAAATTGGTCCGACATTTGTACGGGCAGTGCTAAAAATTCTCAAAATTTAGATGATTCAATGGATTCCAATGATTCATTGTGTAGTAATCAAGGATCCACTTCTAGCAATACGGTGGTATTGTTAGGACCCGTATCAAGTGGCAAAACAAATGCGGTATTTGCTTTGGCCAACGAAATGAATTTCAATGTTTTAGAAATTAATGCCGGTATGAAAAGGACGGGTAAAAAATTAATGCAAGAATTGCAAGAAGCTACACAATCCCATCAAATACGTAAAGATGCAGCTGCTGGTTCAGGTTCTTCACAAAAGAACTTATTAAAAATGTCTTTGAATGGTTTAAAAACGAAATTAAAACGACAAAACTCTAATACAAATCAAATAGACTCACCTAATAGTGATTCAAATTCTTCAGATCTACAACAATCTTCGAGAAAATGTTTAATCTTAATAGAAGATGCTGATATAGTGTTTGAACAAACGGATGCTGGTTTTACAGATGCCATCCATACATTGGCAGCCAGCTCTAAGAGACCAGTCATAGTGGTAGCCTCTAATCCCAATTGTTCGCATTTACAGCGTTTAATGGCTCAAAAAACTATACACTTTTCATCGCCAAATGTTTTAAATATCTCAAAATTTTTGGCCGTCCTTTCTTTGATAGAGAACTGTCCGGTGTTATTAGACGATCTCATATCTTTATATCTATACAATCGACGTGATTTAAGAAAAACGTTACTGGAATTACAATTTTTTATACAAAGTGGTGGCGATAGACAACGTCAATTGCTGACTCAACAATCGAATGTAACCGAAAGTCCTAACTTTTATGCTTCACCAAGAAAACGCCAGTTTTCTGTAGAACAGCAAGATACTGAGACACCCGATAACAAACTACCTGCAGATAATAAAATTTGT
Organism: Eustalomyia histrio; assembly: GCA_949748255.1. NCBI lineage: Eukaryota > Metazoa > Arthropoda > Insecta > Diptera > Anthomyiidae > Eustalomyia > Eustalomyia histrio. The sequence continues at coordinate 67,534,491 of OX456524.1, read as the reverse complement.
AGTACAAAATCGAATGATTTTGTTTATGTACATCGTTATTTATTTGAATATTATACCGTGGGACAAAATTCGCAATGGCGTATACCATTCCCCATAAATTTTCATTTATTAAATATTAATTTAAATGATATTTTTCAAGTATCTAGAAAACTTAAAGAAAATATTAATGATATAATTACGGAAAATCCTATTAAAACTACTGGAACAAAGCGTAAATCAAAATCACCTAAAAAACAATGGCTATCGACAGCTATTAAGACAAAAACGCAAACTCCTTTGGATAATTTATGTTCATTTTATGAAAATCTTTCTGTGGCTGCTCTTATGGATGAACAAGATAATTTGTATAATTATCAACAGCAACATGCACAAAAACCCTCAATTGTTGATCGTCTTAAGCCAAATATTGCTGAGACCATATCACATAGTTTATTGGAAAAAGCTATTGAAGTTAATTTGGATGCTGAATTATGTCCGTACAATCTCTTTGATACACCAAAAAGCAAGTGAGTGAAAAATTTGATTTTTTTTTTTTTGAAAAATTCTATTAATTGTTTTCTAATTTTCAGTTTATCATTATGTGAAGAATTGGGTTCAATGCAAATGCGTTCTAAACGTATACGTAATTTAGATTATGAACCTTGCTTACGTTCTATATGTCATAGTGAAAAAATACGTTCCTCTTTGGAACGACGTTCAACACGTTTTTATCATTATTTACGCAATTACGCAGTTAATGTGTGCAATTTTTCCACCGCTAACTTTGATCAGGCCTGCGAAGCATTTCAATTAACAAATAATGCCGAAAAAAACCAAACAAATGCAACATCAGCAACATAGTTTAACAATTGCAAATACAAATTTCATTTGCCCTATTATCTGCTTAAATTTAAGTTTACTTACTGCCGTTGCATAAAAAGCATAAGTTATTAATTTTCTTATTTAAAAATTCAATTTTTATTTGATAACAAAAGTGTATATACTTGTGTGATAGCGTATATGTTTTAATTTTCTTTTTTGTTTCATAAATAAATTAAATGAAATCCCACTTTTATATGACATTTATATACACGTTAAAAATTAAAAAATAAAAAAAAAATATTTAATAAAATAATTTAAAAATTATAAAGATACAAAAATTTATTTTCTTAACTTTTAAACAATAATTTTATAATTTATTTACAGCTACTGTTATTTACAATAAGTTAATTCCCACTAAATATTAAGTTCTTTTAAAAACAAAAGAACAATTTAAAACGTTTCTTTTCTTTTTGACAACATTGTTCGGTGGCCTGTATATCTGTTTTTGTTTCTGTTTTAGTAATTGTCGATACAACACATTGTTGGGAACACTGAGGATGAAACAAGAAAGAAAAATCATTAAAATTTATACAAAAACTTTTGAAAACAGAAAATTTATAATTGGTTTGTTTTTTTTTTTTTTTTTTTTGAATTTTATATAAATATTGCATTTAAATTTAAGTAGATATAGACTTGCTAAGTTGTAAAACATAAATATAGCTGCTTAAAAATTAAGAATTTATAAAAATCTGGGAAATTTTTGGGTTTTCTTTTTTAAATGTGAAGTTTTTGTATTTTTATTTTAATAAAATATTAAAAAGAACAAAAGCTAACAAATGAATTGTGTGTTTGTTAGTAAAGGTAGATCAGGGCACACAATACAATTAATCTATTTCGCGTTCCGGCTAAGTCCACATACAGGTTTCGATAAAATTGTGGGTACGTTCGTAAATTCAGAAAATTTATGCATCATTGCGGCAGTTATGCCAATTTTTGTTGCTGATACGTAATTATCTGTTCCAGATGCTTTGCTACTGCTCAACAACTCCTCAGTTTGCCTTTTGGAACGTTTTGCAAAAGACATAAATATGTTCACCACAATAACATTAACAAATATTGTTGAAAATCTTGATGGTTAATTGACAACTTTTTGTTAACTTATAATAATAAAAAAAAAAGAATTTATAGAAAGATGAAATGACTTTAGATTATTAAAAATTAATTAAAACAAAAAATAATACTGATTTCGCACTATTGCATCAAACACTTTAATAATGTCATAGTTGCAAAAATTTGCTGCAGTACTGTCAATTGTTTGCATAAAAAAACCTTTGACGTAAATCAGTGCTGCCAAGTGATGCTTTTTTAAAGGTTTTACTTTAATTTGCATCAGTGATGCAGTTACAAAAAATAATGGAACGTCGGATAAGTAGGGATAGTCGTTGTAGATATTACTATAAAATTAGGAGAAAAAAAACAATTCTAATATTAAAAACTTAACAGAACTTAAGGAGCGTTTATAATACTTTATAATATTTTTTTGACTTAAAAATCATCTGTCCGTTTGCACCCAAGATGGGTTAGCTGATTCCGGTTCCAGTTCCTATATTTTTTATTTTGTAGCCAACTAAAGTCAACATTCTAAGGCGATTCTTAATGCCAAATAAATTGTCTAGTCTTTATCGTAAGCCTCTAAAAAAAATAGTTAGTTTTAAATCTGCAAGCAAAGTGGATTTTATGCCTTTTTGAAATTGCGTGGCCACCAGAAATAAAATTCTGATCACGATAAGGAGTAGACAATTTATTTGGCAATAAGAATCGCTCTACATTTTTTATTTTTCGATAATAAGCCAAAGATCCTCAGTGGCAGCCGATTTTACCTTTTTTAAATGAAAGCTTATAATAGAGTGGCAACACTGACGATTGTCGTGTTTAAGCTAATATTTTTATTAAAAAAACACCATTTAAATAAAAAGGTAAAGTTTGAAAAATATGTTTTTTTTTTTATATTTTTGATAACGGTTCAAATATATTGTTTCTAGAGTATAAACCCTCTTGAAGATTTTTAGTTTTGAAAACTGTTTTAAAAGAAACTGTAATGAATATTTTTCTACCCTCTTCAATGCAAATTTGCAAAAAAAAAAAAAAAAAATAGGCAAAATGTTTCCGTAGAGTATCTTTGCGTCGTTAATGATAAAAATAATATTTACAGAAGTCTACGAAATTTATCCGGATACCGCAAAAACATGCACTAATAATATAGAATTATGCCCTTAAAATTTAAAAAATATGCTCTAAAAATAAAAAAATGTTATATATTTTTTTTTTAACAAAAAATTTTTTTTTATTAAAAATTCAAAACAATTCAATTTAATATACACACTCACAATATATACACACACAATATATCTGTTACTGACTGTAGTATATTTAAAAAGTAATACGTATAGTTTGTTTTTAAATGAAGAATCAATTGAAATTCATAGAAATATATCTTTTAACTATTTTAATCAGTCATTCAAAAACCAAACTATAAAAAATACAGACATTCATTAGAAGTTGATATTTTCAGTTAAACGTAAAATTTTTTGTTTTCTGTTTCTAAAAAGAGAAATTAAAATAATTCCTTTTTTTTTTTTTTTTTTTTTTGTGAAAGGAGTATGTTTAAATACAAATTTATTTCAATAAAAATTAAAAGAAATTATTGAAATATACAAGGTGGCGCAAAAGTAATCCTCCTCTCAGAAAATGCTATAAATTTTGCGATTGGCCCCTAATGTCAGTTTTGTTTTGACATTTGTGTAGTAAACACATGCGAAATACACGTTAATAAACAATGTTACGCTACACTGCTCCAGAACGCGGAATATTGGTGACTATTTATTTGAGCAATAATGAAGATGATTTTTCATCAAAAATAATCATGAGTGATGAGGCCCATTTCCATCTTAGCGGGTACGTAAGTAAGCAAAATTTACGCTTCTGGGGCACTGAAAATCCGCGTGTAACCCACGAAGAGCCATTACATCCGCTCAAAGTCACTGTATGGTGTGCTGTTTTCGCTGGAGGAGTTATCGGACCTTTTTTATTCGAAGACGTCGCGGGCCAAACGGTTACTTTGAATGGTGAACGCTACGGAGCAATGATCAACGAGTTCTTTTTGCCGCAACTTGATGAATTGGGATTGGAAAACATGTGGTTCCAACAGGACGGTGCAACGCCACACACAACCGATATGCTGAAGGATGCATTTCCCGGGCGCCCAATCTCCCGATTTGCACTGGCCAGCAAGATCGCCTGATTTGACCGCTCCAGACTTCTTTTTGTGGGGTTTTTTGAAGTCGCGGGTTTATGTCAACAAGCCTCAGACTCTTGCAGCTCTTAAAGACAATATCCGTCAAGAATGTGAGGACCTATCGCCGGAAGTTTTGGCCAAAGTGATGGAAAATGCCATAAAAAGGGCTCAAATGACAATCAACTGTGGCGGCGGCCATTTACATGACATTATATTCTCGACTTGATGTAAAAGAAATTAAAAGACCAAATAAAAATAATCCACAAGAAGAATCAAAGTTTTTCATTATACCCTCCACCATATATGGTGAGGGTATATATCAGTTTGTCATTCCGTTTGTAATATGTCGAAATATAGGTTTAAGACCCCATAAAGTATATATTCGTGATCCTTATGCAATTTTAAGTCGATTTAGCGATGTCCGTCTGTCTGTCTGTCTGTTGAAATCACGATCACGACGCGAAGACGCAAGCGGGGGTGCCTATTTTTACCCAGATTATTGAACGTCCTCCCGAGCAGTTTGGTATTTAAAATGAGCAAAATCGGTCAAGCGGTTCAAAAGTTATGAGTGAAAATGTGAAGGTACCTCTAAATTTTCCATACAAATTTGTACAATTTTTCTGTATCTATTTTTTTTTCTGTTAAGTAAGTAAAAATGTTATTAAGTCTTCTTATTGTTCGATTACATTTATTGTGTTACCTACTATGATAACCAAGTTAACGTAAAAATGAATGTTAAAGTCGCTAACAGAGCAGACCTCTGTAAATAACATTGCTAAAACTAAATAACAAAAGTTCGTTACATAAATTGACAAAACATATTCATATTACAGTTCATGCAAAATTTAGCATATACGTATATCATCTTCATCCCCTTTGGTGTAGGGTATTCAAAGATTCGGCACAGCCGAATTTAGCCCTTTTTTACTTGTTTTTTTTTTAATTACAGCCAAAAAACATACACGTATAGAAAATCAAAATATATACATCTGTGTGTGTTGTGTTTTGTAATTTCTTACAAATAAATTCACTTTCAATTTGAAAAACAAACCAAAAAAATCTTTTTTTCTACCGTTTTGTCAGTTAAAAATTGATGATTATTTTAAACCACTTTCGATTGTTTTTACTGCTTTTATTGATTATTAAATAGTGATTAAAAATAAACAACAAAATGGGATGAAAATAATGAAAAATCAGTAGTCCTCTTTTTAATTAAATTTTCGATTAATTTAATATGTATTTTAGATTGTTTTTGTTATTGAAATAATATTGTGAGTGCATAAAAAATAAGATAAACATAAAAACTAAAACGAAAAAAAAAGGAATACAAAACAATAGGAACTAAATTTTTAAAAGGTATTACGAAATTTTTTTTTCCATATTTTAGTAAATTCTACATTTTCTATTTTTTTTAAATAATGTAGCTAATCAATTTAATATAACATAACAATTAAAAAAATTTGCAAACATTGTGTTCTCTTCAAATATTCAAGTATTTTTATAAAGATATATGATGTTTTCGCTAATTATGCTCGAACATAATGACTTTATATGTTAAGTTAAGGAATTTTTCTAAAAGACCAGCATTAGATCAATTGTCGCAACTCTATGTGTAATGAAAATGTTTATCTTTTATTGTTTTCTAATGCATAAAAATGTAATAACTGAATTTAAATTTTAAGTACAATGAAGTAAAAAATAAAAAATTTTTTTTTTTGCTAAAATACCGAAAGAAATCAACTGTAAAAACCGAAGTTTTACCAATTTTTGTTACATAATTTACCAGTTATTTTTACGAAATTTTGTTAGTTACTTTTACGGCATTTTGTAAAAATAAATATTTGTTAGTTTTTATTTAACAGTTAAAAATAACAAAAATTTTAGTTATTTTTGAGGGTAAATACCTTTGTCGCCATTTTAACTGCATATATATGATTGTTCTAACTGTAATTTTCAGCAGATTCTACCAACAAACTGAAAAGTTCTGCATCTACTACATTACAGTTAATTGTGTAGTAAAGCATTTGTAGTAATTCTAACTGTTCAGTTGTTTTACCTAGGAAGCAAATATTCAATGATTTTTATGGTTGATTTTTTTAAACATCAACAAAAACTACTGCATTTTAATAACATATGTACAGGGTGTCTGCCGGGAAGGTATACTACTTTGTTTGTTTATAATGTTTTGATTAAATAAAAGTGAATGGATCTTATATTGATAAATATTTTATTTAATGTCGGCAATTATGGATGGAATACAATATCAGATAAATGTCCGCCTCTGTTAGCCTCACAAATGCGAGCTCTTTTGAGCACACTTTTCATTACATTCTCACACATTTTACGCAGTATTTCATTAACCTCATCACGAATATTTTGTTTGAGTTGCTCAAGCGTTTCTGGTTCGTTTGCATAAACCTTGCTTTCCAGATATCCCCACAAAAAGAAGTCCTGAGCAGTCAGATCAGGCGACCGTGGAGGCCAATCAACAAGACCATTTCTTGAAATAACTTGTGGAAAGAGGTCTCGCAGTAATTCCATTGTAATCCTGGCTGTATGCGATGTTGATACCACATGTTAATCAAGCCCAAAGCATGCAGTTGTGGCGTTAAAAAGTTTTCAATCATATCACGTTATCGCTCCCCATTCACAGTTACCGTTACGCCGTTTTCATTTCCAATGATTCATCCTGACCAAATTGCACACCTGTCACTAATGGATCATAAATAATTTGAGGGTTTTCCATTGCCCAGAACTGACTATTCTGTTTATTCACATATCCATTCAAATGAAAATGTGCCTCGTCACTCATTATGATTTTTTCATGAAAATCGGGGTTGTCATGGGCGAGCTGTTTTAACGATTAAAACACGTCGGCTTATCGAATATTTTTCCATAATAAATTTGCCACGTATCTGCTTCACGACTGCCAAATATGAACTGTCAAGACTAATGTTTACCAAAATGGCGGCAAAACAAAGTAGTATACCTTCCCGGCGGACACCCTATATTTGTTTGAAAATGTTTGAATAATTTCCTTTTACTTTTTTGTGGTTGTTTTTAATGACATTTGTAGTTATTTTTAACTATATTTGCAGTTGTTTTTAACCACATTTGCAGTTGCTTTTTATCTATATTAATAGTTATTTTTAACTACATTTATAGTTGATTTTAACTATATTTGTAGTTATTTTTAACTACATTTATAGTCGATTTTAACTATATTTGCAGCTGTGCAAGTGATTTTTAACTATATTAATAGTTATTTGAACTACATTTATAGTTGATTTTAACTATATTTGTAGTTATTTTTAACTGCATTTATAATTGATTTTAACTATATTTGCAGTCGTTTTTAACAACATTTGCAGGTGCTTTTTTAATATATTAATATTTATTTTAACTACATTTATAGTTAATTTTAACTATATTTGTAGTTTTTAACTACATTTATAATTGATTTTAACTATACTTATAGTATAACTATATTTGCAGTCATTTTTAACTACATTTGCAGTTGCTTTTTACTATATTTGGAGTTACTTTTAACTAAATTTATAGTTGATTTTAACTATGTATATATGTAGTTGTATATATGTATATATATATTTGTAGTTATTTTTTTTACCAGATTTTAACTAGAAATTTTACTACATTTGTAAGTTAATTTTTTAAAATTTAACAATATAAATGCAAATGTAGTGTGAACCTTTTCAGTTGCAAATGCAGTTATTTAAACTGTCATTTGCAGTTGATTTTATCTACATAATTTCCCGAGTGTATTAATTATCAAAATTCCTTTAAATAAGTAGTAAAATCCCAAAATTCCGCGAAATTGGGACGTGCTGGACAAATTTTAATAAACAATTTGCAATATATGTTTTTATAAAAAAAAGTTTGTGTAGTTAATAGAAGCGAATTAATACTATGGAATATTCCATTATTAACTGTGACTTGTACTACTTTCATAATAAACCTTTCTTTTATTTTTGGTTGGTTAATTTTGATTTTTATAAAAAATTTTCAATGTTTTTTTAAATCTTTAAAAAAAAAAGTTATAATTATTTATTTATATTTAAAAAAAGATATTAAGCTAATTTGAAACAAATATAAAAATTGTACACCTACTTGATTATCGACAACACCAATTTTATATAATTTCATATCCTGTAAAGCATCAATGGAATGACCAATATCGTTAAATGCTTTTGTAGCATCTTTTCCACCATATTCCAATATTAAATCTTCACCACCGGGATGCTAAATTAATAATAATAATAACACTTTATTAATATTTAAAACACAGATTAAACAAAACATTAGCCTTTAATTACTTCTTTTAAAAATTTTGTCACATCATAAACAACACCTTTAATAATAATCCAAACAGGTGTACCATTTTTACCATTATTTTCTGAGATTTCACATAAAGTATAATTTTGTGACATTTTCTTTTTTTTGTGGGAGTTTAATTAAAAACTATTTATTAGAGGCACTTGTTAACTTTCAAACGTTACAATTATAAATAATAATTTCTCATTTAAAATTTGTTTTTATATTTGCATTTTGTTATTTTTTAATGATTGGAATTTTGTATGATAATTTACTCGTATTTGTTTGTTGTTTTTAACCGACAGTATGTGAATTTTTATATTGGTTGCTATTTTTTTTATCTAATTAAATGTTTGGTTTATTCATGATATAATTTTGCTGCTGCTTGGTAATAATTTAAAAAGTTATTGACTTTTAATTTGTTAAGGCTTTTACAGAAATCTATTAAACGTTTAAAACAAACAGTTTTCGCGTACTTTTATCAGCTAAAAATCATTGCTTATTATCAGGGCAAGACACTTTTTATGTAAAGAAATGCTTTTGTCGTTAATTTGAGAACATCATATATTAAATATCTTAATGAATCAAAATAGATTTGTTGCAAAAAAAAAAAAAAAAAAAAATGGCATCGACTTGTTAATCCACATTTGCATATTTAAGCAAATTTTGGTATAAATGCATAGTTTTTTTATGCATATATTTGGTATTTGCTTTAAAGCATAGTTTTGGTATATTAGAAAAAACGGAATTTTTGCAAAATTTATAAATATCTTTAATTTTTTGTGTTTTATTTAAATTTTTTTTTAAAACTTTACAATTTTTTTGAATTTAAAGTTGGTTTTTTTATAAAAAATATTAGAATTGTTTTTTCTCCGAATTTTATATCTATAATACTTGTAAAGAAAATGACTATCCCTACTTACCTGACGTTTCTTTATTTTGTGTAAACAAATACAATTTGAACATTTGGGGTCGCCTTTGTACGAAAGCTGTTTTCGTATATGGACTTAGCGGGAACGCGAAAAAGAGGTATTATATTGTTTGCCTTGTCTTACTTTTACTTACAAACGCATAATTCATTTGTTAGCTTTTGTGGTTTTTAAAATTTTATCAAATTAAAAATAAAAAAATGTTAAATATTTTTGCTAAATGAGAATATAAAAGCCAAGAATTTTTATAACTTGGCAGCATTTTTATACATTCTTAATTTTAAAGTAGCTACTTGCTACTTGTCAAATTTCCCACTGCAAAATATATACATAGTGTGTAAAAGTAAAGAAAATTAGCTTCAATGAATGTCAGCCTGGGTTTACTGTGTGAAAATTTTAAATTAGAGTGTGCTCTTTTTTCATCTGACAAAGCACCTGACATCAGCTATTTTGCAAGTCAATTGTTTGTGGCGGCAATACTATTAATAACATTGAATATAAAGCACGTTTTTTCTTAAAATTTTCCTGCTTCATTTTTTTATTTTTCAATTTTATTAAAATAATGCTGCAAATTGCAATTTTTGACACCATTTTTAAAACTTTATTTTCAAGAACACAAAACTCCCGCGAAAAATAAGAAAAAGTCATAACAAAAACAGCTGTTATGAACTATTTTAGGTTATGTCAGATGAAACTAAAAACGTAAGTGTGAAAGCAAAAATTATAAACCGTATGTAAATTGACAATTTTGACAGCCATGCGCAATTATAGATGGATCGTGCAACTGACAAAACCACTGTAAAATACATAGTGTTTAAAACCACCTTTAGCAAGTCTATATCTACCTAAATTTGTATGGAATATTTATATATAATACGAAAAAAACCTATTACTTATTTTTAAGAAAAATTGTGAAGTTTTAAATTAAATTTTCTTTTACTGTTATGTCAGAAAAATACTAATTTTCCGGCGATGGTAAACTGTAATTTTCTAACTAACCTGAGAGAATTATCTTCATGATACTAAGAATTTTCACATTAAGGGGGGGTTATATACAGTCGGAGGCCCAAAAAAAAACGATATTTCAAGAATTTCTTTTTACGAAAAGCTTTCAATTTATAAAGTGAAAAATTTTACAAAAATTTTGGTAATTTTTTAACTTTATTTTAATAATTTTTAATTTGTGAAAATTATTGATTATTTAAAAGTCATCTTGCGGTGAGGTGAGCACAATATCTCTGGACTGGATCATCTACAACAAAAAATAAAAATATTTCGTTAATATAATTTATTATCTTATAACGGGTCGAAGGAATAAGAAAACTTATAATTTTTGGCAAAATTGCGGCTTTCAAAAAAAAAAAAAGTCGATTTTGGACAAAAATTTAGGACTCAATTTTTTGTTTATAAATTGGAAAATATTAAACAGGAAATTTTTCCTATTTGTGACTCGTAATGTGTTGCATTCTTTGGAAAGCGGACAGAGGAGAGATGCAAGTTGGTGCAAGATGACAACACTGTAATTGCGCGAGATGACAAATCTTAGAACAATTGTTGCTCGTCTCCTGATATGGAGTTGGCGAAAATTATTGAAGCTTTTTAGTTAACAGCCCTGTTTTCTTATTTTACTTCGAATGATGACGTTGCGATATGTATGAGAAATAAAAAAATAACACATGTTATTATTTCTAAATTGATGTTGCAGTTGCAAGGAATCGAACCCGCAACCTTCTGTATAACAGTCAAATGCGCTAACCATAACACTACAACGCCAAAAAAAAAAAATTCTCTTAAAAATTTCAGACTGATCGGTTCAGCCGTTTACAAAAAAAATTTTGTTCCCCGTTTTTAAGAATACAGTTTAGAAACAAACGCCTTTTAAAATCATTTTACTCTGCCATGTCATTATAAATGTGCATGTAACTTTGTGAATATTCGCCAGAATAACAAGGACATTTCTGTGTGTGTATTTGAAAATATGTCATTGAAAATCTGATCTAAGCCTTTAACTAAAAAAAAATTTCGCTGGAACTCGTCCATTGAAACTATTCATTAAACTTATGCTGATTTTAATATAATTCTATAAAAATTTTCATTTTATTAAAAATTGCTTACCTTCTATGTATGAAGAAGTTTTATAAAAATTTAGTTGAATAAAACTTATGATGCTTTTTCATTAAATTCAGTTAATTTTTCATTCAATTTGTGAAGAAAAGTTTATCAGTTTACTGAAAAATTTCCTTAAAACTCTTCCAATATAATTCTCACTGTGTATTTTTGAAGACAAAAAACTACTAAAATTAATTTGTTAATACTGAAAATGCTTAAATATATTTTAGCGTTTTGCGGGTTTAATACAAATTATATATACATATTTTTAAATTTAAAATGAAAATTTTCGATTTTTAATATGTACATTGTACATATGTATTATATATTCATAAAACACGATATTTGCTGCATGAACTTCCTTGCCCTGTTTATTACAAATATCATATTTAAAACTGTGGGCGTCACAGTTTTTTCGAAGAAACCCGCTTGATGATATTTTGTTATATTCTTGCTGCTGCTTGGTAATAAGTTTTTAAAAGTTATTCATCCTTACTATAAAAAATACATTAGTTATTTTCAAATACAAAATACTGTTTTAGTAGTTGATTGCAATATTAAAAATAACTGCTTTAAACAACTGTTACAAAATACACTACCTTACTTTTGTGGCTTTTTTAAATAACTACAATTACAGTTAAAATCAATTTTTTTTAGTACATATGACACCGAAAAAAAAAAAACAAAATTGTATCATTCAAAACCATTTAGATGTCGTTCCATTATCTGCTATCGCCAAGAAGTTACGTAATAGACCTCCTAATTTCAACAAAAGATCTTGCGAAATCAATAATTTCATTGAAAATTGTATCACTTTTAGGTTTGGTTAATTCCACGTTAAACTCAGAATAAAAGTTAGTAGAAGAATTTGTAAACGGTTTTCAATCTTACTTTACAATTTTTGTACAGATTTTTAGTACAAAATTATTATTTAGTAATTTTGTTTGCTATTTTCATTTAACAAATTACAGATTTTTTACAGAATATTTACAAATTTTGTTGCTAATATCAGAAATCATTTGACAAATTTTTGAAAACCGATTTGCTAAGATAAGCAAAAAAAAACATACTAAGTTTAAAAAAGTGGATATTGAGGAAAATACATACAAACTTAATTGTAACGTAGGTTGAATAAATGGATCGGAAGTGAGGATACTTTTCACAACCGACTCATGTCCAAATATAGGACATCCACTTAAAATAGCACTAAAAACTTTTTTTTAGTAAATGTGTGTATATTTGATTTCGTAAGGTAATTTCAAAAGACATTAGCAGCTTTAAAGTGTAACAAGTGTTATCTAAAAATAATTGAGTTAATTTGTGCATTTTAATAGTTTTTTTTTATAAATTAAAATTTTTCTATTTTTTAGATTTAATTCACTAGTATTTGAGTCAATCCATGTCAACTCAATCAGAAAAAGGGCATTTTCGGATTTACCATCTCCAATTTAAATGAAATTCACCATAACTGTTATACTCGACAAGAACTCAACGAAACAAAATTTTTAGATCATGGGCTTTTTAGGTTTCCGAAATATGACGTCATGAAAATTGAAACAAAACTTTAAAAATTTACTAAGATATCGTTACTAAATCGACTATAACTTTAAAACCGTAAAAGATACAAAATTCGTCTTGGCCTTATTTTTAGGAGAACTAAAATTATATGCATATCGATTTTTTCACTGGAAGTTTTAAAGGTCATTTTTTGGGGTCTTGAGTTCAAATCCATTTTTCTCAAAATGCTCATCTTTTGCTTTTTCTTAAAAAAAATATGTTCAATATTAACCTTTATCTACATTTATGTAACAAAATTTAGGTGGACACTCGATTAGTTTCTGAGTTATAGCCAAAAACGTGGTCCTACTCGTTGCAAGCATCAAAAAAACCGTACACATAGTTCAAAATAAGCATGAGTTTATAGCAAAGTGTGTGTTTTCCCTTTTAATCTATCCTACTCTTTTGTTGTTGTTATTACAGTTTTTTAGTAAAACTAGCGCTACTCATATACTTAGGGCCATATTTTTGGCCATAACTCAGAAACGAATTGGGTGTCCATCTTAATTTTTTCACATAAATAAATGTAGATAAAGGTTTAATATTAAACATATATTTTTTTTTTAATAAAATCAATAGATGAGCATTTTGAGAAATATGGATTTCAACCCTAGACCCCATTAATTAATTTATTTTTACCCTTCCAGCCTAAAAAATAAGACTAACACGAATTTTTTTATCTCGTATAGTTTAAAAGTTATAGTCCCTTTTCTGATGGCATTTTAGTCAAATTTTAACGTTTTTTGCCATTTTCATGACGTCATATTTCGGAAATCGACTCTGAAATTTGAGCTTTGCCATGAACTTGTATAGTAAGACAGTTGTGGAAAATTTCATTGAAATCGGAGATGGTCGATCCGAATGGTGATTGAGTTCATGTGTTTTGACTCATTTATCAAAAATGTTTGTTTTAATGCTTCTTCCATTTCACTAATATTTAGTAAAATTTGTTGTTGATTTTAGCAGATCTACTTTAAATTGCAGTTTACAGCAATTTACTAAAGTTAAGTAGCGCTTGCTAATTTTTTATACTAATTTGATTGTACTAATATTACAATATTTAATAATTTTTTTCTGATTTTAACAAACCGATTTAAAACTCCACTTTACAAAAAGTTTACTAAAATTTAGTACGGCTACTAATTTTTTCTACAACATTCATTGTACTACACATCAGCAGACATGTTTTGCTAAGATTAGCAAAATTTCCCGTAAAAACAGCAAAATTTTCTGTTGCCAAATATGTATATGTATATTTAAAGCAGAAAAAAAAACTACTAGAATTAGTTAAAAAAGGCCCTGTGCAAAAAATTTCTGAAATCAGCAAAATCGGTTTGCTAAATATTGGTAAGATAAAAACAGCAAAAATAAAACTGTTACATTTACAAAATTCAACATATATTAGAGTTAAATTTAAGCTAATTGCAATTTTGCTAAAATCAGTAAAAAATGTTGCTGAACTTTTATATCTACAAAGTTTTAGTTATATTTAAATTCAAAAGATGAATATAAATAACCATATATTCTGCTAAAATTAACAAAAACATTTGCTAAAGAATTAACAGCTGAATTTGAAAGGGTAAATTTAAGTTAAAAAAATCTTTGAAAAAATTAAATTTTTTTTTGAGATACTTTTAGTCTACTACACCTTTTCCAATTGTATTTCAGAAATAGTCAATTGTATTTTAGAAATAATCAATTGTATTTTAGCAATAGTCAATTGTATTTCAGAAATAGTCAATTGTATTTTAGAAATAGTCAATTGACCAACTGACCAACTTCAAGCGTGTGATTGCAATTTCGTCGCGGTATTTGCAAGTAAAATATATTCTAGACAACCTACATAGAAAAAAAAACAAAATTCTATTTGTAATATTAAACATCTTTTATAGAATATTTTTGTAAATACAAATAAAAAATTTTGTTAAAAAGAAGGCACCAAATAAAAACAATTTTTTGTAACTTCAATTTTTTTTGAATTTTGTTATGAAAAATAACAATTTACCCACATTTCAAATGAAAAATTGTTAAAAATCGAATTTGAACTTTAGCAAATATTTTTAATTACTTAAAATGTTGTGAAACTTTTCTCTGTGTAATGTTACTCCCTTTTATTTGCAATTATTTTTTAGTATTTTTTAAGTTTTACCAACATAATTCTCAGGGTGTATTGAATTCTGTTATCAGTTTAATGTTATTTTTTTTTTGTTTTTTATATTTCAACACAACGATGATAAATTATACGTGCCACTTTTAACATTTTTAGATAATTTCAAATGTTGTAGGGATTTGAACAGGTCTTAAATGTTGAGAGGTGGTACAGTACAATTGAATTATGAATTTTGAAAAGGGCGCATGCAGGTAAATTCAAAGCGTTTTGCCAACTCACAGTAAACTGATTATTTCGTGAACCGTTAAAGATATTTAAGTACATATTTTTTCTAAAATTACCATATAAAGGGTATGAGGTGAAAAAATTTTCACTAACCCAAAGGGCAAGTAGAATTTTTGACATAAGAATAGACATTTTTGAAGTTTTAAAATTTGAAAGCTTCTTAAAGCAAAATGAAAACAAAACAAATAAATAAAATCGATTCTTTTTCACACATAAAAATTTAAAACTTTTTCCCCATAGAAAAAATATTTTTTACCATTCCACTTTGCTACTGTTTGACACACACCCAATAAAGCGAGAAATAAACATATTGTTAGAGGAAAATTTAAGAATATCGATGATAAAATGGCAGTAATTAAGTCCAATGTTCACCACTTTTGCTCATAAATTGGTCCATACAAGAACTTTAATTATAATGATGAATACTTATTTTCCATTACCAATTCTTTTCAATTGGAAAAAAAACCTTTTTATATCGTTAAAAGCAGCCTAGATAGTTCGATAACCGCGTTTAAAGTTGGCGTTCGTAGTGTATTTTTTTTTATTTTTTTATCGAATTTTTGGACAAAATAGAGCTCAAAAACTGGGGAAAATGTATTTACGTGATTTAGGAAAACGTATTAGGGTTTAAAATGTGTCTTCTTCTTTTTTGTACTTAATAATACAGTAGTGAAACAAAGTCGCTTTTTTGTAAACCTCTATTTCTTGTTAATGAATTTTCATTTATACACTCACCAAAAAAACTCTGTAATGGCAACTGAAAATTTTGCTGTTATTACGGAAAATTTTGCTAATTTAAGCCCAGCGGTATTTTTTGCTAATCTTAGCAACACATGTCTCCTGTCGTGTAGTACAATGAAATTAGTAAAAAAATTAGTAGCCGCTACTAAATTTTAGTACTTTTTGTAAAGCGGAATTTAAAACTAAGTTGCTAAAATCAGCAAAAAAAATTACTAAATATTGTGAATATTGGTACAAAATTTTAAGTTTATTTTTTTTATCGAGCATCAAATTTTTTTCATTTTATTTATTTTTTTCAAAAAATATTTTATACAGTATTAAAAACAAAATAAAAGGCTTAAAAATCTTAAAAATTGTTAAAACATGAATTAATCATTTTGTTTTTATTTGGTAATTTCTGTTTTGAAAAATATTTTAGTCAATATTTTTTTACTTTTAAGGTCAAATTTTAATTGCTTCTAGGGCTGATTTTTAGAACTAAAAATTTTTTTAGTGCTATTTTAAGTGGATGTCATATTTTCAGACATGAGTCGGTATATTAACTTCTGATCCCTTATTTAATCTATGTAACATTTTAAGGCAATTTAAGTTTGTAGGTGTAAGTTTTAATTAGAAATAACATTTCCTTCAATATCCACTTTTTTTAAAATTAGTATTTTTTTTGCTAATTTAAGCAAATCGGCTTTCAAAAATTTGTAAAATGATTTCTGAAATTAGCAACAAAAATTTGTAATTATTCTGTAAAAACTCCGTAATTTGTTAAATGTAAATAGCAAAAAGATTTGCTAAATAATATTTTTTTTTTACTAAAAATCAGTACAAAAATAGTAAAGGATTTACAAATTTTTCTACTAACTTATTTTTCTGAGTGTAAATTTAACACATAATATTTCAGTATTTGAACGTTCTTTTTTGGTAAGAGTCTATTGTATTTGAAGTTATCTGCCAACTATTCTTAAGTTGTTTTCGTATTCTTATCGTAGTTATATGGGGAAACTCTTAAGTTTTCTTAACAATGAGCAGCCGTGATGGTTTTTCCTTTGCTTTTTTTTCTGATATTTTTAATAATTTTTTTATACCCTCCACTATATAGGTGAGGGTATATATCAGTTTGTCATTCCGTTTCTAACATGTCGAAAAATAGGTCTAAGACCCCATAAAGTATATATATTTGTGATACTTATGCAATTTTAAGTCGATTTAGCGATGTCCGTCTGTCTGTCTGTTGAAATGGCGATCACGACGCAAAGACGCTAGAGGGGGTGCCTATTTTTACCCAGATTATTGTACATCCTCCCGAGCAGTTTGGTATTGAAAATGAACAAAATCGGTCCAGCGGTTCAAAAGTTATGGGTGAAAATGTAAAGATACCTCTAAATTTTCCATACAAATTGGTGTATTTTAGTACAATTTCATAGTAGCGACTGGTATATAATATATTTTCTCATACTTTTTTCACCAATCGCTTAGAAATTAATAATATTTTGTGCACCTCAAAAATTTTTCCCACAAAACATTTTTTCCACCTAAAAAATTTTTTTAATCTCAAAATTTTTTTCACGTAAAAAAATTCGTTTCCCCATCCAAAAAAGTTTTTCACCTCAAACAATTTTTTTCACCTCCATATTTTACTTCAAAGGTTTTTTAAATTGCTTGTATCAAAAACAATAGACAACATTGGTGGAGGGTATTCAAAGATTCGGCACAGCCGAATTTAAGCCTTTTTTACTCGTTTTTCTCTGCCATTATTTTCTTTGGCAAAATTTTTGGCACCTTATTTTATTTTTCGTAATATTTATATGCCTGGGGGCCACTTATACGCTAGGGTAATTTACATTTTTTTTTGCTTTTGTATTTTTAAGTTTTTATTATTGCTGTACATAGTTATATATCTTACAATACATATATAGATGGCCTTTAAGGTTTCCTTTGTATTGATATTAAATAAATAAATAATATGCTCCAGATTTCCAAATTTTTTAGAGCCGTATTGAATGCCTTGAGACCCCTCTCAGACCGAGTCTATTTGTATTATCGGGGTCAATAGTATATTAAATCAAAATTTCCGTTATGCCCTATATCGCTTAGTTTTTGAGATACTTGAGATAAGTCATACGTGGAACTAATGCATTTATTAGGCTAACGAATTAATGATTTCATTACAATTACATTGATAACAATTATGAAAAAATTTTATTACCATTGTTTAAATTAATGATAATCATTTAAGGATCTGATTTCATTGATGTTTTTTTTTTCATTCATGTTTGTGAATTTCTTTATCATTACTAATGCATCAGTTAAAATAAAACATTAGCATTATTAACCATAATTTTGTGTTAATATTTATGTTAATATTTATTTATGCTTATTAACATTTATATATTTTCAATTAAATGTTATTAGTTTTTTTCATGCATTTGTCCTATTTATTATTTTATTACCATTGGGAATGAAATTTTTAATGGAAAAAATTTCATTACCATTAAATGGTAATAAATTTTTTTTTTATTTGCATTAGTGTCAACTAATGGTAATAAAATTCAGTGGTAATGAAAAATTCCCAAGTATGAGATAAGTGATAAGGCGCCAAATGTAAATTTTTTTGCAAAGTTTGGTAAATATCACACTCCAACCACACAAATATGGTAGGTCCGGAAGGGATCCCGAAGGATCACACAGACACAGGGTGACTTTTTAAATTTTTTTTAAATAATTAACGTGATAAACAAATTCACTTAAACCTATAAACTAAATTTCATTTGCCATTCATTTCGTTCTCAGTGCTTAGTGTTTCAATTTTACTCGTTCCCGGTTTCATTTTGTTCTAGATTATCTGGTCATGAACCAGAATAATAAAATCTGTTTATTTTTGTTCGGATTCCCTTTAAAGAAGCATTTTCCATCCATGATTTAAGAAATTTATCTCCATTTTAATGATTTTAAAAAGGTTTTCTGTCAATTGCAATTATTTGTTTTTAATTATTATGGACGTGTGCGCGCTGGCTAAAATATTTATAAATTTCATATAAATTTGGAAACCGGAATTTAGTTTAGATTGCACTTTGCCAGTTTGTACTCATTCTTAAAAATTATGTTTTTTTAATTGTTTTTTATGCAATAATATTTTAACAATTGATTTTATGTCTCGGCGCCTTAAGGATGATAACAATTAAAATAAAAATTAACAATAATTTCATTATTTCTGAATTTAAAAAATTACCATTAATCAATGAAATCCTATTTACCATAGTTTCTAAAGAATTTAATTCTTAATTTGATTATCAATTTTAGTTAGTTGACTATGGATTGATTGAATTCTCAAACTACAATTTTTAAATGAGAATGAACTCTTACACTCACCAAAAAAGTCTGTAATGGCAACTGAAAATTTTGCTGTTATTATGGAAAATTTTGCTAATTTGATTCCAGCGGTATTTTTTTTTGCTAATATTAGCAACACATTTCTGCTGAAGTGTTGTACAATGAAATTAGTAGCCGCTTAAAATATTATTAATATTAGTAAAAAATTTTGAATAATTTTTTTTATTGAGCATCAAATTTTTTTTATTTTTTTCAAAAAATATTTGATACAAAATTAAAAACAAAATTTCTGTTTCAAAAAAAAATATTTTAGTCAATATTTTTTTACTTTTAAAAAAAACTTTTTATTGCTATTTAAAGTGGATGTCCTCTTTTCAGACATGAGTCGGAATATTGACATTTTAATCGTTGAAAATTGAATAAATTTTTATTTAATCGATTCGCAAATTTGAGATTTATTGTTCAATTGATTTTGTTCACATTCGACTTTCTTAATTCGATTTTATAATTTAAAAAATAAATAACTGCGTTATTAGTTTTAATTAAAGGAAATTGAAAATTTTTTTTTAACAAATACAAGAAAAACAAAATTAAACAAAAAAAAATCAAAAATTAAAAAAAAAATCACCAAAATCGAAAAAATCGCTAACATTGAAAAAAGAAATTGCCAAAATTAAAGAATCACCAAAATAAAAAAATTCTAAAATTCATTAAAATTTGAAAAATGGCAAAAATCGTTAAAAATTTTAAAACTCGCCAAAGTCGAAAAAAAAATAAAAAAGCTAAAACTGAAAAGTTGCTAAAATTCGAAAAAACAAAATTCAAAAAATCACTGAAATTGAAAAAGTCGATAAAATGTAAAAAACTCGCCAATACCGAAAAACGGTCAAATTGAAAAAATACACAAAATTCAAAAAAACTGGACAATACCGAAAAACGCTTGAACGTAAAAAAAAACGCTATTTGGAAAATTTTTTAAATTAGAAAAATCAAAA
Source organism: Eustalomyia histrio (assembly GCA_949748255.1). Lineage (NCBI taxonomy): Eukaryota > Metazoa > Arthropoda > Insecta > Diptera > Anthomyiidae > Eustalomyia > Eustalomyia histrio. The sequence goes on along the minus strand of OX456524.1, from coordinate 67,514,013 downwards.
AAAATTTAATCGTCAATATCTCAAAAACTAAATACGTTACATACAAATTTTCTGCACCAGAGGTCTCAAGAACTCTTCATTGCAGTGATAGAGAGTGAGGCTATATTTGGCGATATTAAATTTTTTCTATTTTTACAATTTTTTTTTTTAATTTTTATATTAATGATTTTTAACTGTGAAATCAACAATTGCTTTTTGTTTTTTCTTCTTGTGTATATTTGTAAAAAAAAAATCGTTAAGTTGACTGTAATAAAATATCATAGGTATTTATTAGTTTTCCGAATTCTTTTTTATGGCCAATCGAATGTCATTTCATGCAAATAGCTTAATCACATGAAACAAAATCGAGTGAACAATAAATATCAAATTTGTAAATCGAATGAGTAAGCAATCGATTAAATTCCCCACAAAGTATTGATTGAATTCCCCAATTATAAATTAAGAAATTCTCGCGAATTCATTCTAATAAAAAATTATGGTATAAAACAATATTTCTTTGTTTCACAATGTAGCGTAATATTGCTAAAATGGAGACAAGCTCTGCAGCAAAATATATCTAATGTAGAGAATCACTTTCTGAAGCGCCACCTGACGACTAATTTAATTCCTTTAAGAGATTGATGTCTTTGCTAAACGCTTTCATAACAAGGTGTTTCAAATAAAATTACGCGCCTTAACGTATGCTACACTTTATGCAACACAAGCAGGGTGATTCAAGTATAAATAATTTTAAAATTTACTTGCTGCTATTTTGCACTTTCTGGTCGCCTGGTATTTTACAAAAAAATTAAGAAATCAATTCCGCAAAAAAATACAGTGGGAAAAAAAATCGAAAAAAATAAATAAAAATAACGAAAAAATAAATGAAAATAATACTAAAAAAAATATAGAAATTTTACAGGTTTCTGGAGATTATTTTGAATTAGCGGAAAATTTAAGAAATAAATTTGAAATTTTACCTTCTACTTCTTTTCTCTTTTAGTAGTATTATTGTATAAATAAAACTCTGTTTATGTTGTTTTGATTTAACATTTTACTTATATTTTTTAAATTTAAATTTAAGCAAATAAAAAAATTAATTTTTATTATTTTTTTTATTGATTTTTTTATAATTTCGAATGATGTATGGGATGCATGTTATAATAATGTGTATGTAATTTTAATGTAAATCTTATATTTTAAATATTTTTAATTTCGCAATTTTTTTTTTGTTACCATACTTCTTTTATACAATATTTATAATAAATTTGATAAGAATTAATCAATAAAGGTTTTTTTATTATTATTATTATTATTATTAATGTTATATTTAAAATAATGTATACAAAAAAGAGGACACTTTAAATGTCAAGCATGATTTATTTTGTTGTTTATTTTATTTAATATTATGCCTGTTTGTTAACTTACTACAAGTTGCTACTTTAACTAAAATTGGAAATTTTCAATACAACATTTTCCAATTGTAGAAAAAGTAGTAACGATTTCGTGTACACAAACAAACTGATTGATTGATTTATGTATTTTTTTATTTTTTTTATTTTGCTTTTAAAGTTTAATTTGTTTAGCTAAATTTTAAGAAGTGCAGTTATTTTTTTTTTGTATTTATATAAAATGTGTGAAAACTTTTACTTTATTTTTATAACAATTTTTAAGATAATAAAAAATATTTTGTTTTTTGTTTATATATTTTAAGACATACATTTTAAATGTTAACAAATAAAATACACGCATACGTTTATACAGACAGACAGACACATTTATAATAAAAGGCTTTAAAAGTATTTATTTATTTTATTTAAGGGTTCTTAGAGAATTTTTATTTTATTTTAATAATTTGTTTTTTATATATTATATTTCGATTTTATGGGGAAAAAATTGTATCCAAATTTCATAAAACATTTAAATTGTTAGAAAATTTATATAAAAAATTCAGAAGTATCTAAAATGTTTTGAAAATTTTTAAATTTATTTCTATGGGATTTTTTTCTTTTGCAATTAAACTCAAAACTATACGTTTGCCATTTAACAGAACTTGCTTTTAGTTTTTAGGCTAAAAATAAAATCAATTTCAATAAAACTTTGTTAAAATTTAAAAGATTTTTTTTTTGGAATTTTTAACTAAAATTTTAATATTAACAGATTTTATTTAAGGCTTAGATCCACAAGGAATTTTTATTAAATAACAGGCGTAAATTGTAAATTTACCCAAATGTGAACACACCAATTTGAATGAATTGTGGATATGTGATAGAGAATAAAGGCCCAACTACAATTGGCTTAAGTGAAACGAAAAATTTTAAATTTTTAAAATTAAAATATTTCTTAAATTTAATTTCATACCAAAACAAAGCTGGAGTCACTTAAGTCAATTGTAGGTTGAGCCTTAACTGTCTAGTGTTAACCAGTTTTTTTATGTGTCATCATGTTTAACATGGTTCCATGGTGCCTTTTTTTTTTTAATTACTTTAACATTTCATTCAAAGAAACAAAACTAAAAAAAATTCATGCGACATTTTACAAAAAAAAAAAAAAAAAATTCTTCCGTAAAATGAACGAAACTTTCGCATATTTAACAATACATATTCAGTTTAATCATAATTTAAGACATTTTATGAAAATCTTGTATTTTTTTTTTACTGCACTATACAATTTTTTGTATTACGAAATCAAAAACATTTTAAAATATTTTGAAATTTAAATTTTTTTTTCTTTTAAAAATAATTTTTTTTTAAAAACAAGTAATGTATAATAAAATGTATATTTTATTTTTATAATCAATTTCCAATCGATCGTTTTTAAAATTTCAATTTTGAATTTTTCAATTATTTTTTAATTTTAAAAATATTTCATTCTATTTCAATGTGATGCAACTAAAGCGATTAAAAAATTAAATCCCTTTTATTTTTTAAATTTAGATTTTTTTTTTTAAACAAAACGATCGAGATTATCGAGCAATTACTGTATATTTTTTTTTTTTGTAAAATAAAAATATACTCAATATTTTCGTTTATTTTCCGGAAGGTTTTTGTAAAATATAAAAAAAAAAAATCGCAAAATGAATCATATTTGAAAATAATTATTTTTTTTTCTCAAATCTAGCGATCACATTTTTAAGGCGGATAAAATATGAATTAGCTGGAAATTACCCTTTTGTACCCTCTATTTTAGTTGCCCAATTAAAAAAGATGGCACAGAAACAAATTAAGGTCTCTACTTAGATTTAAATTCTCTATCGCATCTTTAAAATTCATACCAGCATGTGTTAGAGGTTTGTTTTATAAAAATTGGAACTTATTAGCTATATAGATATTAATTAAATATAAACTTTATACATTAAGAAAAAAAAAAAGAGATAAAATAAAAATTATATTTAGTTCTTATGGTAAAATTTTTTGTTTGCTTAAATTCTCTGATATATATTTTTTTAAACACAAATGTTTTTTTTTTTTTGTATATTTTTACGTTACATTTGTTTAAATATTAAGGGTATATTTTTTTATATATATATATATATATAAAAAAAGACAATTTAAATCTAAAATTTAATTTAAAAAAAATTATTATTAATAGTAATATATAAAAAAATCATTAATTTAATATTTTTTTATAAGAATTTTTTTTAAGATTTTTGTATAATTTATTTATATGTATAATAATTATATTAATAATAATTAATTTATAATTATTTTAAGCTATATATACAACACTCTTTTAAAAATCATCTTCATAAGCATTATTCCCTAGAGAAATGATTATTCATATATCAAGGTTTAGATGTAATTATAAACACTCTGCATCTCGTGACTTGTTGTAGTCCTACTGGTGTTTAAATTTTCATAAAAAACCTTTCTCACAATATGCCATTCGTATAGTATTGATAGCCATCGTATAATTTAGTGGACAGACTCTTAAGGGAATCTTGTACCAATTGTTCAACTTTACGTTCCATTTCTTGTTCGGTCAAATTCATATGGAAACGTTTGCGGAGATTCTGTACTGTACCCGAACAACCATTTTTAAAGCAAGGTAATTGGGCATCTAAAAGTAAAAATGAAATAAGGATTATATTTATTTAGCTAAATTTGTAGGGAAAAATATATAGAGAGAGATTGATTTCTGACAAGTTAAATAAATCATTTAGGTGTAGTGAAGTTTCTTGAAATATTGCAAGACTTTACCTAAGTTTTTTTTTCTAAAGCTAAAATAAAATACTTACTGCTACGCATAATTTCAACAAAATTAATAATACGATCCATATGTTTGCGGGCGGTCATCATGCCTACTAATAATAAACGATTAAATTCACGCCAATGTTCTGAATTCGTACCACCCATAACATCAACAAATTCTGGTGTTAATTTAAAAGGAGATTGTTCGAAACCTTGAAAAAAATATATACAATTGCTTTTAGCACAAAGATATTACATTGAGAGTAACCCACTAAACCTACCTAAATTTTTAGGTGATATGCTTAAAATAAAACCAAAATCAATATGGATAATATGACCATCCGAGTGCAGTAAAATGTTGCCGTTATGCCTAAAAATGTTAAGACTTGTAACACAAATTTCAACTGTATTCAAAGTTGCAATACCAACCTATCTTTAACTTGCAATAAATATGATATTAAACAATATGCTGCACAACTTTGTACGAAATTCTTTTGGGCCAAACGAAATGCATCACTATTTGTTGGACCATATTCATCGATGAAATAATCACGTAACGATTTATTGGAATTCTTTTTAATCTGATGCAATGATACGGTATTGAGTATAGGCTCAATAAGGCCACTATCATTGGAAAGACAAACAATTTTATAGGGTCTAACCCAGAGATCGACATGTTCTTCTTGCCAAATTATTTTAAACATCTAAATGGAAAAGGGAAAGAAAAATATTTTTTAAAATATAAATAAATAAATAAATAATTTTTAGAGCTGCTTACATGCAACAATTGGGTAGCCATTAGTTCTTGTCTTAAATCGTCGCCACATTTAACAATGGCCGATAATAGACGCCAATTGGATAAATGACCATAGGGCGAAGATTCACGTATTTGTTTTTCTTTTTCATGCCAGGGTTCCTGTTTAAAGAATATTAAGATTTTCATTGAAAATTTGTCAGGTTTAAGATCATAATTAAATTCACAATGACGAAGTGTATGCCAGCCAACTAAATTGTTGCTAACTTTTTTTACACACAAATTCCCACAAGGCAAAGCTAGCAGCTGGTTAGTTAGTATACCCTTCTTTATAATAAATACGGTGGTTATTTAAAAATAAAAAAATGTACAAGAAACATTGAAGAAATTGTAAGGATCACCGCTAGAGCGAGTGCCATACATTCGACCCGATTTTTTTAGAATTGTTTGTTTTATTGATTTTTTTGTTTTAATATTTACCTTTAGAGCGGCTGCTGAGGGATCCTCCGGGTCATTGCTAAAAGATTTTGTATTTTCACATGTTAAATTATTACAATGGCGGGTACGTACATCTCCAATATTAAATAAAACAGGCATGCCTAGAATATATAGAAATTTATTAATTGAAATTGAATAATTCATGGAGTACATTAAATAAAATTAAATTAAGGTATTTAATTTTTTTTTATTATATTAGGTGTGTTCGACGTACCAGAAAGCGTTTCTTGTAACAAAAATTGGGTAAATGAGAGCGTTCATGAGAGAGTAATTGTGTTTCTCATTTTACCAGAACTTAACCGTACTTTTTGTTTGGGTAAAATGGTAAAATTGTCAAATCATCAGCTGTTGCTAATAAATTTGCTGTTTTGCATTTTTGAAAAATAATTAAAGTTAAATAAAAATTTATTATAAAGAACTTTTCCTTCTTAATAATGAAAAATACATTTAAAAATGTAAATAGATATTTGCCATTTCAAATATATTTATTAATTACGCTGTTTTTTAATATGAATAAATTTGACGTTTATTTTTGGGTATGAAATGTGGTTTTGTGTGTTCGCAGTATTTTGGGCATTTTTATGGTTTTGTGAGAGAATTGTTTGCTTACTCTCATTTTACCAGACTTTACCCAAAATTACCTCGTACAGACCTATTATTTTAAATAAATGCTTAATATGTTAAGATATGTTAAAATTTCAAGTCGATTGGAGCAAAATTGACGAAGTTACGAGTATTTTTATGTCAAGTGTGTCAGTGTAGAGTATAAAATTTAGTGTAGCAGTAAATATTCTATCGAGCAGACATACACGTGCGTTCCTATTTTCGTATCATTTTAGCTCCATTTTCCTTAAGTTTAAGTGTTAAACTGTTACTAAAATGCCTAAAAAAAATTACAAGACCTGATAGACAATCAGCTGGTTCGAGATTATATCGACCTTATTTGGAAAATCTCACCAAAGCACTTGAGTGGAACCTCTGTCATCGTTGAAATTGCTGCTTATGTGGCAGCCAGTGTCTTCAATGAAGGTTATTTTGCTTAACTAACCTTAATGCAAGACATGGGAATCAAGTGCTCATGACTAGGCGCGATAAACTGACTCCATACGTATAAGCAAAGCAAAGCAGAGCAGGAAGCTGAGAGACAAACTAAAGAAGGCAGGATTCGTCGTAGACAGGAGCAAAAAGATGCTTTAGACATCATGGATGATAGCAACATCCTTTATGGATCTGGCATTGATGATTCAGTGTGAGGTAAACCGATAAAATTTGCTTATAAACGTTTTATATCAGATCTTACAGTGTTCAAAACTTTAAAGCGGGTTTCCCACAACTCACGTTTTCAAAGTCGGTGCCACTCATAACTTCGAAACTACTGCACCGATCCCTTTGGAATTTTTGAACACTACTTCTGTGCATAATTAACGAGCTAACGCTGGGGATTTTAGAATAACAAATTAGCCGATTTATTTTCACTAAAAATCGCGTTTTTCCCTATAAAGTGTTCGAAAAAAGTGAAAAATTAAAATTTCGAAAAACCCTCCCAGCGTTACCTGAAGAAAACTTTTATCTAACAAATGAACTTTGATTTTTTGATTTCAGATGACCCAGCACCAAGTTATGATGAGCACCGCAATTCTACTTTTTTTTGAGACACGTCCGAATAATTGCTGCCATTGCTGTGTTTTTTAATATTTCTACGTGAACATTTTATACAACATTCTTCAAATGTCATACTTTGATGTCCTATTAGTTTTAATAAAGGGATTTTAACTGTGTCGTCACAAAAAAAATGCCTTTTTTCCTACGAATTAACCTTAGCCCCCCTCCTCAAAATATTGACACATAACAACGGTGGGCAAGTGCGGTCCTTAGAACCGCGTGAAATTTGAATTTTATCTTTTCATTAGATTTTCACAATTTTTTTTTTTTTGTAAAATTTTTCCAAATAAATTTTTATAAAATTTTTGGATTCAAAACATTATTAACATACTAGGTTTTAATATTTTTTACTCTTAAACTTGTTTTGCCGTGAAATTTTTTAATGCAGTTGTTTTTATTTTTTGACAATTATTATGTCTTTTCTATGTTTACAATTTTTTACTGGAAATGTAAACAAGCAAGACCCATTGAATCAACTGAATGTTACAACAGAACTATTTTTTTTTATTTTGAATAATGTTAAAAAGTAGACGTTTTAGTTAATCAAACATTAGTTAACTACACTCACCAAAAAAAACTCTGTAATGGCAACTGAAAATTTTGCTATTACTTTTTTGTTAATCTTAGCACCACATGTCTGCTGACGTGTAGTACAATGAAATTTGTAGAAAAAATTAGCAGCCGCTACTTAATTTTAGTAAACTATTTGTAAAGAGGAATTTAAAATCAGTTTGCTAAATTACTAAATATTATTAATATTAATACAAAATTAGTTTTTTATACCCTCCACCATATATGGTGAGGGTATATATCAGTTTGTCATTCCGTTTGTAATATGTCGAAATATAGGTTTAAGACCCCATAAAGTATATATATTCGTGATCCTTATGCAATTTTAAGTCGATTTAGCGATGTCCGTCTGTCTGTCTGTTGAAATCACGATCACGACGCGAAGACGCAAGCGGGGGTGCCTATTTTTACCCAGATTATTGAACATCCTCCCGAGCAGTTTGGTATTTAAAATGATCAAAATGAGTGAAAATGTGAAGGTACCTCTAAATTTTCCATACAAATTTGTACAATTTTTCTGTATCTATTTTTTTTCTGTTAAGTAAGTAAAAATGTTATTACTCTTCTTATTATTCGATTACATTTATTGTCTTACATACTATGATAACTAAGTTAACGTAAAAATGAACAATGTTAAAGTCGCTAACAGAGCAGACCTCTGTAAATAACATTGCTAAAACTAAATAACAAAAGTTCTTTACATAAATTGACAAAACATATTCATATTACAGTTCATGCAAAATTTAGTATATACGTATATCATCTTCATCCCCTTTGGTGGAGGGTATTCAAAGATTCGGCACAGCCGAATTTAGCCCTTTTTTACTTGTTTTTATTTTATTTCTTTTTTTTTAAATATGTTCGACAAAATTAAAAAAATAAAAATTTAAAGGCTTAAAAATATTAAAAACATAAACGAATTTATCATTTTGTTTTAATTTGCTTAATTCTGTTTTAAGAAATATTTCTAGTAAATTGTAAGACTTTTAAGGTAAAATTTTAATTATTTTAAGGACTTATTTTTAGAACTAAAACAAACGATTTAGTGCTATTTTAAATGGATGTCCTATTTTTAGATATGAGTCGGTATATCCTATTTTTAATCTATGTAACATTTTAGGGCAATTTATGTTTTTAGGTGTAAGTTTTAATTATTATAAATAATATTTCCTTCAATATCCACTTTTTAAAAAATTGTATTTTTTTTTTGCTAATTAAATCGGTTTTCAAAAATTTATAAAATAATTTCTGAAATTATCAATAAAAATTTGTAAATATTCTGTAAAAATTCTGTAATTTGTAATATGTAAATAGCAAAAAGATTTGCTAAAAAGTTTTTTTTTTTACTAAAAATCAGTACAAAAATAGTAACGTAAGATTGAGAACTGTTTACAATTTTTTTTACTAAATTTTTATTCTGTGTGTACTGTCAAAATCTCTATGTGCGCATCGATAATCATTGTGTAAATCAACAATTTAACAAACAAAAACTTTCTCATGATTTGAAATGAGTTGAATTAAAATTAATTTGGACATGCTCCAATGTTGCCCGAATCTTACCCAAAAATATGGTTACATCGAAAATTGCTAGAAAATAGCTTAATTTTTAATAATTAAAAAAAAAATCCCCAATAAATTTCTAAATATTTTAATTTTTGTTGAAAAATTTGTAATTTTTCGTACAAATTATTATTATTCTAAAAATAAAAATTTAAAGTCTCTACTAAAGTGCTTAAAAATCGCTGGATTTGACGAGAAAATAGTTTTATTTAAAATATTTAAATCGACACAAGACAATCTTATCTTGGGATTTTTTTTTGAAATTGGTATTCCCGTTGTCGTTATCGAAAATAATTGATAACTGTCGACAACTATTTGGTATTCTGTAAGAAAATGTGACGACGATATTCTCTTGAAACGACTCTGATTTTGTCGACACAATTTTTAGTAACGACTTGAGGAAAAGTAATGACTGAAAAAAAAAAAAAAAACGGAAAAAATGGGAAGAAATATCAAATTTATTAAATGCACTTGGCCCACCGAGAATAATGTGAGATGGATGGCAGAAGGTAAAGAAAGCATGATCATAACAAAATTTATTTATAGGTTTGGCGAAACTTAAAATTTAAAGTAAAAAGAAAATGGTAGCCAACAAAGCCGAGTGTAATGCTACAGGTGGCGGAAGATTCAAGCAATTTATATTGAGCCCGCTGGAGGAAGCTGTGGCAAATCTTCTACAGTTTCAGAAACAGCTGAACCCTAAGTCAAAGTCGTTTCCAACACTGAGCTGGTACGACTCCTGGGCTAAAAATCTTAATATAGCTGCCAACTTTATTATTTTGGAAATAAATGTGGACTTGATTCCGGTTTTCAAATTAGGTGCTATTGTTTCCAGCACATCTTTGAAGGTTGTTTTATTCAGCCGAAAGTAACTTTCAAACCTTTTAAAAAAATTAAAAGATTAACATTCTTTAAAGTAACAGACTTTGATTTTGCTACTCACTTGTTATCCGCCAGATTTCTGTATAAGAAGTCTTCTTTCCAATACTAGATTTTCTTTATTTTCTTCATCACTGGTATCAGAATTTAAATTACATAAAAAAACATTTTTTCGCAAAAATAATAAACAAAATAAATCTGCCGACTCTATTTTTAGAGATGTGTTTTTGTTTAAATCGATAATCTGTCAACGTCGTTACAACACTGTTTTAGAATACCAATTTGGTGTCGAAGTGATGTCGACGTCGAAGCAAAGTGATGTTGACTCAAAAACGACGACGACATTGATAACGACAACTAGAATAAGGGTGAATAATATTTAATGTCAACCGAATTGTGAAGCATGTTTTTGATGCTGCAACAAATAAATTCTGTTAGTACAACTATATTTAAATGTGATTTTTTATAATTTTGTGTGTTGCAACAACTAAACGAATTTTGTTGTGAAAATTAATATATTAAGTTAAAGAAACCGAATGCAAAAAATTGTCACCAAGTTTATACAAAAATTAAAAAAGGTAAGCCTACATAATCTCATTATAGCTTCGATGACGATTTGACTTTTCTAAATATTAATGTGGCCCTTGGTGTTGAATTCGTGCCCATCCCTGGCATTGTTATATGCCAGGGGTGGGCAGGATTGCTAGAATTGAAGGTATAAATGCGACGTAGATCTATAAACAATCTTGCTGTCAGTTGCTATCAATAAAATCGCCATACACGTCATAGGAACAGTTTTTAGGATGTGGATTATCTTTAAACTTTTAAAATTCTAAATGAGAAAAAGTCCTTCCGGCAAAATTTTGTTAGTTTTTATTTGTAATAAAATGACTGTTCGTTTACATGCTAATTTTAACTATTTTTATTATATTTTTACTTTAAATACGTTGTTACCGTGAAATTTGTGAATTTTTTAACTCAATTTTTTTATATTTACTACTTTTTTTTATATTTTCTAATTTTGTTTATTCTATTTGAAAATAAATATTTTTTTTGGCAAACTTAAAATCATAGCAAGGTATCGATTACAGAGAAAAATCCCTCATTTTAATCCATAACTATTCCTTCACAGCAACAATAAAATTTATACAACTAATTAAACTTTTCTTTTGTATTTACGTAAATAATTAAAACTAAAAGTTACATTTGAAATGCTGGAAACTCTACTGTCACCAAGTGTTATAGTTGGTGATTTTAACATAAACGTTGGAATTGAAGACCGACACAGTAAATTTTTGAAAGACAGCTTTTCTGAATATAGTTTCAAGTCATGTCATAACCTTGTTACAAGGCCAAATAGTGGTTCTTGTATTGACTGTGTTTTTAGTAATATGTCAGATTGTACCTCAGTGCATTCAATTCAAAATAAATTATCTGATCACAATTTTATATTTTGTGGGTTTAAAGTTAATTTTAACCACCGAGAAACTATTATTGAGAGAAAATTTTGTATAGATTATGGGAAGTTTGGTACCTATATTGATGAAAACTTATGTGTTTCTAATTTAAATGACTCTGAAGTTCAATGTGAGAGTCTTGTTGAGACTCTTTCGTTAGCTGCATCTCACAGTCGTAATTTAACAACAAAGCATATTAATATTAGGCAGAAGATGAGCCCATGGATATCCGATGAACTAGTTTCATTAATAAACTACAAAAATAAACTCTTAAAAGCAAGAAGGAAAAATAAGACAAACAGATCTATTACTGAGCGGCTAAAAAGAATAAGCAAAGTTATAAAATATTGTAATAAAGTAATGATGAACAATTACTATATGCATAATTTAAAAACATGTAATGGTGATTCGAGGAAAACTTGGGATGGGGAAAAAGGAAAAATCAACTAGTGAAGTGTTAAAGATTGGTAATGATATTATATCATTAGACAGCGAAAAGGCTTTAATATTTAACGATTTTTTTTGTAATTCTGTTCAAAGTATAAGGAATAGTATATGTCAAAATCATGATGACAATATCAATATGTTTCGCACTTTAGTTCCTGCTGCTACTTGTTTCAATCTGGAAACTATAGAAAAAATAAAAATTTATAATATTTTGTATACTCTTGAAACCAATAAGAGTTGTGGCTATGACGAAATTACACCTAAGATGCTCTTGGTCCGCAAAAACGCAGTAGCAGAAATAATAACAGAAATATTCAATAAAATAATAAGAAATGGTAAATATCCTGATATATTAAAAGTACACAAAATAATTCCCATACCCAAATGTAAAAGAATAAATACGATTGAAAACTATCGTCCAATTTCTCTTCTTTCAATAATCGATAAAATTTTTGAGAAAATTATGTTTGAACTGGCTTATTACCTTGAAGTCAACAATCTTTTACTTAATCATCAATATGGGTTTAGAAAGGGAACTGGCGCTGAAGAAGCATTCCTAAATGTTGTTGATTATATTTGTGATGGACTTGATGCCGGATATGGAGCCGTTTCGGGTGTGTTTTTTGACTTATCAAAGGCTTTTGACTTGGTGGATCATAACGTATTGGCTGAAAAACTACATTATTTAGGTTTTTCTGAAAATGCTCTTAAATTATTTAAAGATTACCTAACAAACCGAAAACAATTTGTTCAAATTGGAGATTCAAGAAGCACAGAGCTACATGTTTCTTGCGGTGTTCCGCAAGGCAGTGTTCTCGGTCCACTATTATTTAAAATTTATATTGATGATTTGAAAAATATTGAATTTAATGGTAAATTATTTATGTTTGCTGACGATATTTGTCTCATTTATAAATATAAACATCAAGAGGTATTACGAACGCAAATTGAATATGATGCTTCAATCCTATCAGAATTTTTGAGGCTAAATAAGCTAATCCTTAACGCTAATAAAACAAAAATTATAAAATTTAAACCATATATTTCAAGAAATTAAGAACTTTTGAGTGTTTATATTGATGGCCAACTAATAAATGAGTCTGAAGGCGTAAGATATCTTGGGATAAATTTCCGCCAAAACCTTTTATGGGACAATCATATCAGCCAACTGAAATCTAAAATATCATCAGGGATTGGCATTCTATATAAACTGAAAAATAAATTAAATAGTGAAACCAAAATGTTAATTTATCAATCCCTTATACACTCTCACTTAACGTATCTCCCCATAATTTATGGTAGCAACACAAGCACAACTATTAAAGCGCTGCAATCTGCATAAAATAAGGCTCTGAAAATGGTATTTAATCTTCCATTGCGCTTTAACACATTAGATTTATTTAAAAATTATGCCAAAACTGTTCTTCCTATAAGAGGCCTATATATACAACAACTTATATTATACGTATTTAAATGCATAAATGGTGTAGGTTTCCATACCATACGATTCGATCGTAATGTTTCACATACACAAAGAATAACAAGACAGGCGATGGATCTAAATTTAGTAAGGTGCCGACTGGGACTAACAAAACAACGTGTGCGCTTTTCTGGACCAAAAGAGTACAACTTATTACCTGATAATCTAAAAAACATATCTGTTTTATCTACTTTTAAAATGAATTTAAAGCAATATTTACTGCAAAATATTGAAATACTTCTTGCATTTTAAGCAAAATAATATCAAATATTTTTTACAAACTGTTATATATTTATATAAAAATTTATATATTTTTTTTTTTTTTATTTTTATGAAATATGTACTATATAATGAAAAATGTATATTATTAGTTGCCTACTAGCCTCTAAAAAGCCACTTTTTGGCGCTGAGGCGTAAACATTAAAATTTTGTTAAAATATAATAATTGAAATAAAGTACCTACAAACTAAAAAAAAAAAAAAAAAGTAACATTCAACATTTAAATTAAAAGTCTTCACTTGAGATGAAATCATTTGAACAATTGCTGGCTATAATTTTATTGCATGTAAAGACACGGGATTAATCAAGTTTAACTGACATCCTAAAAACTCGCGGTGTTTTTATGTGGCAAACTATCAAAGTTGGCTTATGTCACTCCCATATAAATTTGATATAAGCCAACGTTTAGTGTTACTTATGTCAAATTTGTATGGAAATGACAAAAGCCAAAGTCGATAGCTTCCCGCAAAAACACAGCTAACGTTTAATTTAACCCTCTAATGCTCTTTCTCCTGATATCGATAATATTTATAATTTGAATTTGAAATTAAACAATAAAATAATAATTTTTGATTTATCGCTTTATTTAGGCGATATAGCACAATAAAGGTTGAAGACGAATTAAGAAATACATAAATAACACTTTCAATAAAATAAAATTATGTACCAAAAATTGGTGATCTAGTTTTGTTATTTAACAAGTTATGACAATTGTCGCTTTTTGGAAATTGCGAAATTGAGCGAAATTGATACTAAACAACAATTAATTTTGACAAAATTAAATTTGCTTACTACAAACTCAGAGCATATCATGAAAAAAATCTCATAGCTAGTTTCGGAGTTAGAGCGATATTTGTAAAACGTCTCCTGACGGTAGCCTGTGTGTCCTGGAACACAGACTAGCTTTCCTATTTTCAATAATATTTACCAGAGCGTAAATATATTTTTGACGATTTTTTAAATATTTTTTTCTGTTTTAAAAAGTTAATGTTTTAAAATTTTTGAAAGTTTGACTTTACATTCTTCTCGCTTTAAAGTCGCTTATTGCAGAAAACATGTTTGAAGGCGAACAAAGTTTATTATGTTTACAATTTCTTTAAAAAAAATATTGTTATTTTATCAAAAAATACTTAAGATCGGAAGACCGCTTCTTAGCAGCTTTGGGCATTAGAGGGTTAATACACATATCGGTTTTTTTAAACACTTTTAAGACCTTTAAAATTAGCACAAAACTTTCGGTATGAAAACATATGGTTTTATAAAAAAAATTGAGGTTAAGTTACAAAAATTTAATGGATCTATTCGAACGGTTTTACTGATAATTTTTAAGCCGCTTGACCAATATTACTTATACTACGTTCACACTTAACCTCAAAATACCTACATTCGTTTTTTTTTCTTGAAATTTTCAATATAAAATTTTTCGAAAACTAAAAAAAAAGGAAAATACAGGGCCGGTCCGAAAATTAGCCGACCTGAATTATAGATGGCAGCAGTAGTTTGAAAAAAATTACTTTGATGAAAAGTAGCACGCTAATACAAAATATGTTGTAAGTTTCTGCCATCAAAAATAAGCGATCTCAGTGAATTTGTAAACATAAAAAATTGGCCAAAATTAAATGAATTAAAGTTAGAATTGCTTCATCACGCACCATATTTGCGATATTTAGCACCCTCCGATTATTTTATATTTTCCAACTTGAAAAATGGATCGGTGGTAAAAGATTTGCTGTTGATGGCTATTTTAAGGTGCTAGAGAATTCTTACTATAAACAGGGTATCGAAGCTATTGAATATCACTGGGAAAAGTGTATCGATCTAAAATATTATGTTGAGAAATAAAGAAAATGTTTCCCAAATTTGTTGTTAGGTCGTTTGTTTTGGGTTTAGTATGAACGTAGTATTAATATCAATACCAATCTGCTTAGGATAATAACAAATATTTTGGATAAAAATCAGTATGTCCAGCCAACAATTGTGGGCGTGATCGCTATTTAAATTTTGTACTTCTTAGGTAATCAACCCGTTCTCTTTATTTTGTGGTCGAGTTTTTTTTTAATAGGTTTTGTTATGGTGTTTTGTCTTCGGGGATAGTTCGCAAATATATCGAGAGAACCGTGAGAAGCAAAATCTCTCCCCAAAATATGTACTCTCTGTTTTCACATAGTTTTTGCGGTTACATTACACAGTTTTCTGGAAAATTTTAGAGATCTCTTAACCTTTTCATTAATAACTTTTAAAACTACCTATTTACATGTTTACAGTATCAAACTAATAAGGACAATAATAAAATTTTTTAATAAAAATCAGTCATCCCATCCCTTCCACCTTCTATGGGTGTAATGATAATTCCCCCATACTTTAAAAAATCTATTCAGTCGATTAAAAGGATTAAAACTGGAAAGGAATAGAATTTGATTTTGTAAGGAAAACCTAAAATTTATAAAAAGGTTGTGTACAATTATTTTTATTGAATTTTTGTCGACCAAGTATGGACGGTGTAAGCCAATTATGCCTTTATTAAAAATTTCTTTGAAGCCTCTGTAGCAACAACCATATGTTCCTCTTAAATTGTTGAAATTTTAGTAACAAAAATTCTTAGAAAACTGACCAATGAGTCTCTAATCAATGAAATCAAATGTTTTATTTTGTCATATATTGAAGAAACAATATGAAAACTGCTCGCTAATACGAGGATACAAAATCTTTAATAAGGCCAACGAGCAAATAACTTCTTATGACTCAATTCATAAGTAAAAAATAACGATTGCACAAGATTTCCTTATGTGAATTTGTGTATAAAAAGAGTTGTACACTCGATGTTAATCGTTCGTTTAGACTTATCAATATCGCCATTGAACTCGGTCATACCGACTATAGAATACCCTACACCAGCGTGTTTGAAATCCAACTAGAGTTTCGAGTCCGAAATTGTAATGAGTTAAAATGAATTTGTGATAATATTTTGATGGGTACTGGATCGAAAGATGGTCCAATACTATTCTTATGCTATAAAATTATTTTGTGGATACCAAACATGAGAGAGGATCTTATGAATTTGTCAGGTATAGCCAGCAGATAAACCCCCCCCCCCCTTTTTTTTTGTATGCGGATTAGATATAAACATGGACCGATTTATTTTTTTATTTTATTTATTTATAATAAAATGCCGCAAGCCCAGTGTATCAAATTTCTTCGAATATCTTTATATTCGCGACAGGTAGCGTGCGTGTAAGCGTAAAAGCAAATTTTTGGGGACCTTTATATGGGAACCAGGTCTAAACATAAATCGATCCTAACTACAATCAGTCAAACGACTTAACAACAAACATCAGCACAAACTCATTACACCCTGTCCACGTCCATGCGTAGAATATAAAACTAGATTATTTTGATTTCCCGGTCCGTTAGTGGCAGATAATTTTACCCAAAAATTTCGATTTAAAAATACTTAAGAATGGAAAAAAATTATGTACATACCTTGATCTCTTGAATCAGAAGAATCTAAAGACATCTGCGATATGGCATCACGTTCACTTTGTGAACGCATTTTACGCATATGTAAATATTGAGCGGTTATTTCATCATCCTCCTGAGACCAAACATCATCTTCATTTAGTTGAGGAGGTGACAAACAACCACCGAAAGTAGTTGTTGTTGCATTCGTTGAAGAAATATTCGAACATTGTTGATGATCTGCCGAAGAACATGATGCCGGTTGTTGGTCGAAATTACCCCCCGTTGATGAATCGGATAATTTTTCCATTTTACGTTTACATGAGGAGGAGGAACCACTATGTGAACTACAACTGGAAGTACGACTGCAGGTGGCATGATTATGCTGTTGCTGCTGCTGCATTTGATAATGATGAGAATGTTGATGATGTTGGCATGTTGTTGACGACCTCGTCGCTGTCGTCGTTAAACCACCTTCTAGATGTTCTTCAGATTTAGTATGACGCAATGATGGCATCATTTTGGGTATTAGGGAAGATGAGTAAATATCTGTTACTTCCACCACTTCCACATAGATAATATAGGGAGTCTTATCTTTTGAATTTAAAACAGCAGTCTTTTCCTCTGTAATGCGTACAACATGATGTGGAATGTCTGAATACAATGGCAACCAAACGCGGGCTGGTAGATTTTTATTAATCAAATTTAAAAACATTCTCAGAGCTGAAGTCTTTTCAGCCTTTGAAGGAAGATTAGTTAGATTTTTGCCCACATTAATCAAAGCTTTCATGAATTCTTTTTGTGGTGCTGTCTTGGGAGCACTACATGAACACACTGTCTTTTGTCCCAAAAGATCATTGACTTGGCCACGTACCGTCTCAAAACAAGTACAACCATTGTCGAAAGCACGGCCGGAAGTTAAATCTCCCAAACATAATTTGGCGGGTGTAGTAGGCAAGGTTTGTGTGGTATAGGGAGGCTGTTGATACAAACGTGTCGATATACTTAAATTAGATGGATGATTGCGTCTGGAATCAGCCAATAAGTCTGTGGCATCTGATTGTGATCGATGATGAGTTTTTTTGGTTAGTGGAGAAACCACTCCAACACCAACACCAGCAGCAGCTAAACTATGATTTGCTGTATTTGTAGAGGACGTTAAAGCAGATGCTTGCCTTTCCTTTGTATCATTTTTACTCATCTGCTTGCGTTCCTTTTTGTTGAAGATCTCTTTCATTAAAGCCAGTTGTGATTTACGACTACCCATAGTATCGGCATGTTGATAATTATAGGCCTCCAATAGCCATAGGCACTTTAGAGAAAAGTCTACAGATTTACGACATCTAATGGTCAAATAGGGATCCAACACTTCAGCCAATTCATCCATTTGTATGTACATCACAATCAATTGGGGTATATACAAATCTACCTCGGGATCGGGAAAACTAAAGATTTTATTACCAATAAAACTTAAGACACCCGGTTCTTTGGAATAGAAGAGATAATGTATGGCGAAATGTATGTTAAAAACTGGAGATTCAAAAAATCTCAATAGGCCACTGGGACCTTTTTCAGTCTTTTGTTGATTCGCTGAATCCTGCGAAGTAATAGGACGCTCTTTAATAAAACATTTCACTACACCGGGTACTTTGAGCTTATTTAAAGATGATATGGAAGAAGATTTTGTTATAGATGAAGGATTGTTAATGGTGGTGGAGGAGGAGGAGGATGAGGAGGAGCAAGTAGCATTGGGTACTTGTAAACTTAAAGTTTTTTCTACAAATTCTGCTGTCAACGAAGCAGCTTCTTTCTCCACTAATTTGTCGTTGATAAAAATCTGTTCCAAGCCTGGCGTTGAAGGAGTAGTTACTGGTGTATTATTTACTGAACTATTAGCTAAAGCTGCTGCTGCCGCTGCAGCTGCTGCTTTTTTACTAGCATTTGTTGTTAATAAACTGAAAAATTCTTTTTTCTTTGATATATCCGTGGGGGACTTAATTTGCTCTGTGGTTGCTTGTCCTCCTCCCGCAGCTGAATTTAACGATTCATCGGTAGATTTTTGATTTTGTTTTGAGGCATTTTTCTTTTCATGATTTTCAATTATACTTTGAGCTGTACGGAATATAGCATTTTTAGTAGCTCCAAAGAAGTTCTTAAATAAGACATCATTTTTAGATGATTCACTGGGTGTAGAAGGTGTCTTATTACCAGCATTATTAGTTGGCACACTAGCTGATGACGGAGCATTTGCAGTAGGTGTAGGACAATCTACCACGTCAGCGGAGGAATTGTCACTTGCATCCGTTTCAGTGGTTATTTTACATTTTTCCATAATAATGGCTGCCTGTGACATATTCATTTCGCGATAACGTTTGCGTTCATCTACAGTATCTGCATCACCGCCTGCTTCTGCGTCATCTTCGTCTTCCTCACCAGCTGCTGGTGCTTGTGTTTTATCATTATGAGGAAGATGCTGATGATGTTGTTGTATTATATTGGCGGCATGTTTCTTCTTTGATGGCCTTAATGTACGACAATCTGTATCGGGTGATTGATAAAAGCATAAATCAGATTGCAACATATTGTACTCTTCATCCATGGAATTTGTTTCCAACATATCAATACATTCTTCTTCATTGTCCATTTCACCGGAATCTAAAGATTCGTGGGAATGTCGTATGCGATTTAATGAGATTTGATCGGAATCTGACCCGCATATAATGCCTAAAAATAAAGGAATATTTGGGTAAAGAAAAAAGGTTTACTATGATATAAAATGAATTTTAATTCGAAGAATAGAGTTTCCCGGTCTTTAGAAATTTATGCTACACAGAGATCAAAAAAAAAAACATATTTTTAGTTTCAATGAGTTTTGATTGACTTTTAATCGATTTAAATGAAATAAAATGAATGACCCACAAGGTCATGTAACAGTGACATGCCCCTTTCATATTAAGGCACCTGTCCTGTTAAAATAAGAACAAAAATTAACAAAATAAAATTGTGAGTTAAAGCCTCTTATATGAGATTGCGCTGATAAGGAACGTCGATAACATATGTGTGTCGTCTCCACGCCTTTAAGAAGTTTCATTGTCATTATAAAAATCTTCAAATATTGAGATTTCGTAAAATGTTGCCAGTATAAAATGGCGCCACAAAAATTCAACAATTTGTTACAAATGATTACTGAAAATTTATTTTTTTTTTGGAAACCCATGCACTGTACATATAAGCTAAGAGGAGAAACAACACAAACAAATATGTTGTGTTAAAAATATTGGCTCGTACATTGCCAGATTCTCAATTCGTTCCCAGATAATAGAAACATTAGCAGTTGGACTGCCAAACCTGCCAATTATTTGACAAAAACTAAAATGCAGGATTAATTATACTGATGTCTAATATGAAAAAACTTCATTGTACGAGAACGAAAAAGTAACATCGTATATCCCTTTTCCTTAGTGGCTGCTCAAACCATAAGGTGTTATGGGTGGCGGTTTAGAATGAAGCTGATGATGACCTTGTCGCTCAGATCGAAACTGTGGCACTTCCTCTAGCTCTGATCCTCAAAGTTTTTTCATCTTCTCCTACATTTATTTGCTAAATTAGTGTTTTCTATTTCATAGTAACATTTCGAAGCTGACTAATTCTACATGAAAATTATCGATTTGTTAAAATTTGGGAACTATAGCTAGTCGCAGCTTGTTAGAATATTTGGAAAATCACAATTGTGTAAAATTTGCAGATTTCAGAATTTAACATTTGTTAAAACTGTGGAAACATAAGAATCCTGCTGTGGAGGATTCTTGTAAAAATTTGTTAAAAAATTTGAATATTTCAGATTATTAAGATTTGCTTAAAATTAAAAGATTTTAATAAACACGGATTTGTTAAATCTGTGAAGATTTTAGAAATTGAAACTTGTTTAGGAAGTCAGCTTCAGAATATAGTTTAAAATTTCAATATTCGATGATTATCAAAAGATTTAATTCGCGCATAATCGAATTAATCTTTTATAAATGAACATAAATTATTCCATCAAACCATTCCCTTAGAATTGATACATATGCTTCATTCTCAAAGCTGAATATTTTATAGAATTCCTTCCCTTGTTTTCATTCCTAATCGAATTACAATCATCTTGAATTATTATTTATTTTTTACATTAATTAGAATCTCTTACAAAATAGCTAATTAAAATTACCATTTAAATCAACTTTTATTTGTTAATGAGTTTGACAACATTCTAACCTTATTAAAAAGCCCGTACACATAGGTGCGAATTTTGCTAATTTTAAAGCTTTTAGTAATCTACGATTGATTTAACTTTAAAGCTTTTATAAATCTACGACTGGTTGAATTTTAAAGCTTTTAGAAATCTACGATTGGGTCAACTTTAAAGCTTTTATAATCTACGATTGGTTCAACTTTAAAGCTTTTAGAAATCTACGATTGGTTCAACTTTAAAGCTTTTAGTAATCTACGATTGGTGGAATTTTAAAGCTTTTAGTAATCTACGATTGATTTAACTTTAAAGTTTTTAGAAATCTACGATTGGTTTTGCCTTCAAGCTTTTAGAATACTACGATTAGTTCAACTTCAAAGCTTTTAGAAATCTACGATTGGTTTTGACTAAAATTTTTTAGAAATCTACAATTAATTCAATTTTAAAGCTTTTAGAAATCTACGATTAGTTTAACTTAAAAGCTTTTAGAAAACTACTACTAATTTTATTCTGATACTTTTAGAAATCTACGATTGGTTCTGCCCTAAAGCTTTTAGAAATATACGATAAGTTTTACTTTAAAGCTTTTAGAAACCTATGATTGGTCCTGCTTCAAAGCTTTTAGAGATCTACAATTGGTTTTGTCTTTTAGAAGCCTACTACTAATTGAACTGTGATACTTTTATAAATCTAATAGTAGTTAAACTGAGATACTTTTGGAAATCTACGATTATTTCAACTTTAAAGCTTCAAGAAATTTACAACTAATTCCACTGCAATACTTTTCAAAATCTACGACTTGTGCAACTTCAGAGCTTTCATAATTATACTGTTAGAGCTTTAAGAAATCGAGGATTATTTTTTTTTTAATTAATCATATAATTACAAATTATATCCTAATACTAGAGCCTCTGGTGGGAATTAAACCCACGATCCCTGCACTGATAAGCTAGTACGCAATCAACTAGCCTACCGGGGCGCTCAGGATTATTTTAAACTTTGAAGTTTTTAGATATCAACAGTTATTTCCACCTTAACCCTTTCGGGACTACTGGAACAATACGTCCCATCAATTTTCAAACTTTCGTATTTTTTTTATTTTCAATACAATTGCGGATCTTAATAGACCCGAAAACAGATTTAAGTGTCCACTATGAAGTAAAAATAAAAACATAAAGGTACATGTTGACGTAAGCACGCCAACTGCTAATGAATTTCACAAAATTACTTATTGGAATCTTATGTCTCACGAAAAATGCTCCTTTTGATTATATATGCCGGAATTAAAGGACGATTTCAGAATTTCTGAGTAAGCAGAACATGATTTTTTCCCATATCTCTTAGAATATACAAAGATTTTCATCAAAAATATTTCAGTTTTTAAAATAAATCTTCGTCCCTAAAGAGTTAAACATTTTTCAAATTCACGAATAGTTCCCAACTTTGAAGCTTTTAAAAACCAGGATATGTTGAAATTCTGAAGCTTTAAAAACATCAACGATTACTTCACAAATTGGTCAAACTTTCTTTTAAGACAACCAATATTTTTTCCAAAACATTGGCCAAAAACAAAATTTAAGTTATTTTGCCAATTGAAGAATTGGAATCCTAGAACCTTTGGCCAATTTTTTTTTAATTAAAGTTTTAAATAGAATCCTTAATTAAACTTACCAGAATCATCTGAACCCAAACTGGTAAGATCTTCACGTTTTTTACCATTTTGATTAACGTGACCTGAACCATTTATAACAGCAAAAGCATTATTGCAACCACTAGCAAATGATGAATTGGTTGAAGAAGCATTAGAGGAAGCTGTTGATGCTGATGAAGCAGCTCGTTGTACCGTAGATGATGATGATGATGTGGTAGAATCTGATGATTTAGGTCGTAAACGTGTGCTAGGACAATATGGCTCTACTATAATGAAGAACAAAAAAATAAAAGGAAAACGAAAATAAAACCATTGCAATTAAAATGTAAAATCTAGACCACCAACAAAAAGGGGGAAAAAAAAGGAAAAATAAAATAACAGAAAAGTAAAGGAAGCCTTTTTCCAGTATTTTTCTTTATCATCAAACCCATACCATACCTATGACTGTATTATTAATATCATTGTGTAATGTTCCTCCTGCTGATGTTGATTGTGGTGTTGTCATTATACTAGTGGGTTCTGTTGTTGAAACAATTTCTATTGCTCCAGTTATAGCAGACGACGACGACGACGACGGCGATGATGATGCTGTGGCTGCTGCTCTTGATAACGCAGAGGCATTTGTTGTTGTTGATGACGTCAGTGCGGGTGTTTGGGTAGTTGTTAATGCCGCAGTTACATTTGCTGCGGTTGTTACAATTTTCGAGCACATTGTTGACCCAAGTATGGATGGTGTACAAAATGTATTCTCACTCTCGGCATTGGGTGAAGAGACTTCAACCTTTTTTTTTTATATAATAAAAAATAAAAAGAGAGAAATTCAAATTGATTAAGAGTATTTAAAAAAAAAGGATTAACACTTTTAAATTAAAGTATACAAATTTTACTTCCACAATAATTTTAAGTAATAATTTAAAATTATGGTTAACCCTTGAATCTAATAATGATGGAATTTACAGTTTGTAAATACTATTTTTTTTTTGTAGTAAATTAGAATTTATCGTAAATTTGATCATTTTGTTTAACGATAACACGTGTGCAACGATAGCATGTTATCACTTAGTGTGAATTTCTTAATTTTTTTTTTAAAGAATCCTATTAAATTCCTATCGTTTTAAAATTTTAAAAAAGATTTTTAAAATCATCTAAATTTGTACTTAAAAACTGTAAAAGTTTCTTTTTTGAAATTGTTTTTTAAAAAGTGATTTCTCTTCAAATTTTGATGACTTATAAATTCTCTAAAACTACATTTACATTAGGCTAGAAATTTAGTTTAAACAAGATTTCGAAATCTAGTTCGTGTATAAGAGTATACAGTACCATATGATCGAAATCAAGTTTAAACTAGATCTCGAGCCTAATGTAAATGCAGTTTAAGAGATATTTATACGAACATGTGTACGGTCGGTCACATGTCTTAAGTTAGGTCTTTACCCCAATATTACATGTCACCGGAATGTGTTATTTTGAAGAGTTCAGTGAAACGTCCTAGTCCGGTGATGTTAAATAATAACAGATTTTAAATAATTATTAACATCTCTATTAAATATTAGGAAATGCGTATTATAAATATGCCACAATAATATGAAACAATAATTGATTCTAATCATTAACATTTGCGTCCAAAATATACATACAAAGTAATTGATAGATAAACAGGTAAATAGCGCAAATAATTATATATACTCAAAATATAAATAAATACTTGTACTATAAATGTTTCAAGATAACATTACATAAACAATAAAAATTTAAATAAATAAACAATTATAATATGAAAACAATCAATTTTATAGTCGAAAGTGAGAATTCTTAAAGATACTTGATAATCAAAGCCAAGCAAGTCGTCATTACAAAAACATAGAAAGACATGTTTTGTTTGTGGATTCTTTTATATTTTTCAACATAGTCTTCTTTTAGCTCAATACCCACTTCATTCAGTGATTTTAGAATTTTTTTAACCCTCCGCAAAGTATGATTTTGGAAGGCCCTTAGAATATGCTTCTGTTGCAGAGATGACCTCCTCATTCGGTACGAAAATTTTTTCCTTCGAGTCATTTCTTAAAATTTGGAAACAAGAAAATTTCGCTGGGAAGCAAATCTGGAGAATAAGACAGATGCCGCAACAATTCGAGCCTCAGCTCCTGTATTTTTGCCATCGAAACTGCACCCGCGCATTATCTTGATTGATCTTTAATTAAGATAATGCTAGGCTAAATGGATGTTTTTTTCTATTTTTTCGCTTAATTGCCTCAACAATGGTGAATAATATTCTTCAATTTATAGTATTTACCTTTTCCAAGTAATCAGTGTAAATAATTCTATGTATATTCCAAAAAAATCGTTGCCATAACCTTACGAGAAGATTAAACTGTCTTTGCTTACTTTGCAGCGGATTCACCTGGTAAAATTCATTGCTTTGGCTTTTGTGTCATTTCCGGTGTATAGTGTTGAATCCATCTTAGTTCAACAGATATGTATCGGCAAACAAATTCGTAAGGATCACGACCTTCTGTGAGCAAACGCGGCACCCATCTTGCCGATTACATTTTCATACCCAATTTTTCGTTTTTTTTTTTTAATTGAATTCCCTGAATCATGTGATGTGACCGTGCCCGCAACTAGTTCACGCACTTTAGTTCGCCGGCCACCCAAAACTATATCGTGAATTTTCATAGTAACTGCCTTAACTGGATATTCTGAACGAGGTTCCCGATTACGTTTAAATCCATTTATCCAATTGTAGATACCCATGTAAAAACTATATATGACCAAACATGATCTCATATATTGCCATATATCTTTGGATCCGAAGTTTGAGGGTATCGTATATGTTGATATATGAGCATACATGAATAATATATGAAAATATACGGCCATATACCCCCTAAATTTCGGATTCAAAGATATATGAAAATATATTGAACTATGCATTGTCATATATGATCATGTATGATCAAATAAAAGTCCATGTATGACCATGTATGTTTATATATATTTCGATTTTACATGGGTAAATGCTTGTGCAGGTCTGCATGGAGTTTGTCTAACTTATTTTTGGCCTTCTTAGATGCCTTGTTATTAAAGTAGAATCGTTTGTTGACAGCACGCATTTTCCCAAAAAATTTGTTATAAATTCTTAGAGCTCCTTATATGATTTTATAAAAATTTATTAACTTGCCCTCGTACCAGTCCTTGCAGTTAAAGATTAATATATTTTTCAATAAAAATGAAGCCAGCTACCCTCGGTCGGTGCCTAGATCGATCACCGTAAGAACCGCATTATACTGCTCACACTCGGCCGAGAGCCTCGTTAGCGTTAACAGTCGATGTCAAGTCCAAGATTGATAGTGGGTGATATTGACTATTAAACTCATAGAAAGGGGTAGTATCATATATGAGGGCGGACTTTTTAAATGAAAGACAGTTTTTTTTTAGCAAAAAAAAAAAAAATATACAATATATTTCTCAATAATCTCCGTTTTGTACAAATTTTTTTAAATCCTTCCAAATAAAAGGAATCAATTCCTCAAAACCCGAATTCGTTTAATTACAAGTAAAAATTATAGTAGAAAAAGCCACTGCGAGCCACTCTTCAATTCCACAGCTTTTCAGGAAAAGGCAAACCGAGGAATGAATAAAAAGGAATTATGAATTTTTGAATATTTTAAGAGTTTCAAGAGAAGAACCAGGGACCCTTTAAACTAGGATGAACAAACTACCAAATTTTTAGCAACCCATGATGCCAAATGGTGCGACTACAAAAAACTTCTTAGCTGACATCACGAAATTCTTAGCCGATTTACAGAAACATTTAGCCGCTAGCAAGGGTTGTAGCGCAAGTACAGTGATTGTGATGTGAATGTATACATGTTTGAATTGATACAACCCTTGCTAGAGGCTAAGTTTTTCTGTAAATCGGCTAAGAATTCGTGGTCTCGACTAAGAATTTTTTTGTAACCGCACCATTTGGCTAAAAATTTGGTATTTTGTTAATCCTGGTTTATAGGGTCCTTGGAAGAACTTTCAATCACATGCCGTCCATTTTAAACATATATACACAGCGAATAGAAATATGAGCTGATTTATATAATTCTAAATATCAGAGAAGATGCACGCTCAACACTCCAGAAATGATGATAGGAAACCCGCCGTTTGATGTAATTGCTTGGAGCTGTGATAACTCCTTGATTGTATTGCCAATGCATCGCTTTTAGGGACAGAACTCGATCGGTATACAAACTAAAATCCACGGATTAAGAACTCTTCACAGTTTTTTAAGAGTAAAGCGTTGAGAACTGAGTAATAAAGCTACATTTAGGTAAATGAAATCTTAGTTTTCCCGGACAGCTGAAAGATGGTGATAAGCACGGGAGTCTAATACATACACACTGAACATTCGCCTTTCGAACGCGAGTATTCGGAAGACAAGCGATTAATAAAGCTGGAATAAAGTCGCTTCATTAATATCCATAAAACCTGATACCATTAGATGAAGTGCGTGAAGAATGGTGTAAAATCCATCGCCAAATTTATCTGTACTCGGTCAGGTTGATGAATACCTGTCTAGTAGTCCGCTTTCCAGGAGACAACGTTGTGCAACAACTTTTTCGAGTTAAAAAAGGTGGAGACATTTACGGATGCTCTTTTAGATGCAGGTTCGGTTAAATGGGAGGCCTGTAAAATGTAATAGGACTGGAAGATTAAGCTGCTTATTGTAAAATTCCAGACAGAAATTCTTTACTCAAAATTCTTTACAAGGAAAATTCGTTCATTAGTCGAACTCGCCGTATGTGCATTAGACTCCCCCAGAGGTCTTCCCGGAGAATTACAATGTAGTTAATTTCAAGTCTTAAAGATAGTTTTATCCGAAACGCCACAGGGCTAACCCAAACCACCCTAGTACGTGACACTGAACTCCATTTAAAATACAGTTCAGTGTCAGGTTAGTTTTGCGACATAATCTAAGACATTTCACCTGACTTTGTTTTTTTTATGAGAGTTCGGTGGCATTTGTGACAATGTCGCAAACGTAGCGCAGTTTACGTCATTTAGTAGTCTTTAATCCCTTAAACCCCGACCAATTTGATTCAGGTATCAACTTTGCTGTTCTATGTATTGGAAACTAGGTTTTAGGTTAACCTAATTTTTTGTATACTGAATATCTCATATTAAGTTATAAAATGAAGTATAATTACACTCAGAAAAGTATTTACCAAATATTAAGTAATTAAACAAAATTTTAAGAAATTTGAGAATGATTGAATTTTAACTTAATTCAAGTATACCCTTTTTCTAAAAACAAGTACAAACAATTTGCTTAAATTAAGTAAATTTTTTTGTGGAATTTTACTAAAAATTAGTATATTTTTACTTAAATTTAGTATAAATTTGTTCTTAAATTTGGTAAAAATTATTTGTAAATGAGTAAATGTGTCTTAAATTTTACATACAAATATTTCACTTTGAAATTTATTACTTTAATGTTGATTGTCTAAACTAAACTACTTATACAATATAAACTATAAACCAAGTGAGAATTGTATAGGGATGCTAAAGAAAATTCTTCCTTAAACTTAAGAAGTTAACATACTTGGTTTAAATAAGTTAAAATGTTTGAACTAAATCTAAAGAATTTCCATATTTAGATTTTGTATTTTCAGACAATTTAAAATTTCCTTTTTTTAGTTTATTAATTCTTAAAATTTAAGATTTTTTACTAACAAGAAATAAATTTCTAAACGTTTTTAAAGAACATTTAACATAAATAAAGAAAGAAAAATTTAGGAAAATGACTCACTATTTTTAAGTTAATGAAAGTATTTCGTGAGCTAATATCAAATAAATTAGCATTATTTTAAAGCATTTTTATTAATTTTAAGGAAAAACTCATATCTTTTGTTTTAGTAAGGTGTAAACTTATTTATAGTTCATACATTTTTCTGAGTGTATAAGATTCGAAAAATAGGTATAAAACCATGTAATTGGCGAATCCTCATTTGTCATTTCAATCTATTTTTTAACATTGTGGAAACTACAAAATAATTAACCGAATTTAAGGCACTTTCTTGGTTAGGTCTACTATTAAAAATTACAACAAAAAATACTCACCTCTGGTATTCTTTGCAAAGCGCTATCCAGACTACGATTACGATGATGTTGAGTCAAATTAATGCGGGTATTAGTCACTTGGGAAACGGGTGGTAATAAAATGCCCATGGATCTAAAAAAAGGAAGAAAAATAGAGAAACAATTAAAATACAGTTTAGAAATTGCACAAAACTATTTATTATTAGTATTATTATTATTATTAAAATGTTCCAATTAAAAATGACCTTTAAGAAAATCACCAGACATTTAGAAGGACACTTTAAATACAAAAAAAAAAAAAAAAAAAAAAAAACAATATACAAAGCAAAGAAAAATAATAAAGATATAAATATAATGATGCATATTACTAAAAAAAAAACACGAACAATAAACGATAATAATAAATATTATTAGAGACTATAATCTCGATTATGAATAATTTGTAGGAGTGTATTTTTAATTTTATTCCAACAATTGTTGTTTTAGCACAGTTTAAATAAATATTTTTTTTTATAAAAATTTTTTTTTTTTTTTTAATATTGTATTTAAATTTTCTATATTTGTAGTTTATTTATAATTATCGAAAAAAGTTATCAGCTGTTTTATTATTATTGTTTGTTTTTTTGTTCACATGAATATTTTAACTTTTATTTATAAATTTTTTATATACC
This sequence comes from Eustalomyia histrio, assembly GCA_949748255.1. Classification (NCBI taxonomy): domain Eukaryota; kingdom Metazoa; phylum Arthropoda; class Insecta; order Diptera; family Anthomyiidae; genus Eustalomyia; species Eustalomyia histrio. The sequence goes on along the minus strand of OX456524.1, from coordinate 67,484,165 downwards.
CAGCACAATTAATACAAAATATTTGCGAATATATTTTTACTTTAAAATGCCAACTAAACAGCCAGCCAGCTTAAGAGTCATTCAGTACATGCGAGTAATGAGAAAATGTAGAAAACAAATTCAATAGAAATCAAGTTAAGTAGAAAAAACTGAAATAAAAACAGAACAAAAAAAAAAAAAAAAAAAAAAAACAAGAAAAAAAAAACACGAAATGAAACTCTGAAATACACGATTTGTATGTAGTATGTCTGACTAATAACAATACCAAACCACAACAACAACCACAACAACAACACCAGCAGCAATAAAGGTCCCATGAACAAAACAAAAAATTAAATAAATATTATGGATGTAGGTACCGTAACATACATACTACGACTACTACTAGTTAGTATGTACTAACTTTAATATGAGTAGTAAGTAGATAGATAATATAAGTACGGTTGGTTGATGCCATGACATTTTTAAAAAGAGTGAATAGTATTAAATAGAAAAGTATATTCTCAGTAAAAATAACAAAAAAAAAAAAAAAGTGTAATAGAAAAACTACACAACAAGTTGTGAAAAAATTACACTTGTAAAAAAATATATAGTTACAGGGCTGCCAGATTTGCAAATTTTTTTATGCTATAAAAAATATTAAAATGCAGATTTTTTTGAAACTGTAAAATCACATAAATAATGGTTATAATTGTAATACATACATATATTAATAGTTATTCAAGGAAAACTTTCTCAGAATCAAAGATCAAATGTTTAAAATCATAGAATACTTCTAAAGCCGTATTACACGAGGCACACAATTTTTGGATATAGAGCAACAAAAAAACCCTTAAGTAGCTCAAATCATTCACAATATATCTATTTAGCGGAGTATTCTACTCCATCTGTAGCAAAGCCAGACACAAAATTGATTGCAATTCGATTAGTTAGTTCGAACGTCAATTTGGAATTGGAATTATCTATAATCAATTAACATAGCAAAGATATTGTATTGGAAAACCATATAATCTATTGTTATTATTGGTTTTATCAATCAACTTTTAAAATAATTTTGTATATATTTTTCGATCTAATTGTTTTAATTATATATCTTAATTTTTATCAGGCTCGAGATAATAATTTCATGTTACTAACGAATAGTAATCACTAATTTTTTTTTTTATTAAATGGAACAAATTTTGAGGATCTACGCTAGAGGTAATGCACATTTTCGACCTAAGCGACCAGGTCATCGTTAGCCTCCTTGAGAACCACCCAATCCACAAACAACTCATGGTTTTAAACAGGCTTATATATTACACACCCCAAAGAATATGACTATGCGAAATTCCCTTTTTATAGTTAGTGTATGAAATAATAATTATGTGTACTATTGGGTATACAAGTTAATAATGAAATCAAGACAAGCGTATTCTGTAAGTGCGTTCTGCATCGATCTGAATCACGCAGAGAAAAAACATGGTTGGGACAATCATATTCGAAGAACATCATATATTTGTGGGTTTATGATTGTGCCAACCATAGTCGTACTATAATATGGTTATCATATTATGATAATAAAATAACCATAATTTTACCATAATATGGTCCCTTCAGTTCTATTATGATTTAAAAATTACCATATTTTATTTCTAAATAAACATATTATGATGTTGAATTTAAGTTTAAGTAAAAGTCCATAGAATCTAAAAATATTTGTATCAGATAAATTTCTAAATATCTAGTATTTTGTGTAAGAAAAATCTTTTCGTACAAAAAAATTCTCGAGTTCTACAGACTTTTACTTATAAAAAAATATATTATTAATATTATAAGAACTTTTTCAAGAAATTACTTAATAAATATATTTTTTAAGAAATATTTCTTATTGTTTTTGTTCAAACGAATTAAAAAATATAAAATCTTTATATAGAATCTTTTTGACAATGAATTAATTATTGTAAATAATTTTATATGTATAAGAAATTTTCGAAAAAAACCTATTAAAAAAATCTAAAGTTAACTGGATCTTAATGGGTCAATTGATGAAATTTTTTAATGCCACATGACATCTGACATTTGTCCAGTTTCAGTAAACAATATATGATTATTTTTTTAAAACATTTTGTAGTAAAAACAAACTGACTGAACTGATTAAACTTTGGTTTTTATGAAAACAAGAAAATATTATGACCGTTAATGTCAAAGTCATGTTTTATTTGATGTATAATTATTTATTGATTATTGCCACATTTTATGGTTGCAAAATTATCATACCAATAACATGGTTGTGACAATCATACCCGATTGCAGCAAGCACAATATAGTAGCAGTGATAATGTTGCAACCATGTTTTTCTCTGAGTGAAGGGGCAAGGTCTGGGCTATAAGGCGGTTGAGCCTTCCCTTTATTTTATTGGGCATCCTTCCAAGCAGTTTGGTATTTAAAATGAGCAAATTGATTTAGCGAAAAAAGAATTCACCTCAAATATTTTTTACCTCCAAAAATTTTTTCACCACTTAAATCTTTTTTCACCTCAAAAATTTTTTTCCACTAAATAATTTGTTTTAACATCCAAAAAAGTTTTTCACCTCAAAAAATTTTTTTTACCTCCATAATTTTACTTCAAAATTTTTTACATTATTTGTACACTCACAAAATATTTTCCGTAACCGAATGTAGTTTATTTAAAAAAGTTCGTTTTTAAACGAAGAATCAATTAAAATTCATAGAAATATATTTTTTAACTATTTGAATTAGTCATTCAAAAAACAAACTATAAAAATTTACAGATATTCAGTAGGAGTTGATATTTTCTGTTAAATGTAAAATTTTATGTTTTCTGTTTTTAAAAATATAAATTCATATAATTCCTTATTGTTTTTTTTTACCAAAATAGTTTGTTTATATACGAAATTATTTCAATAAAAATTAACATAAATTATTCAAATATAGATACACACAAGAAAATAAAAAAAATATATGTATACGTCTGTGTGTGTTGTGTTTTGAAAAATTACATACAAATAAAAAAATTTTCATTTGAAAAACAAACCACAAAAATCGTTTTTTTCTACTTTTTGTCAGTTAAAAATTGATGTTTATTTTAAACTACTTTCGATTGCTTTTATTACTTATGTCGATTATTAAACAATAATTGAAAATAAACAAGAAAATGGTCTAAATATAATGAAAAATCAGTAGTCCTCTTTTTGATTGTATTTTCGATTAATTTAATATGTATTTTAGATTATTTTTAACGAAATAATATTGTGAGTGTATTAAAAACAGTAGATTCGGCACAGCCAAATTTAAGCCTTTTTGAATTGTTTTTAATTAATTTTTTTTATTTAAAATAATCCGAACTATTTGCTTTATTTTCAATAATCAATAGGAAAATTTAATAAAATTGCAAAATAAAAGAACTCATAGTTTACAAATTTATTGATTAATAGTAAAAATTAAAAAAAAAACAAATAAAATCAATAACTCAACAAGAGAAACAAAATAATTGACCTAGTCCTTAAAATTTAGCAAACTTTACAAGAAAAAAGAAAAAAAATAAAGCGCATGATTATAAAATAAGAGAACAAAATAAGAGAATTTAGAAAAGAAATAAACGTTAATTAAAAAATAGTTAAATATTTTAATTTAACATGCATTAGGTAAATACATTTGGAGGTTTACGTAAAACAATTAAAATTTCTAATATAGAATAAAAATTATATAAATTAAAAATATAAAATTAAAGAAAAAATACACAAAACTTAACAGATTGTGAAAAATTGTACAAAAAAAAAAAATCTGTTGATAAACCTACCACATTTTATACATTTTTATGGAATATTCTTTACACTAAATAAAAACATTTTTATTGTTTTTTTTTTTTTTTAATTATGTAATAGAATTTTCAGTATTAACTTAAATTTTAGATTTCTTAAAACTTTTTAATAATTTTTTCTATCACTTCTTTTTATTTTACTTATTATGACACACAACCAGTTTGTATATTTGAATTTAATTCTCTATACCGCACCCAATCGGAGTAAATATTAAAAAACTACTAAATTGGGAATTTGTTTTTAATAAACCCTAAAGGCAAAACTTTAATACAATTCTATAAACAAAATAAAAGACAGAGAGGGAGAGACAGAGAACTATAAACAAAAAGCTTTTAAAAGTTTTATTTAAAATTTAAGAGTTAAAGAAAAATTGAGAGGTTCTTTTTAAATGAAAGTAAAACAAAATATAAAAAGAATTAAAACAAAAACCAAATAAAAACATAAACAAAGAAGACAAGCATAATGTAAAAATATGAAAAAATGAAGCGTCTTAAGTGTTCAATACATTTAAATTTAAATAATTATTCAAACAAATAAAAAACACAAAGTGCAAATGTACGTAAAAATCAAAAAATAAAATTAATGAGAAATTGTTAATGAATAACAAGAACAAAAATAACACGGGGTTAGAAATAGCGATATTTATTGACCCCCCTGACGTGTACTTTTTTTATGATTTTTATGATTTATTACTCATTTTCTTTACACTCAAACACAATAGTTTTCTCAGATTCTCCATAAATATGTATGATGAATCTGTGAGTGCGCGGAATTTATTCCTAATCCAATTACAATCAAATTGAATCATTAATTCGAATCTATTACAAAATAGCTGCAAACATGTTCTATTCTTTCAATTTGTAAGAGATCTTTAGTTTTTTTTTATTTAATCAGTGTTGCCAGATTACAAGTTTTGTTCTCTAAAACAGTTAGTCTCTATGACATCAAATATTACCATACGACACAAACCACTAACGAATTTTAGGCGAACGAAAATAACTTTTTTTTTTGGCCAAAGCCAAACTTCACTTTGAAATTTAAACAAAAAACGTTTATTTTGGTTCGATTTTAAAAACTAAAATTCTTTAAAGTGAAATAAATATTGCTTAAAAAGGAACTTCTAACTTTTTCATACAAATTGGTGTATTTTAGTACAATTTCAGAGTATGCGACTGGTATTAAATATTTTTCACCAGTCGCTTAGAAGTGAATAATAATTTGTATTAACCTCAAACATTTTTTTTCAGCACCAAAATTTATTTTTCATCACTAAAATGTTTTTCACCACTAAAATGTTTTTCCACCACAAAATTTTTTTCACATCCAAAAAGGTTTTTCACCTCCATAATTTCACATCACTTCTCTAAATGTGTAAAAATATGTTATTGTACAATATCAATTTACCGAACATATCGATATTTTATAATATTTTGTTGACATGTGTAATGCATTATCTGTGATTTGGTAAATCTTTGTTTTCTCAGGACATGGTTGAAGGGTATTCAAAGATTTGGCACAGCCGAATTTAGCAATTTTTTACTTGTTTTACTAAAAAATCAAACAAATTTTTCACAAATTGATGCATTTTTATTAAAGAATTTAAAGAAATTAATGAATTTATATGCTAAACTTCGAACGCCGAAAGTGGCTAAATCCCAAAGCCATTGAGGGTGAGGTGATGGGATTACGAACGAGCTGGCGAAGCGCGGGGTCCAGGTTGCCTGCCGAGAGAGCAATAGACATTCGTGTGCCACTCCAGTTTATAAAACGGGACGTTGACTGGTCAGTGGTGGTTTGGTGGAATACCGGAACGGCTAGGGTATCGAAGAATGTGGAAGTCTTACGATCCTAAGGCGACGGGACTACTATTATCCATAACCAGATGTGATTGTAGAATTATGGTAGGGGTACTGACAGGTCGCTGCTGGACTGCGGTTCTTGCTAACAGAGCTGGGAAGTTAGCGAGTGAAATTTGTAGGTTTTTTGGGGTATCGGGGGATAGAGAGACGGTGGAGCATATACTGTGCCACTGTCCAGCGAATTCCAGGCAAATTGCTTAGGAGATTATGTATTCCGCGATCCGGAGGAAATCTCTAGAATCGGAATCCTAAGACTCCTAGTATTTGCTAGGAGTGAGGGGCACCCTAGGTGCCATCACATCTAACTGATCTTTTGTGCGGGTTATAGTTTCTTATCTGGTAACGCTAGAGACCGAATTGGTTTATTGCCCTTGACCAGCCATCTCAACCTAACCTAACTCAAAGCCAAAACACTCGGTCGGCCACAAATAATTTGTAAATGAATTTAATTAAAGAAATATTCGATCAAATGATCTGGTTATTGTACTATTAATGAATTTGTGCAAAGATTCATTTACTTTGTATGGAAAACACATGAGTAAAACCTCAAAATTTAGTCGCAGACAATGATTTAGGAGAATTACATAAATTTCACAATTCAAAAGTGAATTAAAGAAATATTTCAATACTATCTTAATTCTGGCCAGAAAAAAATTAAAACTTATAGTCCCTATATTCCTGAAAAACTACTTTTTCGAGTTATTTGTCATAATTTCAGTAAAAATTGAGTTTTAAGATTATTTTGTAATCATTTTATGAAAGTTTTCAAGGTTATCGGATTAAAACACTAATTTTTATTTAGCGAAAGTTTTGGTCAACTAATAAAATTAAGTTTGTTTTGTGTAGAAAATATTCAACAAACCTTCGCGTGTCAGCGAATATACGTTTGGGTGCTACTACTGACACGCGTGTCATTGTTTTGTCTTTGGATATGTCACAAAACTTACTTAGAACATGTCTGCTGTGTTTTAAGGAGTGCTCAATGCATGCGTGAAGTCATTCGACACCGTGGACAAAAACAATAAACATAGTGACTCGTGCACGTTGTCGTAGGATTTATATTATGACATTAATTGCTGTGACATGTTAAAAAGGGGTCAATGTAAAAAGGACAGGTCCCTTTCATATAAATCTACAGGTCCTGTGACATTTTGTATTAATTCTCCAAAAGGGAAGTTTAAGTCGCTTTTGCAAATTCTAGATTTAGTTTAGTCTAAATATAAAACAAAAAATCAATAAAAATTGTCACTTTTTAGTTACCATTTTCTTTAGAAACATGTTGATTTTGTTTAAATATTTTATAAATAGCTTGTCAGGTATTTTCTATAACATGTGCAAAAGAAATAAAATGCTTTGAAAAACATATTGAGAAAATTTAAATTGTTTTTGTTTTGTAGTAAAATTTTATTTACATGTTTTAAATATAAGACCAACACATTTTAATTACTATTTTAATCTAACAAATAGATTTTTTTTTATTGATTTTTTTTAAACATTTGATAGAGCTGAAGGACATAATTTATGATATATAACAATAAAAATACCTGCTCTTGCGAAAAATTAAATTTATGCTAAACACGAATCTGTTAAAATTTCAAATTGCTTAATTGTTTTTTTAACACAACGATTAATTTTTATCTTCGTGATAATAATCAGTGAAGTCAGTTTAGGGGATTTATCGCAAAACTGGGGATTTTATTTCTTGAATGGGGATAAAAATTTATATTTGGGGATCCGGAGATTTGTTGGGGATGACAACAAAATTTAAGGGTATTTTTGGGGATAAAATTAAAAATTAAAATTAACAATATTTTCTTTTTCTTCTCTTAATACTTATAATTTTTTCAACCCTGATAATATTTTAGAATTGGTGGTAACAGTGCAGAGGTAATATAAAATGTGCATACTATTGAATATTCGATACTGCTCAATACTTTTAAGTATTAATTCGATGCTACACAGAATGAAATAACAAAATTATGTTTGTAATATTGAACATCTTTCATAGAATATTTTTGTAAATACAAAATATTTTTTAAAAGGACACCACCAATGGCATTTGTAAACCCAAAAAAATTATTATTTTTTTGTAACTTCAATTTTTATATTCAAAGAATTTTTATATGAAAAGAAAAAATTTACAAACATTTCAAACAAAAAATTGTTAGAAATCGAATTTATATTTAAAAAAAAAATTTTAATTACGTAAAATTTTGTGATACTTTTTGTACACAGAGTATATTTCAGGAGACAAAAAAAAGTTTTATAATAAACTTGTATTTTTTTTTAATTTTGAATTCATTACTTTTTAAATTAAAAAAATACTAATAAATTTCAGTAACAAAGTCACGTTATTAAACCCTCTATATTAACCCATTCCCAGCCAGTGATGCTTAGTTCTACCGCGTGCTATAAAAATACCCGGATCCGATTGTAGGTCCATACTGTGGAGACAGGACTTAAAAATGCTCGCCACAACCAAAAAAAAAAATGTTTTTCACCAGATTTGCATATGGGACTTCCCATCAACCACCAAAATCTCCACCAAAATTCAGAACAAAATTTGAAAAAAAATGTCCTGGCCGGTAATGGATTAAAATAATTCGTTCTCTTTAACTTAAATTGTACAAATTACCGCTGCAAATGATTTGCATTACAAAAATAGGTTTTATTTTAAATTAATAAAAAAAAAAACGTGAATTTTGGTTAAAACATTTTGGGGACCAGAAAATACAAATTTGGATATTCTTGGGAATGAAAAATCAATATTTGGGGATAAAGTCTTTAAAAAAAGTGACAAGACTTATAAAAATTATCGATTAATTTCAATTTTGTTAAATTCCAGCAAGAGCTTAGTGTTTCAATTACTGTTTGACGTACAATAAATATGGCCTAAATAGCGTTTTTTTAACGTTGGCGTCTGTTTTTTAAATCTATACTTTTAAATGAAAAATAAATTCATTTTTAAATATTTTAGTTAATACTAAAGTAAATTTTAAAAGATTTCTTTAAATCTTAATCTTTATATATATAAACATTTTGCATGAAATATAAATTTGTTCATTTAGAAATTATTTTTTTCCCTTTTAACATACACTTACAAAAAAAAAAAGGCTGTAATGGCAACTGAAATTTTTGATGTTATTACGGGAAATTTTGCAAATTTGACCCCAGCGGTATTTTTTGCTAATATTAACAACACATGTCTGCTGACATGTAGTACAAAGAAATTAGTAGAAAAGTTAGTAGCCGCTACTTACTCGTGAAAATATTATGTGTGTATGATAACTATAAGCTTATTCTTGCAATTGTAGAATAAGCTTACAGAAATAATATTGTATTAACTTGGGTATAGAAAAGCTTATTTGACTCAATATATTTATAAGCTTTTTTACATAATTGTAGAATAAGCTTCACATATAATATATTATTTTTATTTTAATTTTAAATATAGATAATAATAATTAATTTTAAATATAAAATATAATAATTCATTTTAAATATAAATAATAATAATTAATTTTAACCATAAATAAAAATTATTATAAAAATAATTAAATTTAATATGCAATTGCACTATCGCTTTATAAAATTTACAACCAAATGTACACGAAAAAAACCAGTTTGGCAAATTTAAAAAAAAAAAAGTAACGGCACTTGTTGTATGCATTATAAGCGAAGAACAAAGACAACAAGACTAGACCCAGGAAAATTTTCTGTTCCAAAGAACCATGTGAAGAATCGGTGCTCCTTCTAAGGAACCCATTCTATTGTCGGTTCTATCATCGATGAATTTTGTTTGAAATTGTCACGAAAGCAAACGGTTCTATTACGCTAAACTAGAACAAGTGCCGCTTCTTTGGAATCGGTTGAAGAATCAGTTGTTTTACTAGTTACTTTTATATAGTTTTTTTGCTAGTTCTTCGGAATCAATTTAGGAACGTATTGTACAACATAGCTTTGGGAATGCATTTTGAAAAAGCTTTAAAGAACTGAATGAACCATTTCTTCCAGGGAACCAACAAAAGAATTTATGTATTTTTTTAAAATATATTTATTTTTATTACTAAAAACGCAAAATACATCTTAAAAAAAAAACAAGGTAAATTAATTAAAAGTTCAGGAATTCATATGATTTAAAATATTATAATGCAGTAAAATTGTTGTACACCAATAGAAACAACTTAGCAGAAATAGCAGAAAAAAATACTAAAAATTAGTCAAAATGGAAAATGCAGAAAAAACTGCAGAATATTTTTGCTAAACTTGATAATAAATAATCAACAAAAAAATTTGTTGCATGTACAAAATGTTAATAGTAATTGAGTTTAATTTTAGTTAAATTCAAATAACAATTGTCCTGCTAAAATTGGCAAACAATTTCGGTAAATATTAGTGGACCATAAACAGCAAATAAAAACTGCTAAATCGACAAAAATGTTGTTAACTTTGTATATATTTTAGTTTAATGCAAATAACATGTTTTCTGCTAACATTAGAAAAATTGTTGTTATAGACTGAAATGATTTTTAGTCTGCAAAAAATTAACAACATTTTTCTAATTTCAGCTAACAAAAATAGTAATAATTTTAATATATACAACTTCTGTTGCAAAGAAGATTCTAAAGAACTGATTCTACAACAAGTTCTAACTTTGTAAAATATAACCGGTTCTTTAAAAGCAATAAGACAACTGGGGGTTGTTACCTTGGAACCAGTTCTAGAATATATGGTGTTGGCAACCGGTTCTAAAAAATTTTCCTGGGGAATGTATTGAAAAATATTTATATTTCAATCGTCATACTGCGTTGTTTATAAGCATTCTTTAGAAAAAGTTATGTATAATAATGTTTTCTCAAGCATTGTTAAATACTGCTTGTGAATTCACATTTTATAAACAATTTAATAAACGAATATTAGAAAAGCTTAAAACACACTATTTATATAAGCTTATTCTCAAGTTGTATTGCAGTTTGATTGCTAAATGGTATGGTATATTGGGTAGAAATAAAATTTCCTTCAATTTCTACTTTTTTAAAATTATTTTAATTAATATTAATTTTTTTTTAGCAAATAGGTTTGCAAAATTTTGTAAAATGATTTCTGAAGTTAGCAACAAATTTTTGTAAATCTTCTGTAAATCTTCTGTGATTTGTAAAATGTAAATAGCAAAAAAGTTTGCTAAATACTTATTTCTTTAATAAAAATCAGTACAAAAATAGTACAGTGCGATTGAAAACTGTTTACAAATTTTTCTACTAACTTTTTTTTCTGAGTGTATTAGAAAATATATTGCTATAATATTTATGTCATACATTATAATTACATTTATAAATGTTAATTTTTATCCGGCCGCTAAAATTTAATCTATATTTGCAAAACATTTATTGAATTTATATTAACAAATGCAATTTGACATTAGTAAAGAAATAAAATGTTTTTTTTTGTTTGTTTTTTCTTTGGTCAAATACTACTTGAATAAATAAACGATTGTAAATACATAAATATGTATACAATACAAAATGTGATAGAAAAAGTAATTAAGATAAAGTAATAAATGAAATTATTTAAGAACATATGTACATATGTACGTATAAAACAATATCTATAATGAATAAGCAAAATTTATTTAAGTATATGACGTTTTAAAGATATAACTACGAAAAAAGTAATTGAGTTAAAAAATAATACAAAATTATTTAAATAATAAATTGATTGAAGAGAAAATAGGTAAAGCATGCGTAGAACTTTTTCGTCGTTGGCTGTTGTTTAAAATAAACTGAACTGCCGTGGGGCCGGTGGTCTGCCTTTACATGAAAGAGTGTATGTCAGGGCAACTTTATTGGACGAAAAATTAATGAAAAGTTTTATAATTTTAATGAAATTGGTATCTAATTTAAATGAAATTTCATTATTAAAGGTATGAAATTTTAAATAAATAAAAGAATATTTATTTTAAAATTTTATTTTAGCTTAATAAAAAAGCTTTAATGGACGAGTTCCAGGGCAATTTTATTAATTTTATACAAACTTTCATTATAAAGATCGACAAAAGACATCACTATGAAGCCACACACATGGTACGGTGCAAAATTGTTTAATACATTTAAATAAGAATTGTTTATTTATTTATAAAAAACTATTGTTTTCGAAATACTCGATCTAGAATGCCACAATTCGGTCATTGTTTGGACTAATATTTTCTCGTTTACTTGAATATAAACATTAATTTTATTTCAGAGGGTCAATTCTCGTTTTGTGAAACGGTGAAATGAAAAGTTTTTTCACGTTTTCATAGAACTTTTGATTCGCGTTCTGTGAAAAAATGTAAAGAAATATCAAAACGTTTTCATATGAAAAAAAGTGGAACGAAACAAGATTTTTTCACGATTGCACAGCACTGGCAATTCTTGTTTTGTGTAACAGTGCAAACAACTGTCAAAATATTTTCATATGAAAAAATTGTTTACACAGACTATTTATAAGTGAAATAAACATGGAGAAGATTGTAAGAGGAAAGCGTGCCAGCGAAAGCCAAAAGGAGTATATAATTAATTATTAAGAAAAGCATGTGGACATTGCAAACGATAAGTAAGTAGCTTAATAACCATAATCACACTTTTATTAATCCCATATTTACAGATTTGTAACTGCAGATGGTGCCAAATTTAGAGACGAAAAGTGTAACGAATTAGCGGCGAGCCTTAACAGTTTTAGTGGGACCCAAAAGGACAGTGAGAAATGGCAAAAGTGTGGCATATTTATTTATAGTTTATTTATATTCTTTATGAAATTTTTTTTTCTTTAAGTAATATTAGACTTCATACGCGCACCAAATATAGTTCACTTAAAGTAAGCCGATATAAATCCATGAAGTGCTTGTCGGTTGTCATCTCGAATGGATTGTGGTCAGCACAAAGTATGCGTCTCAGCACTCTCAAAAAATTCCTATAAATTATTAAATTATTTACTGCAATGAAATGCTTGTAACATCATTGTATTACCTTGGTTCATACGGAATTCTTTGAGTAATATCCAATAATACAATTAATCCAGATATTTTTATATAATTATTTTAAATAAATTTTACGAACTTAATTCACTTTTGTTTACGTTTTTCTCTGTTTTGACATTTGCTTTAAATTTTGGATAACACAGTTACAAAATTTTCATGGGTACAGTGCGAATGAAACATTTTTTTCATAATACATACGAGAATCGCAATTTATGTATTTGTGAAAAGTTCGAGTGAAAAGTGCTTATGAAAACGAAAATGAAAAGTTTTTTTCACTTCACATTATCGAAGAGCGAGAATTGACCCTCAGGACTCTAAATATATTATTTCTTTTTTAATTTCAAGATATTTAATTGTTATAAAAAATCCCCTAAAATATGGTTAAAATCCCCAATATATTATAAAATCATAAATCCATTTCCTTAAAATTCAGTCCTCCAACCAAAGTCGAAATTCTCAATTTGGAAGAAAATTTTTGTTCAGCTATTTTCGAAAGAAATAAAAAAAATTAATGACTCAAATTGATTGCAATTCGATTATGAGTGATGTCCGCATATTAACTTTATTTATTAATTTTTATTTAATTGTTTTATGGATCGGTGTGTGAACAGTTTTAAAATCTCAGTTTAATTTAGGCTGAAATTTAATTATTTCGAAGCTGTATTTTAAGAGCATTTTTACCAACCATCAAAAGTACTGAATTCCCCCGGCAATGTGTATTAACAACAACACAACAAAAAATCTGTAAATTTATGTAAAAAGACTCTAAAATTTTCTCAAAATTTTAGATTGATTGAAGTTTAAATATTTCAACTTCAATCAGAATCGGAGAAATAAAAAACGTTCCAAAAAATTAGACAAAAATGAAAAATAATCTATAAACGAAAATTGATTTAAAACATTAATTTGGGGTGACATTTTAAAAAGAAAATTTTTACAAAAGTTTTCAAGGAAAAAAAGGGATTTCAAGGGAAAAATTTGCTTAAGACGGCACTCGACATATTTTTACACAGGGGGATATGCCACATAACTAAATGACAGGACATGCCACTAAACTGTATCTTTTGGGAGAGTTTAGTGGCACGTACTAGATTAGTTCTATGACATGTTACAAGGCGTAGAACTTCGAATAAATTCAATCTGGTATGAGATTTTCTAACAACCCCCGCAAAATAAGGTTTAAACGAATTCAAAAATACGTTTAAAGTATAATTTTCCTTTAAAAATATGCATTAAATGCAAAACCGTTTAAATTACTTTTAAGAAAACCAACAAATTTTCTTTTTGAACTGTAAAAAATAACAAAATTTAATTTTAAGCACATTAAGTACATTTTGTTTTTCATTTAAATTGTTCTTTTTGTTTTGTCAGCACAAAAAAAGGACATTTGAAAGAAATCAACATTTTATGTATTGTGCATTTGGCAATGTTACAAAAAAATAATATTGTTGTTTCTTTGTGTATAAATTTGTTGAAGGAAACACTAGACAAAATAGTATTTAAGATGGAGATATAAATTTAAAAGAATATTGCAATAAATTTGTATAAATCTTTATCAATGACAATTAATCATAAATAAAATGGGAACATTTTGGACTTGTACACAATTAAGTATTTTAAAGATAAATATAATCAAATTTTATGTAATTTTTGACTGCGAAGGACGATTGCTTTTTGTTATTTTTAGTTTAATACACCTAATAGTGTGCGAAAGAACTCATTTGTTTTGGCCGAAGTCTGAGCCGAACTTTGTCCAAATTTACAGTATTCAGCATAAACCGAAGTAGAATTTTTTTAAGCTTACTTTGAAATTTGAATAAAACAAGAATTTTTGAAAACAAATTGGCGAAAATAGTTGAAATTAAAATAAAAAATGTTTACTGAAGGTTATTCCTCTCTGATTTATTATGTTTTTATTTTAATACTCAAACTATGAGCAAAATTTATTTTAAAGATGACTCCATGTAAAAATCGACATACGAGGGCGGATCACTAAGTCCGTTACTTTTCGAGCTTCCCTCGTAGTTATATGAAATGCAACACTGCTCCCATCAAATACCACCTTATAATGGACTACTGTCAAATTTTGAGCAAGTTCCGTCATTTACTTGGCGTTTAAAAGCATGATTTTTCTAGGTCCATAAAATAGGCATTTGTTTGAGCTTAATCTCTTTCCACCGAGCCATTTCTTTAGTTTTGGAAATAGGAAATAGTCACTGGGGGCTAAATCCGGAAAATAAGGTGAATGACGGGGCAATTCGTAGTCTACTTCCTGGATTTTTGCCATGAAACAAAGCTGTCCGTTGATGATCGATTGTAAGCAAACGCGGCAGCCATCTTGCGGAAAGCTTTCTCATACATTCAATCTCCGATCGGCCAACACCATATCGTGAATTTTTTCAATTGTTTTGGGTGTAGAGACCTCAACTAACCCCATAGTAATTATCAAGCTTTTCCGTAGTTTGATTCGACGTTTTTTTTCTCAAAAAATAATGTTTAATGAGCACGCAAAATTCACTTTTTTTTTAATTTTTAAAAAAATCCACGAGGTTGTATGTTAAACGCAAAGTAAATGACGGAACTTGCTCAAAATTTGACAGAAGTCTTTTAGCAGGCGGTACTTGATGGGAGCAGTGTTGCTCCCACGGAAAAGTCACGGAATTATTGATCCGCCCTCGTATTTATGAAAAAACATGGGTTGTACATGATCATACATAGACATACATGGTCATATACGTCCATGCAAGGTTTAATATATGATCATACATTATCTCATATATGACCATATATGATCCGAAATTTGAGGGTATGTTGCCGTATATTATCACATATGATCGTGTATAAAGTATATGAGCATATATATTCATATATAACCATTGAACCATTCATGGACGTATATGACAATGTACAGGTTGGTTGAAAAGTTCCTGCGCTCACCAAGAGACGCCACTGCTAGCTCCAAACTTTTTTTTCTCAAGTTGGTATAACTGTCCTGAGAACACATGCAAAGTTGCAAGACATTCTGTCAATTCTTTCTTTGTTTACAAGCCATTTGAAGTTGACGTGCCATTGATTGATTTAATATCGTGCAGTCATTAGATTCTTTGTTTTGAAGGGTTTAAAAGCAAAGGAAATTTATGAACAATTGTTAGAAGTGTATAAGGAGTCCTCACCTTCAAAACGCACCGTTGAATTTTGGGCTGGTGAATTTAAACGTGGTCGTACCAGCCTTGAAAACGATCCACGCGAAGGACGACCAAAAACTGCAACCACAGCAGAAATCATTGAGCAGGTACATAATATGGTTAGTGAAGATCAAAGTTTGACGAACGAGTACTCCATATTTTACATGAAGAATTACGCATGAAAAAACTGTGGAAAGTTAGTGCCGCACAAATTAACAATTCAACAAAAACTGGATCGAAAACAAATTTCTCAACGTAATTTGGAGCGTTTTAAGCCGAATAAAACCGACTTCTTGCATCGTTTTATAACTATGGATGAGACTTGGATCTACCACCATGATCCTTAATTAAAACAAGAACGTTTACGGTGGACTGAAGCTGGTTGATCAGCTCCAAAGCAGGTGAAGTCACAACGATCAGCAAAGAAGGTTATGGCATCAGTTTTTTGGGATGCAAAAGGAATTTTGTTGATTGATTATCTTCAGAAAGGTAAAAAAATCAACTCTGAATATTATTGCAGCCTTTTGGATCAGCTGGATGAAAAAATTCGTGAGAAAAGACCTGGTTGCGTGAACATCCACCGTATTCACCAGATTTGGCTCCCAGTGACTACTATCTATTCAGAAATCTCAAACAATTCCTTCGTGGAAAGCATTTTTCGTCGAATGAAGAGGCCATAGCAGCCGTAGACGGTTATTTTGCAGAGCTTCTGGAAAACCATTATAAGGATGGGATAAAATTATTGGAAGATCATTGGAACAAGTGTATTGAGCTTCTAGGAGATTTTATTGAATAAAAAAATATATTTCGTAACAAAAACAGTATTCTTTCATTTCGAGTGCATGAACTTTTCAACCTACCTGTATGTTCATATACAAGCCTATGTATGATCGTGTATGTTCATATATATTTAGATTTGTACATGAGTTTTTAAAAAAATTTAATACCCAATATAAAAATCGAAAAATATATTTATGTGAACATACATGATCACACATGGTCTTGAATATAATCATACAGGGGCATACATGATGATATACGTTCATATATGCTTCAATATATGGCTTAACATGATGTCATACTTCGGATCAGAATTCTAATGCGAAGTGGTTATATATGATATATGGTCATATATGAAGAATATAAATTTCGGACCCAAAAATATGTGTCATCAGACCATGTAGGATGATCATGTATGCCCATATTTCACATGGAAAAAATTTATCCAAAAATCACTTGTTGGCCGAAGTCCGCCAACAAGTCAAGTCAAATTGTTTAATTTATTTAAACAATTTGAAATATAAAAATAATCGATTTTAAAGTAAACAAAATTTTGATTAATATATTAATCAAAAATAATAGAAATTATAATTATTTAAATAATTAATGCGAAAATTTAATTTGAAATTTCTTTAGTTCAAAGCCAGTCGACAATAAAATTTTCCGTTTAATTAGTTGAGTTTATCTTTCTTCAACTTATCCAGCTAGAATTAATTCTGAAATATTTTCTATTAATAATTATTTTCACAATAGTAGTGACATACATATTTATTTAAATTGCAATTTTTATTATGGCGTAGTTAAAAAATATTTGTTCACATATTCAATTAACAATATTTTAAGTCAAAGAATGCAATATCAATTCCAACTATTTATTTCATCAAAAAGTAGAACAATTTATTATTATTAAGAAAATTCTTTTATAAAAATCAATTAATAGCAATTAACCCTTTAAGGTCCAAGACAACTTAAAGGGGGGTTTTCAGCCAATACAATAAAAAAATACTTCATATCAAGTACTACATTTTTATCTTTTAAGAAATTTTTGTACTTTATTTAAATCATAAATTCTTTAAGTACAAATTTTCTACATTTTCTCAACAAAAATATGTATATTTAATAAATTTTGTAATCTTAAAAGATTTTACAAAGAGTTGAAGGTCATACGGTTATAAGTAGAACCCAGTTTTGTAGCCAATGCAAAAAATAAACTGTATACAACATTTCTATGATGGCATACTTGCAACTATGTACATAGTACATACAATATTCGTAGTAGAAAAATGTTTATGCACTTAAGATAAAATTAAGCTTTATTGAGTTTATGCATGTTGAACATTACAATTCATTCATAACTACATATACATATGTATAAGAATACGAGTACATACAGTGGGGCCAATGATATACTGAAATTTATATAAAATGACAAAAAATTTTAAAATATGAAAATTAAATGCAAAAAAATTATGTATAGAAATTTCAATAGATTTAAAATGTGCCACTAAAAATTATAGCAGTAAATTATTTCTAATCACCAGACGTATGAGTAATATGAAATAATAAAAATATCACTCATACGTCCTCATAAAAATTATTTTTTTTTTACAAAATCAACAAAGTTACATTCAAATGAAACTTTACATAAAATTAATGAAGTTTTTTATAACATTTTATAAACAATTTTATTATATTTATCAAAAGTTTTATGGATTTAAAAAAAATTACCAAAATTAATTAAAAGTAAGAAGTTCAGGATTAAGAAAGTTTTCCTAATAAAAATTTAAATTTTTTAAGCATGGAGAATACCAGACCTAGACGATCTAAATTACATTTTGCAATTATTTACTTGTGGAGTTTGTTCATATTTATAATTCTATCAGACCTACGCTCACATTTGTGAAGCAAAAAGTTTTATTCAAAAAATGTACAATTTTTTTCTTATACCAGTCATGAGGAATACAAATTAATTTTGTTTACTTAATTACAGGGTAACTACTTAATTACATTCATTTCATGTAATTGAAGTAATTGCATTCAATTGCATGATATTTAAGAACACAAAAAAAAAAATATTCGTTATTAATTTTTCCCCATGTAAATTGCGCTTTGTGACAAGTCACAGGCAGTCGAAGAGCTGCCAATGCACCCGGTGGCACATTAGGACTGTATTTCTTCAGTTACAATCAATGGCACAAGGTACCGTGCGATGATTACTGACTTTTTTTTGCACAAAATGGAAGAATTGGAGAGGTGAGTTTGGTGGGCGATTAATCTTACGTTTTGGAGCAGTCCATGGGACGCGTAGATCATGCGATTTGATCCCACTAGTCTACCTTTTGTGGGGATACATGAAGTCTCTCGTATACAGGGACAAACCAGCTACAATTCCATCTCTGGAAGACAACATTACAGCTGCTACAATGTTGGAAAGAGTATGCCCAAATTTTAGCTCACGGATGGATCACCTACGGCGTATCCGCAGGCAACATTTACATGAAATAATCTTTAAAAATAAATATTTCATTCACTTTTACAATTTTCTACTTTTTTTTTTAATTTTCAAAACCCAAACGGTTAAAAAGTCACCTTTTATGAATGCCAACCACACTGATAATAATCTATGCATAAAAAAAACTTTCGCAAAATAAACGAAATTTCGTTTTAATCAACTTTAAATACGAGGGCGGTACCACCTTACTTACCACTGCTGCTGATGACAGCAGTAGTTTTAAAAATAAATTTGGAGAAAAATGGCAACCTTTTAAAACATATGTTTGAAGTTTCAAGGCGTCACGTTGTTTAGTATTTTTTTGGAGCCATTACTTTTCCAGTAAAGTTAAGTAAAAACTACCCAGGAACAAAATTAAACACTCGCCAAAAAAAGTCTGTAATGGCAACTGAAAATTTTGCTGTTATTACGGTAATTTTTGCTAATTTAAGCCCAGCGATATTTTTTGCAAATCTTAGCAACACATGTCTGCTGACATGTAGTACAATGAAATTAGTAGAAAAAATTAGCTGCTGTTTTTAGAAATAAAAAAACTTTTTAGTGCTATTTTAAATGGATGTCCTTTTTTCAGACATGAGTCGCCATATTCATTAACGATCCCTTTTTTGTAATCGATGTAACATTTTAACTTAAGTTTGTAGGTGTAAGTTTTAATTAGAAATAACATTTCCTTCAATATCCACTTTTTAAAAATTAGTAGTTTTTTGTGCTAATTTTAGCAAATCGGTTTTCAAACGTTTGTAAAATTATTTCTGAAATTAGCAACAACAATTTTTAAATATTCTGTAATTTGTAAAATGTAAATAGCAAAAAGATTTGCTAAATAATAATTTTTTTTACTAAAAATCAATACAAAAATAGTCAAGTGGTATTGAAAACTGTTTACAAATTTTTTTACTAACTTTTTTTCTGAGTGTTCACTTGTAACACTTTAAAGCTGCTAATTTCTTTTAAAATTGCCCTACGAATTCGAATATAATAATTTATATTTTCTTTATCAAGCAACATTTTTTTATTTTATTTATTTATTTTTTTTTTTTCAAAAAAATATTTTAAACAAAGTTTAAGAAAAAATCAAAGGCTTGAAAAATAGTAAAAACAAACGAATTTATCATTTTGTTTTAATTTGGTAATTTTCATATTGAAAAATATTTTTAGTAAATTTTTTAGATTTTAAGCTTAAATTTTTATTGTTTTAAGGGCTGATTTTTAGAACTTAAAAAGTTTTTGGATGTCCTATTTTTGGACATGAGTCGCTTGTGAAAAGTATATTCACTTTCGAAACCCCTTTTTTAATCTATGTAACATTTTAAAGCAATTTAAGTTTGTAGGTGTAAGTTTTAATTGGAAATAACATTTCCTTAAATGTCCACTTTTTTAAAATTAGTAATTTTTTTTTTTTGCTAATTTTAGCAAATCGATTTTCAAAAATTTGTAAAATGATTACTGAAATTAGTAAAAAAAATTGTAAATATTCTGCAAAGATTCTGAAATTTATAAAATGTAAATAGCAAACAAATTTACTAAATAATAATTTGTTTACTAGAAATCAGTACAAAAATAGTAAATTGGGATTGAAAACCGTTTACAAATTTTCTGAAAAATTTTTTTTACGAGTGTAAATTGTGTAAGTTTGTATTTTTAGATTACAGGTCAGTTGACCCCCTTTTTTTATCACCGACTGCTAATACAACTGAAAATAAGGTGTATTAGTGTGAAAAATTAAAATGCAAAAATTCATTATAACCTAGCTCTACTGTATTTTTTTTTTGTATCTCACTCTTTGTATGTGTTGCTTCTACGAGTATTTTAATCGAAAAATACAAAAAAAAAAACTATATGCATGTATGATTGTAGATAGTGCAAGTAGATGCATATACAAAAATATGCTTTGTAAAAATCTAGTTTGCAATAGATTTGTTTCTCTCTTTGGAAAAACATTAACTGGTTTGCACGTACAATTGATATTATTTTTAATTTTTCGTATACATACAAAAATTATAGCATACAAGTTTTTAAACAAATAACGGACTAAATACTTAGATAATTTGAAAGATCGGGGATCTGAATTAGGATGGGTGAGTAAAGTTGTTACCTTACTTGGCATGCAAAAAAAAATTTTAGACAAAAAACCTTGCACAAGGTATATTTCATACAAATCCATAGGCATAGATGGTCAATAGGTATATAACCATATTTTTAATAGTACAAAATTACATGGCACCACGTTATGGCCAATATTGCACTGCTATTAAAAGGTGAAAGGTGTTAGCGCCCCCACATCGGATTTTATTACTATTTCGCTTTTGGGGATTATGACAGACACTTTTTGGACATAATCCCGTTTTCAAAACGGTCATACATAATTCACCGATTTGTTGTGGGGATTATTAAAACACAGAGTATAAAATCTTAAAATTGGACGCAGACTCCTTCATAGTGGGGATTATGTCATTTTTAAAAATGGTCTTGAGGATTATGTATGTCCATTTTTAAATCATGTTAGTTACAGGTTGGTTGAAAAGTTCCTGCGCTCGAAATGAAAGAATACTGTTTTTGTTACGAAATATATTTTTTTATTTAATATAATCTCCTAGAAGCTCAATACACTTGTTCCAATGATCTTCCAATAATTTTATCCCATCCTTATAATGGTTTTCCGGAAGCTCTGCCAAATAACCGTCTACGGCTGCTATGGCCTCTTCATTCGACGAAAAATGCTTTCCACGAAGGAATTGTTTAAGATTTCTGAAGAGATAGTAGTCACTGGGAGCCAAATCTGGTGAATACGGTGGATGTTCAAGCAATTCGTACTTTAATTCTTTGAATTTAGCCATCGTCAAAACACTTTTGTGAGCAGGTGCATTGTCTTGATGCAAAATGATTTTTTTCTTCTTTAAACCAGATCTTTTCTCACGAATTTGTTCATCCAGCTGATCCAAAAGGCTGCAATAATATTCAGAGTTGATTGTTTTACCTTTCTGAAGATAATCAATCAACAAAATTTCTTTTGCATCCCAAAAAACTGAGAAATTTGTTTTGGATAGAGTTTTTGTTGAATTGTTTTCCAAACAGTTTTTTCATACGTAATTCTTCATGTAAAATATGGAGTACTCGTTCGTCTGAGATGCCTATGGCATTAGCAATTTCACGCTTAGTCAAACTTGGATCTTCACTTACCATATTATGTACACTCACCAAAAAAAGTCTGTAATGGCAGCTAAAAATTTTGCTGTTATTACGGGATATTCTGCTAATTTGAGCCCAGCGGTATTTTTTGCTAATCTTAGCAACACATGTCTGCTGACGTGTTGTACAATGAAATTAGTAGAAAAATTAGTAGCCGCTACTAAATTTTAGTAGACTTTTTGTAAAATGGAATTTAAAATCTGTTTGCTAAAATCAGCAAAAAAAATTACTAAATACTATTAATATTAGTACAAAGTTTTGGATTTATTTTTTTTATCGAGCATCAAAAATTTTGATTATATTTTTTAAAAGATGTTTTATACAAAATTAAAAAAAAATCAAAGGCTTAAAAATCTTAAAAATTGTTAAAACATAAACGAATTTATCATTTTGTTTTAATTTGGTAATTTCTGTTTTGAAAAATATTTTAGTCAATTTTTTTTTTTTTACTTTTAAGGTTAAATTTAATTGTTTTTAGGGCTGATTCTAAAAACCCTTTTTAGTGCTATTTTAAGTGGATGTCCTCTTTTTAGACATGAGTCGGTATCTTCACTTCCGATCCCTTTTTTAATCCTATGTAACATTTTAGGGCAATTTAAGTTTGTATGTATAACTTTAAATTATTAGAAATAACATTTTCTTCAATATCATTACATTTACATTTACATTTTACAAATTACAGAATTTTTACAGAATATCTACAAATTTTTGTTGCTAATTTCAGAAATCATTTTACAAATTTTTGAAAACCGATTTGCTAAAATTAGCAAAAAAAAAATTACTAAATTTAAAAAAAGTGTATATTAAAGGAAATTTTATTTTTAATAATTAAAACTTATATTTACAAACTTAAACAACCTGAAAATGCTACATAGGTTGAAAAAAGGGATCGGAAGTGAAGAAACTTTTCACAACCGACTGACTCATGTCCAAAAATAGGGCATCCACATAAAATAGCACTGAAAAGTTCTTAAAATCAGCCCTTTAACCAATTGAAATTTGACCTTAAAATTTAAAAATGTGTCTATAAAAATATTTTACAATACAAAAATTAGCAAATTAAAATAAAATGATAAATTCGTGTTTTTATTTAAAAAAAAAAAAAAAAATAAATAAAAAACAACAAAAACAAAAAATTAATTTGAAAAATTTTTTTTTTCAAAAGAAATTAGCAGCTTTAAAGTGCATCAAGTGTATTTTAAAATAATTTAGTTAATTTGTGCATTTTTAATAATGTTTTTTTATAAATTCAAATTTTTCTATATTTTACAATTTATCAAAAATATGTGTTAATTAGAGCATATTTATTTTTATAAACTTTGTACAGAATTTTATCAATATTTAGTAGCGGTTATTAATTTTCCAGCTATTTCCATTTCACTAATATTTACTAAAATTTGTTGCTGATTTTAGCAGATCTATTTTAAATTGCTGCTTACAGCAATTTACGAAAATTTAGTAGCGCTTACTAATTTTTTATACTAATTTGATTGTACTAATATTAATAATATTTAGTAAATTTTTTTTGCTGATTTTAGCAAACCGATTTTATATTCTACTTTACAAAAACTTGACAAAAATTTAGTTGCGGCTACTAATTTTTTTTTCATTGTACTACACGTCAGCAGATATGTGCTTCTAAGATTAGCAAAAAATACCGCTGGGCTCAAATTAGCAAAATTTCCCGTAATAACAACAAAATTTTCAGTTGTCATTACAGTCTTTTTTTTGGCGAATGTAAGTAGTGAATAAAAATAGATTTAAAAATTTCCCATCTAACACATTTCAGAGCGCTCAAAAATTATGTCTTATAAGTTACCCTAAAATGTCATCATTTTAAAAGCGCACAAATTTTAGTGTTATAAATGAAATATGATGCTCTTATGTATGAGCCCATGTAAAATATTTATCAACACTCCTAAATGACTCATAAATGATAAATTACACATAAATGGCCTAGAAAATTCTATAATTTTCAATAATGCTCACATTTAGGAGTCTTTTATGAGTCATAAAATAATTCTCAGAATGAGGCTTCATCGGCAAAGAGAGACAAACTTATATAGTTGATTTTATAAGGTTTAAGGGATCTTTTATGAGACTTTTCGGACTCAAACTGTACACTATTACAATTAATTTTTTTGTTATTAAATATAAAATAGTCACACTGGGATTCGAACCTGGAATCTCTGATTCTGTAATGTAGGGTTCTTTTTGTTAAAATTGGATCTTTTTTGTCCGATCCGATTTACGTAAAGTCCGGTATTCCGCAGGGTAGCCATTTGGGCCCGTTACTATTTTTATTGTTTATAAATGATATCGTTTTAATTTTCGATTATTGTGAGTGTTTGTTATACGCTGACGATGTGAAACTTTTTCATAGCATTTCGTCGATAGCTGATTGTTTAAACTTTCAGCGCGATATTTTCTCTTTATTAAATTGGTGACGTAATAACAATATTTTTCTGAATTTTCTAAATTTAAAGTAATAAGCTATTCTCGAAAACATTTTCCTATAACTTTTGATTATTTAGGTGAGATTTATTAAGAGAATTTAATGATCATATATTATATTATTTTCAAATTCAACTCACAATTTGGATTTTTAAATTGCAATTCGAAATTATTTCTTAATTCCAAAACTCTTTTTATTATTTTTAATTCCTTAGTCAGGTCTCATCTTGGAACACTTGAGCATTATTTGGAACCCTTTTTATGACTTCGATGGTAACCGGATTAAAAATCCAAAAACAATTTTCAAGATTTGCTTTAAAAAGGGCAACTTTTATATGAAAATAAGCCTAATTACCAGAAGCGATTGCAAAATTTCGGTATCCAATCATTAATAGCTTGCAGAAAGGTCCAGAGCATTACCTTTATAAACGATTTTACACTTTAAAACCGCTAATTTCTTTTGAAATTCCCTTACGAATTCGAATATATAAATTTATATTTTTTTTATCAAACATTTTTTTTGTTTATTTCAAAAAAAAAAAAAAAATTTAAACAAAATTAAAACATAAACGAATTTATTATTTTGTTTTGAAAAATATTTTTAGTAAATTTTTTGGCTTTTAAGGTCAAATTTTAATTGTTGAAAGGACTAATTTTTAAAACTAAAAAATTTTTTAGTGCTGTTTTAAGTGGATGTCCCATTTTTTGGACATGAGTCTGTTGTGAAAAGTATCTTCACTTCTGATCCTTTTTTTCAACCTATTTTACATTTTAAGGCAATATAAGTTTGTATGTAACATACGAGGGCGGATCAATAAGTCCGTGACTTTTCGAACTTCCATCGAAGTTATATGAAATGCAACACTGCTCCCATTAGGTACCACATGTTAACAGACGCAAAGTAAATGACGGAACTTGCTCAAAATTTTACAGTAGTCTATTAACAGGTGGTACTTGATGGGAACAGTGTTGCATTTCATATAACATACGAGGGCGGATCAAAAAGTCACGGACTTATTGATCCTCCCTCGTATAATGGGTACAAAACGGTAATTCCACAAACAAAATAAAAAAATTTATAAATAAAATACTAAAAAAATTAAAAAAAAAAAAAAATGAATGTAACTCTTCCGAGTTAAAAGCCTTTTTTTAACAAAGCCTTATAATTTTTATAAATTTAATCTTCTGCCAAAATACACTGATCTTGTAGCGCTGACAATATCTGACTGGGAAGTATTGGAAAACCACTTTTTGCAAATGCTGGCATAGCGGTCAAGACAATTCATTGCCAGTGTTTTTTTAATAAACCACAGAAACTTTTGTTAAGTAAATAGTGACAAAACGTTTTTTTTTTTTTGGTTTTTTAGTGCAAAAAAAAAGGTTCGCCATTTCACCATGAATAGACTAACAAACGAACAAAAATTCGTGCTAAGTGAGAAATGTGTTTCTATGCGACGAAGCTCATTTTTGGCTCAATGGGTACGACAACAAACTGAATTGCCGAATTTGGTGTGAAGAGCAGCCAGAGGCTGTTCATGAGCTGCCAATGCACCCTGAAAGATGCACTGTTTGATGCGGTTTGTGGGCTGGCGGCATTCAAAAACGATGAAAATCGCAACATTACAGTCAATGGAGCAAGGTACCGTGCGATGATTACCGACGGAGGAATTGGACTTGGTTGACATGTGCTTTCAATAAGACAGTACCACATGTCAAGCGATACCATGAACCTATTAACAGGCGATTTTGGTGAGCAATTATTCTCACGTTTTGGAGCAGTCTATTGGCCGCCTAGATCATGCAATTTTTTGATTTGTTGTAGGGATACTTTAAGTCTCTCCTGTACAGGGATAAGCCAGCCACAATTCCGGCCCTGTAAGACAACATTACAGCTGCCATTGGTGAGATACCGGCCGAAATGCTGGAAAAAGTACGGCAACATTGGACCACTTACAGCGTAGCCGCGGACATAATTTACATAAAATAATCTTTAAAAAGTAAAATGGCAGGCATTAATTCACTTTTGCAAATTTTCAGTGCTCTTTTTTCGATTTCAAAACCCAAACGTTTAAAAAATCACCCTTTATTTAATTTCACGCATGCACTTCATTTCTTTTTTGTACCACTGGCAATTTATTTTTTAATTTCTTTTAGTTTCATTAGAAATTAACGTGAATTATGATTTTACAAAATTTATAAAATGCAAAAAAATTGGAATGGAACAGGATTGACAAACAAAACTAAAAGGGTATCAGTAATAGTATATTAAGGGTAAAGGTATTTTAGATTTCTACGTGACAATATTTTTAATTTATTTTAAAGGCATCGCTTCTTAAGTTATTTCGGTAGCGAAAATTATCCCAAAATATTTGTGTGTACTCACTGCCAGAAGAAATATGTAATTTTGCAATTTAAACTCACCTGCAAATAAAAGAAAAAAATATTTGTTATATTATTACAATTTTTAACTAAAAAAAATATATTTAAACAAAATATACAATTCGAGAAAAATCCACACAAATATTGAATTCCATTTGATAAATATTCAGCTAAAATAGAAGGATTCACCAAGGGCTGTGAAACAGCAAGATGTACAGAGTTAAAATCATCGAGCCACCGAGCCAAGTTCAGGCACACGAGTTGCGAAACTTCTAATACGTTGATTTTTATCAATAACTATGCAATTTTCAGGATGTAAAGAGTTAAAAGCATCGAGTCAAACATTAGTCTTGCTTTTGACTCTGTACATCCTAATGTTTCAAAGCCCTTGCAAAAACAACGTATTAGAAATTTCGCAACTCGTGCATCTGCAGCATCGCCATTCGTGCGTCTGAACTTGGCTCGGTGGCTCGATGATTTTATGATGATCTTATTGATTCACAGTCCTTGGATTCACATTAGATAGATTTCGAGAGATTTAAGGACAGCTCGGCTATAACAGGTTACTGAACTGTATTATTAAGGAGACACAAGGTAAATTTCTCCTTCCCATAACAACACCATGCAAAAGGTCCGTTTATCCCCGCAGGTATAAGTCATAAATGACTAAAATTAAGTTCTATAAAATTTTATTTTATATTTTAATTATAATAATCTTTGTTTCATCATATTTAATGCCCTTAAAACAGTTTTTATTTTAATAACTCTATCACAAATGTTTTTTGTTGTTTTTTTTTACTATAACGAAAATGTGTTGAGACAAAAACTTTTTAATTTCTTTTGTCATCATAAACTTAATATTGCAAACATTTACAATCTCGCAACAAAACCAACCATAATAACAAAGTTTATTTTTGTATTTTATTTTTTTTATATAGTTACTTGCGTAACTTAAAACATCTCTCATACACTTGACTTAAATATGATAGTCACGTTGAAATTTCTTTTTTTTTTCAGTCACTTGTACCAAATGACGTTTATTTACTACAAAATAAAAATACTATGACTGTTGTTGCTGTATATACACACATTTGTAATCTAGTTTGTTATATAAAATAGTTAGTAGTAGTACGAGTAGAGTAGAGAAAGATAATGTTGAAACTCTAATGAAACTTTTCCTGTTTTCCACTACTAAGCAATCATCACCAACCACACTGTGGAAAACTACATAATATTAAATGTAAAAAACTTGCAGAAAAATATTTAATAATGTTTACAGAGATGAGTAAGAAGATGAAAACAGAAAATGTGTAACTATACAGCAGGCATGTATCAAGGATATCAAATTGTATATCCTTTACTTTTAACACTTTTCTCCCCCATTTCGTTTCCTACATCACCAACGTCCTGCCTTAACTTATAAAAGATTAAGAGCATACAAAAGTTGTGTTGTGCTGATTGATGCCAAGATGTAAATGAGTGAAAAGGAACAGTTCATCATCTACTAACAAGGAAGGTTTCGAAATGGCTCACGCCGATTTTTATAGAATTTGAATATATTTTTAGAGGAAACCAACTTAATGAACACGTTTTTTTCTATCGGCCCAATTAAAAATTTTTGTTGAATTAAAAAATTTATCAATATTAAAACTTTTATACGTACATGCAGAGAAAAAACATGGTTGCAATATGATCACTGCTACTATATTCGGCTTGCTGCAATCGGGTATGGTTGTCACAACCAAGTTATTGTTTTTCTAACCATCAACATGGTCGCTACCAGCATTATTTAGTAAATATTTTAATATGATTGTCACCTTCCATTTTATATCATGATTGGCTGTAACCATACTGTGGTAACAAAAATTCTGACTATGAAAAAAATATGATAATTATGCAACGATAAAATGCTGGCAACAATCAATAAATAATTATACATCAAATAAAACATGACTTTGACATTTACAGTGATAATATTGTCTTGTTTTCATAAAAACCAAAATTTTATCAGTACAGTCAGTTTGTTTTTACTACAAATATTAGATGGGTAGAAAATACCTTTCACATGTCATTTAAACACTTCATCAATTGACCCATTAAGAAGATTTTCTTAAAGGGGTTTTTTCGAAAATTTCTTATACATATAATTATATTTACACTAATCAATATTCATTGCCTTTCTTTGAAAGAAAAATTCATAGATTTTGAAGAAAATACTTAGATTCTAAGGACTTTTTGTAGTAGAAATATTATTAGATTCTAAAGAAAAATTTCTAAAAACTTTCTAAAAAAATTCTTAAAACTATCTAAGATTTATTAAAAAAGTCATTAGAATTTAAAAAAGTTTAAAGTATTTTTTTAAAAAAAAAAGTCCACAGAATCAAAGTTTTCTTGAAAGAAAAGTTCTTAGAATCTATGTTTTTTTTCTTAACAATTTTTCTTCAAAAAGTCGTTAATATCAATTTTCTTTAGAAAAAACATTTCTAAAGGAAATATTCTTAAATTTTTTATAGTTTATAAGAAATTGTCCTTTAAGAAATTTTCTTAGATTATGGATCATATAATAATAATCTAGTTATGAGGGATAATATGACAATATTTTGAATATAATATGATTACGTGCGATCATATTATGATAAATTAAATTTAACATGTTTATTTTGGACCATAATATAGTAATTTTTGAATCATAATATAACTGTAGGGACCATATTATGGTAAAAATATGGTTATTTTTTTATCATAATATGATAACCATATTATAGTACGACTATGATTGGCACAACCATAAACCCAAAAATATATGATGCTCTTCGAATATGATTGTCCCAACCATGTTTTTTCTTTGCGTGTAGTAAGTAATTAATAATTATTTTTTTTAATCGAATTAATTACAACATTAATTGAATATGACTTTATTTAACAAAATTTTGAATTGGAGGAATTTAAGATATTTTTCGTGTGTGTTTTGGGGTGTGAAACAGGGGAGTAAAAATCGTTGATATTATTTTTTTACGGGAGCATGTCTGAAATACATATACGAAAAAAAATTTATTAGTATCTAATTTAAAGTAATTGAGAAAAGAACAATTTTAACCCATATTGCCCATGTTTTAGAAGCAGAGTTACCACCTTTTGAAAATATTTAATATAATCAGCAGAGAAGACAAAAAAAGCAAAGTTCAATGTCTTTAAAGCAAAAAAATAGTTTAAAAAAGAAAAAAAACAAGCAAAAGTAAAAAGTATGGGAAAACACTCTTTTTTAAAAAAGAAAGCGGAAAAAATATATATTTTTTTAAGAAAAATGCACTCTGAGGGGAAAAAGCAGTTTAAATCTTAAGAAAAAACTACTTTAAAGCTAAAAACTACCCTGCAGGAAAAAAGGGATCAGTTGAAAATTGAGACCTGATCCGTGATAGGTGAAAATTGGACCGGAAAATACATATCAAGAGATAGGTGAAAAGAGGGCCGGTTCCTAAAGTACCTACCGCGACCAGTTTAAAAGTCATGATATGTTCTTTTACGTTCGTTCTGTAATATGTTCCTTGGGGTTAGTTGTGTGACATGTTATTTGAGACCAGTCCTGTGACGAATCACCAAGGGCAAATTACCCCCTTCTTGAAGAAGCCCATGTTTAAGGAACCGGTGATTTTCAATTAAAAAAAGCGGTCGCGTGACCGATCCCTATCACAAAGACCGGTACTGGAATAGGTCCTTTCCCGTAGGGTGGAAAAAATATGGAAAAAGGCAAAACAAGCAAATTCGTCTTTCCTGATGATGTCACCTAAACTCGAGGCAAAAAAAAGTCGAGACACCTTTCGGCTTAAATCGAATGAAAAAAATATATATAATTTGAAAATGTAACATATTTCTGCATGTTTTGTACACCCAGAGATAGCTCTTACAAATACCTTTTATTTAATACCCAATTCAATAGAGTTGCTTTTGAGGTAATATGAAAAGTCTTAAAAAGAATACAATTTTTATCCACTAAACAGGAGATAGGGCCGTTAAAAAAAATAGAAGTTCATTATTCAAATTGGAGTGAATTACTCCGTAGACCTTCCTCGTAAGATATAAGTGTTCGGGTAGGTGGGTGTGGGGAAGAAAAAGTGTCACTTTCGCATAAGTCATCAAAGTAGAATTTCAGCCTGTCAGTCATTTAATCTGTTATTTTCATAATTTGTATTTCTCTGTAGGCACATAACTCAGCATGTTAGTTCATTGCTTTTTATTTATTCTTTAAGCGTATTCATACAGTAAAACTGTGATACAGAGCTTGGAAATAATTTATTGTTTACTAAGATTTTCAATTCTTTATTAAAATTTTAAGAAAATACAAATAAAAATTCATAAGTTATTTCGTAAGTACCGCAAGTTGGTTGCCAAAAATTATTAGCAACTTTTCTTAACTGACAAATAAAACATAATGTGACTGGAGGACTAATTGCTTCCTGTTCCGTCCTTAATGCCCGAATTTCAAGCAATAGATACACGCAGAGAAAAAACATGGTTGCAACATGATCACTGCTGCAATCGGGTTGGGTTGTCACAACCATATTATTGGTTGTCTAACCATCAACATGGTCGTTACCAGCATTATTATAGTAAATATTTCACTATTTCATGATTGACACCTTCCATTTTATATCATGATTGGCTGTAACCATACTGTGGTAACAAAAATTCTGACTATGAAAAAAATATGATAATTATGCAACGATAAAATGCTGGCAACAATCAATAAATAATTATACATCAAATAAAACATGACTTTGACATTTACAGTCCTAATACGAGTATTGTCTTGTTTTCATAAAAACCAAAATGCCTTAAAAAAACAATCATATATTGTTTATTAAAACTGAACAGAAAATACCTTTCATGTGGCATTAAACCATTTCATCAATTGACCTATTAAGATCCAGTTTATTTTTTTTTTTTTAAACTTTAGAAGATTTTTTTTGAGGGTTTTTTCGAAAATTCCTTATACATGTAATATTATTTACAATAATCAATTCATTGTCAAAAAGATTCTATATAAAGATTTTATATGGATCATATTATTATAATCCAGAAATCATAATATAGTTATGGGGACCATAATAAAATAATATTTTAAGCATACTATGATTACATGCAATCATATTATGATAAATTAAACATCATAATATGTTTATACAGAATAATAATATTGTAATATTTGAATCATAATATAACTTTCGGGACCATATTATGGTAAAATTATGGATATTTTATTATCATAATATGATAACCATAATATAGTACGACTATGGTTGGCACAATCATAAACATAAAAATATATGATGTTTTTCGAATATGATTCTCCCAACCATGTTTTTTCTTCACCGGTGCTTAGATATCAATCAAAAGTTAAAGTCTGAAATCTCCAACGATTCTGATTGTTCAAAATTTACTTTACTGATCACATTAATCGGATTTGGATTTTGTTATTAAATGTTATCAAAATCCAATTTCGATTAATGTGATCAGTAAAGTACAAATTACTTGAAGTTAGACTCTAATTTTACAGAGCAACAAATAAAGACTATTTGAAAAATACACGTACTTGGCAATATAGGTTCGATTCTACTTCCAAAGAGTAGTAAAGCCCTATACTCGGTTTGGCATGTTTGCTGACCAATTGTTTTATGGACCTCAAAAGATTCTAAAATTCAGTGGGCCCCTCGAAAAAATGCTAAGAATTTGTTGAACAAATTTTATTAACATTTAATGACAAATACATTATTTCCCGGACTTTAAAAAAAAACATATAGGAAAAAAATATTTTTATTTCACCATAATTTTCAGAGACTTCTAATTTATCACTAACAAAATTGTAGCCACGGTAAAGCTCAACAACTTCTTTGAACATATGAATATAATCTGAACGTGTCTAGGCACCCTAAACAGCAAATGTTTGGAGTATATGAAACATCAACTCCAGAATTTATTTTTAAACCAAAGTACCTTGAGTAAATGCACTTCACCGTTTCATTTATAGGTTTTTGGTGCTTCAATACAGGTTGGTTGAAAAGTTCCTGCGCTCATCAAGAGATGGCACTGCTAGCTCCAAACTTTTTTTTCTCAAGTTGGTATAACTGTCCTGAGAACACATGCAAAGGTGCAAGTCATTCTGTCAATTCTTTCTTTGTTTACAAGCCATTTGAAGTTGACGTGTCATTAATTTTTTTTTTAATATGGAAAAAATTGAATATCGTGCAGTCATTAGATTCTTTGTTTTGAAGGGTTGAAAAGCAAAGGAAATTTATGAACAATTGTTAGAAGTGTATAAGGAGTCCTCACCTTCAAAATGCACCGTTGAATTTTGGGCTGGTGAATTTAAACGTGGTCGTACCAGCCTTGAAGACGATCCACGCGAAGGACGACCAAAAACTGCAACCACAGCAGAAATCATTGAGCAGGTACATAATATGGTTAGTGAAGATCCAAGTTTGACTAAGCGTGAAATTGCGAATGCCATAGGCATCTCAGACGAACGAGTACTCCATATTTTACATGAAGAATTACGTATGAAAAAAACTGTTTGGAAAGTTAGTGCCGCACACATTAACAATTCAACAAAAACTGGATCGAAAACAAATTTCTCAGCGTAATTTGGAGCGTTTTAAGCCTAATAAAACCGACTTCTTGCGTCGTTTTATAACTATGGATGAGACTTGGATCTACCACCATGATCCTAAATTGAAACAAGAATGTTTACAGTGGACTGAAGCTGGTTGTTCAGCTCCAAAGTAGGTGAAGTCACAACAATCAGCAAAGAAGGTTATGGCATCAGTTTTTTGGGATGCAAAAGGAATTTTGTTGATTGATTATCTTCAGAAAGGTAAAACAATCAACTCTGAATATTATTGCAGCCTTTTGGATCAGCTGAATGAAAAAATTCGCGAGAAAAGACCTCGTTTAAAGAAGAAAAAAATCATTTTTCATCAAGACAATGCACCTGCTCACAAAAGTGTTTTGACGATGGCTAAATTCAAAGAATTAAAGTACGAATTGCTTGAACATCCACCGTATTCACCAGATTTGGCTCCCAGTGACTACTATCTATTCAGATATCTCAAACAATTCCTTCGTGGAAAGCATTTTTTGTCGAATGAAGAGGCCATAGCAGCCGTAGACGGTTATTTTGCAGAGCTTCCGGAAAACCATTATAAGGATGGGATAAAATTATTGGAAGATCATTGAAACAAGTGTATTGAGCTTCTAGGAGATTATATTGAATAAAAAAATATATTTCGTAACAAAAACAGTATTCTTTCATTTCGAGCGCAGGAACATAACAAAAGAAGTTTGAATCAGTTTTATGTTTCATTTGTTCATCCATTTTTTCTATTTTTTTACTTTTAAAAATAATAATAAATTAAAAAAGTAAGCTTGAATTAAAATTTTTAGTTTTTAATATTAAATAAATTTATGTTCTCTGTTTTTAATAAAAAAAAATAATAATTTTCTTGTAAAAAATATTCAATATTCATTCCGGAGCGAATAGGTCTCAAAGAAAAAAAGGTTCCTCTCGAAAAAGTAATGGGGGTGGGTCATATATATTAACTCTCTTCAACCCTCCCTATAATGGAAAATATTGACCTAGTTAAGAGTAGGGGGTTATTAAGCCCACCTTTAGTTGTGTTTTCCCAACGTTGGCAGTTTGTTTCCAACAAGCTTTACGCCAGTGCCGTCATATTCATGCAACCATCAGTTATCATTCCTTTAGGGTTTTGCTATCAAGTATTATATGCCTCGTTAACTTAGTGAAAAGAGCTCTCGTCGAGCCAAAAGTAGGCCAATTTTCTCCCTACTATAATGTTTGCCATATTTCGTAAATACAGATAATATTTTCTTTAAAAAAATCTAGTATTTTAAGGTAGTGTCAGAAATTTCAAATCGACAGCTTTGACACCGAAAACTTCTCCAAACTATCTAGATCTATCGCACCAGAAATTTATATGTTTCAGCGTGAATTTTTGGCGCCTAACCTGGGACAAATCGCCTTGCTCTGAAAAACACGAAATAATGGAACGCACATAATGAAGCAAGATTTTGTTGGTCACTGAATTTCTCATTTTAGCGATTTGCACCGAATCACAAGATCACCTAATTTAAGACTTTTTTTTACGGGAATCCTGTACTACTTGCCACATACTTTGGAAAATCCAAAAGAGAGAATTTACCACCAACAAATAAAATTCTGCGAAAGGCTCAAAATAGCATAATTTTTGTCGTTATTATCATCCGTACTCGAATTAAACATAAATAAAAACAGAATCATACTGATTTTTTATTTTTTTTTGGAAAAAGAGAAACAGCGAAACAAAGTAACAGCGTTATAAAATCAAGTGTAAACTTTAAAGCCTTTCTGTCATTTAATTCCTTTTCTTGAAATTGATAAAGAATACTAATTTAGAACAAACCATCTGCATCTCTATTGTTAAGCAAAATTTGTGCAAATTTTGGCAAACTTTGAGTAAAAAGCATGGATGGTAACCGAAACAAATGCGGTTATCGGTAAGGGTAACGCTATTTTCTGTTATTTCGGTAACGTTATTTTAGGGATAACGATTTTTTTTAGTTATTTCGGTAACGGTATTTTAGGGATAACGATTTTTTCAGTTATTTCGGTATCGGTATTTTAGCGATAACGGTATTTTTTTTTATTTCGGTAACGGTATTTTAGAGGTGACGATATTTACTTGAAAGGGAATCGATAACGGTATTTAAGCGGTATTGCCTGCCAACCCTGGTGAAAAAGAAAAGAAAAAATAATTAT
This sequence comes from Eustalomyia histrio, assembly GCA_949748255.1. Taxonomy (NCBI): domain Eukaryota; kingdom Metazoa; phylum Arthropoda; class Insecta; order Diptera; family Anthomyiidae; genus Eustalomyia; species Eustalomyia histrio. The sequence continues at coordinate 67,448,159 of OX456524.1, read as the reverse complement.
AACGGGATAATGAACAATAAGACTCAAATATTGTGAGTAAAATTTTTAATAAAAGCCAATGGACGGTTTCTCGACAGCTCAACAGAGAAACACCAAAGCTGTTAAAGAGAGCAATTCGCTGTTTTAACTCCTATAACTGTGCTGCACCATCTAAGGGTCGTGTTCAAGTGACACTATTTTTTTTTCATCTTCTACTAACTTGTGCTTCCCACCTCGGAAGCAATTTATTTTTCAGGTTTCATTTTTTATACATATTTTTTGTTTACTCTACAACTTCCTCGTTCTTTTCAATAATTTATAGGCACAAGTTCGTTGAACGTGGAAATGTGCTCTTTCTGCATACATATATCGTTAGCTTAGTGTGAAAAGGGGCCAAGTTCAATTTTAAAAATTTTACAAATGGTTTTATGTTTAAATATTTTTTAAATCTGCAAATGCAGTTTACTTTTTCGTCTGGGTCTACAAAAGATAATCAATTAAAAATAAATTTCCGCCGGATTATAAACTCTTTTGTGACATTTTCACTTACATAATTTGTAATTTTTTTTATAACTTACAAGCGATTGTTCTAAAATTTTCGTTTAGGATTTAAAACAAGTAAGAGCGGCTAAACTCGGCTATGCCGAATCTTATATACCCTTCACCATGGTTGGGAAAAAACTGAAGTTTATATATGGACATATATGGAATGGACAGATTAATATACGGACGCCTTTAAGAGGAAATTAACCATTTAGTTTGGTGATAAAACTTGGACTCGGGAAGATTTATGGTTCCAGAATATAGGCATTTAAACAAAATTTATGTTTTCGGCATAACTTTTTTGTATCTGAAACGATATTTCCGAGTTTTTTCAGCAAATATGTTATACTAAAGATTTTCGATCTTTTGTTATATAAGACGTATCCATAGGTCATATTACAGCTCTAGAATAGTGTTTTTTGTTTGTGTATAAAAGGTGAAGAGGTGAATGAAAAGAATTTCAACAAATCGTTAAAAGAAATCACTACAACTGCATGTGTTTTATTTCTACAAAAACGTTTGATTTAGCTGGCAAATTTGCATTTGGGATTTTATTTCACTTTTTTATTAAAAAATATTTTTAATTTCTTTAGCTTAATTTTAAAAATTTGAAGGAAAGTAGTTTATAATTTTTTTTTTTATAAAATATTATAAGTTATGACCTAAAGTAGTTGCACTCAAAGGGAAATTATGTATAAAATTTTCTTAATATATGAGAAATAAAATGGTTTAAAAATCTGTTTATAAATTCTTTTAAATCGGAGCAAAAAATAGAAATAAAACCGTTTGTATCAGAGGGTTTTTATAAAAATTTTGATGTGTTTAGCCTATTTATGGATTATTTAATTATTAATATAAAATTTTATATAAATTAATTATTTTATGTTAAAAAAAAAAACAAAAAATAAACAAAAAAAAAAGTCTTAAGAAAATAAAAAAAAAAGTACAAAAAAAAGTGAATTGACCGGGATTCGAACCCGCGGCCTTAGAGAAAAAAAGTATTTGTGACATAGCGTCTAAAGAACTGAGCTATTGAAGCTCACACAAAATCATCGTTAATAGAGGTACATATATAAAAAGTCTTCGTCCATTAGAGATTTGTTTGGTTTTTATTTAAATGACAAATCTTTGTATGTGTTTGTTGTTTGTGTATAAAAGTTGGAGATGAAAGAAAAGAATTTCAACAAATGGATGTGTTTGTTATGCGTAAAATTCTACATACATTTTAAACAAAGGGATGTTACGAAAAAAATTAGAGGTAGTCCTGATTTTCAATAGCAAACAGAAATGGATCACATGTAACAGAAATAAATAACAATCAAGTCCTCATCATGTCTGGGTTCTTCGGAAACCCCATTTCAACACACAGACGGACGTCGTTAAATCAACTTCGCTCTTCATAAGGACCCAGAATATATATACTTTATAGGGTCTAAGATCAATATTGTAGAAATTACAAACGGAATGACAAACTTATATATATACCCTTACACCTGTGGTGAAGGGTATAAAAATATCAGTGATCCCAAATAAGACGAAATAATTTTTAAAGATAGAAAACATTTGTGGAACAAGAGTGTTTTAAAATTTTCCACTTCCGTAATTTTCAGAGCCGCTTCCTTGCGATATTTTTTGGTCTTTAGAAATTTACTGATCCTACACTCAGAAAAAAAGTTAGCAAAAAAATTTGTAAACGGTTTTCAATCCCACTTTACTATTTTTGTACTGATTTTTAGTAAAAAAAATATTATTTAGCCAATCTTTTTGCTATTTACATTTTACAAATTACAGAGTTTTTAAAGAATATTTAAAAATTTTTGTTGCTAATTTCAGAAATCATTTTACAAATTTTTGAAAACCGATTTGCTAAAATTAGCACAAAAAATTACTAATTTTAAAAAAGTGGATATTGAAGGAAATGTTATTTCTAATTAAAACTTACACCTACAAACTTAAGTTGCCTTAAAATGTTACAAAAAAGGGACGGAAGTGAATATACCAACCCATGTCTGAAAATAGGACATCCACTTAAAATAGCACTTAAATGTTTTTTTTAGTTCTAAAAATCAGCCCTAAAAACAATTAAAATGTTAAAATATTTTTCAAAACAGAAATTACCAAATAAAAAAAAAAATGGTTTATTCGTTTATGTTTTAACAATTTTAAAGATTTTTAAGCCTTTGATTTTCTTTTTAATTTTGTATAAAATATTTTTTGAAAAAAATAAATAAAATGAAAAAAAATTTGATGCTCGATAAAAAAAAATAAATTTTGTACTAATATTCACAATATTTAGTAAATTTTTTTTGCTGTTTTTAGCAAACAGATTTTATATTTCCCTTTACAAAAAGTATACTAAAATTTAGTGGCCGCTACTAATTTCATTGGTCTACACGTCAGCAGACATGTATTGCTAAGATTAGCAAAAAATACCGCTGGGCTCAAATTAGCAAAATTTCCCGTAATAACAGCAAAATTTTCAGTTGCCATTAAAGACTTTTTTTATGAGTTTAGAACCACTAAGTACCATCCCAGACAGGATATTGTTTTTCTGACAATTTTTTTTAGTTACCCTATACTTCCTCTATTTGTTTATGAAAATCAATTTGCGATACATTTCAACTGACTTGTAGCTGGATTACTGGAATTGAATATTTTCGGAGAAAATCGGTTAGCAAACTAATAATTTTGGAAAAATTTTAGTTGTCAAAAATTAGATACTTGATATAGGATATAATATATTTAATCAATTTAACTTTAACAGAGAGTATGTGATTTTTAACTGGACTTAGCAGCTTTTGTTTTGACAACTTCAATTTAGCCCCGTACATATCACTGTAAAAGAACAAGTAGTTACAAACAAATTGTATAGTTTTTAAAGTAAATGATGTATTTTTACTTGTCCCACCATACCGCATTTAAATCTACATTTTCATAAAATCTGGACTTGGTACCTTTTCACACTAAGCTTACCATATGCATTTTGCTTTAACCAGGTCTACTTTAAATGTTTTTTTTTTCTTTCGTTTTTGTTAACATCTTAAAGGGTTTCATTTACTACATCTGTACTACAATTTCATTCAATGTTTTCTTCTATTTTTGTATTTTTTTACAAATTACAAATGTTTGTAGTAAACATTTTGTAGTACTATGAGTACTATACTACTATTGTATCGTAGTTTATAGTAGTAGTCTCGTAGTAGTTTAAGTGACAGTATTGTTGCATTTTCCGTTGTAGTATATACTAATGTCAATTTGGCACTGTTTGTTTTCTAGGGGTTTTTTATACATAATATTTTTTTATTTGCTATTTTTTTCATTTGATTTTTATGTCGTTTTCTTTTTTTTATGTTATTTCTAGTGTTTACTTAGTTTTTCAATTTTTTTGTTGTTGAAATTTTTACAAAAATAGTTGCCAAAAAGATTTTATAGTTTTGTTATACTGTTGGTTGATAAATTTTTATTAAATTTTTGAGAAATATTATATTAGACTGAATGTAAATTATATTATAAAATAGTAAAATTTGAAACTAAACGAAATTCGAAATATTGGTCCTTCGAACCGAATGTCAGTATTAAAAAAAAGCTTTAATGTATTTTTCTTTTAGAGATACATGAGAAGAAATTAAATTTACAATACGATTTTACGATGAACTGGGTGGAGTTGTATGTCCTTACGCACCGCGACCAATTAGATATATAGCTCTTAGGAGAGTTATTATCTCCACACAGGAGTCTTAGACTAACTTGATCTTTTGACTTAAAGTGCATGTCGACTTCTTTAACCGTTATAAGATAGGAATGTTTTTGAATGTCTGAGTTTTCCCTGTTCGATCTAATGTTTGATTGTCTAGTTTTTCGTCCAGTTGAAGATCATTGTATTGACATATTTATTGGTAAGTCCATAATGAGGGCTATAACCAATAAATGACTTTCCCGCACTTAGTTTGGCTTGCTCATGTGCTTTTTCATTGCCATCCTATCCACTATGTTCTGGCTCCCATATAAGTGTCACCTTCTTGTGTTCTGCCAGCAAATTAAGAGCATTGTGGTGATACATTTGCTTATTTAGTACACCCAGAAAACAGATTCGTGCTGACAACCGAATTTGTTGCCAATCGAATGGTTCAGTTGCAGCAACCAAATTGTTTGGTTGTGACTACCGAATTATTATTGAGGCAACTGAAATTCTGTTGTCACTGTAAAATTACTCATGGCTCAATTCGTTTTCAGTTGTCACAACCGTAAAATTCGGTTACCACAACCGAATCATTAGATTGGCTACACGCAAAGAAAAAACATTGTTGGGGCAATCATATTCGAAGAGCATCATATATTTTTGGGTTTATGGTTGTGCTAATCATAGTCGTACTATAATATGGTTATCATATTATGATAATAAAATAACCATATTTTTACCATTATATAATGTCTACAGTTATATTATGATTAATAAATTTCCATATTATAATCCTAAATAAACATGTTATATTGAATTTATCATAATATGATCGCACGTAATCATATTATATTAAAAATATTATCATATCCCATATCATATTATCCCTCATAACTATATCATGATTCCTGGATTATCATTATATGATCCATAATCTAAGAAAATTTCTTAAAGGAAAAGTTATTATTATTATTATTATTTCAGTTTATTAAGTCAATGAAATATATAAAATTTCCTTACAGACTGGATACAACATATATTATAGTTAAAAAAAATTACAAATTAAAAAATTCTCAGAAACTATAAAACAAAACTATTTAAATTTAAGAATATTTCCTTTAGAAATGTTTTTTCTAAAGAAAATTGATATTAACGACTTTTTGAAGAAAGAAATCATAGATTCTAAGAACTTTTCTTTCAAGAAAACTTTAATTCTTGGACTTTTAAAAAAAAAAAATACTTAAAACTTTTTTTAAATTCTAATGAATTTTTTAAATAAAAAAATCTTAGATATTTATTAAGATTTTTCAGAAAGTTTTTAGAAATTTTTCTTTAGAATCTAATAATATTTCTACTACAAAAAGTCCTTAGAATCTAAGCATTTTCTTCAGAATCTATGAATTTTTCTTTCAAAGAAAGGCAATGAATATTGATTAGTGTAAATATAATTATATGTATAAGGAATTTTCGAAGAAACCTCTTTAAGAAAATCTTCTTAATGGGTCAATTGATGAAGTGTTTTAATGACATGTGAAAGGTATTTTCTACCCATCTAATATTTGTGCAGTTTTAGTAAACAATAATATTTCTAAGACATTTTGTAGTAAAAACAAACTGACTGTACTGATAATTTTTGTTATATTTATATAATATAATTTTGGTTTTTATGAAAACAAGACAATGTTATGACTTTAAATGTCAAAGTCATCTTTTATTTGATGTATAATTATTTATTGATTGGTGCCAGCATTTTATCGTTGCATAATTATAATATTTTTTTATAGTCAGAATTTTTGTTACCACAGTATAGTTACAGCCAATCATGATATAAAATGGAAGGTGACAATCATAAAATAGTAAAATATTTACTAAATAATGATGGTAGCGACCATGTTGATAGTTAAAAAAACAATAACTTGGTTGTGACAACCATACCCGATTGCAGCAAGCAGAATATAGTAGCAGTAATCATATTGCAACCATGTTTTTTCTCTGCGTGTACAAATTCGGTTGTCAGCCCGAATCTGTTTTCCTGCCTTGTACCTTGAGTACTGCTTGACTGTCAGTCATTAAGTTGATTTTAGTAACATAATACTTAGCACTTACGACGAATGTGATGACATCTGCATACCCTACTATAGTGAAACAATTTCCATTGAGAATTACACCCCCTTGAAAGCAAATTTTACAGTAAATATGTTTTCAGTAACAATGTTACATAAAATTCAAATTAAGGTCCTTCGAACCGCATTTCAAAGGAGAATAGAGGAAACTAAAATTTTCGTAGCAAATTTTTAATCGCTTAACATTTGTTTAGATTTCAACAAAATCATAAAAAAATTAAGAAAAAAAAACAATTACAATGGTCCTTCGGATCGGTTTTTCATAATCAAATTCAAAATACATTAGTAAGGAAGGTATAACAAAAAATTCCCGCTAAAGAACTAATATTTTCATATGGAATAACATATTTAATCACTAAATATTTAAAAAAAAAAAAATAATAAGATTTCAACAAAATTACTACTACTACTAATTTATTTATTATGTTGCTGAAAATTTTGCATTTATTATGTTGTAAGTAAATGCAACCTTTGTACCTTATGACTAAAATTATTATAATTTTTATAAAAACAAAAATAAAATATATATTTTGTAAATTAAAACCCAGTCATTAACCTTAAAATTAAAGCATTGGTATGCAAAACAATTTCAGTTTACTGACAATGATAAAAAAAAAAAAATTTGTTAAGCAAGTGCTTATGTGGTCAGCAATTATTTCAAGCAACTTGTAACAAATTTTTTGTACTTTATGTTCAAAACTTACAACATAATAATCTAATGTATCGATGATCATAAGATGATACTTATCAATTGACAATTTTTTACAACTAGCAATAAAAGTATCAAATGAATTTTTTTTATGATTCCATTCCAATTGCAAGTGCAGTCATCTTATGACCATCAATATTTTTTAATTATAGCAAACAAATATTGTTATGTTTAAAAATTTACAAAATCAGCAAGAAAATTTAAATGATATATATAATTATGATTTGAAATGAAATTTTTTAAAGCTTCATTTAATTTTTAACGGTTCAAAACAAACAGAAAATTACATTTTTGAGTGTGTTTATAAGCATGAATTATTATTAAATGTTTTTTCTTGTTGTTTTTTGTTTTTGTTATAAACAAATTACTTTTTCATTTCAAATAGAAATTTCCTAATAAATTAATGAATTTCCTGAATATTGATTTGTTGTTTGTTTACTTATTACACACTCTACTTCAATAATGTCAAGTATATAAAATCGATTAATTAATTTGTAACAATTATACATACATACAATAATTTGGTCCTTCGAACGCGATAATTCAATGAAAAAAATTCGGCTTACAAGAAAATGGTTTAGAGTAAAACTGACGATTTATGACTATCAAAAGACGGGGGTTTGGAATCAGAAAGGGGATGTTTGTATACTATTTTATCCATTCTTAACTCGAATTTTAGAAAAATGGTCAGTGGGTCAAACCAATTGAACTGGTTAAAGCAATAAAAGAGAGAGAGTTTCCGAGAACCGAAATCGTCACTGAGCTCAGCACTTAGCTGCGCATTTTGATTTTTCGGCGTATAAGAATTTTGCTGGTAGACAGGTCACGTTGCTTGCAATATGGCCAAACAGTCGCTCGAATGGTTGACACTGAACCTGATTTTTGGAAGCAAATTTATATGATCGAAAAGGCCCATTTCACACTCTGTGCCAGCATTTACAAGCAAAATTGCCGCATTAAGGGACCCGAGAATCCACATGGTCATTGCATGACCAAAAATTGACATTTTGGGCTGGTGTTTGCGTCAAAACGATCATTGGGCAATTTTTCTTTATAGAAGATGAATTTTGGCCTTTTATGGCCGAAAATGCGTCAAAAAGGCTTGGAGGATTACTGGTTTCAACAAGATGGTGCGGAGTGTGGAGTTATTTCAAAAGCAAAGTGTACGTCAAGGACGATCCTCAGACCATTAATGAGCTCAAGCGCAAAAATTCGTGTCGGAATCATCGCTATACCGCCCGAGATGCTCGAAAAAGCTAATAAAAATGCAGCCAAAAGGCCACATTTTGCAGTAGCCAATAAAGGCGGCATTTGATTGATCTTGTGTTGAAAAGGAACCAAATTAAATAAAAATATCACCTATATGGGAATCGGTTGTTTTTTTAAAGTTATTACATATTCACATACCGACTTAAAAGATGGCGAATCCTGAACCAATCTGGTTTATAAATTCAGAGAACACAGCGATAAAGCGTATATTCAAATTTGACCATTATCTCAATATTCATCTTATATTTGCTTTAGAAAAGCAATTATGTTATTTCTCACTTTCTGTTTATATAATTTTTTTTCTTATACACCTATCGAAAAAATTATAACGTACAAAGTTATTTTTGCAGCTTTCGCGAAAACTGTGTTTCATAATAAATGTGAAAGGCATTTATAAAGAATTTTAAAGCCCCAACGAAATGAATTTTTAAATTAGCACCGAAATAATTGCTTAACTAAAGAATTTAAGTTCTACCAATTGTCAAGTTGAAACCTTATTTTGGAAATTGATCTTTTCTTCAAAGGAAGACAATCCTATAATGTCCAAAAAAATAATGTGCTTTAAGTTCATAAACAATTTCAGTTCTGGCACAAAAGAGACGAGAGCCTACGTATTTTAGTGATATAAATTTTAGCTTTTGAAAAAAATTAAAAAAAAAAAATATTTCGGGAAGTTGTAAAGGAGAACCTACCAATTATTTTAATTTTTCGCTATATAAATATATTTTTTTCATAACTTAATTTAATTCATTAAAATATAGTGCTACTAGATCTAAATTAAAAATATAAATAAAAATCACCTTGATGTTAAAATATAATATAAAAATATATGTGCGTTATAATTTTTTCGTTAAGTGTGTTTTCAGTTTTAAATTAATTTTTTTCTGTTGATTTGTACACCATAATTTGTCAATAATTGTTTATAAATAAAAAAAGAAAACACTTAATATGTTTTCCTCCGTTTAACCATCGCGGTTAAAATGCGGAACAATTTGTTTTTTTTTAAAGACTTGTTTGCTGACGACAGGTTGTTTTTTTTTTATCAAGATGCGGGTATTTTGATTTGTTTTCTTATGCAAAAATAAAAAATATCGTTAGTTTAGTGTAAAAAGATGCCAAGTCAAAATGTTAAAATATATGATTTACAGAAAAAATTATAATTTTTTGACGGTTTAATAGTATCATGCCTTGTGTGGTACTTAACGAGTTGAAAGTCGGTAAATTTATAAAGACCTACAAATTCCAGGAATATGGCTCTATAATTATTGAAGATGTTGTCTATCTTAAAAAGTTATGCTCTCTTGTTTGGGATCTCTGCTCTGAACTACGAAAAATTACAAGAGATGAAAAATCCGCCGTTTTGTAACCACTTTTTTTGACCCATAAATTTTCGACTGGGGGAAGAATATATGGACAGATGATGAATTTATATATCTGAATTTCAGCGAAATAACTTGTAAATTAGAAGAAAAAAATGTGCTTAGTAAGTTTTAAAAGAGTTTGATTTTTTTTAAATACTTATCTTTTGTAGTTAAAAAAAGTTCCAAACAAGGAAGAAAACTGCAATTAAAACATAAATATTTAAAACAAACGATTTCAGATAGTTATTTCCTCTCTTGTCAACTTTTTATAATCGGACTTATACCCTTTTCACACTTAGCTAACGATATGTTGATGCTTAATTGTTACTTTTTTTATTAATTGACTAATAATATTAATAAAAATATTAAAGTGAAAGTAGTTTTTTCTTCTAATTTAAAATATTTAAACAAGAATTTAAAAATGTTGGTGATATCATCTTAAATTGTATTTTATTGAGTGTGTAAATAATAAATCAGCAGCACTTAAGAAGAGAATTGTTCAAATTTACCATATTTTTATAACACTGGCCTAGTTTATAAAATTTCTCCGTACAAATAATTTAATATATATTTTTATTTTTAATTTATGTCCCCATCAATACAAACTTGTTTTTCACTTGTATTCAGCAAGCGCAATTTTTGCGAAAATTGGAATTGAAAATAGAGATGTGGCCGTAAGTGAATTTTTATTACGACTCACATATCAACAATTTATTTCAGGCTCACTCACAACTCACGTGAGTAATTTGAGATTTAAAAATCTGAGGCAGTTTTCATAGCAAATTTTTAACAGGAAATTGTTGTTTATGATTGTCATAAGGATCTGAAAATTGTATATAGAAAATTAACTGAAAAAGAAAACAATTAAAAAAGGCTTAAGTCCGGCTGTGCCGAATCTTTGAATACCCTCCCACAGATATCCTTAAAAAAATGTTCTTTACAGTTTTTGATACAAATAATGTAAAATACTTGATATGTTAAATTATGGAGGTGAAAAAATTTTTTGGGGTAAAAAACTTTTTTTTGGATGTCAAAACAAATTTTGTGATGGCAAAAATATTTTGAAGGAAAAAATATTTTTTGAGGTGAAAAAAAATTATTTTTGAGGTGAAAAATAATTTTAGTGGTGAAAAAAATTGTTTGAGCTGAAAAATATTTGAGGTGAATTTAAAATATTATTTAATTTTAAGCGACTGGTGAAAAAACGATTGAAAATATTTTACTTACCCGTCGCACTGTGGCTAAGAATTTTATTTCATTGGCCAAAAAACTAATTTTTTTGTCAACGATTTTTAAAATTTTAACGCCATTTTTTGTTTTTTTATCAAAAATAAATGGTTACTTCTCGCAAGTTATCGTCGATAATGACCTGCGGTCAGGGGGCATACAATATGATTGCTCAATTTCGCGTTCCGTCAAAGTCCATATAGGAAAACAGTAAGTAGGAATAGTCGTTTTCTCAAAAAATATATAATTGTTTATTTTGAGATATGTGGTACCAAGTACCTGATTACCTGTCATAAAAGAAAAATGGTCAGGATTAGTAGAACACTTTCATCACTTTTCGAGGTAGTTTATAATTTTTACCTGAAGATTTTTTCTAAACATATTCTTGGAATAAGGGATAATGATAAGATATAAAATTACCATCTGCACATAGATCGCAAACAAATACCTACAGTCAGGGACAAAAGTATTAATACACCCTTCGAAATTGGAGTATAAAGGAAAGTAAACATTTTACCAAATTGTAATTATGCAGTTTTATTTCATTCCATAAATGACAAAAACAAAAAATATGTACTTCATCTCCAATATAACGGTAAATCTAACACTCAGAAAAAAAAAGTTAGTAGAACAATTTGTAAACGGTTTTCAATCCCACTTTACTATTTTTGTACTGATTTTTAGTAAAAAAAAAATTATTATTTAGCAAATGTTCTTGCTATTTACATTTTACAAATTACAGAGTTTTTACAAAATATTTAAAAATTTTTGTTGCTAGAAATCATTTTACAAATTTTTGATAACCGATTTGCTAAAATTAGAAAAAAAATACTAATTTTAAAAAAGTGAATGTTGATGGAAATGTTATTTCTAATTAAAACTTACACCTACAAACTTAAATTGCCTTAAAATGTTATATAGATTAAAAAAAAAAGATCGGAAATTAATATTCCGACTCATGTCTGAAAATAGGACATCCACTTAAAATAGCACTAAAAAGTTTTTTTTTAGTTCTAAAAATTAGCCTTAAAAACAATTAAAATTTGACCTTAAAAGTAAACAAGAAATATTGACTTAAATATTTTTTAAAACAAAAATTACCAAATAAAAACAAAATGATTAATTCGTTTATGTTTTAACAATTTTTAAGCCTTTGATTTTGTTTTTAATTTTGTATAAAATATTTTTTTAAAAAAATAAAAAAAATTTGATGCTCGATATATAAAAAATAAATTTAAAATACATACTCACAATATTTAGTAAACTTTTTTGCTGATTTTGGCAAACTGGTTTACAAAAAGTTTACTAAAATTTAGCAGCGGCTACTAATTTTTCTACTAAATTCCTTGTACTACACGTCAGCAGACATGTGTTGCTAAGATTAGCAAAAAATACCGCTGGGCTCAAATTAACAAAATTTCCCGTAATAACAGCAAAATTTTCAGTTGCCATTACAGACTTTTTTTGGTAAGTGTTATTATTTATTTTTTTTTGTTTATCAAAACAAGATGGTTAATCAACACGTTTTAACATAAATATTTCTGTTTGAGATGCCGTTATTTCGGACCAGACCTTTTGCAGAGTTTCCTTGAAAATATTTATACTTTTTGGTCTGGTATGAACGATTTTACGCTTTAATTACTCCCAAACATTCAAAATATGGTTAAAGTCCGCTGATTGTGGGAAGCTATTGAGCTGCCGGGGAGCGTAGTATAGCAGCCACTCCTTTACCAACTGAGCAGTATGCTTGCGATCATTGTCCTGTTGGATAATCCAATGCAATCCAAGTCTCAAGCTGTCCACAGATGGCTTTAAATATTCTTCTAAAATAAAAATATGCCATCAATAAACACCAAGTGCACCACACCTGTAGCTCCTACCGCAACCCCAAACCATCTCACTGCCACCACCATGCTTCACTGTTGGCATTAAATTATTAGTTAGAAGTGCTATGCCCGGCTTGCGCCAAACTTTGTTAAATTTAGACTCATCAGTAAACAGGACCATTCTTTAGAAGTCCTCTCCTTTGTCTATATATTTCTTAGCAAAATCTAAGCGGAGCTATCTATTCATTACCGAAATAAGTGGTTTCTTACGCATAACTCCGCATCCATAACTGTTGTCCCTTATAACTCTTTGTAACGTTTTTGGGTGAATGCGTTTACCAGATATTTTGGCAAAGCTATCAGCTAGATTTGGCGCACTTATTTTTGGATTTCTGACAATTTTTTTCATGATCGGTCGTCCGGCCATAGGCTTATTTTCAATTGTATTGTCGTTTTTGTACTTTCCCTGTGTGAAAAGGACCTATCCCAGGACACGTCACGTGACCGGTTCATTGTGATAGGGACCGGTAACAAGACCGCTTTTTTATATGAAAAAGACCGGTCACTTTAACATGGACTTGTCTTAAGAGGGGGTCCATTGCCCTCTGTGACATGTCACATGACTGGTCTAAAAAAAATGTCACACAACTGATAGAGACTTTGAAACCGAGCATATGGTAAGTTTTTTGAGAACCGGTACTCTTTCCACCTAACCGAAATAGAGACATTGATAGAGACATTTTCTACCGATCACGTGGTTGGTACTTTAGAAACCGATCCTGTTTTCAGCTACCACAGGGCTGGCACTTTCAGACCCATCACCTGAAATAGATCTAAATCGTTCACGTGATAGGTACTTTTGGTATGTTTCTGTGGATCCGAACGCCGACTCCTTTTTTCACGCAGGGTTCTTACAATATTACGAAAACTTGTAAATGATATCACAACACAAATTAAAATGAGTAATTTGAGCTAATCAGCAAATATAACGGGACTAAGATTCAGAGAAACAAAGAAAAACGAGAATAACTAACAATTATTTGCTCTGCATTTGAGCTTTTGTGCTATGACCTTTTTTGTTTTTGTTAGATTTACTGTTTTGTTGGAGATTTATGAAATAAAATAAAACTGCATATTTAAAAATTTGGTAAAATGTTAACTACTTTCCTTTAAAATCCAATTTTAAAGGGTGTATTTAAACTTTTTCCCCGACTGTAGGTATTTGTTTGGGAAATAAACTGCAGATGTATTTGGTCTACTTTACGTTTGAGAAATTCATTGTTGGTATTTAAGGACATGTAGGAAATAAAAAATATAAGTCTCTGACAAACTGTGCAAGCATCCACACCGTCTCGTCTCGTCTCATTTCTCTCGCAACAAGATTATGTGCAGCAATAGTTAGGACAAAAACAAGAAACACACATACATAGATGTTTTTGCTCAAAGAATTAAAAAAATAAATATTTTGGGTTTATTGTAATTGTTTCTTTCTTATAAATAAAAACAAAATTATTAATTTTTGTAATTTAAATTACGATTTGAGACCATTAAAGTTCGGGTGAAAATTTTCCACGTGAAAAACTTGAAACAAGAAATTTAACAAAAAATAATTATTTTTATCAACTAAAACAACAGGTAATTTCTTGATTATCTACTTTTAAAATGGATATTCTCATGCTGAAACAAAATGTTCCGGATTTGTTTATATCGAATACATATCGTCGTTTTATAATTGGAGTGAGGTGTAGACCATTTTTTTCTAAGGACAGTGCTACACGTTCAATATATATATATATATTGTGATATTTGGATTCATTTTAATGGATTGATGGATCGTGGGCGTATGTTACACGTTCAGTATTTACATTACAGGTTGGTTGAAAAGTTCCTGCGCTCACCAAGAGATGGCACTGCTAGCTCCAAACTTTTTTTCTCAAGTTAGTATAACTGTCCTGAGAACACATGCAAAGTTGCAAGTCATTCTGTCAATTCTTTCTTTGTTTACAAGCCATTTGAAGTTGACGTGTCATTAATTTTTTTTTTTTAATATGGAATTTTTTCCATTTTTAATATCGTGCAGTCATTAGATTCTTTGTTTTGAAGGGTTTAAAAGCAAAGGAAATTTATGAACAATTGTTAGAGTGTATAGGGAGTCCTCACCTTCAAAACGCACTGTTGAATTTTGGGCTGGTGAATTTAAACGTGGTCGTACCAGCCTTAAAGACGATCCACGCGAAGGACGACCAAAAACTGCAACCACAGCAGAAATCATTGAGCAGGTACAAAATATGGTTAGTGAAGATCCAAGTTTGACTAAGCGTGAAATTGCTAATGCCATAGGCATCTCAGACGAACGAGTACTCCATATTTTACATGAAGAATTACGTATGAAAAAACTGTTTGGAAAGTAAGTGCGCACACATTAACACTTCAACAAAAACTGGATCGAAAACAAATTTCTCAGCGTAATTTGGAGCGTTTTAAGCCGAATAAAACCGACTTCTTGCGTCGTTTTATAACTATGGATGAGACTTGGATCTACCACCATGATCCTAAATTGAAACAAGAACGTTTACATTGGACTGAAGCTGGTTCTTCAGCTCCAAAGCAGGTGAAGTCACAACGATCAGCAAAGAAGGTTATGGCATCAGTTTTTTGGGATGCAAAAGGAATTTTGTTGATTGATTATCTTCAGAAAGGTAAAACAATCAATTCTGAATATTATTGCAGCCTTTTGGATCAGCTGGATGAAAAAATTCGTGAGAAAAGACCTGGATTAAAGAAGAAAAAAATCATTTTTCATCAAGACAATGCACCTGCTCACAAAAGTGTTTTGACGAAGGCTAAATTTAAAGAATTAAAGTACGAATTGCTTAAACATCCACCGTATTCACCAGATTTGGCTCCCACTACTACTATCTCTTCAGAAATCTCAAACAATTCCTTCGTGGAAAGCATTTTTCGTCGAATGAAGAGGCCATAGCAGCCGTAGACGGTTATTTTGCAGAGCTTCCGGAAAACCATTATAAGGATGGGATAAAATTATTGGAAGATCATTGGAACAAGTGTATTGAGCTTCTAGAAGATTTTATTGAATAAAAAAATATATTTCGTAACAAAAACAGTATTCTTTCATTTCGAGCGCAGGAACTTTTCAACCAACCTGTATTTTTGCGCTAAGCGGGTGATTAATTTCGATTCTACTGGCAGCAGAAGTTTGCTTTCACTATCTTGTGACTTTATAAATGTTTTACATTTTTATTTGTTTAATTTTTTGCATAATTGTTTTTTGTAATTTGAAACCCCGATAACTATTTATTTGATACTGTATAAATAAAATATATAATATTGTGCTATCCCAAATTGAAATCAGAAAAATAATTATTGTAGTTATCTACCCTAATAATAAGGGAATAATTTCAACTGTGGAAAAGTTTTTTGTTCACTGCGTCCGCACCCCAATAATCAAACGACTGCATATCCATAAATTAATATCTGCATGTTTATTATTTTTGCACTCTTTATGTTTTATATTATATTATTTAATTTCAGATTCAAAATGGGAAGACGTAAGTCAAAAAGAAAACCACCACCAAAACAGAAAAATATTGTTCCATTGGATCTTCAATTCAATTGTCCCTTTTGTAATCATGAAAAATCGTGTGAAGTGAAAATGGACAAAAGTCACAATGCAGCTCGAATAAGTTGTCGGGTTTGCCTGGAAGATTATCAGACGACCATTAATTTTCTTTCAGAACCATTGGATGTCTACAATGATTGGGTTGATGCATGTGAAACAGCTAACTGAAACCAGAACTCGTAACCTAAGGGCGATTAAAACTTGTTTTTTTTTTTTTGCATTTTACGTACATTTATTTTTCAAATAATTATCTAATATTTATTTCTAAATTATAAAGATTTTTGAGTATATGTTTTATTTATTTTTTTATTCAGTTCCGTCATATAAAGCCATAAGGGCCAATATTATTATATCTTAAGTTATTTATTTAATATCAAAAATATACAATATTCAATAATAAAGATTATCTTCTTTTTGGGGTTAGTTGTGTGACATGTTATTTTATACCAGTCCATTGACATGCCACAAAGGGCAATTGACCCCCTCCTAGGACAAGCCCATGTTAAAGTGACCGGTCCTTTTCATAAAAAACCAGTACCGTGACTAGTCCCTAATACAATGAACCGGTCACGTGACGTGTCCCGCAGGGAATTGAGAATAATACAGCCCAAATTAATGGTAACACAGCCAACACCCATCAAATGTCCAAGATAATAATCTATTACTTTTAATCGAAATACGTTATTAGATTGTGAGAAAATACGCCAGTAATAAAGCAACTCATTCCACCAATGAGCAATTCGGGTTAAATACGCGTCTTTTAAACGAAGATCTTACTTTCCTAGGAATTATAATTTGACGATTTCTTGTAGATCGTGAGAAAACAATAGTTCCATGCAAAACTAAATATGTACAACTCTTGAAGGCTTTATGTAATAGAAACAAGTTACGATATTTAACAAAATTTTTAAAAGAGCATCCAAGAAATCGCTTCACATAATCAGAAATGAATTCACGCGGCATGGAACATTGAATACAAATCGGACAATAGCATTGATAATACATTTTAATTGCGTAAGAGCGCCAAAAATTTGCTCATACAAGATCTGAGACATTATCAGCGCATGTGCTAGGCTAAGCATTATACGAAAAGGGAGAAAAAGAGTAGTATGATAAATCCTACGAAAGAAGACACACACTCTGTCCGATAATGTCTCAAAATTAAAAGTCATACTCTTTCATCTGTGAATGAAATATTGGATTTAGGTGTAGTCTTCTTTGAGGCTAAATTGTCATTTTGTAGTCATGTAAATTTTATAATACCTAAAGCAAAAACACTAAAAAATAAATTAAAATTTGAGGAAAAAAAAAAAAAAATTGTGGAGAAAAAAGTTTTTTGAGGTGAAAAAAATTTTTTTTTAAACTATGACTTAGTAATTATAGATCACAAAAACGACAATTATTATTGTCAAGTGAAATAAGGAGCAAGCAGCAGAGTGCACAAGCCGCCGGTTAGAATATACATAGCCACCGCACAAAGAAAAAATTAACTAAAATTTAGAAAAAATAAACTTATTTGAAGGAAAAATTTATGTCAAAACAAGACACTTTTTACCACAATTGAATAAAAATTTTCCTTGAAATGAAGAAACAAATTTTACTTAAAATTTCTAAATTATTATAAAAATTTTACTTGAGAGAACAACAAAAAGGTACGCCCTAAGTGACACACTTCATCTATGTATGGCTAAGGAGCACTAGGGGTCCTTTGTCTTCTTAAATTAACTTATTTAAGGAAATTGTTGCAAAAATACAAAATATTACAGTTACATTTCTTGTTATTATTGGAAAATGTCATAAGTTTATTTTATGGCATTTTAAGCTTAAACTTTAATCGAAATACACAAATTTTTTATTTTTTTTATCATTAAAAAAATTATTTTGTTGCCTTCGATTTAAGAAAAATTTAATAGTTTTTTTTTTAATTTATCTAAATAAATTTTTAGGAAAGAGTCCTATACTAAGTTTATTATTTTCCAAAAATTAGAAAACTTTTACTTGAAAAAAAAATAATTATAATAAAAGTTTTTTGTTTTCTAG
This sequence comes from Eustalomyia histrio, assembly GCA_949748255.1. Taxonomy (NCBI): domain Eukaryota; kingdom Metazoa; phylum Arthropoda; class Insecta; order Diptera; family Anthomyiidae; genus Eustalomyia; species Eustalomyia histrio. The sequence goes on along the minus strand of OX456524.1, from coordinate 67,429,763 downwards.
AGGTTTTTGATTGTTAATATTCTTCCTCCGTATATTAACAAAAACAAAGCAAATTCACGAATTTTAGCTAGGTTGATACATGTACTTCGATAAGACAAAAGATTTCTTCAGAAGCCAAATTTGAGACAAGCCGGAAAACGGCAGAGCCTGAACATTTCTATCTCCTAAGCAATCACACGCGTGATTAAGTTGTTTTCCTAACAGGCACAATGATTAAGATTTGAAAATACCAAAAATTATAAAAATAAATTTTATTTTCTCCGTTAGACTCGGTCCCAAGTAATAATAATAAAAGATTTTTGTTTTCTAAAAAAAATTATATTTTATTAAAATTTATCTGAACTAAGTTGCCTCAAAATTTTCTTTAGAAATAGTTCATCAGTTTCTAAAATTAAATAAATTTTTATTATTACATAGGGCAAAAATTTATTACTTTTCTTTTTTAGCTGCGTGAACTAATTTTAAGAAAACAATTCTTAAGAATTGGAAAGTGGTAGACTTAAAAACTGAATTTAGAAATGTATTTCTAAAATTTAGTTAATTTTACAATTTACGAAAAAAAATGAACACACATTAATTTCAAATACTTTCTCATTTTAAATTAGACATATTTTATGAACTAAATGGGAGTAATTTATGTAAATTTTTTATTTGCACTAAACATAGTTTTATTATATTTTAGTATGCAAATTTCTTAAAACTAATTTATTTTTCATAAAAATTTATAAATTTTTATTTAATGAACTTGTTTTTTCCCTTAAATCAGGAAATATTACTTAGGAAAGATATGAACTATTTTTACTTTTTCCTTGGCCTTAGCCGACCCTATCGAGTTACAATACATATAAAAAAATGTTAGAATATTTTAAAAACATACATTTCTAAATTTAGTTTTTTAATCTTAAATAATTTGGTTAATTCATTAAACGTTTAAAAATTCACAATGTCGAATTTAAAAAGTTGTTGGAGCCGTAATATTATTTTTTTTACATTTTCCAAATTCAAAATGGCGGATAACATTTATTTTTTCGTGATCGGGGTTATTGCAAATTATTTATCGTAGTGTTGGGTCCGTAAAATACGAGTCTCGGAGTTGCTTAATACAAATCTGACATCAGATTTTTTAATAAAAAGTAATTAATTTTTTTTTATTTTAATTTTTTTTCATTAGAAAGTATTTAGGGCCGCAAAATACGAATCTAATTTTGGATGTTTACTATGCAAAATGAGTTACAGTGCAATTTCAAAAGGCTGCTGAAAAATCACTTTTTGATTTAAAATTTTTTAAAAATTTTCCATACTAAGGCCATGTGCGAAGTGGCTAAATAAATTCTAAACTAAATACAAATTGACAAAAAGTTTTGAAATTTCTCGAAAAATGTTTATAGAAATTTAGAAATCTAAATTTAGTTTAGATTTTATTTAGCCACTTCGCACCCACCCTAAAAATATGAAGTAAACAAATATATTTTCGAAATTTTATTTTATAACAAAGACATAGTAAATTTATTCTGTAGTTGAATTAATAAAAAAATTATCAATATCACCAATAATTAAAAAGTTTTTGTATTGATAATATTTTTAATTAATACAATTACAAAATTAATTGTCTGTGGCTTTGTTGCTTAATTAAAGAAATATTTTTTCTATGTGAAAGTACAATTTGGTGTAAGTTAATGGACCGGTGTATTTAAATCATTTGAAAATAAATATTTTAATAAATTGTTTCAGTCTTGATTTCATAAATATTTTACTTTACATAGTTTATCTTAAAATTTTTTATATCAAAAACCTACAAAAATTTAAACATAACATTTCGAACGAAATTTACAACCATATCTAAAATGCAATAATATTTTTTTACATATTTTATTTTCAATTGAAACTTGTAACTGTTCGTTGAACCCAGCTTTATAGATAATTTCATTTGAAAAACAAAATTTAATTAAACCATAAACATGAAATACAGACAGACAAAGTTGGGGTTTTTTGTCAACACAAATATTATTTGAAAAATTTAAATTATATATTTTTTGTGCACAACAACGTAGACAATATTATTAAAAAAAAAAATGAATAGAAATCAAAATAAATATATACAGGTAAACCTTAATTTACGCGATAATTCTTTAAGGAGATTTTAAGACAGGGAAAAGGTTAAATTTCTCTGATAGAAAAAGCATTATTATACAAAGTGGGGCAATAAGTAACATTCTATTGGAAAGTACTGGCATTTTTGAAAATGGCATCCTACGTCAGTTTGGTTTGACAGTCGTGAGGTAGATTTGTGCGAAATTTATAGTGGATAACAATGAATCGCTAAATGCCTAGGCCGTAAGATTTTGAAACTCAACGACGAAGTAGATGATTTTTCCACAAAATTGATCACGAGGCTTATTTTTATTTCAGCCACCACGTCAAAAAGCCAACTCTTACACAGTTATGCAAATTGTAATGAAAAAAAAATATAATACCAAATTTGCATCAACATCAACGGCGGCTATTTGTGGGACAAAATTTTTCTCAATCAATTGAAAATAAATTTATAAGTGGGAATAAACATAAGCATAATAAAACTAAATGAGTTTTCAATTTAAACAAAAGTTATAGCGTAAGAAATTTAGATGATGGTTTTCGCTCTGTTGATATTCTTTCAATTAAAAGTTTCATTATAAATGTAATGAATTTTTAATTAGTGAAGTTTTTAATAAATCGAGAGTTTACTTTTCAGAAGAGGCAAAAATCGTTTTATAATAAACTTGTGAATTTTTTTTTATTTATTCAACATTTTCTAATTTGAAAGCCCAGAGGCCAATTAAAAAATTACAATATTCCAATCATTTAAGATTACCTTAAAATTTAGAAATTAAAACCCTGATAATTAATGTTGATTTTTTTTAATTTAAAAAGTAATAATGAATTTTAAATTTAAAAAAAAAAATGTCACAAGTTTATTATGAAACGTTTTTTGTCTTTCCCGAAAAGTACTATTTTTTGAGATACTCGTACGTTAGTTAGTAAATCCTAGAAATACGACTAAGCTTTTCTGCACAAAAAGTATTATACACTAAAAAAAACGACATGAACCAAAAATTAATACAAAAATTTTAAAAATTTTCCTCATTTTATTAAAAAGAATAAAAATTCCTATGTTTGGGTAAAAACTAAATAGTTTATATACTCAGAAATAGTTCATATCTTTCCTAAATAATATTTCTTGAATTTAGGAAAAAAAAAACAACTATATTCAATAAAAATTTATCAATTTTTAAGAAAAATATCTTACGCCCAAGTATTTGTAAATCCCCTGCGTTCAACGCATCACCTACACTTCACTTTTTAACGCCAACGCGAGTGTAAAAAAATCGAATTTAATAAATCATTACGTCATTGTGTTGGACTTTTACGTTATTACTTTAATTGTCAAATTCAAATAATTTCATTGTTACCCCTGCATTTATGCATAAATGGAATTTGTGTTTGATTTATCCGTACTTTTTTTGCTATTGGAAACACAGCTGATTGAAAATCATTTTTTTCTTATATAAATATTTAAGCCGCCTCAAACTTAAACCCGCAAAAAAATTATGGAGCAAATTTTTAAATTTTTAAGATTTTTTTCAGAGGCATTTTTACTATTTCCACAAAATATCGACCCAAGAACAAAAAAAAAAACTGCTAAATAAAAATAAATTTTATTACAAATTGTGTGTTTTTAAACAGTTGGAAAAAAATTTCAAACTAACGCTGAAGCAATTCAAGTGATAATTTTGACTTCTCAATTGATTAATTTTTCAGCGCAGTGATTTATAAAATTATAATTTGTATGTACATATAAAATTTCAAATAACGTAACAAACAGCTGTTTCAACGCGAGCAATCACCTACTTTATTCACTACAAAATCGATTTTTTTTAAATGATATGAAGTGAGGCGTTGCGTTTTGCAAAATTCGGGTATTCGTTTTAAGAATTTTGAAGAATAAAAAAAAAAACAAAGTTTAGTTAAAAAAAAATATATATAAAAAAAGAACATAATTTTTTCCTATTTAGTTCAAAAAAATATGTCTAACGTAAAATGAGAAAGTACTTGCACTTAATGTGTGTTCATTTTTTGTTCGCGAGTAGTAAAATTAACTAAATTTTAGAAAGTAATTTCTAAATTCAGTTTTTAAGTCTACCACTTTCTAATTTTTAAGAATTGCTTTCTAAAAATAAGTTCAGACGATTAAAAACAAAAAGTAATAAATTTTTTCCCATGTTATAATAAAAATTTATTTGATTTTAGAAACTGATGAACTATTTCTAGGGAAAATTTTCAAGCAACTTAGTTTAGATAAATTTTAATAAAATATATTTTTTTCAAGTGAAAGTTTTATAATTTCTGAGAAACAATAAACTTAGGTATAGTATTTTTTTGTAAAATTTAAATTAAAAATAACTTTGAAATTCTTTTTAAATCGAGGAAAAATTTAGTTTTTGTGAAAAAACGCTGAACATATTTTCAAAAAAACAATAAATTAAAGAAAAAATATATATTATATTATTTCAGAAAACAAATTAAAGTATCTATTAATATCCCATAAAGTATCTATTAATATCATAACTGTGATATTTTGTATTTTTGCAAAAATTTCCTTAAATTAGTTAATTTAAAAAGACAAAGAACCCCCAGTGTTCCTTAGCCACAGATAAAGTGTGTCACTTAGGGCTCCCCTTTTTGCAGTTCTTTCGAGCAGAGCTATTAAATAACTACAAAAAGGATCTGATTTTGTTACTATAATTCAATTTAATTTAAATTTAAAAATGAATAGCAAAACCCTTGTTAAAAGCTGTGTCCTCACAAAGCGGAAATTTAAGAGAAAATTTTGCTATGTTTTCTAATAAAAATTTAGTTCTCAATGGTAAAATTTTTCTATAATTTAGAAATATTCACCAAAATTTAAATTAAATTTGTTTCTAAACTTCAAGGAACATTTTATTAAATTTTGATTTTTCCATTTTTCCTCCAGATAAGTTGATTTTCTATTATTTTTTTCGGTGTACAAACTATTCTCGAATCCAGACACGGATGGCGAGTCCTGTGACCTAATGTATAACCTTGATTTTAGTTTCTTGTTTTGATATTAGTCAACTACATATATCGAGTAGTACCTGTATTCATATCTCATATGGAAATCATTGAAATTCCAACATGTCAAATGTGTTTACAAGGTACATGCAAAATTACGGAGACTTTTATTGTTGCAAAATCTGTCACATAATAAAAACACACTGTATGAAAATATTATTGTTCGCAAAATAAAAACACGAGACGTTTGTTAAAATTGTTGTTACTTTCTGAACACGTACATGTTGACAACGCGCCATTTAGTTAGTTGATATATGTCAATATTCGCACTTTTCATTTTGGCATGTAAAATTTGTATAAAATATATATGAAGATAACCCAAATACCAATAGAATCGTAGTTTTGCACCTCGCGTTGGGCGCCATTTTTTGTATGTGTAAAAGTAACCAGTTTGACTGAGTTGCTTAGCAGAAAAAGATAGAGCATGCTATACTCATAATCCCTGGGATGTGGGTTAAGGCCCTATGTTGGGTGCCATTTCGCAAAATAACAAATTGTGCAATTGATTTATAAATAAAAATTAATTGTATGTTTTTTTTACCTAAAGGCTCTACATTGGGCGCCATTTTATAATTGTGTCTTATGGACGAATACATTTATATAACTATAAAATATCCATTGGGTTGCTAAATATTCCATTTTTATGCTTTAATAGTTTACAAAATATTCTATTGTAAACTAAAACTTCTTTTGGCAAATAGTTTTGTCAAATATGTTTATTGTATTGGAATCCTACTGAACAAATATTTAAATTTATGCGCAACCATAAAATATGATTATTTGGAAGCTACGATATTGTATAGATTTAGTGTCACATTTCTATAAAATGTTTGTACAATATAAATTCTTTATAAATTGACTGATAAATTTGTGAAATATAATTAATATTCAATGAGCGTAAAGCATAATTATTGTTATTTATAGGATTTTAATTTATATTTAAATGATTTTTCAATTATTTTTTTTTTTTGTTTGTATAATTAAAATCGATTTATTGTTAATAATAGATAATTAAATACATAATTTGCATTTTCTGTATAAAGTTTTTAATTTTTTAATAACATTAAATTTTAAATTATTTGTTAATTTCTTACATATTGACACAAAGTTTAAAAGGTTTGAACTTTTACTTGTTTTAACTTTAAGTAACGTGATGATTTTCTTTGACCAAACTGTCCACTGAAAAAAACCTTTCACTTTGTTTGTAATTTTTTTTTTGTATTTATTTGAAATACAACCAATGAAAAAATGGTTATTTGAGTTTTAACAACTTTTAGTTGATCTTTACATAAAACAAATACTTTCTAAAAATTTTGTGACAAAATATGTAAAAGTTACATTTTTTATAAAAAAAAAATAATTGAAAATATTGATGTCTGTAAATTAAAATCTCTACTTAAAGTTAGAGAGTATACTTATTTTAAAATGTTTTGGATACCGCCTTAATGTAAGATGTTTACATGGAGGAAGAAGGAAATTGTATAAAAATCGATACTGTTACAGTTCACACAAATTCCCTATACAAATATAAATTATTTACCGTTATATGTATGAAAATGTATTTTTAGTTTGGTTCGAGATCATAGAAAAAGTTTTTCCAAATGAAAAAGTTTTTTTTAAATGAAAAAGTTTTTTCCAAATGAAATTTTTTTTTCTTATTTTCTATTTAAGTAATCATGGAGAATACACAGAAAAAGTTATTAGACACTAGCCGAATGGAATGCATTTTCTGGTCAGCTACGACCTTCATTAACATTCTTCGTGCCGAAAAGCCAATTGTAAATATCTCTATTTAACTCACAAATCAACGGAAAAAGCTATTTATGCTAACATAAAGTTGATTTTTATTATTGAGTTTATATGAAAATTCCAGAAAAAGCATTCCATTCGGCTAGTGTCTAATAACTTTTTCTGTGTATTCTCCATGATTACTTAAATAAAAAATAAGAAAAAAATTTTTCATTTAGAAAAAACTTTTTCTATAATCTCGAACCAAACTAAAAATAAACATTTTCATACATATAAGTATTTAAAAAAAAGATCAACTATAAAATATAAACTTCACTAATTTATTTACCTATAATATTTGTGATTGATAGTGGGATAATTCTAAGGGGAAAATAACTTTTTAGAAATAACACAACCTCATTAGATTTACAGTAAAGTTTATTGTTAATTTGTACAAAACTGTATTTTGAGATGTTCCTCGTTCGATTCAAGATAAGTTTTTTTATTCATAGAAAATATACAGAAAAAGTTTGCAGACATTAGTCGAATATAATGAATTTTCTGGTCAGTACGACCTCAGCATTCTTCGCGTTTTATAGTGTTAATCATAAATATCTCTTATTTATTTAATAGAAAAAAGCTACATGGGAACCTAATTCATGTTGATTTATTGCGTTGAGATGAAATTTACTTAAGTTATCTCCACTATTTATTACATATGCTGATATTGAAAGACATGTATTTTGTATTATGTTTCTCTTTGCTGTTCCATTTATAGATTTATAGAAACTCAATTGCAGGTAGCAACGCCAAGCCGAGTGGCTTCTAAATCCTTTCCGATCAACTGCAACAATTCGTTGTTGGTAATGTTGATCATATTAAACGATGTATGGTTTCATAGCGAAGTTTATTGTTGTTCTGTGTAAATCTTATATTATGTATATGTTTCTCGTTTGGTTCAAAATCATGAAAATTTTTCTAAATAAAAAGAAAAATTGTAATTTTGGTCGTCTTGAAAAATACACAGATAAAGTTGTTAGCCCACGCCGAATAAAATGCATTTTCCGGTCCGGTAGTGTCCCAGCAAAAAAAAAAAAAAGTACAAATAGAAGAGAAAAAGAAACAGTGATTTTGATTCCGGTGTTGTGAAAAATTTGGATTGGAACCAATGATTTTTACATAGGGGTGTCATAGGGTGGACGTCGTCTTTTATGCTTTAGTGAAAAACGAGATCTTTTGATGTTCCCAAATAAATTCTGAATTTGTAATTTAGATTTTATCAGGACATCAGAAATTGGGCCTTAGCCTCATTTTAACAATCTCCCTTTAGCTTCTACATGGGAATTTAACTGGGACATTTGTTGTAGTTTCTCATATAAAGTTTGAGTTTGACTGTTGGTTAAATTATATCGAACGGGACATTCAGTAATCGGGCCTTATTTATTAAATTACTTTATTCCAAATTCTTAATTCTTGCAATTTTTACTACAATATTTTTTTTTTTTACTTTTAGTATCAATAATAACTAAGATTTTAAGAATTTGAAATATGGTAAATTGTAAGTTAAAGATTGTAACAAATTACTAAAACAAAATTTCAACTTTATATGGAAATATCTATGATTAATGTTAAACTTTGGTTGGTTTTAAAATAAGTTACCCGTAATAGATTTGAAAACTGATAAATTTCATTAAAAATCACATTTTTGGAAGTTGTGAAAAAGAACTGCCTTAAAAGAAGAAAATCAGAACTAAACGATACTTTGGAATCAGTAAAAAATTAATTCCTTAAGAATCACTTTCATTTATTTTTGCTGAGGTCCAAATATCTCTTATTTAACTCCACGTTGGTATATTGTGTTAAGAGGAATTTTTCTTACGAACACTCCAGCTGTGTTTAGTAATCTCCATTATATTTTTTTTTAGAGAATGTTAAAACCATTAAGGAAATTAACAAGTAAAAAAAGTTTAAATTCGGCTGTGCCGAATATTTGTATACCCTCCACCAATATCCTAAAAAAATGTTCTCTACTGTTTTTTGATAAAAATAATGTAAAAAAACTTTTGAAATAAAATTATTAAGGTGAAACAAATTTTTTGAGGTGAGAACAAATTTTGAGGTGAAAAAAATTGTTTGGGGTGAAAAATATTTGAGGTGAATACAAAATATTATTCATTTCTAAGCGACTGTTGAAAAAATATATTATGTACCAGTCGCTACTATGAAATTGTACTAAAATACACCAATTTGTATGGAAAATTTTGAGGTATCTTCACATTTTCACTCATAACTTTTTAACCGCTAAACCGATTTTGCTTATTTTGAATACCAAACTGCTCGGGCGGATGTCCAATAAACTTCAACAGACAGACGGACATGGATATAACGAAATATTGAAAAATTAATATATTTTTGTGAAAAACGATCCTTAAGCCCAAAAAAAAAAGTTAACAATTAATCTAGTTATTTTGATATTTTTTAACTTGCTATAAATTCGAAGAATGTCAGTTATTATTAAAATGTTAATTTGGTTTGTAACAATTGTCTATTTTTGTTTGCGCACGCAAAGAAAAAATATGGTTTGGGCAATCATATTCAAAGAGCATCATATATTTTTGGGTTTATGGTTGTGCCAACCATAGTCGTACTATAATATGGTTATCATATTATGATAATAAAATAACCATATTTTTACCATAATATTGTTCCTACAGTTATATTAGGATTCAAAAATTACCATATTATAGTCCTAAACAACCATGTTATATTGAACTTATCATAATATGATCACACCGATTCCCCATAACTATATTATGATTCCTGGATTATCATTATATGATCCATAATCTAAGAAAATTTCTTAAAGTAAAATTTTTTAGAAACCATGAAAAAGTTCTTTAAATTTAAGAAATTGATATTAAGGACTTTTTGAAGAAAAATTGTTAAGGAAAAAATCATAGATTCTAAGAACTTCTTTTTCAAGAAAACTTTTTGTTTTGAAATTCTAATGACTTTTTTAATAAAAAATCTTAGATACTTTTAAGATTTTTTTGTAGAAAGTTTGTAGAAATTTCTCTTTAAGAAAAAGTCTTTAGAATCTAAGAATATTTCTACTAGAAAAAGTCCTTAGAATCTAAGTATTTTTCATGATGAAAAGTTTACAGAATCTATGAATTTTTCTTTCAAAGAAAGGCCTTAAAATTTATGTTTGTTTGGAATATATGAACTTTTAGCTAAGAAACAGTTTGGAGAATCCGAGAATTTTAGTTTAAGGAAAAGTCCATAGAATCTAAAAAAGTTTCTTTCAGATAAATTTATAAATATCTATTATTTTGTGTAAGAAACCTGTTCGTACAAAAAAAATTTCTAAAACTACAAAAAAAAAAAAAAGAATCTGGAATTAATGAATTAATGGGACAATTGATGAAATATTTTAATGACATGTGAAAGGCATTTTCTACCCATCTGATATTTGTTCAGTTTTAGTAAAAAAATAATTGTATGATTGGTTTTTACGACATTTGATAGTAAAAACAATCTGAATGAACTGATAAAATTTTGGTTTTTATGAAAACAAGACAATATTATCACTGTAAATGTTAAAGTTATGTTTTTTTTTATGTATAATTATTTATTGATTGTTGCTAGCATTTTATCGTTGCATAATTATCATATTTTTTTCATAGTCAGAATTTTTGTTACCACAATATGGTTATAGCCAATCATGATATAAAATAAGAGGTGCCAATAATAAAATAGTAAAATATTTACTAAATAATGATGGTAGGGACCATGTTAATGGTTAGAAAGCCAATATCTTGGTTGTGACAACCATACCAGATTGCAGCAAGCAGATTATAGTAGAAGTGATCATATTGCAACCATGTTTTTTCTCTGCGTGCGATATTGGGTTTTTTCTGAAAGACTTTTTTCGTCATGTTTCATAATTGTAAACCAGGTAAAGATTTTTTTGTTTATAAAAAGTATCCACTGTTTTTACCATTTTCTTTGCTATTAGTATTTAATAAAAAAATTTCGAAGGCAAAAGCCTTTTACAACACAAAACTATCAATTTCCAAATTTTCGACAAGTCGAATTCTTTTTTTGAAAGATAAGGAAAATTATGGAACAACGAAGAGAAGTGGAACGAAATTAAAATTGTTTAATTTGCGATACACGCAAAATTTTAAACGCTGTAGTTAATTCACCATAAGCTGCAGAGAGCTCGGTGCGCTATTTCCCTTTTAGAAATACATAAAATTTAACGCATGGAATTCGAGAAATGAGTCGGTATATTCCCTTCCGATCCCTTTTTTAATCTATGTAACAATTAAAGTTAAGTTTGTAGGTGTAAGTTTAAATAAGAAATTACTTTTCCTTCAATATCCACTTTTTAAAATTAGCAAATGCTAATTTTAGCAAATCGGTTTTCAAAAATTTGTAAAATTATTTCTGAAATTAGCAACAAAAATTTGTAAATATTCTGCAAAAATTCTGTAATTTGTAAAATGTAAATAGCAAAAAGATTTGCTAAATAATAACTTGTTTACTAAAAATCAGTACTAAAATAGTAAAGAGGTGTTAAGAACCGTTTACAAATTTTTCTACTAACTTTTTTCCTGAGTGTAAGGTTTATGCCACTAACAGGCAATTTGACACTGTTGAAGAGTTAAAATATGCCATTTTAACAATGTGGTCAAATTTGCAATTAATTACAAAACTTAATCAGTTTAATGATTAAAAGATTATTTGAGCTAAAAAATTTTCACTTTTTATTTAAAAAAATCTTCAACAAGGTTATAAATGTGAAACTCCAGAGAAAATAGAGGTAAAAAAATAACAATTATTACCAGCTGTCAAAAATCTGGATTAGTTAAAATTTTATAGATTTGCAAAGTATAACTTTATACATGGGTTATAAATATGAAACAGACTGTATTTAATCTCAAAATTATCTCTCTCTCTTTGGTATGTGCTGTGAAAAAAATTGGAAAACAAATTTAGATTTAGGAGCGCAGTCCACCCCATATTTATCCATTTAGCAAAAAAAGCCCTTAAAATATAAACACTGATTTTTGAAGGGCCAATAACACAAGTTTACAAATTCCGGTCAACTTTTGCATCAGAGCCGATGAGAACAAATCGAATCCGGGCTTCGTTTTTCAAGATTGGTTCTAGTTTTCGAGTTCTCGCATGTTGGCAGCACTGCACTGTCACAACGACAATCAGCTTGAAACATCATCTCGATTTCATTCTTAATGTTTTTTCTTGTTAAATAACCTTTAAAAATGCAAAGAAAAAAGTGCAATAAAATTCAATTCTACAGAAATTTTATAAAATGTTTAACGCCCAAATGAAGAAGCAGCATGGGCAACATTTCAAGATGTTGTTCACAACTTTCTCGGTAAACGCAAATCCTCGGATTTCAAGCAAATAAACGAGAGCTTATTGCAAAATTATGGCAAGATTGGAGCTCTCAAAATACATTTTCTTTATTCCCATCTCGATTTTTTTTTTCTGAAAACTTTGGTGATACTAACAACGAGCAAGGAGTGCGACTACACCAAGATTTGGCGAAAATCGAAAGACGATATCAAGGATTTTGGGAAGATGGGGCATGATGAGCGAATACTGTTGGACTCTAATGCCTGAATAAGGTCCCAACCAATACAAACGACTCAGACTGCGCATGTCTATATTTTTACTTTTTCCCAGCAAAATCACACATTACCAAATAATGTGTAAAGTAATGTGTAGCCATAGGGGCGGGCTCATGGATTACTTTACACCCTACTTCACTGATGAATTTTACTCGCGATAAGCCTCAAAGTAATGAATATACCCATTACTTTAGAGGTGATAATGTAAGTGGTTACGAGAATGGAAAAAGTAATGTGTCTAAAAATATATTTTCTAAAATAGAAATTTTTATTAAAAAAAAATTATTACAAATATTTTAAACGTTATTAAAAATAATGTGGTCATGATGGGAATTGAACTCTGGTTGCCAGCCAAGAACTCTAACCACTGAGCTATCGACGCATATAACTTTTGATTTTTAAACATACATTACCCTTTTGCTTACAAAAAAAAAACACAACGTAATGCATCCAAAAATAGATTTTCAAAAATATTTCAATTAAAACTTTACATTTATAAATCATACAGGTTGGTTGAAAAGTTCCTGCGCTCACCAAGAGATGACACTGCTAGCTCCAAACTTTTTTTTTCTCAAGTTGGTATAACTGTCCTGAGAACACATGCAAAGTTGCAAGTCATTCTGTCAATTCTTTCTTTGTTTACAAGTCATTTGAAGTTAACGTGTCATTGATTTTTTTAATATGGAAAAAATTGAATATCGTGCAGTCATTAGATTCTTTGTTTTGAAGGGTTTAAAAGCAAAGGAAATTTATGAACAATTGTTAGAAGTGTATAAGGAGTCCTCACCTTGAATTTTGGGCTGGTAAATTTAAACGTGGTCGTACCAGCCTTAAAGACGATCCACGCGAAGGACGACAAAAAACTGCAACCACAGCAGAAATCATTGAGTGAAGATCCAAGTTTGACTAAGCGTGAAATTGCTAATGCCATAGGCATCTCAGACGAACGAGTACTCCATATTTTACATGAAGAATTACGTATGAAAAAACTGTTTGGAAAGTAAGTGCGCACACATTAACAATTCAACAAAAACTGAATCGAAAACAAATTTCTCAGCGTAATTTGGAGAGTTTTAAGCCGAATAAAACCGACTTTTTGGGTCGTTTTATAACTATGGATGAGACTTGGATCTACCACCATGATCCTAAATTGAAACAAGAACGTTTACAGTGGACTGAAGCTGGTTGTTCAGCTCCAAAGCAGGTGAAGTCACAACGATCAGCAAAGAAGGTTATGGCATCAGTTTTTTGGGATGCAAAAGGAATTTTGTTGATTGATTATCTTCAGAAAGGTAAAACAATCAACTCTGAATATTATTGCAGCCTTTTGGATCAGCTGGATGAAAAAATTCGTGAGAAAAGATCTGGTTTAAAGAAGAAAAAAATCATTTTTCATCAAGACAATGCACCTGCTCACAAAAGTGTATTGACGATGGCTAAATTCAAAGAATTAAAGTACGAATTGCTTGAATATCCACCGTATTCACTAGATTTGGCTCCCAGTGACTACTATCTCTTCAGAAATCTTAAACAATTCCTTCGTGGAAAGCATTTTTCGTCGAATGAAGAGGCCATAGCAGCCGTAGACAGTTATTTTGCAGAGCTTCCGGAAAACCATTATAAGGATGGGATAAAATTATTGGAAGATCATTGGAAAAGGTATTGAGCTTCCAGGAGATTATATTGAATAAAAAAATATATTTCGTAACAAAAACAGTATTCATTCATTTCGAGCTCAGGAACTTTTCAACCAACCTGTATATTACGTAATCAATAATCAGTAACTTATTATTACTTTATGCTTGCAAATAATGAAAAGGGTAACGAGCTATCATTACAAGGTTACGCATGAGTATATCACACCCATTATCAAAGTTTTGCTGGGTTATTGAATAAAATGGACATTAATTGTTAAAAATTGTAAAAAATAATTTTATTCAATATCTTGAAAACTAGAACCAATCTTAAAAGATTGAGTGCATATTTGAATTCAGTGCCCCAAATAGCCTTATTTGTTTATTTATTTATTTATTTACTTATTTATTTATTTATTTATTTATTTATTTATTTATTTATTTATTTATTTATTTATTTATTTATATTGACAACCAATGTAAATATAAATTCAACTTACTCTTATTAATAGTTAGAAAAAATTGTTTGGTCACTTACCTAAAATGAAAAAAAAAGAAATATATATTAGAAAATAGTAAAAATATTAAAATGTTTGTACGATTAATAATAAAGGACTCATCAATCGGGCATAAATCCGTTGCCTTCGTCTGTTCAATGAATATTATTCGGTATAAATTGCAAGTAAAATCTATTTTAAATTTCTTCCTATACTTTAAAAATGTTATTTCTTCATTTCTTTATATTCTTCCACATGATTTTTTTTAATTCTTACTCCAACTTTTAAAACTATTAACTTTAGTTTTTTTTAAAGCCAATTAATATGGGATTTTGTTGTAAATGAACCCAATTAATATGGGATTTTGTTGTAAATGAACCCTATTCCAAGATTAAACGAGAATAACTGTTGCTATGAAAATATAATAAGTTAACTATCTGTTAACAGATAAAATCCCACAACTGGGGATTTTATTTTATTTATTGCACTGTATTTGTGCAATAAATAAAAACTAAAGTACCACAAAGTGAAACCATAAAATTTTCAATTAATTATTACATTATTTAATTTGTGTTTGTGCATTGTGTGTGTAGTACTTGATACATTTCACAAACAGCAGCAACGGCAACAAAGCAGTTATTTTTTTTTTTAAAACAAGTATTAAAACTTCATTTGGTATAAAAACTTCCCTTTGTTGAATGGAACAGCCACACCCTTTTATGCAGCGTGAAAAGTGTACACAAAAAAAAATAATAAAAACAAAACGAAAAAGTGGGGAGCCAAGGAGGTGAGTGTGATAATGTTGTATACATTTTTCAGTAACACATATAACAATGAATGAAAAACAAATTTTTTTTTGTGGGGTCAATAGGGGGGATTTTATATGAAAGAATTTTGTTAAATTGATTAAATTTGAAAAAAAAACATAATTTTTCCCTTCAATTTATTTCACTACATTTTTCCATGTACTTTGGACAACAATTACTGTTAGAATAATAGTTAAAAAAAAATATATATAAAAAAATTTCAATCAAAATACAAATTTTTAAAAGGCTAAAAAATCGACAGCATCATCGAAATTTTTCGCGTTTTATAATTGCTTAATGGAGCACTAAACCATGTTTCAATCTGTTTAACATTTAATTCACCTTTTAATCTGATTACTAATTCTAAACGACTCTATATTCATACTACTAATTGCGTACAACTATGTGTTTTGTTAAAACGACAGTTGACATCACTAATAAACACACACGCACAAATCCACATAAAATTTAACACTATGTCATATGAACTGACAACAAAAACTGACTCAAATGAATTCTCGTCATTTTGTATCAAATGCGTTTTCATTACATCTTAAAAACTGACAATAAAGCAGAGCGTGTCAAAGACTTATGTCAACTTTTGGTGTCAGTTGACTGACACGCCGTTTTCATTACAAAGGTCAAATGTGATGCGTAAACTTTTGGCGAGCGAACAGCTGATTAGAAAATATTAGTTTGAGTTAAATAAAAAGTGGAAAAAATTTAAAAATAATAAAAAAGAAACGAATGGCTGTATCTAGTGCGGCGCTTTGAGTTATTAAAACACTAAAGGGTTTGGAAAAATAAAAGGAAGCATTGAAATTGATTTTTCCAGCAAATCGCTTTGCGATCGCCAAACAAAAAAAAATTGACAACTTGTTGTCAATTTTATTTTAGATAAAAAATGCTGCCATATCTGCTGATAAACTGAAATTTGACGTTTTCACTTGTCTGTCATTTTAGACGGCAGTTAGTGTGCATAACTGACTGCAAACTCAGATGCCACCTTATGACAGCCCGTTTTCATACAATTGCCAACAATTTGGACAAATTGACATTTAAAATGACATAGTGAAAACCATGCATAAGAAGCTGATGCAAAAATATTTTAGTCGGAGTTGGAATTTTTTTTTTTTTGCTAACGCTGACATTTTCAAAGTTCACCGGATCGCTATCGTTTTAAACTGACAAGGCAAATCCTTTAACTGTCAAGTTAAATTTTTAACTATCAAAAAATGCAAATGTAAATGATGATGAAGATTTGGAGCCAATTTAGATGGTGACTTTTATGCATGCAATTATTTCGTGCAATTCTTGTTTGGTGGCGAACGATGTAAAGAAGCTACGGGGTAACAAAAAAAAAAAAAAAACACACTTTCAATTTTTCTTGCATGTTTTTGTTATTTCTCTTTCGCACTCATATGTATTCTTTTCTCGTTGCTCCATTCATATTCGGTTTAAGAGCAAAAAAGTCATCCTACTTTGGAAGCAACTTTGAAAAGGGAATTGATAAAAAAGTATGCAAACAATTGAATCGTATAAATTGGCTCTAAGAAGCTGCCGTAAAAATATTTTAAGCTGTGTTGGAATTTTTTTTGCTAACACTGACATTTTCCAAGTTAATTTATGCCGTTTCGCTCTTGGCACCCCCTTGGTGTTTTAAACCGACGAAACAAATCTTTAACTATCAAAAAATGCAAATGTAAACGATGATGAAGATTAACAAAGAGGATTAACTTCAATCAAGTAGATTAATTTTGCAGCCTAAACGAGCTATAATAAGTGTTAATTGTAATTGTAAATATAGAAGGGAATCGGTCTAATCATCAGTTTATTTGCAAAGCCTTCGATCGTGTGTAGTACATCGCCCGGTGTCGGTAATGACCCATCTCGATGTATATTCAACTTTCTCAGGCATCGATTTTATTATTTTGGGTGTAAAAATTAAAAATGTGGGATTGACAAAAGATGGCGTATCTTTTACACATGGTTTGTGTCCTTAATAACTTAGATGACATTGTGAAAGGTAAACATCTGCCATTTATTCTCAACTTAGTCATTTAACTTGATTGAATGCAGCTAAAGCACATCGATTGCTCAGAGGAGCTTATCCTAAATTTGTGCTGTTCAATCGCCCAAAAAGTTGGAAGATCATAAATTGGAGGCATTACTCGATGAAGATTGTTGTCAAGCTCACGAAGAACTTGCAGTATCATTAGGAGTCACTCAAGCAGCAATTTCAAAACGTTTGCAAGCAGCAGGATTCATACAAAGCAAGGAAATTGCTTGAATGTCATTAAAAAGAAGTAATCGCATCATTACTGGCGGTGAAAAATGAATCCATTACGACAACCCGAAGCACAAGAAATCGTATGTAAAGCCCGGCCAACCAGCCAAATCAACGCCAAAGCTGCTGAAATTGGGCCAGACGATCACAGAGAACCTGAATCAACACATTTGATTCGTTTGAAGCAAGCATTGGTCCGAAAATGCCCGAAATATGCAACCAGACAGAAAGCCACATGTTACAAGACCTGTTAAAAACTATTTAGAAAATAGTGGTTGGTAAGTTTTGACTCGCCAGCCTTATAGTCCAGACCTTGCACCATCTGATTTCCATTTGTGGCGACCGATGCAGAACGCTCTCACTGCAATACGCTTCACTTCAGAACAAGGTATTCGAAATTGGCTTAATTCGTTCTCGGCTTTAGAAAAACGAGCAATTCTTTCAATTCGCGGAATCGATATGTTGCCAGAAAGATGGGAAAAGGTCATAGTTAACGATGTTCAATACTTTGAATAAATTTTTATTGTACCAATGTCTCACAATAAACTTCAAAAATTTGCACTACATTCGGCTGATATCTGATAAATTTTCTGTTTATACACTCATAATAATCCATGCATAAAAATACGAAAATAATGTAAAAATAACAAAAACTTTCATAAAATATTGCATATTGAATTTTTTGAAATATTTAAAAAAAAAATACAAAAATATAACTAGTGGAAACAAAAAAATATTGTATTTTGAGCCTGCATTTTAAAAAATAAATCAAAGTATATTTCCAGAAAATCCCTGGATAAACTTCAAAGTTATGGTAATTTTAAAATTATAACTGTGATACTTTTAGCATATAATTCGTTATAACTTCAAAGTATATTCATGGATTTTCTAAAAATATATCTTGGATTTTTATAAATTTGTTTACACTCAGAAAAAAAAAGTTTGTAGAAAAATTTGTAAACAGTTTTAAATTCCACTTTACTATTTCTGAACGAATTTTTAGTAAAAAAAATTATTATTTAGTTAAAAAATTATTATTTAGTAAATTTTTTTGCTATTTACATTTTACAAATTTACAGAATATTTATAAATTTTTGTTGCTAACTTCAGAAATCATTTTACAAATTTTTGAAAACCGATTTGCTAAAATTAGCAAAAAAAAATTACTATTTTTAAAAAAGTGGATATTGAAAGAAATGTTTTTTTCTAATAATTATAACTTATAAAGATACAAACTTAAACTAAAATGTCACATAGGTTGGAAAATTGGAATCCAAAAATTATACCAAAAATATTTTTCAAAACAAAAATTAGCAAATGAAAACAAAATGATAAATTCGTTTATGCCTTTGTTTTTTATTTTTATTTTTGTTTAAAATATTTTTTGAAAAAATAAATAAAATAAAATAAAAAACATTTTGCTTTAAAGTGTACAAGTGTATCTAAAAATAATTGAGATAATTTGGGCACTCTAATAATATTTTTTCTATAAATTAAAATTTTGCTATATTTTACAATTCATTGAGTTTACAGCAATTTACTAAAATTTAGTAGCGCTTACTATTTTGTATACTAATATGGTTGTACTAATATTTAGTAAATTTTGTTGCTGATTTTAGC
The DNA here is from genome assembly GCA_949748255.1 of Eustalomyia histrio. NCBI lineage: Eukaryota > Metazoa > Arthropoda > Insecta > Diptera > Anthomyiidae > Eustalomyia > Eustalomyia histrio. The sequence goes on along the minus strand of OX456524.1, from coordinate 67,410,401 downwards.
AAATCGATTTTAAATTGCACTTTACAAAAACTTTATTAAAATTTAGCAGTGGCTACTAATTTCAGTGTACTACTAAGATTAGAAAAAAACACATCTGGGCTCAAGTTAGCAAAATTTCCCGTAATAACAAAAAAATTTTCAGTTGCCATTACAGACTTTTTTTGGTGAGTGAAGATATATAAAAATCACCTCAATTGTGTTGTAATTTTGAGAAAAAATGTAGATTCTATTTACACATTTCCCGTTTTTTTTTCGATTAAAATTTTTAAAATGAGCAATAAATCAAGAAAAAATATAAATCGTGGAAAAAAAAATTATTTTGTTCGTGGAGTCTGACAAATAATATTAGGTATATTTCAAAAATATTCCTGGATAAATGAATTTTAAATCACAGCAACTGTATTACTTTAGCCATAACTAAATTTTCTGGAAATATATCTCGATTTTTTGTAAATTTGTTTAGATTTATATTTCGAAAAAATGAAGGTACAAATTGCTTAACTGTTTTCCGATAAAAGAAAAAAATATATTTTTTTTAGGATTAACATATTTAAAATGAAATAAAAAAGCAACAACAATACAAATCGCCGAAACAGAAATAGTTTCGTATGTGGGACCTCCTGCATTTTGAAAAATAATACAACTCATGTAAAAATCGAAATGTATATGAACATACATGATCATACATGGGCTTGTATATGATCATACATGGGCATACATGGTCATATACGTTCTTACATGATATCATATATGACCATATATCTTCGGATCCGAAATTTGAGGGTATATGATGATATATGTGCATATATTATCATACATGCTCATATATTATTAATGTATGCTCGTATATGATCATATACGTCCATATGCCCTGAAATTTCGGATCCGAAGATATATGATCATATATGAGATCATGTATGGTCATATATTGAACGATGTATGATGGTATATGACCATGTATGCCCATGTATGATCATATATAGGCCTATGTATGATCATGTATGCTCATATATATTTCGATTTTTAGATGGGAAGATATATTTTAAGAAAATCCATGGATAAATTCCAAAGCAGGGACTGAAACCGCACCGGTTCGCTGTTTATAAAAACTTTGAACCCGAACCTGCTGAACCCAAAAATTAAACCAGGTTCGGGTTCAAAAATAAAAAAAATATTCGTACTGTTCATGGCGTGAAATATGTTTTATAGAAAAATCATAAAAAATATTACATTTCTTGCGTCCCAGTTTGCAGTGCTCGACATTTTATTTTTGAAATATATCTATATCTAGTCCTTTTAAGCAAATACTCGTACTACTTAGAAAGAGCTATTTGTAAAGAATTGCGAACACCAAAAATTTCTTCTGTAACTAAAAAGCTAAACTTGAAAAAAACCGTACTAGACTGTCAAAGAACATGAAATTCTAGTTATGACAAGCCTTATTGGAATACAGAAGTTTTTTTTCGGAATTAGTGGATGCTATGAATGATTATATTTGGAATATTTGTACAGAATTCGTAAAGATTTTGAAGCTGTTAAAAAATTACCGCTTAAACTACAACAAGAACAGATGACTTTAGGCGATTTTTATAGAATCTGGTTTAGTTTTAAATTAGAGCTAAAAAAAAGACGAAAAAAAAACATTTTCACAAGAATTATGTTTAAATATTTTAAAAACAGATAATCACTTTTTTAATAATCCACTTTTAATTGCAGCATTATATCTAGATAGAAGATTTAAGTTAATGCTAAGTTCTGAAGATCGTGCAATTAAAATTTTCAAAAATTTGCAAATGGAAAGAGAAGAAGAGAATTTTATGAATTTTATTTTTATGTTCTTCAGAAGATGATGAAGATATCCTCAAACAAGTTTTAAAAATTAAGGAACGATTTTCTTAATCAAATTCTTCAAATGAGAAGGCCTTCTTGCCTTGAAATTCAATTTGCCGCCACAAAGAACAAATTTAAAAGAAGAAAACTCAAAGAATATATTAATTATAAAATAAAATGAAAATTTCTACATGGGTGTTTTGTGGCATGGGTGTTGTTTTTGGGGTTGTTGGCTAACGGTCTGGCTAATATCATGTACCACACCTTGTGGTAGGTAGTGGCGGTGTTAAATCGTTCATTGGGTGTCATAAAGTAAGAAACAAATTTATTAAGAAGCTTATTTTGATTTGTATAATGTTTATAGAGCTGGGGTGTTATGGAATTTATTTTTACTTTTTCTTATTAAATGTCAAATTTTTGTTAAACAAGTAGCGACATCTGCTTTCTTAATGCTTATTTTAAATATTTTATGTGATTTTTTTGTTCAGGTGACGGTTCGAAAAATAAATGTACGATATTTCCGCTCCATTTTAAAGGAGGGTACACTCAAAAAAAGACATGAACTAAAATGTAATCAAAACTTTCCTTCAAAATAGTTTATAAATTGTCCTCAATTTAAGTAAAATTTTATTTAAACTTAGAAAAATGTTCTTAAAAAGAAAAAAAATCCTAAGTTTGAGAAAAAACGAAATAGTTTATATACTCAGAAATAGTTCATATTTTTCCTATGTAATATTTCTTGATTTTAGGAAAAAACAAGTCAATTAAATAAAAATTTATTAATTTTAAGAAAAAACATCTTAGTTTTAAAAAATTTGCATACTCAAATGTAATAAAATTAAGTTTAGTTCAAAAAAAAAAAAAAAAATTAATACATAATTTACTCCCATTTAGTTCAAAAAATGTATCTAAATTAAGTCGAGAAAGTACTTGAACTTAATGTGTGTTCATTTTTTGTTCGCGAGTAGTAAAATTAACTAAATTTTAGAAAGCCATTTCCAAATTCAGTTTTTAAGTATACCACTTTTTAATTTTGAAGAATTATTTTTATAAATTTAGTTCAGACAATTAAAAACAAAAAGTAATAAATTTTTTATTATGTAATGATAACTTGATTTTAGAAACTGATGATTTATTTCTAAGGAAAATTTTTATGCAAATTAGTTCAGATAAATTTTAAAAGTTTTAATAAAATATTCTTTTTTTCAAGTCAAAGTTTTCTAATTTTAAAAAATAATACAATTTGGTATAGGATTTTTTTTTATTGGAAAACGTTTAAATTATTTTTAATGTTCTATTAAAAAAAAACAATCAATTAAAAACAAACCAGTTAGTTTTCCTAATTTTCAAGAAAAAATATCATTAAATAAAATAAATTAAAGTAACCATTTAAAAAACAATCGTTCATGATTGTAATTTTTGGTTCGTGCCCATCTCTAATCTTAACAGTCTTAAATATTGAACTTAAAGTAGCTTAAAATATATTTTAAAATTTTGTTAGCAAAGGGTAAAAATTTCGAATTTGCGCTTTTATGTAATAAATTTGTTTGTTGACTACAATACAAAATATCGCAGGCACATTTTATACATTACGGCATAATGGCTTTTCTATAATTGACGTAGCGCTTATTAAACTTAATTTTTATCGAACTATTTTTCACTTAATAATAAAAAAGTTTAAATTTGTATATGTCAAATAAAGTTTAAGCTAAAAATGCTATAAAATAAACTTATGACTTTTCCATTTTCCAAAGGAGAGGATCTGATTTTGTCACAATTTATTACATTTCAGGATATACTGCAGTACATTTTTTTTATTTGTTTACCTTTTTGCTAATGAAATTTAATTAATATTTAAAATACATAAAATTAGTATAATTAAGTTTAGTTTTAAGACAAAATTTTATAGCAAAAAGCTTGTTAAGAGCAGTGTCCTCACAAAGCGGAAGTCCTCCGAAAGTGGGAAAATACCTACTCAATGAGTGTAGAGTTCTTTAAAATATATGGTAAAATATATTACCTTTACCATAGAAGCAGGATAAGGATAATTTTCACCTAAAAGTAGTGCTATTTAACTTGTTGTTAGAAAATATTTTCTAGTTTTTAGTAAAAAAAAATTATCTAATGAACTTAAATGAAAAAATAAAATTTTTCTTAAATCCAAGGAAACTAACAGTACATAGATGATGTTTGAACTAATTAGGAGGAAATTTTACTGTTTTCTAATAAAAATTTAGTTCTCAGTAGTAAAATTTGTCTATACAGGTTGGTTGAAAAGTTCCTGCGCTCACCAGGAGATGGCACTGCTAATATTTTTAATATGGAAAAAATTGAATATCGTGCAGGCATTAGATTCTTTGTTTCCAAGGGTTTAAAAGCAAAGGAAATTTATAAACAATTGTTAGAAGTGTATAAGTAGTCCTCACCTTCAAAACGCACCGTTGAATTTCGGGCTGGTGAATTTAAACGTGGTCATACCAGCCTTGAAGACGATCCAAGCGAAGGACGACCAAAAACTGCAACCACAGCAAAAATCATTGAACAGGTACATAATATGGTTAGTGAAGATCCAAGTTTGACTAAGCGTGAAATTGCTCAGACGAACGAGTACTCCAGATTTTACATGAAGAATTACGTATAAAAAACCTGTTTGGAAAGTTAGTGCCGCACACATTAACAATTCAACAAAAACTGGACCGAAAACAAATTTTTCAGTGTTATTTGGAGCGTTTTAAGCTCAATAAAACCGACTTCTTGCGTCGTTTTATAACTATGATGAGACTACCACCATGATCCTAAATTGAAACAAAAACGTTTACAGTGGACTGAAGCTGGTTGTTCAGCTCCAAAGCAGGTGAAGTCACAACGATCAGCAAAGAAGGTTATGCCATCAGTTTTTTGGGATGCAAAAGGAATTTTGTTGATTGATTATCTACAGAAAGGTAAAACAATCAACTCGGAATATTATTGCAGCCTTTTGGAACAGTGTTTTGACTATGTCTAAATTCAAAGAATTAAAGTACGAATTGCTTGAACATCCACCGTATTCACCAGATTTGGCTCCCAGTGACTACTATCTCTTCAGAAATCTTAAACAATTCCTTCGTGGAAAGCATTTTGCGTCGAATGAAGAGGCCATAGCAGCCGTAGACGGTTATTTTGCAGAGGATAAAATTATTGGAAGATCATTGGAACAAGTGTATTGAGCTTCTAGGAGATTATATTGAATAAAAAAATATATTTCGTAACAAAAACAGTATTCTTTCATTTCGAGCGCAGGAACTTTTCAACCAACCTGTAATTTAGAAATTTTTACCAAGTTTTAAGTAAAATTTGTTTCTTAATTTCAAGGAAAATTTGATTAAATATTGGTAAAAAGTGTCTTTGGCGCCGTTTTAATTTCAATTTTTCCTCTAAATAAGTTAATTTTTTAAATTAACCCTCTGCGACTGACGTAAAATATTTTCAGAATTCCACTGATGAGGTAGAACGCCAGAAACCATTTCAACGGCTTATATTTTTCAAGTTTCGCTTTGTCAATCTATTGAAATTATTATTTTTTATAGTTTAATGGTGTAGTTGTAAAATTTTAATTTTTTAATTCAAAACGACGATTTATGTTAAACAGTATTGTTTATTGTTGACTGTTAGACTACCACGTCAGTCGCAGAGGGTTATAGTTCATTTTTTTTTAATGTACTTTCATATGCAACTTATTTGGTATAGAACACGATCTGCGATTTCCTATTCTGTTTGTTGATATCATGATTACCTAGGATTGTGAATTTTAAAGAAAAGTCTTGGTGAATTGCCAGCTTTTTGATATTAAAAATGAATAAAATCGGCTGATGGGTTCTAAAGTTGTGAGTAGTAATGTGAAAAGTAAAATAGTATTGGAATTTAGTAAAGACACTAACCATAATTATACTACAGTACAGGCAATAACCACATTCCATTATAGTTTTTTACATTATTTGTATCAGAAACAGTAAGAACATTTTTTAGGACATTGATGGAAGGTATTCGAATTTAAGCCCTTTTGAAACTTTCGAAAATCTGAATTAAAAAAAATCAAAAAAGCAAAGATATATTTGAATAAAATCCATGAATAAATTTTGAAGTTTTAACGAATAATAGCTAAAAGTAGGACAGCTATGTAATTTTCAAATCGCTATAACTTTGGAATTTATCCATGGATTTTCTTAAAATATAACTTGTATTATTTGTCAAAATGCAGGAGGTTCCACACATGAAATTATTTCTGTTTCCGCGATTTGTATTGTTGTTGCTTTTTTATTTCATTTTAAAAATGTTAATCCTAAAAAAATATTTTTTTAATAAAAGTAAATTTTTAGACTTAGGATTTTATGCTATTAAAATATTCAGAGTTGGGACTTGTTTAATAAATGATATAATCATTAATAACTAATGTTGAATTGAATTTGTTTAAATAATTCTAAAAAAAAAAAAATAATTAGGACAAAAATTTTGCCCCACTTTCATTCAGGCTTAATTATGATGTAATAAAAAAAACAGTTTCTTTAAATAAATCTTAAGGAATTTTATATAAATTTTTAAACAAACCGCATACAAAAACATAACCATAAAATTTCAATAGCTAGAAATACATTCAACTTATTGCATGAGTTGAAAGGCAAATTTTATGTTTTCAATTTTAAATGTTTAATGTTTAGTTGTTTTCTTTAGTAGTAGTAATTGTTGTTGTTGTTATTGTACATACTAAAATAAAATCAAAGTTCAATGGCATTAGTTCTATATACATATTACTCTAGCTACGAAATAAAATTGTACTTTGTTCTTCTTAGCTGCATATAATATGATATACCAAAATAAAGACACCATTTCGAGATTTTTTTTTTTAATTGAAAAATATGTTTCAACTTTGAGTAGAAAAAAATTATATGACATCAGCTGAATGGAATACGAGGGTGAGTCAATAAGACCGTGACTTCTTGAATGACACACAAGCTTTTGAATAAAAAAAAAAAAATATTTTATTTTTCAATAGTCTCCTTGGAGCTCTATACACTTTGTCCAACGTTTCTCCAATATTTTCTATACCTTCCAAAAAATAAGATTCGTCGAGGTCATCGAAATTGGTTTGTTTGTGAGATTATTTCATCGTTGGAGTCAAATCTCTTTGAAAACAAGAAATAATCACTCGGGGTTAAAGCCGGAGAATAGGGCATATGAGAAAGCTATTTATGGATTTTTGTCATTTTTAATTTTTCCCCTCAATCTTCAAATCACGCGAAAGCCTACTATCAATGGCTGTCAAACACAAACTAAATGACGCAGCTTGTTCAAATGTTGACAGGAATCAACTAACAGATTGCCAGTGTTGCCCTTTCAGTTAAGAGGTGGGAAATTTAAAAACTGATAGACTTATTGACCAGCCCTTGTACCTTTTCTGTTCAGCTACGACTTTCATCAATATTCTTCGCGTCTTATAATGTTTTAATTGAAAATATCTCTTATTTAACTTACAATTTTAAAGGAAAAAGCAAATGAAAGCGAACCCCAAGTTAGCTGTGTTTAATAACCTCCAATAATTACATATGTTGAATCAGCTGATATTACATGTATTTCTGTTATTTTGTTGCCATTACTGTAAAGGCAATTGGAAACGTGAAACCGAGTTGTTTACCTGTTTCCCTTCTAACCTTTTTCAATTAACTCTAAACAATAATATTGATTGGTCTGATTAAAAAAATTCTGCACCGTACCGTGTCTGTGTGTTGAACAAATTTCATTTCAGATGTTCATCGTTTGCATGAATATTTTTCCAGATTAAATATTTAAAAAAAAATTGTATTGAAAATGAGCAGTTGTTAAAAATTTATAAGTGAAAATGTAAGCACCTGTATTATTTTGGAATCAAGGGAAAAATTAAAAAAAAAAACAAAAAAACTTAATGCCCAAGTTTTGCAAATCCCCTGCGTTCAATGCCTCACCCACACCTCACACAACGCCAAAGCGAGTGTAAAAAATCGAATTTTATAAATCACCACGTCATTGCGTTGGACTTTTACATTATCACTTTAATTGTCAAATTAAAATAATAGTAAAACATTTTCTTGTTTTATTTCAGAGGGGGTCATTTATGTTTATATTTTTTGAACAACGCCCGAGAAAGTGCCAAAGTGCAAATAAAAGATAAAAACAATTTATAAAATGATTTTGCTCAATATTTAATAATTTATCTGCATTTATGGAATTTGTGTTTGATTTGTTACATTTATCCGTACTTTTTTTTTTGCTATTGGCAACACAGCTGATTGAAAATTATTTTTTTCTTATGTAAATATTTAGGCCGCCTGAAACCTAAACCCGCAAAAAATGTATGTAGCAATTTTTGAAATTTTTTAATTTTTAAGATTTTTTTAAAAGGCATTTTTACTTTTTCCACGACATATCGACTTAAGAACAAAAAAACTCAAAAACTGCTTAATAAAAATAAAATTTATTTTAAATAGTGTGTTTTAACTCTTTCCGGGACGGTGGTATAACGGTCATACCACTATTCTAAATATTTTTTATAAATTTTGTGCGCATTGGTATGGTACAAATTCCAATTTAACATGTAATTTAAGGCTTATATTTCATAAAAAAAAATATTTCAAGCGCGAAAAAGAAATATATATGGGATTTATTTAAGTACAAAGATGAACGTCGGGAAGTGCCAAAAGTAAGCAAAATTCTATAGGTCAGATTACATCATTTTCTGAGTCGAAACAGGGACCTACTGCAATAATCGACCTTGACTTGTAATGTGCCTCTTTGTCCAAGCAAAACTAAATCATGCTTTAGTAATTTTCATAAATAAATCATTAATTTTGTGTGCGGTGGTATATATATAATACTATGTCCTTGCTCAGAATCCTACAAGAATAAAAATTTTTCTAATACATATTTTTCAAAAAAACTCGATAATAAGTGAAAGCAAATTAAAATTTTGTTTAATTTTCACTGATATCTTATAGTGTCCCGGAAAGAGTTAAATAGTTGGAAAAAAATTTCAAACTAACGCTGAAGCAATTCAAGTGATTTTAACATCTCAAGTGATTAATTTTTCAGCGCAGTGATTTATGAAATTCTAATTTGTATGTACATTAGACCGTACCACCTTACAGGCAAAAAAAAAAAAAGTTCACCGTACACCCTCAAATATAAAGTATTTTAACAAGAAAATTTCGAAAATGTTTTTTTTTTTTTGGCCGAACGTAGGGGTCGCCATTTTATATTTTTCTTTATATCTTCGCCATTTACCGTCGGATCTTAAAGTGTTGTATATCAATGTTTTTTGTCTCACGGAGACCGATGTTTTCCTCGAAGGAGCCATTGACCTCAAGTAACCCGTTCTAGTATTAACCCACCAGATCTCAGTTGCTACCACCTTAATGAACCACCCTAATATTTTAAAATGAAAGCTCGCAAAAAAGCAATAAACTTTTGCTAGGAAAGTATTCCAATAATTCCAGCGGAACTATTATTTTATTTTTTTTTAATTTTTTTTTGTTGCCGAATGTAGGGCATTTTTAATTTTTTTGTCATATCTTCTGTATTTACAGTCGAATCTTAAAGGGTTATATATCAATGTTTTTGTCGCAATGATACCAATTTTTTACATCAAAAATCATTGACCTCAAGAAAAGCGTATGAGTTTTTGGGTATATTAATTTTTGACAAAACAGCGAAGTGTTAAAGTCAAAATATCTATTTTTTATACTCGTAAAGAAACAGCTCTAAGTCAAAAAGTATTTGACCTATCAAAAACTCCTACGCGCATCCATAGATAATTTAGTTTTCCATATGCATTATAAATTTCAGAGAAATCCATCAAAAATTGATTAAGTAATGCTGCGTGCCGTGGACCTCTTTTGTAAATATACTATCATTTTGTAAAACTTTGTGTAAAACAAATATTTTTTTGTACTCCTCCATAAATCTTGTGAAAACCAATCTTTGTTAACACATCTCCGTAAATAAAGAAAATAAAAAAAGGAAGTTTTTATATATAGGCTTTTTACGTAGGTTTTACCCCTTAAGTGGTATAAAAGGGTGCTTGAGGTCAATAATTTTCGATGTAACAAATTGGTATCATTGCGACAAAAACATTGATATACAACCCTTTAAGATCCGACTGTAAATACAGAAGATATGACAAAAAAATTAAAAATGCCCTACATTCGGCAACAAAAAAAAATTAAAAAAAAATAAAATAATAGTTCCGCTGGAATTATTGGAATACTTTCCTAGCAAAAGTTTATTGCTTTTTTGCGAGCTTTCATTTTAAAATATTAGGGTGGTTCATTAAGGTGGTAGCAACTGAGATCTGGTGGGTTAATACTAGAACGGGTTACTTGAGGTCAATGGCTCCTTCGAGGAAAACATCGGTCTCCGCGAGACAAAAAACATTGATATACAACACTTTAAGATCCGACGGTAAATGGCGAAGATATAAAGAAAAATATAAAATGGCGACCCCTACGTTCGGCCAAAAAAAAAAAACATTTTCGAAATTTTCTTGTTAAAATACTTTATATTTGAGGGTGTACGGTGAACTTTTTTTTTGAGGTACGGTCTAATGTACATATAAAATTTCAATTGAAGTAACGAACAGCTGTTTCAACGCGAGCAATCACCTACTTTATTCAAGTGATTTACAAAATCGATTTTTTTTTAAAAATGATGGCAAAATTTTCATAAGCGTTTGAAGTTTATATGAAAATATTTTTAATATTTTGATTTTTTTTTCTATATATATGTGACCTTCTCCGAGAAAAGGGACCTAGTGTGTGAAAATAAAGTTTTGAGAAAAACGCATTTAAAGTTTCATAACGCATTATCACTGTGACCACACCTCCAGTTGGGAGATGCGATTTAATATGGTTAGTTATGATTGGGTGCCGACTTTGGTAACGTCATGCATATGTGGTGACGTATTTAAAACCAAAAAATCAAAAAAAATTAAATTTAATGTTTTTCTCATTTTTATCGATTTTCCCAAGTTTGTTTTGTACGTTTTTATGGGGTAAATAAATTTTTATCAGAAATCTAACTCGGTTCAACTTATTCTACACCCTTTAAGGTACCACTCTTAAGTCCAAACCCGTTTTTTGACACACTAGGTCTTTTTTCTTAGAGAAGGTCACATATAAAAATTTATAATATTTTTTAAAGTTTTCTTTTTCTAGTGTTTTTTTTTTATTTTTTATAGTTGATGTTAATTTGTTGTGTTTTTTTCATTCTACATACATCGGCAATAAAACTTAGTCTTTTTAATTTTTATTTAAAATTTGTCAGGTTCGAGTTTATATTAAAAAGTTAATAAAGGGTGTCCCAAGAATAACGCAATTTTTAAATCTGGCAACATTCGAAGTGTCATTGTTTGACATTTGAACAATTGTTATTGTTTGCTAGTAGAAGGTACGAGGTTAGTAAAAATGGAGCGCTACACGAATGAACAACGCATTCTCATTGTGAAATTGTTTTACCAAAATGGTGAAAGTTTTGCGGCTACAGTTCGCAAATTGCGATCAATTTGGGGTCACAATAATGCTCCAAAAGAGTCAACTGTAAAGAGATTAATGGATAAATTTGCCGAAACTGGGTCTGTTAGTGATGTAAAGACAACAACGCGCCATCGACCAGGTCGATCGACCGAAAATGTCGCAGCTGTACGTGATGATGTCGCTCAAACTCCATCCACCTCAATTCGACACCGAGCTCAGCAAATTGGTGTCTCCAAATCCACTTTGCAGCGAATTTTGACGAAAGATTTGCATCTTCATGCATACAAAGTTCAATTGACTCAGGAACTAAAGCCAGCTGACCATGGACAGCGAAGAGAGTTCGTTAATTGGGTATTGGAGAGACAACATGAAAATGCTGATTTTGCCGATAAAATCATCTTCAGTGACGAGGCCCATTTTCATCTTGATGGCTTCGTCAATAGGCAGAATTGTCGCATTTGGGGTGAGGAAAATCCTCGAGTGATTCACGAGAAGCAAATGCATCCTCAACGTGTCACTGTGTGGTGTGATTTTTAGGCTGGAGGAATCATTGGACCTTTTTTTTATGAAAATGAGTCAGGTCAAGCGCAAACAGTCAATGGTGTTCGGTATCGTGAAATGATAACCAGTTTTTTCTTGCCTAGAATTGAAGAAATGAATGTGGAGGGCATGTGGTTCCAACAAGACGGCGCCACATGTCATACAGCCAGAGAAACAATTCAATTGCTGCATCAGTCATTTCCCGGTCGTGTTATTTCGCGTTTTGGAGATCAAAATTGGCCGCCTAGATCGTGCGATTTAACACCATTAGATTTTTTTCTTTGGGGTTTTTTGAAGTCGATGCTTTACGCGAATAAGCCGACGACGACTCAAGCCTTAAAAGAGGAAATTGGACGCTGCATTAATGAAATACCGCAGCATTCATGCAAAACGGTCATTAAAAATTTCATTAAAAGATCGCGTGCATGCCAGCAAAGCCGCGGCGGCCATCTGCACGATATATTGTTCCATACATAACCTCATTCTGTCTACTTTACGATATAATAAAGTTTCACGATTTTTTTTTAAATATCTGTGTTTTATTTAAAATTTAAAAATTGCGTTCTTCTTGGGACACTAATTTTCAATAAATGTAAGAGCAGTTTTTTTTTTATATAAATAGATTATTTTAGTAACGTCATAGTGCTTGTTAGTAAAAGAAATAATGTTAGTTAAAGAAATAAAAGAATAGAAAGAAAAATAATTTTTCATAACTATTTTATTTGAGCTCTGCCTGTTAAGGCAAAAGTTCAGCTTTTGATGAAATATTTTGCCGTACCGAAATCGAATGCATCATCCTGTGTAAAAATAATTCATTTGCTTTATTTTTATGGATTTGCGTACAAGGTTTGAAAGTTGGTTAATTATTAATAAAAAACAAAAAATTCTAAATATTTAATTTTATAAAGTTTATAACAAAAAAAATTATATTTTGATTTTTTTGTTTATAAAACATTTAAATATTTTTTGTAATTTTCTAAAATTATGTAGGAAATGGTAAAGATATTGTTCTAACTACATTACTCTCCTACCTAGTATTGAAATAAACATAATAACAGGCAAGTTGACTGGTTGAATGAATGGTGCAATTTATTACTTTGCATAGAAGGAGGCGGATTTTAAATGCATATATAAATACGTAATAATACTAATACATTTAGACTGTCTCAGTATGTGGAAAATCTTTTATTTTTGAACACATGATTGTCAGGATACCTGTCCTGTAATTAAGAACAGTAAATCGTATTCATTGTTTCAAATTTATGGCTCGTAACTACGTTATTCCTGCGTATAATTTTCATTTTTACTTGTAAGTGTATAAAGAATATTCATTTATATTCTTAATATTTATTTTTCACATAATTCGTTATAACTTTGAAATTTATCAATGGAATTGATTGAAATATATCTTGTTTTTGTCAATGCAGACGCAGTCAAATTTGTCTTTTGATTTTTGCGGGAAAGACTATTATTTGCATTCCACTGATCTGAACAGAACACATGGGATCTAATTGTACTAGATATAATTGACATGGATCTCAAAATTTGGGACAAATTTGAGATCCAATTAGATCTGATCAAATGTAGGCAGATCTGGCGCACCATATAAACAGATTAGAGTATTCAAAAAACCGGCCTTTTGAAAAAACCGGTTTCGGTTTTCTTCGAAAAATCGAATTTTAAAAAAACCGGTTTCGGTTTTTGCAGAAAAAACCGGTCAACCGGTTTTTTCGTTTTTTTTTTTAATTTGAATAAAAAGCTTATATAATTTGTTAATTGTTTTTAATATGCAATTTAAATGTTTCGTTTTAAGACGATTTTTTTGTTTGCTTTTGATAAAGCTAGAAGTGGAAAATAATCTTTCACTAATAGTAGATGTTGGACAAATAGTCAAAAGACAATTATATAAATTGTCCAACTTTTCAGTTCCTTTGTCGCATTTATCAAGATATATGAGATCATCTTATGTGACCTTCTCCGAGAAAAGGGACCTAGTGTGTCAACAAACGGGTTTGGACTTAAGAGTGGATTCTGGCACCTAAAAGGGTGTAGAATAAGATGAAATGAGTTAGATTTCTGATAAAAATTTATTTACCCCATAAAAACGTACAAAACTAACTTGGGCAAATCGATTGAAATGAGAAAAACATTAAAATTTTACTTCTTTTGATTTTTTGGTTTTAAATTGTCACTCTAAAAGCGAAAAAAATACGTCACCACATAGGCATGACGTCACCAAAGTTGGCACCCAATCATAACTAACCATATCAAATCGCATATCCCAACTGAAGGTGTGTTCACAGTGATAATGCGTTATGAAACTTTCAATGCGTTTTTCTCAAAACTTCATTTTCACACACTAGGTCCCTTTTCTCGGAGAAGGTCACATATAATGATGAATGATTTTGTACACTCTTTTTTAGGATTTTGAATACTGTTTATTGTGTTATTTAGATCAGAAATTAAACTCTTTGAATTTGGAATACCCAAAGTTAAGTCTTCATCGGAATCTATCAGACTTACATCTAAATCTTCATAACCAAACAAACGATTATAAAAGTGTTGGGAAAAAATAAAAGAGACCAAGTAACCCAGTTGGTGATGTAATTAAAAAAACCGGTTAACCGAACAAAAAAGAACGGTTTTCTTCGAATTTACTAAATATTCGAAACCGATCGGTTTAAAAAAAAAAAAAACCGGTTGACCGGTTTTCGGTTTCGGTTTTTGAATACTCTAAAACAAATCCAATTTGCTCTACACATATAATATCAAAACAGATTCCATAAGATATTAAAAGACATCTTTATCATTATTTTTGTATAAATGTTTATTTTGGTGTCTTTGAAAACGGCCCGAATGGCTAAGAAGTGGTATCAGATATCAGAACAGGTCTGCTCATATCAGATTCAAGATCTCTTTAGGTATGAACAGATCTGATCACATCTGTCCATAAAGTAAATTAAATATATCATATCTTATATATTATAAGATCATCCATAAGTTTTAATTAGATTCAATGTTATCTAATTGGATCTATTTAGATCTAATCAAATCTAATATTTTTTATACGGGAAAGTAAAAATTTTGTAGATACAATAAAACTCGGTTATAAGCGAGCTTCGTATTAAGCGGATTTAATTTGTTTGAAAAAAATTTAATTATCCAAAAAACATTAATTTTCAACAATATAATAAATTTTATCAGTAAAATTCTTAAATAAACTTTTTGTACCTTTTGACCCTTCACTCACCTCACAGTCCTTACTTTTTAACCGCTGAAACGGTTTTGCTCATTTTCAATACTAAATTGTTCGTGAGAATCTAGGTAAAAATGAGCACCCAAATTTGCGTCTTCTGTACAACTTTACAATTAGAATTATTTCATTAAATGTATCGCAAAAAGTTTATTTTAGAAACTGACTGTTAGAATTTATAATATTTTTGAAACTAAAATTTTTTTTAAACAAATATAAATTTTAGTACAATTTAACAGCAGCCACTCACAGAAGTAAAATATTTTCACTAGCTTTTTCACTAGTCGCTTAGAATTGCATTCACTTCAAAAAATTTATTATCACTAAAAAAATTTATTTTCACAATCAAAAAAAAATTTTGACTTAAAAAAATTTTTTTCACCTCCAGTATTTTACTTCAAAAGTTTTTTACATTATTTGTATCAAAAACAGTAGGGAACATTTTTTTAGGATATTGGTGGAGGCTATTCAAAGATTCGGCACAGCCGAATTTAAGTTATTTTTACTTGTTTTGTTTCTAATTTTATCATATCATTGTTTTACTAAAATATAACTAAAAGTTTGTATATTTAACAGTTTCATTTTTGCCGTTCTTATCTTACATATATTTAGCAAAAATAATCTGCTAATTTAAGTAGTTTTTTTGCAGGGTCCTTTAAAATTAATTTTTAGTTGTCTTGTTGTTGTTAGTTTTCAGGTTTATTTCTATGAGATAAGTTTAAAACATTTAAAGTTCATGTGTAAACGCCATATTTTACATACGGCCAAACAAATTATTTACATTATTTTAATGTTAAGACTGTTCGAACGAAGTTCAGAGTCATATATACTAAATATATATATACATATGTATATAAAATTCTTTATTGCTTTTAATTTAATTGTTTAAGCTAATAAAAAAACACAGTAGGAGATTAAGAATTTTTCCTCAGGAGTTTTCAAACAACTAAAAATTGTACAATTTTATAAGCTACAGGGTTTTAATTTAATAAAGAATACAAAAAAAATATTTAAAAATTGCATAATTGTTCATAAATTTAATTTATGATTTCAAAATATTTTAACTCTACACTGACAAAAATTGAAGACTCAATGTGGCCGTTATAATACCTGCTTTTCATTCATTAACAATATTTCCATATTACTGTTATTGGATTTCCATAAATTGCTAGCATTTTTTCTCTCAGATTTGATTAAGAATTAATTTATATTTACGAAAATTTGATAACTATGATAAATTTATCAACTGTTAAAATTTTATTTATTTAAATTTTACTGTTTGGCTCTGAGGTCCAAATAAATAAAAAAAAAAACGATTGAATGATTATTAGATTTTATAGCCAAATAAACTATTACATGATTTTTAATAAATTTTATTGCGCAATATTTAAAATGGGGTTTTTGATCATCTTCCCGGGGTATTTATAATAATTTCTTCTATCAACTTTTTCGAATTGTATGTACTTTTTTATATTGCAGCAACTTTTTCATATTGTATGAAGAGTTCAAAGAACGAATAAGAAGTGTGTTGTAATCGTTATTAAATATTTAAAATACCCCGAGGCCCAAATTTAAATATTGGGCAATAAAATGTAATAAAAACCATTCAATAATTTATTTTTTTTTCTCCAAAAAAACTTTTTCTTACAGTATAAGAAAAAGTTTTGAGAGGAATAAGTAGTGTTTTGTGAAAATAGTTCATGCATATATATATGAAAAAACTTTAAAATAATAAAAAAAAATGTAAAATAAACGAATAATGGTAAATTTTACAAAAATGTTCATTGCTTTGACAAAAATTTCGTATTTTTATGCATGTATTATTATGAGTGTATTAAATATCCCGGGAATATGATGATTGAAGACTCTTATTGAAATATTGTGCAATAAAATTGAATAAAAACCATTCAACCGTTTTTATTTTTGATTCATTCCGACTTCAGAGAAAATTAACAAAATTCTGATAAACATTAAAAACCCAGCAAAACCACACATTACCAAAGAATGGGTAAAGTAGTTCATAGCCATAGGGGCCGATGGATTACTTTACACCTTACTTCATTGATGAATTTTAAAGGCAATGAGCCTCAAAGTAATGTATATACCCATTACTTTAGAGTTGATATCTTTACGAGAATGGAAAAAGTAATGTGTCTAAAAATAGATTTTTAAAAAAGAGGAATTTTTATTAAAAAAATTATTACAAATATCCCAGCAAAACTACACATTACCAAATAATAGGTAAAATAATGTATAGCCATATGGATTACTTTACACCTTACTTCATTCATGAATTTTACAGGCGATGAGCTTTAAAGCAATGTATATACCAATTACTTTAGAGGTGATAATGTAAGGGGATACTTATATGGTTACGAGAATTGAAAAAGTAATGTGTCTAAAAATAGATTTTATAAAAAGAGGAATTTTTATTAAAAAAAAAATATTTAAAATATTTGTAATTAAAAGTAATGTGATCAAGATGGTAATCGAACCAGGGAACTCTGGTTGCCAGCCAAAAACTCTACCCACTGAGCTATGGACGCATATAGTATTTGATTGCTTTAAACTTAAATGAATTGATGCGCTTCGTTTTTTTGCTAGTGTTGTCAAAACAAACATACATTACCCTTTTGCTTACAAAAAAACACAAAGTAATGTATCTAAAAATAGATTTTTAAAAATACTTCAATTATTACTTTACATTTATAAATCATATATTACGTAATAAGTAATCAGTAACTTATTACTTTATGCTTGCAAATAATGAAAAAGGTAACGAGCTATCATTACAAGGTAACGCATGAGTATATCACACCCATTATCAAAGTTTTGCTGAAATATTCATATGCGCTTCATTTTATAAAGCTTATGAAAATATGATGTATGTTATGTAATATAATTGTGTTTTTTCCAAATAAATAAATTAACAATATTTACAAACGTTCATATTTTAGTTCAATTTATTTACCAAAAAAAAAAAAAAAAATAAGGAAATCCACACGTTAATTAACTTTAAATAAATAAATTTTGACAAATGTTTAAATATTTATAAAAATTATGCATTTTTAAATTGTATTTAAAAATTTAATTAAAATAAATTTAATACAATTTATATTCATAAGACACTCACTATTTTAGTACTGATTTTTAGTAAACAAATTATAAGGTAGTATTTTTTTTTTGTTATCTTACAAATTACTGAATTTTTACAGAATATTTACAAAATTTTTGTTGCTAATTTCAGAAATCATTTTACAAATTTTTGAAAAACGATTTGTTAAAATTACCAAATTATTTACTAATTTTAAAAATCGAAGGAAATTTTATTCCTAATAATTAAAACTTATATTTACAAGAAGATGCTTTTCAAAACCGACTTATGTTCAAAAATAGGATATGCACTTAAAATAGCCCAAAAAATTTTTTTGGGTTTAAAAATCAGCAACAATAAAAATTTGACTTTAAAATCAAAAAAATTTACTCAAAAATATTTTTCAATACAAATAGTTTGTTTTTACTATTTTTAAGCCTTTGATTTTATTTTTTTTTTTAATTTTGTTTAAAATATTTTTTTGAAAAATATTGCTCGTTAAAAAAAATTGTAATTTTTTTTCGTAAGGCAATATCAAAAGAAAACAGCAGCTTTAAAGTGAAACAACTGTATCTAAAAATAATTGATATAAATTGTGCAGTTTAGTTCACTAAAATGTATCAAAAAGTTTTGTTAATTAGAGCTAATTTATTTTAATAAACTTTGTAAAAATGTTTAATAGCGGTTATTAACTTTCCTTCTTATTTCCATTTCACTAATATTGAGTTTACAGCAATTTACTAAAATTTAGTTCTAATTTCGTTGTACCAATATTAATAATTATATTTAGTAAATTTTTGCTGATTTTAGCAAACCGATTTAAAATTCCACTTTACAAAGAGTTTACTAAAATATAGTAGCATCTACTAATTTTTTCTGCTAATTTCATTGTACTACACGTCAGCAGACATGCGCTGTAAAAAACGCCGCTGAGCTCAAATAAGCAAAATTTCACATAATAACAGCAATTACAGTTTTTTTTTTTGGTGAGTGTAAGCACGTACATATTTAAAATATGAAACAAAAATTGTAAATAATTTTGAGCGTGGAAAATATTTTGATTTGCCCTTATTTGAACAAAGAAATCATGGTATGAGAAAATCTGACGTTATGGCCAATTTGTGTTCAAGAAAATGTGTAAAATTTATAATGATTTAACACGTATACGTAATACGCCTATAATTTAATTTGTATTAATCATACGTCTCCCAGCAAAACTTTGGTAATGGGTGCGATATTCTCATGCGTTACCTTGTAATTATAGCTCGTTACCTTTTTCATTATTTGCAAGCATAAAGTAATAAGTTACTCATTATTGATTACGTAATATATGATTTATAAATGTAAAGTAATAATGCGCAACAATTCATTTAAGTTTAAAGCAATCAAATACTTTATGCGTCGATAGCTCAGTGGGTAGAGTTCTTGGCTGGCTGGCAACCAGATTTCCGTGGTTCGATTCCCATCTTGACCACATTATTTTTAATTACAATTAGTTTAAATAAAATATTTGTAATAATTTTTTTTTTAAATTCCTCTTTTTTAAAAATCTATTTAAAGACACATTACTTTTTCCAGTAGCCATATAGGTAGGGGTTACCATTATCACCTCTAAAGTAATGGGTATATACATTACTTTGGGGCTCATCGCTTATAAAATTCATCAATGAAGTAAGGTGTAAAGTAATCCATCGGCCCCTATGGCTATACATTACTTTACTCATTCTTTGGTAATGTGTGGTTTTGCTGGGCTGGTACTACTCGTTTTGTGTTTATTTGGCCACAACTTTGGAAATTATTTTTTTCGTAATTCTCTTTTCAAATGTGGACTCTGTGGTAAAATTAATTATTTTTTTTTTTTTTTTTTTTTTGGAAGGGTTTTACTTTTTAAAATTTTTGCAAAATTTTAATTTAAATTTAAAAAAAAAATTAATTCTACTTCTTTTTGCAAACAAGTACTTTACAAAACGCTTAAGTAATTAATTCTTATATTTATTACGATTGCACAAACACTTTACTTTGATTAAAATAACGTTGTTGGCCTGCGACTACGACATCTTTGATCTGCACTTATTATTTAACAATAGAATGAGAATAAAGCGCATCATAATGTGATAATTACTAGTGAAAAAGGAAAACTAGAATTGGCTCTTTTTGTCTACTTTATATTAAGGAATTTTTCTTTTTTTTTTTTTTTTTTTTTGATTTCAGCAGGTTAAAATTTAACTTTATTATAACTAAAATTTTGCAAATATTAAGCAAAAGAAACTAAATAATTTCCATAGATTTTTTTTATCAGCGGCACTCTTTTAAACAATTTTTTTGTACAAAATTATTTCTAAGAGTGCAGTCTCGGCTAATCGAGGGTTAAATTTTCTTGTTCAATTGAAAATACGATATGTTAATTGTTCTACAAAGAAAATGGTCTTCTAATGTCAGTGTGTGTTCGTTTTTTTTTCTTTGCAAAATTCGATATTAAAATTTATACTTAACAATTATATGACCATGTTAAGAACATGTTACACAAATTTTTAAATTGCTATTGTATTGACACATAACCTTTTGGTTGTGTTATAAGCCATTTGAGTTCAATCGATAAATTGTGTATTTTACTTTTAAGTTTTTTTTTTATTCCATCATATTACCCTTGTCCACATATATTTGTAATACCACCACAATACACAACTGGCTTAAGACCATTTCAATAAGCCAAGTCAACAACATTTTTCACTACTACTACTACGTATTACCAAACATTAAAGAAAATAACTATAAAGTGTAAACCTTGCAATTCATAAATACACTTGACCAAGATAGAGGTACCTACAAAGAAATTTTTGTTTATTGCATCAAAAGAAAAGTGAATTAAAGGAAAATTGTTGATTTGCAAAAATGTTTGTGCAATTTAAATAAAGTATAAACATGAAAATATTTTCCTAATTAAAAAAAAATATTTTTAATTATAATATATTTCATAATAATTTAAACACCCTGCCCCCAACTAATGCGGTAGATATGTACATTGCTAGAAAAAAGATTAATTATATTTACGAAAAGTTTTATCAATTGCAGTTTATTGAAACGTTTAAAAATAATAAGGCTTTTCTATGGGCCAGAATTTACAAAAATCTAAATTTATTTTCAGAATCTACACTCACCAAAAAAAAAGTCTGTAATGGCAACTTAAAATTTTGCTGTTATTACGAGAAATTTTACTAATTTGAGCTCAACGGTATTTTTTTGGCAATCTTAGCAACACAGTCTGCTGACGTGTAGAACAATGAAGTTAGTAGCCTCTACTAAATTTTAGTAAACTTTTCGTAAAATGAAATTTAACATCAGTTTGCTAAAATAAGCAAAAAAAAAAAAAATGTACTAAATATTATTAACCCATTAATGACCACTGCACCAGTATTGGTACACCTTATTTTTTTCCTTTTTCTCTGACTCTATTCGCCCTATAATTTGAGTAAAATAATTTTCTTAGAGCCAACTTAGTTTTGAAATTAAAAGCAAAAGATTTTTCTAATCTAATACTGTTATTAAATTCATATCGTTTGATGGCTATTGAAAAGTATTAAATTTTAGCAACATTTTCCATAAAGGTAAAATTTTAATTTGTAAAATTTGTTATAAAAATTTTAATATATGTATAATTTAATTAGGCACTAATTGAACCTGTTAAATCAAATTTTACAACACCAAATTTCAAAACGGTGTGTGTGGGAGAGCCGGTTTTCACTTTTTGCTCCTTGACAATTTAAAGGGTGTCCCAAGAAGAACGCAATTTTTAAATGACTGATGCAGCAATTGAATTGTTTCTCTGGCTGTATGACATGTGGCGCCGTCTTGTTGGAACCACATGCCCTCCACATTAATTTCTTCAATTCTAGGCAAGAAAAAACTGGTTATCATTTCACGATACCGAACACCATTGACTGTTTGCGCTTGACCTGGCTCATTTTCATAAAAAAAAGGTCCAATGATTCCTCCAGCCCAAAAACCACACCACACAGTGACACGTTGAGGATGCATTTGCTTCTCGTGAATCACTCGAGGATTTTCCTCACCCCAAATGCGAAAATTCTGCCTATTGACGAAGCCATCAAGATGAAAATGGGCCTCGTCACTGAAGATGATTTTATCGGCAAAATCAGCATTTTCATGTTGTCTCTCCAATACCCAATTAACGAACTCCCTTCGCTGTCCATGGTCAGCTGGCTTCAGTTCCTGAGTCAATTGAACTTTGTATGCATGAAGATGCAAATCTTTCGTCAAAATTCGCTGCAAAGTGGATTTGGAGACACCAATTTGCTGAGCTCGGTGTCGAATTGAGGTGGATGGAGTTTGAGCGACATCATCACGTACAGCTGCGACATTTTCGGTCGATCGACCTGGTCGATGGCGCGTTGTTGTCTTTACATCACTAACAGACCCAGTTTCGGCAAATATATCCATTAATCTCTTTACAGTTGACTCTTTTGGAGCATTATTGTGACCCCAAATTGATCGCAATTTGCGAACTGTAGCCGCAAAACTTTCACCATTTTGGTAAAACAATTTCACAATGAGAATGCGTTGTTCATTCGTGTAGGGCTCCATTTTTACTAACCTCGTACCTTCTACTAGCAAACAATAACAATTGTTCAAATGTCAAACAATGACACTTCGAATGTTGCCAGATTTAAAAATTGCGTTCTTCTTGGGACACCCTTTACAAGGATATCTTAATTTTTTTTCAATATCGATTTTACTTTATCCTATTTGACGCCTTTGCCTACAACATAAATATATTTTTATTGAATATTTTCCGCCAGATTTTATTTGGCCATTAATGGGTTAATATTAATACAATCAAATTAGTATAAAAAATTATTAAGCCCTACTAAATTTTAGTAAATTGAAATGAGCAACACTAGCTTACTAAATATTAGTGAAATGAAAATAGCAGTAAAGTTAATAACTGCTACTAAAGATTGGTAAAATTATGTACAAATGTTAGTAAAATAAATTATTTCGAATTAACAAATATTTTTGATAAATATTAGTAAACTAAACGCAATGAATTGTAAAAAATAACAAAATTTTAATTATTAAAAAAAAATATATATATTAAAATGCACAAATTAACTCAATTATTTTTAGATACACTTGTTACATCCCTGCGGGAAAAGGACCTATCCCAGGACATATCACGTGACCGGTTCATTGTGATAGAGACCAGTCACATGACCCCCTTCTAGGCTTGTCCTAGGAGGGGGTCAATTGCCTTCTGTGACATGTCACAGGACTGGTCTAAAAGAACTTGTCATGACTTGTAAACGCGGTAGGTACTTTAGGAACCGGTTCTATTTTTACCTATCTCGTGATATGTGTTTTCGGAACCGATCCAGTTTTTCTTTTTATATTTTTTATCGAGCATTATTTTTTTTAAATTATTTATTTTTCTCAAAAAATATTTTAGACAAAATTAAAAAAAAAAAAAAAAATCAAAGCCTTAAAAATAGCAAAAACAAAAACAAATTTATCATTTTGTTTTAATTTGTTAATTTTTGTTTTGAAAAATATTTTTAGTAAATTTTTTGGATTTTAAGGCTGATTTTTAGAATTGCAAAAGTTTTTAGTGTTATTATAAGTAGAACATTTTAAGGCAATTTTAGTTTGTATGTATAAGTTTTAATTATTAGAAATAACATTTTCTTCAATATCCACTTTTTTAAAATTAGTAAATTTTGATTGCTAATTTTAGCAAATCGGTTATCAAAAATTAATAAAAATTATTTTTTAAATTGGCAACAAAATTTTTTAAATATTCTGTAAAATTTTTTTTTACATGCAATATGTTAATAGCAAAACAATTTACTAAATAAAATTTTGTTTACTACAAATCAGTACAAAAATAGTAAAGTGGGATTGAAAGTCGTTTATAAATTTTTCTACTAACTTTTTTTTAGTGTAAATACATTGAGCATTTAATAATTGAAATATATATTTTGTTATATTTTTTTGTTATATTTATACTATTTTAGTGATTTTTCTTTAAATCTAAAATCAAATTTTTAATGGCAGATCCAAAATGACGAAGTAAAGTTTCGTTCTGTAGTCGCGGAAATTAAATATTAAGCTAAATTTGAACAGTTTAAGACGGTGCTTCCAAAATAGTTGTAACGATTTTTTATTGAAGTAGTAAATACGAATTAGATATTGATAAAAATTCAATATGGTAGAACCAATATGGATGCGATTTATTGCAAAAAAAAAAATGTATTTTTAAATCAATATAGAAACAACATTTGAAGAAACTAAAAATTCTAAATATTACCATAGGGTACGGAAAAAGAGGAGTTATTTAAAATTCGAACAACTGGCCCGAGACCGATGAAAACAGGACCGATCTGAAAGGACATACTGCGTGACTAAGGCAAATTAGACTGGCCCGATTAGTTTTTTTTTTTTATTATTTATTCTGTGAACCGTCTCGTTACTGGTGAAAATAGGACAGAATATAATTTAATTTTTGTTTTTGTGGACTTTTGACAAAAGCTTTTATGAAAACTTTATTTTATTTTAGCCTCTTCAGAAATTAGGTAGAAAAATAAGGTCTAATACCATTTCATTTAAAGTAAATGAATTTTTCAATTATTTTTAAAATAAAAAATAAATTAACTTACAATATCCGTAAATATAAATGATTTATCATTTATTTTAACTGTTAAAAAAATAAACACAAAAATGTAAAAACAAATTTTATTTTCTTTATTAAATTCTTTTAATTACCAATTAATTAAATACAAAATCTGTAAAAATAAATGTTATTTCGTTTTTTCAAATGCCATAAAAATAAACCACAAAGTCTGTAAAAACAAATGACTTTTCATTGATTTTGTTTATCTTAACTATGAGAAGAAAAAATTAAAAACCATTTTTTAACAAATCATTTTAAATGAAAATATTATTTAAATGTAACAGAAAATTCTTATTTATGTTATATGTAGTTAATTCAAAAAAAAAAAAAAAAAATGCCAAACAAGTGGAAAAATATCTTTCTTTGTATTTAACTATTTTAGCATTAAATTAGAAATGTACGGATAACTTTTTGAATAAACTACAGCCAGTTAGTGTAAAAATATTTTAAGTGTAACACTATATAATGCGAAGAATGTTGATAAAGGTTGTAGCTCAGAAAATGCGTTCAATTCGATTGGAATCTAATAACTTTTTTTTTTTTGGTATTCCTCATAATTACAAAATAATATATTTTTTTTCTATTCAGTTGAACTTCTTACATGACACTTATACAGATCAACAAAAAAAAAAACTCCAGTTTTTTTCTTAAAATTTTATGAAAACTTGCATTAACTCAACGAAAAGTTTCAATGGACGAGTTTCAGTGCAACTTCATTGCTTTTATGGACGAAATTCATTAATATCATTCTCTTAATGTAGACGACATAACTTAACTTAAGATATTATTTTGACAGGTTCTATTGCATCTGTTCGGTGATAGTGCGTCAGGTTCCTCTGCGTTAGCCCTGTAATACATCACTAATGGCAATTGATCCCCTCTTAGGACGGCCGGTCCCTTACATATAAAACAAACGGTTCGAGGACCGGTCTCAGTCACCAAAGATCAGTTACTTATGGCGCAAAAGTAATCCTCCTATCAGAAAATGCTATAAATTTTGCGATTGGCCCCTAATGTCAGTCCTGTTTTGACATTTGTGTAGTAAACACATGCGAAATACACGTTAATAAACAATGTTACGCTACACTGCTCCAGAACGCGGAATATTGGTGACTATTTATTTGAGCAATACTGAAGATGATTTTTCATCAAAAATAATCATGAGTGATGAGGCCCATTTCCATCTTAGCGGGTACGTAAATAAGCAAAATTTACGCTTCTGGGGCACTGAAAATCCGCGTGTAACCCACGAAGAGCCATTACACCCGCTCAAAGTCACTGGTGTGCTGTTTTCGCTGGAGGAGTCATCGGACCTTTTTTCTTCGAAGACGTCGCGGGCCAAACGGTTACTGTGAATGTTGAGCGCTACAGAGCAATGATCAACGAGTTCTTTTTGCCGCAACTTGATGAATTGGGATTGGAAAACATGTGGTTCCAACAGGACGGTGCAACGCCACACACTGCACGTGCCCCAACCGATATGCTGAGGATGCATTTCCCGGGCGCCTAATCTCCCGTTTTGGCGATTTGCACTGGCCAGCAAGATCGCCTGATTTGACCGCTCCAGACTTCTTTTTGTGGGGCTTTTTGAAGTCGCGGGTTTATGTCGACATGCCTCAGACTCTTGCAGCTCTTAAAGACAATATCCGTCAAGAATGTGAGGACCTATCGCCGGAAGTTATGGCCAAAGTGATGGAAAATGCCATAAAAAGGGCTCAAATGACAATCAACTGTGGCGGCGGCCATTTACATGACATCATACTCTCGACTTGATGTAAAAAAATTAAAAGACCAAATAAAAATAATCCACAAGAAGAATCAAAGTTTTTCATTTTTTTTAAATTACAGCCAAAAAACATGGGAAGGTTATTTTTGCGGGTTTATATGTCAAGTTTTTTCTTTTAAGATTTTCTTGGCTTAAAAATATTTTTTTCCCAAAATTTTTGCAAATCGGTGTCCGATTTTTTTGTGTTTAAAACCATATTCGCCATTTTGAATTTTCAAAATCCGACTTCATATTTGGCCTTATCGACTTTATTAAATCCTGCTTCACTGAAAAATAGTAGTCCAGCCAGAAAATTTTGAATTCAGTTTCGTGATCAGCAATCAGAAAACCCCCTGTTGAGCATTTTTAACAAAAATCTAGTGTTTCCAATTCGGTTAATCGATTAATCGATTTCTCGATTCATCGCCAAATATTTTAAAACTAAAATAATTATTCGTCCCGAATAATCGATTAAAATAGGTCAATGAACTGGTTAAATTTTTAATATGAACTTTGGCAAAAAAAATCGTAGGAAAAAACATCAACTAAAATGAAGTCAAATTATTTTCAAATCGACTGAATCAAAAAGCAAATGTTATATAGGCTTTAGGAAATATGATAGAAAGTTTTGATTTTTGTTTGTTTACATCACTAATGGCAATTGATCCCCTCTTAGGACGGCCGGTACCTTACATATAAAACAAACGGTTCGAGGACCGGTCTCAGTCACCAAAGATCGGTTACTTATGGCGCAAAAGTAATCCTCCTATCAGAAAATGCTATAAATTTTGCGATTGGCCCCTAATGTCAGTCCTGTTTTGACATTTGTGTAGTAAACACATGCGAAATACACGTTAATAAACAATGTTACGCTACACTGCTCCAGAACGCGGAATATTGGTGACTATTTATTTGAGCAATACTGAAGATGATTTTTCATCAAAAATAATCATGAGTGATGAGGCCCATTTCCATCTTAGCGGGTACGTAAATAAGCAAAATTTACGCTTCTGGGGCACTGAAAATCCGCGTGTAACCCACGAAGAGCCATTACACCCGCTCAAAGTCACTGGTGTGCTGTTTTCGCTGGAGGAGTCATCGGACCTTTTTTCTTCGAAGACGTCGCGGGCCAAACGGTTACTGTGAATGTTGAGCGCTACAGAGCAATGATCAACGAGTTCTTTTTGCCGCAACTTGATGAATTGGGATTGGAAAACATGTGGTTCCAACAGGACGGTGCAACGCCACACACTGCACGTGCCCCAACCGATATGCTGAAGGATGCATTTCCCGGGCGCCTAATCTCCCGTTTTGGCGATTTGCACTGGCCAGCAAGATCGCCTGATTTGACCGCTCCAGACTTCTTTTTGTGGGGCTTTTTGAAGTCGCGGGTTTATGTCGACATGCCTCAGACTCTTGCAGCTCTTAAAGACAATATCCGTCAAGAATGTGAGGACCTATCGCCGGAAGTTTTGGCCAAAGTGATGGAAAATGCCATAAAAAGGGCTCAAATGACAATCAACTGTGGCGGCGGCCATTTACATGACATCATACTCTCGACTTGATGTAAAAAAATTAAAAGACCAAATAAAAATAATCCACAAGAAGAATCAAAGTTTTTCATTTTTTTTAAATTACAGCCAAAAAACATGGGAAGGTTATTTTTGCGGGTTTATATGTCAAGTTTTTTCTTTTAAGATTTTCTTGGCTTAAAAATATTTTTTTCCCAAAATTTTTGCAAATCGGTGTCCGATTTTTTTGTGTTTAAAACCATATTCGCCATTTTGAATTTTCAAAATCCGACTTCATATTTGGCCTTATCGACTTTATTAAATCCTGCTTCACTGAAAAATAGTAGTCCAGCCAGAAAATTTTGAAATCAGTTTCGTGATCAGCAATCAGAAAACCCCCTGTTGAGCATTTTTAACAAAAATCTAGTGTTTCCAATTCGGTTAATCGATTAATCGATTTCTCGATTCATCGCCAAATATTTTAAAACTAAAATAATTATTCGTCCCGAATAATCGATTAAAATAGGTCAATGAACTGGTTAAATTTTTAATATGAACTTTGGCAAAAAAAATCGTAGGAAAAAACATCAACTAAAATGAAGTCAAATTATTTTCAAATCGACTGAATCAAAAAGCAAATGTTATATAGGCTTTAGGAAATATGATAGAAAGTTTTGATTTTTGTTTAAATTCCTTAAAAAAATAAATTTGCATAAATATAAATTTTCATGTCCAAAAAAATTGAAGTGGAGCTTTTAACCTTCGTATATATGAATTTCCAGCTGACAAAAGATCTCATCAGAACACGAAGTTTTAGAAAAGCTAGAGCTTTAATATAAAACCTGTTAAAATATATATTTTTTCTTCTCAGCCATGAAACACGTGACTAGGTATATTCATAACAAGCACTATGACGTTACTTGTGTTATAAAATAATAATATAAATTTGCTTTAAATTTCGAAAACCGTATTTTCCAAAAAAAAAATAGAATTTATATTTAATTTCAGTGACATCATAATTTCTAAACTTTTCAGAAATCGTATCTGCCATTTATAGTTTTGTAATAGTGTGATACCTTTTAAATACGGTTACTAGGTATTCTATTCTATGTTTTTTTTTTTTTTGCAAAAAATGTCGATTCTGGTCCACAGTGCAGTGTAGAAGATTATATAAAATTTTGTTAATCAAAATTGAAAGCATTTAAGCTCTTAATAAGTAATTACTTTCTCGCTTACGAAAATAAAAATGTAAATGAGGAAGTGTAAGACTCATTTTGAATCCATTCTTTTAAGCAAAGGGGTAAACAGGGGAAATTCTTTTAAAATTTGTTGGAAAATCTACCAGTGCATAGTTTTATGTAGTAATTTAAATCCTTAACTTTTTATTTATATCTAAAATCCAATTATGCAATTTTATTATACTTTCTAAAAAAAAGTATAAATTTCCCTCTAATTAGCACATCTTAACACTTATTAAGTTAATTAAAAATAATACAGAAACACCTTTCTTTGAAGCTTTTAAAACATATATTTTAAGTTTTAATCTAATTAAAAAATACAATGTCTTAATAAAAACGTATTATAATTGTATCAAGATTTATATGAAAAAAGTCAAGCGAAATAAAAAAAATGCAGCTGGTTGTTTTTTTATGGATGAAAATTCATGCATTCGCTTAAAATATATTTTGCTTGCAATATTGCTTGCACCTGCCTTTCAAAAAAGTTGAATATTTTGTTTGTATATAAATCCCAGTATATATTATGATATTTTTAATTTGGCAATGTTAATATGTCCAGCTGTGTATATGTATATTTTCGTTGACCAAGTTAGAATGTAGAGGCAACCAGCCAGTTAGCCAGCCAGCCAGCAGCAGCTGCAATGTTATTTTAAGTGTGATTAACTTTAAGCTAAAAAAAAATAGCAATTTTGCTCTGGTTGTAGAGTTTTGTTTTAGGTTTAAACTTTAGAGCCATAAAAAATGGTGTTTTTTGGTAAATAAAATTTAAAATATTTTAAACTATAATGTTTAAATTTTACAATAGTGAAAGGTTTTGTGTGTGATTTAGTTTATAATACTAATTTGTAATATACGTAATAAAACATCCTAACAAGGGAACTACTTTAGGCCGAACTCTTCAGATTTCAAGTATAAATAAAGTATAAAATTTTTGGTTACAGTAATAAACATATTGGATGTAAAATTTATACATCTTTAAAATACTTTTCCTCTGATATTCAATTTGTAAATATTACTTTAGGACAAACATTAAAAAAAAAACCCCAAAAAACAAAATAAAATGGGCTAATTTGGACCCCACTGTTTAAAATTTAAAACATGAGATTGGGCCGCTAAAAAGAAACCCTGCATAAAAATAGTATTTAAACAAGCCTGGTTTGAGACTTGCTTAATATTTATTAAGTAAGCCAAAGGCTTTCTTAAGAAATCTTGTTGTGACTGAACTCAGATGGCGAGTTTTTGAGATAATGGAGTGTTCCGATCCTGAGCAAAATTCGAACCTCACGTAGGTAGTGTACAACAAGCCGACTTTCGGGCTTATAGGCTTTTTACACTGAAAAACATCTTTGTGAAACGCGTGAAAGAAGTTGAAAATATGAAACAAGTGTTTACATTGGCAACATCTTTCATCTGCCATTTATTCAGCTGTCAAAAAATAAAAGAAAAAGACGCATATTTTTTGTTAAAAATAAAAAATGGATTTAGAGAAAGCATTAATCATTGGAGTAGTTGTTGCTTTGCAAGAACAAACCAGAACTTTAATGCAGTAAATTGAAATATTAAAGGCCATTCTGGAAGAATATGATGATGAAGAAAAATTTTTGGTAGACATAAGAATGAAATTCTTACATGTGCCGCTCATTTTCCTTTGTTGAATAATTTTTTTTTTTGTTTATTTTCTGCAATGTCGGTTTGCAAGTGATGGCACAAAGAAAATCGATTTTTTTTAGTGATGACACTTAAAATAACGAAAGATGTAAGATGGAACAAAATGATAAAGGATCATCATTTGTAGATGTAGAAAGATGTTGTATTTTTGGCCTTTATAATTCTTATGGGAAGATGTTAACATCTTTGCAAATTGACCGGTCACTTTAACATAGGATTTGCAGCATGCCACAGGTTAGGTTAGGATGAGCTGGCTGGTCAAAGACTTCGCATAGACCAAATGGATGCCTATCGTTACCAGATAAGAAACGATAACCCGCATAAAAGAGCAGTCAGATGTGAGGTGCCAGGAGTCTTAGAATTTCAATTCTAGAGATTTCCTTCAGATCGCAGAGTAGACAATCTCCCATGCAACTTGCCCTGAAGCGCGCAAAAGCCGGACAGTGGCACATAATATGCTCCACCGTCTCTATATCTCCTGGTACCCTACCATAATTCTACAACCGCTTGTGGTTAAAGATAATGGAAGACCCGTCGTCACCTAAAGATCTCAAGACTTCCACATAGTCTTCGACACCCTGCACGTTCCGGTATTCCACCAAACCTAAAGTTTACGTTCCGTACACTCACCAAAAAAAGTCTGTAATGGCAACTGAAAATTTTGCTGTTATTACGGGAAATTCTGCTAATTTGAGCCCAGCGGTATTTTTTGCTAATCTTAGCAACACATGTCTGCTGACGTGTAGTACAATGAAATTAGTAGAAAATTTAGTAGACTTTTTGTAAAGTGGAATTTAAAATCTGTTTGCTAAAATCAGCAAAAAAATTACTAAATACTAATAATATTAGTACAAAGTTTTAGATTAATTTTTTTTATCGAGCATCAAAATTTTTGATTATATTTTTTAAAAAAAATATTTTATACAAAATGAAAAAAAAAAATCAAAGGCTTAAAAATGTTCAAAATTGTTAAAACGTAAACGAATTTATCATTTTGTTTTAATTTGGTAATTTCTGTTTTGAAAAATATTTTAGTCAATTTTTTTTTACTTTTAAGGTTAAATTTAATTGTTTTTAGGGCTGATTCTAAAAACCCTTTTTAGTGCTATTTTAAGTGGATGTCCTCTTTTTAGACATGAGTCGGTATCTTCACTTCCGATCCCTTTTTTAATCCTATGTTACATTTTAGGGCAATTTAAGTTTGTATGTATAAGTTTAAATTATAAGAAATAACATTTCCTTCAATATCGACTTTTTTAAAATTAGTAATTTTTTTTGCTAATTTTAGCAAATCGGTTTTCAAAAATTTGTAAAATGATTTCTAAAATTAGCAACGAAAGTTTGTAGATATTCTGTAAAAATGCTGTAATTTATAAAATGTAAATAGCAAAAAGATTTGCTAAATAATAATTTTTTTACTAAAAATCAGCACAAAAATAGTAAAGTGGAATTGAAAACCGTTTACAAATTTTTCTACTAACTTTTTTTTCTGAGTGTATCAAAAACTGGACACTGACACACTAATATACATTTTCTTTTGCCAGGCAACTGGACCCTGCGCTTTGCCAGCTCATCCGCAATCTCGTTACATTCAATGCTCCGGTGTCTACGAACGCAATAAATATGCACTCTCCTGTTGGCACAAGTCTGCCCGAAGAATCCTTGCACCCTTGGACAATCGATGAATATGTCAAGTCGGCGGAAATTGCTCTAATAGACGCATGAATATCAATATACAAATTTACGTAAGAACCAATTGTCTCTGGAACAAAGGCAACCCTGCGGAGAAACCTGTTGAGACCTGTCCGGTAAGAGGTGAAAACTGTACCGATGTCGAAAATACATATCGTGAGATATGTGAAAAGAGGACCGGTTCCTAAAGGTCCTACCACGTGACTTGATATGTTCTTTTGCGTTGGTTTTGTGATATGTTCTTTGGGGTTACTTGTGTGACATGTTCTTTTAGATAAATCCTGTGACATATCACAGGGGGTCACCTAAGACAAGTTTATGTTAAAGCGACCGGACCGGAAAGTCAGCACAGGGCTGACAAAAATAGAACTTGTCACAAGACTAATGGGAAATAACCAGTCGGGAAAAACCTGAAGATGTATCTAATACATGGTTGGTAAGCAATACATTTTCATTATAACGGTAGTTGTCTTTCACGCTCTGAACAGTACCGATACGACAATTTTAAAATACAATTTCAATAGTAACATGTGCCTTCTAATATCACGGGGTTTATTTCATAAAATTACCTGTTACTTTGGGTTATATCTGCAAAATACCATTATAAATTGGTGTTTCGGGAGTTTAGCGTTATTTTTAAGGTAGTTTAAGATATTTCAAAATTAAGCCGGTAAAATAGCACAATAAACCCGGTTATACAAAAAGACAAATGCCTTTAATGGAATCGCCATTTTAAAATGTTCATATCGGTCTTAAAGGTATTGAATGCCAACCGTGGTCTAAAAATAGATTTTCATAAAATTAATTAAAAAATGAAGAATCTAAAAACAACCACGGGACGTCAGACGCGCTCGATCACACTAAGTTATGTTTTTAAGGCAAACGCTCTACCGTCTGAGATAACTAATAGCAAAGTTATATTGTTTTGATTTTCAGTTCATATAAATACAAAAGAAAGAAAAAACAAAACAAAAATTACAAGACAATAAAAAAAGGGAAAAACTTCTACAAAAAAAATAAATACTTTGTATCAATTTATTCATATGCCTTCCGGTCACGGGATACAGGTCAATTGACTCATCATTGACACCCGCAGGCTAACTAAAAATTAAGACACAAAATGTTTTGAAATTAAGAAAAAAATTTTAAAATGCAGGAACCACAAAAAAAAAATTAATTAAAACCAAATTTTTATCATTTTGTCAAGCGGTGTAATTTTAAATATGAGTCAAAAAAAAAAAAAAACAATTCAAAGTTCAACTTAAAAAATCAACAATAACTAAATTTGTATTTTAAAACATAAATGAATTGCTAACAGACTTAAAAACTCAAAACGTATATCTGGCGGATTTGGCCTTTTTGCACCAGTTACGAGTTAGATTTTTCAGTCCGGTCTTCTTTTCATCGGTAAAGGGACAGATCACAAGGTAGACCCTTTGAGATCGGTCCAATTTCACAATGTCCTGTTACCATGGGTTACGGGGCAGGCAACAAAGTAATTCCTTTCAGACCAGCCCTGTTTGCACCGGTCACGGGATAGGTATGTGAGCTTCAACTGATCCCTATAAATAAAAAAGCAACATAACTAATGCGATTACCTGGCATTAAGGGTTTGCCCATTTAATGCTGTGACCCAGTAGAAAGTGCTTCCAGTTCCGCTTAGAAATTGTTAAAAAAGTAAGACATTGCTTATTTAAATTTGAAGCTCAAATAAAGCCTTAATGTATAAGAATATGTAGAAAATAATGTAGGTTTTTCAAAACAATAAAAAAAAATAAAATTTATACTTTCTTAAATTTGCATAATTTTTAATTTAAAATTCTTTTGCGATTTGAAATTCATCTCAAATTCATATGTATGTAAATTATTATACAGGTTGGTTGAAAAGTTCCTGCGCTCGAAATGAAAGAATACTGTTTTTGTTACGAAATATATTTTTTTATTCAACATAATCTCCTAGAAGCTCAATACACTTGTTTCAATGATCTTCCAATAATTTTATCCCATCCTTATAATGGTTTTCCGGAAACTCTGCAAAATAACCGTCTACGGCTGCTTTGGCCTCTTCATTCGACGAAAAATGCTTTACACGAAGGAATTGTTTGAAATTTCTGAAGAGATAGTAGTCACTGGGAGCCAAATCTGATGAATACGGTGGATGTTTAAGCAATTCGTACTTTAATTCTTTGAATTTAGCCTTCGTCAAAACACTTTTGTGAGCAGGTGCATTGTCTTGATGAAAATTGATTTTTTTCTTCTTAAAACCAGGTCTTTTCTCACGAATTTTTTCATCCAGCTGATCCAAAAGGCTGCAATAATATTTAGAGTTGATTGTTTTACCTTTCTGAAGATAAACAATCAACAAAATTCCTTTTGCATCCTAAAAAACTGATGCCATAACCTTCTTTGCTGATCGTTGTGACTTCACCTGCTTTGGAGGTGAACAACCAGCTTCAGTCCACTGTAAATGTTCTTGTTTCAATTTAGGATCATGGTGGTAGATCCAAGTCTCATCCATAGTTATAAAACGACCCAAAAAGTCGGTTTTGTTTGGCTTAAAACGCTCCAAATTACGCTGAGAAATTTGTTTTCGATCTAGTTTTTGTTGAATTGCTAATGTGTGCGGCACTAACTTTCCAAACAGTTTTTCATGCGTAATTCTTCATGTAAAATATGGAGTACTCATTCGTCTGAGATGCCTATGGCATTAGCAATTTCACGCTTAGTCAAACTTGGATCTTCACTAACCATATTATGGACCTGCTCAATGATTTCTGCTGTGGTTGCAGTTTTTGGTCGTCCTTCGCGTGGATCGTCTTCAAGGCTGGTACGACCACGTTTAAATTCACCAGCCCAAAATTCAACGGTGCGTTTTGAAGGTGAGGACTGCTTATACACTTCTAACAATTTTTCATAAATTTCCTTTGCTTTTAAACCCTCCAAAACAAAGAATCTAATGACTGCACGATATTCAATTTTTTCCATATTAAAAAAAATCAATGACACGTCAACTTCAAATGGCTTGTAAACAAAGAAAGAATTGACAGAATGACTTGCAACTTTGCATGTGTTCTCAGGACAGTTATACCAACTTGAGAAAAAAAAAAAAGTTTGGAGCTAGCAGTGTCATCTCTTGGTGAGCGCAGGAACTTTTCAACCAACCTGTAACATAAAAACACAGATGCTTTTTTCAAAAAAAAAAATAATAATAATATTTGGTAAATATAAAAAAAAAATAGTTCAAGGATTCTCCTAACATACTTGAAATGTAATACAAGTACAATTTCTATAGAATAAATTTGAGTGAATATCATCATTACTATTCATATGATAGAATATATTCAGGAAAATAAATACAGAAATAGTAAATAAAAAGAAATACCAAACAATTTTTGAATATATTTTTTTTTTACATATTTTACACATCAATTAAGGGAAAAAAAGAGTTGCAAAGAAATATATTGTAACAAAAGATTGTATGAATTTAAAATACTACAGCATGAATAACTACTTCAACATTTTCTGTGACGATAAATTGGATTTTTGTTTTTTTGAATGTGGAAAGTAAAACTAAGGATATCATGAAAATAATAAATAACAATCTAAATAAAAATTCATAGAAATTCATTTATTTTTTGAAGTCAAAACTTTTTATACAAAGTGGGGCAATAAGTATCACTCTGTTGAAAAGTGCAGCTATTTTTGCAAATAACATCGCATGACAGTTTGATTTTGATATTCGTAAAGTAGGATCGTGCGTAATTTAGTGTGAATAACAATAAATCGCTTTTTCAGATATGGATTGCGATTTTGGAAATCAAATAGAAGTGGTTGATTTTCCATCAAAAGTGATCATGAGCGATGAGGATTATTTTTATTTTAGCGGCCAAACAGTAATAAGCAAAATTCTGGGGGGATGGAATTTCACACATATTTCGTAAAGCACCATTACACACTCTCAAAGTTACCGTATGTTGTGCAGTTACGTCAAAAAAGGTAATTGGACCTTATTTTTTTTTTTCAAAGGAGCCGACTGCTGACTGCATTTTTTTTTTAACGAAAGTTGATGATTTGAATTTAAGGAACATGTGGTTCAAACAGAACGGTACCCCTCTTGTTCTCAGCGCGTGTAATCTCGCCTTTCGGTGTTTTGGCTTGGCGAGCCAGATCTCCTCCTCTTCAGGGGATATTTGAAGTCGATCTTGAGTTCGTGTACAAGCCCCGTACCTTGAAAGTGTTAACAACATTCGAGCCGAAATTGACAAAATGACAGCACAAATGCTGCGCACAGTTATGCAAAATGTAATCAAAAGAGCACAAATTTACATTAACGTCGACGGCGACCTTTTGTTGGACATACTTTTCCACAATTAATTGAAACAACAATTATAACTTCGAAGAACCATAATCAGTTAAAAACCAAATGAGTTTTTACTTTAAATCAAAGTTATAGCGAAATAAAATCAGATTATGGTTTTTGCTCCACCCTGTACTTAATACAATGCAATTCATTTAATTCCAGTGAAAACTTTCCTTGCCAAATAAGTGGTTATGTACTGTAACTAAAAATGTTTACAAATTATAATTCGGTGTCAGAACTACACCATTTCTACTTGTTTTAAAAACAATAACAATTGTAATTTTAACAATTATGGTGACAACAATTTGCTTCATCTTTTTGCGTAGACATCCGCCAAAGGAATTTTTCGGAAATTTCTTACGGAAAGGAAAAGATAAAAATTCTCAACCTTAACGGGTTGTTTAAACCAATTTGGCTTAAAACACTTGATTTAAAATATGTGTTTACTGGTGTATGGGCTATGATAAGGGCACCTTTTTGGAATTTTCGTTAGGAACGTGGTAAAAATAGGGGTTAAAAAGGCGGAAAATTTGCCTCTTAACAGCTAATTTACTAATTAGGTTCATTTTCCAAGTTTCCTCAGAAACGTGGTAAGAAATGGGGATTGAAAAGCGTAAAAGATTCCTGCTTAACCTCATTAGCTAGAAACCTAAAATTTAAACAACAAGTGGAATTGAAATCAAGGTTGGCAACTGTAATGAATTACGTTATTGCCACTGATATTTTTTGTTTCTGTCTTGGTAACAGATTTTCATTCGTAATAATACTGATACAGAAACATCAATTCCGAATTGGTATTAGTAAAAATTGCTACTCCCCTATAAATTATGTGTTGTTGTAAAAAAACACAATGTTGCCAACTCAAGTTTAAAATTTATAACCGTACGTCAAGTTAAAGGGGGAAAAGATGCCTCCCTAATCATTCAGCCCAAACTGTTGGATAGGAAATTGAAATTTAGATGTAAGTTATCTACCGGTGCAGATATCAAACAAAAAGGGATTTTTGAATGTTATGACGATGAGGTGCAAAGTCTTCGCTCTTTTTCCTACCCATTCGGTTAGAAATCTGAAATGTAAGATATGAGTCCCCCTGGGTTATGGGTTAATTTACTTTTTTACAATAAGACTGTGGTAAAAATGAGGTTCAATATGTGACGTGGTGGTAAATTTTACCCCTTTTAATTTTACTAAATAATTTTAATAAAAAATATATCTTAATAATATGGTGACGGTATACATCAGTTTGTCATGCCATTTTTAAATGCCGATATATAGGTCTAAGACTCAATAAAGTATAAATGTTCCTTAAGCATTTTAACTCGACTTACTGATGTCCTTCTAAATGTCTGTCCATCTGTGTTTTGAAATGGCGATCACGATGCGAAGACGCAAACCTAGATTAATGGACACATCCTCCCGAGAAGTTTGGTATTGAAAATGAGCAAAATTGGTCCATCGGTTAAAAAGTTATGAGTGGAAATGTGAAAGTACCTCTTTTCCATACAAATTGAAATCGCACTTCAATTCGTTAATTTTTGTTATTTTTAAATCACTCTTGTGAGCTGTTGCGTTATTTTGATAAAAAATATTTTTTTGTGCTCAAATTTTCACATTCAATTGATCCAAAAGGTTGCAATAATATAATGAATTTATTTTTTTTACCTTTTTGAAGGTAGTCGATCAATAAAATATCTTTGATCAACCAATGCGGCACCCAACATGCAGAAAGCTTTTACATCTGTAATTCTTGATGCGAAATAAATTGGACTCGATCATTTGAGATGTCTATGCACTCAAGAAAAAAACGACATGAACTAAAATGTAATCAAAAATTTCCTTCAAAATAGTTTAAAAATTGTCCTCAATTTAAGAAAAATTTTATTAAAACTTAGAAAAAATTTTTTTAAAAGAATAAAAATTACTAAGTTTGAGGAAAAACGAAACAGTTTATATACCGAGAAATAGTTCATATTTTTCCTAAGTAATATTTTTGGATTTTAGGGAAAAAACAAGTCAATTGAATTAAAATTTATTAATTTTAAGAAAAAACATCTTAGTTTTTAAGAAATTTGCATACTCAATGTAATAAAATTAAGTTTAGTTCAAAAAAAATTAAGGACATAATTTACTCCCATTTAGTTCAAAAAATGTGTCTAACTTAAATCGAGAAAGTAAGTACTTGAACATAATGTGTGTTCATTTTTTGTTCACGAGCTTACTACTCGTGAAAGTAACTAAATTTCAGAAAGCCATTTCTGAATTCAGTTTTCAAGTCTACCACTTTCTAATTTTTAAGAATTGTTTTTTAAAAATCAGTTCAGACAATTAAAAACAAAAAGTAATACATTTTTTTCCTATGTAATATTAAAAATTTATAATT
Organism: Eustalomyia histrio; assembly: GCA_949748255.1. Classification (NCBI taxonomy): domain Eukaryota; kingdom Metazoa; phylum Arthropoda; class Insecta; order Diptera; family Anthomyiidae; genus Eustalomyia; species Eustalomyia histrio. Next base: position 67,370,849 of record OX456524.1, on the reverse strand, counting down.
ATTTTAGTTTTCTTCGATCTTCTCTATTCATGTAATATTCCTTATCGAGCTAAAGATCTTTTATTTATAAAAAATTTAATTATAAATATTTATTTATCCCAATATTTCGTCACCACATTGGGTAACTTCTTCAGGGGAAATTGTCTTTTTTTATAATTAAAGTCACCTAATGTGGTGTATTTCGTTGGGATAAATAAATATTTATAATTAAATTTTTTATAAATAAAGGATCTTTAGCTCGATAAGGAACATTACATTAAAAATTTATTTGATTTTAGAAACTGATGAACTATTTCAGATATGTTAAGTAGTATGTTTGAGTTGTATTTTTAAACCATATATAGCCCTCTGGGCTCGGTTTTTGTGTAACATTGATTAAATAAATAAATAAATTTAAATTTTAATTTTAAAAATTTTAATAAAATATTCTTTTTATCAAGTAAAAGTTTTCTAATTTTTGAAAAAATTATAAAATTTGGTATAGGATTTTTTTTTTTTTTTGTTGGAAAACGTTTAAATTATTTTCAATATTCTAATAAAAAAAAACAATAAATTAAAAACAAACCAGTAAGTTTTCCTAATTTCCAAGAAAAAATATTATTAAAGGAAACAACTTAAAGTAACCATTTATAAAATTATTGTACATGATTGTAATTTTCGGTGCGTGATTCAAAAAATGCCCATCCATAATCTTAACAGTCTTTAACATTGAACTTAAAGTAGCTTCAAATATTTTTTTAAAATTTTGTTAGCAAAGGGTAAAAAATTTCGAATTTGTGCTTTTTGCTTGGTAATTCCTGTACTGTAATTATAAGATTAAATCTTGTTGTGCAGGATATGACATTAATAAATAAATAAATAAATAAAAATAAAAAAAAAAAAAATAATGTAATAAATTTGTTTGTTGACTACAATACAAAATAACGCAGGCACATTTTATACATTACGGCATAATGGCTTTCCTATAATTGACGTAGCGCTTATTAAACTTAATTTTTATCGAACTATTTTTTTCACTTAATAATAAAAAAGTTTAAATTTGTATATGTCAAATAAAGTTTAAGCTAAAAATGCTATAAAATAAACTTATGACATTTTTCCATTTTCCAATAATAACAAGAAATGTAACTGTGATATTTTGTATTTTTAAAACAATTTCCTTAAATTAGTTAATTTAAGAAGACAAAGGACCCCCAGTGTTTCTTAGCCATAGATGCCGTGTGTCACGTAGGTAGTTCTCTTGTAGTTCTCTCAAGCAGAATCGTTAATTAACTACGAAAAGGAAGTGACTTTGTCACAATTTATTACGTTTCAGGATATCCTGCAGTACATTTTTTTAATTTGTTTACCTTTTTGCTAATGAAATTTAATTTATATTTTAAATACATGAATTCAGTATAAATCAATTTAGTTTCAAGACAAAATTGTATAGCAAAAAGCCTGTTAAGAGCAGTGTCCTCACAAACCGGAAGTCCTCCGAAAGTGGGAAAATACCTACTCAATGAGTGTAAAGTACTTTAAAATATATGGTAAAATATGTTGCCTTTACCAAAGAAGCAGGATAAGGTAATTTTCACTTAAAAGAAGTGATATTTAACTTGTTGTTAGAAAATATTTTCTTATTTGTAGTCCTAGTTTTTAGTAAAAAATAATTATCTAATGAACTTAAATAAAATAAAATTTTTTTTAAAGCCAAGGAAACATTTCCTAACTAAAAGTACAATTTTAGATGATGTATGAACTAATTAGGAGGAAATTTTACTGTTTTATAATAAAAATTTACTTCTCAGTAGTAAAATTTTTCTATAATTTAGAAATTTTTACCAAATTTTAAGAAAAATTTGTTTCTTAATTTCAAGGAAAATTTTATTAAATATTTTGAATTCAATTTTCCTTTAAATAAGTTAATTTTTCTTAATTCTAGTTCATTTTTTTCTTTTTTTGAGTCTGCACTTTTACTTGTCGATCATCTAATCATCATTTTATGTACTTTATGATTTCTGTTGTTGCAGTTTTTGGACGTCCACTTCGTAGTTAATTTTCAGTGCTTGTACGACCACTTTTACTGTTGCATATAAAGAAGCACGCATTCACCATAAAATTATGAACTACTGCTCGCAATAAACCTTTCTTGTGTAAAAATTTAATAAAAATCAATGAAATGTTTTTTTTGAACAGCTGTTGCTATACAAATGAGTTGCCAGATCGAAATGAAATTTAACATGTGTTCATATAACAGATGAAAGTTTCCAATACACTTAACTTTTTGATGTTTAAACCGCCAGGCTGCCAGGCTAATACCCCATTCATACTGAACTCCAAAATACGTATTTTCGATTTTTTTCAATAAATTTCATACAAATTTTAAATCACAAACTTGAAAATAACGACAACATGTATTTTGGTGCTCAGTTTAAATAAGGTATAAAAACATTTCCTACGACCCTCTATTATATTCTGCACTAAACTGGAATTTTGGTTTGGATAGGGAGAAAAAAGCAACCGATTTTACTTTTATCAGCCCAATCTTAAGATTAGGGAGTAAAAACATAGTGAACAAAATTCATATTTCTTTGAGGATATTTTTATATTTTTGCTACAGCAACAATACATAATTGGAGTATCAAATGAAAGCTATTTCAAAGAGCTATCTCTTAGTCAGACAATAACAGCAAAAGGTAGATTTTTAGCTAATATAGGTTTTAATTTTAAACATTTTAAGTTGATTTTTCTTATATATTTTTCATCAAATCAATTTTGACTACAGATATTATTTTAGCTTTCAAACTAATGAATTTTTTAAAGTTACTTCTATAAAATATTTCTTATAAAAAATTTAAAAATCCTTTGTCCATCAGTTTTGTATACAGACAGAAAAAATAAAAAATTTTAATGCAGAGTCACACAAACAACAAAAAAAATGTATATTTTTGCCACAACCTCAGACAGTCAAGAAAGACAATCAACATAATTTAACTCACGTTCATGTCTCGTGATTGCTTATTTATGAATCCTAGGTCATAGGCAAAAAAAAAAAAAAAAAAAAACATTATAAGGAGAAAATTTTTTATGGGAAATTTGTTATATTCCTTTTGCATATGCATGCAAATATATGCCCCTATATGATGATCATGACGATGACAATGACGATGATGATAGTATGGCATTATAAAGTGTGATGTATAATGATTGTTATTGGACGCCAAACATTTTGACGCCATTGTCTTTGCCACACAATCAGCAAAAGTAATCGACAATTTATTATTATATGCATGAGAGGCTCCCCTTTTCGATTGTTACTTTTTAAACTATAAAAAGACATGCACGAGATGTCATATGCACTTGACAGACATATAAATATTACACACGTTTGCAGAGCATATTCCTCGTACTAACACTTGCCATTTATGTACGTATGTATATCCAGATGCCTCACCCAGTTTACATGACAAAAACCAACAACAAACACACATACACAGCCTAAAACAACAAATATTGCGTGTTGTTCAATTTGAACACAAATTTGCTTTTTCCTCAAATTAAAATAAAAACAAAATTCAAGATTTCTTTATAAAGTTTTTTAACTTAGATACAAAAACTTTACTTTTTTTATAAACCTATTAAAACTTTAGTAAAAATTTTGCAATTTTCTAAGGGTTTGGTTCTCAATTTACACTTTACATAATTTTTCATTATGACCAGTTTTTGAGTTTAAGTTTAAATTTGGTTAAAACTAATAGTTGAAATCTGTCATTTTATGAAAAAAAAAAAAAAAAAATAAATGATTTGTAAGGACAAAACAACTTTCACACTCGCTAACAGGAAAGCCACAGAAGGGGTCATTACTTTATCGCTTATCGCTTTATTATCAAAAAATTATAACATAATCTAGAAGTTAATCACTTTAGTAACAGGGTTTTCAGATCGTCAATAGAAGCAATTACTAAGCAGAAATATTTTTTTTTTTTTGTATACCAGGGTGGTATAAAATTGTCTTAGCCTGACACAAAAATGGCGGTATAAACAGCAAAAAGTTAAGTGCTTTGAAAACATTCATCTGTCATATGAACACATGTTAAGTTTCATTACGATCTGGCAACGCATTCGTATAGTAACAGCTGTTCATAAAAGAAGCTTCAGTGATAATTTTTTTTAAATGGAAAAATTAGAAATTCGTGATGTCATTGAATATTTTCATAGAAGGAAGGTTTACAATATCGGGACAAGAAATTCATTATGATGTGATTAATGTGTTAGGTGAAAGTGCTGCTTCATATGCAACAGTAAAAAATTTGGTTGCTGAATTTAAACGTGGTCGTACAAGCATTTGAGATGAATCAGATGATACGGTATTCGATGATCGACGACTGAAAGTTCGTGAAATAGGTAACGCCATAGGCATGCATCTTAAATGATTGAGTCAATTTTATATTGCATCAAGAATTACAGATGAAAAAGCTTTCTGCAAGATGGGTGCAGCATTTGTTAACAGTTAATCGAAAACATATTCCAATGAAAATTTTTCAAGCTTGTTTGAATCGATTTAAGCGAAAAAAAAATCGATTTTTAGCGTCAGTTCATAACTGTTGATGAAACATGGATCCATCACTACACACTAGAGACATAAGAACAATCAAAACAATGGACTGAAGTTGGTCGAAGTGCACCAAAGAAGGCAAAACAATTCAATCGGCTGGTAAGGTTATGGCAACGGTTTTCTGGGATTACAAAGACGTTTTATTGATCGACTAAAGGTAAAACTATAAATTCAGAATATTATTGGATTAATTGAATGTTAAAATTCGAGAAAAAATGATTTGGTTTACAACACAATAAAAAATAACTTTTCATCAAGACAACGCACCAGCACCCAATAGTGTTTTAACAATGGCAGAAACTCAACAATGTGAAGTACGCATTGCTTATTCTCCTGATTAGCTATGACTTTTTCCTCCATTTTTCTAGCAACATATGGATTCCGTGCCCAAAAAACTGCTCATTTTCTGAGGCCAAGAACGAATTAAGCCAATTTTGAATATCCTGTTCTAAAGTAAAGCGTACACCTAGAAAACATCGAATTAAGGCGGTTACGAAAAAAGGCAATATTCAGTTGTACAATTTAATATTTATATTTCACAGAAATATTATTACGTTCCACTAAATTTTATTTAAAAAAATGCATTTTTAAATTTTTCCGGTATCAAAGCTGGGCAATCAGATTCACAGTTCACACTCTTGCTTACTGCATCACAGCTGATTTAAATTTTCTTTGATATATTTGCCATTCAAATATTTGAATGTTTTATTTTAATTAAAAAAAATATTTTTTAAATGTTTGCCTCTACCTACTACACTACAAACACTTATGCATTTTTATAGCTAATTTTTTATGGCGTTTTTCTCCTAATAAATCAATTTTGTTCGATACAGGTCTCCTGTGATCGTCTGGCCCGATTTCAGCAGTGCATCAAATATAAATACAGAGCATTACCTTGGCGCCATTGATATTCGCCTTTGAAGCTGTTTAGGCTGATTGGCGGGGCTTCACATACCATTTTTTCCTATTCGGATTGTCGTTATGAATCCATTTTATTTTATTGCCAGTAGTGATTCGATGTAAAAATTACTTCTTTTTATGGCATTCAAGCAGCATGCAAAATCGTATTTTAACGTCTCTCGGTTTTAACTCATGCAATTTCCTTGCTTTTGGATGAATCCTGCTGCATGCAAACATTTTTATATTGCTGCTTGAGTGACTTTCAATGATTTTGCAAGTTCTTCTTGAGTTTATCAATAATCTCCATCGAGTAATGCCTCCATCATATTCGAACCTTTTTGGTTGACCTGGGCGGACTTTGTATTACCACTCCTGAACCGCATAAACCATCTCTCGCACTTTGAAATTGATGAAACATATTCAAGATAAGCTTCGGTAAGCAATCGATGTGCTTCAGCTGCACTTTTGTTCAAATTGATGAACTAAAGCAAAACTTCCCACAAAAGATGCTTTGTTGAAACAAAATTCGGCATTTTTGAAGCAAAAAAAAAAAACTATTTTGTTCAATGACTTAATGAGAATACATGACAGATGTTTACTCTCCTTAAAATGCCACATAAATTATTAAAGACACAAACCATGTGTAAAAGATACGCCATCTGTTGAAAATCCCACACAATACCAAAATCTCTTTATTTGTAATATTCTTAATAAGTTATTGCTAAACACAATTTTAGTAACACATTATTTTATACTTTCCAAGTAAGCAGTGATATATCACAATATTTGCAACGTATTACGTAAAGCAATGGGTAAAGGATACCCTTTACCGCTAATACTTGAAATAGGTCTAACCCTCTACTAAGGTTTTGCTGGATAGTTACCGAATTTAAAATCGCTCGTTTGTTTAATTGTTTAAATTAATTGTTAAAATCTCTCGTCTATTTAATTGTTTTTTTTTTTTTATAATCTTAGGATCAGCTACTTTAAAACTGTTCCTTAATTTCTATAATAAATTACTTGTTAGTTTATTAAATTTATTTCCTTTTAACTTAATTTTTCTGTTTACTGTTTAGTTAACCGTAAGTAACCTTCCTTGATAATCTTAACGAATTACTGGTTGGCAAAAAGCCAAAGAAAAGAAAAACACAAATTTTTTACAATCTTACAACAAAAAGAGAAGGTAACAACATTATATTGAAATGCCTTTTAATGTTACTATAATTTGCTTCCGTTTTTTTTTTTTTTTGTTGGAGAAAATCCATCAAATATAAGTCAATCAATTTAATTTGTAAACATAATTAACATTGTGTATACAAGATTGCGGAAATTGTTTTAACTTTATTTAAAATTTAAAGCAAAATTATATATTGCATTTTTTTATTTTCAAAACATCAAAATAGCCGCTTTGTTTTGAAAAATAAATCCGCATAGTTTTTCAAAGAGAACATGATAATTTTTGAAAATTTATGAAACTAAAAACCAAATATCTGTCTAACTTTTATAAAAAATATTAAAACTTTTTATAAAAAATCTAAAAAATTCGCAATATACACATCTATTTGCAAAACTAAAAATAAAATCCTACAAACTTGCATATTTTTCAATAACAAATTTTAATACCCGCATGAGGTTTCCAACAATATAGGTTAACCTTAAAATTTTCTATATAAAAACATGAATAGAAGAAAAATTATTCAAATATCTGCGTGACATTCGGTAAAAAAATTATCTGTATATTTTTCATAAATTTTTTCAGCATCTTCTTTAAAACGCAATATCCGCATGATTTTTTTTTTTGAAAATTTTAATATTTGCTCGATATAAAATGAAAAAAAAAAATAAATTCACCACAAAAATCATAAAGTCAAAACTGACAAATTCACACATTTATCGCAAAAAATCGTTATGTTGTAGATGTTTAGTAGAAAGTAGACAAATCCCTAAATTATTTGTAGAAAAACAAAATATGTACAGGGTGCGCTATATTTTATGTCGGTATGGCAACATTTAACAACTCTGACATTTTTCGATAAATTGACTAAAGAAATACATCTTTTTAAAACGTCAATACAATTTTTAACATGTATCGCTTTACAAAAAACAACGCGGCGAAATAGTGACGCTGTATATTGAAAATAGTCCCGGTAGGCTAGTCAGTAGCTAGCTAGCTTATCAGTGCGGGGGTCGTGGGTTCGATTCCCACCAGAGGCTCTGGTCTGTTTTCACTACAACGAGCCAAAAGCCTTTGTTGCTCGGTCAGGGTATTAAGATATAATTTGTAATTGAATTATATTTAGTTGTGTTAACTCAACGTGCATGTCGATGAGGCCCATTTCACAGTCTTTGGTGGTTTAATAAGCTTTTGGGGAACAAAGAATTTACACGAGATCCAGGAAATATGACCAAAGAGACTGTTTGGGCAGGAGTTTGTGTCAAAACGATCATTGCCCCATATTTTATTCCAAGAAGACAAAACTGTCGATGGAAAACGATATCGGTAGCTGTTGGCTTATTATGTCTGCCCGAAAATGGGTGAAAAAGGTCTGGACGGTTACTGGTTTCAACATGATGGTTCATCATACCACACTGCAAAACAAGCAATGTACTTTCTACAACAAAAATTTCCGGACATATGATATCAAAAAAGAAGGCGACATTTACTGGCCACCAAAATCTCTAGATCTGACCCCTTCGAAGTGCTTTTTGTGGATTTATTTGAAAAGCAAAGTGTACGCCAACAAGTCTTACTTAGACCATTGAAGAGCTCAAGGCAAACATTCGTGCCTAAATCATCGCTATCAAGATGGTCGAAAATATGGAAATGGAAAATGACGCAAAAAGATCACATTTTGCCGTAGCCAATATTGGTGGCAATTTGATTGATGAAGTATTTAAAAAGTACTCCAAATCAATATTCACATGCCGACAAAAAAAGATGGCGGACTCCGTATCTGGATATTTTTAAAGACAATTTTTAATATTCGCTTAAATTTCGGAAAAAGTAAGTAAACCTTTGGATTTTTCATATAAAAGCCAAAATATTTTTATTTGTAATATTTCTTTTTTTTGATAATATTCAAGAAAAAATCAAGATATCTGCGAATTTTTTCAAAAGAATATATTGGTACTTTGGTAAATAAAATTAAAAATCCGCTTATATTTGTAAACAAAAATTTTCAATATCTAAATATTTTTAATATAAATTGCTTATATAACATGTAAAAATTTTGATTTATATTTCTTTAAACTGAACTTGTATAAAATTGCAATTTTTTTTACTTTTTCATTTTAAATTTTGATATTCGCTGTGTTTTTATGAAAATATATTTAAATCTGTTAAATAGGAAAAATTATTACCAGAGAAGACAAATTTGCTTGTTTTGCTGTTTTTATTTTTTTTTACTCATATTTGCATTTTTCTGCTTTTTTGGATTTTCCAGTTTTTAGGTTTAAAGTAGCTTTTCCTTAAGATTGCTTTTTTCACATTTTTTTGGCTCAAAGTACTTTTTTGTAATAAAAAAAATAATATTTTTTTCTGCTATTTTTTTTAAGTGCTTTTTGCAACTTTTTTTTTTGCTTGCTTTTTGCCTTTTTGCTTTAAATACATTGAATGTTAATTTTTTTCTTCCCTGATTATAACTGTAACATCTTTATATGTTTTATACCCTCCACCATATGCCGAGGGTATATATACCAGTTTGTCATTCCGAAATATAGGTGTAGGAGCCCATAAAATATACTTATATATTCGTGATCCTTATGCAATTTTTAGGCGATCAAGCGATGTCTGTCTGTATGTTAAAATGGCGATCACGGCGCAAAGACGCAAGTAGGGGGGCCCGCTCATTTTAATCCAGATTAATGGACATCCTCCCCAGCAGTTTGGTATTGAAAATGAGCAAAATCGATTAAAAAAGTTATCAGTGAAAATGTGAAGGTACCTCTAAATTTTTCTTACAAATTGGTGTATTTTTGTAGAATTTCATAGTAGCGACTGGTACATAATATATTTTCTCATATTTTTCACTAGTCGCTTAGAAGTGAATAATATTTTTTATTCACCTCAAAAAAAAATTTTTTCACCACTAAAATTTTTTTTTTCTTTATAATTTTGTTTTCACCTTGAAAATTTTTTATTCACCTCAAAATTTGCTTTTTTCATCAAAAAATTTGTTTTCACTTCAAAAAATTTTACTTCAAAATTTTTTTACATTATTTATATCAAAAACAGTTGAGAACATTTTTTTTATTATATTGGTGAAAGGTATTCAAAGATTCGACACAGTCGAATTTAAGCCTTGTTTTATTTTTACATCATAAAACTATAAACATACGCAGATTTTTAGTTTAAATAATGACATCCGCATGGATTTCATTCAAATGTATTGGCAGCTTTAGAATTTTTAGAATAAAACTTAAACATCCGCATCTTTTTCTGATAATAGTAAAATTTTCATATCGTTTTTCAAATATTGAATATATTTAGTTTTTTAAAAGAAAAAGCATTAATAGTTTCCAATTTTTCTTTCATAATTTGTGCCAGCCGAATGACATTTTTAAATAAAAACCATAACATCCGCCTCTTTTTCTCACAAAAAGTTTAAAATTTTATTTCAAAGTTGCATATTTGATGTTTATCTATTATTAAACATAAATATCCGCAGATTTTTTGTTTTTAATATATGACCATCCGCATGATTTTCTATGGAATTTTTTCATAACATCCGCATTTTTTATTTAAAATTTTTCCATATTTGCATGTATTTAATAAAAGTTATATTCCTGATTTCTGTATGTTAGCATATTTTTAAAGAAGTAAATTTGAAGCTTTGGTAGTTACTTGAAAAGCAAAAAATCTGCGTAGTAAGAGTTTAAACAGTTCAATATTTGCATAATAAAAACATGTGTATGTCAATATTTTGGCATTAAAAAATTATAGCCTGTAATATTCTTATTAAAAATTTGATTCTAAAGTATTTTAAAAGTCAAATTAATTGGTATTTATTACAAAAAACAAACAAACATCCGCATTTTTTATAAATCAAATTTTCCTTTTTTAATTAATATTTTTAAACTAAAATGTAAATGATAGTCTAAAGTAGTTTATTTACATTTTTCATGCATAAAACATATTTGCAAATAGTTTTTATAATAAACCTGCATGCACCCCCCTCCCCCTTCCATTCTTGTTTATAGCCTTTAAAACTAAAAAAAAAAATACATACATTTTAATATTGTACTTCCTGTAATAATCATATGTGTGTAAAGTTATCATTTGATGAAATACAGAAATGTTTAAGTTTTTTAGACAGGCGTCAATAAATTTGCCACAATATAATAATAACACCAAACCCCTTTAAGCATGCACATACATAAATAAATGACCCTTCTTCAAACCGGCCAACAACAGCTATGTTACATACAGGGTGGCGCAAAAATAACCTTCCGATGTTTTTTGGCTGTAATTAAAAAAAAAAAAAAAATGAAAAACTTTGATTCTTCTTGTGGATTATTTTTATTTGGTCTTTTAATTTTTTTTACATCAAGTCGAGAATATGATGTCATGTAAATGGCCGCCGCCACAGTTGATTGTCATTTGAGCCCTTTTTATGGCATTTTCCATCACTTTGGCCAAAACTTCCGGCGATAGGTCCTCACATTCTTGACGGATATTGTCTTTAAGAGCTGCAAGAGTCTGAGGCTTGTTGACATAAACCCGCGACTTCAAAAAGCCCCACAAAAAGAAGTCTGTAGCGGTCAAATCAGGCGATCTTGCTGGCCAGTGCAAATCGCCAAAACGGGAGATTAGGCGCCCGGGAAATGCATCCTTCAGCATATCGGTTGTGGCACGTGCAGTGTGTGGCGTTGCACCGTCCTGTTGGAACCACATGTTTTCCAATCCCAATTCATCAAGTTGCGGCAAAAAGAACTCGTTGATCATTGCTCTGTAGCGCTCAACATTCACAGTGACCGTTTGGCCCGCGACGTCTTCCAAGAAAAAAGGTGCGATGACTCCTCCAGCGAAAACAGCACACCATACAGTGACTTTGAGCGGGTGTAATGGCTCTTCGTGAGTTACACGCGGATTTTCAGTGCCCCAGAAGCGTAAATTTTGCTTATTTACGTACCCGCTAAGATGGAAATGGGCCTCATCACTCATGATTATTTTTGATGAAAAATCATCTTCATTATTGCTCAAATAAATAGTCACCAATATTCCGCGTTCTGGAGCAGTGTAGCGAAACATTGTTTATTAACGTGTATTTCGCATGTGTTTACTACACAAATGTCAAAACAGAACTGACATTAGTGGCCAATCGCAAAATTTATAGCATTTTCTGATAGGAGGATTACTTTTGCGCCACCTTGTATAACGCCAAAACCAATGCTTCACTAATGTAATTTCATTAAATGAAAACTCTTGTGACTCTTGTATAGTGAAATTATTGGTATGTCTGTTGGTCTACCACTGTTGTTGTAATAATTTGCATACCCTACACAAAAAATGTTAATATTAAAAATTTCCTTATACAAAATTTATGAATACAATTCTTTTTCGTTATATTAATGAAAAGTTTAATAATATTGACCAAAAGTTTGGTAATATTTACCTAACGTTTTATAAAATTTATTACAAGGAAAATAAGATATATTTCACAAAAATCTAGGGATAAATTTCAAAGTTATAACTAATTAAAAGTTAGACATCTTTATAGATTTTTATAACCGTTGTGCATTGATTTGAAAATCATAACGATAAATTTAAAGAATCTGGTCATCTTTTAATTCACAAAATTTTGTTTTTCATACTATTTTGAAGGGAATTCAATGGTCGATTTTGATCGTTGCAAAATTTCTATCCTTGTACATATTTTTTCGAGTTTTTATGAAAGGTTTGTTGTAAAGTGACTATGAATAAATAAATGATGAGGGGTTGTGTTGTAAATACTAAAACTCGTATACTACGACTACTGCTACATTTTTTGTTTTTTTTTTCTGTTCTGGGCAAAGTAGTAAATTCATTTGCTTTTAATTAACACAGAGTACATAAACGAATGAAATTGAACTAAACACTGCACTGTGGGCCAGTATCAACGTTTTCTTTTTTTTTTGTAGCTAAAAGTACAATTCAGGTAAAGGGAAAATATGTTTATAAAAATTCTATATTTTATGAGTGAAACATTGTCCCAGGAAAAATTTAGTAATAGCAACTTATTGCTTTTAGCATTACCAATAATGACCTACACCTGCCCACTGCATTACTTTTAAAGTTAAAATAATGAGTTAGTATTAATGTGTTATACAGCCATTAATATGCCATGTCAGCTCCTTATATATCAACATTACTATCAATGTGAAAATAATGAGTTACTTATAATGTGTTTAAACTACTTATTTTCGACAGTTAAAATCTATTTTTGGTTTTGTTATTTTAATTGTTATCAAAAATCAAGTAAAATTAAAAACAAAAAATTAATAGAAAAAAAATTGAAACATAATAAAAAATAGTTTTTTGATTTTAATTATTTCTACTTTTTAATGATTTTGATTTGAAAATGGGATTTTTCCAATATCATTTTGAATTGGAATTTTGAATGAATTAATCTGAAATTTAATTTTTTTTTTTTGTAAATTGAATAAAATATAAGTACATATTGTTACAGAAATTTCTAAACACTAGAAATTTCATCACGCAAATTCTTTGACAACACGAAAAATCTAGTGAAGTAATAACTGGAAATAACTAGAATACCTGACTACTCATATAAATACGGGTACTTGGTGATGCAGCAGTTTCAGTTTTAAATAAAACGCTGAAGTATTATGAACTAAAGTGTGGCTAACGTTTAGTCTATTTACTTACTTAATCGGCTATTACGGAACATTGGTTTCTGCAGCCGAACGTAGAAAAGATTTCCAAGCGCCTCGATCTTCTGCGCTTCTTCTCCAATTTGTGAAACCAAGTTTCGAGATGTCTTCCTCCACCTGATCTTTCCACCGGCCTTGGCCTTTCCCTTCTGCGTGAACCATCACTAGGTTTGTATTCAAATGACCTTTTGGTTCGAGCATCTTAGTTTTTTCTCACAACATGCCTTAGTCAACGTAATCGTTGCAATTTAATACGCTTAACTACGCCAAGTTGGCATATAGCTCGTACAGCTCAGAGCCATGTAACAGCACGGGTAGTATCAGTGTCTTGTAGTGGTTGATTTTTGTCTGTCGAGAGGTGGCTTTGTTCTTAAATTGCTTACTTTTTCCGAAGTAGCATCCATTAGCCAGGATTGTTATTAGTTTTATTTCAAAACTGCTGTTGTTTGTTTTGTTTATGGGGGTGCCGAGGTAGATAAAATCATTGACTACCATCAACTTGGTTTAATCTCCGTTTACTGCCAGACCCACTTTGGTAGATTCCTTTTCGATCTTCTCAATGGTTGCAGTTAGTGCTCGCAATGTTCGACCCATAATTTCGATATCGTCGGCATAAGCGAGTAGCATGTGTTGCTTTGTGTATAGAGTGCTCGTCCTATTCACATCTGCGTCTCGTTAAAAAGGTCACACGAGAGACTATCTCCTTGTCTTAAACCTTGTTTGGTATAAAATGGCTCGGAGTTGTTCTTTCCTATTTTAACTGAAGATCCCGTATCAGTTAAGGTCATCCTGCGAATCCGTATTAGCTTTGCAGGGATACAAAACTCAGACATGGCTTGAAACACCTTTGAACATATGGGGCTGTGAAAAGCGTCCTTGTAGTCGACAAATAGATAGTAGGTGTCAATCTGTTTTTCTTGGATATTTTCCAGCATTTGGCGTAGTGTGGATATCTGGTCTATGGAAGATTTGTCAGGTCTAAAGCCAGGTCTATTTACATCGTGTAAATAAAGTGTGCTATTAAAGTGTTTTCTGTAATTTCAGTGTCTGTTACAAAGAAATAGTGTTATAAATAATTTCAAACGGTGTTTATTATTTTCTATATAGAAAGACCACAATTTATTAAAAAGGTAAATAAATCAACTATTTTATAAAATGTAAAACGCGTAATAATATGTTGTATTTATTTTTCTAAAACTAAATTGATAATTTATTTATTTGCAGAAATTATTAATTTAGTTTAAGAAAATAATAATTTAAGAAATTTTTAATTTAATTTCAAATTTATCAGTTAATTTTAGAAGGTATTAATTTCATTTTTGATGCTATCAATTTAATTTCACTTTTATTAATTAAATTTCAGTCTTAATATCTGAAATAAAATAGTTTGTACTTTCTGAAATTAAATTGGAAATGGTGTAGTTATTATGCTCATTCCATATAAACTCATTACATGTAGCCCCTCTTTCAGTACCAATTGATAATGCGTTATTTGCACCCCTTACGTAACGTACTATTGTACCCTTTTTAAGTAACCAGTTATTAACTAACTTCAAGCCACCAGTTGTTATTATATAAATTGCAACCAGTTATTTTTGCGTTACCTTTAACTAGTTATTTTGACCTTACCATTAACTAGTTGTTTTACTCCCTAATCGTAAGGTTGTAGGTTAGCTAGCTACCTCCAATGACATCCCTATGTTAAAATAATGAGCTTAGCAGGCAAACTTCAACCAGTTACTGCTCGTTTTAAAACCCATTATTTGACAAGGTCTTTTTTGCTGGGGTATTGTTGTGGTTACTTTGTTTTGTTTCAAAATCAATCTAAAATTTTAAAACTATAACTGGAACCTGTTAAACATTTAGGGAAAATGTAACGAAATTATTAATTTTACCCCAAAAAATATGTTTTTTTTTTGAAAATCCTAAATTTTCAAAGAAAAGCTTCAAAATGTTTTAAGAGATATTTGAAAAACTTGAATGTCATTGTGATTGCTAAGATGTCTTCTACTAAGGTTTTTACGACCGATCATAAACTTTCGAGATTATGCCCTTTAACTGAAAAACATTTTCCAGATCTCACTTCTACTCTGAGTTATATTTCAATGTAACAATTTTATGCTAAGACTTATAGTATGAATACAAAATGGTCCTATAATTAATTTTAGAGGTTTTTGATCTTAAATCTGAGCTCAGAATTTGAAAAATCAAAATGTCGTCCATGAATTTTAAATTTTTAAAATATTTTATTTTTATTTGTCAATTGTATATAACATGTCGTCGGTGATCATGATTCTGAAATAAAATAGTAAAAATTCAGTTTATATATTTGATTTAAAGGGTGATTTTTTAACCGTTTGGTTTTTGAAAATTTAAAAAACAAAAAACAAAAAATTTGCAAAAGAGAATAAAATATTTATTTGAGGCGATAAATGAATGCCTGCAATTTACTTTTAAAAGATTATTTAATGTAAATATTGCTCATGGCTACGTCATAGGTGGTCCATCCGTGAGCTCCAATTTTTGCATACTTCTTCCATTATTTCGGTCGGTATCTCACCAATTCTAGCTGTAATGTTGTCTTCCAGGGCTGGCTTGTCCCTGTACCCTAGACACTTCACGTATCCTTGCAAAAAATGGTCTAGTGGGGTATAACCGCATGATCTAAGCAGCCAGTGGACTGCTTTAAAACGTGAGATTTATTGCTCACCAAACTCGTTTCTCAATGGGTTCATGGTATCGCGTGCCGTGTGGCTCCGTCTTGTTGAAACCACATGTCCACCAAGTCCAATTATTCCATTTTGGACAAAAAAAAAAGTCGGTAATCATCGCACGGTAGCTTTACTGTAACGTTGCGATTTATATCGTTCTTCAAAAAGTACAGTTCAATGATACCGCCGGACCACAAACCAAATAGTGCATCTTTCAGGGTGCATTGGCAGCTCTTGAACTGCTTCTAGCTGCTCTTCACACCAAATTCGGCAATTCTGTTTGTTTACGTACCAATTGATCCAAAAATAAGCTTAGTCGCTGAAGAAAAATTTTCGCTAGAAAAATGGATCTTCATCCAACTTTCCTAAGGTCCATTCACCAAACAAACGACGTTGTGGTACGTCACCAGGCAGCTGTATTTTGTGTAGTTTCATACGGGGTCCTTACGTAAAATATTCTAGTCGGTTAAATAACACAAGCAACAATATTCTCCTCGGTACACACTTTTCGCATAAGCTTTGGTGGATTAATGTCCAAAAAAAGTGAAACTGGTGCGAAATTTGGTCACAACAACTTGAATAACCTGTTCGCTAGTCAATTATGACGAACATAAAATGGACGTAATTTACGGAACACATTTTTTACACGGCACGAATTTTGATTATAAAATTCAATGATTTGCAAGCATTGTTCGTTTGTTAATCTATTCATGGTGAAATGGCAAACCTTACTGAGCATTTTTGGCATTGCCACATGTCATGAATAACTTTTTTGACACTGAAAAAATTTACACTGAAAAAACAAATATCAAAAAAAAATCACCCTTTTATATATTGTAATTACCTACATTAGTGTAAAGTTGCATTTTTTAATTTTTACGTTTTTACTTTCATTTGGTACCGTGACACTGAAAAATCCATATAGGGAAAATTTTTACCAAATTAGACAAACAATATTATGAAATAATAATTTCCGCCATATTGAATCCACCATATTGAATTTCAAATTTTCGACGTCAGATTCGTAGTTACCAACACTAAGATCATTATAAACAATTAACTAAATTTCAAAATATTAATATTTTTAAATTTAAGACCGCCATTTTGAATCCACTACTTTGATTTTTTTTTTGTTTTAGATTCAGAATCAGCGAACCTAAATCATTTAAAACGATTGGATCCGCCATTTTAAAATTGTTTTATTCTGATTCGTATTTTGGGCAAATTTCAGGGTTGATTGCCCACTGTTTACTGTTTGGTGGCTATGTGGAGTATGGTGATGGCGACAACGATGACGACGGCGAAAACGATAGCCAAGGCACGCCTTCTCCCCCCCCTCACCACTTATTAAGACAAAATTGTATATTTTTAGCAGTGTTTTAAATGCTAAAACAGAATTATTTAAGTAAGGAAAAAGGAAACCTTTTTAACAAGTAAAAATAAAAAAATACAAAACAAATGTAATTTGCGTGTATTTTTCTAGTTACAAAGAACATTTGTATAGTGTTTTAATATTTAACATGAACATTTTGTGTTCTTTTTTTAACAGAAATTTATATATATATATTTTTTTTTTAATTTTTCACCAAGGACTCTTTAAGCAAGTGTTGATGTCACGAGTTAGAAGGAAATATTTGTGCAGGGGCCAAGAAATATGTGTAAAATATTGATTTTATATTAGAGAAGACTGTTAAACAGGATTATGTTTCCATTTCCGTAGGATATTTTTGTGCATTGTAATATTGTATTTGAAAAATAACATGGTTTTATTTTTTTTTTTTCTATTTTAAATTTATTACATTTTTTAAGCCAAAATTTGTATGTTTTTATTTGGAAAGAAAATGTGGCAAACAAAGAAATCACTGACCTAGTTAAAAGATTAAGAATTTTACAAAGGGAAAGATTCCTTTACTAAGTTGCAAAATAACATTAAATATTATTTTGTGCAAATGGAGAGGTAAAAATAAATAACAAAAAAAAAAAGTTGAACCGTAATTTCTTCTTGGTTTATCTTGATCGGAATCGAAACCTCTGGTCTTTGAAAATACATTAATTTTAGATTTTCTTAATATAATTTTAATATATTTTATTTTTATTTTTACTTTTAATATATTTTTTTTAATGAAAAGTATTTTTGTGGTCAAATACAAAAAATTTTGTTTTAAAAAGTTTTAAGTGAATATTTTTGATTTCAGACCCACTATGAATGCTTCATAGCATTTAATTCAATGTTTTAATAATATTCACAATTTTGCTTCGTTATAGCTTACGGTTACGTTTTTTTGAAAATAACGGTTACGGTTTTAAATTAAACCTTTTTATTGAATAACTGAAGCTTCCGATAAATAAATCATATTTTGTCACCACTTTGGCTCCAAATGTGGGTTAAAACCCGAGATTAACACATGTATGCGGCAGTAGAAAGTGGAATATTAAGCCACTTCAGAAAATACAGCGCCTATTTTGCTTAGGCATTAGCGGTACCATCAGACCTTGAAAAAGATAAATCTTTATTGAAATATTTCGCGAAAAAAAAACAATTTTGTTTGAAAATCAGCTAGTTGATGCAATATTGTATAAATATAAGGACTCTATAAACCAGGATGAACAAACAACCAAATTTTAAACCACCCATGATGCCAAATGGTGCGACTACAAGAAAATTCTTAGTCGAGACCACGAAATTCTTAGCCGATTTACAGAAACATTTTTAATTCGAAAATTTGATTTGCGAATTAAAAAAAAAATATGAAAATTGACTAGCAAATCTCGCTAAGTTTTCTAGATATTTGCCATTTTGTAAAAATGTTAGTTCTATCAGAGTATTAGTATACTGCAATAATAAAAATAGGCTAGGTCCGGAAGACATCACGAGGTATTTATTTTTATAAAACAGCCACAGGGTGACCCATTATTATACGAACAAAATTTGTATTATCGGGGTGTGTTAATTTATATTATCATATAAAAAAATATAGTCACCCTGTGGCTGATTTATAAAAATTCCATGAAACCCTTCGGGGTTAAAATTAAATTAATCGTGATTAAAAAAACAAAAATTAATTCGCCAATTAAATCAAAATTGATTTGATTGATTTAAAATTGAATTATTTCCTTTGATTTATAAAAAGAATTATTTAAATCAACTTGAACGTGGCCACAGGAAGGCCAACCACCAGATTTAGGCGAATTATGGGGATACAGCATAAGAGAATGGAATTGTGATAGGATCTCCGAGAGGTCAAAACTGGAAGTTGGGCAATACTGGCATTCACTTCTACACAGAGGAAACATATTCATTGTGACAACCAAGTTTCTTGCCAACCGAATGGTTTGGTTGCAACAACCAATTTATTTTGTTGTCGCAACCAATTGAAAAATAATGTTCCAACCGAAACTTTCTTGTATTAACCGAATTTCTGTCGCCACAAACAAAAGTATTGATGACCACAATTGAACCATGCGGTTGACAACAAATTCTGTTTTCTCTGTGTATACGGTTGGTTCGAAGAAGTGGCTTCTATAGCTGCGACGTCTCTGTTGGAAAATGCTTTCGCCTCCCGGATCATAATACCGGCTTTCAGATGGTGGTCAGGGTACTCACGACAAGGGATCACTGGAAGTGTAAGGATCTTTGCTGGTAGCCAAGTGGTTAACCGGGCAATCTTTTCGAATTATGTAAAATCAGCCACTATCCTGGGGTGTAAAGAGGAAATCAATAACTTCGCAACCAGTATTGAAATTATGGATTCCAGGGCATTGTAACTTTGCAGTAAACGAGATGAATGAAGAATTGGTCGGAGAAGCTTATTATCTGAGCGCAATCAACTTGAAGAACGTGCAACCATTTCAGTATTTTGGGATGGAACTATGTCAATGGACTGTTATTGCTCATAAAATAATGTCAGCCAACTTGGCTGAAGGTGAGAGCATTAGAATTATACAGGGGGGGGGGGGGGGGGGGGGGTACGCCTAGTAGGGAAACTAGGGGACTTTTAAATCTCGATAAACGGAAGTTAGTAAGTATTCTCACCAGGATTCATCACTGAAGGCACAACTATTCTGAATGGAAGACTAGACCTTAGAACACTATCTTTGTGGCTTTTCGGCCTTTGCATGGATTAGGGTTTAACACTTATCTAGCTACAATATTCCAATTTTGGATGACCTTTAAGGAATAAGCTGGAGTCTAAGGAATTTTGTCAACAGGACAACAGATAAATAGGGATGGGAACCATCACGACATGAGAGCGCACCACAAGCCGACTTTCGGGTTTATGTGTATGTCCTATTTTTGGTTATGAGTCGGTTGTGAAGAGTATCTTCACCGCCGGTTCCTCTTTTTAAACCTAACTCCATTATATTTATGAATTAGTTTTTAAAAAGGAATTTATAGGTATTTTTCTGTTTCTTCTTTTTTTTAAAATAATTTTAGGAAATTTTTCATTCATTTTGTAAACAAATTTTCCTTTAATTTAATATTATTATTATTTTTCATTGGGGGAATTGTGTAGAAAAATTTTCTGTTTAAAAATGTTCTAAAAATTATATTAGAGATAAGAAGTTTTGTTTTTCTTCAATTCAAGTTTAAAATGGCAGTGAAAAAAAATAAAATTAAAAGCGGTTTAGTTTAAAACTTATAACTATGGAGCTGTTGGGATGACAGATGACAAATCTGATATTATTATACTATTTAAAATTATTATTGAAGATTTTAAAAATGGCAAATAAAAAAAACTTCAAAATTATCAGTTTTGACTTATAATTCTTACTGGGGAGTTTTAAAAGTCACAGAATACAAATCATAACTATACACTCACCAAAAAATGTTTGTAATGGCAACTGAAAATTTTGCTGTTATTACGTGAAACTTTGCTAATTTGAGCCCAGCGGTATTTTTTGCTAATCTTAGCAACACATGTCTGCTGACGTGTAGTACAATGAAATTTGTAGAAAAATTAGCTGCCGCTACTAAATTTTAGTAAACTTT
This sequence comes from Eustalomyia histrio, assembly GCA_949748255.1. Taxonomy (NCBI): domain Eukaryota; kingdom Metazoa; phylum Arthropoda; class Insecta; order Diptera; family Anthomyiidae; genus Eustalomyia; species Eustalomyia histrio. The sequence goes on along the minus strand of OX456524.1, from coordinate 67,349,779 downwards.
TTGTAAAGTGGAATTTAAAATCTGTTTGCTAAAATCAGCAAAAAAATTTACTAAATATTATTAATATTAGTACAAAATCTATATTTTTTTTGAACGAACATCAAAATTTTTTTTATTTTTTTTTTCAAAAAATATTTTAGACAATATTAAAAAAAAAACAAAGACTTCAAAATTGTAAAAAATAAACGAATTTATCATTTTGTTTTAATTTCTTTTTGAAAAATATTTAGTCAATGTTTTTTTACTTTTAATGACCTTAAATTTTGATTATTTTTAGGGCTGAATTTAGAACCAAAAAAAAAAACCTTTTTATTGCTAGTTTAAGTAGATTCCTATTTTTAAACATGAGTTGGTATATCCACTTCCGATCCCTTTTTGTAATCTATGTAACATTTTAAAGCAATTCAAGTTTGTAGGTGTAAGTTTTAATTAGAAATAACATTTCCTTCAATATCCACTTTTTAAAATTATTAAATTTCTTTGCAAATTTTACCAAATCGGTTTTCAAAAATTTGTAAAATGATTTTTGAAGTTAGCAACAAAAATTTGTAAATATTCTGTAAAAATTTTGTAATTTGTAAAATGTAAATATCAAAAAGATTTGCTAAATAATAATTTTTTTACTAAAAATCAGTACAAAAATAGTAAAGTGGGATTGATAACCGTTTACAAATTTTTCTACTAACTTTTTTTTCTGAGTGTAACAGGGTTTTACCATTTTAAATTCTGAATATGAATTCTTTAAAAAGTTTATTAAAAGATTTTCAAAATCCTTAACAATATTCTAAAATTGTTCTTTATAAACCTTCCCATTTAATTTATTTTTTTTTTTTTTTTTCTTAGAAAATGAAAAGAATAAATTGCTTGAAATGCTATTGTTGACAACGAAACAGCAGGAAAGCTTTCATGTTTTTTTTTCCAATGTTGTGTTTTAGTTGTTATTATGCAATTACCTCTCACAAGTGAATTATTTCGAATAGAAGCTTTTCTCCAAAAAAATGAGTACAAGTGCAAAAACATACCTAACTAAATTCATTATGCGCGAGTTAATGTGACTGCAAGTGACTGAACGGGATCTAAAAGAATAAAATGTAACTCTTTATTTAGACGCTACAAGAGAATCACATTTAAAAAAGTGGTTTATGGGTCTATTATCGATGGCAACCGAACTTTAGTTGCGTTGTCAACTGGCAACTCAACTGAAATTATAATTGGTATTATATAAGGTAACTTTCCCCTGTTGCCAAAAAGTTATCGATAATGTAATTTTGACAGAAAATAAATGTAAAGAAATAAAAAAAATTATAAAGGAAAAAAGTTAATAAAAGTGAATTAATTAAAAAAAAAAAAACAAATTTATAAAAAGAAATTGTGCAAAAAATTATTTTAAAAATGCCAGTTCAGTGGAACTGCTTTTTGATGACGATGAAAATGCTTCAAACGTGTCATCTATTAGAAGAAACTTGAGGGACAACTCCAATCCTTTAGAATTACCGTCTGTACTGTGAGTATATCTTGATGTTTAAAATAATTTTCAATAAAAAGTTGCTTCTTATAGTTTCAAAGCTTATTTTCGTATTCCAAAAGACGCAGTGGTATATTTAGTGGAAGCCTTAAACAAAGTCGTCGTTCAACGGCAATACCTCCGCTATTAAAAGTTTGCGCAGCTGTAAGATTTTTTGCTGAAGGAAGTTTCCAAAAATCTCACGGCAATGACTTCAATATAGGAATGGTTCAACCAACGTTGTCGGTGGTATTAAAAGAAGTAGTACAATTAATAGAACAAAAGCTTGGTAAAGTGTGGATAGTTTCAAAAATGTCGGAAGAAGAAAAAACAAAAATTAAAAACCCTTTTTATTTGAAAACGAAGTTTCCTGGGGTTGTTGTATGTATAGATGGAACACACGTACATATCATGGGACAGAAGGAAGACATTCGTCCCTTATATATAAACAGGAAAGGATATTTTAGTTAGAATGTTTTGCTGGTAAGTTATTTAACAATTTTTCTTTCTTTTGGTCAAGATGATTTCTTTGTAGTTGTTTACGAAATGAAAATAAGGTATGTTGATGCTAGGCATCCTGGATCTACTCATGATGCCTTCATATGGAACAACAGCCCATTAAAGCAAGAGGTTGCTGCCGATTTTGAAATATTTATAACAATAAATAAATATACTTACATTTTAATGTTCCCGCCTTTTTTCTTTTGCTTTAAAAACCTACAGCAACCAAAAATTTGTGGTTGCCAATACAATCACTATTTGGCAACTGAAATTGACAGCTATCAGTTGCCAGTTGCCATACGTAATATCATTTTGGCAACTGGCAACGCCACTGAGTTTCGGTTGCCATCGATAATCGGCCCATTAGATTGAATGGACCACTAAATACTTGTTTAAAGTATGCCGGAATTTTATATCCTAAAAATGATCATATTAAAACTGACAGAATTTAAATTTGCATTCATTTTGTTTTTTGATAGAGATTGCAAATAACTTGACCACAATTCTTGAAATAATTTAAGACTTTTTCAAATCTAAGACATGCACAAGTACAGTTAACCAAATCAGTTTTATTAGCTTCAATTGAAGTGGTTCTTAAAGTATTTTGAAACTCAAAATCTCTTATCACCACAACTCCCAAATGACGCACTTGGCAATAAGTCTTAACATAAACCATAAAACCATAACACACAAAAAAAAAAATGTTTGTTAAAATAACAACAGTATCAAAAATAACATTTCAAAACTTATTTTTTCATTTGTGTTATTTCATGTACATTTTCACTCCCTACAGATAAATCAATTTTTGTGTTACAAATATAAAACAAACATTGAACCAAATATTCTTAAATGTTTGAAAATTGCATTTTACCCATCGTTTCGAGATAGTCGTCGTATCCCACACTTGCACATTTGGCGCAAACAATTTGTCACATACATATCCATAGAGACGACAACAATAAATTGCTGCAGCATGTTAAATCAAATAAATACAGCCACTGGTCAAAGTATTATGATCGTTAGTCCATTTTTGTTTGCCTCTTAAGAATAGTGAAAGGCTACCTTTTAAAAGCTAAATTAATTCGAAGATATGTTAAATTTTTCGGAAATATTTACTTTAAATAGTTTTCTTTTAGCGATTAGATTATGCTGGCCAGTTACTGTGTGTTTGTACTACAAATAAATTTAACGAATACGAATGTTGACATATTGCAAATACAATAATATCTGAACATACCACAATGTACTATGTACATTGTCAAATTCCAATGTAAACTTACACATTGTAAACAAACAGTTACTAGCAAAATTGTAAGAACAGACTTATTAAAAAATAATATAAATAAAAAATTTAAAAATTAAAAAAAAAAAAAAAATGGCCGATTTTACACCTACACTCAGGTAAAAACTTTTTTTATGAAAAAAAAAAAAATCATAAATATAACAAAGCCGTTTCATAAAATATGCAAATTTAAGACATGCTTCTTCCTACTTACACTCAGAAAAAAAAGTTAGTAGAAAAATTTGTAAACGGTTTTTAGTCCCACTTTACTATTTTTGTACTAATTTTTAGTAAAAAAATTATTATTTAGCAAATCTTTTTGCTATTTACATTTTACAAATTACAGAATTTTTACAAAAGATCTACAAATTTTTGTTGCTAATTTCAGAAATCATTTTACAAATTTTTGAAAACCGATTTGCTAAAATTAGCAAAAAAAAAACTAATTTTAAAAAAGTCGATTTGAAGAAAATGTTATTTCTAATAATTTAAAATTATACATTCAAACTTAAATTGCCCTAAAATGTTACATAGGATTAAAAAAGGGATCGGAAGTGAAGATACCGACTCATGTCTAAAAAGAGGACATCCACTTAAAATAGCACTAAAAAGGGTTTTTAGAATCAGCCCTAAAAACAATTAAATTTAACCTTAAAAGTAAAAAAAAAAAAATTGACTAAAATATTTTTCAAAACAGAAATTACCAAATTAAAACAAAATGATAAATTCGTTTATGTTTCAACAATTTTTAAGCCTTTGTTTTTTTTTAATTTTTTATAAAACATCTTTTAAAAAATATAATCAAAATTTTTGATGCTCGATAAAAAAAATAAATCTAAAACTTTGTACTAATATTTTTACTAATTTTTTTTGCTGATTTTAGCAAACAGATTTTAAATTCCACTTTACAAAAAGTCTACTAAAATTTAGTAGCGGCTACTAATTTTTCCACTAATTTCATTGTATTACACGTCAGCAGACATGTGTTGCTAAGATTAGCAAAAAAAATACCGCTGGGCTCAAATTAGCAGAATATCCCATAATAACAGCAAAATTTTCAGTTGCCATTACAGACTTTTTTTGGTGAGTGTATGAAATCTTTCATAAATATGATAAACTAGTTTTAAAAATTATTAAGTACTATTGGGAAATACTCTTAGCCTGACACTGCAAAACGTTAAGTGTATTGGAAACTTCCATCTGTTATATGAAAACATATTACATTTCATTTCGATCAGGCAACTTATTCGTATAGTAACAGCTGTTAAAAAAAAACATGAGTGATGTTTTTATTAGGGAAAAATAAGAAATTCGTGGTGTCATTAATTTGTTACACAAGAATGGTATATCGGGACAAGAAATTTATAATGAAAGTCACTCCCTTATATGCAAAAGCGGAAAAATGGGTTGCTGAATTTTAACGTGGACGTGCAAAACGTGCAATACCCGCAGAAATCATAGCTAAAGTGCATGATATGGTATTAGACAATCAATGAGTGAAAGTAGGTGAAATAGGTAATGCCATAGGCAGGCAGCTCAAACAATCAAGTCCATTTTATTTAGCAGTTACACTCAGAATATTATGTAGTTAACTGTTTGTAGTTTAATACAAATGTTTTCCGTGGTTTTTCAAAGAAATATCTATATTAACTTTTTTATACATTTATTCGAAATAATTTACTATCATTTATCATTTTTTTTTTCAGTTTCATTTATTTTTTTCATTTGTTTGAAATTTAATAAAAATTTACCCACAAAACGGAAACTTGTGGTTTATTTACAAATTTAAATTTTGTTTGCTGTCTGTTTCAAAAAAAAATATTTAAAAAATTTCAATTTGTTTTTTTTTTTTTGAAATTGGTTGTATATATACAAAATTTTTCAATACAAATTACAAGAACATATACACACATACATATACAAATACATTCACACAAAAAGTGTTTATAGCTTCATATGCATACATACATTTTGTATTGTACGAGTATATTAGAAAAATACAAAAACGGAAATAATTTCAAATAAATAAAAAAAAACATTTATTTTGTAAGGATTGGTAGGTAAAATTTTGACATTTATTTTAACTGATTATATCATTTGTTTCTTACGGATGTGTAAGTTGATTAATCAACATTTAAAAATAAATAACAAATGGCATTTGATTTAAATGAAAATTAAGTAGACCGGTTTTTAAATGATATATCATTTCTTTTAAATGATATTTTCAGTTATTTTAACTTACAAACTTTTTTAATAATAATAAAGTGCCGCAATTGTTACGAGTAATAGTTGATCAAAAACGCATTCAAATAAAAATTTCTCAAGTTTGTTTGGATTTAAGCGAAATAAAATGGATTTTAAGCATCGTTTTATAACTGTTGATGAAGCATGGATCCATCCACTATATACCAGAGACAAACGGACAATCAAAAGGACAAGCAAAAACAACTCAATCGGTTGGTAAGGTTGTGGCAACGATTTTCTAGGTTTACAAAGGCATTTTTTTGATCGAATTTCTTTTAAAAGGGTAAAACAATACAATTAGAATATTATTACTGCAACCTTTTGGATCAATTGAATGTTCAAATTTGAGAAAAGCGACCTGATTTACAAGACAAAAAAAATTTGTCATCACCACAACGCACCAGCACACAACAGTGTTTCAACAATGACAAAATTCAACGAATTGAAGTACGGATTGCTTTAATGATTTAGCTACCTGTTCCCAAATCTAAAAAAATCCTCTGCTGGCAAGCGGTTTACTTCGAATTGAAATGCAATTGCAGCTGTAAACGTTTATTTTGCAGAGCTAGCGGAAAATTATAAACAAAAAAGTTTTTTTTTTCTGCTTCGAAAATTGAGAATTTTGTGCTAAAAAAGCATCATTTGCTTGTCTTGAATATGTTATATCGATTTCAACGTTCGAGAGATGGTTTGTGCGGTTCAAAAGTGGTGATTTTGAGACGGAACACAAAGATCGCCACGGTCCGCCAAAAATCTTCGAAGATGATGGAGGCATTACTCCATGAATATTTTTGACAAACTCAAGAAAAACTTACAGAATATCATTGTGAGTCACTCAAACAGAAGGATTTAAGATTCATCCAAAAGCAAGGAAATTGGGTACCACACAAAGAGACGTTAAAAGGCGCATGTCCGAAATGAAGGCCAATAAAATAAGTAATTTTTACGTCGAATCTCTACTGGCGATAAAAAAATAGATTCATTATGACAATCGCAAGTAATCGATGTGAAGCTCGTCCAATCAGCTAAATCCACTCCAAAGGCGAATATATATGGCCCCAAAGGTAATGCTCTGTATTTGATGGCACCAGAGCTGCTGAAATAACATGGGACCTGTACCGAATAGAATTGATTCGTTTGAAGCGAGCACTGACCGGAAAACACCCAGATTATGCCTACCAGGCACGAAGCCGTAATATTTCATCACGACAACACTCGACCACATGTTGCAAGACCGGTTGAAAACAATTTAGAAAATAGTGGTTGGGAAGTATTGCTTCATCCGCCTTATCGTTAAGACTTTACGCCCTCCAAATACCATTTGTTTTGATAGATGCAGAACGTTTTCCCAGGAATACGCTTTACTTCAGAACAGGGTATACAAAATTTGCTTGATTCGTTCTTGGCTTCAAAAAATGAGCAATTCTTTTGGCGCGAAATTCACACCCAGAAAACAGATTCGTGCTGACAATAGAATGGTTCAGTTACTGCAACCGAATTTTTTGGTTGTGACTACCGAATTGTTATTGAGGCAACTGTAATGCTTTTGTAACAGTTAAATTACCCATGTCTCAATTGGTTTTCAGTTGTTACAACCAAAAATTTGGTTACCACAACTGAACCATTCGATTAGCTACAAATTCGGTTGTCAACAAGAATCTGTTTTATCTGCGCATATGTTACCATAAAGTTGGGAAGTTGGCCATAGCTAACGATGTCCATACTTTAAATAAATTTATATTGTATCAATGTTCCATAATAAACGCCAAAAATTTCGCATTTTTAAGTTATACCCCCCAATAATTTGGAAGAGTTGTCTTTATAATTTTTTTATAAAATGAAGAAGATTTATAAATCATTTGCCAAAAAATTTTAATTAAAGTTATGAATACTTTTACTGAGTGTAATTTTATATACATAAAATATAATTATTAGTGCATGGCACATCCTTGCCCTGGTTATCATTTATTTATTTATTTTTTTTATTTTAACTCAAAAAAAAGTTAGTAGAAAAATTTGTAAACGGTTTTCAATCACACTTTACTATTTTTGTACTGATTTTTAGTAAGAAAATATTATTTAGTAATTTTTTTTGCCATTAGAAATTACAGAATTTTTACAAATTTTTCTTGCTAACTTCAGAAATCATTTTACACATTTTTGAAAACTAATTTGCTAAAATTTACAAAAGAAAATTTACTAATTTTAAAAAAGTGGATATTGAGGGAAATGTTATTTTTAATTAAAAGTTACACCTACAAACTTAAATTGCTTTAAAATGTTACATAGATTACAAAAAGGGATAGGAAGTGAAGATACTTTTCACAACCGACTCATGTCCAAAAATACGACATCCACTTAAAATAGCACTAAAAACAATTTTTTAAGCCTTTGATTTTTTTTTCAATTTTGTCTAAAATTATAAATTTGCAATTTCAAAAGAAATTAGCAGCTTTAAAGAGTAACAAGTGTATCTAAACATAATTAAGTAAATTTGTGCAATTTAACAATTTTGTTTAAAAATTAAAATTTTGCAAAAGGTTCACTAAAATTTAGTAGCGGCACATGTGTTGCTAAGATCAGCAAAAAAAAAAAAAAATACCGCTAAGATCAGCAAAAAAAAAAAAAAATACCGCTAAGCTCAAATTTTCAGTTGCCATTACAGACTTTTTTTAAGTGAGTGCACTAGATACAATTTTTAAAGTAACTGTATGTACACGAGTATTTACTAGTGCTCTTGTACAGTTTGGGAAAATATTACTTCGTGTGTAATGCGACTTTGAATTATTTTTTTATTTGTATTTTATATGAATGGTGGGTAATTTAGGTGATGGCCAATAATAATGTTTAAATTAAATATCAGTTAATTTACTTAAAAAGACAAAATATATACGAGTACTGTAGGTTATATGTACTTACACTAATGCAATTGGAAAATTGAAATTGTTTTAGTATCTAGTATGTTTTTGAAAGTTGTTTGTTTTTTTTTTTTTTTTTTTATTTGAATACAAACAATTTCAATTTATTTTAAACTTTCAATTCAATTTATTTCCCAGCATCTCTAGAGTCTGGATATGTATGTTTGTATACATAGAAAATAAAATAGTGTTGTTGAAAATACGAGTATTGAGTAATGGTTATCGGGTTCAAGATGGTAAACCAAAATAAACTATGACATTCACTTTCGTTTAACATTTTTAAAATTAATGAAATTATCAATAATTTTCATTATTTTAAATTTTGTTTACTTTCTTTTGTTAATTTATAACAACAGCTGTTTTTTATAAATTGCTGCTAGAGATGACACTTAAATTATGACAATTTAAATTATAACAAATATTAAGGTATCGATTACAACTTTCTAAAGTAATCATACCCTATTCAGTATACTTAAAAAAAAAAGTAATCGCATTTTACAGTCTATACCCGTACATAAGAGATTTTATGATTTAGCCAAGAAGGAAATTGCATTTCGCTTGTTGCAAGTTTTTCTTTTATTTTACAATTTCTATGAAATTGATGCTTAATACCATTTAAGCTTAAAGCTTCTTTCCTTCTCAATTGATGATTGGTTGCTAGCTGGCTGGATGGCTGGTTTGCTTGAAAAGGAAACTGAATAATTGTATTGAGTTTTTACAAGTGCATGTAGGCGCGCGTATTATGTTCTCTAAGGGGAAACAGTTTTTGTTTGTACTTCTTTAGCTTTTTGTATTTTTAATGGGTTTTAAGGTTTATACGATTTCAAAAGCCATTAGTTTTTTATTCTGGGCAAATTTTTGAAGTGAGTATTTCTTTGGTTTTAACGAGGTAAAGTCTTGTTTTTTTTTTTTTAATTTACTTATACTGTTTGTTCCAGTTTGCAATGGGTTTGATTTTTAAATGAGATGTTGTGGTTTAAAATTAAAACGAAACAAGTAACCCAGGAAAAATTTTGTAATAGCAGCTCATTGCTTTTTGTATTACCAATAATGACCTACACCTGCCCACTGCATTACTTTTAAAGTGAAAATAATGAGTTACTAGTAATATGTCAGCTCCTTGCATACTGCATTACTTTCAATGTGAAAATAATGAGTTACTAATAATGTGTTTTAACTACTTATTTTTGGCAGTTGAAATCTATTATTGGTTTTGTTATTTTAATTTTTTTTCAAATTGTTATCAAAAATCAATTCAAATTAAAAGCAGTTAAAAACTCAATAGAAAAAATTTAAAAAATAATAAAAAATAGTTGTTTGATTTTAAATATTTCTGTTTTTTAATAATTTTGATTTGAAAATTAAATTTTTCCAATACCATTTTGAATTGGAATTTTAAAGACTGGGGACTACCTTACACATTCCGCATGAATTAGAATCTATGGACATGCCTCTGCCACTTGCAAATTTCGGCTGCGGGAGAGTACTTATGGGTGAGCAAGAGATAGGTGGGCCTCTGTCCGTGATTGTATTCGTTCCAGACAGATGTGGTCGCGTCTGGATAGGAAGCGAACGCACAGGATGCTGTCACTGACAAGGCCCGATATATCCCTACTTGTGTCCGTCATGACAGAACACTGTCTGATTGGAAGGCACGCAACTTGCACCTGCCCTGGCTCGCAGGAGAGGACTTTATTTGGGCTCATGATTCTATAAGGACCTGGGAAATTTAGCTGATATCGATAACCTATCACACCATTTCCAATTAAATATCAGAAATTATTAATTATTTGCAGAAATTATCAATTTAGTTTTAGAAAATAATAATTTAAGAAATTTTCAATTTAATTCCAGATTCATCAGTTTATTTCAGAAGTAATTAATTTCATTTCAGATGCTATTAATTTAATTTCAGTTACTATTATATTAATTTATAAAATAAAATTTTTAATATGTGAAATAAAATAAATAGTTTGTACTTTCTGAAATTAAATGGGAAATATAGTTATTTTGCTCCTTCTTTGTTATCAGTTCTGTAACGACTTATAAAGTTATTATTATATGTAGCCACTCTTTTAATACCTATTGATAATGCATTATTTGCACGCCTTATGTTATCTATTATTACGCCCTTTAAAAGTAACCAGTTATTAACTAACTTCAAGCTACCAGTTTTTATTATATGAATGGCAACCTAACTAATAATTTTAACCTTACGATTAACTCCCTACTCGTAAGGTTGTAAATAACTAGCTACTTCCAATGGCATCCCTATGTTAAAATAATGAGCTTAGCAGGCAAACTTCAACCAGTTACCGCTCGTTCTAAAGCCCATTATTTTTTTGCTGGGAATAGCATTTTTTTGTTTCTCTTACAAAAAAAGTTATATGAGAAATTATTTAAAAAATGTTAAAAATTAAATTTGAGGTGAACAACTTTTTTAAATGTGAAAACCAATTTTTGTGGTGAAAAACAATTTTTGAGTTGAAAATTAAATTTGTTTTGAGTATAAAATAAAATTTACCTCTAAACGTCGGGTGAAAATATGACAAAATATTTTATTTACTAGACGCTGAATTGAATTTGTTTATTACAAATTTTGCCTGAAAATTTTAGAAATACCTTCACATTTTTACTCAAAACTTTTTGACCGTTCGCTATTCGGGAGAATATCAATTGTGCTGGCGATTTCGCGACTTTCAACAGACAGACATCGCTAGGTCATTACAAAAAATTGCAAATATGGAAATAACACTAATATATACAAGAGTTATTAAAGGATTTAATATTTGGTTACTGAGTAATCAATACCGATCGTTTTTTGACAAATTAACTACCGATTTAGTTAGAGAACCGCAATTCTGATGGCGTGTCTTTTGGGACAATGGAGTCTAGTCGTCCCATTTACAGATTAAGTGTATGTCCTATTTTTGGGCATAATTCAGATCAGTCAAAAAAAATTTTTAATTCCGATTCCTCTTTTTCAATCTAACCTATATACAGGGTGGTAGTTTTAAAAATTAAATAAAATGAACTAAATTTAATTTAATTGGAACACGATTTCATTTATTTGGCTGCCGCGGCTGGCTTCACAGTAGCTCATCCTATTAGTCAAATTTTCCAAGACTTGGTTCTATCTCACGAATGGATTATTTCTGGATTATTCGCAAAGCATCGGCCTTTATAACGGCACACCATATGAAAAAGTCTAAAAGGGTCAAATCACAGTTCCAAGGTGGCCAATTGACATAGCCAAGACGGCTGATAACACGAGTATCGAACTTAGTGCGCAAAAAATCGATTATTTAATGAAACCAAAGTTTACCCAAGTTCATATTTTCCATTTGAGTTCATAAATAATACGTAGTCATGGCTCTGTAGCTCTCGCCGTTGACTGAAATGACGTTTACAGCTGCTTTTTCGAAAATAAATGGGCCAATGATGCCACCACTACAATGATGCCACCACACATCCAAACTATCACTTTCTGTTGGTGCATTGGATTCTCGACAATGGCGTGGGGGCTTTCCGTCTTCCGATGCGGAAATTTTGTTTGTTGACATAGCCACAAAGATGAAAATGCGCCTTGTCAGAAAAGATAATTTTTCGACCAAATTTGATGTCCTATTGGAGCTTCTGTAACGACCGCACTGAGAAGCTGCAAAGAAGTGTATGTTCGTTTGCCCTCAATTGCTGAGTCAATTGGACTTCGTAAGCGAATAATCCGAGATCTTTGTGCAAAATTCACATAATGCTGGTGCGTGAAATGTCGAGTTCTTGAGATACACACAGTTGCACATTTTCGGCCACATTCTCATCGGTACATTCTCATAAGTGTTGTCCACTAGCATGCCAGTCTCACGAACTTTTTGCGCAAACTTGCGTACAGCTGGTTATGAATAACAATTTTTGAGTGTAGTCGTGTAAATGGGGGTCGATTTTATTGGTGTATTTCCCGTTAGTAAAATGTTTTGAAAAGAGATTATCTTTACGTTTTAGCATTGAATGATCGAATCTCCAAAAAAAATGCCAACGTATCTGATGTTGAAAGATTTCTAGCAGTAAGCTGATCTTCAGAATGTTTATAAGATCAAACCACACACCATTTTGAGATGTGGGAAACTTTTTAATGAACCATTTTAAAGAGTGTACAAATAAACATTCATTTAGTTAGTTGGTTTTTAAGATGACACATAAGTAAAGCTTCCACTATCTGTTATATAGAATTTAGAAGTGTTGTATTGAAAAAGAGTTGGAGAAAAAGCGGAACTTGGGAAGAGAAACAATCTTTGAGAACTTTTATAGTGCGATCTCTAAGAAATCTCGAAAAAATTGAGAAAATTCATTACCGATACTATTAACAATAAGCTTAAGCCTCCATTACTTGAACGATAACTTAAGTCCATTAAAAGATTTTGAAATACCTTTTCAGGAGTGGAATTTTGATAACTATCCAGCATGATAAAACTTTTTAACATGAACGGACAGTTTTAGTGTTGTCATAAGTTTTTTTTTACTGCAAACTTTTTCTTCAGGCGAAAATTATGTTGGCGAAATATTAATAATAATTAATAAGTTTTAAATTTAATTTCTAAAACTTACCTAAAATCCAAACTTAAATTCCGTTGATGTGTTGAAGCTCTCTTTGGAGGATTTGTTGCACCTCCTGCCGCTGAACCTTGACCATTTACTCCCCCACTACCAGGCGTACCAGACGCTATACTTAAATTTGGACGACCATGTACCGAAGGCATTGAATGATTTATAAAACGACTCAAACTTAAACGAGGTTTCGAATAACGTGCATGTTTAGGTGTAGTAGCGGCCGAATTAATAGGAGTACCACCTACAGACTGATTGCTAGGCGGTAACAATGCCAAACTACTATTACTATTTGGCATAATTATAGGCAATGTAACGTGTGATGACTTGAGAAAATCGGGTACATAATCCGTTGTACTGGAAGTTTCTGAAGAACGCATAACCATAGTGGGTGATGAGGGCTGGGAATAATCACTACTGGAAAGTTCACAACCGGTAGCAGATGAACAAGAACTGGGACCGGAGTTACATAATGCAAGAGAGGTATTCGAATTGGAAGATACAGAGTTAATGGAGGATGATGATAATAGAGAAAAAGATGTATCACTATTCAGACTCAAATTCAGACTTTTGGCGGGACTTGGTAAGGTGGCTGTGGTGGTTGTTGACGAAGATGAAGACGACGACAACTGTTGAGTGTTATTTGCTGCACCAGCGGCCGTGGAGGCTGCTTCTGCTGCCGTTGGTGCTATCGGACTGTGTACCACAGTACTATTGCTTTGATCACTAGAACTGCTGCTGGTGGTGCTAGTACAAGCCGTTATTGAATGCTCTGACTCATCATCATCTGCATCATTTAACTGTAGCGTAGGACTACTACTTAAACTATGTTGACCATTTGTAAGCGTCGAATGATCACTGATACAATCTGCTATCTCTGAACAATTACCATTATCCGTATTCTTTGTTGATGATGTCAGAAGATTTTTACCACCATTCATATTACAGTCGGTATTATTAGTTCCCAAAGAAGGTGATAATCTAACAGTTTGCACAGGAACATGATCTACTACATCCACTCCCGAAGATGTTAGGGGTGTCACAGAGTTTACTGGACGAAAATTCAACATATCCGTTTCCAGCAAATCATCTGCTCCCACTATGGGCGATAATAGTTTGGTGGCCGTATCAATTTCACGTATATGCCGTAAATATTGATAGCTATTATCTTGAGCATTGATGGCTTTCTTTTTCGATGACGAAGTGCTTAATGAATTTGTTATCATGCTCAAATTATTGTGTTTATCATTTGAGCCATTATTCGAGCCAGCTGTTGAGGCTTGTTGGCTTAAGTTCTTTTTGGTTTTAAATGCAGATATAACGGAATTCATTTTGAGTATAATACAATTTATGATAGCGTATACCAGAGAGGAAATGTGAGTATTTTTATATTAATGCGAGATAGTGAAAGAGAAACAACTCTTTATGATTGTTTTTTTTTATATATATATGAGAGTAAATGTGCTTTAAAAAATCGTTGATGAGAGAAAGTTAGTGAGAGTTATGCTGGAGAAGTCTTATGCATTTTGTTGTTTGTTTTCCAAATAATCACAACCTTAACTACTAAAATATTTGTTTGTTGTTAAACATCTCTCCTTTAAAAATCAAGACATTTTGAGGAAATTTCCGTTATTACTTTACAGTGGACCAAATCAAATCATAAACATCTCTCCTTTAAAAATCAAGACATTTTGAGGAAATTTCCGTTATTACTTTACAGTGGACCAAATCAAATCATAAACTCTTTTGAGAGTTTAACGCTAAGAGGAAATTCATGTTTTCTGGATTTTTTTTTTATCTAAAAAGAAAAAAAAAGAGAGAAAATAACAATATTAACTATTTAATTACCAATAAATCTTATTAATATGTTAAAAAATAATAATTTTAAAATTTGTCATTTTATAGTTAAACCTACACACGATATAAATGTTAGAAAATAAGCTGTGAAACCATATTTGGTGTTCTGTTTCTTTTGCAGCCTCTAAATATATCACTGTCTCACCATTTGGTGATTTTATTTAACGTCGATATTTTTCTATAATAATCTTATTTGACGTTGTTGAGTCACTGTTTGTCATATTATTTTTGTTTCCTATAGTAATGGACTAATGCTATTAATTTGTTCACTTCTTGTGTGTATTCTTTTTTTTTTTTTTTTTTTGTGAAATAAGGAAATGTCCTTAAAAAATTTATAATTTTTTTTTAAATACGGTAATATTATGTTATAATATAAAAAGGAAATTAATATTCTTTATTTGATAATAATGGCGACTGACAGTAGATTTGGTATGGTTACAAACATGTTTCAAGTTTGTATTATTGTATTTATTAGGTGGAGAAGGGAGGGGGGGGGGGGGGTTCTATATCGCCAGTATGTATAAGTTCGAATGTTCATTAACCGCTTTCATTACTGGAAAGATGTCACTATAATAGAGATGGCATTAGAGACAAAAGATATTGTCCTTCGAACTTTTGTTGGGAACACATTCTTCCCTGCGATTAGGGGGATCCACGATAAGAGGCATTTCTCAAATTGTAGTGAATTAAATTGACATGGTAAAATCTAGAATAATTACGTTTGGCATAGGTACTACTCAGACCGGAAAGAATACCAGGAAGTGTCATAAGTGCGTTGTTTTATTGCTATTATGATAGACATAGTTCAATGATGATTTTACACGACGTGGGCTTTAGTACTTATGGTTTCGCCGATGATTTTGTTATATCCGTCACCGGATAGGCTGGCAAAACTATTTTCAAGCGTATGCGATAGACTTTAAACTTTACTCGTTCATGGTCTCAGGAAAAGGAGGAGGAGGTTGTAATTTAACCTATTTAGGGCATTATTGATACCATTTACGAATAGGAAGAAAGTTTTTTATAGCTATTGTTGAGGGTAAGAAAGTGTGAAGTAGCTGGAAATAACTCTGCACAAGGGACCAGGAAAGAACACCTTGGCTTTGTCCAAAAAGGTTACCAGGGCATATTAGCCTGTCAGAGGCTCCTTAAAAGAACGTGTAGTCGTGTATTGTCTACTGGTTGATCTATATTATCGTTAAACCTTCTATGATGCCCTCGCATTGAATGGCCAAAGGATAAACAATTAAAACCAAGGTATACTTTCAAGAGAATTTATTTTCTATGGATGCTATCGGCACTGCGCTGTATATTTCATGAGGAAAGACGACCTAAGGAATCACATCAGCATCTTTACCGGAATATTTGTATCAAACTTTATTCAGAGCTGAACAGGAAGCTCCTGTGTCACTCACTGACGTCTTGAAACAGGGGAATTTAGACACGGGTGCGGTTGACTTTGGACCCGGGTTCCAGCTTCAAATTTTCTCCATTTGGATCTGTGCGTGGGAAGACGTGCAGTTAGATTACACGTTTATATTCTCTCTGACAGTCAGGTGGTATTCAGGGCTCCAATGGCCTATAAGGCGTCATCTGGACATGCCATGGGGTTCTTACACTAGGGTGGATTCCTTGCAATGAGAAGATGATGATAATACACCGGCTGTCTGCCATTCCTGTTCCATTCTGTGGTGTGCCCACGGGGTATGTTAGGGAGATGCTCAGGTTGTGGAGGAAGTCCGAATTATCTAGGTACTGGGAAAATTCTGCTGGCTTACGCTAAGAGATAATTTCTCTGTCTAGTTGTAAGTCGAAACAACTCTTGTTCCTGTATGGAAGAGATTTAAGAACATTGACGGGATACTTCACTTTACACTGTATTCTCAGGATCAATCGAACACTAATGTTTGTAGGTAGAGTGAGTTGGGCTCTGAGACGTGGGAACATGTTTTCTGCAAATGCCCTTGACTTTTTGATAGGGTGGCCGCTTCATGTCGCCTTCTGACATTTGGAATATTTTTTCTAACAAGATAATTGGCTTCAAAAATCAAAAGAAAGCATGAACCACCCCGAGAGCCATTAGTTTTGATACCGTGCCTCACCACACGCCTTGAAAATATTACGATTTTGGCTTTCATCAAATCGATATATAAAGGGAAAACCAATAAGACTATTGTGGAGCGCAGTAATACTCCAGAGAATAACTGAAATTATTATATTTGCTGAACACTTTCTCACTTTTGCTGAACACTTTCTCACTTTCCTAAAACTTGCTAGAGGCTAAGTTTTTCTGTATATCGGCTAAGAATTTCGTGGTCTCGACTAAGAATTTTTTTGTAGTCGCACCATTTGGCATCATGGGTGTCTTAATTAAATATGTGAAATATCTCTTTAAGTTTCGTTGAAATTCGACAAAGGAATCAGGGACAGCCGTTAATGGGTTAACTAAATAGCTGATGGGAATTCCTACTAGGACGGCGAAATTGACTTCTTGTGAAATTGTCTCAGGTACAAATGAGAATTGGCCACTGAACTCTCTTTAAAGACAAAGTTTGTGGATATGTCTTAGATTATGTCAAAAAGACATTCCACAAATAATTGTATCTTTGATAGATTTCAGTTCATTTAAGGGACCAGTTCTGTGCCAGTTTGTATAAATATACAATAGAAAAAACATTGGCCCATAATTTATACGATTTTGTAAAAATTAGGCTGAAGTCTTAGGTTTGCAAAACAAGTTGTTTATCAATCAATTTAAATTCACATACTTAAATATATTTAACCACAAATTATTCTCGAACACAAATTTCACCCGCTATTGCTTGCTACCTGTGTGTTAATGTGTTAATATTTCAAGTCAATTGTTTGTTAGTTTACAATTTCTTTAGAGATTTCTCTGACTAATCAACAGGCTGCGTGTTAAAATGCGGTTAAAATAATTTAGTATAAATATAACATTTCGGATTTTTTTTTTCTATTTGCAAAAATAATAAAACTTATAATAAAAACTTATAAAACTCACACGTGTTATAGATATAAAAAAAAAATAGTTTTTATGTGAAAAATTAGAAGAAATTTTTGTTTTTTTTTAAAGTATGTGCCCATCACATGATGAGATTGTTTTTTTTTTTTTTTACAAAAATAGATATTTTTAACCCAAAATTTGAACCATAACACAGCATGAACTTTTGCCAATTGTATAAAGTAGAATATTATACTATTTACAAACGGAATTGATATCATTTCCTAGGTTAACAACAGCAAAAAAAAAATATAAATATATACAGTCAGAGTCAAAATTTAGTATACAGCGAACAATAATTTCTGTGAAGAATAATAACTTAATAGAGATGTTATAAATTTTATGTTACAAAAGAAAAAATGCTCTTAAAAATGCAGTACACAGAACATTAAAATAGAATAAAATAAGGACAGTTATGAATAGATCGTGCATTGAGCACTTTTTTTATGCAATTATAAATGAATTTAGTATTTATTTTGTAAGTACAGAGTTAGGAAAATATTTAGGGACCAGAATGGTACGTGGCAAAGATTTACCAGTGGAGGTTAGAGACTTAATCGTGTTCCACTGAAGAAACGGAAAATCTTTCGGCGATATTGCTAAAATTGTGAACAAAAGCCGGGCAACTATTCAAAAAGTTATTAAAAGAAATAAAGCTCGAGGAAACACCAAAACTGTAAAACATGCCGGTCAACCACGCTCTCAAACTTATTATGAGGTGCGCAAAAAAGTCAGAGAATTCAAGAAAACTCCAAAGTCTAGCGCAGTCGAAATAGCTGAAAACATTTCTCAGGAAACATTTCTCAGAAAACATTTCTCAGTAAGTGCATCTACAATTAGAACACGGCTGAATGACCATGTACTACATGGAAGAGTGCCTGGAAAAAACCCTTAATTTCTACGGCAAACCGTACTAAACGTAAAGACTTTGCAAAAGCTCACATAACCTGTTCTCAGTCTTTCTGGAATAATGTAATATTTACTGATGAGAGTAAATTTGAGATTTTTGGATTAAAATCAAGAGGAGAGGTCTGGAAAACAAAAAATAGTGAGCTGCTTCCACAAAACCTTAGTGCTACTGTTAAACATGGCGGTGACTCTTTGATGGTTTGGGGTTGTATGTCAGCTGCAGGATCAGGCAAACTTGTATTTATTGAAAGTACAATGAATAGCCGAGACTACTTACAAATTTTAAAGGACAATTTGAAAGTAAGTGCTGAAAAATTAGGTCTTGTAACGCCATGGGTCTTTCAGCAAGACAATGACCCAAAGCACACCGCCATAATTGTCAAGGAGTGGCTGTTGTGCAAGGTACCTAAACAGTTAAATTCACCTCCGCAATCTCCAGACCTTAACCAAAAAGTATATAATTTTCTATAGAGTATTTTTTCCGCTCTACCAGAAATTCAACATGGTACAGAGTTCAGCGGCAACATTTTTAAATGAGAGGGCAACATTTTTAAAGTTGCTAAAGTGTTGAAAAACATTAAATTTTGTGTATGCAGTGCTGCCACATAAACAGTGTAATTTTTTGTCCCAGTTTTTGGGATTCTTAACTATTTACCAGTTTTTTCATGAAAACAATTTTTTTTTTCAAATTATTGCATTTTTTATAGGTTTTTAGTTATATGTTGCAACAATTAATAGCAAATTTATTCTCTTTATTATATATTTTTACCATAAAAATGGGAAATAACAGATATGAATAGACATAGTTGGTCAATGTGTGTGTACACAATTTAATACTTTTCATGTCACAATGTTATGTTTGAACACAATTGCAAATTTTTGTTGTAATTTTTTACTTTATTAGCCAATTCTAATTTGGTAAAAATAAATAGTATATTGAACAAATACATGAATAAAATAAAAAAACATTTTTTTTATGAAATAATCTGAGAAATCTCTAGCATCCCAAAAAACGGCAAAAAAAATAGTTAAAATTGGTTATGTGGCAGCACCGCTAAACACTATTAAAAGTTGCCGACCAAAACTCACCTTTGTTGCCGCCAAACTATGTTCGTGTTCTAAGAGAATACTAAAAAGTTCGTGAGAGAGAAACATACCCTATAGAAAATTATATACTTTTTGCCTTAACCCCATAGAGCATCTATGGGGTTTAAACAGAAACATTAGAAAACGAAACATTTCATCCAAGAACGAACTTCAAATAGCTTTAAGGGAAGAGTGGGGCAAAATTATTATATATTACAGCGACAAGAGGCTGTAATTCAGCTGAAAGGAGGACCCACAAAATATTACTTTTTATTATTGGATTTTGGTAATATAAAATAGGATGTTATCAATTAACTGTATACTAATTTTTGACTGTGTTTTCAGGTAAAGGGTGTCCCAAGAAGAACGCAATTTTTAAATTTTAAATAAAACACCGATGTTTAAAAAAAAATCGTGAAACTTTATTATATCGTAAAGTAGACAGAATGAGATTATGTATGGAACAATATATCGTGCAGATGGCCGCCGCGGCTTTGCTGGCATGCACGCGATCTTTTAATTTAATTTTTAATGAAATTTTTCCTCTTTTAAGGCTTGATTCGTCGTCGGCTTATTCGCGTAAAGCATCGACTTCAAAAAACGCCAAAGAAAAAAATCTAATGGTGTTAAATCGCACGATCTAGGCGGCCAATTCTGATCTCCAAAACACGACCGGGAAATGACTGATGCAGCAATTGAATTGTTTCTCTGGCTGTATGACATGTGGCGCCGTCTTGTTGGAACCACATGCCCTCCACATTCATTTCTTCAATTCTAGGCAAGAAAAAACTGGTTATCATTTCACGATACCGAACACCATTGACTGTTTGCGCTTGACCTGCCTCATTTTCATAAAAAAAGGTCCAATGATTCCTCCAGCCCAAAAACCACACCACACAGTGACACGTTGAGGATGTATTTGCGACAATTCTGCCTATTGACGAAGCCATCAAGATGAAAATGGGCCTCGTCACTGAAGATGATTTTATCGGCAAAATCAGCATTTTCATGTTGTCTCTCCAATACCCAATTAACGAACTCCCTTCGCTGTCCATGGTCAGCTGGCTTCAGTTCCTGAGTCAATTGAACTTTGTATGCATGAAGATGCAAATCTTTCGTCAAAATTCGCTGCAAAGTGGATTTGGAGACACCAATTTGCTGAGCTCGGTGTCGAATTGAGGTGGATGGAGTTTGAGCGACATCTTCACGTACAGCTGCGACATTTTCGGTCGATCGACCTGGTCGATGGCGCGTTGTTGTCTTTACATCACTAACAGACCCAGTTTCGGCAAATTTATCCATTAATCCCTTTACAGTTGGCTCTTTGGAGCATTATTGTGACCCCAAATTGATCGCAATTTGCGAACTGTAGCCGCAAAACTTTCACCATTTTGGTAAAACAATTTCACAATGAGAATGCGTTGTTCATTCGTGTAGCGCTCCATTTTTACTAACCTCGTACCTTCTACTAGCAAACAATAACAATTGTTCAAATGTCAAACAATGACACTTCGAATGTTGCCAGATTTAAAAATTGCGTTCTTCTTGTGACACCCTTTACTTATTTCTTCTTTCCATAAAATTTTAAGTTTGTTCAAACTAATAAATTTCTTTTTCTAATCAAAATATTTTGCTTTAGAAATGAAAATGCGTGCTGTATACTAAATTTTGACTCTGTTTGTATATATACTTTTAAATTTACTTAAGATTTTATGATTCTTTTCAGCCTTCCACTAAGCGAGAAAGTAATAGCGGTTTGTCATTTTAGTTGTAATTCGATTGATAGTAGATTTATTTCCTCAAACAATTTGGTATTGGAAATGAAACAAATTCACTGACGGGTTATCTAGTGTCTTATTATTATTTTTTTTTTTAACTTGAGTAAGAACACCAACCTCGTTCAAACCTTTTTACCATTAAAATGCGCTTTACCATTGGAAATGCGATAACCATCAAAAAATGTTGAGCATACCTTTAGGCTTCCGGAACACAAAGCTTAGTATATGTATCAAAACTGGAACTAATTAATAACTAAAAATTGTAATAACTATTGAATTACATTGTAAAGGGTACAAAAGATTCGCTATAGCCAACACTGAGACGCTTGATTTTTTTAGAATTGTTTTTTTTTTTCGAGTAAAAAAACTTTCTACTTCAAGGTTATTTTTTTTTCATCTTCATGTCGTTCATGATGTTTATTTTTTGTTTTAATAGTCGAAAACTTTTGTAGTATATTTTGCACTTAAATTAATTAAAGATATGATAACTTGAGGCACTACAAGAAAAAAAAAATGCTATTTCTAAATGTTTTTTTTTTAACGTTTAAATAGCGCGTGGAATAAAAAAGAAAACAAAAAACTTACAAAAATATTCATTGCTCTTTCTTCTATGGATAGTGTCATAAAGATCATTGTGTTAAATATATAACATAATATAACAACGGCTTAATGTCAAAAGGTACTAACTTGATTTTTTTTTATTACTTTATACAAGAGGAAAGAGATTAAAAATAAATTGTATCCCAAGTTCTTCAGATTTCATTAAGTTTTTCTTTTTTCCGCAAAGTAATACAAATACTGAGTTAGGACCTTTCTACATTATGCTATCGATATAATATATTTTTCAATAAATAAAAAGGTATTTCCGTTTTTTAAAAAATGGAAAATATAATACAGAAAATTTTTACAGCGTGGACTTTATGTGAAATAATACTACAATGTAGTGAAAAGTTCGTGGTTCAACAATAAAAAATTAAATTTTTCACTTCATTCTGATACTTCAACATAATATTTTTAAAGAGTAATGTATTTCTTCTTTAAGAGGTCATTTCACATTTCAATGCCCTTAAACTAGTGGGATTAGGCCTCTAATTTAATTTATTTTGTCTTTTCCATTACATTTCAAAATTTCAGGGCAATCGGTTATCAATGTTATTTAGATATTTTCAGGGCCTTTCTAGATTAAATCATCGAGACAATCTAATGATTAAAATGGCGATAACTGTGCGAAGAGACAAGCGAGTTTGCCTAGTTTTATCCAGATTGTTAATTATCCTACTGTGCAGCTTGACAGTGAAAATGGGCAAAATCGGTTCATCGTCCAAAAGTTATGTACCTCTAAATTTCCCATACAAATTTGTACATTTTAATGCAATTTCATGTGAGCGTCTGGTCAATAAAATATTTTATCATATTTTTTTACAACAGACGCCTAGAGGTGACAAATATTTTATATTCACCAAAAAAAAAAACTTTTTTTCATCTCCAGTTATTTTTTTTTTTTTTAAATACACTGAAGGGTATTCAAAAATTCGTCAAAGCCGAATTAAATGATTTTACTATTTCTTTATCTCCCCCCCAAAAAAAAAAAATAATTATAATTTTGTTACAAAAAAAAAAAAAAAATCAAATGTTTAGTATCTTTAACTAAGGGTTTTAAGGAAAATTTATGACCCATTTTTTTATTTTTTTTGTATATAAATCAGCATCACATTTAATTAGATTAAGATTTATCTTAAACTAAAGAAAGAAAAAAAAGTTTATCAAGAAAAGAAAAATAAATTTTGTAATTTTTGTGTTAAAAATAGATGATAACAGAAAAACTATAAAAATAAATATATGTATGTATAATTATCACAAAGCTTTGATTAATTAAACAAAATACAAATTTAATTATCAACGCATTTTAAATCTTTTCATATGTATTAATATTTATTTGGTGAAAAATCAATTTTTTTTTTTTTAAATGTTGCCTTTAAATTTTAAAAGATTTTGCTGGAGGTTCATATAATTTTAATAATACTTTCCTATACAAAAATAAATATTATTGTTATGTACAATATTTGCTTGTGTTAAAATAAAAAAAATTAAAATGAATAGTTTCTTCTAAATTGCTATTAAATTGTTTTTTTATTCAAAACATACTTTATGATTATTTGCCATGAACTTGTATTAATTGAATGTGTAGTAATAGGGTATTCCAGATATACTGGACAAAGTTATAAATAAAAAATACATTTGAATTTACCGAACACACACACCAAATTTTGCTTTAAAATAACGAAAATTTGATTTGCGACGGCCGCCATTTTATGTGCTGTTAGTACACTAAAAAAAAAGACATGAACTAAAATGTTATAAAAAATTTCCTTCAAAATAGTTTATAAATTGTCCTCAATTTAATTAAAATTTTATTAAAACTTAGAAAAATTTTCTTAAAAAGAATAAAAATACCTAAGTTTGAGGAAAAACGAAATAGTTTATATACTTAGAAATAGTTCATATTTTTCCTAAGTAATATTTCTTGATTTTAGGAAAAAAGAAGTCAATTAAATAAAAATTTATTAATATTAAGAAAAAGCATCTTAGTTTTAGGAAATTTGCATACTCATATGTAATAAAATTAAGTTTAGTTAAAAAAAAATATATTAGGACATAATTTACTCCCATTTAGTTCAAAAAATGTGTCTAACTTAAACCGAGAAAGTACTTGAACTTAATGTGTGTTCATTTTTTGTTTACGTGCAGTAAAATTAACTAAATTTTAGAAAGCCATTTTCAAATTCAGTTTTTAGGTATACCACTATTTAATTTTGTAGAATTATTTTTTAAAAAATTAGTTCAGACAATTAAAAACAAAAAGTAATAAATTTTTTCCTATGTAATAATAAAAATTTACTTGATTGTTGAAATTGATGAACTATTTCTAAGTAAAATTTTCATGCAACTTAGTTCAGATAAATTTGAAAAATTTTAATAAAATATTCTTTTTTTTTAGTATGTTTTCTAATTTTAAAAATATAATAAAATTTGGTATAGGATTTTTTTGTTGGAAAACGTTTAAATTATTTTCAATATTCTATTTCAAAAAAAAAAAACAATAAATTAAAAACAAACTAGTTAGTTTTCCTAATTTCCAAGAAAAAATATTATTAAAGGAAATAAATTAAAGTAACCACTTAAAAAAATTATCGTGCATAATTGTAATTTTTGGTTCGTGATCGTGCGTGAGCGTGATTCAAAAATAGCTCACGTGTCCATCTGTTATCTTATCAGTCTTAAATATAGTACTTAAAGTAGATTAAAATATATTTTAAAATTTTGTAAGCAAAGGGTAAACAACTTCGAATTTGAGCTTTTATGTAATAAATTTGTTTGTTGACTACAATACAAAATATCGCAGGCACATTTTATACATTACGGCACAATGGCTTCCCTATATTTGACATAGTGCTTATTAACCTTTATTTCACTTTATAATAAAAAAGTTAAAATTTGTATATGTCAAATAAAGTTAAAGCTAAAAATCCCATAAAATAAACTTATGACTTTTCCATTTTCCAATAATAACAAGAAATGTAACTGTAATATTTTGTATTTTTGCAACAATTTCCTTTAATTAGATAATTTAAGAAAACAAAGGACCCCCAGTGTTCCTTAGCCATAGATGCCGTGTGTCACGTAGGGCGTCCCTTTTTGTGGTTCTCTCCAGCAGAACCGTTAATTAACTACGAAAAGGATCTGACTTTGTCACAATTTATTACGTTTCAGCATACCCTGCAGTAAATTTTTTTAATTTATTTACCTTTTTGCTAATGAAATTTAATTTATATTTTAAATACATGAATTTAGTATAATTCAATTTAGTTTTAAGACAAAATTGTATAGCAAAAAGCTTGTTAAGAGCAGTGTCCTTACAAAGGGGAAGTCCTCCGAAGTGGGAGAATACTTACACAATGAGTGTAAAGTAGTTTAAAATTTACTGTAAAATAATAAGGATAATTTTCACTTAAAAGAAGTGCTATTTAACTTGATGTTAGAAAATATTTTCTTATTTTTAGGGAGTTAAGTCCTCGTTTTTAGAAAAAAAAATTATCTAATGAACTTAAATAAAGTAAAATTTTTCTTAAAACCAAGGAAACATTTCCTAACTAACAGTACAATTTTAGATGATGTATGAACTAATTAGGAAGAAATTTTACTGTTTTCTAATACAAATTTACTTCTCAGTAGTAAAATTTTTCTATAATTTAGAAATTTTTACCATATTTTAAGTAAAATTTGTTTTTTAATTTCAAGGAAAACTTTATTAAATATTGGTAAAAAGTATCTGTGGCGCCGTTTTCATTTAAATAAGTTAATTTTCGTAAATTCTAGTTCTTTTTTGAGTGCAGTTGTGGTTTATGTCCCATATTGGGCGCCAAGTTTGTGTATGATATGACTTAAATATTTCAATTCTGTGCATAAGTCACAAATATATAAATTTATTGAAAAAAAATATATGTTTTTAAAGTATATTAAAAATAGCAGGTCATTGTATTACTTTTTCATATATTCTAGGTTATTGTTTTTTCCCTTTTTTTTACTAACTAGTTCAACTATTAATAATACCTTTAATTTTATTTAAGCCTCCTGAGTATTTTGTTTCAATGTGCATTTGCTGACATTAACTGGGTTCATTGAATTTTTGTTTCTGTTGTTGTCTAGTTACTGTTAGTTTTTTTTTCAACAAAAAAACACTAAATCCTTGGCCTATTTATGTCAAGTGTTTATATGTACATATGAACGAATGAACAAAATTCTAAAGAATTTTCATGATATTCAAATTGTTGACTACATGTTTTAATATGTTTTCACTATCGATATTTGGTTAATATAAATACGAGTATGTTAAAAATTATGTGTGACACAGATATTTTAAATTAAAGGTTAACACTCAAAAAAAAATTAACTACAATTTAGAAAAATTAACTTATTTGGAGGAAAAATTGAAATTAAAACAGCGCCAAAGACACTTTTTAACAATATTTAATAAAATTTGTCTTGAAATTAAGAAACAAATTTTACTTAAAATTTGGTCAAAATTGAAAAATACTAATTAGGACTTAATTCCCTAAAAATAAGAAAATATTTTCTTACATCAAGTTAAATAGCACTTTTTTTAAAGTAAAAATTATCCTTAAATTTGATAAAAAATTTTCTAATAAATATGAAACTGTTTCTATGGTAATATGTTTTACCATATATTTTAAAATACTTTACTTAACTTTATTTTTCCACTTTCGGAGGACTTCCGCGTTGTGGGTACAATGCTCTTAACAAGCTTTTTGCTATACAATTTTGTCTTAAACCTAAATTCAATTATACTAAATTCATGTATTTAAAATATAAATTAAATTTCATTAGCAAAAAGGTAAAAAAATTAAAAAAAATGTACTGCAGGATATCCTGTAACGTAATAAATTGTGACAAAGTCAGATCCTTTTCGTAGTTAATTAACAGTTCTGCTTGAGACAACTTCAAAAAGGGGCGCCCTAAGTGGCACACGGCATCTATGGCTAAGGAACACTGGGGGTCCTTTGTCTTCTTAAATTAACTAATTTAAGGAAATTGTTGCAAAAATACAAAATATCACAGTTACATTTCTTGTTATTATTAGAAAATGGAAAAATGTCATAAGTTTATTTTATGGGATTTTTTAGCTTAAACTTTATTTGACATATACAAATTTAAACTTTTTTTATCATTAAGAGAAAAAAATAGTTCGAAAAATATAAAGTTTAATAAGCGCTATGTCAATTATAGGAAAGCCATTATGCCGTAATGTATAAAATGTGCCTGCGATATTTTGTATTGAAGAAGTCAACAAACAAATTTATTACATAAAAGCGCAAATTCGAAATTTTATATCCTTTGCTAACTAAATTTTAAAAAAATATTTGAAGCTACTTTAAGTTCAATGTTAAGAACTATTAAGATTAGAGATGAGCATGTAAGCCACTTTTGAATCACGCACCAAAAATTACACTTATGCACGATATTTTTTTTTTTTTTAAATAGTTTCTTTAATTTGTTTCCTTTAATAATATTTTTTCTTGGAAATTAGGAAAACTAACTGGTTTGTTTTTAATTTATTGTTTTTTTTATTAGAATATTGAAAATAATTTAAATATTTTCCAACAAAAAAAAATCCTATACCAAAATTTATTATTTTTTAAATTAGAAAACTTTTACTTATCTGAACTAAGTTGCAAGGAAATTTTTTCCTAAGAAATAGTTCATCAGTTTCTAAAATCAAGTAAATTTTTATTATTACATAGGAAAAAATTTATTACTTTTTGTTTTTAATTGTCTGAACTAATGTTTAAAAAACAATTCTTCAAAATTAGAAAGTGGTATACTTAAAAACTGAATTTGGAAATGGCTTTCTAAAATTTAGTTAATTTTACTACACGTAAACAAAAATGAACACACATTAAGTTCAAGTACTTTCTCGACTTAAGTTAAACACATTTTTTGAACTAAATAGGAGTAAATTATGGACTAATATTTTTTTTTTTTTAACTAAACTTAATTTTATTACATTTATGCAAGTTTCTTTAAACTAAGTTGTGTTTTGGTGAGTGTAGGTCAGGTCTGTAATACATTCAAGGACTTGTATTCGGGGTAATTTTCGTGCAATTTTCTGACTTTATAAATTAATTTCCCTCCTTCCGGATGGATTATATATAAACATGTGAGATGTATTTTAATTTGTTTCAAAATTATGAAATTTTTTAAATGGAAAAATTTTCTATTTTGCAACATTTGTATTAATGGAGAATTCGCAAAAAAGTCTTCGGGTCTTAAAGTGTTAATTGGAAAATCCACGCATAATTCATGGAGCACCATTACAGCCCTTCAAAGTCAACAGGACGGGACCACTTGTAATACTGCACTCGATGTAATGCGTATTTTGAAGGAAGTCTTCCCAGTCCGTTTAATAGCGCGTTTAGGTGATTCGGCTTGGCCAGCCAGATCTCCCAATTTGTCTGTCTAAAACTTTGCGCACAGTTATGAAATATGTAATAAAATCAGTTCAAATTTGAATTAACGCCGACGGCGGCTATTTGTCGGACATACAAATTTACTACAATTTAAAGACTTTATAACTTTATAAGTGCGAATAGACACAATCGGACATAAACTAAATGAGTTTTCACTTTAAACAAAAGTTATAGAGCAAAATAATTAGGTGATGGGTTTTTTGCCCCACCCTGTACCTTTAGCTAGTGGATGTGATATTTTATTTCACGATTTTGTAAATTTTTTATATGGAAAAAAAATTCAGAATAATTAAAATCAAATTTTGGTACATTTTACGTCAAACAAGAACTATTTTTATTTATGTTTGGTACCCAATTGAAGTTTTCATTTATCATTTCTGCTTTTAATTCATATATATGTATTTCTTAATTTATTGGTATTTTTTATTAATCAGAGGGAAATTTGTTAAAAATGACTTTAGAGAAATAATAAAGATTATTTTAATCAAAATTTCAGGATTCTCCGCATGTGGTTTTAAACTTAAACACAGCTGTTTAGCGATCCTGTGTCGCAATTCGTTGGGCGCCATTTTATGTGGTAAGGATGATGGCAATTTATTTCCAACCTTAAATGCTTATTTAATACTATTCTTGTACACAACCAATCTACACAAAATTGTGTTAAATGCTGGCGCATTAATTTCCAAAAGCAGCAACACTTTTCGACACAACAACAAAAAAAATCGGTTCGAAGGACCATTATTAATCAAAACACAATAAAAACACTATGTGTTTTCTATTAAAATTGATAAATTTTCTAAGAAAGGGGGGTTTAATTTCGGTTTATATGTTTAGCTTAAGAACTGTTTGTAATATTTTGTAAAATATTTTTAATTATTGACTTTTCAAAAAAAAAAAACATTGTTGAAGGTTACAAGATCAGGGTATTTTTTTTTTATTTATTTAAATACAACAATGATTTATTCAAATTATGATAATAAACTACAAAAAACCCTGGCAACAAATTTTTTTTAAAACATTTTTGTGGTATTTTCTCATCATTAAACATCTTCTAAAAATTGTTTAAGAAAAAATATAATTTTATGTCACACTTGATTAGCTCACTTGTTATCTTAAAGTATTTTTTTTTTGTTTAAAAAAAAACCCTCCCTGTTATTCTTATCAAGAAATTTTTTCAATAATATATAAGTATTTGAAATTTAAAACCCTCATATGTTGCTGTTTGTACTTAAAATCTATTAGCATTCTTAGGGTATTTTTTTAAATATTATTTTACTTGTTTTTCTTAAGTACTTTGTTTTTATTCTTTTAATTTTCCCCTTCTCAAAAAATTTAATTTTATTATATTTTCTTAGTTACTATGTATAGTTGATTATCTGTATTAAATATATGTTGTTTTTTTATACTATAATTTAATTAGTAATTTTCATGGTAATGTTGAGGAATTTTTTTTAAGACTTAACGTATGCATGAGTTTAGTTTTTCATACATATTGATGTTTTATTTATATTAAAATTTATGCTTAACAACATTTTTTTTTTTATAGTATGAGAATTATTTTTCTTTTAGAAAATATAGTTTTATGCTTTCACACAACATCCTCAACCAGCCACCCAGAGCCATCATACTTTTTCTACATCATTAAATTTGAAAATATAAAGTGAAAAGTTTTTTTTCTTCTAGTTTAATAAAATGCTTTAGAAAATAAACTAATATTGTAAAGAATGTTTATTTTTTGCTTACACCAAAAATATAAAAGGTTCTGGCTATAATTAGTTGGAATGAATTATTAATTAGTTCAACACTATGCATGTACAAGTATCCCACACAAAAAAAAAAAAAAAAAAGACACGAACTAAAATGTTATTAAAAATGTCCTTCAAAATAGTTTATAAATTGTCCTCAATTTAAGTAAAATCTTATTAAAACTTAGAAAAGTTTTCTTAAAAAGAATAAAAATTCCTAAGTTTGAGGAAAAACGAAACAGTTTATATACTCAGAAATAGTTCAGATTTTTCCTAAGTAATATTTTTAATTTTAGGAAAAAAAAAACAAGTCAATTAAATAAAAATTTATTAATTTTAAGAAAAAACAACTTAGTTTAAAGAAAATTGCATACTCAAATGTAGTAAAATTAAGGACATAATTTACTCCCATTTAGTTCAAAAAATGTGTCTAACTTAAATCGAGAAAGTACTTGAACTTAATGTGTGTTCATTTTTTGTTCGCGTGTAGTAAAATTAACTAAATTTAAAAAAGCCATTTCCAAATTTTGAAGAATTGTTTTCTAAAAATTAGTTCAGATTATTAAAAACAAAAAGTTATAAATTTTTTCCTATGTAATAATAAAAATTTACTTGATTATAGAAACTGATGAACTATTTCTAAGGAAAATTTTCATGCAACTTAGTTTAGACAAATTTTAAAAATTTTAATAAAATATTCTTTTTTTCAAGTAAAAGTTTTCTAATTTTTAAAAAATAATAAAATTTGGTATAGGATTTTATTTTGTTGGAAAACCTTTAAGTTATTTTTAATATTCTATTCCAAAAAAACAATCAATTAAAAACAAACCTGTTAGTTTTCCCAATTATCAAGAAAAAATATTATTAAATAAAAGAAATTAATTATTATTAATTATTAAAAAAAAGAAATAAATTTTTGTTTCGTGATCGTGCGTGAGTCAAAAATCTCTCACGTGCCCATCTCTAATCTTAACAGTCTTAAATATTGAACTTTAAGTAGCTTAAAATATATTTTAAAATTTTGTTAACAAAGGGTAAACAACTTCGCATTTGCGCTTTTATGTAATAAATTTGTTTGTTGACTACAATACAAAATAGGCATATTTCCTTTGTACACTTAAGCTAGCAAGTTATTTCATTTACATGGAGAATTAAGCGAGTCAGGAACTAGGCGCTTAGTACTCGCTTAATTCTCCATATAAATGAAATAACTTGCTAGCTTAAGTGTACAAAGGAAACATGCCTAATATCACAGGCATATTTTGTACATTACGGCAAAATGGCTTTCCTATAATTGACGTTGTGCATTAAACTTTATATTTACTTATTATATACTTTAATTCATTTAATAATAAAAAAGTTTAAATTTGTATATGTCAAATAAAGTATAAGCTAAAAATCCTATAAAATAAACTTATGACATTTTTCCATTTTCCAATAATAACAAGAAATGTAACTGTGATATTTTGTATTTTTGCAACAATTTCCTTAAATTAGTTAATTTAAGAAGACAAAGGACCCCCAGTGTTCCTTAGCCATAGATGCCGTGTGTCACGTAAGGCGTCCCTTAACTAACTACGAAAAGGATCTGACTTGGTCATAATTTATTACGTTTCTGGATATCCTGCAGTACATTTTTTTAATATGTTTACCTTTTTGCTAATGAAATTGAATTTATATTTTAAATACATGAATTTAGTATAATTCAATTTAATTTTAAGACAAAAATGTATAGGAAAAAGCTTGTTAACTGCTCTCACAAACCGGGAGTCCTTCGAAAGTGGAAAAATACTTCCTCAATGAGTGTAAAGTACTTTAAAATATATGGTAAAATATGTTACCTTTATTATCCTTATAATTTTCACTTAAAAGAAGTGCTACTCAACTTGATGTTAGAAAAAAATTTCTTATTTTTAGGGAGTTAAGTCCTAGTTTTCAGTAAAAAAAA
This sequence comes from Eustalomyia histrio, assembly GCA_949748255.1. Taxonomy (NCBI): domain Eukaryota; kingdom Metazoa; phylum Arthropoda; class Insecta; order Diptera; family Anthomyiidae; genus Eustalomyia; species Eustalomyia histrio. Next base: position 67,317,337 of record OX456524.1, on the reverse strand, counting down.
AAATTATCTAATGAACTTAAATAAAATAAAATTTTTCTTAAAACCAAGGAAACATTTCCATCAAACAGTAAAAATGTATGAACTAATTGGGAGAAAATTTTACTGTTTTCTAATAAAAATTTACTTCTCAGTAGTCAAATTTTTCTATAATTTAGAAATTTTGACCAAATTTTAAGTAAAATTTGTTTTTTAATTTCAAGGAAAATTTTTTTAAATAATGTTAAAATGTGGCTTTGGCACCGTTATCATTAAAATTTTTCCTCTAAATAAGTTAATTTTTCTAAATTCTAGTTCATTTTTTTTAATGCAAAAAGCGGTATTTAGATTTAAAGATACCCCCCCCCCCCCAACGTGGGACATTTACGCCATCGACCATAGGACCGCACAGAACACATTATTGTCTTAAATTTCTCATTAAAGATTTGTATAAAATAAAATTTCGGTTTAAAAAAATTAATGCATATTTTGGTCTTTTTAATGCATATTTTGCTCTCCAAATTTTGCATACAAATTGATATATTTTAGTACAATTTTATATTGGTGTCTGGTGAATATAATATCTCATTACCAGAAGCTTAGAGGTGAATAATATTTTGTATTCACCTCAAAATTTTTTTTTCACCTGAAAAAGTGCTTGCACATTAAAAAAATTTTCACCTCCTATTTTTTCTCTCCATGTTTAGGACAGAAATAACAAAATTAACACTTTGGTACTGTTTCTGTAAGCGCCCTATTATAAGTACTTTAGTACTTCTTTGACTCATTTAATACCATTTTTTATTTATGTCAAGTTTTTTGTGATATAATTTTTTGTAAACGCCGTTTTGATAAAAAATAACTTTTTGGGGTTGATAAAGAGCTACAATTAAATTAGTACCTCAAAAATATTTCGATGCTTTAAGAATATATCGTTAATCGTTCGATGCTTAAAGAATATCGTTTCAAATACCATATTAAAGCTAGACATCAGAGATATTTTGGGATAAGGGGAAATCTATATATTTTACCAAAAATTCTTATATAATTGATTAAGCAATTCGATCAGAAAGATATTTGAAAAAATTAACGATTCTTATGTAACATACATAGATATCTTAAAATATTCGTTATATTTCAATACTGTAATTATATGTTCATAAGTTTATTGTAAAACTTGATTTTACAGTGACCCAAAAATGTCAGAATATACGCCCAATACTTTTAAAAATAATCAACAAACAGCTAAAATCTAAAAAGAAAATATAAGGGGTATCCAATACAATTGAGAATTAATGATATTTTTGATTAAATTTATGAAATTTTTTTTTTAATTAATGAAATTTTTTATTAAATTAATGTAATTTATCCATAAATTAATACTTTCTTTTTTATTAAATTAATGAAATTTTTCATTAAATTAATTAAATTTTAATAAAATTAATGAAATTTTTCATTAAGTTAACGAAACTGTTCATTAAATTAATGAAATTTTTCATTAAATTAATGGATTTTTTCCATTAAATTAATAAAATGTTTCATTAAATTAATTAAGTTTCATTTAATTATTGAAATGTTTCATTAACTCAATTAAATTGTTCATTAAATTTATGCAATTTTTCATTAAATTAATTAATATGTTCATTAAAATAATGAAAATTTTCATTAAATTAATAAAAAAAACATTAAATTAATAGAAAAGACATTAATTAATGAAATATTTAGTTTATAAAATTTTTAGTTTTGAAAATGTTAGTTAAATTAATAAAATTTATCATTAAATTAATGAATTTTTATCCTTAATTAATTTAAAAAAATTCAATAAATTTATGAATTTTTTCATTAAATTAATGAATTTTTTTAATGACATTTTTAATTAATGAAATTTTTCATTAAATAAGGGCATTTTAAAAAAAATCTAGTTTTTAAATTTAATCAAATACTAAATTCGAATAACAAAAAATTATTAAGTTTAAAAATTGTTTCGTTTAATTTGTGAATAAAAATTCTGAAACAAATCTTCTTTAGCCGAAATGTTAATTAAACATTCTCTCTACCAAGTGGTTAAACTGTGCATATTTCAAAATTGCAAAGCAATTCTAGAAAATTTGTGAAATATTTCAAAAATGTTTATTATTCAGCAACATAAATATTATGATTTTCTTGAAATAATAAATATCAACACATAATAAATTTGTTATTGTGCAAAATGTACATTTAGTTTATTTGAACAACTTAAGGTCTTATTATTGCCTCAACTTAAATGTTGTAAATAATTGGGGTCAAATAAATATGAAGTCAAAATAATAACCTGCAATGAACAAAATTAAAAAAAAAATAAATTAAATAATATCATTTGAAAGCAAAAAAAAAATTAAAAAATATAAACAGAAAATGTATATTAAAACAAAAATGCAACAGATAAACAAGATAAGCAACACGATACTCAACAAAAAAAAATACAGGTAAATACAAAAAAAAAAAAGATCATAAATTGATACCTTAAAACTGAGAAATGTTTTACAGCTTTAGATAAGAAAGCCAAAATAAATTATGTATGATAAAAGACAATTCATTTGGAGAGTCAATTTATGACACTCCAAATTTATTTTTATAAAATTCATAAATATTAAAAGAGCACAATCAAAAACTAGAAAAATATGGCCAAAATAATTGGCCATAAAAAAAATATCAACACATAGTAAGAATTTGTAAGAAATACATAATTATACACAGCCAGATGGACCGGACAGACATTCAAAAAACATTGAAATTATGAATGAAAAATGAATAAATAGTAATGTGTTGACTACTTCAAAAAAAAAATAAATAAATAAAAAATTGCTTAATTAAATTTGAAGGTAATTTTTACGTATGAAAAAATAATAATAAATATGAACGCACTGAAATAAAAAAAAATAATTATTGGTTTCTTTATTGTTGATTTCTTGAAGTTGACTGTAATATTTGCCATATGCCGTATATTTCAAGTTAATCTTGTAATTTTTTGCTGTTTTTTTTAAAGTACATGTTGTTATTATTATTTATATATTTTGTGGCGATTTTTTATAATTGATCAAGAACATCAACAAAATATTTGAGTAATATAAAATACACAATATTAAGATCATATTAAGGATATTTACTTCATCAATGTCGTACAATTTTAAATTTAATAAATTTATTTTGGGTTATACAGCCCACTGTGCATTCATTCCAGCAGTACATCGTTTTTATATTAAGTTTATGAGATCTATTAATTTCCTTTGAAATTATTATTAATATAATTGAGGTTGAGATTTAAAAGTCTGCTGATTTATCAGCAGTCTGACATTGAAAATGAGCTAAATCGTTCAAGCGGTTCAAAAGTTATGGCTGAAAATCTGGAGAGACCTCTTAAATTTTTAGTTATTTTTCAAATATAAACTTAGCAAGCCGAATATATGACACCCTTCATCACAGTACGATTTGGGTCATATTCCGAGAAGAGGTTTAAATTACGGGAAGGTGCAACAAATATAGCGAAAACTATAATAATAATTTATTTATTTATACTAATCATATAATTACAAATTATATTCTAATACCCTAACCGAGCGCTAGCAACAAAGGCCATTGTAGCGAAAACAGACCAGAGCATCTGGTGGGAATCGAACCCACGACCCCCGCACTGATAAGCTAGCACGGTCCCACCTAGCCTACCGGGGCGCTCAATAATAATAAAATTAATAAATAAATAATAATAAAAATATTATTAATAACAACAGCAGGTGGAAAAGTGGGTCCCACTCAGGGAAAAAGCTTCATCATATTTATGAAAATCTTTACAAATACAGGGTAGGTAAAAAATCATAATCTGAATTTCCTTCGCTATAACTTTTGTTTAAAGTGAAAATTGATTTGTTTTGACTATATTAATTCGCACTTATAAATTTTGTTTCAATTAATTGTGGCAAATTATCTCCGACAAATTGCCGCAGTCAGCGTTGATGCAAATTTGAACTCTTTTTGCCAATTTGTAACTCCACCAAGATGCGGGGCTTTTTTGCGTACACTAACGCCTTCAAATATCCACAAGAGGAAGAAGTCCGGGACATTAAAATCGGAAGATCTGGCGTAAAAAAGCCAAACCACGGAAACGCGAGACATCCTTAAAAATATGCATTGTGTCACGTTCAGTATAAGAAGTGACCCTACCTGTTGGAACACAGTCTGCATGGCTCTATAGCGGTCTCCGTTCACCGTATTAGCGTTACCTTCTGTTCCTTCAAAAAATAAGATCCAATCACCTTTTCCGCCGTAACTGCATACCACACGGTGACTTTAAGAGGTTGTGATGGTGCTTTATAAATTATGCGCGGTTCTTCCGTCCCCCAGAACCGAAAATTTGACTTATTAACATGGCCGCTGAGATAAAAAATGAGCCTCGCTGCTAATGTTCACTTTTGACGGAAGAATCATCCACTTTCAAAATTCAAAATCTTACGACTTAGGCGTTTAACGATTTATTGTAATTTTGCACATGTCTTCTTTACGAATGTCAAAACAAACCTGGCATATTTGTAAAAATGGCAGCACTTTCCAATAGGATGATACTTATTGTCCCACTTAATACAATGGAAGGAAGAAAAACTTGATTGATTTTCATCCAATGTAACATTTCATTAATATGAAATTGATAACATGTTTCTTCATATTTATAAAAACTTTTTGAAATATGATGAAGAATTTAAAAAAAAAAAAAATATTAAGTAAGATTTATGAAATACTTCTTCATATTTATGAAAAAGTTTCATAAAAAGAAGTTTCATCAATAATTATAAAGAAATTTCTTTATATTTAAGAAGAAGTTTCAACAGTAAGATGATTTTTTTTTAACCCTAGAACACACACCCGGCTACAAATGTATCCACTTTAACAGTTTTTTATTAATTTCCTTTTTCTGAAATAATGAAAATTTATGAAACATTTATCATACATTTTTATAAAACAGTCTCACCAATATGATGAATTTTTTTTTCTTGATTTAAATTTTTCTTATACCATATTCCACTTGGTGTAGGGAATAATTCTACAAACGCGTTCAAATAGTCTAAATCCTGATTTTGGGTTCTGGGCTATATGTTGTCTGTTAGGTCAGATACTCTCATTATGGAATTATTTGTTTGCGTAAATATCGACTGGATAGTTTTGGAGATAAATCTAAAATAGCGGTCGTTAATTTTTATTTTTGGATCTTGAAACATTATACGTCAAACTTTTAGCTGGGTCAGGCATTCAAAAGTTAGTCTATCAGTTAGACCTCGTACGATTTACGCAACAATTTTATGCCGATAAATGTAAAAACCACGAGAGCAATAATTAAAATAAAAACCGAGAGAAACTGAACCAAAGTTGGACTCAGTTTTATGTGTGCTCGTACAAATCCCGTAAAAAATCGCTTTGGTTTGGTAATACCATTTAAGCTTGAATGGGTTCTTTCGTCTTGAAAATAATACAAAAATATTTTTGTCCAACTATTTTCAGACTTAAAAGGGTCGTTCACTTTACGTGGGCAGACGGCCGGTCGGATGGAAATCGCTTAATCGACTCAGAAAGTGATTCCGAGTTTATGGAAATAGTATATGGTAGGAATTTAACAAAATTTTTGTTTACAGATTTTTAAGAGATATTTCTTGTGTGCGTAATTTTACCGGCAAAATAGATTCTACCCAAATTTGTTTATATAAATCTTTCCAATCTTTTGCAAACACATTTGCGTATTATTAAATGATTTTCATTGTAAACAAATTTTTAATACAAATCTTCATTTGGTAATTTTTATTGTTTTGTTTTTTTGTTTTAAGTTCAACAACTTTAGCAGTAAATGCTTAAATAAAATACAAATTTTAATGATAATTTTGCAGTTGATTTTTTACGAGTTTCAACATTTTTAATACTTGTAGTAAACAAAAAAAGAAGAAGAAGGAAATAAAATTGCAATTTTGTTTATTATGGCGTACAAGAAGATACGACGTTGTACAATAAAACTTTTTATGGAAAAATAAATTTTAAAATAAACATGTTTATAAACTGCTCTGTTCAGGTATGATGGGCAATAGGATTACCACAGATCCATTTTCTGCGGGATGATGGTATTAATTTGAAAATACGGAGAGGATAGAAATAGATTTTGATTTTCTTTGGATACCGAAGAGTTTTGAACAGAAAATTAAAATATTTTGGGAACTCCTATTTTCTAATACTTCACTGATAAAAATGTATGCGATATTTTATGAAAAATTATTTTGTAGATTTTTTTTTTAGAATATACGAAACTTTCGTATATTTTACGAAATTCAGTTTAGTCAATAATTAAATAGTTGTACGAACTAACGATAGCCTTTTTTATTTTTGGTTTATTGTTTTTAGAGGGTTAAATACATTTTTTTTAATAAAATTAACAGAATTTGTAGATTTTTCGAAACCAACAACATTTTAAAATATTTTAAAACAGTATTTTAAATATAAAATTATCGCTGAAATTGTAAACCAAAATATTTTTTTTTTTAATAGACAAAAAAAAATAATTTTATTAAAAAGTACCTTCAGTAATTGAATTTAATACAGAAGGTAAAAAATTACGAAAAAAATCTATTGTATCTTTTTTATAAAATAAAAAAAATCAATTCGATTAATAAGAAAAAATTCTTTTGTTTCTTAATTTTCAGATTTTAAAATAAAAATTTAAATTTGAAATTCCGGTAAAATATTTTTATCTTTTATTTAACCTTTTTCTTTTCCAATATTCAATGGATTTCGTCTTGATCAGATCCGATATCATATTTGTGATGTCCTTTTTCATGAAACCAAATTGAGGACACGGGCCTATAAATGGCAGTTCCTAGTCTCGCTTGTTCAACAGCTTTTTCATTGCCTTCATGCCCACTGTAAGCTCAAGGAATAAATTAGTTATTAATTCCGGTAAGAAAATTATAAATTAGAATAAAAAAAAAAATCGAATATAACTAATAAATGTCAACAAACAACGCAACAATCCTGCCAATAATCCATATACGTGGCAACCCTAACAAGCATAAAATATAGCAAATTTGTATAAAAATTTTTTGCAATAAAAAAAGTTAAAACAAAAACATAATCATTATAATGATTTTTTTTTTGTGCTGCAACAAAAACAAACATTAAATAAGGGACGAACGTATAATATTGTTGTAATACATTGTTGTAATTTATTAAGATTCTAGTAGATTTTTTATGTAAGTAATTTAGTAAAGAAGGGGGGTCGTCTTAGTCTTTTTATTTTTAATGGATTCCTGATGGACGGATGTAAAGCACATGACGCATGTTTCCGTTTTGTAAGATATTTTTTCAAAACATAAACATTAAAAACAATGTAATTGTTTTCAAATAGTCGAAAAAACTCTTGATTTTCACACCATCAAGTGTGTTAATGTTAAATCAACACAATGCAACAATAATGCTGTAATTGTAATTGAGGTTAAAAAAAAATACATTCTAAAATAAAAATAAATGATATGAACCACACTTATTGCAAGTGATGGGTGGATGGTGAGGGGAATCGGGGGAAGTAAGAGTTGTATCAAATTATGTATTAATTTAAAGGCAGTTTTAATTTCCATATGCTGTTTAAAATTAATGGATCTTCAGCTAAATTTAAATGAGCCATTGTTTTGCTTTTATTTTCACTTTAAACATTAAGGTGACCATAGATTTCTTTTTTTTTTATCAAAAATTTTCAAATTTCGCTATTTTTTGATTATTTTATTCTTGGCACTTATATGTAATTACCTCTATCTACTCTTATTATTTTATATTTAATTACACTGAAAAAATTCTTTATTATTAGGGCTAGGAAGTTCGTATAAATATACGTTTTTTGTCGTTAGCCGGAGAAGAAAGTTAATCAAATAAATTAACAGCAAAATGACAATCGATTTCTTAATGCATATTTAGCTTTGAATGCATTTTTTGCTATAAATGTATATTTTTTAATAAATGCATATTTTGACAAAACTTGCTGATAGATTTTGCATATTTTTCAAAGTATGCATGTTTTTAGATTATTTTTTTTTTCGTTATGAAGAGAAAAAATAATACTAAAATGCAATTATCAAAATTCTGTCTATGTTTAACGGTAATTTTCAAAATTTTTAAACCACTAAACCACACGATTGTAAATTCCTATCAAATATTCATAAGAAAAACCCTCGAAGCTGTCGACAGGTCTTACGCCAAGATTAGATTCAAATGACACTACGTACCGCGGCCAGCATACGTCCAGTGTGCTGTCTAGACCTCCCCTAAAGGTTCCAGCTATCGATGAAGCTAACAATCCTGCCAGTTGAAATATTCCAAATGTCGGAAGGATATACGCGACGACCACCCAGAAACCTGATTCTCCTACACAAAACCTGGAATATTCGCAAAAAAAACATGCTCCGACGTCTCCGATTCCAATTCACAAAATCTACAATATCATTGGCCGATTGATGCTTCTTGTTGGTGCCTGAGATCGCAGTGCCCAGTAAAGTATCCCGTCAAGGTCACTTAGTCTTTCCTGCCAAGGGCGAGAGAGTAGTCGCCCGGATCCCTCACAGGGCAGAGAAATAATTCTCTTGGCCTGAAGTTGGCCACGGGAATTTTCAGAAAACCTCGACTCTTCTCCCTAAAGTAGCTCATGGGCACCCCATAGAAAGATTCAGACCCTACAGGCTCCACAGTTGGTAAGTTGGTCAGGAATCCACCCCAGGTTGGGGGAGTTATTCCTGCCAAGTCGATTGAGAGCCTGAATGCACTCCATTACTAGTCCAGAAGACACCTCGTAGGCCATAAGAGCCCTGAGTGCCAAATGACTGTTAGAGAGAATGTAGATGCGAGATCTAACTGCAGGCACTCCACCGCACACAAATATATGGCTAAAAAATAGAGGAATATTTGCCCAAAGGAAGAGGATGCTGAAACGCGGGATCAAAAATGCCCGTACTCGTGTCCATATTCGCTTGTTCGAGCCATCCATGTACCATACCTGGGTTTCCAGTTCAGGCTCCCAAGACCGGTTGGTCCACATGCTCCCATCAAACAACATGTCGAAATTACTGATGATAACCTGTTCCGGTAACATCCAGTCCGCCTCCCTTAATGTCGGGTCGTCCATAAAGATTTCGACCACATTTTATGCTACCGCATTCCCTAAGTCTGGTAGAGCCCATAATAGACGCCACCCTGATAGCCTGAGATGAAGTTTTGTTAGAATTCAAAAAAAAAAAAATTATTCATGTTACTTATGAAAAGTAAAAATTTATGAAGAATTTTTTTAAGAAACTTGTTTCATAAAAATCATGTAGCTTCTAACTAAATTTAAGAATTTTTTTTAAGGATTTTATCAAAAATTCTTTCTTTGTAAAAGTGTTGGGCAAAGCAAAAGCATATATATTTGAAATATATTAAAAAATACTCTCACCTTCCGACATTTGTTGATATTTTCACAATTTTTTTTTTTTTTTATCAATTTACTAACCTGCAAATAGAAAGAGAAAAATTAAATTATAGTAAGTTCAGAATAGTCTAAATAAATTTAAGATTGCAAAAATGTATTAAATTGCACTTTTCCTTTAAAAATACAAAAAATCAATAATATTTTACAAATTCATTAAAAAAAATCATGAAAATCTGAGAATTTTCCAAACGAAAATAAAAAATACTGGAGTTGGGTATGCTGAAATAATTAAGAGCCTAAATCTTAATGGGTTGAAATAGACTTGTGTCAAAAATTGTCTATAATTCGGTAAAAAAAAAATTAAAAATTTTATCAAAATATCTATAAATTTGCAGCCGTAAAAACCAATTTTTGGAGGACCTAATATGGGCACAAGTTTTAAACGTGGAATGATTTTTATCATATGAGTCAGTATGCCAAATTTCATCAACATTTCTCATTATTTGCGACCTATAACGACTCAGAAAGTGATTCTGATTCTGGTTCAATGTCTAGGAAAAAGAAAATTTCATATTTTGCTACTGTTGGAGAAATAACATTTCCCAATGCTGATTCATGAAAAAAAAACTTAATAGTTGGGAAAACTTAATACCATTTTTGTAATTTTCAGAACAAGATATGTTAATTTTAAAACGAGTCTTATGCGGGCGTTGGACTGTTACACAGAAGGTTGGGGGTTTGATTGCTTGCGACGGCGACATCAATTTAGAAAAAATAATATGTGGGATTTTTCTCTTCCTCATACAAATCGCAACGTCCTCCTTTGGTGTTTTAATAGCACTTAACCCCACCGAAGTAAAATAACATAACAGGGCTATTAACTAAAAAGCTTCAACAATTTTCACCAACTCCCTTCAGATGGCGAGCATCAACTGTTCTAAGATTTGTCATCTCGCGCAGTTACAGAGTTGTCATATTTAAAGTCTTTCATCTTTCACTAATTTTCAACTCTCCTCTATCTCCTTTCCAAAGAAAGTAATAAGTAGGAAGAATTTCCTGAGTGTTGCCTTTTTTAAAAATAAAAAAAAGGTCGAAATTAGTCAACGAAGTTTTAAAAATGTCATCCACCAGAGCTTTTCTGAATATTCAATTGCAAGTTTCTTCAAAAATAGCACGTGATGAAAAATTTTTGAACACATATTTTGAAATAAGAAGTGTCAAGTTAACGCTATTTCTACATTTGGTCACCTTTACACAGAAGCTTTTAGTTTTTTTATCACTATTAATTATTTATGATGATCAACGAAGCATGCAACAAATTGCAGCAACATATTTTTTTCTATATCAGATTGTTGTTGTTTTCGTTGTTGATGAGTAGGATAAAAGAATCTTAAATGTTGTTGTATGTTCAAATGCGTCATACAAACTACATTTTGTTGCTGCTGTGGATGTTGATGATGGTGATGAAGTTGTTGTCGGCGTCATTTACAATACCACAACCACAAGTAAATCTTTGGACTCTTGTGAAGCATTAATATAGGAAAAAAAAAACAGGGAAAATAGTCTTTTAAAACTTGATATTGCAGCAAACACTCAAACCATGCAATTTTTATGGTGTACAAATTTGTGGAAAATTAAAAAAAAAAATTTGTTTGTAGCAACACAAAAAGTACTTTTAATTACATAAAGAATATTTTTAACGTACTTTTTGTTGCAATATGTTATTTTCCTTTTATAAAAAGTACATTTTATAAAAAATAGCTTTTATAGTTTTAAACAAAAAGTAATTTTTGTTGAAAGGTACTTTTTATAAAAAGTACCATATACAAAATTTACCTTTTATAAAAAGTACATTTATGAAAAGTACTTTTTATAAAAGGTACAATTTATAAAAAGTACTTTTTATAAAAAGTACCATTTATAAAAAGTACCATTTATAAAAAGAACTTTTTATAAAAAAAGTACTTTTCCCTATATTTAACTACCCTGAAGAAGTCACCCAATGTGGAGACAAAATATTGGAAGGAAATAATAAATAATCATTATTATTTTTTATAAAAAGATCTTGAACTCGATTTTAAGGAATAATATAGTAAAAAGTACTTTTTATAAAAAAGTACCTTTTATAAAAAAGTACCTTTTATAAAAAAAGTACCTTTTATAAAAAAGTACCTTTTATAAAAAAGTACCTTTTATAAAAAAGTACCTTTTATAAAAAAGTACCTTTTATAAAAAAGTACCTTTTATAAAAAAATTACCTTTTATAAAAAAGTACCTTTTATAAAAAAGTACCTTTTATAAAAAAGTACCTTTTATAAAAAAGTACCTTTTATAAAAAAGTACCTTTTATAAAAAAGTACCTTTTATAAAAAAGTACCTTTTATAAAAAAGTACCTTTTATAAAAAAGTACCTTTTATAAAAAAGTACCTTTTATAAAAAAGTACCTTTTATAAAAAAGTACCTTTTATAAAAAAGTACCTTTTATAAAAAATTACCTTTTATAAAAAAGTACCTTTTATAAAAAAGTACCTTTTATAAAAAAGTAACTTTTATAAAAAAGTATCTTATAAAAAAGTACCTTTTATAAAAAAGTACCTTTTATAAAAAAGTACCTTTTATAAAAAATTACCTTTTATAAAAAATTACCTTTTATAAAAAAGTACCTTTTATAAAAAAGTACCTTTTATAAAAAAGTACCTTTTATAAAAAAGTACCTTTTATAAAAAAGTACCTTTTATAAAAAAGTACCTTTTATAAAAAAGTACCTTTTATAAAAAAGTACCTTTTATAAAAAAGTACCTTTTATAAAAAAGTACCTTTTATAAAAAAGTACCTTTTATAAAAAAGTACCTTTTATAAAAAAGTACCTTTTATAAAAAAGTACCTTTTATAAAAAAGTACCTTTTATAAAAAAGTACCTTTTATAAAAAAGTACCTTTTATAAAAAAGTACCTTTTATAAAAAAGTACCTTTTATAAAAAAGTACCTTTTATAAAAAAGTACCTTTTATAAAAAAGTACCTTTTATAAAAAAGTACCTTTTATAAAAAAGTACCTTTTATAAAAAAGTACCTTTTATAAAAAAGTACCTTTTATAAAGTACCTTTTATAAAAAAGTACCTTTTATAAAAAGTACCTTTTATAAAAAAGTACCTTTTATAAAAAAGTACCTTTTATAAAAAAGTACCTTTTATAAAAAAGTACCTTTTATAAAAAAGTACCTTTTATAAAATAGTACCTTTTATAAAAAAGTACCTTTTATAAAAAGTACCTTTTATAAAAAAGTACCTTTTATAAAAAAGTACCTTTTATAAAAAAGTACCTTTTATAAAAAAGTACCTTTTATAAAAAAGGTACCTTTTATAAAAAAAATACCTTTTATTAAAAAGTACCTTTTATAAAAAAGGTACCTTTTATAAAAAAAATACCTTTTATTAAAAAGTACCTTTTATAAAAAAGTACCTTTTATAAAAAAGTACCTTTTATAAAAAAGTACCTTTTATAAAAAAGTACCTTTTATAAAAAAGTACCTTTTATAAAAAAGTACCTTTTATAAAAAAGTACCTTTTATAAAAAAGTTCCTTTTATAAAAAAGTACCTTTTATAAAAAAGTACTTTTTATAAAAAAGTACCTTTAATAAAAAGTAACTTTTATAAAAAAGTAAATTTTATTAAAATGTACCTTTATTTAGGGTACCTTTTGTATATAAAAAAAGGTACTCTGTACTTTTTGTAATAAAAGGTTCTGTTTCAGTAAGGACATACCCAGTGGTTATAGCTTGTTTAGGTAATAACCACAATATATTGAAGCATACTATTAGGTTTCAGGAATAATAAGATCGAAACAGAGTTGGGACTAAATCATGTTACCATATATAGTACATGTTGAATGGCAATGTTAAGGGTAAATAAATTTTATTTATGAATTTTTAATGAAAATGTCTCCAGTTTCCACTGTGTATTGTTTGTTGTTTTCATGGTTTTTCGCGTTTTGTATGCATTTTTTCTTATTTATTCCATTTTGTTTGTTTTTAATTCTTTCGATTTTGTTGTTGTTATTGTTGTGATTTTTCTGGTTATCGTTTCACTATCATATTGCTTGTCTCTGTTATTATTATTATTATTATTATTATTGTTGGTATATTTTAAATTATTCTGACACACTGACTGATGATACACCAACCAGCCATACATACATCCAAATATAACATCTATCTTTCCATCTATCCATCCATCCGACCAGCCAAATGCATTTTTTATACCATAACATGTGCTAAAAAAAACTGAGACCTCAAAATAAAAGCAAAACAATAATATGTATATAAAAAATTTAAACGAGTTCATGTGTACAAAGCATTGTTTTTCTTGGAGCCCCTTTTTACTACCATGGCAGAAAAAAAACAAAAAGTGGAAAAAAAGGGCCAGATGATAAAGAGGGGAATGAATGATTATAAACAAAACGTGTGTGTAGTACAGTGTAAAAACAAAGAGCTTTGAAGAAATAATTTTCAAACAGAATTATTTTTAATTTTCATTTATTTCATATCGGTTTAATTTGCGTTTTTAGGACACAAATTTATTTAGTTCCCTAGCAGTTACCATCGAAGCATTCAAAAGCTATAACTGAAATAACTCAACAAACTTTGAAAAATAATTTTTAAATTTTAAGTGATTTTAAGGAAGGCCCTGTGCGAGTTTATAATTTATTTGAAAAATATTTAAAACAAATTTTTAAAATTTCACATAATTTTAAAAAGCTGAATTTAGATTTAATTTTTTAAAGGGTTAAATGTTCCTAACAAATTATGCTTTAGTTGTAACAATTTGTTGACATATTTAAGCAATATTGTCTTAACGACTAAATTCTTTTAAATCACTGCTTATAAAGTATTTAAGCTTCTAGGTTTTTCATTTGTGTTTACCATACACACATACATGATGCATTCATGTTGGTTGACTTTTTATTATTATACCCTTCACCATAGGTGGAAGGGTATATATAAGTTTGTCATTCCGTTTGTAATTTCTACAATATTGATCTTAGACCCTATAAAGTATATATATTCTGGGTCCTTATGAAGAGCGAAGTTGATTTAACGATGTCCGTCTGTCCGTCTGTCCGTCTGTGTGTTGAAATGGGTTTTCCGAAGAACCCAGACGTGATGAGGACTTGATTCTTTTTTATTTCTGTTACATGTGATCCATTTCTGTTTGCTATTAAAAATCAGACAGATCGGTTAATAAATGGCTGAGATATTAGCAAAAAACCAGGACCACCTCTAATTTTTCCAGTAAAATCCCTTTGTTTGATATGTATGTAGAATTTTGAGCATAACAACACATCAATGTGTTAAAATTTTTTTTTTCTTTCTCTCCACCATTTATACACAAACAACACACATACAAAGATTTGTCATTTAAATAAAAAAAACAAATCCCTAATGACGAAGACTTTTATATATGTACATCTATTGACGATGATTTTGTGTAAGCTTCAATAGCTCAGTTGTCTAGACGCCATGTCACAAATACTTTTTTTCTCTAAGCCCGCGGAGTTCTAGGTTCAAATCTCGGTAAGGTCAATTCACTTTTTTTTTTTTGTACATTTTTTTTTTATTATTTTCTTAATATTTTTTTTTTTGCTTATTTTTGGTTTTTTTTTTAACATTTAATAATTAATTTATATAAAATTTTATATTAATAATTAAAATTATTTTCTTTCATCTCCACCTTTTATACACAAACAACACACATACAAAGATTTGTCATTTAAATAAAAACTAAACAAATCCCTAATGAACGAAGACATTTATATATGTACATCTATTGACGATGATTTTGTGTGAGCTTCAATAGCTCAGTTGTCTAGACGCCATGTCACAAATACTTTTTTTCTCTAAGCAAGCGGAGTTCGAGGTTCAAATCTCGATGAGGTCAATTCACTTTTTTTTTACATTTTTTTTTATTATTTTCTTAAGACTTTTTTTTTTTTTGCTTATTTTTGGTTTTTTTTAACATTTAATAATTAATTTATATAAAATTTTATATTAATAATTAAATAATCCATAAATAGGCTAAAAACATCAACATTTTTATAAAAACCCTCTGATACAAACAAAATACAAACGTTTTTATACCTTTCACCACAGGTGAAAGGGTCGCGGGTTCGTTAAGATTTTTTTTTTGTTTATTTTTTGTTTTTTTTTACATTTAATAATTAATTTAAATAAAATTTTATATTAATAATTAAATAATCCATAAATAGGCTAAAAACATCAAAATTTGTATAAAAACCCTCTGATACTAACAAAATACAAACGGTTTTATTTCTATTTTTTGCTCCGATTTAAAAGAATTTATAAAAACATTTTTAAACCATTTTATTTCTCACATATTAAGAAAATTTTATACATAATTTACCTTTGAGGGCAACTATTTTAGGTCATAACTTATAATAATTTATAAAAAAAATTATAAACAATTTTCCTTCAAATTTTTAAAATCAAGCTAAAGAAATTACAAATATTTCTAATAAAAAAGCGAAATAAAATCCCAAATGCAAATTTGCCAGCTAAATCAAACGTATTTGTAGAAATAAAACACATGCAGTTCTAGTGATTTCTTTTAACGATTTATTGAAATTCTTTTCTTTCAACTCTTCACCTTTTATACACAAACAACAAACACTATTTTAGAGCTGTAATATGACCTATGGATACGTCTAATATAGCAAAAGATCGAAAATCTTTACTATAACATATTTGCTGAAAAACTCGGATAAATTGGTTCAGATACAAAAAAGTTATGCCCAAAACATAATTTTTTTAAAAACACCTACTTTCTGGAACCATAAATCTTCCCGAGTCCAAGTTTTATCTCCAAACTAAATGGTTAATTTCCTCTTAAAGGCGTCCGTATATAAATCTGTCCATTTCATATATGTCCATATATAAACTTCAGTTTTTTCCCAACCATGGTGAAGGGTATATAAGATTCGGCATAGCCGAATTTAGCCGCTCTTACTTGTCTTTTCTTTAAATTTGATTGATGATAAATTGTTTGTTTGTTGGTTTTGATGTGATTCAACATGATATTGTGTGTTAATCTTTGGATTTTTTCTTCTCTTTATTCCCCAAAGACAAAGTAGTTTTATTATTTTAAATTTACAATAGAAATATTGGAAAATATGCATAAAATTCCCTTTAAATATCATTTTATGCTTTCATAAATAAATGCAGTTTTTAATTAATTACCATAAAAAATTTTATATTTAAGACATCATTTTCCTTTTAAAATCAAGAAAACACTTCATTTAGTTTAGTATTTGAGGGGAAATTCTAAATGTTAAAGGAAAAATATTCCACTGGGAATATTTTCAGAAGAACATTTTTATTTTAGATTATAACAATTTTAACATAGTTTTGAGGTTACAGATTCGTTTGGACATTTTAAAAGTAAACTTTGTAGTGTGTTTCATTACAATTTTTGAAATTTACAATAGTTTTTATTTACAGCGCCCTATAGTAAAGATGTTTGTAGCCAAAATTAAAACTTAAACGGAAGCTATTTCGATTTTAATAAAAAATTTTCTCTTCGATCTTAATGAAACTCCGATATGTGATTGAGGAGGAATAAGAAGTGAGGTCAAAAATGACACAGTTTTTGGAGGGAAACATGTCAAAAATTTAATTAATTTAATTTTTTGCAGATTGCATTTCGGAATATCTCAGATATTAAAAACATTTTTTTTTGCAAAATTGCAGCGATTACACGCCATAAGGAAATAATAATTTTTGTTAAAAATTTAGTTATGATAAAAATATTTTACTGCTTTCGAATTCTAAATATCAAATATTTAGAAAATTGTGACACTAACTGTATCACTTCAAATTTCGAATAGTATAATCAAATGCTAAATAAAATATTTTGTCATATTTTTCACCATACGCTGAAAGGTGAATAATTGTTTATATTCAACTCAAACAATTTTTTCACTACTTAAAATTTGTTTCACAACTAAGATTTTTTTCTTCATAAAAATTGATTTTCACCTCAAAAAAAAAAAAATGTTTCACCCAAAAATAGTTTTTTTCACCTCCATAATTTCACTTCTAAATTTTTGTCCATTCTTTGTGACAACATTGTGGAGGACAGAGATGATAAATTTGGTACTATAGTATTTTTGTGGTACTATTTCAGAGCCTTGAAAGTGCTATGATAATCCCTTCACTCATTTGATGCTATTCACAAATGTTCTCCTTTTTAAACTTTTTTTATGACAATTTTTTGTGATATATTTTCTTGTAAATGCTATTATAGGTGTCAGCAATGGCCAGCAATTTTTTTTATCGATATCAATATATTTTCCGTTACCGATTGTAAATTATTTAAAAAGTAATACGTAGAGTTTGTTTTTAAATGAAGAATCAATTGAAATTCATAGAAATATATTTTTTTAACTGTTTTAATCAGTCGTTCAAAAAACAAACTACATATAAAAATTTACAGACATTCAGTAGGAGTTGATAATTTCTGTTAAATGTAAAATTTTTTGTTTTCTGTTTCTAGAAATTTATTTAATTCGTTATTGTTTTTCTTACCAAAATAGTTTGTATATACAAAATTGTTTCAATAAAAATTACAAGAAATTATTCAAATAAATTAAAAACATGTACATCAGAGAACTGCAAAATCAACTTTTTTCTTGATTTAATCATACACAAAAATTCTTGTCCACTTTTAATAATTCAACAAAATTCACTGTAGAATAAAATCAGCATCATGTTACTGAACGCGTAATTGGAATCAGTGTGAATCATCTGTCGTTTATGTTTTATGCAAATGTAATCACTTAACAGTGTTCAGTAACATGATGCTGATTTTATTCTACAGTGAATTTTGTTGAATTATTAAAAGTGAACAAGAATTTTTGTGTATGATTAAATCAAGAAAAAAGTTGATTTTGCAGTTCTCTGATGTACATCTGTGTGTGTTGTGTTTTGTAAAATTACATACAAATAAAAAAAAAAATTTTCAATTTGAAAAACAAACCGAAAAATCGTTTTTTTTTTTTTTTTGTTTTGTCAGTTAAAAATTTATGGTTATTTTAAACGACTTTCGATTGCTTTTATTAATTTTGTCGATGAATAAAATAATGAAAAATCAGTAGTCCTCTTTTTGATTGTATTTTTGATTAATTTAATATGTATTTTAAATAATTTTTAACGAGTGTGAGTGTATTTATTTGGTCCTTAAAAGAAATTCTCATTTATCATCTCATAGAGGAAATAAAAATAAATTCGATAAAGAAAAAGCCGAATTTAATTAGCTGCAAATTTGGAGCGAGTATTTTTTTTTTTTTTTTTTGCAAATTTGTTAGATTTTTTGAACTAAAGTTCAAAATTTTGACATGATGAAAATCCAACAAAGGTTAAGATTTAATTGATTTTAAATTTTTTACTATTTCTGCCTCAAAATTTTACATAAAACTTTATAAAAACAAGGAATTATGACCAATAGTTTAAACAATTCGTCATAATTCCTTGTCTTATGACAATTCTGGTTTAGAGAATGATTAAAAAAAAAAAAACAAAAAGATTTCTCTAAATTTTACATAATATAGAAGCAGTTTTTATAAAACTATCCGTGTTGCCAAAAAAAACATTTAACTACTAGGCTCTCTGGAGAAAAAAAACTGCTAAGCTTAAATTGTTGCTAAATATTCGACAGATAAGAACGGCAAAAATAAATCTGTTAAATATAAATTTTAGTTGTGCTTAAGTTATAATTTCGCTTATTAAAAAATTAAAAATTTACTTCGCTAAAATTATCAAAAAAAAGGTCGCTGCATATTAGTAGACTTAAGTTCTAAAATCAGTATGATTTTAGCATTAAACTAAGTTAGACTTAAATATGTTTAACTTTAACTTTGTTGATACGAGGGCGAATCAATATGTCCGTGACTTTTCGAACTTCCCTCGTAGTTATGTGAAATGCAACACTGCTCCCATCAAGTACCATTTATCATTTACTTTGCGTTTAACAGCTGTTCAAAACATACAACCTCGTGGATTTTTTTTTAAATGAAAAAAAGTGAATTTCGAGTGCTCTTTAAACATTATTTTTTGCGAAAAAAACCGTCAATCAAACCAATGAAATGCTGGATAAATACTATGGAGACTCTGCGCCATCGATTTCAATGGTAAAAAAGTACAAATGACGCTAAACGCTCTGGACGGCCAACTGAGGTCAATACACCCGAAAATGTCTAAAAAAAATCCACGATATGGTGTTGGCCGATCGAAGAGTAAAAGTACGTGAGATTGTTGATGCCATAGGCATTTCATACACTCACCAAAAAAAGTCTGTAATGGCAACTGAATATTTTGCTGTTATTACGGGAAATTCTGCTAATTTGAGCCCAGCGGTATTTTTTGCTAATCTTAGCAATACATCTCTGCTGACGTGTAGTACAATGAAATTAGTAGAAAAATTAGTAGCCGCTACTAAATTTTAGTAGACTTTTTGTAAAGTGGAATTTAAAATCTGTTTGCTAAAATCAGCAAAAAAAATTACTAAATATTATTAATATTAGTAAAAAGCTTTGAATTTATTTTTCTTATCGAGCATCAAAAATTTTGATTTTATTTTTTAAAAAACGAATTAATCAATTTGTTTTAATTTGGTAATTTCTTTGAAAAATATTTTGGTCAATTTTTTTTTTTTTACTTTTAAGGTTAAATTTTAATTGTTTTTAGAACGGATTTTTAGAACTAAAAAACCCTTTTAGTGCTATTATATTTCACTTCCGATCCCTTTTTTAATATATGTAACATTTTAAAGAAATTTAAGTTTGTAGGTGTAAGTTTTAATTAGAAATAACATTTCCTTCAATATCCACTTTTTTAAAATTAGTAATATTTTTTGCTAATTTTAGCAAATCCGTTTTCAAAAATTTGTAAAATGATTTCTGAAATTAGCAACGAAAATTTGTAAATATCCTGTAAAAATTCTGTGATTTGTAAAATGTAAATAGCAAAAAGATTTGCTAAATAATAATTTTTACTAAAAATCAGTACAAAAATAGTACAGTGCGATTGAAAACCGTTTACAAATTTTTCTTCTAACTTTTTTTTCTGAGCGGGGTTTCGATTTTAAATAATCAGTTCGATTTAAGAAAGCTGTCTGCAAATTGGGTGCCGCGTTTGCTCTCAATTGACCATAATGCACGGGTGCACACGTGTGTAGTGTCAGTTGCAAAATTCCATGAATAGGGCCTCATCAGCCATATTCTCCGGATTTAGCCCCCAGTGACTATTTCCCATTTTCAAACCTGAAGAAATGGCACGGTGGAAAGAGATTTAGCTCCAACGATGAAATTATTGATCAAACGAATGCCTATTTTATGGAAAAAGGAAGGGATACAAAAATTGGATAAACGTTGGACTAAGTGTATTGTGGTAAAAGGAGATTATGTTGAAAAATATATATTTTTTTTTTTTTTTGAAAAAAAAACAGTTTCATTCAAAAAGTCACGGAGTTATTGATCCGCCCTTGTATATCAGTTTTTTTATTTTTTGCTGATTTTATTAGCCCATCTAAAAATCGAAATATATATGAGCATACATGATCTCATATATGATCATATATCTTCGGATCCGAAATTTGAGGGTATATGGACGTATAGGATCATATACGAGCGTACATGCATAATATATGAGCATGTATGATAATATATGCACATATATCAACATATACCCTCAAATTTCGGATCCGAAGATATATGGTCATATATGAGATCATATATGACATCATATATTTCGATTTTTACATGGGAGGGTAAATTGTCATTTTCAATTAACTAAAATTTTACTCAAATATTACTATAGAATATATGAATATACATGGTCATACATGAGTTTGTATATGATCATACATGGGCATACATGGTCATAAACGTCCATGTATTGTTCAGCATATGATCATATATGTCCTAAAATATTATCATATAACTTCCGATCAGAAATTTGAGGGTATATGAACATATATGATTATATTTATATGAGCATATGTGGTATGTATCATATATGAGCTTACATATCATATCCCTTAGATTTCGTATCCGAAGATATATGGTCAGATATGAAATCATATATGGTAATATATTCAACCATGCATGGATGTATATAATCATGTATCATCATCTATGTTTACAAGGATACTTAACGGTTGTATTTTTGGTGTTCTAATCTTAGTAATATTAAGCAAAAAAAAATTACTAATGTCGGCACTTTTTTAACAAAGTATCAGTAGCTTTTTTTGCTATTTTTACAGGTTTATTTCTATCAATGTAAATTTAAATATTTTTCCTCCAAATTAACCAATTTAAATTAACGTATTGAGTGCAAGAAAATAAAATGTTTTTTTTTACAAATTCTTAGCAAAACTTAAAATTTAACAACCATAATTGAACTTATTTTTTTAACAACTTACAGTCTATTTTTATAACTCTTTTCCAACATTATCATAAAAATAATAAGATATAATTTCATTCTTTTGTTGTTCTATTATTCTGTAAAAGTTTTCATAACTTTTTCTTATCATATCTTGGTGGTTTAGTGGATTGGATGGATGGTGACTCTTGTTTAGATGTTTTGAACTTTTGAAAGAAAGCTTAAGAATTTTTTTTCTTTAGAAAATAAAAAAAGTTTGTATTTTTCTAGTGCTACAAGAAAAATTGTAAAATTAGAGTGGAAAATCAGAAAATTGCAATATAATGTAGTTTATGTTATTGTGGTTGTTGTTGTTGTTGTAGTTTCCAAGTGTAATGTTGTTAAGTTTGTCTTTCGAAGTTGCACAAGTACAGGTTAAAAAGTTTAAGCACTTATTGTTGTATATTTTCTCTCTGCAGTATGCATTCTGTAAAAATGATGCACTGAAGGAAAGTTAATAATGCAATATGGTTACATTATAAAAATGAACATTTACAAAATAATTTTAAGAGGTTTTTAGTGTATCATCAACTTAAGGAATGTTTAAAAATTTTCTATTTACATATATCTTTTAAGGAGAAAACTTGATTTTATATTAAATTAACTTTAAATTCTTTATTTTATTAAGAGTAAATATGAATAAATTGAACGAAAATAAAGTTATAACATTAACGAAGGAACATTGGTCCCTGCTCGGGCGCCCTAAAGTTTGTCCCCATATTCAAACATGTGTTTTGTAAATTTTACTTTAAAATTAATTATCTTTAACATTCCTTATATTATTTCACCATTATTTTTCTCTACAATTTATATTAATTAACAATATTCACTTGAATATAAATTTTCCATTGCAAAAAATAAATAAGATTTTAAGCATGTCCTTGAATGAAGGATATTTTTATATTTATCTCTGTGGAAACTATGAACTAATTATTTGTCTTTAAATGTATTATTTTATTTAATGGTTATTAATTTTTATAACTAAGATTATTATATGATAGTATTATTTGTGTGTTGAGGAAACATCACAATTATAAAGAGAAATGGTAGAAATGATACAAAAAAAATGGAGGTGAAAAAATTACGAAACAAAAGTATTTAATATTAATTGTTGTTTTTTTCTTAAAAGGACGGCATGAAAATAAATACCTTAATATAAAACTTAAAAACTAAGTTAACTCCACAGAAAAATAAGTTAGAATTAATAGAATATTTAACAATCATTCGTCTTAAAATATATATTCCGCCGATTTCGCATTTATTTAAATTAAAAATATTTTGAAAATAATTAAGTCATTTTTTACCGCCTGCCCGCACACCCATAGCTAACGTAAACGGGCAATTCGACGTGCTTGAATTTGATTTACAAAAATTATGTATATTTTTGAATATAATTTCCTGAAAATTCAGTACACTTAGTCCAACGCTATTCTGGTAATTATATTCCTTGATTAAAAAACACTTGACAGCAATGATTTTTTTTTGATTTGGGAACATATATAAGTCACAGGAAGCTATATCAGGAGAATAAGTCGAGTGGTCAAGAAATTCGTATTTCAATTCTTTGATTTTTGCCATTGTTAAAACACAATTGTGTGCCGGTGCATTGTCTTGATAAAAAATTATTTTTTTTTTTGTCCTCGAATTTTCACATTCAATTGATCCAAAAAGTTAGTTTTTTTACATTTCTGAAGATAGTCGATCAAAAAAATATTTTTGTAATCCCAGAAAAACGTTGTCATAACCTTACCAGGGGATTGAATTGTTTGATGCACTTTCACTAGCTTCACTAGCGTTTATCAAATCATTAACCTTTCGACCACTTAACCTTTTGGTTTTCGAAATATGACGTCATGAAAATTGGCAAAAACGTCAAAGTATCAATTGTACTGTAGCTATGATTTTTGCTGTTGTTGCAGTTTTTGGACGTCCATTTGGTGGTTCATCTTCAACCCAATATTTTACAGTTTCATATGAAGGAGCACTTTCACCTAACACATTCCCCATATCACTATGAATTTCTTGTCCCGATAAACATTTCTTATGTAAATATTCAATGACACCACGAATTTCTAATTTTTCCATTATAAAAAAATCAGTGAAGCGTCTTTTTCAAACAGCTGTTACTGTACGAATGAGTTGCCAGATCGAAAAGAAATTTAACATGTGTTCATATAACAAATGGAAGTTTCCAATACACTTAACTTTTTGCAGCTTACACCACCATCTCGCATAACCCTCGTATTGTAAAATATCTCCGATTCCCAGCAAGATTATGTAAACTGACATTTTTATGAAGCAGTTTAATTCTATCGGAATATGCAATAACTTTTGCAAAATGGCGGCAACAATCAGTTTTGTGTTAACATTTGTGTAGTAAACAGATACAGGAATAATTCGTCAGCGATTCGTCAGACTCATTTTCATCACAACGGATACGTAAAGAAATAAAATTTGAGCTTCTACGGCACTGATCAAAGTCACTGCATGGTAAGCCGTTTACGCTGGAGTATTAAAAAATCGGCCATTTCAAAAAAACCGGTTTTCGGTGAATTCGAAAAATCATTGTTGTTTAAAAACGATCTCTGTTTGAAAAAACCAGTTTCTGTTTAAAAAAACCAGTTTCTGTTTAAAAAAACCAGTTTCTGTTTAAAAAAACCGGTTTCTGCTTAAAAACCCTGTTTTCGATTTTTTTATTTTACTTAAAACGGCATCAAAAAATAGTTCAATGGCTGTAAAAATTCAAAGAAATTCTACAAAGGTTTGTAATATTTTTAAGAAATACCCAACCACCAATTGGGCGGATTTATGCAAATTGTAATCACGGTAACGTCAAATTTTTATCACATTTGTGTTACAAATGTTTTAGGAACTTTGTTCCCCTTTTCAGTGTTTTTTGCATAGAAAAAGTTTTTGCGTTTTTTTTTATCCGATCTAGCGGTTTTGCCTCTAGCAGAATAATCTGTGTATTTGCTATTAGCCGGAAATGTAGCGAGTTTTAATCAAACGTAATTTTACTTAAAAGCCAGTGGTATTAACATAAATGTTAAAAAATTTCCAAATTAATATTAATTTTTTATTAAAAAAAAAAAATAACCTCTTAAATGATTTGTTTACAAAAACTTTCAAAGAAAATCTATATCTCGATAAGAAATATGTGTATTTTTTCATCGAATGACTTTCAGAACTGAGAATTTGACAGTAATCCTAAAATTTTGCATTATTTCTTAGCAAATTTAATCAAGCTACGCAGCCCGATAAAGTAATACTTTTTTTCGAGATGCCGCCCAAGTTAATGTCTTCAGTAATTTTTAGAGCATTTTAATTGTTTTCATAATCAAAATTTAAAAAAATTTTCAACAAAATAATTTCGATTGAAAGTTCAAAATACCCGTTTGGCAACACTGATTACAATAGTTAAAAATGTGCAAAAATTATTTAAATAAAAAAAAACCGGTTAACCGGCACAAAAACCCGGTTTTCAGTATATTCGAATTTAGGAGAAAAAAAGCGAAACCGGACGGTTAAAAATAAAAAAAAACCGAATTGAAAACGGTTTTTAGTTTCATTCATGGATAATACGGTTACTGTGATTGGTGAGCGATATAGAAGCATGATCAATGATATTTTATTGCCGCAAATTTATGAATTGGGAACATCGAGTAAATGTTTTTTGGGTTTTCTACAACGGGCCTGCCCGACATGATATTGTACGTTTAGTCGAAACTGTATTGTAAAAAAAAATAAATATAATTTTTCCAACAGCTTATTAAATTATTAAAAACAAATTAATTCACATCACTTGAAAAAGTTATTTACACGTGCATTTCAAATATTTAGTTTTTTTTTTGTGCGAATAACACACCTATGATTTGTGCTATTATTAAAAAAATTATCTCTCAATCGTTTCTTTATCTTTAACTTGGAAAAAATATACTGTGTATTGAATATGCAAACACTATATTTTCTGCTTGAATAATTTAATTCCCAAGTGCAGCTGTGCCTAAATTCATAAATCGTGTGGTTATGTTTCATTTTAAAATATGGCATGTACTAGTCTCAATGATTATTATGTCTAATGAAGCCATTAATAAGGGTATTCAGTGGGAACAATAAATTGTAAGTATTTATATGGGATTTATAATTTAATAATATTAATAGCGGTTCGAAGGACCTTTTAATTTTTACTACACATCAGAGCTTTTATCGGGTTATACTTTATGTTAGATTTGAGACGATTTTTTTATGACTTTAATTTTTTTGGAATTTGCGTTGTGACAGTAAAAAGAAGCAGCTGATAATTTTAGTTCGAAGGACCAATTTTTATCTACGATGTGATTAAAAAAGTTTATGATTATTATGTCTAATAAAGCCATTAATAAGGATATTCAGTGGGAAAAACAAATTGTAAGTATTTATATGGGATTTATAATTTAATGATGTTAATAGCGGTTCGAAGGACCTATTAACTTTTTACTACACATCAGAGCTTTTATCGGGTTATTCTTTATGTTAGATTTGAGACGATTTTTGAATGACTTTGATTTTTTTTGGAATTTGCGTAGTAACAGTAAAAAGAAGCAGCTGTTAGTTTCGGTTCGAAGGACGAATTTTGATCTACGATGTGATTAAAAAAGTTTATGTTAGTTGCTGTAGTAGGTTTACTGAAATTATTTGATTTGAAACAAATAATGAAAAGCTTGTGGTAGCAAGAGCCAATTTTATTTTCAAGTACCCATATCAATTGTTTCTAATCTTCTCAATTGTGAATACACTAAATAAATTGTATAACACTATCCAAGTTAGTTTCTTTTGCAAACATTTGTTAGAAAACCAATCATGTATGTTAAAAAAAGGCAAAATATTTAAAAGCTCTCAACTTATATTTTTAACGCCTACGCAATTGCTGTTGATGTTTTTTTTTTTCAAATTGGTTCCCATAAAAGACTTGTAATAGATTTTTTTTTTAAAGTAATGTTTTCTATAGGAAATCAATTTTTTATTCATTTCTTTAAACATTTATTACACTTCAACTTGCGAATGATTTAATCTTTCTACATACTCAAGAAGTTAGTTGATAAATTTAACAAAAATTCTTTACAAAGTTTAATTGCCAATAAAGGTCATATAAAGATGAAGGTATAAACGATGACGACTTAGTTTTAACAGAAAAATAAAATCTTATTAATAAAGTGTTAACATATTACGAACATTTTTACAGTTTATGGCAATTTTCAACGAATTTAAAACTTTGAACAGTTTGTTTTTCTTCTAATGGTGTTGAGTTTTTTATGATTTTATTTATTTAAAATTGAATTGAAATTTATTTATGTAATACATCTGCTTTTTGCCAAACTGGTCATTTAAGCAAGATTTGAGAGAGACCTTTTATACAAAAAAAAAGTCAAGAATATTTATTACATTTTTATCGCCAATAAACTAAAAAGTATTAATTTCTTAGCTTAAATGTTTCAACGTTATTTGTTCAAGCATAAAATAATATTTTGAACAATATTCTTTTTATATATATTTTTTTTTATTTAAGAACAGAAAAAATATTTTGAACAATTTTATATTTTACTTTATGTGCAAAGTTAGGGTGGCCAGATGCTAAAAAAAATATATATATATAAAATATATACTTGATTATCTTTCGCCAAAACATTACATAATGATCCCCCTAAATTTTTCGCCAATAGAAAAGCTTGTGATAACTGCCAAGAATATCAAAATTCTTTAAAGAAAAAATAATCTCCCGTTTGGTTTAAGATCATGGAAAATTTTTTTTTTTTTTTCAAATAAATAGAAAAAATATAATTTTTTGTAATAATGGGAAACACACACAGAACGTTATTAGACACCAGCCAAAAATTATTATGAACCTTATGAAAATATCACCATCGATGAGCAGTTGTTTCCGTATCGTGGGCGCACAAAGTTCACCCAATATATCCCATCAAAACCTGCAAGGTATGGGATCAAAGTTTGGTGGGCATGCGATGCTAAGACTAAATTTCCATTGAAAGGAAAACTATACACTGGAAAGGAAGGAGACAATCGGGAGATAAATCAAGGTGAAAACGTTCTAATGTATTTCGCAAATTGTTACGCAAACAGCGGCAGAACAATTTTTTCTGATAATTTTTTCACCTCATTGAACGGCGCTAAACGACTGGCTGCTATGGGACTGGCATTTGTTGGCATCATTCGAGCAAACAAAAGATGTCTTCCTAAGGAAGTTATGAAGAGCACCAGACGACCAATTAGTTCAAGTGTGTTTGGTTTTCATGAAAATCTTGTTGCACTTTGCAGCTACGTGCCCAAAAAAAATAAGGCAGTCAATTTAATTTCAACCGTGCATTACACGAAATATGTTGAAGGCGTAGCCATGAAACCGGAAGCAATTTTATTTTATAACTCAACTAAAGCCGGAGTCGGTACGATGGATCAAATGCTAACTCATTACACAACAAAACGGTCAACCAGACGCTGGACATACGCGTTTTTCTGCAACATGATTGATGTGATTGCATTGGCAAGTTACATTATATGTAAGCTAAATGATGAAAATACAAGAAAAGAAAGAAGACGCATATTTTTATATAAACTTGCAAAGCAATTGGTACTGGCCAACGTTGAAAATCGCATCAATAATCCGCACATTGTGGCTCAACCAACAACTCGTATAGCATTTGAAGCGTACTTTGGGAGACCTCTCAATATAGCAAACCGTAATGTGGCTTCACGCAGTGGTCCAGACACACTAGCTGCCAAAAAAGATTGCAGAATTTGCCTGCAGCTAGGTGACAAAATACGCCGTAAGACACGCTTATTTTGCTGCAAATGCAACAATCCTGTTTGTCAGCAACATTCAAAAGTAGATTATTTATGTTTTTGTTGCCTTCCGCAAAATTCTGAATAAAAAAATCAATGTATTCTTCATAATAATTTTCTATTTTGTCATTAACATAATAAAGAGAAATATATATAGAACAAAAAAATTGTTGCCCTTTTCATTCCAAAGAATTTTTCAGGTCTATTTTTTCTTCCTCAGGTAGCTAACAACATAGTAACAAGAAATAGAAACACAAAATATAACAAATATTTTCCTATCTTAGTAAAAAATTTAACGGCAAACAGCCCTTATTTCCATACAAATGCATAGGGGTCTGGCCAGACACCATGTGCCAGAACTAAGGGCTCAAAATATGTGCCTGACGAAGGGTTAATAATAATAAATCGTTTCATTTTTTTTTTAATTCTTTTTTTATTATAAGTTAACAAAAAGCTGTCAGTTTTACCATCAAGGTTTTCAATAATATTTGATAATATTATTGTGAACATGTTTTTCATCAACTGTTTTAAAAAGCAAACATTGCGCAGTTGTTGGGCAATATGAAAGCATCTGCAACAGCTGATCACGCATCAGCAACAAAACTTGGCATAACTGCCGCAGTGATGCACAAATTGACTGCATTTACGAACGTACCCTATCTCTTTTTCTGTGTAAATATCTCTTTTTTAACTCACGGCTTAAATAGAAAAAGCTATATGAGAATTACTTTACATTGATTTATCAAATTAAGATTGAAATTTACTTTTAAACTCCAGCTGTGTTTAGTTATTTCCAAATACATTCACCCAATTTTACTATGTCGTTAAAATAAAATGACTTAATTTATTGAGACCTTAAATTAATAATGAGCGTTTTTTCTTGAAATTTACGCAATTATTGTGCAAAAATGGTTACAAATATATTATTGCCCATCGCTGGCCACAACTTGTTCCATCTTTCTGGCAATTTTTGGATAACAGCTCGGAAAAACGAAGAGTCTCTTGAGGCAATCTAATCTTCGAGCCATTTTTTGCATTATTCATATAAAGTGCTGGCACTGGCCATGGGTCATCGACCGGAACGAGTAGCAGTCGGAAGGAGAAATGTCTGGAGAATACGTTAGCTGGGGTAGGGCTTTCCATTTTAGCATCTCCAAGTTAGTCTTGACCGTTCTTGCAACATGTCATGCTACAAAATAACATTGTCATACCTTTCTTCATATTCCGGCAATTTTTGCTTCAATGCGCGACTTAAGCGCATGAATTGAGCCCGATAGCGTTCTCCTGTGATAGTTTCAATCGGTTTGAGCAGCTTGTAGTATATCACGCTGCGCTGGTTCCACTTAATACAAAGCATAAGCTTCACGCTTTGCGAAAGCTGTTGATGGCTGTCCTGGCCATCAACAGCTTTTAAAGCGACCAAACCACCTTCGACACCATTGTTCGCCAATAATAGCCACTAAGATCCGATAACCTCTGCCGCACTTTTCTTCATATTAATGTAATGAAGAAGAAAGAACTCTCCATAAAAACACTATCTGGTACAAAGTCAACATGTCCGAGGCAATATATAGTATTGATTGTTGTTTACGTTTCACTATAGGTTTTAGTGGCAAGAGATTGGAAACTGGAACATGGGTTCATATACTAGTGGCGGCCTATTATGCCAAATGCTCGTTATTAAATCAAACCTTCGGAAAAAAGGGGTCAGTTGGGAATTGAAACCTGTCCCGGGATATGTGAAAACTGAACCGATTCCGATAATACACATCACGAGATAGGTGAAAAGAGGACCGGTTCCTAAAGTTCCCATCATGTGACCGGTTTAAAAGTCACGACATGTCCTTTTAGGCCAGTTCTGTGATATGTCACAGAGGCCAATTGACCCCCTCCTATGACAAACCCATGTTAAAGTGACCGGTACCGTGACCGGTTCTTATCCCAATGCACCGGTACCGTGACATGTCCTGGGATAGGTATTTTTCCCGCAGGAAAGGTCCAATAAATTTTTTTTTACATGTTTTTTTTGGACATTTTAAAAGTTTTCCCCCATTAATATTTGAAGATTATATCGGTCAAGTATGTGCCGCCATTATTGATGATCATTTGAGCTCTTTTTACTGACTTTTTCATCGTTCTGGAGAGAACCTTGTTCGATAAGTTCTTGCACTAGTAGATGTGCTTATGTGGCAAGCTATCAAAGTTGGCTTATGTCACTCCCATATAAATTTGATAGAAGCTAACGTTAAGTGTTATCGCTTAACGTTACTTACGTCAAATTTGTATGGAAATTTACAGAAGCCAACGTCGATAGCTTCCCGCATAAACACAGCTATTGTTGGATATTTATTTTTGAGAGCTTCCTGAAAAATCCCAAAGTAAAAAAAGAAACTCAAAGTAAAAAGTCTGGAACGGTTAAACCAGGCGATTTTTTTGGCCACTGCACATCTCTAAAACGAGGCATTAGACCCTGAATCGGCGTCTTCAAAATGTCCCTTGTCGCACCGTCCTGTTGAAACCACATCCCCTTCAGACCCAATTAATCAATTTACGGCAATAAAAATTAGTTAATTATTGTTCTGTAACGCTCACTAGTCACAGTAACCTGTGACTTTTAGTGGATGTGCTGGCTCTTCATGACTGATACGTGAATTCTAAGTGCCCGAGACGCTTACATTTTTTTGTAACCGATAAGCTAAGCAGATTTTTTTTGTAAGGGAAGCAAAACTTAGGAAGTTCTTTCTACAAATTAATGTTCTGCTTTCTATAAAAATAATGATGTTACCAAAACCACCCACATCATTGGAACGTTATCATATTTTTAAAGCAAAAACTCATCGAAATATGGGCCATATTTTGTTTTAGGTGTAAAAAAAAAACAGTTTAAAAGTTAAATATTTTTAATCATAAAAAGAAAAGGATAAATGACTTTGTCAACGTTGTAATTTAAAAATATTATTGCTGTTGTCCGGTCTGCAAGACAATATGATGTTTGTTGTTTTGTGATACTTTATGCGTGGTAAACAATATTTGAGTGAAATGCTTGAGAATTTTATCATAGAAATTCTCAAGGATTATACAATGAAATACGATGTTAAGAACATGATAAGAAAGGGAGACAACAAACAGCATATCAGATGACAAGTGTGTAAAAGCATAAGAATTTTGTACTTAGCCACTACTGCTGTAAAATACATAAATTATCCTTGACAATTGTCCTACACACACACACACACTCTCTCTCTCTCTCTCTCTCTCAGATAAGTACTAACCGTAATTTTAATCTTTATTATGTTTGCGTATAATTTTTAAATTAACCATTTGTATTTAATGAGGAAGAAATTTAAATTAGCTTTATAATAATAATAATAATAATAAGAAGAAGAAGTTTATTAAATTATCAGCAACATAAAATTTGTTTGGACAATTACAAGATACTAATTAGAAATTTAAATAACAAAAGAAATTTTTCAAGTGACTTTTCAATGATTTTAGGGATAAATTATTATTAAGCAATTTACATTTAACTATAATATTCAAGATGGTGGAAAAGGAGAATCAATAGTTTGAAAAAAAATTCTTAAAACTTTTTTGTAATCGTAAATCATAAAATATTTATGTTTCTTGAAGGAACTTACAAAATTTTTAGAGAATGAAAATATTTTGAATTAAGGGCAGAAAGATTAAAGAAAACCAAAGTTTATTATTTTTGGTGGTCGTGGTCGTGGTATTGTTATTGTTTTTTTTTTTCAAAGTTTATAATAAATATCCACCTTATTTCCGTTTCCTGTCTTTTCAAGATATTATGTACTTCTTTATACTGCTAATAAGTCCATTATTTATGAAAAAGTCCAATCATGCATTGAACTTTAATTTGTATATCATAACAAAATGTAAAAAAATACATATATATATGGCAAACCATCTTCTTTTGTACAATAAATCTTGTTAACATCTTCTTTCCGTTTCAATTTTATTTTTACATACAAAAAAAAAAAAAAATACAAGAAAGATAAAAACCATACTTCATCTTGTAGTTTTGTTATTTTCTTTTACTGCTAATACCCCCTACACCAGGGATAAAAGTTTGACACATTTCAATTTAAAAACTTCTTCAAAAGTCCCCGGCCTACCATACTAAAACACATTTTTTTTTTTTTTTTGGTAAAATTCGTTTTTTTTATTCAACATAGTCCCTTTCAAGGGTGATACACTGATTATAGCGACCCTTCAACTTTTCGATACCATTTTTATAGTACGATTTGTCCTTTGCTTTAAAATAGGCTTCAGTTTCGGCGATCACTTTTGAGATCTGAGAGAATACGGTGGATGCGGAAGCAATTCGAAGCCCAATTCATGGATTTTCGCCTTCGTTTTCACTGATTTGTTTTTGGTCAAAAGTGAGCTCGCGCAGCACCCACTTTGCACAGAGCTTTCTCATACCCAAATATTGGTGAATGATATGATGTACACGTTCAGCTGATATCTTGAAGGTACCGGTTATTTCATTTAATTTCAATTTACGGTCATTCCAAATCATTTTGTGGATTTTTTTGATGTTTTTGTCCGCAAAAACCTGTTTTGGGCGTCCACTGCGTTCACCGTCTTCGGTGCTTATTTCACCACATTTAAACTTAGCATAACAATCCTTGATGGTTGATTTTCCTGGGGCAGTGTCCGGAAACTCGTCATCAAGCCAAGTTTTTGCTTCAACTGTATTTTTTCCCTTCAACAAGCAATATTTTGTCAATACGCGAAATTCCCTTTTATCCATTTTTTTTCGCAATAACAAAAGTTGCTTTACTCAAAATGCTATAATTCACAAACTAATGATCCGTGTCTTTTGAAGGTTAGGGCTAACTTCGTCTTGACAGTCTAGTAGCGCCATCTATGTGTTAGGCCGGGGACTTCTCAATTAAACTGTTACAAATTTTAATAAATAAATAGAAATTTATGTGAGATGTCTTCGTTCAGTTCAAGTTCATGAGCATTTTTATAGAATTTTAATTTTTTGGCTCTAGTCTATGAATGAAATGTTCTACAGAAATTTTGGTCATACAACATATTAACCCTTTAACTCCACCACATAACGGTAATTTTTAGCTCTATTTTAACAAATCTTAAAAAAACACCCCTAAGAAGGGGAAGGGTAGGAACGAAATGTTCTACAAAAAATGTTCCCCATCAAATTAAACTACATATTTCAGAACACACCAAAGCCCAAAACTTCCCTGAAGGAAATGTCGATAGTGAAACTGTACTGATTCACTATTGACTTTGTCACCAGTACCACTGACTAATCATACCACAGCCAACCCTCTCTGCTGTAGACATTTAACATGTGCTTGTCATTGCGAATCTACACAACTATTGACTAGGTGTAGACATTGGAACCAGAGATTCAAAAGTGCATTTTAGTAATTCTAGTATTTTTTTTTATAAATTTCATTTAAGTAAATAAGTTTTTGCGCAAATTTAATTTTAGCGATAGACAAATCTTTAAAAGACTTTACAAATCTTCAACAAAATGAAACATTAAAAAAATCAAAAAGAAGCACAGCTTTGCAGCCGGAATGAAAGGAATGTAAAAATGGCAGTAGACGCTTTGTTGATAATGTAAAAAGTGTAGACGCCTTGTTGACTATGGCACCAAAAAGTCACCCAAAGTATTCGACAAAAGTGGTGACTTGGCGACACTTGACCCCAGGCCTCCTACAGGGTTAACACAAACACCAAAAACCAGTCAAATTCAAGATTATTCATCAAATTTCTAGTCAGATTTTGTCTAGAAATCTGATGAGCAATCTTAAAAATGACTGGTTTTTGGTGTTTGCCCTAAGTTTTGGGCTTTGGTATATTCTGGCATTTGTAGTTTAATTTGATGGGGAACATTTTTTGTAGAACATTTCGTTCCTACCCTTCCCCTTCTTAGGGGTGTTTTTTTAAAACTTGTTAAAATAGAGCCAAAAATTACCGTTATGTGGTGGAGTTAAAGGGTTAATATGTTCCACAAAAATTTTTTCTGAACATAGCCTTTACCTCAGATGTAAAGAACACATAATTTTATATACCAATATTCTGCACAAACTGGCCAATGGGGGGAATAATCCTTTAAAACGCCTACACCATTTTTTTTTTTTTTGTCTCCTCTACCAGAATCCGTTGTCAGAACTCCGTAATTTTGGAAAAAGTTCAAAATTGTTGTACAGTGTAACTAAATTATTTTAAATGGCGCCCAACATAGGGCATCACATTGCATAAAGCTAAAACTTTTAATGTTGTTAAACAAAATAAATCTCTGAAGCTGGAAAGTACTTCCTTGAGTTTATTTTTTAATGTTAAACAATCAGATATCCTGCGTTGGGCGCCATTTTAACAACCTTCGTTGTATTATCAAAATTAGACTTTCTTTGATTGTTTGAAGCTTAATTACCCACTCTTGTAGTCAAGTAGGGTATTCAGTCTGTCTTAATAACAAACGAAAATTCTTATTACTTCTGTTTTTTATTTTTTTTCAATATTTTATCTCAAAAAGTATAAAATATTTTTATTTTTTATTTCCTTTCATACAAGAGGAAATTAATTTCGTGTGGTTACACACTCGCATACATTGTGGTATTTGTGCAAGTAGTAAAGTACTCGTACATATTCTGGCTCTCTTTATCATCATCATTATCTTTATCATTACAAAACTCCCACATACAATCGTGAATTTTCATTTATTTGACTCGAACACAGTTGCTCGTGTACTTCTTGTTGTGGATGCTGGAGAAGTTGGTATATAATGATACATTATCTTAATGAGTTCATATACTTTGCATAATAATGTATAAATATATATGTAATGCGTTATAATGTCTGGGTTGACTGTTATGGCATGGCCTGTGTAAGTATCTCAACTGGGACTTAATTCCATTTAATGCCACATTAAATTAAAATTGTATTTCAAAAATTAAATGCAAATACGGTAAAAATTTACTTGTGGA
Source organism: Eustalomyia histrio (assembly GCA_949748255.1). NCBI lineage: Eukaryota > Metazoa > Arthropoda > Insecta > Diptera > Anthomyiidae > Eustalomyia > Eustalomyia histrio. Next base: position 67,281,593 of record OX456524.1, on the reverse strand, counting down.
AATAAAATTAAACAAAAAAATGCTTAAGAGACCACGTGGATGCTTTTTCTTGTATACAAATTTAAAAATTTGTTACATAAGTCACATTTCATAAGACAAATTCTAAAGGCAGACTAGGGTAGTAGGGAAAAAACTAGAGAATATAATTTATATGCCCCATTAGAAAATTATATATAAATTTTATTCAAATTGGACCAAAACAAAAATCGCCGTTATACAGAGTTTCTGTTAAACAAATCTATAATGAAAATGTTAGTTTTATAGTCATAATTTAATCGTCATTTTTTTTAAAATAGTTTAATTAAACTTTTCAATTATTTTTATTTCCAAACATTTTTATATGCAGTAGAATCGCTATAATTCGTACCCCGACAATTCGAAAATCTCGATAATTCGTAGCAAAATGTCGCTCCCTTGAGAAAATTCCAATAATTCGTAATATTTACATACACTTTGGTCCCCTCGATATTTCGTATTATTTTTTTTTAACGATCAATGCAAAACCTCTTCTAAATTGTACTTGTAGTGATAGGTTGTTACCTTTTGCATTACTTTAAAAAACAAAATAATGACCTACTGATAATGGATGGTAGAAGCACTTATATGTACACGCAAAATAATTATTTACAGGTAGTTACTTAAATAAGCACCGAATTTGTATTTCTGTATTTTCTGTTTGAAAAACTATACTACAAAATAGAAAATTTTCTGCTGTAAAAGGTGATTTTGCAAATATTTTAAGATTTTAAAGGGTTTTTTATTTAAAACAGCATTGCATCTATATAAACCCAAATTTTTGTAGATGTTTTAAATATTTTTTGTATGAAAATGTATTTTTAGTCTGGTTCGAGATCATAGGAAATTTTTTTTTTCAAAAGAAAAATGTTTCTTATTTTTGTTTAGTAATCATGGAAAATACACAGACAAAATTATTAGACACAAGCTGACTGGATTGCATTTTCTGGTCCACTACGACTTTCATCAACATTCTTCGTGCCCAAGTGCCAATTAAAAATATATGCATTCCATTCAGCTTGTGTCTGATAAATGTCTGTGTATTCTCCATGATTACTACAAAAATAAAAATAAGAAAAATTTTTCATTTGAAAATATTAAAAATATCAACTATAAAATATAAATTTTACTATAAAATATATTTTTTTTATAATTTCAAACACAAACTATTTTTTATCGATTTCTTTAAGTAAGACAATTTTACTTGAGAAAGGACCACTATTATTTTACTAAGAGTAAAATGTTATACAACATTACCTGTGTTGAAAAAGCAACAAACTTTTCCAGCTATCTATAGGGTCCGCCAAATAACTTCTTTTTTTTTGAAAATGCTATAAAAAAAACTAGTGAATATTTTCTCAAATTTCTTTTTTTATTTGAAAGGATTGTACTTCCGGTTAATAATGGAAAAATTTCATTCAAATGTCTGCCTCGGCTGGCCATGCAGTAGCCTACACGATCGTTCCAATTTTTAAGTACATTATCGATTGTGTGCAGCTGTATTTCACCAATGGCTTCACGAATATTGCCCTTTAAATTGTCTCTGGCTTGTCGGCGTAACACTTATCTTTGACGGCACCCCACAAATAATAGTCCAACGGTATCAAATCGCAGCTCCGGGGTGGCCAAACGACATCAGCTCTGCGGCTGATAATGCGATCTTCAAAACCAGGGCGCAAAACATCGAGTGTAGCTTCGGCTGTATGGCACGTAGCGCCGTCCTGTTGAAACCAAATTGTTGCCAATATCCTCCTCTTCAATTTTTGTGAACAAAAATTCGTTCAACATGGCCCGATAACGATCGCCATTGACTGTAACGGCCAGCCGAGGCAGCCATTTGAATGAAATTATTTTCCATTATTAAGGATTGTACTTTCAAATAAAAAAAGAAATTTGAGAAAATATTCAGTAGCTTTTTTTTATAGCATTTTCAAAAAAAAAAAGTATTTGGCGGACCCTATATAATGGAAAAACAAAATTGATGTGGCTAAAGAATTTGAAATTGATCCATCAACACTTCAATACTGCACACACTCATAAAAAAGACATGCACTAAAATTTAATCAAAAATTTTCCTCAAAATAGTTTATAAATTGTCCTCAATTTAAGTAAAGTTTTATTAAAACTTAGAAAAATAAAAAAAATAAAAAAATTCCAAAGTTAGAGGAAAAAGAAATAGTTCATATTTTTCCTAAGTAATATTTCTTGATTTTAGGAAAAAAACAAATCAATTAAATAAAAATGTATTAATTTTAAGAAAAAACATCTTACTTTTTAGAAAATTGCATACTCATATGTAATAAAATAAAGTTTAGTTAAAAAAAATTTAGGACATAATTTACTCTCTCTTAGATTAAAAAATGTGTCTAACTTAAATCGAGAAACTACTTGAAATTAATGTGTGTTCAGTTTTTATTCGCGAGTAGTAAAATTAACTAAATTTTAGAAAGCCATTTCCAAATTCAGTTTTTAAGTATACCACTTTCTAATTTTGAAGAATTGTTTTCTAAAAATTAGTTCAGACAATGAAAAAAAAATTAATAATTTTTTTCCTATGTTATAATAAAAATTTACTTGATTTTAGAAACTGATAAACTATTTCTAAGGAAAATTTTAATGCAACTTAGTTCAGATAAATTTTAAAAATTTGAATAAAATATTTTTTTTTCAAGTAAAAGTTTTCTAATTTTTAAAAAATAATAAAATTTGGTATAGGATTTTCTTGTTGGTAAACATTTAAATTATTTTTAATATTCTATTCCAAAAAAAAAAAAAAAAATCAATTAAAAGCAAGCAACTTAGTTTTCCCAATTTCCAAGAAAAAATATTATTAAAGATAACAAATTAAAGTAATCATTTAAAAAAATTTATCTTGCATGATTGTAATTTTGGTTCGTGATCGTGCGTGAGCATGAGTCAAAAATCCCTCACATGCCCATCTCTAATATTAACAGTCTTAAATATTGAACTTAAAGTAGATTAAAATATATTTTAAAATTTTGTTAGCAAAGGGTAAACAACTTCGAATTTGCGCTTTTATGTAATAAATTTGTTTGTTGACTACAATACAAAATATCGCAGGTATAAAATTACGGCAGAATGGCTTTCCTATAATTGATGTAGCGCTTATTAAACTATTTTTTTCATTTAATAATAAAAAAGTTTAAATTTGTATATGTCAAATTAAGTTTAAGCTAAAAAACCCATAAAATAAACTTATAACATTTTTCCATTTTCCAATAATAACAAGAAATGTTACTGTGATATTTTGTATTTTTGCAAAAATTTCCCTAATTTAGTTAATTTAAGAAGACAAAGGATCCCCAGTGTTCCTTAGCCATAGATGCCGTGTGTCACGTAGGACGTCCCTTTTTGTAGTTCTCTCAAGCAGAACGGTTAATTTATTACGTTTCAGGATATCCTGCAGTACATTTTTTTATTTGTTTTCCTTTTTACTCATGCAATTTAATTTATATTTTAAATACATGAAATTAGTATAATTCAATTTAGTTTTAAGACAAAATTGTATGGCAAAAAGCTTGTTAAGAGCAGTGTTCTCACAGAGTCCTTCGAAAGTGGGAAAATATTTCCTCAATGAGTGTAAAGTACTTTAAAATATATGGTAAAATAAGTTACCTTTACCAAAGAAGCAGGATAAGGATAATTTTCACTTAAAAGAAGTGCTATTTAACTTGTTGTTAGAAAATATTTTCTTATTTTTAGGGAGTTAATTCCTAGTTTTTAGTAAAAAAAATGATCTAATGAACTTAAATAAAAGAAAATTTTTCTTAAAACCAAGGAAACATTTCCTAACTAACAGTACAATTTAAGATGATGTTTGAACAAATTAGGAGGAAATTTTACTGTTTTCTAATAAAAATTTAATTTTCAGTAGTACAATTTTTCTATAATTTAAAAAATTTTGACCAAATTTTAAGTAAAATTTGTTTCTTAATTTCAAGGAAAATTTTATTAAATATTGGTAAAAAGTGTCTTTGGCGCCGTTTTCATTTCAATTTTTCCTCTAAATAAGTTAATTTTTTATATTCTAGTTCATTTTTTTTGAGTGCAAAAGGGAATTTATACAGCAAGGACCTTCGAAAAGTAAAATGAAGCGAAAAAAAGGTAATACAGAGAATTCTCATTTATTATGGTTTAGGCAATGTCGGCAGCCTGTGGGCTGCCTATTGTTAATAGAAAGGGCGCAGTTTTTTTTTTCTTTTTTGCCAAAAAGCAAGTGGTTGGCTCTACAATTATAGAAAACGGAACAATATTTCATTCATTAAAATTTGTGGTGCTTGTGCTGATGTTGATGATGGTATTTTTGCGAAATGGACAGAAAAATTTAAAGGAACTAATAAAATATTACGATGTCAAGGACATCTCTAATACTGAAAAATAACCCTTTAATTCGTAATTTATTTTAATTTACCTCTATAAATCGAGAATTCGTAAAAAAACCCGGTGCTGGTCCCTTGCGTTTACGAATTATAGCGATTCTACTGTAATTTAAAATCCTCACTACTACACCTTAATCTTGTAAAAGAAACAAAAAAAAATTTATATATATTAAAAAAAAAAACAAATCTCTTAAGATATACTACAGATATTTAGTATGTATATTAAATATATTTATATTCACAATAATATGCAACAACAAGTCGTCGAAATTTTGTTTTTCACTCTACCGATTCGGATAAATATGTATTATGATATAATTCAAATATAATATCGCTAATTTGCGAGAAGACCGGCATAACTCAAACAAAAAAAAACGATTTCGAGATAATTGCACTTAAAGTTTTCAATTTAGCCTAACTGCAGAGCAAAATGCTAAACACTTTTGGTTGCAAATTAAAGAGGGAAAGATATACAAATACCATTTGTGGATATTTTTTGAATTATGGTGGGGCCCACATTTCTTTATCATAAACTCAAAAGTCGCGTATTTTGAGTTATGCCCGTTTACATAAAAATGCATATTTAAATTAGCTTATATTTATACGAATCACAAGATTTAGCAAAACAAAAATGCATATTTTGACAAAAATGTATATTTTGACAAAAATGTATATTTTGACAAAAATGCATATTTTGACAAAAATTTATATTTTGACAAAAATGTATATTTTGACCAAAAAAGCATATTTTGATAAAAATGCATATTTTGACAAAAATGCATATTTTGACAAAAATGTATATTTTGACAAAAATGTATATTTTGACAAAAATGTATATTTTGACAAAAATGCATATTTTGACAAAAATGTATATTTTGACAAAAATGTATATTTTGACAAAAATGTATATTTTGACAAAAATGCATCTTTTGACTAAAATTTATATTTTGACAAAAAATGCATATTTTGACAAAATGCATATTTTGACTAAAATTTATATTTTGACAAAAATGTATATTTTGACCAAAAAGCATATTTTGACAAAAATGCATATTTTGACAAAAATGCATATTTTTACTAAAATTTATATTTTGTCAAAAAAATGCATATTTTGATAAAAATGCATATTTTGACTAAAATTTATATTTTGACAAAAATGCATATTTTGACAAATATGCATATTTTAACAAAAATGCATATTTTTACAAAAATGCATATTTTGACATAAATGTATATTTTGACTAAAATTTATATTTTGACAAAAAATGCATATTTTGACAAAAATGCATATTTTGACAAAAATGCTTATTTTGACAAAAATGCATATTTTGACTAAAATTTATATATTGACAAAAAATGCATATTTTGACAAATATGCATATTTTAACAAAAATTCATATTTTGACAAAAATGCATATTTTGACAAAAATTTATATTTTGACAAAAATGTATATTTTGACAAAAATGTATATTTTGACCAAAAAGCATATTTTGACAAAAATGCATATTTTGAGAAATAAAAACATATTTTGACAAAAATTCATATTTTGACAAAAATGCTTATTTTGACAAAAATGCATATTTTGACTAAAATTTATATTTTGACAAAAATTCTTATTTTGACAAAAATCCATATTTTGACAAAAATTTATATTTTGACAAAAATGCATGATTTATTTAAATAACCAGATTTAGGGGAAAATATATATATATATATATATATATATATATATATATATATATATATATATATATATATATTTGTTGTTGCATATATTGATATAATTGTTGCATATTTTCAAAAAAAAAATATGATATATTTGTATATTTTGTGCTTTTTAGTGCATATCGTTTAAATTAAGTATTTTTTAGATTTGCTAATAAAAATTTTAAAGATATCAAAAAAAAAATAATATTTTAATACATATTTTGATTCTTAAAAATCTTGACTTTTTTTAAAAAAGATAATCAACACTCAGGAAATTCCTTCTATTACTCGTAATGTGTTGCTTTCTTTTAGAAAGGCGATAGAGGAGAGATGAAAGTTGGTGAAAGATGAAATACTTCAAATATGGCAGCACTGTATTTGCGCGAGTTAATTAATCTTAGAACAGTTGTTGCTCGCCAGCTGTTGAAGATTTTTAATTTATAGCCCTATTTGTGTGTTTCTTATTTCGGTAGGGTTTGGTGCTATGGAAACACCGAAGGAGGACGTTGCGATATATATGAGGAAGAAAAAACATACACATATTATTTTTCTACAATTAATGTTGCGCCGTCGCAAGGAATCGAACTCCCAACCTTTTCTGTAACAGTCAGTAACGCGCATAACATTACACGACAACGCCCACGACTTGAATTCTCTACCTATTGGAAAAATAAATAAATATATATATTTTTTTTTGTTTTTCTATGTTTTAAATTATATGTGTTTTGCAAAAATAACAATTTTAAGTGCATATTTTTTGTTTTTAATGTTTTTTTTATTTACTTATTAGCTGCATATTTTCGTTTTTAAAGTGCAAACATTACAGGGGCTTACTGCACAAAATTGCAGTAAAAAATTAAAAATATACGAAAAAAATGCACTTAAAATGAAATGTGTGCTATAAATACAAATATTTGCAATAAAAATAAAATGAAAAAAAATATGCTTTAAATTTGGCAATTTTTAAAAATCTTATTTATTTCTCGGGAGCGTTTGTTTAAAACTGAAGTCCCAGTTAGATGTCTAAGTAGATGGAAAAAGAGGATGCTTCTTTTTTAAGTACCGGGTTATCCATTTAGTAGTTTTAAAACCGCCGGTTTAATATCTCTCATCTGAGGTGTCATTTATTAAGTGAAAGGTTTGCCATTTACGAATATGGATCGTTTAACCACCGATGAACGCCACTTGTCGAGCATAACGGGGTGATTATGGTCGTCATAATCAACCTACTGTGCCAGGAATTGGCAAGATTATAAAGAAATTTGAAGAGACTAGAAGCGTTACCGATGTGGTCAGTCCTTTGCATCATCGCAATGTCCGCACTGCCGAAAGTATCGCTTCTGTTAGTGATAGTGTGGCGGATAATCCGATTTTGTCGATTTCACGGCGTTCTCCTCAGCAATTGGGCCTATCTTACGGCACATTATAGCGTATTTTGCATTTGGATTTGCACCTCCATTCATATAAAATCCAACTCAACGCAAACAATTAAAACCGGCTGACCCATTCACAATGCCGTAGATATGCTGATTGGATGCTAGTGCGATTTCATGCCGTTAGACTTTTTATTGTAGGGCTACGTCAAAGGCCGTGTCTACGCGGATAATGCCCTAACGTTGGAGCATTTGAAAACCAACATTTATCAAGTTATCATACACTCTAAAAAATGTTTGTAAATGTACCACAATAAAATGGGTAAAGTTTTATGTAATATTACGAAAATTCGGTGAATATAAACACGCCTAAAAATGTTTTGTACACACTTTCATATACAATAATACACACAAAAAGTATTTTCAAACATAATGTGTTTAAAATTAACCGCTTTGTGCCTAAAATTAGTATTCTTTTGTTAAATTAAAATTTTACGCACAAATTTTGTAAATATACTAACTTAGAATGGTAATAAATATTTTGTCATATGGAAATTGGAAAATATTAAAAAAAATAAAAGAAGCTTTAAACGAAAATCAATTTTTCAAAAGTTTATAAATATAATATTTGTGAATATTGTGAATTTTAATTCAAGATGACCATCATCACAGCAAATACCAATTTGAAATATATTATGTATTATATTTATAATTTATTATTATTAATGTTTTAATAATGTACATACCTAAAATAAATTTATTCTTTCAAAGAAAAATATTTTTCTTCAGTTGAATTTAAACCATGTGTTGGTAAATATACGCATTTTTATATATAATTACGCATATAGAAATGTATTTTTAGGCATTTCATGCGTATATTTGCTCTTCAAATAGGTTTTTTACGCACAATTTTAGTAAATTTTCGAATTACTTTTAAAATTTAATTTTTACGCACTTTCAATGTGAATTACCAATTATGTGTGTAACAATTTATGCATAATGTGTGTACTTTTTCTCGTTTACGCACATAGTGTAAATTTACCCCATTTATAGTAGAAGTACAGTTTCCTACTATAAGTTGGGTAAATTTCAACAGAAATTTATTAGAGTGTACGAAATGGCAAGGTTCAAGCATTACAATGAAATAAAAATTTCATCGAATGGCTAACCCAGTATGTTGTATGTATATCAAGGACTACAAATTAAACATTTAGTTTATTTTTGATTCAATCATAATTTAAAAAATATGCAATAAAATACAAAATATGCATAAAAAATCATTTAATATACAAAACATATGCACTTAAAATCGAAACATGCAAAAATATGCACTTAAAATCAATATATGCAAAAATATGCATTTATAAAAAAAAAAATATGCAAAAATAACAGGCAACAAATCTATGCCATTTTGTTGGAAATTATTTAATTCGTTTTTGCAATACCGACAACAAAACATGCATTTATATGAAAGTCACTGCACTGGTGAATGCATGCCTATAATGGACTGTGTTGGGGACCAGGCCTTGTTAATGTTTTGTTTTTATTTAAATTTATTGCAAAATATGCATTTATTGTAAAATGTGAATTTATAGTAAAATATGCATTTATAGTCAAATATACATTTATAAATGTATGCATTAAAATATGCATTTATGCATTAGAAAATGCATATTTGCATTAAAATTGATATTTATGCATTACAAAATGCATTAAAATATGCATTTATAGCAAAATATGTATTAAGAAATCTTTCAAATATACTTGGTTAGTGTATTTACATGAACTTCCGAGCCCTAGTCAAAATTGTTAGAATTTGAAAAAGTCCAGTGTCAAACAAATTCATCAGGGCCTTAATTAAGTACCTTTTCAATTACTTTTTAACGCATTTTATTATACATCTCATGTGCTTTTGCTGAAGCGCTAATATTGGTAAAAAAAATATAATTTCACTATTGTTTTTGTTAAAAAAAAAATATACATAATTAGGGCGCCGAAATTAAAGTATTCCATCATAAATTATAATTCATATCCAAAATTTCTTTATGTGTAGTCTTTTAGACAAAGCATCATAAACAAACTGGAAAAAATAAACTTGAAAGTTGTAAAAAAATATATTCATATAAATAATAAAAAAACTGCAATATTCGTGAGTTGCATTCAGAAAAGATAAAGTTGTAAAAGAAAAAGATTAAAATATTATAACAAGACAGCAACTTTCATGCTAATACATGATTGCAGTCAGTAGCCCAAAAATAATTTAGACCAAATACTTTTGCTAATCAAAGAATTTGCCGTTTTTGCATATTTTGTTATTAATGCATTTTTTAAATATTTTGGTTTTAAATGCACATTAAGTGCAGTCTACAAATTTTCTTAAAAAAAAAGTCATTAACAAATCATGCATATTTTTACATATTTGCTTATTTTTACCTAATGCATATTTTGCTATAATTGCATATTACAGCAAATTTGACGTATTTTGCTAAAAAAATGTTTTTTTTTTTTAATTTATTCTTTTAATTTTTTTTATAACATAAACTTATTTAACTTATTTTTAAAATGCAATTACTAACTTTCTGACGTTGATGTTTTACGGTATTTTTTAATATTTAAATCACTTTAAAAAAAAATACTAAAATTTAATTAATTATAAAAATAATACATATTTTTAAAATTTTAAATGCATATTTTTTCGAATTTTATTAAATTTTTTATGTACATAAAATAGAATTATAAATGCCTTGCCCTACACATCACTGTACTAATAGCCTTTTTCCACTGAGCTACATCTTTCATCAATTTGCAAAAATGTTAACATCTTCCCATAAGGATTATACAAATGATGACCCTTATCATTTTGTTCCATCTTACATCTTTCGTTATTTTAAGTGTCATCACTAAAAAAAATGACAAAAAAAATCGATTTTCTTTGTGCCATCACTAGCAAACTGACATTGCAGAAAATGAACAAACAAAAAAATTATTCAACAAAGGAAAATGAGCGGCACATGTAAGAATTTCATTCTTATGTCTACCAAAAATTTTTCTTCATCATCATCTTCTTCCAGAATGACCTTTAATATTTCAATGTTCTGCATTAAAATTCGGGTTTGTTTTTGCAAAGCAACAACTACTCCAATGATTAATGCTTTCTCTAAATCCATTTTTTTATTTTTAACAAAAAATATGCGTCCTTTTCATTTATTTTTTTACAGCTGAATAAATGGCAGATGAAAGATGTTGCCAGTGTAAACACTTGTTTCACATTTTCATCATCTTCCACGCGTTTCACAATGATGTTGTTCAGTGTAAAAAGCCTATAAAGAGAATAACATCACGTTGTCATATACTTAGAAATTTATAGTAGACTTCATAATTAAACTAAGGCTCTAGAGTTATATATGCATTTATTTTATATGTGCATATTTTCTTAAATTTAAGTGTTTATTTTGGATTTTAAATGCATATTTTTTGTGCATTTTATAGTATTTCCGACTGCATATTTTAAGTGAATATTTTCAAATTTTTAGTGCACGAAATTAACTGCCTTGATTATTACTATACAAAAAACATGAAAACATTTTGTTTTTTTTTTTCTTTTGTTAAAGTCACAATAAGGGCGTATGTGAGAGTTTATAAAATTCAATAATAAAAATTCCATCATTTTATACTAAACAAACAAACAACACAAAAAGAGATATTGTATATTTTAACCTCATAAAACGTTATGTAATTTTTTTTGTACTGTGCGTTTTTTTATGCATTTAAGAAAAAAAAACTTAAATAAACGTTATAAACACTTTAAGTGAAATTAAAAATTTTTGTATACGCATCATACTCCAGGATATTTTTCAAAAAGTTTGTTTTTTATTCTTTTATGATGCCAAGTATTTTATGTGTAGTAGAGAGAGATGCAAGATAATTTATGATGCTGTTGCATACAAAATTTTTCATTTTATTATTGCATTTAAATTATTTATACCCGAGTAAAAAAAAATTAGATATAATTATATGTGTCTGTGTGCATTAGCATATATAACTATGTATTACATTATTTTTTTTTGTCATATATAGCGATGATGAGATCGATATGACGTTGTCTGAAAGTGTCGGTGTTAATACTTCGGGACTAACTGAAAATCAAAGTTTTTTGCATGATGTTTCTGAATCCAATATTACAGGGTGGCGCAAAAATAACCTTCCCATGTTTTTTGGCTGTAATTTAAAAAAAGAACGAAAAACTTTGATTCTTCTTGTGGATTATTTTTATTTGGTCTTTTAATTTTTTTTACATCAAGTCGAGAATATGATGTCATGTAAATGGCCGCCGCCACAGTTGATTGCCATTTGAGCCCTTTTTATGGCATTTTCCATCACTATGGCCAAAACTTCCGGCGATAGGTCCTCACATTCTTGACGGATATTGTCTTTAAGAGCTGCAAGAGTCTGAGGCTTGTTGACATAAACCCGCGACTTCAAAAAGCCCCACAAAAAGAAGTCTGTAGCGGTCAAATCAGGCGATCTTGCTGACCACTGCAAATCGCCAAAACGGGAGATTAGGCGCCCGGGAAATGCATCCTTCAGCATATCGGTTGTGACACGTGCAGTGTTTGGCGTTGCACCGTCCTGTTGGAACCACATGTTTTCCAATCCCAATTCATCAAGTTGCGGCAAAAATAACTCGTTGATCATTGCTCTGTAGCGCTCACCATTCACAGTAACCGTTTGGCCCGCGACGTCTTCGAAGAAAAAAGTTCCGATGACTCCTCCAGCGAAAACAGCACACCATACAGTGACTTTGAGCGGGTGTAATGGCTCTTCGTGGGTTACACGCGGATTTTCAGTGCCCCAGAAGCGTAAATTTTGCTTATTTACGTACCCGCTAAGATGGAAATGGGCCTCATCACTCATGATTATTTTTGATGAAAAATCATCTTCATTATTGCTCAAAAATATAGTCACCAATATTCCGCGTTCTGGAGCAGTGTAGCGTAACATTGTTTATTACCGTGTATTTCGCATGTGTTTACTACACAAATGTCAAAAGAGAACTGACATTAGGGGCCAATCGCAAAATTTATAGCATTTTCTGATAGAAGGATTACTTTTGGATGAATCCGTTGAAGATATACAAGAGTCGATGAACATCGATTTGATGTACGGAAAAAATTCCGAAGCATGTTGTTCGAAAGAATGTAATAAGAAAATTCCAGAAAATCTTGCTATACAAAGCCGGCAATTTTTCCAAGAATTAAGTAAACCAGAACAAGATTTAGTCCATTTGAGCCATTCGGAATTTCATCGACAACATTTATCGCTCGAAAACGTTTATAATACTAAAAGTCGGAAGAAGTATGGCCAACGGGTAAAAAATAAATCCAGAGTTGATACAATGTACTTATTTCGTGGCATTCATATTGATAGAAAGATGTTTTGTTTTATTTACGATGTTGGTTTAAAAGTTATAAAAATTCGATTCGACATAGTGATAATGTTGGCTTTTCTGAACGAAAACAAAAAGTCTTCAAAACGGCAATCGCGTGTGTTATCACCGGAATCACTTACTCGTATCGTTCAATTTATTCGAAATTTTGCTGAAAAATTCGCAATACCTTTTCCTGGTAGAATACCAAACTAAAAATACTGTAAAGTAATGCCGCTACCATCCAGTGAAACAAAAAGTGCTGTTTATCGTCGTTTTGAGAAAGTTTGTCTTATTGAAGATAAAAACGCAATTAAAACTTTTTACAAAATTTGGATGAAGTACTGCCCTTACATCTCGCCTATGAAACCGAAACTCATCTTTGTGACGTCTGTCAACAAAATGCCTTGATGCTACGACGAGTTTTGGAAAAATCTGATTCAGATTGCGACCATGCGAAACGCGAGCGTGAATTCTACCAACAATGCTGCAAGATGAGTGATGCTTATTCTACTCTTGTAGTGAGTTTCGACTATGCACAAAATATATCTTATCCATCTAGTCCATCAGTAACGTTCAGTCGAACTATTTATTAGACGAAGAGTTCGAAATAGGAAAAGGACCTAATACTGTCATTAGCCAAATTTACGATTACTTAAGAATGCCGTTAAAAATTTAGTTTTATTTTGTGATAACTGCGTAGCACAGAATAAAAATAATGCAATCATGCATTATTTGGCCTGGCGAGTGGATTCTGGCTTAAACGAATCGATATCATTAAATTTCCTAATAACTGGCCACACAAGTTCAGTCCCGATCGCTCTTTCGGATTAATGAAACTAGAATATAGTCGCTCAAATGTAGATTATTACCAAGATTTTGAAGATGTGGTCAATAGAAATAGCAGTAATAAGTTTAACAACGCTATGAATGGAAGTGAAGTATAGTGGCGAACATGGGATACTTATTTCGAAGGATTTTACAAAAGATTACCAGGTAAACTGTCGCGATTTTGTGATTTTATTTTTCAAATTCATTTCAATCAATTTTGTAAACGTTTGCATTTTAAGTATTACAAGTACCACCACTTTGAAACGAAGAAGCGAAATTGTATGTAAAGAACTTGTGGACTCGGAAGAAGAATGATTTAATCAGCGATTAACGGCTGAGCTACCAAACGAATTACCTCCGCTCATTGCATCAAGCGGTTTATCGTTAGATGGCAAATGGTATTTGTATGAGAATCTCAGGGTCTTATGTACTGATTCACAGAAACGGGATTTTGTAGCTCCTAAGCCGAGTGAAGCCAAAGCGAAAAAAAAAATCGAAAAATAAATCTGAACCAGCCAGCAAGAAAAAAAAAAGAAAAAACTGAAATTGTCAAACGGAAGAATATCGAAGTACCAGATCATGAAACACAGAAATAATTCAAAGACTGACAAAAAAAACAATTTAAAACACAAAAGATCAAAAGAAGTAAAATTTTAATTTTTTTCACATTTTTATCGATTTTCCCAAGTTCGTTTTGTACGTTTTTATAGGGTAAATAAATTTTTATCAGAAATCTAACTCATTTCATCTTATTCTACACCCTTTTAGGTGCCAGAATCCACTCTTAAGTCCAAACCCGTTTTTTGACACACTAGGTCCCTTTTATCGAAGAAGGTCACATATACATATATAAGTCCCGAAGGTATTGTTTTTAGAGAATTTTAATTTTTTTAATTTTTTTTAATAAACTAGTTTTCGTGTATATTATATTGTTGGATCTAATCTGATGCAATTCGACTTGACAATTTATCGTATAAAGTTGGATATTACTTTATCTATAAATATTTTGTTGGGTCTAATATGATCTGCCATTTTTCCTTCTAAATCTCCAAATATATTGCTGGTTCTAATTTGATCTGCCATTTTTCGGATCAATTAAGATATTGAGGAATATAAAATTGGATATGATTAAATATTGTGCCAGATTAATATTTTTTAATCGGGTAGTTAAAAATATGCGTTTTTATTTTAGAAATTTTTAAACATAACAAAAAAAAACTTACTTGATTTTAGAAAATTTATTTAAAAAATAGTTGTTTTACAAATTTTTTTTTTCCAGAAACTCACCTGTAAAGAGAACAAAAAAAAATATACATAAGTTTAATACAAATTTCAAAAGTTAAGCTGTTAATAAAAATTTTTTGATTTCAAACAATTATAAAATTATTATTTTATATTTCCCACTTTTAGTACAGCTGTCAACAAGAGATATTAAGCAGACATTGAAAAAGATAAATCTTTAAATCAGCAAATTTATTCAATATTTTATAAAACAGTTTATTAAATCATAATTGATTAATCAATTTCATTGGAAATTTTTTTGATTCAATTGAATCAAATCATTTCAAATATAATTCTTTTTTAATAAGCAAATTAAAAACAGGTTGATTTGCGAATTAAAACAAAAAAAAAAAAACATTCAAATTGATTTGCAAATCTCGCTTAGTTTTCTAGATATTCGCCATTTTTAATGACCGCTATTCTCGATAACAAAGAGAGATAGGGCAAAACGGACAAAATTTTTGCTCTTTTAGAGTATTAATATACTGCGATAATAAAAATAAGCCAGGTGCGGAAGAAATCTCGAATAATATATTTTTATAAAAACAGTCACAGGGTGACCCATTTTTATACGGACGAAATGGAACGGGAAACAAAATTTTTGTTATCGGAGTTTGTTAATTTATATTATCATAAAATAAAAAATAGGCACCTTGTGTCTGTTTTATAAACATTCCAGGAAGACTTCGCGGACCTACCGAATCTATTCTATCGAAGGGTAGTTTTTGTTGAGCTTTTCAAAAATTTTTTCCGTTTTGCCCTATCTCGCTTAGTTTTCGAGAAACTGCGATAATAAATATGGGCCATGTCTGGAAGACATCACGAAGAGGCTGTTTTATAAAAATTCCATGCAAATTAAATTAATCGTGATTTAAAAAAAATATATTTTAATTCGCGATCTAATCATATTCGAGAATCAAAATAATTATAATTTTTTTTTTAATTCGCGAATCAAATCAAAATTGATTTGTTTCTTTGATTTATAAAAAGAATTGAATCAATGTAGTTAATAATTTAATCAGAAAAATTAATTCGCGAATTAATTCGTTAAAAATTTAAATCAGGTTTGAAAATTGATTTAAGAAATTATGTTTTTAAAGGTCTGATATTAAGTAATTCTTCTTGGATGTTAATTATCTTAAATTGGTAATTCATTAAATCAATTAATTCATTTTTGAAACGTGATGTATCACGCGGATTCCGTGAAATTTTTAATTCTCATATGTATACTCTGAACACATGCGAACATATTTGGACCCGTATGTAGATCCATATTTTGATGAAGACAGAGCTTAAACATAGTTTAAACCAACCCCATTCTTGCGTGGGTACAATGCCTGTCTTAAAACAAAAAAAAAATTGATTCTGGATTTTCCAAAATTCAGCATCAAATTTGAAATAAAAACTTGTTTTGAAAATATTTCCACTTCAAAAGAAGTAAGCAGGGTGTAGTCCCTTAGAAGAAAGACGATTTAGATTTCTGAACAACATAGGCTCATTAAAATATAAAAATTACAATAATTTTAATTAATAATAATGAAACGATTATTACAGTTTATGATTCCTGGCAATCCCTATTATACTCATATTCTTTATGTACCCGTGTGAACGGTTTATGTTTTTAATCAAACCCATTTCTCTTCTTTCTACGTTTTTATTATTTTTATTTTTTTCCACTACAATTGTATTATTATAAAATTGCTATAAATTACAAATAATTGCGGTTAAAATGGAGCACAAAATAATATGTGCGCTATACTATATGGATGTGCATATAAATAGAAAATAAAGTGAAATTTTTTTTTCTTTTCAAAAGATACACTTAATCTAACAGGGCGTAAAATAAAAATAAACCATATAAACACAAAATAAGTAATTATCAAAATGTATGTACAAACTTTGAAAATAAAACAAGAATTGTGTAAAAATTATAGCCCATATTTAAATATAAGGTCTTTAACAATTAACAATATAAGGATGCGGTATAAACAGACTGGAAGCTTTTTATAAACATACATTTAAAAAAAAAAGACATGAACTAAAATGTAATCAAAAATTTCCTTTAAAATAGTTTATAAATTGTTCTCAATTTAAGTAAAATTTTATTAAAACTTAGAAAAATTTTCTTAAAAAAAATAAAAATTCCTAACTTTGAGGAAAAACGAACTAGTTCATATACTCAGATATAGTTCATATTTTTCCTAAGTAATATTTATTGATTTTAGGAAAAAAAAACAAATCAATTAAATAAAAATTTATTAATTCTAAGAAAAAACATCTTAGTTTTAAGAAAATTGCATACTCAAATGTAATAACATTAAGTTTAATTAAAAAAAAAAATAGGACATAATTTACTTCCATTTAGTTCAAAAAATGTGTCTAACTTAAATCGGGAAAGTACTTGAACTTAATGTTTGTTTATTTTTTGTTCGCGAGTAATAAAATTAACAAAATTTTAGAAAGCCATTTTCAAATTCAGTTTTTAAGTATACCACTTTCTAATTTTAAAGAATTGTTTTCTAAAAATTAGTTCAATTAAAAACAAAAAGTAATAAATTTTTTCTATGTAATAATAAAAATTTACCTGATTTTAGAAACTGATGAACTATTTCTAAGGAAAATTTTCATGCAACTTAGTTCAGACTAATTTTAAAAATTTTAATAAAGTATTCTTTTTTTCAAGTAAAAGTTTTCTAATTTTTAAAAAATAATAAAATTTGGTATAGGATTTTTTTTTTGTTGGAAAACGTTTAAATTATTTTTAATATTCTATTCCAAAAAAAAAAACAATAAATTAAAAAAAAAACAATAAATTAAAAACAAACCAGTTTTCCTAATTTTCCAGAAAAAATATTATTAAATAAAATAAATTAAAGTAACCATTTAAAAAAACTATCGTTCATGATTGTAATTTTTGGTTCGTGATCGCGCGTGAGCGTGAGTCAAAAATCTCTAACGTGCCCATCTCTAATCTTAACAGTCTTAAATATTGAACCTAAAGTAGCTTAAAATATATTTTAAAATTTAAAAAATTTCGATTTGCGCTTTTATGTAATAAATTTGTTTGTTGACTACAATACCAAATATCGCAGGCACATTTTATACATTACGGCGGAATGGCTTTCCTATAATTAACATATCGCTTATTAATCTTTATTCACTTAATAATAAAAAAGTTTAAATTTGTATATGTCAAATAAAGTTTAAGCTGAAATTCCCATAAAATAAACTTATGACATTCTTCCATTTTCCAATAATTACAAGAAATGTAGCTGTTATATTTTGTATGTTTGCAACACTTTCCTTAAATTAGTTAATTTAAGAAGACAAAGGACCCCCAGTGTTCCTTAGCCATAGATGCCATGTGTCACGTAGGGCGTACCTTTTTGTAGTTCTCTCAAGCAGAACCGTTAATTAACTACGAAAAGGATCTGACTTTGTCACAATTTATTACGTTTCAGGATATCCTGCAGTACATTTTTTTAATTTGTTTACCTTTTTGCTAATGAAATTTAATTTATATTTTAAATACATGAATTTAGTACAATTCAATTTAGTTTTGAGACAAAATTGTATAGCAAAAAGCTTGTTAAGAGCAGTGCCGTTTTCATTTCAATTTTTCCTCTAAATAAGTTAATTTTTCTAAATTCTAGTTCATTTTTTTTGAGTGTATATAAAAGTATAAAAGATAGTGTCATTAAAAAAAAAAATTTAAAAGAAAAAATGCTAACAAATTTTGTAAACAAATGTTCGAGGTAAAAAAAATTAAAGTGAATAACAAATTTTATTTACATCGTGTATGGAATAGTAGCAATATAAACTATTTTGTGTAAAACCACCCACTATTCTGTTACTAAAATATGTATGTAAGAATTTTATAAGCCTCTTCACCTTCTTAGTCATATCTAGGGCAAAGAAATTCGTGCACCGAAAATAATTGCCTAAAAATGCATTTAAAACATATAAAATATACGAGCGCCCCGGTGGGCTAGTTGATAGCTTATCAGTGCGGGGGTCGTGGGTTCGATTTCCACCAGAGGCTCTGGTCTGTTTTCGCTACAACGAGCTGATTGCCTTTGTTGCTAGTGCTCGGTTAGGGTATTAGGATATAATTTGTAATTATATGATTAATATAAAAAAAAAATATATAAAATATACACTCAAACAATTATTTTTCAAAAATAATGCAATTTAAAATATTAATTAAATAAAATTTTTTAAGAATGCTTGTTTTTTAAAATGACAAAATAAATGAATATTTTGTATCCATTTTACATATTTTGTTTTAACTACGGAAAATGAAAAATATGCACAAATAAGCATTAAACAGCACAAAATATAATTAAAAAAGGCACCAAATATGCATTTGAAGTCAAAATATGCCACTAGAAATCGATGACATTTCGTTCTGAATTTGACAATTTGAATAAATATTTAGTTCATATTAGTTTTGGACTAAAGAGAAAAAACATGCATTGGCATGTTGGTTGACTGAGGAGACAAATGTGTTTGTTTTGCTGTTTTTGCTTTTTTTTTACTCATATATGTTTTTTTTTTCTTTTGGATTTTAAAATTTTTAGCTTTAAAATAGCTTTTTCTTAAGTTTTTAAGCTTTAAATTGCTTTTTTCACAATTTCTTTGTCACAAGGAACTTTTTTCTAACAAAAAAAAAAAATATTTTTTCTGCTAGTTTTGTTCTTTTTTTTGGAAAGTGTTCCCCAACCTTTTACTTTTACTTGTTTTTTGCCTAAGGACTTATTTTACGTTATTTGGTTTTTTATGGAAATATATTTTTTTTTTAAATCTTTAAATTTAAATAAGTCAGCAAAAAAAATTATAAAAATAGAAATTAATTCATTTTAATTAATATTTTACCCGACATATTATTTTTGAAAAATGACTCATACATTTATTTACCTATTACTGGCCAGTGGTGCTATATATCATCATCCGCATTTCGTGAAAATTTTAGTCCAGATGCGTAAGAAGACGCAAGCTGGATTGCCCGTATTTTTAGCCTAGCGCTAAAAAAAAGTTATAAATGAAAATTTGAAGATACCACTAAATTTTCTATACAACTTAATTTTCTATTGAAAAGTGCTGCCAATTTTGCAAATGACAGTGTATGTAAGTTTCGTTTTGACATTTCTGAAGTAGATACGCGCGAAATTTATAGTGAATAACAATGAATCGCTATACGCCTACAGAAAACGTGATAATTAAGACAATTTTTGGTGATGATTTTCCATCAAAATTTATCATGAGCGTTGATGCTCATTTTTACCTCAGCGGCCATGTCAATAAGCCAAATTTTCGCATAATTCTTGAAGCACTATTACACCCTCTGAAAGTCACCGGGTGGTGTGCAGTTACTATGGAAAAGGTGATTGGAGCTAATATTTTCGAAGGATCCGACGATAACGCTATTACGGTGAACGGCGACCGGCTATAGGGCCATTTTGACTGCTTTTTTCTTACCGGAAGTTGACGATCTGTATTTGTAGGACATGTGGTTTCAACAGCACGCGGTCAACTGGCATACAGCACCCGACACAATGCGTGTTTTAAAGAATGCCTTCCTCTCGCGTTTCGGTCATTTCGCTTGACCAGCCTATTTGACTGTTCTTCTGCCTCTGTGGTTTGAAGTCGTTGGTATACGCGAACAAGCCTTGGAGGAATTAAAAAACAACTTTCGAGTTGAAATTGACAATGTGTGAATAAACCATTTTGTTATATTCGTTCGCCAGACGCCTAGAGTTGAATACAAATTTATATTTCTCTAACAGGTAAATTGACACAAAGCTGACCCTACTAGACTAAATCGATATGACTTTTAGTTAGCCCTAACCTTCAAAAGACACGTGTATAAATTCGACAGCAGTCGTTTGTTAGTTTGTGAATTATAGCATTTTGAGTGAATCATCTTTTGCTATTGTGAAAAAAATGGATAAAAAGGAATTTCGTGTATTGATAAAATATTGCTTTTTGAAGGGAAAAAATACAGTTGAAACAAAAACTTGGCTTGATGACTAGTTTCCGGGCACTGCCCCAGGAAAATCAACCATCAAGGATTGGTATGCCAAGTTTAGACGTGGTGAAATGAGCATCGAAGACGGTGAACGCAGTGGACGCTCAAAAGAGGTTGTTACGGAGGAAAACATCAAAAAATTCACAAAATGATTTCGAATGACCGTAAATTCAAATTGAAATAGCAGGTACTCTAAAGATATCAACTGAACGTGTACATCATTTCATTCACGAATATTTCGGTATGAGAAAGCTCTGTGCAAAGTAGGTGCTGCACGAGCTCACTTTTGACCAAAAACAAGTCAGTGAAAACGAAGGCGAAAATCCATGAATTGGACTTCGAATTGCTTCCGCATCCACCGTATTCTCCAGATCTGGCCCCCAGCGACTATTTCCTGTTCTCAGATCTCAAAAAAAATTTTCGTTGAATGAAGAGGTGATCGCCGAAACTGAGACCTTTTTTGAACAAAGGACAAATCGTACTGCAAAAATGGTATCGAAAAGTTGGAGGGTCGCTATAATCAGTGTATCACCCTTGAAGGGAACTATGTTGAATAAAAAAAAAAACGAATTTTGCCAAAAAAAAAAAATTTTGTTTTAGTATGGTAGGCCGGAGACTTTTCAATTGACCTGTTATAGTGGTATATCAAAAATATGCACATGCATTTTATTCAAATATGTAAAAAAAAAATATGAATTTTATGTTAAAAAAAAAATGCTACAAAATATGCAAAATTACGCATTTATAGAAATATATAAAAAATATGCATTAACAAATCGATGCATCCAACATCTTAGAAACAAAATGGAATCGATTTGATAATGCATTTTTTATAAATGTATATTTTCCTATAAATTTATATTTTAATGCATAATTTATTATACAGGTTGGTTGAAAAGTTCCTGCGCTCACCAAGAGATGGCACTGCTAGCTCCAAACTTTTTTTTTCTCAAGTTGGTATAACTGTCCTGAGAACCCATGCAAAGTTGCAAGTCATTCTGTCAATTCTTTCTTTGTTTACAAGCCATTTGAAGTTGACGTGTCATTGATTTTTTTTAATATAGAAAAAACTGAGTATCGTGCAGTCATTAGATTCTTTGTTTTGAAGGGTTTAAAAGCAAAGGAAATTTATGAACAATTGTTAGAAGTGTATAAGGAGTCCTCACCTTCAAAAAGCACTGTTGAATTTTGGGCTGGTGAATTTAAACGTGGTCGTACCAGCCTTAAAGATGATCCACGTGAAGGACGACCGAAAACTGCAACCACAGCAGAAATCATTGAGCAGATACATAATATGGTTAGTGAAGATCCAAGTTTGACTAAGCGTGAAATTGCTAATACCATGGGCATCTCAGACGAACGAGTACTCCATATTTTACATGAAGAATTACGTATGAAAAAAACTGTTTGGAAAGTTAGTGCCGCACACATTAACAATTCAACAAAAACTGGATCGAAAACAAATTTCTCAGCGTAATTCGGAGCGTTTTAAGCCTAATAAAACCGACTTCTTGCGTTGTTTTATAACTATGGATGGGACTTGGATATACCACCATGATCCTAAATTGAAACAAGAACGTTTATAGTGGACTGAAGCTGGTTGTTCAGCTCCGAAGCAGGTGAAGTCACAACGATCAGCAAAGAAGGTTATGGCATCAGTTTTTTGGGATGCAAAAGGAATTTTGTTGATTGATTATCTTCAGAAAGGTAAAACAATCAACTCTGAATATTATTGCAGCCTTTTGGATTGGCTGGATGAAAAAATTCGTGAGAAAAGACCTGGTTTAAAGAAGAAAAAAATCATTTTTCATCAAGACAATGCACCTGCTCACAAAAGTGTTTTGACGATGGCTAAATTCAAAGAATTAAAGTACGAATTGCTTAAACATCTACCGTATTCACCAGATTTGGCTCCCAGTGACTACTATCTGTTCAGAAATCTCAAACAATTCCTTCGTGGAAAGCATTTTTCGTCGAATGAAGAGGCCATAGCAGCCGTAGACGGTTATTTTGCAGAGCTTCCGGAAAACCATTATAAGGATGGGATAAAATTATTGGAAGATCATTGGAACAAGTGTATTGAGCTTCTAGGAGATTATATTGAATAAAAAAATATATTTCGTAACAAAAACAGTATTCTTTTATTTCGAGCGCAGGAACTTTTCAACCAACCTGTATTTTGACTTGTATGCGTTGCTATAAATAATATTTTTTTTTTTTTGATATTTTACCAGATATTGAGTTTTTGCACAAATTATAAATATTACGGAAAACAAATATATTTTTAAATTTATAAATACACTTTTTAATTAAAAAAAAATTTTTTGTTTTTTGGTCATTTTTTAAAAAAGTAGACAAAAATATGATAAAAATACAGCTTAATATTGAAAAAAAAAAGAAAAAAAAAATAAATGTGAACATATTAAAAATGTTAACAAAAAATTCAAAATTAAATGCATATTTTTAAAAATTAAAAAATGCATATTTTCAATTTTTTCTATATATTTTATGTACATAGGGTGTGTGCTAAATGGTAGCAGTTTGAAGTTTTTAACAGTTTTGAGGTAAATAAAATTTCACTAGGCCATAGGGCTAGTAGAAGTTTTGACATAAGAATATAAAGTTTTAAAGTTTTAAAATTTTAAAGCTTCTTAAATCAAAATGAAACCAAAACAAAACAAATAAATAAATTCGATTATTTTTCACACATAAAAATTTAAAACTTTTTCACCATAGAAAAAATATTTTTTACCATGCCACTTTGCTACCGTTTGACACACACCCATAAAACACGATTTTAAATGCATGCACTTCCTAGCCCTAGTAAAGTCAAATCATTTTAATTGATAAAAAAGTAAATGTTTATAAACTTCATGCAGCAAAATATTTGGTTAGCAAATACATATAATACAAAAATGCGATAACTGAAATTAAAAAAAAATATATATATTTATATATAAATAAATTCACTTAAATAAATACATTAATATTTTAGATATTTTAAGAAACTTTAATCGCAATATGTCACAAGAAACCTACATGATTATAAAATAAAAAAAAAGATAACGTTTTTGTCTAAAAGATTTTGACTGAAAATCGAAAACAACTACCAGCTAAAACAGAATAACAAAATCCCTGACACCGGTTTGTAGTTGAATGTCTACGATATTTTTAAAAATGCCATAAAACAGCAACAACAAAATACCATTCAATGTCAAACAGTTTTATAAACATTTTTCGCTTTTTTTTAATTTTTTTTCTCCATTTGTTGGTTAATCTAGTTATGCCCACAGGTTATGATGTCATGAAATTTGTATTATAGTCATTATAGACTGTTGCAGATTTGTTAAAAGTTGTTTTAAATAATATTAATTTATTTTAAACATAACATCATTGTTTTTAGAGGTATTTAGGGCTACCAAAAGTGAAAAGAAAATTTTAACATTTTGTTGGTGTTGACATTTAAAATTAGTTTTTTTTTCGTTATGCAAATAAAAATATTACGGTTATTTTGTTTGAAATTCAGTTAGAAAATTAACATAAATTTGTTTTGGTTTAAACAAAAAGTAGAAAAATTTATGTAATAGATATAAAAAAAATATATTAAAATATTATTAAAGATATTTGCGTAATTTTAACGGAATATCTGTAATTATTTCGACTAGACAAACAATGCCACGAAAATAAATCATTAAATGGAATTTTAGTTACCAACATGTACTCGAGTTTTGTATTGGTTTTAAAAGAAGTTTGCTGTATCATATATTTAATTTGATTATTGGAGTTAAGAAACAATTGACACGATAAGGCATATATGGTTCGAAGGACCATAAACAAGTTGCTGAACAGTTTTAAAATATTTTCATTTTTCCAATCTTAGATAAAATGTTACTACAGTACTATTTTACTTATACTCACAAGTCTAATTTGCCAATGTTAATTTTTTAATTAATTATTTATGACATATAAACAAATTCGGGTATAGTCATCAATTCATGTGGCTTTAATTTTCTGATTCCGCTTTAAAGCACAAGCATCTTAAAATTTCACATTTTAAAAAATTTGTCTAGTTTGATTTTAATATAAAAGATCGAACCTCCCCTGTGAGAAAAAGGAAGTCAGTTGAAGCACAAGCATCTGTCCCATGACCGGTGTAAACAGGACTGGTCTGAAAGGCCCATCCTGTGACCAGTAGAAACAAGAATGGTCTGAATGGACCTATCCTGTGATCTGTGGAAACAGTACCAATCTGCAAGTACCTACCCCGTGACCTGTAAAATATAACCGATCTGAAACAGCTACATACCCTGCATACCATTTCGGTGACCGGTCTTAAAAAAACCTACCTCGTGATTGGTGAAAACAGTACAGGTCCAATAAATATCAGTGAAGTGATACAAATAAGCTTTAATATGAATTAAATTGAGAAACTGAAAATTCTATCATTCAGTCAAATTTTTAATGTCGAAATTTTACGGGCAAAATTTTGGAAAAATAAATACGTATTTAAAATTTTAATGAGGTCTGCAGTAGTAAAAACAAAGCGCTCTACTAAGGGTCACATTTGCCCATTGTTTATAATTTTAAAGTATTTTTTCGATTTTACTTTTTTCGTTTACTTTCAATTTTTAAATTTCTTCGATTTCAATTTTTTTTTTTTAACTCATTTGGGGGTACTAGTTTCTACCTAGATAGAATGGACATCCTCCTACGCAGTTTGATATTGAAAATGAACAAAATTGGTCCAGCAGTTAAAAAGGTATGAGTGAAAATGTGAAAGTACCTCTAAATTTTCTATACAAATTGGTGTATTTTAGTACAATTTCATAGTTGCGACATATTTTTCAGCAGTCGCTTAGAAGTGAATAATATTTTGCATTTACCTTAAATATTTTTCACCTCAAACAATTTCTTCACCACTAAAATTTTTATTCACCACAAAAATTTTTTTTTACTTCAAAAATTTTTTTCACAAAATACTTTTTCATATCCAAAAAAGTTTTTCACCTCAAAAAATTTTTTTTTACCTCCATAATTTTACTTCAAAAGTTTTTTACATTATTTGTATCAAAAACAGTAGAGAACATTTTTTTTAGGATATTGGTGGAGGGTATACAAAGATTCGGCACAGCGGAATTTAAGCCTTAATGGCAAGTGCCCACAGTACTCCCCTTCAGACTTTTATATCGCGAAGCGAACTGAAAGTCGTTTCGATCTACGAGTAGTTGAGGCAGGTTGATGTTGTAACTCTTGATTATCATTAAATATATATGCAGGCTTTAATCTATCAACTGAAATATTTACTAGCTTGTTGTTAATTTTAAGAGTAAAGTGTTTTGATGATTTTTTTATTACTGGATATGGACCTTCATAAGGTGGTGTAAGAGATTTCTTAACTTTGTCGTTTCGTACAAAGACAAATTCTGCTTCATTTAAGTGTGGGTGAATAAATGGCTTTTGTACACTGTGATGTGCTGTATCCACAGGTTGAAGATTTTGCATCATTTGTTTAAATTCGTTTACAAATTCAGATTGATAATTTGTGTTAGATGGTGCCAGAAATTCACCAGGTAAACGCACCTGTGTACCAAGAACTAGTTTAGTCGGAGTAGCACTGATGTCTGGTTTATAAATTGGCCTTAATCCAAGTAAAATTATGGGAAGTTGTCGCGACCAATTAGGGTTTTTGCTAAACATTATTGATGCCTTTAAAGTGCAGTGGAAACGTTCTATGATTCCGTTTGACTGCGGATGGTATGCTGTGGTTCGAAGGTGTGTTATTCCAAGAGCTTTGGAAAGTTCTTTAAACAACAATGATTCGAACTGTCTTCCCTGATCGGATGTTATTTTTACTAAAAATTCGTTATAAAAACAAAATTTTACAATCTAGTTCGCCTTTTTTATCATTTAAATTGCAATAGATTTCGATTTAGGGAGAGTTGAATTTATTTGAAAATTTCAAAATAAAAAATAGCATTTTATATGCAGGCATATTTTGTGACATCTTGGCACTGTCGATATGTCACAAAGTCCAATTCCCTTGCTAGAGGCTAAGTTTTTCTGTAAATCGGCTAAGAATTTCGTAGTCTCGACAAAGAATTTTTTTGTAGTCGCGCACCATTTGACATCATGGCATTATGGGTGGCTAAAAATTTGGTAGTTAGTTTGTTCATCCGGGTTTATAGGGTCCTTGTTCAATCCTTTCTACAATAATTACATGTTAAAGTGACCGGTACCTTTTAAATAAATGTACTGGTCCCTGTCCCAATAAACCATTCACGTGGCCTGTGACCGATCCGTTCCCCACAGGGTTTTTTTTTTATTACAATACACTCGTTTTTTCATTGCTTTAATATTTTTTTCATTTTCTATTAATTTTAATTTATTTAGTGTAAACGTCGTATCGCAAAAATAGTTTTTCTAATATGGCATTCTTTTGAGTTTTGCTTTTTTCTCCGTTCCTCCCCTCCTCTTCTTTTTCTTCTGTTCAGATAATTATTTCTTCAATGTTGTTCTATATTTGGCAATATGTCACATTTTCTAACTTGTTTTCAAATTGAAGTTTGTGCATTTAAGCTTTTTATGTGGTTATAAAAGAATGTTAACAATGTTGTTTGGTATAGTTTTTTCTTTCAGTTTATACATATTTTTTTTTTTTTTTTTGATTTGTCATATAGGAGTGGAAAAAAGGAAGGAGGTTTATAGCTGTCTTTAACGAGCCAGCTTGAAACATTTCGATTTCACTCTAATTGTGCGTGTTGATTATAATATATACAGGGTGTTGCATAGGCAGTGTTGGTTTTAAAGCAAATGATAGAAAAAAACAAGAATTTGGGATGTGCCGATTATATTATGCCACCAGAGAAGACAATAAAAACCAAATTTTATGTGTTTAAAGCAAAAAAATAATCATTTGGAAAAAACAAGTTATAAAAATCATTTTTTTTTTAAAGAAAAAGAACAAAGCTGAGAGAAAAATAAAATAAAAAATAAACACTAAACACTAAAGCAAAAAAAAATGTAAATAAAATCATTTCCAAGCTCAAAAATCTTCAGAAAAAGCTAAAAAGTCGTAGCTTCCAAATAAGTCATTCCTTTGTTCGATCTTTAATTCTGAATGGGAATAAATTCTTATTTGGTCCCAATTGATTTAATTTTAAGTGACTTCGTTTTTAATCATCGATTTTTACTCAAACGGTTTGAAAAGTTGGGAGTTATTGTTTATTTAATATTGTAATTTGGGAATGACATTCGACTATTTTCATACGATTTTAAAATTTACAAAAAAAAAAAAAAATAACTCCGTTATTAGTTTTAATTAAAGGAAAAAAAAGATTTTTTTTTACAAATACAAAAAAAATCAAAAAAATAAAATTCGATGTTTTAATGGTTAAAATTGAAAAAAAAATCGCCATAATTAAAGAATCCCCAAAATAAAAAATGCTAAACATTGAAAAAATCTATCAAATTAAAGAAAATCGCCAAAAATTACGGTAAACAAATCGTTGAAATTGGAAATCAATAAAAAAAATTGTTAAACTCGCCAAATTGGAAAAAATTACTTGAATTGACCAGCCAAAATAGAAAAATTTACTACAATTAGAAAAACACTCAAATTAAAAAAACTCCCAAAAATTTACAAAAAGTCGCCAAACCCGAAAAAACGCTAGTTAAAAAGCATTCTAAAAACTCAATAATCAAATTGATAAAATTTGAATTGTTTTTTTTTACCAGATCACGTTTATTTAGAGAACTCTTCATTACATAGAGAGAGAGAGAGAAAAAGGCATTTAATTTATTTTATTTTTTACAATTCCTTTTTTTTTTGTTCATTTTGACGATTTTTATTTTATAAAAAAAATGATTTTTAACTATGAATTCAATAATTGCTTTTTGTTAAATTTACTTTTTGCGAAAAAGAACTTTTTTAGGGCTTCAGCAGCAACTTTTGTTCTGCGACTTTTTCATAATTGCGTTATTTACAAAATTACCGTTATTTTGAGGTTATAGGAGAAAATTTAAATTTTGACCTTTAAATTTTCAGAATTCGACCAAATGATGTTTGGCAACTTTGTACAAAATATTTTGGCGAGTATTTTTGCTGAACATATGAACTCATATTTGCAAATACAGGGTGTTTTGATGCATTTTTCAATACAAATGAATTTTGCGCCATCCATCGGCAATAATTTGTACTAACTATATTATAAAGGTAATTTGAATACCTTTCCAACAAAAAAAAAATTTTTTTTGAAAATTGGTTAAAAAAATAACCGAATGGGAAAGAAAAGAGCTATAAGATAATGGAATAGTTTTAAATTTATATTAAAATATGTATGGAACTTTAATTCATCATTAAAGTTTTGTACGTACTTACATTTTTAGTTTTGCGAATAAAATTTTAGTTATTTTAATAGGGGAAGGTAGACCTGTTTATTGACCCCTATAACTCCCAACTAGCTCCACAAATGACCCCACTTTTCCTAAGAAAACCGTTTGACTGCGCCTAATCTCGGATATTTCCGGGTCCCCTATGGGAGGTACGTCTTTGGGTCCTATAATCGTCGTAATTAGCCCCACTTCCGCCCTGATCGGGTAATAAATAGAGTGCATTACACGCCCCCCCCCCTCCCCAGCGTACATTTATGTACAAAATATCTACCACTACGTTTTTTGGTGGTACCCCCTGGAGGTTTCTCTTTGGAATGTTCTAGGGAAAGTTTTCCGGTAGACCTGTCGATTGACCCCTATTACTTTCCTAAGAAAACCCTTTGACTGCGCCTAATCTTGAAAATCGATTGCCGGGTCCCCTATAGGAGGTACGTCCTTGGGTCCAACAAATAAAAACATTGATTTTGTAGCTGTTAACATGAATATAATATAATAAATGCGTTAAATTCATAATAAGTTAAAAAATCCAAGTTTTAAAGGCCACCCTAAATTTCAGTTTTAGGACAAGTGAAGGACACTCTATTTAGCAATTAGATTACCCCCGAAGCATTAAAAATCATTCATAGCTTGAAAATTAACAAGTACATTTTTTTGGCATATTGCTAAATAAAATACATAATTATTAATTTTTATAAATCCAATAAATAATAAATTCCAAATTCGTAAATAGATTAAATAAAAATCGTTTGAATTCCCAACGAATAATTGATGAAATTCCCAAATTATAAATCGAATGTGTAAGAAATCGAATGAATGCCTAATGATTGAATTCAATGAATCGTTTGTGATAAATCGATTTTATTCCTTAGATGTAAATTCGATCAAATGAATTCCAAAGAATGAATTCTTCTAGCGAATGTTTAAAAAGGAATTCGCTCGATTAAAAAGTAAATCGAACTCGAAGCTCTGGACAAAGGACAATCCTAGGACGTGTCAACGAACTCTTCTAAAACCACATAGTTCGATGACTCTATTTCAAGGTTAGTTCCGCGACATGTTTTAGGACATGTTCCCATAAATAAAAAGGGACCGGTTCAGTAGGACATTATTGAATCGATCCATTTATATGACAGGGAGGCAGATATTAGTAACATTGGGCAAAACTAACCCAAAAAAGGACCAGTTCTGCGGAAATTCATACATTTTTTATTTACTATTTCAATACGTTACAAACGGAATGACAAACCGACATATCTCCACATACTCTGTATAATTTGCTGCCCCATGATAAACTGTCTGTGGTACAAAAAAGCAACTACTGGAAAGCCACTGGGCAGCCGTGGAATTAAATATTATTTACTGGCAAAACACTTATTTAGGAAGCTTGGCCAGCGTGTGTAAAAAGCGTTTGCCAATATTTATTAAACAAAAATTTCAATGCACTGTCAAAGAATTGGCTTAGACCGCTATGCCAGAGTTTGCAAAGAGTTTTTTCAAGTAAAAGTTTTCTAATTTTTAAAAAATAATAAAATTTGGTATAGGATTTTTTTTTGTTGGAAAACGTTTAAATTATTTTTAATATTCTATTCCAAAAAAAAAAAATCAATTAAAAAGAAATCAGTTAGTTTTCCTAGTTTTCAAGAAAAAAAAAATATTATTAAAGGAAACAAATTAAAGTAACCATTTAAAAAATTTATCGTGCATGGTTCGTGATCGTGCGTGAGTCAAAAATGGCTCACGTGCCCATCTCTAATCTTAACAGTATTAAATATTGAACTCAAAGTAGTTTAAAATATTTATTAAAATTTTGTTAGCAAAGGGTAAACAACTTCGAATTTGCGCTTTTATGTAATAAATTTGTTTGTTGACTACAATACAATATATTGCAGGCACATTTTATACATTACGGCACAATGGCTTTCCTATAATTGACATAGCGCTTATTAAACATTATATTAATTTGTATATGTCAAATAAAGTTTAAGCTAAAAATCCCATAAAATAAACTTATGACATTTTTCCATTTTCCAATAATAACAAGATATGTAACAAGATATGTAACTGTATTTTGTATTTTTGCAACAATTTCCTTAAATTAGTAAATTTAAGAAGACAAAGGACCCCCAGTGTTCCTTAGCCATAAATGCCGTGTGTCACGTAGGGCGTCCCTTTTTGTAGTTCTCTCAAGCAAAACTGTTAATTAACTACGAAAAGGATCTGACTTTGTCACAATTTATTACGTTTCAGGATATCCTGCAGTACATTTTTTTTAATTTGTTTAACTTTTCGCTAATGAAATTTAATGCATAAAATTAGTATAATTCAATAATTCAAGCGGAAATCCTCCGAAAGTGGAAAAATACTTAAACAATCAGTGTAAAGTACTTTAAAATATATGGTAAAATATGTTACCTTTATTATCCTTATAATTTTTACTTAAAAGAAGTGCTATTTAACTTGTTGTTAGAAAATATTTTCTTATTTTTAGGGAGTTAAGTCCTAGTTTTTAGTAAAAAAAAATTATCTAATGAACTTAAATAAAATGAATTTTTTTTTTAAAACCAAGGAAAAATTTCTTAACTAACAGTACAATTTTAGATGATGTATGAACTAATTAGGAGGAAATTTTACTTTTTTTTAATAAAAATTTACTTCTCAGTAGTAAAATTTTTCTATAATTTAGAAATTTTGATCAAATTTTAAGTAAAATTTGTTTCTTCATTTCAAGGAAAATTTTATTAAATATTGGTAAAAAGTGTCTTTGGCGCCGTGAAAGAAGTTATAGCCACAGAATGACTTCCATATATTTTTTTTAGTATACATATGTAAACTAAAATAAAGTAGACTTTTACAATAAATTTTGTCAGAAAAATTCTCATCCATTCAGAAAGTAAAGCAAAACTAAATTTGAACGTAACAATTTTCAGTAAAAATTCTCTGAAATTATATGTTAGCTCCGCTTCGAATTGAACAAAAACAGATATATTTTCAAAAAATTCATAGTTAAATTCCCAAGTTGTAACTAATCAATTTTTTGTAAATTTATCAACGAACCAACATAGAAACTTGTAATACGCATCTATCTAATATTCATTAATACTACTCAACCCATATGTAATAACTTTTAAATATTCATGTATTGTTTGGAACATAATTTATCGATGGATTGTTTTTTAAATATACATTTTTTTAATGTGGTATCTATGCAACAGATTAATTGTTCCTTGATTCGAATCACTTCACTAAAAAAGCAAACAGCCTTCAAAAAATTTAAAAAAAAATTATATTTTTAATGCTATTTTTAACATGGCTGTAAACCAGTGTAATTTAACAAAAGTTTATTAAATTTAACGTCTGCAAGAGACAGGAGACTCCAAATTTATCTCTGACTTATGCAATTTTATCACTGCGCTTTTGTCTTTATAACTAAATAAATCTTTTCTCTAATCCATGCGTTTTATTATACCCTCCACCATATGTGGTGAGGGTATATATCAGTTTGTCATTCCGTTTGTAACATGTCTAAATATAGGTCTAAGACCCCATAAAGTATATATATTCGTGATCCTTATGCAATTTTAAGTCGATTTAGCTATGTCCGTTTGTCTGTCCGTCTGTCTGTCTGTCTGTTGAAATGGCGATCACGACGCAAAGACGCAAGCGGGGGTGCCTATTTTTACTCAGATTATTGAACATCCTCCCGAGCAGTTTGGTATTTAAAATGAGCAAAATCGGTTTAGCGGTTCAAAAGTTATGAGTGAAAATGTGAAGGTACCTCTAAATTTTCCATACGAATTTGTATAATTTTTCTGTATCTATTTTTTTTTCTGGTAAGTAAGTAAAAATGTTACTAAGCCTTCTTGTTCGATTACATTATTGTCTTACATACTATGAGAATAATAACATTCTTAGAGCTATATGTGTGTTACTCTAATAACTATGTTAACGTAAAAAGCAACAATGTTAAAGTCACTAACAGAGCAGACCTCTGTAAATAACATTACTAAAACTAAATAGATAACATTACTTAAACAAAATAACAAAAGTTCTGTTACATAAATTGACAAAACATATTCATATTGCAGTTCATGCAAAATTTAGTATATACGTGTATCATCTTTGGCCCCTATGATTGTAAGAGGCTGGGCTCATATAGAATGAGGTAAGGTCCAGAGGAGCTGGATCGTCGTTAATACGTCCATTAATTATACCGACAGGAGAAAGATATCTAGATCCAGCCGAGATGGTGTTTTTCTCGCTTTCGTATATTTGGCTGACAAGCATATTATCGTGTAGCGCAAGTTTCTCAACAAATCTTCATAGACGTAACTATTTTAAAATCGTTTCTTAGGATTTTCCGTTCAAATGTCTCCAATTCTTTGGCTACTATAGAAGATATAGTAAACCAGATTGGGTTTTTCTGTTAAGCTTTGTTGGTTTTTCCTTTCATTCCATAAAATGTACACTCACAATATATTTTCCGTTACAGATTGTAGTTTATTTAAAAAGTAATACGTAAAGTTTGTTTTTAAATGAAGAATCAATTAAAATTCATAGAAATATATTTTTTAACTATTTGAATCAGTCATTCAAAAAATAAACTATAAAAATTTACAGACATTCAGTAGGAGTTGATATTTTCAGTTAAATGTAAAATTTTGTGTTTTCTGTTTCAAAAAATATAAATTCATATAATTCCTTTTTGTTTTTTTACCAAAATAGTTTGTATATATACAAAATTATTTCAATAAAAATTACAAGAAATTATTCAAATATACATACACACAAAGCCAATAAAAATATATACATCTGCATGTGTTGTGTTCTGTTTTGTAATTACACACAAATAAAAAAACTTTCAATTTGAAAAACAAACCACAAAAGTAGTTTTTTCTAACTTTTTGTCGGTAAAAATTTGATGGTTATTTTAAACGACTTTCTATTGTTTTTACTTTTGGCGATTATTAAACAATGATTAAAAATAAACAACAAAATGGGTTGAATATAATAGAAAATCAGTAGTCCTCTTTTTGATTGTATTTTCGATTAATTTAATATGTATTTTAAGTTGTTTTTAACGAAATAATATTGTGAGTGTATTTTTTGTTTTGTAACCAAAGACATTTATATCTAAAGAAAGAGCAAAATACACAATTGCTTTAGTGTCGCTACTTTTGAATAGGTGGCGCTGAATTAACTTAAACAATACCTCATGACTAGGTCCAAAGAAATTTATATATAAAGAAAGGGCAAAATGAATAATTGCTTTAGTGCCGCTACTTTTGGATAGGTGGCGCAGAATCACATTAAAACTATTTCCTGTCCCATGGCGATATAGCCTTGGATTAGGCTTTCAATTAATTTATTTACCAAAAATATTAAATAAACTACATACTTTAAATTATAATGCATTCAGATGTTGCTAATAGACTTATTACATAATTTTAAAGTCAATTTTTTAAATGTTTGACGAAATAAAAGCATTTGTTTTACATTTTTATGTCAAAATAAAAATTTTCATAGAGGAAAATAGTATTTTTTTATTCCATTTGTATTTTTGAGAATTGAGGGATTGGCAAATATTTTTTTATATTATTTGTATCAAAAACAGAAGAGAACATCTTTTTAGGATATTGATGGAGGGTATTCAAAGATTCGGCACAACCCAATTTAGCCCTTTTTTACTTGTTTTATTTAAAACACTTGCCATCGTATTTTTCTATTGCAAGTATTTAATAGAGAAATCAAGTAATTTGTTTTTGTTGCTATCAGTTCTAAATGTTGTCTTTTATAAATAAATTTAAATATGCATTATACAATATATATATATTTTTTTATACACATTTTTCAACTTTTATAGCTAAGCACTTTATAACAATTAAACTCGATAACCTTGATTATCTAATAGCAGACTATATGCTACACTATGAAACAAAAACTTGGTCATTTTAATAGACATACTTTCAAAAATGTTGTCAATTTAAGTAACCTAAATGCCCCTAAACAATGCACCAGTTAATAAAAATGTGCAATAAAACCAAAATAAAAATGGCAAAAACTTGACGCGAAACATTGCTAAACAATATTGAAAATGTTAAATTGCAAAATAAAACATTTTGTTTAAATATGACAGAAATGGTAAAAACGTGTAATAAACATTTAAAGTTATTATGACATAAAATATAGATTTAAAAATCACTAATACATATTACACTAAATAATTTTGTCAGTTTAATATATAAAACAGTTAATGCAGCAGTATTTATCTTAAAAATTTTAAAAAGAAATTAACTAACAATGTCATATGTAACAACACAACTGCTTAATTGTTTACTACAAAAAATTTGAAATAACTCACAAAATTGTTAAAAACTATAGTTTTTAAAAGTTTAATTTTAAGGCAAATATATTTTAATTATAAATTATTGAACATTTTTTCTCCATTTCAAAAAAAAAAAAATAATAAATAAATAACAATGCGAAATACTTCGTTTAACTTCAACTTTAAAGTAAAAATTCCAAACGGTATTTCAATAAATTTTTAGATTTTTATTTTTTATGTACTAACCAAATATCTTTGCAAATAAACAAATTAGCAAATTCTTACATATTTTGCTAAAAATGCATATTTTAGCATAATTTGCTATAAATGCATATTTCCAGCAAAACCTTTTATTACTCAGTAAAGAATTTTGTAAGAAAAAATAAGGGCAGGTAACCTTTTTTATTTTTTTATTACAAAACTATAGAGATAAATCCTGACAAGGTACCCATTACCCCAAGGTTAATAGTAACCTAAAAGTAATGATTTTTTTTTTTAATTTAATTTTTTACTGTTTAAAATTTTGGCGTTTTTTAAATTAGCGGTTATTTTCAAAATAGTTTTCAGCGATGTTTTAATTTTTTTTGGCGATTTTTTAAAATTTTTACGATTATTTAAATTTTTGTAATTTTTTTCAGTCTAAGCGATATTTCGCAGTTTTGGCGTTTTTTAAATTAGCGGTTTTTCACATTTATGCGAGTTTTTTTAATTAAAGCAGTTTTTTTTTTTTTTAATTTTTAGTGATTTTTTTAAATATTAGCTATTTAAATATTTGTTTAGTTTTTCAATCTAAGCGATATTTTCCAAGTTTTGGCGATTTTTTTTTTTAATATGGGTGGTTTTTTCAATATTGGTGTTTTTTTAATTTTCGCGGTTTTTAAAATTTAAGCGATTTTTAATTTTAGCGTTTTCAATTTAATCCTTCTTAATTTTTGCGTTTTTTTAATTTTATAGATTTTTAAAGATTTTTTAATTCAGGATAATTTTTATTTAGGCGTTTTTTGTTCCAATTTTAAAATTTTGTTTTTTCTATTATAGCAATTTTTGATTTTTTTTTGCGATATTTTTAATGTTTTAAAATTTTAAATTTTAGCGATTTTTTCCAATTTTGGCGTTTTTTCTATTGTAGCAATTTTTTTAGATTTTTTTTGCGATTTTTTCATCTTTTTAAAATTTTCAATTCATGCGATTTTATCAATTTTTTAAAATTTTAAATTTCTGCGATTTTTTTTCCAATTTTGGCGTTTTTTTTCAATTTAAGATTTTTCGGTTTTGATGATATTTTTAATTTTGACAATTTTTTTCGAATTAGCTATTTTTTTTTAAATTTTTTCGCTTTGTGAAATATATGAATTTATTTCCCTTTTACTGATTTATGTTCCACTTTTACTGGTTTTACACTTTTTCAATTCCAGCGATTAAAAAAACAAAACTATTTTTTTTGTTTGTTTTTTTTTTAGATTTATTTCACTTTTACCGAATTTTTTTCACTTTTACCAATTTTTTAAACTTTAACAATTTTTTTAATTGTAGTGTTTTTTTCCTATTTCTAATTGAATTTTTTAAATTTTAGCGATTTTTTTCCTTCATCTACGTGCAATTTTCTATATGCATGTTGGTACATAGTGATACATCTGATGTGTCGGTGCCACCAAACTGAACACATAATACACGTTTTGATGTGCGAATATTCATTTGACTTTGCGCATGTGCGTGTAAATAACTACAAACCCTGTTAAGGACGCCTATTGTCATTGTTGGGTAAAATTTACCCTTTGCGACATGTCACAGAGATAATCCAGGACGGGACACTGAATTATCATTAAAAAATACAGCTCAGTAATTTGTCACCGATCTTTCTTAAAGTAATTGAAAGGTTTATACAAAATATTGCATATTTCCATGATTTTAAAACGGAAAATGGCAACTTTTGTAATTCTTTTTAGCAGTTCTAAAAAAATACATATTTCTTGGGAAAAACCTTCGTTTTCCAGTATTGAATGATCTCTCAAAATAGGAACATGTCAAAAAATATTGTATTCGAACCCCGATTTGTGTACCCCGGTTAATATACATAAAATATATATATATATATATAAATATTTTTTTTTTTCAAAATTTTGTTTTTTTTTCAATATTTTGTTTTGTTTAAAACACCTTTGAATTGAAAAAGAAATCGGGAAAAACAATTTTCTTGCAAAAAATTTATTTTTTGTATTTTCCATTGCATAATATGAAATTTAAAAAAATCATAAACAATTTTAGAATAAAGATTTTTAAGCAAAAAAAAAAATATATCATTAAAGAAAACACGTAAACTCTAAATTCAGGCCCTTTTTTTTTTGGGGGGGGGGGGGGGAAATGTGTCTTTTACCACTTTTTTAATAAACCCTTTAATAACTTACGTTAGCTTTGTTAAATTCCCTGGTATTAGCTCGTTCAAATGTAACGCTTATAATTTTTAATTGAAAAAAATCACATTGAAATATTTTAACAAAACTTTACATTGAACTTGAACTTTTATTTAAAATTAAGTAGTAAATTTAATGACAAATAATAAAAGTTTATTGGATATTCTTAATAATCAACAGATAGAAAAATCATAAAATTAAATGATGACATGTAAATGTTTTTTTTTTTTTTTTTTTTTTTTTTGTTATTCATAAAAAGATAAGATTATAAAATAACAATAAAATACAATTATCATTATCATAAAAAAATAATTATGATAATAATTATTTAATGATTTGAAAAACTGCATCAGCATTAGAAAAGCAAGCCCGCACACTAGAGTCGCATTGATTTTTTTTTTTTTTCTTTTTTTGAAAGACGCAACGGCAGCTTGAAGCTACTTGAAGCTAAGCCGTTTGACAAATACAAATACAAAGAAATCAGTAATCAGATTTTAAAAACATATATTTTCAAAATTTATTTCTTTAATCTTGAATAAATTAGTTACAACAATAGACATTCTATTGAAAAATCTGTGGGGCTAAAATGTCTCCAGCAAGTGTTTTGCTTTACATGCTGCCGCCGTAATTTTGGGTCGGCTTGAATCTCCATTCATTAGCTGAGTGTGTTAGCTGAGCGTTAGCTAACAACCACTACAACAACACAATTATGCAATTTGACATTAATTGTATTATTAAAAATATTATGTGACAATTATTCTAAAGAAAAAAGTTATTTAATACACCAGACATAATCAAACAATGGAAATCCGTTAAACAGACGGACGGACGGGTAGACATACTGAGACTATCTAAAGAATCAAGAGGAAGGAAACATTAAATTAAAATAACATTAGTTTTTGAATACAATTACAACAATAGAGCAGCAAGTATAAACACCACCTTGAGGTACAACAACTAAATTCATTATATAATGTAAAATATACTTGACATAAACTATTTTATAGAGAAGCGCATGTAGCAGCACATAACCGGAAATAAATGTTATTTTTTGGAATTTTAATGTGTAGTTTTTTATTATTATTAATAAAGAGAATATTTAATAGTAAAAGAATAAAAATTAACCGTTAATTTGAACCTTGATTTGTTGTTTTTTTTTTTTAATACAAATGACAAAATTGTGGAAGAATAAGTTATCTTAATATGTTTTATCTCATTATTTAATTTTTGATTATCAATTTTAATAACCACCACCCAGTCAGAATTATTGAAACGGGATAGCGGGAAACGCGAAAGGTAAGACAAGTGCTGGGAAAAAGTTAATTTCCAATCTCAAAATGGTTACATCATTACACAAAAGGGTCGACCGATTCAAAAGCGTTGGATAAGCACTGGGAAATTAAAAATTTCCAGTGTTGGCAAAATGATCTTAAAACGAAAAGTTAGGTGTTCTACACTCAAAAAAAATTATCTAGAATTTAAAAAAATTAACTTATTTACAAGAAAAATTGAAATAAAAATGTCGCCAAAGACACTTTTTATCAATATTTAATAAAATTTTCCTTGAAATTAAGAAACAAATTTTACTTAAAATTTGGTCAAAATTTCTAAATTATAGAAAAATTTTACTACTAAGAAGTTTATTTTTATTAGAAAACAGTAAAATTTCCTCCTAATTAAAATTGAACTGTTAGTTAGGAAATGTTTCCTTGGTTTTAAGAAAAATTTTATTTTATTTAAGTTCATTAGATAATTTTTTTTGACTAAAACCTAGGACTTAACTCCCTAAAAATAAGAAAATATTTTCTTACAACAAGTTAAATAGCACTTCTTTTAAGTGAAAATTATCCTTATCCTCTGCTTCTATATAAAAGGTAATATATTTTACCATATATTTTAAAGTACTTAACACTCATTCAGTAGGTATTTTTCCACTTTCAGAGGACTTCCGCTTTGTGAGGTCACTGCTCTTAACAAGCTTTTTGCTATACAATTTTGTATTAAAACTAAATTAAATTAAACTAAATTCATGTATTTAAAATATAAATTAAATTTCATTAGCAAAAAGGTAAACAAATTAAAAAAATGTACTGCAGGATATCCTGAAACGTAATAAATTGTGACAAAGTGAGATCCTTTTCGGAGTTACTTAACGGTTCTGCTTGAGAGAACTACAAAAAAGGACGCCCTACGTGACACACGGCATCTATGGCTAAGGAACACTGGGGGTCCTTTGTCTTCTTAAATTAACTAATTTAAGGAAATTGTTGCAAAAAT
Organism: Eustalomyia histrio; assembly: GCA_949748255.1. Taxonomy (NCBI): domain Eukaryota; kingdom Metazoa; phylum Arthropoda; class Insecta; order Diptera; family Anthomyiidae; genus Eustalomyia; species Eustalomyia histrio. The sequence goes on along the minus strand of OX456524.1, from coordinate 67,241,131 downwards.
ACAAAATATCACAGTTACATTCCTTGTTATTATTGGAAAATGGAAAAATGTCATAAGTTTATTTTATGGGATTTTTAGCTTAAACTATATTTGACATATGGGCATTTCCAGGATCGCGAACGGGACATTCGTACGCACTCAACTTGAAAAAAAAATATGAAAACTCAAATTTTTTTTTTAACTTTTTATAAATATTTAATAGCATTTTAGTAGAACAATTTTTGAGAACAAAAAGAAAATTATAAAATATGAACGTTCTCCAAATATTTTGGATAAACTTGCGATCGCGAACGGGACAAAAAATGTAAGTCATTTTTTTCGGTGTGTGGTTTTGTTTAAAACTCTGCGAATTTCGTCAGTTTATTAAATGGAGATTATTTTTTTAACTAAAGCAGAGATATAAAGATTTTATTTAGCATTTTGTTTTTTTTTTTATTATCCTTATTATTATTTTTTTTAAATATTTTTTTCAGAATCGCGAACGGGACATCGCGAACGGGACAATGATTCCAAAGGCATTTTTTAGGTTTATTTATGGATCAAAATGTTTTAGGTTTGGTTTTTTTAAATGATCTCGGTTATTTTGTTTTGAATTGTAAATATCAAACTATTCCGATCAACGTTCACGGAGAACTAAACACAAATGCTTATTTTCGGTCGCGAACGGGATAGAAGAATGTAGTACAAAGAATCTTTGAATTATACCGTTATTCGGAGTTTGCTTGATCTCTACTGTGGTGTTTTTAAATATTTATTGTTGGTATATTTAGTCTATAAGAAGAGTGCAATCGACATGATATGTAACACTTAGAAATAACTCAAGGAAAAATGTCAATTAAAAACGCTAAAACCAAAGAAGGCAAAGCTGCTCTTTGCAGACCACTTTTCTTAAATTACAAATGGTAATATGTATTTAATTAGGTATATTCTTAAAATCCAATGCATTAACCAACTAAATTTTCTCAGAAAAGTCTTTTTTCTTCAACTTTAATATTTTGGTAGCGGTTGACCTTTCTGTGGAAATACCCATATACAAATTTAAACTTTTTTTATTATTAGGTGAAAAAAATAGTTCAATAAATATAAAGTTTAATAAGCGCTATGTCAATTATAGGAAAGCCATTTTGCCGTAATGTATAAAATATGCCTGTGATATTTTGTATTGTAGTCAACAAACAAATTTATTACATAAAAGCGCAAATTCGAAATTTTTTACCCTTTGCTAACAAAATTTTAAAATATATTTTACGCTACTTTAAGTTCAATATTTAAGACTGTTAAGATTAGAGATGGGCACGTGAGAGATTTTTGACTCACGCTCACGCACGATCACAATAGTTTTTTTAAATGGTTACTTTAATTTCTTTTATTTAATAATATTTTTTCTTGAAAATTAGGAAAACTAACTGGTTTGCTTTTAATTGATTGTTTTTTTTGGAATAGAATATTAAAAATTTTATAATTTTTTAAAAATTAGAAAACTTTATTTTGAAAAAAAAAAAATACTTTATTAAAATTTTTAAAATTTATCTGAACTAAGTTGCATGAAAATTTTCCTTACAAATAGTTCATCAGTTTCTAAAATCAAGTAAATTTTTATTATTACATATGAAAAAATGTATTACTTTTTGTTTTTAATTATCTGAACTAATTTTTATAAAAACAATTCTTCAAAATTAGAAAGTGGTATATTTAAAAACTAAATTTGGAAATTGCTTTCTAAAATTTAGTTAATTTTACTACACGCGAACAAAAAATGAACACACATTAAGTTTAAGTACTTTCTCGATTTAAGTAAGACACATTTTTTGAACTAAATGGGAGTAAATTATGTCCTATTTTTTTTTTAAACTAAACATAATTTTATTGCATTTGAGTATGCAATTTTCTTAAAACTAAGATGTTTTGTCTTAAAATAAATAAATTTTTATTTAATTGACATGTTTTTTTTTTTCCTAAAATCAAGAAATATTACTTAGGAAATATATGAACTATTTCTGAGTATAAAAACTATTTCGTTTTTCCTCAAACTTAGGAAGTTTTATTCTTTTTTAGAAAAGTTTTCTAAGTTTTATCTTAAAAATCACTCTTTTCATTGCCTCTAAAGCATAAGTTATAGTATATAGAATATATTCTGAATCTAAAGCATTTATTCAAAATATGCTGATCATTCAAAATTAGTAATTTCAATGAGAAAATAGTTCTGTTGATCTTTATAATTTTTTTTTTTATTAAATTATTTTTCATATTTTTGTTTAAAATTTCATGCATGTTAGAATTTTTGCAGTTTTGTAATTTTTTATAAAATTTTTGAAAAATCAAGAAAAAAAGGTTTCTTTAGCCTTTAATTGAAACTAGCTAAGCCTGTCATAGTTAGACGACGCAATCTGTGCATTTTTTTATTATTTAACAGTACACCATTTTCAGTTTTACAGAATTTATTAAAATTATTATAAAAATGTTTTAAATTATCCAAAATAATTTTGAACTTGTGTAAAAATGTTATAAAATTAAACAAAATAATTTTAAAATTGTGCAAAAATTATTTAAAATTTTTCAAAAGTATTTTAAAATTGTCTGTTTTGGAATTGTCTAATCAGTTTTAAACAAAATTTTATATTGATCCTTAAAAACTGTTTCTATATGCGTTACAATTTAAATAAAAAATTTAACATTTATTTGGGAACATCAAAAGATGTAATTTTTCACTAAACCATAAGAAGGGCTTTAGATGTAATGAAAAAAGGATCATAAAAAAAACTTCCACCCTATGTATGACACCCCTATGTAAAAATCATTGGTTTCAATACAAATTTTTCACAACACCGGAATCAAAATCACTGCTTCTTTTTCTCTTCTTTTGTTACCTTTTTTTTGCTGGGTATATGAACATTTTCCACTCATGCATCAGAATATCTAATCTTTGTATTATCATTACTTCCTTAGAGTAAAGTATATTTGATTACTACCATCCTATGACACGCCAATGTTAAATTCATCGATGAAACCACCAGGAAAGAAGTGATGCTTTAATTGCTTCTTTGGCAGCTTGATTTTTACTGGATGTGTTAATCAATATTCTAGGCTTTTAATTAAAGTTTTCTTTCTCATTTTCAATCCATTTTTTTAATTATAATTAAAACTTTTGTGTTTTATTATTTAAATTTAAAAAAATATATATATTGGGTATACAAGTTAATAATGTCGATTTGAATAACAGATGGCATAACTATCACATATGGTTTGTGTCAATAATAACAAATATGATATTTTGGAGGGTAAACTTCTGTCATTATAATTCAGTATTCGATAGACGCTAAAGTGTAAACGCACACATTTTTTCAATCGCTATAATAATGTCGAATTGGGTCCCCAAAAAAGTATTTTGCGGGGTAGTCTGATAACCTTCTTTCATTTGAAGAAAACGGCTGCTGAAAGTTATCGGTTGTTGGTAGAAACTTACGGTCAACATGCACCAACTCAAAAAACTTATGAACGATGGTTCGCGCGATTCAAAAGTGGTGATTTCGACACAGAACCTGGTCAGCCGAAAGAAGATGATGAATTAGAAGCATTACTCGACGAATATTGTTGTCAAACGCAAGAAGAACTTGCATTATCATTGGGAGTCACACAAGAAGTAATTTTCCTACGTTTAAAAGCTTTGGGATTCATTCAAAAGCAAGGAAATTGTGTCCCATATGAATTGAAGCCGAGAGACGTTGAAAGGCGTTTTCCATGTCGCAAATGCTGCTTGAACGCTACAAAAAGAAGTAATTTTTGCATCGTGTTGTTACTGGTAATGAATAATGAATACATTACGATAACCCCAAGCGAAAAAAGTCATATGTAAAGCCCAGCCAACCAGCCAAATAATGCTCGCCAAGTTAATGCTCTGTATTTGGTGGGATCAGAAGAGTGTTTTATATTGTAAGCTATTAAAAGCGGGTCAGACGATTACAAGGGACCTATACCGAACAGAATTGATTCGTTTGAAGAGAGCAATCAACGAAAAACGACCAGAATATTCGACCAGACACGAGGCCATAATCTTCCATCCTGACAACGCTCGGACACATATTGCAAGACCGGTCAAAAACTATTTGGAAAACAGTGGGTGGGAAGTTTTGGCTCACCCGCCTTATAGCCCAGACCTCGCCCCTTTCCTTTGTTTTGATCGATGCAGAACGCCCTTACTGGAATACGCTTCACTTCAAAACAGGGTATCAAGAATTGACTTGATTTATTCTTTGACTCAAAACCGGAGCAGTTCTTTTGGCGCGGAATCCGTATGCTAGCAGAAAGATGGGAAAAAGTAGTGGCTAACGATGGACAATACTTTAAATAATGTATCAATTCATTTTGTTATTATAATAAATGCATTTTTCCAGCAAAGAAAAATCGACATTATTAACTTGTATACCCAATATATATATTAAATTACATTGCTAAATATTTGTTTAAACTTTTTGTTGAATTTATTCTCTAAAAAAAATTTCCAGTGCTATTTTTTATATTATATGTATTAATATTTTGTGCAAAATTTAATTACAAAAAAAAAAAAAAATACTATAAAATACAAAAAAGAATATATGATAATTAATTATAAACCATGCATTCTAACGTAAATGCACAACAAAGAAAAATTAATATACAGTATAAATCAAATTAAGCTTTTAAATTGTTTGAAAACCACAAAAAATATATATTAATAAAAATAAATGATAAAAATTGACATATATATAAAGAGATATTAAAAAGATGACAACAGTTTTAAAAATATTCCATAGAATTGAAAAAAGTAAATAAAATAAAAAAATATATATATTTAAACATGAAAGTCACAGTTTACGATAAACTTTAAACAATTACTTTCACAATATGTACGAGAGCGGATCAATAAGTTCGTGACTGTTCGAACTTCCCTCGTAGTTATATGAAATGCAACACTGCTCCCATCAAGTACCAAAGTGTCAAATTTTGAGCAAGTTCCGTCATTTACTTTGCGTTTAACACCAAGATTTTTCGAGGTCCATAAAATAGGCATTTGTTTGATCAATAATTTCATAGTTGGAGCTAAATTGGTGGTCCATTGTGAGCAAACGCGGCAGTCATCTTGGGGAAAGCTTTCTCATACCCAAGTGATCGTTCAAAATTGAAACCACTGAGCCACACGCAGAGAAAAAACATGGTTGCAACATTATCACTGTTCCTATATTGTGCTTGCTGCAATCGGGTATGGTTGTCACAACCATATTATTGGTTGTCTAACCATCATCATGGTCGCTACCATCATTATGATAGTAAATATTTCACTATTTTATGATTGTCACTTTCTATTTTATAACATGATACTGTGGTAACAAAAATTCTGACTATGAAAAAAATATGATAATTATGCAACCATAAAATGCTGGCAACAATCAATGAATAATTATACATCAAATAAAACATGACTTTGACATTTACAGTCCTAATACGAGTATTGTCTTGTTTTCATAAAAACCAAAATGTCTTAAAAAAACAATCATATATTGTTCACTAGAAAATACCTTTCATGTGGCATTTTTACATTTCATCAATTGACCTATTAAGATCCAGTTTATTTCTTTTTAACTTTAGAAGTTTTTTTAGAGGTTTTTTTTCGAAAATTCCTTATACATGTAATTTTATTTACAATAATCAATTCATTGTCAAAAAGATTCTATATAAAGATTTTATATGGATCATATTATGATAATCCAGAAATCAAAATATAGTTATGGGGACCATAATGTAATAACATTTTGAGCATACTATTTTTACATGTAATCATATTATAATAAATTCAACATCATAATATGTTTATATAGAATCATTATATGGTAATTTTTGGATCATAATAGGGTCAATATTATGGTAAAAATATGGATATTTCATTATCATAATATGATAACCATAATATAGTACGACTATGGTTGACACAATCATAAACCCAAAAATATATGATGCTCTTCGAATATGATTCTCCCAACCATGTTTTTTCTTTGCGTGCATGTGAGATGCCTATGTCTTCCACAATCTATCGCACATTCAATCTCCCATCGGCCGACACCATATCGGGAATTTTTTCAATTGTTTTGGGTCTAGAGACCTCAACTGGCCGTCTAGATCGTTCGGCATCTTCCGTGCTTGTAAGGCCACAACGAAAGTCAGAAAACCACTTTTTACCATCGAAATCTATGGTGCAGAGTCTTCATGCAGAGTCCATCAAGCTTTTCCTTGGTTTGATTGACGGTTTTTTTTTGCAAAAAATAATGTTGAATGAGCACTTTAAATTCACTCTTTTCCATTTTAAAAAGAATCCACAAGGTTATATGTTTTGAACAGCTGTTAAACGCAAAGTAAATGACTGAACTTTCTCAGAATTTGACAGTAGTCTATTAACTTGATGGGAGCAGTGTTGAATTTCATATAACTGCGAGGGAAGTTTGCCCTCGTATTTTACATTAACTTTAATTTTTTTTACCTCAAACATTTTTTTTACGCCAAAAAGAAATCGGAAAATCTAAATTTAATGCTTTTACTTGTTTTTTTATAGCCTAAATATATTAAGCCATGCGCTTGTTATTTTAGTTAGACTTTGTATTAGCCACTTTTTGTGTAATGCCAATTTAGAAGTTCGAAATTTTGTTCCTTAGCCTTGAGTATAGCGGGCTGATATTTGGCAGGAATATCTCTATGCGAAATTTATGTGAAATGACGCAGGACCATTAAAAGTGGAAATGTAGTAGAAAGAAATTAAAGTGACAGATCATAAATGTCAAGGACATTATTCCCATTTCTATTTGCAGGATTATGACCGAAATTTTTGAACGATCATTGTCTCCATGGGGGTTAAAGTCCGTTTCAATGAGGGGATTACGACCAAAAGTTTGTCCATCATTACTACTATTTTCAAGCTTGCCTCGGCGATGCTAGCTTCGAACATTCCACAGAGGAAAAAACTCACAAACTCGACCTAAGGACCGCTACGCAGAAACCCTTTCTTCAGCCAGCGTCATCCAGAAAATAAATTTGTTATACCACCCCAATAAGGATCAAAAAGAATAGTTCGGTTACCTCAACCAATAATTCGGCCCTCCTAAGCCAATTTCAGTTGCCACAACCCTATTTCAGTAGATATAGAAGAAATAGTATTGTATCGATCGAACGATTAGGTCAGGATTGCAAATTTTGGGGTGTTAGGACATACCACAAGATCAGATTCCTTTAAGCCCGACAATAGGCCGTCTACCTAGAAAAGTTTTACTCAGCGAATATGGCTTCGCAAAAAATCCTTACTGGGATTGTAACTATTCCACAAGGGGGATTACATATGTCCTTTAAAAAAAAAAACTATCTTTGTGGGAATTTTCAACTGGGGATTAAAACCAAATCATATTAGGTTCCAATTTTAGTTTGAGTGTTATGACCGAAAAATTTTCGTCTATAACAGCTAAATTTGAAATGGCGATAGTGTCTTGGGGGTTATGAAATATCACCGGAAATAGAACATATCCTACGATATGTAACAGAACTAATGGTGGACATGTCAGCGAAATGTGTTTTTAGCAGAGATAAGTGACACATTCCAGATTAATCCTATGACATGTCAAAAATTACAACGTCATGTTAAACTAGAAGTTGCCTTTCATATTTAAGGGACCAATACTGTGGTAGTTTATACAAAATCCGTCAAAGGTAGGCTGTAAAACCAATCACTCCCACCAACCTTACTATAAAGGGTGGATAAATTTTAAGGGCCGATGTTGAATGTGAATCACACCTTAACGTCAAGTTTTTTTCTGCATTTCATTTGACATTTCTAAATTTCAGACTAACTCAATTTAAACCATGGAAAGGTACACAATCGAGCAACGTGTTAAAGTTATTCAAGCTTATTATGAAAATGGGCGTTCAAATCAAAATGCTTTTCGTGCACTTCGTGATTTTTTCGGTCAATTTAATCATCCAAATGTGCGTACAATCGGAAAAATCGTTCAAAAATTTGAGCAAACCGGGTCTGTAGGAGATGTGAAAACACCAGTGCACGCTCGTACAACTCGTACTGCAGAAAATATTGCTGCTGTTCGCGATAGTGTGGCTGAAGAGCCGTCCACCTCAACTGGTCGTCGTGCCCAACTATTGCACCTCTCACGCTCGTCGTTGATGAACATTATGCATAAAGACTTGCATTAACACGCTTACAAAGTGCAATTGACTCAAGAACTAAAGCCTCTTGACCACTCCAAACGTCGTCAATGGTCAGAACGGTGGCAAGAAATGGCAACAGCGGATGATCAATTTTCGAAGAAAATCATCTTCAGTGATGAGCCACATTTTCACCTCAGTGGATTCGTCAATAAGCAGAATTGCGCATTTGAGCGAATGATAATCCAAGAGTGATTGTCGAAAAAGCAATGTACCCACAAAGAGTGACTGTTTGGTGCGGTTAATGGGCTAGCGGCATCATCGGGCCGTATTTTCTTCTAATATGAGGCCGGTCAGGCAGTTACTGTGAATTGTGTTCGCTATCGAGAGATGATAACGAACTTTTTATGGCCCGAATTGGAAGATATGGATGTGCACGATGTGTTGTTTCAACACTTACCACACAGCTAACGAAACAATGGCTCTTTTGCGCGACAAATTCAATGGCCAATATCACGTGGTGGCGATGTCAATTGGCCGCCAAGATCATGTGATTTGACACCGCTGGACTTCTTTCTTTGGGGTTATTTGAAAGAAATGGTGTACGTCGATAAGCCTGCAACAATTCAAGAGCTAAAGGATGAGATAATTCGGCACATTCGGCGTCATCGAGAATTTGGACCATCGGATGGAGGTGTGCCGCAGAGTTCGCGGCGGCCATTTGGCCGATATTTTGTTCCATACATAACCCCATACATGAACCCCATAATAAAAAGAAATGACAATAATTAATAATAATAAAAAGAAATGACAATAATTAATAATAATAAAAAGAAATGACAATAATTTCCTAAATAATTTGTGTTTTATTCAAAATCAACATCGGCTCTAATATGACACCCAACGTAGAACCCGCTAATTTTCTAATGATTTTTCTTCTGAGCAAAACAACAGTTTGATATAAAATTTGTCAATATTTTGTCGTGTGCTTTAGAAAATTAAAATTGAAAAATACAAACGACAAAAGGTAGGGGAAAATTGTAATAAAATAAAAATTTAATTACATGAAAATTTAGGTCTCCACTAGCTTAAAGAAAATTTAATGAAATAACTAAGACTTCATTTTGAAAATTTTAAAAATGTTATTATCAATTTCAACAATAAATTTCTTTGTTAAATTATTGTTATTCTCCTTTTTTAACATTTTAAAAATATTGTTTTTCACAAACAAATGCACATTACCGAAGCTGTAAGTAAATAAAAATATTGAAGTTAATTAAAAGAAATATTTGTGTTCATTAAATTGTTCAAAAGGTACACCCAAAAAAAAATATCTTAACAAAACAATAACAAAAACAATCGACACATACTTAAACCAGCAGATGTTCACTTTAAGTTACAAATATTTTATTTTTGAAATTACAAAACAACAAAACAGAAAAAAGACATTTAAAAATGACAGATGATTACATGAATAAACATTTATGCAGCTGAATGGTAGAGACAAACAATAAAAATCATTTGTTTAAGTAGAAAGAAGAAAAAATCATACAATTACTGCAGTTTTTTATTTTTTTTTTTTTTTTTTTGAAGTAAAAATAAAATAAAAATATTTGAAAGCTACATCATCAGTGGCATTCCTCTATCCATAGCAGAAGCTGAGGCGGCCTGTGATAAGATATAAAATATTTCTTTTTGTTGGTTGGGGTATTATGCTTGTTCATAATTAAGTGAAATCGACCTCATGAGGTCAGTTCAAAAAATAAATGTATACATAATAATGTACAGTAGAGGATACAAAATTAGCGGGAGGCAAATATATAACTCAAACACTTGAATGAAAAGCTTCATCATAGTTCTAAATAGCTTCAATTAAAAAAAATGTGTGTTACTACATAGCAGTTGTTTGTTTACACTCAGAAAAAAAAAGTTAGTAGAAAAATTTGTAAACGGTTTTCAATCGCACTCTACTATTTTTGTACTGATTTTTAGTAAAAAATTATTATTTAGCAAATCTTTTTGCTATTTACATTTTACAAATTACAGAATTTTTACAGAATATTAACAAATTTTTGTTGCTAATTTCAGAAATAATTTTACAAATTTTTGAAAACCGATTTGCTAAAATTAGCAAAAAAAAAATATTACTAATTTTAAAAAAGTGGATATTGAAGGAAATGTTATTTCTAATTAAAACTTACACCTACAAACTTAAATTTCCTGAAAATGTTACATGTATTAAAAAAGAGATCGGAAGTGAAGATACCGACTCATGTCTAAAAAGAGGGGACATCCACTTAAAATAGCACTAAAAAGGTTTTTTAGTTCTAAAAATCCGCCCTAAAAACAATTAAAATTTAACCTTAAAAGTAAAAAAAAAAAAAATTGACCAAAATATTTTTCAAAACAAAAATTACCAAATTAAAACAAAATGATTAATTCGTTCTTTAAAAAATATAATCAAAATTTTTGATGCTCGATAAGAAAAATAAATTTAAAGCTTTTTACTAATATTAATAATATTTAGTAATTTTTTTTGCTGATTTTAGCAAACAAATTTTAAATTCCACTTTACAAAAAGTCTACAAAAATTTAGTAGCGGCTACTAATTTTTCTACTAATTTCATTGTACTACACGTCAGCAGACATGTGCTGCTAAGATTAGCAAAAAATACCGCTGGGCTCAAATTAGCAGAATTTCCCGTAATAACAGCAAAATTTTCAGTTGCCATTACAGACTTTTTTTGGTGAGTGTACACTCTGTCAAACGTGTTTTAGACAATTTTTTTTTTGTTGAAACAAAGATTTTAGTAAACATCATTTAACATATACTCACCAAAACAACTGAAAATTTTGCTGTTATTACGGGAAATTTTGCTAATTTAAACCCAACAGTATTTTTTGCTAATCTTAGCAACACATGTCTGCTGAGGTGTATTGCAATGAAATTTGTAGAAAAAAATAGCTGCCGCTACTAAATTTTAGTAAACTTTTTGTTAAGTGGAATTTAAATTCTGATTGCTTAATCAGCAAAAATATTTACTAAATATTATTAATATAAGTACAAAATTTTGAAATTTATTTTTTTTATCGAACATCAAAATTTTTGTATTTTATTTATTTTTTTCAAAAAATATTTTAGACAAAATTAAAAAACAAATCAAACGCTTAAAAATTGTAAGAACAAACAAATTTATGATTTTTGTAATTTCTGTTTTGAAAAATAATGTAGTCAATTTTTTTTTACTTTTAAAGTAAAATTTTAATTGTTTTTAGGGCTGATTTTTAGAACTAAACAAATTTTTTAGTGCTATTTTAAATGGATGTCCTATTTTTAGTCACGAGTCGGTATATTCTTTTCCGATCCATTGTTTTTCATTTATGTAATATTTTAAGGCAATTTAAGTTTGTAGGTGTAAGTTTTAATTAGAAATAACATTTTCTTCAATATCCACTTTTTTAATATTAGTATTTTTTTGTGTGCTAATTTTAGCAAATCGGGTTTTCAAAAATTTGTAAAATAATTTCTGCAAGTAGCAACAAAAATTTGTAAATATTCTGTAATTTGCAAAATGTAAATAGTAAAAAGATTTGCTAAATAATAATTTTTTTTACTAAAAATCAGTACAAAAATAGTAAAGTGGGATTGAAAACCGTTTACAAATTCTTCTACTAACTTTTTTTTCTGAGTGTAATAATAAAAATCTTCAGTGATTTAACTTATTTTAAACGAATTTATTTTAAAATCCAATTTGTTAAATTTTACTTAATTTATTGTCGAAATAGAAGGTGGGGCAAAAAGTATCACCCAATTGGAAAGTGCTGCCAATTTTGCAAATGACATCGAATGCCAGTATGGTTTGGACATTAGTGAAGTAGACGCGTGCGAAATTTATAGTGTATCCCAGCAAAATCATGATAAAAACTACTTATTACTATTACGCTCTTACTTACTTTTGTTCGCGATGCCCAAAAAGTAATGGGTACTCATTATTATTTGGCTGTTCGTAAGCGAGATTGTAATGACCATCCATTACTTTGTGGTTTTTGTAAGTGAGAAGGTAATGACCACTCATTAATTTTGGGATCACCGCGAACGAAAGTAATTAAGCGAGTAAATAGCCTGGTAAGTAGTTGAAACCATGGTTTTGCTGGGATAAGAATGAAACGCTATATGACGGTAAGATTTTGGAACTCAACAACGATTGCATTGATGGGATTTGCCATCAAAATTGACAATGAGCGACGAGGCTCATTTTTATCTCAATAATCAAAATTCTCTGTTCTGGCGGATGTAAAATCCACACATGATTCATGAAGCAACATTACACCCTCTCAAAGCCATCGTTTGATTGTCGCCAAAGGTGATTGACCTTATTTCGAAGGATCCGACGAAAACGCTTATTTGGTGAACGGAAATTGGCGATCTGGTTGGCAGAACACGGCCACTTTTTATAGTACACGCGACGCAATGCGTATTTTTAAGGAATCTTCCCTGCGCGTTTATTTACGCGTTTGGGAAATTTGGCTTGGCTAACCAGATCTTCTGATTTAACAGTCCGGGACTTCTTACTTTTCCACAATTAAATGAAACAAAATTTATATGTACGAATAAAAATAATCGGTTAAAAATCAAATGACTTCAGTGTATACAAAAAACGAAAATTTCGATCACCATTAGCTTAATACCGTGAGGGGCCGGGGCTTCAGCAAAGCCTTTGCCCTCGGCATTATTACTTAAAAAAGGTTCCATTTTATATAATGCGAGATAGAGCAAAACGAACAAAATTTTTGCTCCTACGCTACGGAGAATCCATACATTCTCTCAATAGATGTGCACCAGGTCCGGTGAGGTTTCCGAGGTCCTATAATTTAAACATATTTTAATTTGTTTTAGTTCAAGCTATTAACAATTTAATTAAAAGCTATTAACAATTTAATTAAAAGTAATAAATCCGTTCCTAACCTACGGGAAAATGACCTATCTCAGGACACGTCACGTGGCCGGTTGATTGGGATAGGGACCGGTCACTTTAACATGGGCTTGTCCTAGGAGGGGGTCAATTGCACTCTGTGACATGTCACAGGACTGGTCTAAAAGGCCTTTAGGAACCAGTCCTCTTTTCACCTATCCCGTGATAGGTATTTTCGGAACCAGTTCAGTTTTCACCTATCCCGGGACAGGTCAAAATTCCCAACTGACCCCTTTTTTCCCGCAGGGTAGCCAAAAAAAAGGAATAAATGAACTTTGTTAAATGAACAAATTTTTCTGCCGAGCCAACAGACATATTATTTTGCTTATAACTGTAACTGTGTTGGTAAGCTGAAAAAAAAACATAATCAGTTTGGAAGTCTGTGAAGATAAATATGTCAGTTAAATATGTAATGACGTAATGGTGAAAAGTTAAATATGTTATGACGTAAGACTTAAATATGTTATGACGTAACGAAAATATACTAAATACAGCTAAATAACAAATTCTAAGCATATTTAACATGTTAAAACAATGTGAAATACAAAAAAAAAAAATAATAACTATTATAAATTGTTTTTCAGAAAACTTTGAAACTTTTTTAATATCACATATATTATTGAATATTGTGAACGAAATTTCTCTGGAGGATTTTAGCCACTGTGGCCAAACGGAGCGGGGTACACATATGAGCCATACCTCAAATTAAAGCTCTAAGCATGTCCTATCTAACTATCAAAGCAGTTTTTCTGAATTGTTTTTCAGAAAACTTTGAAAAATTTTTTAATATCACATATATTATTGAATATTGTGAACGAAATTTCTCTGGAGGATTTTAGCCACTGTGGCCAAACGGAGCGGGGTACACATATAAGCCATACCTCAAATTAAAGCTCTTAGCATGTCCTATCTAACTATCAAAGCAGTTTTTCTGAATTGTTTTTCAGAAAACTTTGAAAAATTTTTTAATATCACATATATTATTGAATATTGTGAACGAAATTTCTCTGGAGGATTTTGGCCACTGTGGCCAAACGGAGCGGGGTACACATATGAGCCATACCTCAAATTAAAGCTCTAAGCATGTCCTATCTAACTATCAAAGCAGTTTTTCTGAATTGTTTTTCAGAAAACTTTGAAAAATTTTTTAATATCACATATATTATTGAATATTGTGAACGAAATTTCTCTGGAGGATTTTGGCCACTGTGGCCAAACGGAGCGGGGTACACATATGAGCCATACCTCAAATTAAAGCTCTAAGCATGTCCTATCTAACTATCAGTTTTTCTGAATTGTTTTTCAGAAAACTTTGAAAAATTTTTTAATATCACATATATTATTGAATATTGTAAACGAAATTTCTCTGGAGGATTTTAGCCACTGTGGCCAAACGGAGCGGGGTACACATATGAGCCATACCTCAAATTAAAGCTCTAAGCATGTCCTATCTAACTATCAAAGCAGTTTTTCTGAATTGTTTTTCAGAAAACTTTGAAAAATTTTTTAATATCACATATATTATTGAATATTGTGAACGAAATTTCTCTGGAGGATTTTGGCCACTGTGGCCAAACGGAGCGGGGTACACATATGAGCCATACCTCAAATTAAAGCTCTAAGCATGTCCTATCTAACTATCAAAGCAGTTTTTCTGAATTGTTTTTCAGAAATCTTTGAAAAATTTTTTAATATCACATATATTATTGAATATTGTGAACGAAATTTCTCTGGAGGATTTTAGCCACTGTGGCCAAACGGAGCGGGGTACACATATGAGCCATACCTCAAATTAAAGCTCTAAGCATGTCCTATCTAACTATCAAAGCAGTTTTTCTGAATTGTTTTTCAGAAAACTTTGAAAAATTTTTTAATATCACATATATTATTGAATATTGTGAACGAAATTTCTCTGGAGGATTTTAGCCACTGTGGCCAAACGGAGCGGGGTACACATATAAGCCATACCTCAAATTAAAGCTCTAAGCATGTCCTATCTAACTATCAAAGCAGTTTTTCTGAATTGTTTTTCAGAAAACTTTGAAAAATTTTTTAATATCACATATATTATTGAATATTGTGAACGAAATTTCTCTGGAGGATTTCGGCCACTGTGGCCAAACGGAGCGGGGTACACATATAAGCCATACCTCAAATTAAAGCTCTAAGCATGTCCTATCTAACTATCAAAGCAGTTTTTCTGAATTGTTTTTCAGAAAACTTTGAAAAATTTTTTAATAC
The DNA here is from genome assembly GCA_949748255.1 of Eustalomyia histrio. Lineage (NCBI taxonomy): Eukaryota > Metazoa > Arthropoda > Insecta > Diptera > Anthomyiidae > Eustalomyia > Eustalomyia histrio. The sequence goes on along the minus strand of OX456524.1, from coordinate 67,225,745 downwards.
CACATATATTATTGAATATTGTAAACGAAATTTCTCTGGAGGATTTTGGCCACTGTGGCCAAACGGAGCGGGGTACACATATGAGCCATACTTCAAATTAAAGCCCTAAGCATGTCCTATCTAACTATCAAAGCAGTTTTTCTGAATTGTTTTTCAGAAAACTTTGAAAAATTTTTTAATATCACATATATTATTGAATATTGTGAACGAAATTTCTCTGGAGGATTTTGGCCACTGTGGCCAAACGGAGCGGGGTACACATATGAGCCATACCTCAAATTAAAGCTCTAAGCATGTCCTATCTAACTATCAAAGCAGTTTTTCTGAATTGTTTTTCAGAAAACTTTGAAAAATTTTTTAATATCACATATATTATTGAATATTGTAAACGAAATTTCTCTGGAGGATTTTAGCCACTGTGGCCAAACGGAGCGGGGTACACATATGAGCCATACCTCAAATTAAAGCTCTAAGCATGTCCTATCTAACTATCAAAGCAGTTTTTCTGAATTGTTTTTCAGAAAACTTTGAAAAATTTTTTAATATCACATATATTATTGAATATTGTGAACGAAATTTCTCTGGAGGATTTTGGCCACTGTGGCCAAACGGAGCGGGGTACACATATGAGCCATACCTCAAATTAAAGCTCTAAGCATGTCCTATCTAACTATCAAAGCAGTTTTTCTGAATTGTTTTTCAGAAATCTTTGAAAAATTTTTTAATATCACATATATTATTGAATATTGTGAACGAAATTTCTCTGGAGGATTTTAGCCACTGTGGCCAAACGGAGCGGGGTACACATATGAGCCATACCTCAAATTAAAGCTCTAAGCATGTCCTATCTAACTATCAAAGCAGTTTTTCTGAATTGTTTTTCAGAAAACTTTGAAAAATTTTTTAATATCACATATATTATTGAATATTGTGAACGAAATTTCTCTGGAGGATTTTAGCCACTGTGGCCAAACGGAGCGGGGTACACATATAAGCCATACCTCAAATTAAAGCTCTAAGCATGTCCTATCTAACTATCAAAGCAGTTTTTCTGAATTGTTTTTCAGAAAACTTTGAAAAATTTTTTAATATCACATATATTATTGAATATTGTGAACGAAATTTCTCTGGAGGATTTCGGCCACTGTGGCCAAACGGAGCGGGGTACACATATAAGCCATACCTCAAATTAAAGCTCTAAGCATGTCCTATCTAACTATCAAAGCAGTTTTTCTGAATTGTTTTTCAGAAAACTTTGAAAAATTTTTTAATACCACATATATTATTGAATATTGTAAACGAAATTTCTCTGGAGGATTTTGGCCACTGTGGCCAAACGGAGCGGGGTACACATATGAGCCATACCTCAAATTAAAGCCCTAAGCATGTCCTATCTAACTATCAAAGCAGTTTTTCTGAATTGTTTTTCAGAAAACTTTGAAAAATTTTTTAATATCACATATATTATTGAATATTGTGAACGAAATTTCTCTGGAGGATTTTGGCCACTGTGGCCAAACGGAGCGGGGTACACATATGAGCCATACCTCAAATTAAAGCTCTAAGCATGTCCTATCTAACTATCAAAGCAGTTTTTCTGAATTGTTTTTCAGAAAACTTTGAAAAATTTTTTAATATCACATATATTTTTGAATACTGTGAACGAAATTTCTCTGGAGGATTTCGGCCACTGTGGCCAAACGGAGCGGGGTACACATATAATCCATACCTCAAATTAAAGCTCTAAGCATGTCCTATCTAAATATCAAAGCAGTTTTTCTGAATTGTTTTTCAGAAAACTTTGAAAAATTTTTTAATACCACATATATTATTGAATATTGTAAACGAAATTTCTCTGGAGGATTTTGGCCACTGTGGCCAAACGGAGCGGGGTACACATATGAGCCATACCTCAAATTAAAGCCCTAAGCATGTCCTATCTAACTATCAAAGCAGTTTTTCTGAATTGTTTTTCAGAAAACTTTGAAAAATTTTTTAATATCACATATATTATTGAATATTGTGAACGAAATTTCTCTGGAGGATTTTGGCCACTGTGGCCAAACGGAGCGGGGTACACATATGAGCCGTACCTCAAATTAAAGCTCTAATCATGTCCTATCTAACTATCAAAGCATTTTTTCTGAATTGTTTTTCAGAAAACTTTGAAAAATTTTTTAATATCACATATATTATTGAATATTGTGAACGAAATTTCTCTGGAGGATTTTGGCGACTGTGGCCAAACGGAGCGGGGTACACATATGAGCCATACCTCAAATTAAAGCTCTAAGCATGTCCTATCTAACTATCAAAGCAGTTTTTCTGAATTGTTTTTCAGAAAACTTTGAAAAATTTTTTAATATCACATATATTATTGAATATTGTGAACGAAATTTCTCTGGAAGATTTTGGCCACTGTGGCCAAACGGAGCGGGGTACACATATGAGCCATACCTCAAATTAAAGCTCTAAGCATGTCCTATCTAACTATCAAAGCAGTTTTTCTGAATTGTTTTTCAGAAAACTTTGAAAAATTTTTTAATATCACATATATTATTGAATATTGTGAACGAAATTTCTCTGGAGGATTTTGGCGACTGTGGCCAAACGGAGCGGGGTACACATATGAGCCATACCTCAAATTAAAGCTCTAAGCATGTCCTATCTAACTATCAAAGCAGTTTTTCTGAATTGTTTTTCAGAAAACTTTGAAAAATTTTTTAATATCACATATATTATTGAATATTGTGAACGAAATTTCTCTGGAGGATTTTAGCCACTGTGGCCAAACGGAGCGGGGTACACATATAAGCCATACCTCAAATTAAAGCTCTAAGCATGTCCTATCTAACTATCAAAGCAGTTTTTCTGAATTGTTTTTCAGAAAACTTTGAAAAATTTTTTAATACCACATATATTATTGAATATTGTGAACGAAATTTCTCTGGAGGATATTGGCCACTGTGGCCAAACGGAGCGGGGTACACATATGAGCCATACCTCAAATTAAAGCTCTAATCATGTCCTATCTAACTATTGAAGCAGTTTTTCTGAATTGTTTTTCAGAAAACTTTGAAAAATTTTTTAATATCACATATATTATTGAATATTGTGAACGAAATTTCTCTGGAGGATTTTGGCCACTGTGGCCAAACGGAGCGGGGTACACATATGAGCCATACCTCAAATTAAAGCTCTAAGCATGTCCTATCTTACTATCAAAACAGTTTTTCTGAATTGGTTTTTCAGAAAACTTTGAAAAATTTATTAATATCACATATATTATTGAATATTGTGAACGAAATTTCTCTGGAGGATTTTGGCCACTGTGGCCAAACGGAGCGGGGTACACATATGAGCCATACCTCAAATTAAAGCTCTAAGCATGTCCTATCTAACTATCAAAGCAGTTTTTCTGAATTGTTTTTCAGAAAACTTTGAAAAATTTTTTAATATCACATATATTATTGAATATTGTGAACGAAATTTCTCTGGAGGATTTTAGCCACTGTGGCCAAACGGAGCGGGGTACACATATGAGACATACCTCAAATTAAAGCTCTAAGCATGTCCTATTTTACTATTAAAGCAGTTTTTCTGAATTGTTTTTCAGAAAACTTTGAAAAATTTTTTAATATCACATATATTATTGAATATTGTGAACGAAATTTCTCTGGAGGATTTTAGCCACTGTGGCCAAACGGAGCGGGGTACACATATAAGCCATACCTCAAATTAAAGCTCTAAGCATGTCCTATCTAACTATCAAAGCAGTTTTTCTGAATTGTTTTTCAGAAAACTTTGAAAAATTTTTTAATACCACATATATTATTGAATATTGTGAACGAAATTTCTCTGGAGGATATTGGCCACTGTGGCCAAACGGAGCGGGGTACACATATGAGCCATACCTCAAATTAAAGCTCTAAGCATGTCCTATCTAACTATCAAAGCAGTTTTTCTGAATTGTTTTTCAGAAAACTTTGAAAAATTTTTTAATATCACATATATTATTGAATATTGTGAACGAAATTTCTCTGGAGGATTTTGGCCACTGTGGCCAAACGGAGCGGGGTACACATATGAGCCATACCTCAAATTAAAGCTCTAAGCATGTCCTATCTTACTATCAAAACAGTTTTTCTGAATTGGTTTTTCAGAAAACTTTGAAAAATTTATTAATATCACATATATTATTGAATATTGTGAACGAAATTTCTCTGGAGGATTTTGGCCACTGTGGCCAAACGGAGCGGGGTACACATATGAGCCATACCTCAAATTAAAGCTCTAAGCATGTCCTATCTAACTATCAAAGCAGTTTTTCTGAATTGTTTTTCAGAAAACTTTGAAAAATTTTTTAATATCACATATATTATTGAATATTGTGAACGAAATTTCTCTGGAGGATTTTAGCCACTGTGGCCAAACGGAGCGGGGTACACATATGAGACATACCTCAAATTAAAGCTCTAAGCATGTCCTATTTTACTATTAAAGCAGTTTTTCTGAATTGTTTTTCAGAAAACTTTGAAAAATTTTTTAAAATCGGACACCTGGTAAAGTTGATCATCTAATAAGCACAATGTTGATACTAAAATTTAAAAGACCAAAAATGCTCGATTTGTATAGTAAATAAAAAATTGTCAGTTATAATCTGACTCAAGTAATATTTATACAAGAAATAAAGGGCTTTAATACTTGTTATAATATGTTTTTAAAACATATTTTACTTTTTTAGAAAATTTTATAATGTTTTGCTTGATAAAAAAATAAAAAGTCTCATGTAAAGGGAGTTTTGTTCCATCTAGAAGAGCATTTTATGGAGGATATTACACCATACCTTGTACGCAGTGGAGCAACTCTACGAAAAATAATGCTATTGAAAAAATTATATTGGAATTGAAAAAACACTTACAATCAGGCTAAAGGTTTTAAGTCAGTGATGTTCATTACATGGGACAATTGTCCCCTGCTCAACTCACATGTATTCTTACGCTCTTGCTTTTAGTCGTCACTGAAACTGTGGCGGACGTATGCTGATTTTTTTTTTTTCAATGCACTGAAAAAATGAATAGCAATGTACGAAAAATATTTTCTGATAGTACAAGATCTATAAAAATCTTTAATAGACTTAATAAAAAAAAAAACATTTTTTTTAAATAAAAGTTGAAATGTTTTGAAAAATTCGAGTCGAATGATTCAATTATTCCGATCAAATGTATTTGTTTTTCCGTCCGAAAATTGCATTTTTTTTAACAGAATAACATAAGAAATCTAACATATTAAAGATATTTTATTAATATGTAAATATAATGAAATCTTTAATATTGATCAAAAATATCTTCAACTTTTTGTTTTTTATACAATAAAAAAGACACCCTAATATATATATGTATTTCTTTTTTTCCTTTCAAAAATTTTATTTTTGTTTAATTTTTATTTCTTTAAAACAGTTTTACACAAAACATTAACAGTTTCATATTTTCAATAAAAAAATAAATTCATTCAGATACTAGCACTGCTATTAACCCATTGAACTTTTCTTACAGTGCAATTCTCATTTTCTCACAAACACAACTACATTTTTATTTTTGAACAGCACTGTTTTAAGTTCATAATTCATTCATCTGAAATTTTTTTTCTTGACTTTTTAGGTTTTCCCATTCCTTTTTAAGTTACAGGTAAATAATAAAAAAATTTCATAAAAACCCTTAAGCGGTAAAGAAAAATTGAGAAAATATAGTGTCGCAAAGGCTTTATTCTGGAATCACAAATTTTATATGTAATAAAATTGCACATCTGTTTTCAATAGGCTACAATACAAATTATATTTGTGTTGGAAAAAAAATTAAGCAAACTCAAAAACCTTTTAGAATCCTAAAAAACTGGGGAAAAAATAGATTAAACTGGCAGTATGGTAACACTGTACGTGTCGAATAGACGTATGGAATGAAGTACGAATGCGTGTGTGCACATTTATTGTTTTTGTTTTTTATTGAAATTGGTTTTTTTACTATGTTATTGGCTGCCGCCAAAAAAGTTGTTGCTTTTTGATGAGAAAAAAAAATATATTTTATTGTCATTGGGTTGGTGACAAATATGAATGTAGGTATAACACGTGGATTGCTGGTATGCGGTGGAAATGTATGCACATACAGTCATGTGCGAAAAAATAGGGACATTTATATTTTAATATAATATATTACAACTCTTCAATTAGAGTATTTAAAAAACCGGCCTTTTGAAAAAACCGGTTTCGGTTTTCTTCGAAAAAGTGAATTTTAAAAAAACCGGTTTCGGTTTTTGCAGAAAAAACCGGTCAACCGGGTTTTTCCGTTTTTTTTAATTTGAATAAAAAGCTTATATAATTTGTTAATTATGTAAAAAAACAGAAATTTAATATATAAAGTAATAAAAATAAAAAAATACATTCTTTGAAAAAAATACTTTTTTTATTGTATTACATTTCAACATTACATTTATTGGTTTTAATATTTTTTAATATAATATCTTAAAAATTAATATTATAAAACTATATTTATATCAAATGAATAGAGATCATTAAGTTTGTAAATTGGGTAAAATAAGTACGTTGGTAATTTGAACGCTTAAAACGTTTTTCATTAAATAATTTTTTTTAATATTACATTTTAAATATGTAAAAAGAAAATCTATTTTTCAGTTATAAAATAATATTTTAGAAATAATATGCAATTTAAATGTTTCGTTTTAAGACGATTTTTTTTTTGTTTGCTTTTAATAAAGCTAAAAGTGGAAAATACTCTTTCACTAATAGTAGATGTTGGACAAATAGTCAAAAGACAATTATATAAATTTTCCAACTTTTCTTTTGTCTTTCTTTTGTCGCATTTATCAAGATATATGAAATTATCATATAATGATGAATGATTTTGTACAGTCTCTTTTTTAGGATTTTGAATACTGTTTATTGTGTTATTTAGATCAGAAATTAAACTATTTGAATTTGGAATATCCAAAGTTAAGTCTTCTTCGGAATCTATCAGACTTACATCTAAATCTTCATAACCAAACAAACGATTATAAGTCTTCGGAAAAAATAAAAGAGACCAAGTAACCCAGTTGGTGATGTAATTAAAAAAACCGGTTAACCGAACAAAAAAGACCGGTTTTCGGTTTTCTTCGAATTTACAAAATATTCGAAACCGATCGGTTTTTAAAAATAAAGAAACCGGTTGACCGGTTTTCGGTTTCGGTTTTTGAATACTCTATCTTTAATTTAAGGAACAACTCAAACTTTGTTGTTGCAATTTAAAAAACAACATCAAAAATTATTATAATATCCTATAATTTTTATAATTTCCTATTGAAATACTAATAATATTTCAAACCATTTTCTTACTGTCCCTATTTTTATTCACATTGACTATAGGAAATTATAATACTTTTTAATGTTGTTTTTTTAACTGCAACAACAAAGTTTGAATTGTTGCATTAAATTGAGAATTAATGTTGTACTTAAATCTAAAAATAATATTGTTAGTTTCTTCCCAAAATGTATGTGTTTTTTATTTTAAATTTGTTGCATTTAAGTGTGCCTATTTTTTCGCACATTACTGTACCCTTCAAAGAAAGCAACAATTAAGATACTGCATATGGATGCACATGCATATAAACATATATATGCAGGTATGTAAAGGGTGTTTTCTTTGTTTTTAAAAGGACAGAAAATTTGCAAAAGTATATAAAATATTGATTCGGGGCGATAAATTAATGCCTGCTATTTACCTTTTAAAGACTACCCAGCAAAACTTTGGCAATCGGTACGATATACTCATGCGTTACCTTGTAGTGATAGCTCGTTGCCTTTTGCATTATTTCCAAGCATTAAGTAAAAAGTTACCGATTATTGATTTCGTATTGCACTCTTAATGTGTTGCTGTAGGGGCTCATGGATTATTTTACCTTACTTCACTGATTAATTTTACAAACGATGAGCCAGAACGTAATGTATTCGATGTGGTAAAGTTATGGTTACGAGTAAGGGAAAATTAAGCAAATTTTATTAAGAAATAAAATTTTTATTAAAAAAATTATTTTTTTTTAAAATAATTTTTATTCAAAAAAAATTATTACAAATATTTTAAACGTTATTAATTATGTGGTCATGATGGGAATTGAGCCTGAAAACTCTGGTTGCCAGCCGACAACTCTATTTACTGAGCTTTCGACACATGATTTATGATTGCTTTTAAAAAATGTAAACTTATAAAATATTTTCCTATTTTCATTGATTCAATTGTTATTCAAGTCATGTTTTCTAATTTCAAGCCTTGATTTATACTTTAATTACACTTTAATTCAATAGCATATTCCAGCAAAACGGACAGTGTAATTCAAGTCGAACATTACAGTGAGAATATACGAGCTATCACTTCTATATCTTACCGATTACCAAAGTTTTGCTGGGTAATCTATAAATAGCAGACATTCATTTATCGCCCCAAATAAATATTTCATTTACTTTTGCAAATTTTCTGTTTTTTTTTTTTCAAAAAGAGTTAAAAAATCACCCTTTACCCACCTGCATACATATACATGCCATTCCTAACATTTTTGATGTTTTTTTTGTAAATCTTTTTATTGTAGGTTTATGCAGTACAGTCAAAGCCAGGTATAACGCCTACGCGGTATAGCGTATTGTTTGCATTACCTACCTTATATAAAGAATATTTCTGAAAATGTATACTCGATATAACGAAAAATTTTAAAATACTATATACTATAAATAATCTATATAAGAAAATAATTTGAGAATTTTTATGTTACTGAACCCTTTACTTTAACCGTGTACCATTATTGCAGCAATTTTTCCAATTTTTAGTAATCTCAAAGATGACGTAAAATTCATACATAAATGTGTTGCGATATAACGAATATTTCTCTATAACGAATGGGCCTGACCATATATCATTCGTCATGCCATGCTTTGACTATATGTTAATTGTTGCTTTCTTTGAAAAGGGGGTAATATGGTACATCCATATAAAAGTGCATATGCATGTGCATACATTTCCACCGCATACCAGCAATCCACGTGTTATACCTACATTCATATTTGTCACCAACCCAATGACAATAAAATGTAATTTTTTTTCTCATCAAAAAGCAACAACTTTTTGGCGGCAGCCAAGAACATAGTAAAAAAACCAATTCCAATAAAAAACAAAAACATTAAATGTGCACACACGCATTCATACTTCATTCCATACATCTATTCGACACGCACAGTGTTACCATACTGCCAGTTTAATCTGTTTTTTACCAGTTTTTTAGGATTCTAAAAGGTTTTCGTGTTTGTTTAATTTTTTTGCAACACATATATACTTTGTATTGTAGCGTTTTGAAAACTGATGTGCAATTTTATTACAAATAAAATTTGTGATTCCAGAATAAAGCCTTTGCGACACTATATTTTCTCAATTATTATTACCGCTTAAGGGTTTTTATCAAAATTTTTTATTATTTACCTGTAACTTAAAAAGGAATGGAAAAACCTAAAAAGTCAAGAAAAAAAATTTTAGATGAATGAATGATGAACTTAAAACCTTTAGCCTAAAACATTATAAAATTTATTAAAAATGTATAATATGTTTTAAAAACATATTATAACAAGTATTAAAGCCCTTTATTTCTTGTATAAATATTACTCGAGTCACATTATAACTGACAATTTTTTATTTAATATACAAATAGAGCATTTTTGGTCTCTTAAATTTTAGTATCAACATTGTGCTTATTAGATGATCAACTTTACCAGGTGTCCGATTTTAAAAATTTTTTTAAAGTTTTCTGAAAAACAATTCAGAAAAACTGCTTTGATAGTTAGATAGGACATGCTTAGAGCTTTAATTTGAGGTATGGCTCCTATGTGTACCCCGCTCCGTTTGGCCACAGTGGCCAAAATCCTCCAGAGAAATTTCGTTCACAATATTCAATAATATATGTGATATTAAAAAATGTTTCAAAGTTTTCTGAAAAACAATTCAGAAAAACTGCTTTGATAGTTAGATAGGACATGCTTAGGGCTTTAATTTGAGGTATGGCTCATATGTGTACCCCGCTCCGTTTGGCCACAGTGGCCAAAATCCTCCAGAGAAATTTCGTTCACAATATTCAATAATATATGTGATATTAAAAAATGTTTCAAAGTTTTCTGAAAAACAATTCAGAAAAACTGCTTTGATAGTTAGATAGGACATGCTTAGAGCTTTAATTTGAGGTATGGCTCATATGTGTACCCCACTCCGTTTGGCCACAGTGGCCGAAATCCTCCAGAGAAATTTCGTTCACAATATTCAATAATATATGTGATATTAAAAAATTTTTCAAAGTTTTCTGAAAAACAATTCAGAAAAACTGCTTTGATAGTTAGATAGGACATGCTTAGGGCTTTAATTTGAGGTATGGCTTATATGTGTACCCCGCTCCGTTTGGCCACATTGGCCGAAATCCTCCAGAGAAATTTCGTTCACAATTTTCAATAATATATGTGATATTAAAAAATGTTTCAAAATTTTCTGAAAAACAATTCAGAAAAACTGCTTTAATAGTTAGATAGGACATGCTTAGAGCTTTAATTTGAGGTATGGCTCATATGTGTACCCCGCTCCGTTTGGCCACAGTCGCCAAAATCCTCCAGAGAAATTTCGTTCACAATATTCAATAATATATGTGATATTAAAAAATTTTTCAAAGTTTTCTGAAAAACAATTCAGAAAAACTGCTTTGATAGTTAGATAGGACATGCTTAGAGCTTTAATTTGAGGTATGGCTCATATGTGTACCCCGCTCCGTTTGGCCACAGTGGCCAAAATCTTCCAGAGAAATTTCGTTCACAATATTCAATAATATATGTGATATTAAAAAAATTTTCAGTTTTCTGAAAAACAATTCAGAGAAACTGCTTTGATAGTTAGATAGGACATGCTTAGAGCTTTAATTTGAGGTATGGTTCATATGTGTACCCCGCTCCGTTTGGCCACAGTGGCCAAAATCCTCCAGAGAAATTTCGTTCACAATATTCAATAATATATGTGATATTAAAAAATTTTTCAAAGTTTTCTGAAAAACAATTCAGAAAAACTGCTTTGATAGTTAGATAGGACATGCTTAGAGCTTTAATTTGAGGTATGGCTCATATGTGTACCCCGCTCCGTTTGGCCACAGTCGCCAAAATCCTCCAGAGAAATTTCGTTCACAATATTCAATAATATATGTGATATTAAAAAATTTTTCAAAGTTTTCTGAAAAACAATTCAGAAAAACTGCTTTGATAGTTAGATAGGACATGCTTAGAGCTTTAATTTTAGGTATGGCTTATATGTGTACCCCGCTCCGTTTGGCCACAGTGGCCGAAATCCTCTAGAGAAATTTCGTTCACAATATTCAATAATATATGTGATATTAAAAAATTTTTCAAAGTTTTCTGAAAAACAATTTATAATAGTTATTATTTTTTTTTTTTTGGTATTTCACATTGTTTTAACATGTTAAATATGCTTAGAATTTGTTATTTAGCTGTATTTAGTATATTTTCGTTACGTCATAACATATTTAAGTCTTACGTCATAACATATTTAACTTTTCACCATTACGTCATTACATATTTAACTGACATATTTATCTTCACAGACTTTCAGTTTCATCAATAATGATATTGAAATTAAAATTCCACCGATGATCGCATTCGGAAGACACGTGAAATATGATAAAAGCAACATCTATAGCTCTCTTAAAAACTTAAATTTTCGTTAGTCTTTAGAAAAACTGGATAGCATAGATTGTAAAATTAAGAAAATTTTAAAACAACTATTATCGCAGTTATTAAAAAAAAATAATAATAAAGTGAACATTATTTTAAAAAATTCAGCTGTTTAAAATCGTTAATTTTAATATACCAATAAACAACTACAAAAACGATATTTTAGCAGTAAACAGTCAATTTTTACTTATTTAAAAATAAAAAAAATTTCGTCGAGTTTTTGAAAATCCAAATTAAAAACTAAAAACGCTTTTTAAAAATTTTTATATTAATTGAGATCAATTTTTTAAACTCAAGATCTGTTTTTTATATTTTTCAATTTTTTTTTAATAAAGTTAAGAAAAATGTCGTCTACTTTGTAAAGTAAAGTTTACTTATTTACTAAAAAAATATATAAATTTTAATTTAAATACTGCTATATTTTTGTTCTCCACATCTGTTTAATTCAATATGAATTTTTCCTACAACAATGTTCACTACTTTTGCATTTAATTTAAAGGTAATATATAGTTATTTTTAACTGTTAAAAATAATCTGACAAGTGTAGTTAAAACAACATATAATGCAGTAAAACTTACAGTAAAAATCTGGTAAATTTGTCTAAATAAAAATAACTGCAAAAGTAGTAAAAACAACTACAAATGTAGTTAAAAACAACTACAAATGTAGTAAACAACAACTGCAAATGTAGTTAAAAACAAATACAAATGTAGTTAAAAACAACCACAATTTTAGTTAGCAACAACTGCAAATGTAGTTAAAAACAACTACAAATGTAGTTAAAAACAACCACAATTGTAGTTAACAACAACTGCAAATGTAGTTAAAAACAACCACAAATGTAGTTAAAAACAACCACAAATGTAGTCAAAAACAACTACAAATATAGTTAAAAACAACCACAAATGTAGTTAAAAACAGCCACGAATGTAGTTAAAAATAACTACAAATGCAGATAAAACCAACTACATATGCAGTTAAATTCTTTTACGTTTTTTTAATATATTGCGACCTTGAATTAATAATGAGGTTTTTCCAGGAAAGGCCATGTGTCATCAACTGGAACAAGTAGTAGTCGGAAGAAGTAGATCTTCCCATTTCAGCAATTCTAAGTAGGTCTTGACCAGTCTTGCAACATGTGGCCGAGAGTTGCATTCCTTTAAAATATAGCAGTTAAAATAACTACAATCACTTCAGCCGGTGTCTTCACGTGCAATGAAATACTAGCAGGCAATTGCAGAGAAACGTTAAAATGATGTCAATTGGACTGTAGTAAATCCTTTTCAATTTGATTGCTTAATATCATACACTCAAAAAAAGACATGAACTAAAATGTAATCAAAAACTTCCTTCAAAATAGTTTTTAAATTGTCCTTAATTTAAGTAAAATTTTATTAAACCTTAGCAAAATTTTTTTAAAAATTCCTAGGTTTGAGGAAAAACGAAATAGTTTATATACTCAGAAATAGATCATATTTTTCCAAAGTAATATTTCTTGATTTTAGCAAAAAAAAAAAAAACAAATCAATTAAATAAAAATTTATTAACTTTAAGAAAAAACATCTTAGTTTTAAGAAAATTGCATACTCAAATGTAATAAAATTAAGTTTAGTTCAAAAAAAAATTTAGGACATAATTTACTCCCATTTAGTTAAAAAATGTGTCTAACTTAAATCGAGAAAGTACTTAAACTTAAAGAGTGTTAATTTTTTGTTTGCGAGAAGTAAAATTAACTAAATTTTAGAAAGCCATTTCCAAATTCAGTTTTTAAGTATTCCATTTTTTAATTTTAAGAATTGTTTTCTAAAAATTAGTCCAGGCAATTAAAAACAAAAAGTAATAAATTTTTTCCTATGTAAACATAAAAATTTAGATGATTTTAGAAACTGGTGAACTATTTCTAAGGAAAATTTCCATGCAACTTAGTTCAGATAAATTTTAATAAAGTATTGTAACGGCCTTAATTATTATTTTGCTTAAATATTATTTTTATAACCTTTATTTATTGTGTTTATGTTTATTATTATTTTTTATCATTTTTATTTTGTTTAACGTAAGGAAAGGGACACCCTAATTATTTACTCATTTTTTATATTACAATAACAGAAAATGTTTTAGTTAAACTCACTTTCTCTGTCTATTACATTTATTTGTTTTTGTTTAACTGATCTTTTAATTTACTAGTATACATTTTTGATTTGACGAGAGGTTAGCTGGTTAAGTTATTTAATAATTTTTGTCATTCCTGATCCAACTCCTGAAAAATAAACAACTAATTAAAATTAAAGCGCAATACTTTTATTTAAATAATTAAATAAATTATTAAAAAGCTAAGTCGCAAGAGGACGTCTTCGACCATTGTGACTAGCTTATGCTGAGGGCGAACACTGGCGATTTATTCAGCCTTGTTCGAACCGGCAATAAATTCAACAAACAACCATAAATAATTAATTAATTAATAAAGGTCTAAAACCCTTTATTACAATTGGCGCCCATCGTGAAATTTTCAATTAAAAAAAATTGGAAAAATTTTTGCAAATTAAATTAAATTGTTTGCAAAAATATTAATATTAAAGAAAATCAGCAATAATTCCGCAAGCAGTTGGTGTTGTTGTTCATCAATATTGTTGTTATATTGGTTAAGAATTAAGAAACCATCATCTACTTGTTGTGTTGTTGTTAAATAACGGTGTTTTTTCTTCAATTTTGTTTTTGGTTTCCCTTCATCAAATTTTTCGTGGTGGTCATCTACAATTTTGTTGCTATCACAGCTTTAACTCAGCGTTTAGTATATGCGTTGTTGTTTGCATTACAACAAAAGTTAAATATTACAACAAAAGTAAAATATTAAATATAGAAACTTTTAGAAAAATAGGGTTCCTGAACAACGTTTTAAAAAGTGGGGAAAATTTTAAAGAGAATTTTAAAAATTTATAGGGTTTTCAGAAAAGTTTTCCAATATGCCAAGAACAACTATGAACTCCCTTAATTCTACATTGGATGCTCAAATGCAAAGTTCTAATGTAGCAGCAACACCTGTTGGACCTACAAATTCAACGCAACCTTCTACATCTTCCACAAATAAACAAAATAGTGGCGGTAATGGTGTTTCCAAACAAAATACTGGCCAAAATACAAATTCTACTTCTACTAATATACAAAATCACACTGTACCAAATGTAAATGTTTCGACTCAAAATAGTCACCAGAATTCAAATCCCAGGGTTAATGCTCCTCTAAGTATTAATTTGACCGAACGTCAATTTTCTGATCTATTAGGATCGCTACAAGTTCAGCAAGAAAATAGAGCTACATTTAGTTTCTGCAGTGCCCGGTTTAATGGTGGTCGTAGTACGTCTAAAGTTGAAGATTTTATTGCCACAATATTAGTTTACAAAGAGGCTGAACGTATTTCCGATTCAATGGCTCTCATCAGCTTGCCTTTATTACTTGAAGGGTATGCATCGTCGTGGTGGCAAGGCGTTAAGCACGAAGCCAGATCCTTTGACGAAGCTATACAACTTCTTCGTGCCGCATTTGCTCCTCCTAAACCAGATTGGAGAATATATTCAGAAATTTTTCAAGATAAGCAAAAGTTGTTTGAGTCCACGGACAGTTTTATTTGTCGAAAAAGACGTTTATTCGCGCAGTTGAAGGAAAGACTCCCAGAGAGCACCATAATTAATATGATATTTTCCCTAATCAACATAAAAATACGTGAAAAGATCCCTCGAGATACGGTGGAAACTATCCAAGATCTCCTTTCAAAAGCTCGGGATATCGAACTGCTTAATTATGAAAATAAGACAGATTCTTTTAATAAACCTGCAGATAAAGAAAATTTACAAATTAAATGCTCATTCTGCAGAAAGAAAAACCATACGGCTGATGTATGTTATAAACGATTAGAACTCGAGAAAAAGAAAAAACCTGAAGAAAACAAGCTAAATTGCTATGGTTGTGGAGCAGTAGGTTTCTATAGATCGAATTGTCCTACGTGTAATTACAAAACCGTATTAGAAAGTCCTAAAATATTGGATTTTAATAATATCCAAACAACAATTGTTGGTCGTAACGTTCCAACAGTTGAAATAAATGTAAATGGGTTAAAAGGTGAAGCATATATGGATACAGCAGCTAGAACAAGCGTAGCTGGATATTTTTTATATAAGAAACTACAAGAAAAAGAAGTAAAATTTCAATCAGTCTTTGCAGAAATAAAGCTGGCTGATGGAATTGTTAAAAAAGAAACGGTTTATTCAACGATAGTAGATATCTTGATTGGAAATCGCTTAAAGCGAATCCGTTTTATTTGTCTCCCAAATGCTAAGGATAATAGAACCTTACTCGGCATTGACTTTTTGGAGCAAGCCGGTATTGTAATGGATCTAGCCCAAAGAACCTGGCATTACAAGGATGAGCCTCAGAAAATTTTTGAATTTAAATTAAGTCCATCTAAGGTTAAAGACAATGTAACTCTTAACCAAGCAAATATAGCGGATGGTAAGCCAGCAACTTCATCAAATTTAAGTCATATTCATGATTTCACATCATGGTTCGAATCAAACAATAAAAATGATTCTGAAAACGTTTTAACATTAAGATCTATGTACTCAAACACAAATGATTATTCGCCAAGAGGTATTTTTAAGATCTTTGAAGACTCTTTACCAGATAATTATGAAATACCAAAAGAAACAGATTTGTTTCCTCCTTTAAAGAAAAAGAGAACAGATACAGATTCTCCTGCTACAAAAGCGTTTGAACTAAACGCGATCGATTTTAATATCTGCGAAAATGAAAATTCTCATTTAAATGATCATCAAAAGAATGATTCAATTAAACTTTTAAATACACACGAAGATATTTTTGAAAACATACGCTCACCTATAAAAGATATAAAACATAAAATTAACACTGGAAATGTCCCACCCATAGCTAACCCACCATATAGAATTTCACCTGCCATGAAAGAAAAATTAAAAGCAGAGTTAAATGATATGCTATTGAAAGGAATTATAGAAGAGAAGGAATCTCCTTGGGCTTTTCCTGTCGTACTTATACCCAAAAAAGATAACTCCATACGTCTTTGTGTAGATTACCGTAAACTAAATTCGATAACTGTTACTGATACATACCCATTACCACGAATGGAAGATATTTTACATGCTGCTAAAACTACTCCTTATATGTCAACCTTAGACTTAAAATCGGGTTATTGGCAAATTGAAATAAGTGAAGAAGATAAGCTTAAAACAGCATTTACTACGCCTTTTGGAATATTTGTTTTCAACAGAATGCCGTTTGGACTCAAAAATGCTCCAGCAACATTCCAAAGAGTAATCGACAAATTTAAATCAAGTCTTCCAACCGTTCTTATATTGGCATATATAGATGATATTATAATATGTTCAAAAGATTTTGACAGCCATTTAAAAGACTTAAATCTTGTTTTTAAAAAGTTGAAAATGATTGGATTTTATCTGAATAAAGATAAATGTTTTTTCTGTAAACCTGAAGTTAAATATTTAGGTCATATGTTAACAAAAGATGGCATAAAAATAGATCCCGAAAAGACATCAGCAATTTTTAAACGTCCTGTACCTAAAAATCTCAAACAGCTCATGTCATTTTTACAAACATGCTCGTGGTTTAGGAGATTCATCCCAAATTTTGCTGAAATATCGAAACCTCTTTCAAATTTAACAAAAAAGAAGGTTGTATGGAAATGGACAAATGTTGAAAATGAGTCATTTCAAAAACTAAAATACATGTTAACGTCACCACCAGTACTGCAACAGGTCAAAGAAAGTGAACCATTCTTTCTAAGAACAGACGCTAGCAATTATGCTATCGGGGCTGTGTTATTGCAGGGGGAGAAGGATACTGAACACCCTATAGAATACGCAAGTAGACTTTTGATTGCAGCAGAAAGAAACTATTCCACTACAGAACGTGAAGCATTGGCTGTAGTGTGGGCTATTCAAAAGTTCAGGGGGTATATCGAAGGCTCTAAAGTCACTGTTCTTACCGATCATCAACCTCTAAGATGGCTTTTTTCATTAAAATCTCCAACTGGTAGACTCGCAAGATGGTCATTATTGCTACAAAGCTACAATTTAGTTTTTAATTACATACCTGGTAAACAAAATGTTGTTGCCGATACGCTTTCGCGGCCACCATGTATGAATGAATTATGTATTAAATCATGTGAATGTAATGCGGTAGAAATCGACTTTCCTCGCAAAGGCTCAGAAGAGTTTCGTAAATCGCAATTAGAAGATGATGATTTGAAGAAAATTATATCATCTTTTGAAAACAATGATGAAAATGTTATACGTCATACTACTCGTGGTTATATAATGATTGACGGTATTCTGTATAGATACTGTTCTGAACAAGATTCTGAAAATGGGCAGTTGGTAGTACCAAAATCAATTCGCCAAGAAATTTTAAATAAGTATCATAATGATCCCATGTCTGGACATTATGGAATTGATAAAACCATAAATCGAATTACACCACTGTTTTATTGGTCAGGTATAAGAACCGACATTCAAAACTACGTAAAATCCTGCGAAGAATATAAAAGATATAAACCTACAAACATGAAACCTAGCGGATTATTACAAACTTTAAGTACCAATAGAAGATTTGAAATCGTTGCAGTAGATCTTTTTGGTCCTTTGCCCAAAACGGTAGAAGGATATCAATGGATCCTGATTGTAGAAGATATTTGTAGTAGATGGGTAGAACTTTTTGCATTAAAAGAAGCATCAGCTGAAAATTGCGCTCTAACCTTTCTTAATGAAGTAATACTAAGATATGGTATACCACGCAGATTACACACAGATAATGGTACCCAGTTTATTTCTGCCCTGATGCAAAAATTAACGTACTGTTTGGGAATAACACAAACTTTCACACCTATTTATCACCCAGAGGCTAACCCTGTGGAAAGAAAAAATCGTGATTTGAAAACCCAACTATCAATTTGTGTAGGAAAAGACCACACAAAATGGAACGTAATGCTGCCTGCAATTAGATTTGCTATGAATACTGCAAAATGTGATAGTACTGGTTATACTGCTGCTTATCTGACATTTGGTCGAGAGCTTAGAACACCAATGGAAGCACACTATGACTTCAAAGCTATAGTAAAAGCTGAAAATTTTATCCCACAGATAACTCCTCATCTTTTAAAACTGGCAGATACTTTAGAACTAGCGAATGAAGTTCAAATCAAAATGCAAGATCGAAATAAAGATTTTGTGGATCTTAAACGTAAACCATCAAAAGTAATAAAAATTGGTGATAAAGTGTTGGTAGCAACGCATATACTGAGTAAGGCAAAACAAGGAATTACTTCCAAATTTACACCTCGAAGAGATGGTCCATATGTAGTCATTGGAATGAAAGGTTCATCCTGTTTTACAATTGCTGCAGTAGATTCACCACACACACCACTAGCAACACTACATACGTCAGCTTTAACTCCTTATGAAGGCGACTCTAAAACTCCAGTTTATGCACTTCCAAAACGAGGTCGTCCATGCAACAATGTTAACAAGAAACAACTTAACAACAACCAAATCCATAACAACTCGTCTGAATACAGCAATGTTAGCAACAACACAAGCAACAACAACTCATCTGTATACGACAATGTTAACAACAACCAAGTCCGTAACAACGAACAACGTAACAACAATGTCAACAACAACCAAGTCCGTAACAACGAACAACGTAACAACAATGTCAACAACAACCAAATCCGTAACAACAAACAACTTAACGACAATCTCAACAGCGATTCATCTGTATTCAACACAAAACATTTCAGAAAGATGAATTTTAACAATAACAACCTAGGCATCAACAATCATCACGACAACAATCATCCATCAACTCTAAGAAGATCGTTGCGATTGAGGAATAAGTAATGCTAAAAACTAGAATCCTGGTCGCATCATCGGGACGATTAATGCACCAGAGGGGGAGGTTGTAACGGCCTTAATTATTATTTTGCTTAAATATTATTTTTATAACCTTTATTTATTGTGTTTATGTTTATTATTATTTTTTATCATTTTTATTTTGTTTAACGTAAGGAAAGGGACACCCTAATTATTTACTCATTTTTTATATTACAATAACAGAAAATGTTTTAGTTAAACTCACTTTCTCTGTCTATTACATTTATTTGTTTTTGTTTAACTGATCTTTTAATTTACTAGTATACATTTTTGATTTGACGAGAGGTTAGCTGGTTAAGTTATTTAATAATTTTTGTCATTCCTGATCCAACTCCTGAAAAATAAACAACTAATTAAAATTAAAGCGCAATACTTTTATTTAAATAATTAAATAAATTATTAAAAAGCTAAGTCGCAAGAGGACGTCTTCGACCATTGTGACTAGCTTATGCTGAGGGCGAACACTGGCGATTTATTCAGCCTTGTTCGAACCGGCAATAAATTCAACAAACAACCATAAATAATTAATTAATTAATAAAGGTCTAAAACCCTTTATTACAGTATTCTTTTTTTTTCAAGTAAAAGTTTTCTAATTTTTAAAAAATAATAAAATTTGGTATAGGATTTTTTTGTTGGAAAACATTTAAATTATTTTCAATATTCTTATAACAAAAAAAAACAATAAATTAAAAACAAACTAGTTAGTTTTCCTAATTTCCAAGAAAAAATATTATTAAAGGAAACAAATTAAAAAAAAACCATTTAAAAAA
This sequence comes from Eustalomyia histrio, assembly GCA_949748255.1. NCBI lineage: Eukaryota > Metazoa > Arthropoda > Insecta > Diptera > Anthomyiidae > Eustalomyia > Eustalomyia histrio. Next base: position 67,205,189 of record OX456524.1, on the reverse strand, counting down.
ACTATCGTGCATGATTGTAATTTTTGGTTCGTGATCGTGCGTGAGCGTGAGTCAAAAATCTCTCACGTGCCCATCTCTATCTTTACAGTGTTAAATATTGAACTTAAAGTAGCTTAAAATATATTTTAAAATTTTGTTAGCATAGGATATAAAATTTCGAATTTGCGCTTTTATGTAATAAATTTGTTTGTTGACTTCTTCAATACAAAATATCGCAGGCACATTTTATATATTACGGCATAATGGCTTTCCTATAATTGACGTAGCGTGTATTAAACTTTATTTTTATCGAAATATTTTTTTCACTTAATAATAAAAAAGTTTATATTTATATATGTCAAATAAAGTTTAAGCTAAAAATCCCATAAAATAAACTTATGACATTTTTCCATTTTCCAATAATAACAAGAAATGTAACTGTGATATTTTGTATTTTTGCAACAATTTCCTTAAATTAGTTAATTTAAGAAGACAAAGGACCCCCAGTGTTCCTTAGCCATAGATGCCGTGTGTCACGTAGGGCGTCCTTTTTTGTAGTTCTCTCAAGCGGAACCGTTAACTAACTACGAAAAGGATGTGACTTTGTCACAATTTATTACGTTTCAGGATATCCTGCAGTTCATTTTTTAATTTGTTTACCTTTTTGCTAATTAAATTAAATTTATATTTTAAATACATTAATTAAGTATAATTCAATTTAGTTTTTAGACAAAATTGTATAGCAAAAAAACCTGTTAAGAGCAGTGTCCCCACAAAGCGGAAGTCCTCCGAAAGTGGGAAAATACCTACTCAATGAGTGTAAAGTACTTTAAAATATGTTACCTTTACCAAAGAAGCAGGATAAGGGTAATTTTCACTTAAAAGAAGTGTATTTAACTTGTTGTTAGAAAATATTTTCTTATTTTTAGGGAGTAAATTCCTAGTTTTAAGTAAAAAAAAAATTATCTAATGAACTTAAATAAAATTAAGGAAACATTTCCTAACTAATAGTACAATTTTAGATGATGTATGAACTAATTAGGAGGAAATTTTACTGTTTTCTAATAAAAATTTACTTTCCAGTAGTAAAATTTTTCTATAATATAGAAATTTTGACCAAATTTTTTTAATAAAATTTGTTTCTTAACTTCAAGGAAAATTTTATTAAATATTTGTAAAAAGTGTCTTTCATTTCAATTTGAGTGTAGTGTTTTTTTTTTTTCGAAAAACACAAATTTTATTAAAAATATTTTTATTTTCTACATATATTAAATAATTTAAATTTTCCCAGTTTTTCTTTTTACTTAAATTTGTGTTGTTTTTAAATGATGAATTAAAATGAAAACTAAAAGAGACATTTCATGGCAGACATATTAGCAAGAACCGATTGCATGCCAACGACATTATGCTACATATTGCAATAACATTCAAATTAAGTGTCTTCACTGAGATGAAATGAATTTAACAATTGTTTGCTATCACATTTTATTGACTGCAAAACTTTTCTGAGCGCAGGAGTCCTTAAAAATACATGACTAACTTGTTTCGCCAGTGAACATATAGTCGAATAGTTTTTTTTTATTATTTACAATATAAACAAATCTTACCAAGCATGAATTTTAAATTAATGTGTATTAATATCATAAAGTGTTCAATATATTGTAACATACTCCTATCACCAACCCCATCTTAACATCACATGATGATATTACAAAGAAATTACATGTAAAAAAGTTACTAACCTGTAAATAGAAAGAAGAAAAGAAAAAATAAACAAAAATTAATGAAAGTTTTTAATAACCAACTACATATATAAAATTTAAATAAATTTTTTACAAAAAGTTGCAAAGAAAAATGTTTTTGATATTGGAATACGAGGGCGGATCATTAAGTCCGTGAGTTTTCGAACTTCCCTCGTAGTTATATGAAATTCAACACTGCTCCCATTAAATACCACCTGTTAATAGACTTTTGTCAAATTTTGAGCAAGTTCCGTCATTTACTTTGCGTTTAACAGCTGTTCGATACATACAACCTCGTGGATTTTTTTAAAAATGAAAAAAAGTGAATTTTTGCGAAAAAAAACCTTCAATCAAACCAAGGAAAAGCTTGATGAATACTATGGGGATTCTGCACCATCGATTGCAATGGTAAAAAAGTGGTTAACTGACTTTCGGAAGCTGCCGAATGTTCTGGACGCCCAGTTGAGGTCTCAACACCCAAAACAATTGAAAAAATTTACGATATGGTGTTGGCCGATCGGAGATTGAATGTGCGATAGATTGTGGAAGATATAAGCATCTCACATGGCTCAGTGGTTTCAATTTTGAACGATCACTTTGGTATGAGAAAGCTTTCCGCAAGATAGCTGCCGCGTTTGCTCACAATCAACCACCAACGGAATCGTGTGACAGCTTAGTTTCCATGGCAAAAATCCATGAAGTACGAATTGCCCCCTCATTCGCCTTATTCACCGGATTTAGCCCCCAGTGATTATTTTCTATTTCCAAACCTAAAAAAATGGCTCGATGAAATTATTGATCAAACAAATGTCTATTTTATGGACCTCGAAAAATCTTATTTTTTGGAAGGGATACACAAATTGGAGAAACGTTGGACTACGTAAATTAAGCTAAAAAGAGAACATGTTGAAAAACATTTTTTTTTGTTTTTGCAAAAAAAACTGTGTTTCATTAAAAAAAGTCACGGACTTATTGACCCACCCTCGTAAATTAATTTATTTTATTTATAATTGATTTTAATAAATAAGCTCAGTAAAAGCACCGAAATAATCAGTTAATTTAACTTAAAAGTCTAAAGTTTTTCAATTTAACCCATTAGTGTATAAACACAAAATTAATGTAGATATTTTAATTTAAATTGTCTGGATTTTTAAGTTTGTAATTGTTATTTTTTTTTTTCTTCTAACTTGATTGACTTTAATATTACAACATTTTCTTAGCATTTTTTTTAATAAAAATTCAAGGAATTTAATTTAAATTCAACCCATGTGTTGAAAAAAAATCAGAAGCACGTCAAGTTGTCAAAGTCTTGAGTAAACGGAGACTATTCGAAGAATATAAAATATAAAAAAATGTTAATAACAGAACCATTATAGAGGGTTTTCCAATAGGTACTTGACAACTTTAAATGTAATTTGTGAACGCACTATTTCACTGATCATCTAACTGTTGCATCCCTTTTTTTCAGTTAACTCAACATTTTCATCATGGTAAAGTACACGAACGAACAACGTATGCAAATTATAAAAATATACTACCGAAATTCAGAGTAGGTGACGGTAACTTAAAGAGCATTAACTCCAATTTTTGGTCTTTATTTATTCTCGCCGTAATAGACGAGCAATAACAAATTTAGTGCAAAAATTTGAGTCTACATATTCATTGTGTGATTGTGTGATGTTGCGATCCAAATCAGTCGATTCCGCGGCGTTCTCAAGAACTGGGCATCGCCAAGACCACTTAATGGCGATTTTTGCGTAGAGATCTTGGTTTACACCCATACAAGATCAAGCTGACTCAAGAAATGAAGCCGATGGACCATTTTACGCGAGGTACGTTTTCCGATTTGGCTCTGGAGAAGATGCGCCAAGATGATGAATTTCATCGCAAAATCATCTTCAGTGACGAAGCTCATAATTGGCTCAAAAAGCAAAATATGCGTTATTGGTTTGGTGAAAAATCACATGTGCTTAATGAATCACCACTTTATCCACAAAAATAACTGTTTGGTGCGGTTTGCATGCCGGCGGCGTCATTGGACTATATTTTTTCGATCGTCACGTTACTGTGAATCGCGATCGTTATCGCGCCATGATTACCGATTATTTTTATGCCAACAAGCCGACGACGTTGGAAGAACTCAGAACCAACATTGACCGCGAAATAGCGCCCGAAATGTGGGACCGGGTCATCGAATATTGCGTCCAACGAATCGACCGCTGCCGACATGCCCGCGGTGGCCATATGAACGAAGTCGAGTTCCATTTATAAATGTTTTGATTGTATTTCAAGTCGATCATAAAGTTTTGGAAATATCTCAAATGGTTTGCGTTTTAATTTAAAAAAAAAGTTGTAAAGTCCTTATTGGAAACCCCGATACGAGAGTTACACAAGAAAAAAAACTTATGCTAAATGTATTAAAAAAAAAACTCGTTATAAAATTTGTTTTGAACTCAAGACAAATATTATGTATTCAATTCGATTTATGTAAAACAAATGATAAAAACGGTATACTAATCCCTGGCTCAACGGCTTATTTTGGTAATTGCCACATATTGCTTTTAAAATCCCAATCTCGGAATTTTTTTAAAAGCTTTAAAAATACTAAATGATAATTTAAAAGAAAACCTTAAAACTGAGTTAATATTTAAAAAAAAAAATCCAGTTTAGTTTTGACATTCGTGATGTAGACACGTGCATAACAATGAATCCGCTATACGCCTCAAGAACGCGCGATAATTGTTATAATGCTTGAGCGCAATAATTTGTCAGTGGTGTTAATGCAACATGAATTTCGGCAAAATTATACCAATCGTGCAGCGTAAACAATTCGACGTATGGCTATTCGATTTTAAGAGAGCGGCACTACACGGGACAACTAAAGCCCCGAAATGGCCATTCGACTTAAAACAGTCAAGCAGTGTGTGAAAACGTGTTAGTGAAGCCCGAAACATCCGCAAGATAACGTGCTCAACAATTGTACATTTCGCGATTCCATACAAAATTCGGATGGTCAAATAGTTATTACAAACTGTGACGCTCGTTTAGAATACAGCCGTAAGATTTTGGAACTCAACGACGAAGTGAATGATTTTTCATCAAAATTGATCGTCAATAAGCAAAATTATAGGTTCTGGGGAACGGAAAATCCGCGTATAGTTCTCAGTCACCATGTGGTCTGCACGGTGGCTTTAATTGGACTTTATTTAATTTTTTTTTTTTTTTGAAGGAGCCGACGGTAAAGCTTTTAGGGCGAATGGCGACCGCTAAAGAACATTTTGATAGAATTTTTATTACCGGAAGTTGACGATCTGAATTTGAAGGACAAGTTGTACCAATAGAATGGGACCAACTCGCCAAATGCTCGCGACACAATGGGTATTTTAAAGAATGTCTTTCCAGCGCCTGTAATCTCGCCTTTCAGTAATTTGGCTTGACCAGCCAGATCTCCCTAGTTGACTGTCTCGAACTTTTTTCTATGGGAATATTTGAAAGCGTTGGTGACGCGAATAAGCCGCGCATCTTGGAAGAGTTAAAGAACAACATTCAAGCCGAAATTGACAACTTTACACCACATATGCTGCGCATAATTATGCGAAATGTAATTTTTATCAACGCCAATGACGGCCATTTACAAGTGCGATTAAACACAATCAGTTAAAAACCAAGTGAGTTTGCTGTTTAAACAAAAGTTATGACAAAAGAAAATCAGATGATGATTTTTGACCCACCCTATACAATTAAAAATTTAATTGAATTTGAACGAATTACGGAATTTATTATATCAATTAAAATTGCTTGGAAAATTTTATTTCAAATTTTTTTTTTTTTTTTTGCAATTTAACTTCTAGACATATCAATTAAACATTTTAACAAAAATTTCAATTAAAAATATTAATTGAAATTTAAAATAATTTTTTTAAAGAGATGGGAAGGAGAATTATCCGATATAATGTTTTAATATTTTTTTTAAGCATTTAATTAAAAAAATTAAATCAACGAAACATGTAATTATTAAAAAATAATATCTGTGATAAATAATAAATTTTTCTAATTTGTTAAAAAATAAACTTCAAGTTTCTTTGTATTATAAATCGCCGTTAAACGAGTTATTGGTGCTGCATTAAATATTCAGTATTCACTGACGGAAATTGTTGTTTAATTTACATTAAAATACAGTTACTTACATGGCACCCGCAATACTTTGAAATATTAAACAATTGTAATATGTTTATTTGATTTTTTATTTATTTATTTTTTGGCTTTAAATTGAGGAAAGATGTTTATGCAAATGTTTGTTAAAATGCTAATTTCAAATCAATTAAGTAAATTATACAATTTCGCTTGAAATCCCTCCAAGTTTGTGTAAAAAATAGCAAAACTTTTAAAAGGTTAAATACAAATTTCAAACGAACTTTAGTTTGGTAACCACCGTTTACTTTTTACCATTAGAATTTATCTGAATTAAAAACTTTAAAGGATTTTTATCGATATAAAAATTTTCACATATTATAGAACATAACATCTAAAGAAATTCAATGTGATTCATATTTTTGGAATGTATGTCCAAGAAATGTTTATTGTAACAAATGTTAAAGCAAATGATGTAATTATATACAAAATGTAATTAAAAATTTAATTACAATATTTAAATGAATACATCTGTAAAACCGAACGGAAATTACATTTTTTTAATCGTGTTAATGCTGTTTTGTTTTACCCGGTACAAACAAATACGGAATTGTTTAAACAAAAATTAACCCAGCAACATTTATAATAAAATATTAAAAAAAACAACTAAAAAATCGTTTAATTTATTTAAAAGAAAAAAGTTTACTGTTAAAGTAAAAGACATTTAAAATAACCAGAATTGTATTGCACAATGGAGTCGATGATACAAAATTTTATTGAGTAACAAAGTCATACAGTCAATTCATTTTCTAATTGATTCAATAAAAAAAATTTTCAACATAGAATTTTTAGTGTAAAAGTTTTAATATTGATAATTTTTTGAATGCAATCAATTACAGTATTAATTGACTATGGCTTTGTTATTCAACACAAAACATTTAATTAAAAGAAATTTAAGATATTTTTTTGTATGATATTAGAAAAAAAATTAAGACAAAAATGTTGTTGGGAATAATTGAAGAGTAAAAATATACAAATAAAACAAAATATAATAAAAAACAAAATTAGTTGTTGTCCAAGCGGATAAAAGGGAAACTTATTATTATTTCTATTCAGAAAAAAAAAGTAAAGAAAACGTGACATTTAAAAAGCATGCAGATGAATAAATCTGCATAATAATTTTATAAAAAACTAAAATATTTACTGCAGTTATATACAAGCCAAATGAATGAAATATTTTATATAAAATACACTAAATTAATAAAAAAAAAATGTATTAATATAAATCATAATTATAAAGAAAAAATAAATAAATTGAAAAACTTGAATTGCAAATTACAAAACTGATTTTAGAGAAAAAAATATTGAGACTGGTTTTATTTATTTTTTTTTTTGTATTTTAATATAAAAAGGAAATGCATATTTGCATTGTTAAGCTAAAAATAGTTACTATAAGGTATACAGATATTTCTTGGAATATTTTACAATTGTTGTTATAAAAATTTTCTGGCTAAAAACATAAAATTTGATGTTTAACAATTTAACATGAATGCGTGAACATTTTTTGTGGATATATATTTTTTTAAATTATTGTTTAAAATTTAAAATTAAACTTAAAAACAAGAATACAAGAGCTGAATTATAACAATGATTTGTATGTTAACTAATTACAGGGTGGGGCAAAAACCATCATCTGATTTTCTTTTGCTATAACTTTTGTTTGAAATGAAAATTCATTTGGGTTTAAACTGATTATGTTTATTCGCACTTATAAATTTTGTTTCAATTAATTGTGGAAACCCTGCGGGGAAAAAGGGGTCAGTTGGGAATTGGGACCTGTCCCGTGATAGGTGAAAACTGGACCGGTTCTGAAAATACATAACACGAGATAGGTGAAAAGAGGACCGGTTCCTAAAGCACCTACCACGTGACCGGTTTAAAAGTTATGACATGTTCTTTTAGACCAGTCCTGTGACATGACAATGATGGCAATTGACCCCTCCTAGGACAATCCCATGTTAAAGTGAACGGTCCCCATCGCAATGAACCGGTCACGTGACGTGTCCTGGAATAGGTCCTTTTCCCGCAGAGAAATTATAGCGGCAAAATGACCGATGACAGCCTTGTTTTAAATTTGGAATCTTTTGTTTATATTTTGCATAACTGTGGGCCGCAATTGTCAAGTTGCCAATTTCGTTTCGAATGTTGTTATTTAACTCCTCCAAGGTGCGGGGCTTGTTCGCGTACACCAAGAACTTCAAATCTTCCAAGAGGAAGAAGTCCGCGACAATCAAATCTGGCTGGCCAAGCCAAATCACCGAAATGCAGGATTATACGCGCTTGAAAGGCATCCGTCAAAATAAGCATTGTATGGCGTGCAATGACAAATGGTCTGTCCTGTTGGAACCACATGTCCTCCAACTTTCCGCAAGAAAAATTCAGTCATAATAATCCATGCATAAAAATACAAAATAAGTGTCAAAACAACAAAAAAAAATAGTAATATAAACCAATTTTCGTTTATTTAACAAAATTTTTTGTTATTTTGACAAATTTTTCTCATTTGCGTGCATGGATTATTATTAGTGTATAGGGGTCGCCGTTTACTATTTATTATTAATTATTTAAAGAGAAGCAAGCAACACTCAGGAAATATTTGCAACAAAATAATATATTTTCTTTGAAAAGGTGAGGATTGATGAAATGTGGCTTTAAATATGGCAACACTGTAATTGCGCAAGATAATATTCTTAGAACAGTTGTTGCCCGCCATCTTATGAAGAGTTGGCGAAATTGTTGAAGATTTTTAAATCATAACCCTGTTATGTTATTTTACTTAGTTCGGTTTTCCCATAGCACACCGAAGGAGGGCCTTGCAATGTAAATGTGGGATAGAAAACTCATATATATTATTTTTCTAAATTGATGTTGCCGTCTCTGCGGGATCGAACCCGAAAACTTTTGTGTAACAAAGCCAACCCGCTAACCATTACAACACAACGCCCACACTTCGTCGTTGAATATCAGAATCAGGCATTATTTTTATGTAGAGCGATTTATTGTTATTCACTATAAATTGTGCACGTGTCTACCTCACGAATATCAAAAGCAAGATGAAATGCGTTGCTATTTACAAAAATGGCAGCTTTATCCAATAGGGTGATACTTATTGCCCCATCTGACCTTCATTTGCACCCAAATAAAAACGTCTGCATAATTATATCGCGTGTTCGGCAAGTTTTGAATAAAAAAAAATATTTAAAGTAAGCAAAGCTTTGAAGAATTAATTCTTTTCTGAATGAATTCACCATAAATCGAATTCGTTTTTATCTAAACTGAGCAAATTTTTTTTTCTTTAATTCAAGTGAATTCATTCAATGCCACGCATTCAAATCCAATATTGATTTAAGATTGAAATCAATTGCAACAGTTCGTTTTTTCTAATCAAATAATTTTAAACACTTTAAACACGTTAATTTGCAAATAAATCGATAAAGAATTTGTTTAACTTATCAACCGTTCAATCCGTCAATGATTAAAAAAAAATCATTCAGTGATTTAAAATTAATTTTTTATTGTTCACTGATTTAAAATCGATTTTTAACCATTTAGTGATTTTAAATTAATTTTTTACCGTCGACAAATTTAAAATTAGAATTTCAATCACTGAATGGTAAAAAAAAATAAATTTTAACTCACTAAACGGAAAAAAACTTAAATCACTGAATGAAAAAAATGTTTTCTTAAATCACTGATTGGAAAACAAATTTTTTAAATCACTGAACGAGAAAAATTTTTTTTAAAACAATAAACGGAAATATATACCCAGCAAAAAAAAATGGTAGTCATTCTGTGACTATAACTTCTTTCATTGCTTCCTAAACTTCAGTTGACATTCTTTTATAATTTTTTCGTGTTATTCTAAGGCACTTTCAAAGAATTGATGAGTTCATATTTCAAATGCAGTGATCTGGATATAAACCCGATGCATATCTTAAAAAATCACTCTTCATTACTTCTTAAGCATATGTTATAGTATATCAGTTTGTCATTCCGTTTGTAACATGTCGAAATATAGGTCTAAGACCCCATAAAGTTTATATATTCGTGATCCTTATGCAATTTTAAGTCGATTTAGCGATGTCCGTCTGTCTGTCCGTCTGTCTGTATGTCTGTTGAAATGGCGATCACGACGCGAATACGCAAGCGGGGGTGCCTATTTTTACCTGGATTGTTGGACATCCTCCCGAGCAGTTTGGTATTGAAAATGAGCAAAATCGGTCCAGCGGTTAAAAAGTTATGGGTGAAAATGTGAAGATACCTCTAAATTTTCCATACAAATTGGTGTATTTTAGTACAATTTCATAGTAGCGACTGGTATATAATACATTTTCTCATATTTTTTCACCAATCGCTTAGAAATTAATAATATTTTGTACACCTCAAATATTTTTGACCTTAAAAAATTTTTTTCACCACTAAAATTTTTTTTCACCACAAAAAATTTTCTTCACCTAAAAAAAATTTTTCACCACAAAATTTTTTTCACGTAAAAAAATTCGTTTCGCATCTAAAAAAGTTTTTCACCTCAAAAATTTTTTCCACCTCCATAATTTTACTTCAAAAGTTTTTACATTGTTTGTATCAAAAACAATAGAGAACATTGGTGGAGGGTATTCAAAGATTCGGCACAGCCGAATTTAAGCCTTTTTTACTTGTTTTAAATCTAAAGCATTTATTCAAATTGAAAAAATAGTTCTAATGAAATTTTTTAATTTTTTTATTTAATCATTTTTATATTTTAGTTTAAAAATTTCTAACCCTCATGCAGTTTTGCAATTTTTATAAAAGTTTTGAAATATCAAGAAAAACATATTTTTTTAACCTTTACTTGAAACTAGCTGGCCTTACATTTGCATTTTTTCAGCCTTAAATATTTATGATAACGGAATCTGTGCATTTTTGCATTATGTTTATTATTTAACACTACACCATTTCCAGTTTTAATTCAGTATCAAAATAATTTTAAAATTGTATAAAAATTAATTCACATTGCCGAAAGATGTTTTAAAATTGTGCAAAAATTATTTAAAATTGTTTAAAAATATTTGGAAATTGTCTAAAAATGTTTCCAAATTATACAACCAGTTTTTAAATTATCCAAAAATATTTTAAAATTTGTCTAAAAATTCATTAAAATTTTCGAAAAATGTTTCAAAAATGCTTTTTCACTAATGCAGAATTATTTATTTGTTTTAATAAAGAGTATTTGTATATCAATGCATACATTTCGCTTCTTTAAACTTATTTTTCTGCATTCTTATGAATTAAATTTTCATCAAAGCTTAAATACTACAAAGTATATGAACATTTTGCACTCATGCATCAGAATACCTAATCATTGTATTATCATTGCTTCCTTAGAGTAAAGTATGAGTAATGCTAGTAGCTACATTTGAATACTTCCATCCTATGACACGCTAATGTGAAATTCATCGATGAAACCATTAGAAAAGAAGTGATGCCTTTGCCATAGTAGTAATGCTTTTATTGCTTCTTTGGCAGCTTCATTTTTGCTGGGTATATATATATTTAATCACTGAACGGTTGAGAAAACCATTGATAAATGATCGAACGAATTCTTTTTTCCGTTTGATTTATAAAAAATGATTTAAATTGTTTAAATTGATAAAACGAACTATTTCAATTGATTTAATTATTTTCACAACAAATCCAACAGGACCATATAGGAATTAAAGGCATTCAATAATAAGTCCTTTACGATTTAATTCGTTAAATTTCGATACAGAATTCAAAAATGGAATTCATGTATTAAATGAAGGTCTGATTGTAATGAAGAATTTTATTTTTAATTTTAAACTTATATGCAATTTTCACAAGACTTTCGTTGTAAGACGAATGAATGAGTGACTGATTGTATTTTGTTTTTGTATTGGCATGTATGTTGTATTTTTGTTCGTCTAAATCAAAACGTCTGTCTAAACGATCAAAAAACCTCCACTTAAATTATTGTTTAAAGTGTAATTTAATACCTCAAATAGTTTTATTATAATCCACACTTTTTTAAAAAAAAAAAAAAGATGTTTGTAAAGTATTAGATAATTAATGGGTGATGTATATTATCACAATGAAATTATTATAAAATGGTTTTGCAAAATTTAAAAATAAAATCCAATAAATTTTAAAACTAATTTTGCATTCAGTTCGTACATTGACAGTTTATAAAATAGTTTATTTAAAATTAAGTGGAATTAAAAAAAAGACACAACATTCACTTTTATTCAAAAAAAAAAAAAATAAACTACGAAACCGGAAATTATTTTTTTAATAAAACAGATACTCAAAATCAATATTTTTTTGAAGAGTTTTAGCAAAAAAAAAACTACTTGTTTTTATAGTAACCAACAAAAGCCGCATGTTTAAGTCAGGTTTTTTTTTGTCGACACTACAATTTCGATAATAATTTAATTATAGCTTTTGAAAATGTTTAAAACGAAAAACCAGTTTGGTAATAAAATCAAAAATTTTTAAAAATTAATAAAACAAATCTTTTCTAACAGAAAATTAAAAAAATTTTTCATTAATTTAAACGCAAAAGCATTCAAGCAGTTAATTATAAACTATAATTTTTTTTTTAACAAATTAAATATAAACCATTTTCTCAACAACCACTTAATTTAAATAAATGTATGATGCAGAGAGTAGTAATTTAATGTTTTTATTTCTATAGTTTTTTTTTTCTTTTTGCAAAAGTTATTTTTAAAAACCACATCATTATCAAGGCAACAAAAAAAAAATACAACAACAATTTAAATGACAGATACAATACTAGTGGCCAAGCGAGAGTACTTTTTGTGGTAGGGGATTTCTTATTTTCATCCCACATAATTTAAACAGAAATTTGAAAGAATTTTTTCCAAAGACTGTCAAAAATATTAAATTATATTTGGAACAATCAATATTACCAACAAAAAAAAATTGTTGATCAAAAGGAGTTAGTAGCAAAACATATGTAAACAACTGAGATTGACATTTCCACTTACATTTATTACGGCAAAAGAGAACAGAAAAACAAACACATGTCTTTCAATAGCAGCTGATAGCTAATTTGACATACTGCATGGAGTGAAAAGTACGTGGCCTCACATAAAGATGGCAAGGGCAAATATTTTTTGTTTATTCAGTAGGGCCAACTGTTAGAAAAATTGTGTCAAAGTTTTATGACATTTCATTAATTAGGAAAAAAAAAGTTACCATTATAAAAATGATGCTGCTTTTAAAGTTTGAGAAAAAATAGATTGCAACGAGTTTTGTGTTTTGATTAAACGTTGGTTTTTTGGTGGGAAAATTTTTATCGTGAATCTTAGCCATTACATTCAAAAGTTAAAAGGTGGTATTCCGAATTAAAAAGTGGTGGAAGAAAACGTAAGAAAAGTGCATCAGGTTGTATTGGATGATCGAAAGATTAAAATGAGCTAGATTATTGGCATCATAAAGTATGAACAGAGCGAGTTCTGCATATACGACTGCGGATCAATAAGACCGTGACTTTCCAACTTCCCTCGTAGTTATATGAAATGCGACACTGATCCCACCTGTTAATATACGACTGTCAAATTTGAGCAAGTTCCGTCATTTATTTCGCGTTTAACAGCAGAACTGTTAGAGGTCCATAAAATATGCATTTGTTTGATCAATAATTTCATGGTTGGAGCTAAATCTCTTTCCACCGAGCCATTTTTTTAGATTTGGAAATAGGAAATAAACACTGGGGGCTAAATCCGAAGAATAAGCTGTCACACGATTCCGTTGGTGGTCGATTGTGAGCAAACGCGGCAGCTATCTTGCGGAAAGCTTTCTCATACCCACGTGATCGTTCAAAATTGAAACTACTGAGCCATGTGAGCAAACGCGGCAGCTATCTTGCGGATAGCTTTCTCATTCCCATGTGATCGTTCAAAATCGAAACTACTGAGCCATGTGAGATGCCTATGTCTTCCACAATCTATCACACATTCAAACTCCGATCGGCCAACATCATATCGTGAATTTTTTCAATTGTTTTGGGTGTAGAGAGCATCTCTCGTGCTTGTAAGGCCACAACGAAAGTCAGAGCAGAGTCCTTAAGCTTTTCCTTGGTTTGATTGACGGTTATTTTTCACAAAAAATAATATTTAATGAGCACACGAAATTCTTTTTTTCCATTTTTATAAAAATCCACGAGGTTGTATGTTTTGAACAGCTGTCAAACGCAAAGTAAAAGACGGAACTTGCTTAAAATTTGTCAATGGTACTTGATGTGAACAGTGATTCATTTCATATACATACGAGGGAAGTTCGAAAAGTCACGGACTTATTTATCTGCCCTGGTATCACATGATCATTTAAATATGAAAAAGCTTTATGCTCGATGGGTACCGCGATTTTTAACAGCTGAACAAAAACTGAAACGTGTTCGTGATTTATTATTTAGAGAAAGTAAAAACAATAATTGCTAAGTACTATGTTGAGTTATTGGACAGATTGGATGAAGAAAGTAAGAAAAAAAAGAAGAAGAAAATCTTGTACCATCAAAACAATGTACTGGCGCATTCATCTGCTTTGGCTTCAAAAAAAATGTAAGTCTTTACATTACAAATTGCTTCCCTAACCCCCGTATTCTCCAGATCTGGCCCCCAGCGATTATTTGTTCCCAAACTTGAAAATATGGCTTCAGGGAAAGAGATTTTCCACAAATGAACAAGTCATATCAGAGATGGAAGCCTATTTTTAAAGAGTTTAAAAAATCGGATTTTTGCAAGGGTATCAAGATGTTAAGAGGATCGTTGGAAGAAGTGCATTTCACTTAACGGAGATTATGTTGAAGACCAAAATTGATTTTTGTAGTTTTCACTCCATGTAGTATGTTATTATTCGAGACTATTAAACACAGATGATTCATAAGTCAATTTTATCCAAACTTAATAATTCAAAGTTTTCATCAGTTATTTCCTTTAAAGTTGAATGTTAAAGAAGAGTTATTTATCATAATTTACACTATAGGTCGTAGCTGACAAGAAAATGCATTTTATTCTGCTAGTGTCCAATAACTATTTCTGTGCATTCCCCATTATTTTCCAAATTTTGAATTTGTCTCTTCATTTGTAAAAGAAAAATGTTGATGATCTTGAACCGAACATCTCACAGAAAATATTTTTGTTTTTTTTTTTTTAATGACATTGAACCGATTTTTCTTAAATGAATCAACACTCAGGAAGGTCTTTGCACTAATTAATGTGTTGCTTTCTTTGGCATTAAATATGGCAACACTGTAGTTTCGCGAAATGATAAATCTTAGAACAAATGTTTCCCGCCATCTAATGAAGAGTTGGCGAAATTGTTAAAGATTTTTAGTTTATAGCCCTGTTAATTTTTTTTACTTCGATGGGATAAAGTGATACGGGAACACCCAAGGAGGATGTTGCGATATGTATGAAAAGTAGAAAACTCATACATGTAATTTTTCTAAATAAATGTTGCCATCGCTGGGGATTAATCCTACGAGCTAACTATTACATCACGTTTCTGATATTCATATACATTTACCCCCTGACTCACAAAGACTGAATTTCTGTCTTGCACATGTATTATGGTTTTTTAAACAACAACAAAATACACGTATAAGACGGAAATTCTACTTTCTGAATCAAGGCGTTAGTCAATAAACTCACATGAGCTAAAAATAGTTTTATTATTTTTTTTACAAAAACGTGATTTGTCAATTTTTTGAAAGAAAATTATAAATTTGAAATACAAAACAAAAATAGAACGAAAGAAAGAAAAACAACAACAACAACAACACAAGTTCACAAGTTGTCATGTATACGTACAATTCTTAAAATATTTTTGTTAATATTTTTTGATTTTATAAAAAAAAGTGTGTAAAATTTACAATAGTTTCATTAATGCTAAAATTTTGACAAATAGAAAAAGAAAATTGAAAAAAAAATTCGCATATAAATTGTTAAAATAAAATGTCGCTAACATTTGGCAAAACAAAAGCAAAAAATTTCGGTCGTATATTTGAAGGAAATCCGCGTCTATTGACACGTAATTCATATTTGAATTTTTTACGCTTTTTTAAAAAACAACATTCCCGCTACGGTTTGTCTAGAATATTAAGAGATGGTTCAAAATCCTGGAGAAAATTGAAGCCAGAAGAAAAAAAACAATTTTCACAAAAGGTATTTTAAAGGGATTGTAAAATGTTTTAGAAAATGTAAAAATATTTGTTTTCCTTAGGAAATTTTAAAATATGACAGAATTTTGAAATCCTCTTCGAAACGTCTGACTAAATTACGTTCTCATATGTTGCCTAAGCGACAGTTACCGCCTATGGGTTATAGAAAACATTCTCTGAATGCTGGTAAAAATATACGTCGCAGTTGGCGCAATGTTTAACATTTTCCAACATATTCTACCAGAAAATGTCCTCTTAATGCTTTTGATTCTATAACTGCAAGCGATAGCGATATAGAGGAAGGAAGCAGTTAATGCTGTTAGGGATTAAGATACACCTTTTTTATTTTATTGATTGTAACATATACCTTTTAAAATGTTGTAATTCCTTTTAAGCAGGGTTATAATTTTTTAGTGAATGTTTAAAAATTTAAGCAAATTCAATGAGTAACAAATTAAATGACAAATTTAACGTGAACTGGGCAAGTGTTGACTGGATCAGATAATTCAGATGCTTTCTATGATGTGGGATTTGAACTCGATGCTATCCAGATACGGCGATACTGAGGGGAAGAGATCCAAGTTATTTGTTTAGGTGGGCCGGACTCTAGGACACTTGATTTATCTTATAAGACCAAGGTTACAAGGTTACCCCTCCTGCTTGTCGCGGCTTGAACATGAATATGGGGGATAGTGTCCAGTACCTGGTAAAATTACTTGAGGCAGCCATATCGAGAGCAGGATTGCTAAAGCTCACCGTGTGTGGGCAATATGCTGAAAAGCATCAGCCTCAAAATGGGGCTTCAACCCAAGGATGTCCTATTTGCTTTGATCAGGGCAATTACAGCATATGTAAAAGTTGTATTTTGATGATAATGGCACTTGGGCAGTAGACTATTGCAGCCCGACGTACCCAGCGTCACCGAGTCGTAGAAAATCTGTCAGGCTATCCCATTTAGGAGGTAGAATGTGATAGGGTGCCAAAAAGGCATGTATTGGCGAATTGCGATTTTTTTCATTCTGGACAGGGGGTTATGGAGGGCTGGAGGAATGTTAGAAATTCATTTCTACACGAATGGCTTGAAACTGCACAGAGAAAACAGATTAAACTTCATAATCCAATACCTATTCCGGCGACAAAAGTGAAACCTGTATGAAACCTGCCACAAACATGCATAGAAAGATTTGAAGTAGGGATGATGTTTTGTGAGGAAACAAGGATGTGAGAAGGGTCTTAAGACTGGGCAAAATGGAATTGAACGATCTGATGGGAATTCTCAACAGGACCACTTAACACTACAGTCACATCTTTCGAAAATGGGAAGAAATATCTCTAGGGTTTATGGAGCTTGTGGGCAGGACGTTAAGACTAGGAAACTGATAAGCACTGATTTCTTCAGGTTAATCGGAATGTTTAAGGTGGCCGACTTTAGAGTGCACAACATACCGATTTTTTCGTTGATCATGAGATGTGAGTAGTCATTTCAATATAAGGAAATTTGGCTTTGTATGCGAGAAAGTATAGTATGCATTGAGAGAATTATGTTTATGGAATTTTAATGAAATCCCAACACACGCAGAGAAAAAACATGGTTGTAATATGATCACTGCTACTATATTGTGCTTGCTGCAATCGGGTATGGTTGTCACAACCAAGTAATTGGTTTTCTAACCATCAACATGGTCGCTACCATCATTATTTAGTAAATATTTTACTATTTTATGATTGGCGCCTTTTATTTTATAACATGATTGGCTGCAACCATACTGTGGTAACAAAAATTCTATAAAAAATATGATAATTATGCAACGATAAAATGTTGGCAACAATCAATAAATAATTATACAATCAAAGAAAGAAAAGTTTTTAAAGTCTGTGATTTTTTCCCTAACAATTTTTCTTCAAAAAAAAAAACATTTCTAAAGGAAATATTTTTAAATTTAAAAAGCTTTTTCATAGTTTCTAAGAACTTTTCCTTTAAGAAATTTTCTTAGATTATGGATCATATAATGATAATCCAGGAATCATAATATAGTTATAAGGGGCCATAATATGATTAACATCTTGAGCATACTATAATTACGTGCGATCATATTATGATAAATTCAATATAACATGTTTATTTAGGACCATAATATGGTCATTTTTGAATCATAATATAACTGTAGGGACCATATTATGGTAAAAATATGGTTATTTTATTATAATAATATGATAACCATAATATAGTACGATTATGGTTGGTACAACCATAAACCCCAAAATATATGATGCTCTTCGAATATGATTGACCCAACCATGTTTTTTCTTTGCGTACAAACAATACTTTTCGTTTACGTACAGTTTTCGGTCCGTCATAAACGGAATCCAACTCCGTTTACATACGCTTTTCTGGATCCGTATCACAGCGTTTGTGGCTAATTAAAAACCATGACAAAATAAAACAATATTTTAATTTATATCCCATTTATACTGATATACGTATTTTAATATAATAATTATTTTAATTTGCGAACTGCATAAATTTGCTCACATCATCGTTACACTTGTTTTAAGTTTCATAAATATTTTTATATGTGTAAGGGTGTTAAAGGCTTTGAATGTAAGAGAGCTTACCCTTAATAGACATATTATATTGTCCTTACACTTAGCGGGCGACCCGCGAAGAAAAACTGATGCAAATCGGTGAAGTCCGTATTTGACGGTACAGAAACAGACACACCAAAACGGAGTCAGAACGTATTCAATTTACGCACAAGCTTTGACGGATACGTACAGTAAAAGCCGAATTTATGAATCCGCACGTGTCGGATAGTCCGTAAAAACGTTTTTTGCGATATTTTCTCTTTGAAATGTAAGCCGACGGCCAAGTGGACCTAAGCCGTCCACTAAGCTCACTAAGTGTTAATGTATTTAGCAATTAGCATCATTTTTACAATGTCCCTTTAGCTACTAACTGGTACTTTAACTTAGACGTTAAAGGTTATTTCCCATATAAATTTTGAATTAAACTGTTGGTTAAATTTTAACTAGACATTCACCAATCGGGGGGTTTTTTTGAACAGGAAGTCAGATACTTAACTTATACAAAACATTGAGAAGCCACCTAAATTATTATCGTTTCAACAAATTTGGATGAACTTCGGCTACGGTAAACACCAAGGGCACAAAAAGGGATTTCGGTCACACTAATAAATCTAATTATTTAGACGTCATTTCACAATCGCTTGTCGTTAGAATGTTACTTAATTAAGATTCTAATTTCTTGTCTATTCACAGTCAGAAAAATACAAACAGGAAAGCGTTGGCAAACCAAAAAATTAGATGGTCTTAAGATAGATTTGCAATAACAAATAGTCTGAGATACGAAGCCGTCGACCGTCAGACTGGCAGATGAGACCTCTAACGAAAATGCTTAAAACATAATTAAACGATAACTGCTGGCTAAATGTTGACAGCGCTATAATAATGGTACTAGCATAAATCATATTTGGAAATAACCTGCCAACGTTGGGAAACCAAAAAAATAAAAATTTGGTCATAAACTAAATATCAGAAGTATGGGAAATATTAGGCAGAGATAGTCAAGGTGTGTAAAACACCAAGTAAAATTGATGTAATTTTTAATTTACGAGGGCGGATCAATAAGTCGGTGACTTTTTGAATGAAACACAGTTTTTTTTGCAAAAAAAAATATTTTTCAACATAATCTCTTATAATATTTTTAACCATAAAATCTTAGCTCAATACACTTAGTCCAACGTTTCTCCAATTTTTGTATCCCTTCCATAAAATAGACATTTGTTTGATCAATAATTTCATCGTTGGAGCTAAATCTCTTTTCACCGAGCCATTTCTTTAGGTTTGGATATAGGAAATTGTCGCTGGGGGCTAAATCCGGAGAATATGGCGGATGAGGTACCAATTCGTAGCTCAATTCATGGTCAATTGAGAGCAAACGCTGCACCCATCCTGCAGACAGCTTTCTTAAATCTAACTGATCATTTAAAATCGAAACCAAACTGCCATATGAAATGCCTATGGCATCAACAATCTCAAGTACTTTTACTCTTCGATCGGCCAACACCATGTCGTGGATTTTTTCGACATTTTTGGGTGCATTGACCTTAATTGGCCGTCCAGAACGTTCAGACCACAACGAAAGTCAGTAAACCACTTTTTTACCATTGAAATCGATGGTGCAGAGTCCCCATAGTATTTATCCAGCTTTTCCTTGGTTTGATTGACAGTTTTTATTTTCGCAAAAAATAATGTTTAATAAGAACTCGAAATTCACTTTTTTCCATTTTTAAAAAAAATCCACGATTAGATGACGGAACTTGTTCAAAAAATTTGACAGTAGTCTATTAACAGGTGGTACTTGTTGGCAGCATTGATGGTTGCATTTCATATAACTACGAGGGAAGTTCAGGACTTATTGATACGCCCTCGTAATAGACTAAAAATTAAGTGAGTATCTGTTTTTTAATTCTTTAAAATATTATTAGAAATAGCCGCAAAACATTATTAATGTACAAATAATGTTGAAAAATATTTTAACATAATTTACACAAAAATAAAATAACAAATTAAAAATTAATTTAAATTAAACATTAATCAAAAGAAGTTAGAATACAAGAAAAAAAAAAGAAATAAAAAATGTGGTTCTAATTTTTTTATAAGGTTAAATAGTTTTAAAATGTTAACGTTTTTCTATTTTAGTTAACCTTATTAAATGAAACTTGGTAAAATTTATAACTAAAATGTAGCTAAATACAAAAGTCATGCTGCGCTATTTGACATTCACAGTTAAATTATAAATTAAAAAAAAGCATAAACAAAAAAAAAAACAAAATAAATAAAAGAATTTTATTTGATAAATAACAAACAATTATGTACAAAACACAACAACACAACATCATAAAGAACAACGTTAACACACTACTGTAGAGGTGGCAGGCTGACTTCTCCGAAAGACCAAAACCGTCAAAAAAAAAATAGAAAATCAACAATTCATTCCGACCAATTAAATAATGTTTGTTATTCTTTTAAGATGATTGCCTCATGGTTTTCACTAATATATATTTTGTAAAAACAAAATAGAGATTTTACAATAAATATTTAAAATACTCTAAAAATTTTTTTTATTCAAATTCATTTGAATTTTGTGCAAATATTTTTAGCCTTCCTGCTTAAATTTTATAAGATACTACCGGATCCCGACGTGCATGAATAATAACATTGAATCAAATTTATTGGTTCATTGCACTCAAAAAAAAATTTGTTTCGGATTAAAGAAATTTTCCTTAAATGAAGTAAAATAAGGGAATGTTTAAGCTCCAAGAAAATATTTACGAACAAAATGTATAACTTTTTCCTTATATTAAGGAAATAAAATTTTCTGTAAACAAGCAAAAATATACTTTGGCATAGTAAAAGTGCTCATAAATCCAAATGGTTTTTTCGTTCAATTAAGTAAAATTGTCTTTAAAATTTTTTAGAATTTTGTGAAAACTTTCCCTTGTTTAAGGAATGTTTCCTTAAATTAAAAAAAAAATTAACGTGAAATAAGCAAAAGTTTACTTATATTTAATTCAAAAAAATAATTTATTTCCCAAAAATATATATGTTTTTCCCTAAATTAAGTAAAAAACTTCTTCTAAATAAGTAAATGTTTATTTGTTTTAAGTAAATAGTATACTCATAATGGGTATATCTTAACTACGGAAGAGTAAATAACTTTCATAAAATATGTAAATATTTCCAAGTTTTAAGAAAATCATATACTCAAAATTTCCATATTTTTAATTAATAAAAGTAAAAAACTTCCTATTAATATGTAAATGTTTCCCAGGATTAAAAAAATAATATACTTAAATTAAGAAAATAACTTTCTTAAAATATGCAAATATTTCCTTGTTTTAAGAAAATAATATACTTAAATCAAGAAAATAACTTCCTTAAAATATGAAAATATTTCCTTGCTTTAAGGAAATAATATTCTCCAATTTTGCAAATTTTAACTAAATAATTGTAAAAAACTTACTTTTAATATGAAAACGCTTCGTAGATTTAAGGAAATAATATACTCAAACTTTGCATATTTTTACTATGTTGCAGTAAACAATTTCCTTTGAGTAAGTATATTTTTACCTAAATTGAGTATACAATAGCATGAGCTGTTAAAGATATAATACTCAACTCGAGTTCATTGCTTTACTTATTATAAGTTTATTATGTCATTATTTATATATTTATATATTTATATATATATATATATATATATATATATATTTATATATTTATAGTTATATATTTATAGTTATAGTTATATATTTATAGTTTATATATTTATAGTTATATATTTATATATATATATTATATATATATATATATATATTATATATATATATATATATATATATATATATATATATATATATATATATATATATATATATATATATATATATATGTGGCTCAATTTGGAAATAAAAGAGTTTTATTTAATATAATATAATTCAAATTGATATTTTATTGATTTAATTAAAAAGTTTTGTTTTATGTGAAAATTGATTTGTAGCACAACCGATGGTGACCGCACGCTTCGAAAGAGAATATGCAACTGACGTTTTGTCAAATATACAGGGATGGGTAAACTTAATCCCACATCTCGGCCATCCTGCGGTACCTCGATCTCGTCATCTTCATGGGCTTTTAGTTTGATTCATCTGGTTCTTCTACTTCATCTGGCCACGGTTTTAAATATTCAGCACAAGTCGTAGTTTTTCTAGGACCTTCACAATCTGAATACTTCGCAACTTCGTATGTGTCGTTTGGTTTTATCTTAACAATTGGTAGGGGCCTAGATACTTAGGTTTCAATTTTAGACCTCCTCCAAGCTGCGTTCTTCTTATAGCAACAATATCGTTGATTCCATATTTTCGGGCAGGCTTCCTTTTACGGTTATAACATATCCTATTTTCCGTCTGAACGTTTAAGATTTGTTGTTTGGCTGCTACTCTTAACTCGTTACGTTGTTCGTCATGCATAACTGAGAATTCATGCTCAATAAGTTGTTTAAGTCGAATGTCATCTTTGGTTCTCATCTTTGTGCCGGTTAACAATTGAAATGGCGTCGTATTTATACTTCGATGGTATGTTGAATTAATTACCTGTTGTACGTTGTTTACGAATTTATACCATTTGCTAGGATCTTCTAAGCTTAGCTTTGACAATACTGCAATTATTACGCTGTTAAGCCTCTCGATTTGTCCGTTAGCACGTGGTAAACCAGTAGTGATTAAAATATGGTTTATCCTCTCATCTTGACAATAGTTCTTAAAATCTTCGCTCGTAAAAGCTGACCCACGATCGGAAATAATTTGGAACGGGTTACCAAATATATCACTTTGCATCCGTAAGCGTGAAATAGCATCCTTAGATGATGTAGTTTTAGTCGGATACAGCCAACAAAACTTCGTAAAAGCATCTATCACGGCAAAAATGTGGTTGTACATTTTGTTCGTTGATTCAAGCGGACCAAGATAGTCGATATGATACGTATATAACGGTATTTCATCCTTAGGTATAGAGTGAAGTTCTCCTTCCTGCTTAGCAAGCAATACAATTGGATATATGCTTTTGTATCTTCTCATCCAATTTCGGTATGAAATAATCTTTACAAATCAAATCTTTTGTTTTCCTCGTTGAGAAATGTCCTTTCTCATGAGCATTTCGTATAATTTCGTTCTGCATACCCTTGGGTACTACAAGTAATTCATAATCATTTACGATCTTATACAAAATTTCGCCCTTCAAAAAATAATCTTTATACGTTTGTTTTTCCTTTAGGATATCTTTGATGGTGTTTAAATCTTCGTCTTGCGTTTGAAGTCTTTTGATTCTGCTTATCAAACTATCTTCCGTAATTATCATCATGGGGTATCGGCTTAATGCGTCTACATGTCGCATTTGTGTTCCAGGACGGTGTTCCACAATATAATCGTATTCCTGTAGAAACAATATCCATCTGGCAACTCTTGTTGATAAGTCTTTTTTCTCCAACGTTTTAGTAAAAGCATTACAATCTGTGACTAACTTAAACTTTAGTCCAATAAGATACACTCTAAACTTTTTTAAGGCTTCTATAACGGCCAAAACCTCGAGTTCATAACTCGTGTATTTACGTTCCGCGTCAGTTGTTTTCTTACTCATGTAGTATACGGGATGTAAAAGGTTATCTTCTGGATCTTTTTGTAGTAATACAGCACCATAGCCATCCATCGACGCATCCGTATGCACCTCCGTTTCATAATTTTGGTTGTAGATCTTCAGAACTGGAACGTTAGTTAAAGCGGTCTTTAAAGCATTAAATGAAATAATTTGTTCATCTTCGAATTTGAATTTTACGTTTTTCTTTTTTAAGTCTGTAAGCGGCTTCGCAATTACTGAAAAATTAGAAACAAATTTCCTAAAATATCCGGCGAGACCAAGAAAACTTTCTAGCTGCTTTAAGTTTTGCGGTACAGGGTAACTTATCATAGCTGCCGTCTTTTCCGGCGATGGTGTTATTTGTTGATTTTCTATCACATGGCCTAAGAACTGAATTCGTTCTTTCAAAAAATGACACTTCTTCACATTTATATCAAGACCATATTCTTTACTTAGCGCCAAAACCCTTTTCAAATTATTCACCGCCTCGTCTTCGTTTTCTGCTGGTATGATAACGTCGTCAATGTATGGTAAAGCAATTCCTTCACGTGTTAAATCTCGAAAAATAGCGTTAACGTGCCTTTGAAATACACCAGTAGAATTCGAAAGACCAAAAGGTACTTTCCTGAATTGATACTGTCCGCTATGTGTCACAAATGACGTGTATTTCCTGCTATCCTCGTGAACAGAAACATGAAAAAATCCGTTTCGAAGATCTATTGTACTAAAAATTTTAGCGTTCTGTAAACGGTCCAATTGGTCTTCAATTAATGGTAGCGGATACCGATCTTTAACGATAATCTTATTTATCTTTCTAAAATCAACGCAAAGTCTTGCGGTTGAGTCACGTTTCTTTGCCAGCACAATTGGGCTACAGAATTCAGATTCCGACGGTTCTATTATTCCTTCGCTTAACCATTGTTCAATCTGATCATCAACGATAGTTCTTTCCGTTAAAGGTAGTCGTCGAGGATTACAAAATATAGGTGTTTCATCTTTAAGTACAATGCGCATTTCAACGTTTGTCGTTTTAGATTTTTCTGGTCTATAATTATTTACCATTTCAGTAACAATTTCTTTAGCCTTTTCACTAGATGTTTCACCAATGTCTAAAATATGGTCATCTGTTATATCTATCTTCATCATCATGTAAACATCATCGTCTTTGACATATTTTTTAATTGAAACACTCTCAGGAGTAATTCGTACTTCAGCTAGTTTACAAATAGGTTTACCAAGGACTACATCAATATCAACACAATCATCTGGTACTACGTGAAATGTTAATTCGAAATCATTCCCATCAACGGTTATTAAAAATTCAGCATTGCCAATCGGTTTTATTTTGTTTTCGCTTCTTTTTCTACCAAAACCACTCAAATAAAATTTAGATTCCTTTAAGCAACAGTGTTCTGATGATTTCTTTAATTTACTAAACATAGATTCCGTAATTACGTTAAATTTACTGCCCGTATCAAAAAGAGCATTCGCATATACGTTTCCAATTGTAATCCCTTTTTCCATTATATCATTGAAATCATTTAATAATCGGACGTTTGACTCACCTTTTTTCTGTGAACAGTCCTTTGAAATATGACCAAATCTATTACAATTAAAACATTTGGTTCCTTTAGATTTATTCTCACAATCGGTAGATTTATGGCCCTTTTTGCCACAATTAAAACACTTAAGCTCAAAGCTTTTATCTTTATTTAAATCTTTCGAGAAATCCTTATCGATTTTTCTAGGTTCCACTTTACGTTTATAAGATGATTTCATTGTTTCATAACACCGTAACTTATCTTTGAATTCCTTAGAATTTTTCGCGCCGTATAAAATCATTTTGTTCACATCGCTATCGTTAACACCGTCAATGACATATTGCATCAATGAATTATAATCAATATTACCTCTGGACGCTAATTCTTTCATTTTTAAATAGTATTCATTAACATTTTCATCTTTTTTCATTTTACGTTCAGATAGCATTCTATGAATTTGTATGCTATAAGTACAGGTTTCAAATTCATCGCATAAAGCATCTTTTAGTTTACTGTACGTTGTAATTCCTTTTTCACTTGAAATAAAAAGTTTCGCCACTCCCTTCAATGATTTCTTCGCAAATACATATTTTTGAAATTCATCCCAGCCCATTACGGCCGCTGTTTCCTCAAATTCTTCAATCCATGTATTAATTGGAAAGCTATTAGTTCCGTCAAAATCACGTATAGAATCTTCTATATCTCTAAAACTCATTGAAAATTTTGTTGTATTATAATTTGTAACTCGTTGTGGAGCTTGTCGCCCGTATCCGTCGTTGTGTTCATAAGTATTACAATCAATACGTCTATTGATATTCAAACTGCTGTTACTCGTTATTTTGTTGTGCATATTCGTAAAATTTTCTCTTTCATTATCTTCTTGATATTGAATTATTGTATTGTCTGCATCGCCGTTAGTAATATTATCGTCATTATCACCATCGTTATCATCATCGTCGTCGTCGTTATCCATATTTCGTGAACATAACAATTGTCCCTTACGTAGATTTGTGTATATGTGTATAAACAAGTTCTCTGTGTTGTAGTTCAAATCTAACAAATTACATACAGACACCAAATCAGCTACAGAGAGATTTTCTTTTACATACTTTGATTTATTTTTGCAGTCATCTTCGTCACCTACAAAGCCTTCAAATTGCCGTAAACGTTGTCTGTTGCCACGGTCACCCTCACATTCATAGACAAACTTCCCAGCGGCGTAATTTTTGAGGCCTTCAGCTATAAGGCCTGCTGTAACACCTTCCTAGACCTTTTTTTAGATCCAGTGCTCATGCTCGCTTGCATTCTCAGGAAGGCCTTATAGAAGGCCTATCTACTCCCTTATTTTATCATGTGAATGTATACGAATATAAATGTATGTATACATACATACAGTTTTGTTTCTACAAACGAAGTACATGAAACGAAATACCGTTGCAAAAAAAAAAACACATTCCAAAGACAAAACAACAAATACAAAAAACTTTAACAAAAAATGCAACAAGTGAAGAGAAAAAAGAAGTCAACTTAAATTAGTTTTGATTTAATTGTGTAACAAAACGGTTGTCGTTGTGCGAATTTTTTACGTGGTAATTAAGATTTTATTAAAAAAAAATTTGAAATGAATAAAAGATCGCTTAGACGTTTATCGAAATTAGAAAAAGAAAAAATGTTAATGAAAATTGATAAACAAAGTGATGTTTATAAGCAACCAACAAAATCTAATGAACAAATTGTGGAATCTTTTAGAAATATACATTGTGAAACAATAAATGAAGTAGAACCAATTGAGTTAAAAGAAAATTTAGAAAAAAAACTATTGCAGTGGTGTAGGGAATTTCATCCTACACGCAGGTGCGTGGATGGATTACTCAGAGTATTAAAGTCTGAAAATATCGATGTTCCATCTTCTTACGATGGCCTTTTAAAGAAAAAAAGAGAAAAAATTTTGGTTAGGACAGTTTCACCTGGTACATATTACCATTTAGGTATAAAAAATCAACTACAAAAACTCGGCAGAAATTTGGTTGAAAATATAGACTCCATACACATAGACATTGGAATAGATGGGTTGCCTTTGTATAAAAGCTCGGCAACATCCCTTTGGCCAATATTGGGGAAAATTGTTAATATTAAAAATGTTGATGTTTTTTTAATTGGTTCTTTTATTGGAAATAAAAAGCCATGCAGTGTAGACAATTATCTGCATGATTTGATGTACGAGCTGAAATCACTTAAAAGTGACGATATGGTCTTGTACGGAAAACGCTTCAAAGTTTTAATTCGAGCATTTATTTGTGACACTCCTGCCAGAGCTTTTTTGTGCAATACTGTAGGGCACAATTCCTTTAATGGTTGTCCAAAATGTTACCAAAGAGGTTCAAAGATTAATAACGTAGTAACCTATTCTTTCACGGTGTCTGACCTGAGAACAGATGATGATTTTTTTAATAGAAAACAATCTGAATTTCATAAAGAAATTAGCCACAGTTCATTGGAAATGTTTGGCATAGGAATGACAAAGCAATTTCCCTTAGATCCAATGCATTTGGTTGATATGGGCGTTACAAAAAAAATTTTAGTATCTTTAATTAATAACAAATCCACAACTTTAATGACAACCTCAAAAAAAGCCATTTTTTCAAAAAACTTAATTGCACTATCTCCTTATCTTCCAGTTGAGTTTCAGCGGAAGTCACGAGGAATTGAAGACATTCTGAGGTGGAAAGCAACAGAGTTCAGGCATTTTATGTTATATTTTGCACCACTTGTATTAAAAGGCATAGTAGACGATGATTTTTATTATGAAATTCTATTGCTTCACGCAGCATACCGATTAATTTCTACACCAAAACATTTTCTTGCAAATATCAGTACTGCTAACGAACTCTTGCAGTTGTTTGTAGAAAATTTTAGTAAAATCTTTGGAGATAGCAGTATTACTTTTAATGTTCATGGCCTGCTACATTTAACACAATGTGTCAAGGATTATGGCATTTGTCAAGATTTTTCAGCATATCCTTTTGAAAATTTTTTACAACTCCTAAAAAAAAAAATTCGGAATCCTACAAAAATTCTAGAACAAATTAAAAATATTTTTAGAGATGTACCCCTCGTAATCAAGACGAAAGAAAAAAAATTTAAGAAATCCCGAAATAACAAGGTTTTTGGTTATCAAACCGAGGAGTTTTATTTAAGTATTTCTTCTCCAAATAACTATTGTTGCATAAGTCCTTTTGTGCCCATCATTATAACAGGATTTTCTGACGAAAACTTGGGTTACATTAGAGGTATAAAATTTCAAAATTTGAGAAATTTTTTTGAAGAGCCTATGGAATCATCTAGCTTAGGAATCCAAATAGGAGATTTAACAATGGATAATGAAGACATTTTTGAAATTAATACTATATATTGCAAAATCATAGCATTTCCAATTGATGATTCATTTCTTTTAGTGCCACTTCTTCACTCGTGCCATTAAAATACATACATACAAATTAAATTACAAATATTGAAATAAGTATGGCTGATAAACACGTGAACCGCAAAATCGAAGGTAAGTTTTTAACACTAATAAAAATAAAATTTTTTTAAAGGCCACTTCCACACAAAGAACTTTTTCTTTTGAATAAATACACCCAAAAAAAAATCTTTATTAAAAAATTTAGTAAAAGCTTTAGTAATCTAATATGACAAAATTTGGACTAATTTTTTGTTTTACTAAAGATTTTTTTTGGGTGTACATTTGAAATAAAAAAAATTAATTTTTAAATATTGTCGAAAGAAATTTATCTTTCAAATAGATACACACATTTTTATTTATTGGAAAAAAGAAGTTAATTTGCATAGTGGAAGTAGCAGTAAGTAAACAATTGCCAAATGCAGTAAATTTTTACATTTTTTGTTTTCATTGCAGAGTTGGAAAATAAAATAGTAGCCCTAAGGAATGAAGTCAAAAAATACAATGAAGTAGTCATTGGCGAGTTGGCCCAAATTAAGGTTTATATTGAACAAATAATAAAAAGAAATCTCGACGACAATCAATTCCGTGAATGTTTTCCTTTGAAAACATTACAAGAACTTAGCGATTTCGAACAAAAGATTACAGATTTTGACGAAGAAAAACTAATAATGACAATTGCTAAAAAAATTCAGAAAGGTGGACTAGTCAAAAACCTGCACAATTTGCTAGACGAGCAAATTATTCGGGATTTCAACTATGATGGGTTGCAAAATAAAAGTGCTTTTAAAATATACAAACAATTTGATACGTTAATTTTTAAAGCTTCAAAACTAGAAACTTTTGATATTTATCGAACAACAATAAAGAAAGCATTTAAAAATAAAAAAAATCAAATATATAAAGAAAAATGTTTAAGAGATAAAAAAGAAAAAGATAAGAATCAAGCTAATTAAAAGTTCAAAAAAAATGTTGAAAACAAAAAGTACAAATAAAAAGTACAAATAAATTTAAAATATGGTTGTTCTCGTATTTTTAGTATTAAGTAAAGTTAACTGAAATGATTTTTTTTTTTTTTTGATTATCTATTTTTATATCTTCTATTCTATCTATTTTTATATCTTTGTTTTAGTTACATGAAATTTTTTGTTAAATGAAATAATTTATGTTTTCTTTTTAACTTATTTCTTTTTAAGAAAGTATTATTTTTAAATAATAAAGAATTTTTTTAAATAAATAATTACATATGTTAAAAACAACATGTCTTTAAATGTAAAGAAAACCCTGAAACTGAACAAAATACAACAATCGGTATTTTGCAGTTTTTAAATCGTTTTAAAAATACGTGTTCCAACTGTTAATATTTTGTCAATTTCAAGGTTTTTTTACTATATTTTTTCATTTCTAAAGTTAATGATAAAAAAAATTGTGACAGGTATTCAAATAATTTACCAAAGAACCCTTCAGTCAGCTATAACGATAAGGCCTGATACTAGGCCTGTCGAAGAAGGCCTAGTATCAGGTCTGTTGGAGAAGGCCTAGTATCAGGTCTGTTGAAGAAGGCCTAGTATGAGGCCTCTTTAAGAAGGCCTAGTATCAGGCCTGTTGAAGAAGGCCTAGTATCAGGCATGTTAAAGAAGCCCTGGTATGACGCCTGTTTAAGAAGGCCTAGTATCAGGCCTGCTGAAGAAGGCCTAGTATCAGGCCTGTTACAGAAGCCCTAGTATGAGGCCTGTTGAAGAAGGCCTAGTATCAGGCCTGTTGAAGAATGTGAATCAGAAGGCCTTGGCTGGCTAGGACATCATGTGTAAAAAATGTATGAGTCTGGAATGGGGCAATAAGGCCTTGTGTCTGCCAAATAAGGGCTTTCAGAAGGCCTGCTTACTACTTCTTTTCGCCGCTGGGTTATGCAGTGCCACTACAACTGCGCGACCAATTGTTGAGAGCTTACTTCTCACACACTCAAAATCACCCAAACACGGTATTGTTATTGCAATAAACATGTTTTTCTTCAAAATATTTTGCGTCTTACTTATATTGTCGAGGTATTTCTTCAATTCACGCACACTACCGTATAAGTTCTTTTTCTTCGTTTTAAAACTTCTTTTATATCCAAACGTTTTCGTTTCTTTCTTTTTTTTTCAATATTAAAATATTACTTTTTTCAACATTCCGGGTCGAGTCCCCAATTTTGTGGCTCAATTTGGAAATATAATTAAATCAATAAAATATCAATTTTTTGAATTATATTAAATAAAACTCTTTTATTTCCAAATTGAGCCACATATATATATATATATATATATATATATATATATATATATATATATATATATATATATTTATATATTATATATATATATATATATATATATATATATTATATATATATATATATATATATATATATATATATATATATATATATATATATATATATTATATATATATATATTTTAGCCAAATACTGCACAATTGCGATTACAACGTGATTGTGATGTTTCATTCAAGTGAATTGGAAATCAACGCAAGTTAAATAAAATAATTGAAGAATATAAATTAAAAATTTAATTATAAAAATTACTTAAATTTAAAAAAACGGTAAAATTTAAACACATGGGAAAAATTAAAACAAACGTCAAAATAAAGAAATAATTAAATAAATCGCTAGATTTAAAAAAAAAATCAAAATGTTCAAAAATGGTAACAGGGAGAATTTTCGGCTAATATAACCAATAAAATTTTGCAGTAATTTAAAAAAAATTTTCTTCACAAACAGAACACAAATTTTCTGAACATTAATAAAAATTCACACATTACCAAATAATCTGTAAAGTAATGTATAGTAATGTAGGGACCGATGCATTATTTAACAGCTTACTTCATTGAAGAATTTTGCAGGCGATGTGCCTCAATTAAAATTAGACAAATTTCATTGAACACATTTAAATGTAGGTAATAACATGAACTAGCACCAGAAGTGGTTCTAGGAATACCTGTCTGGAGTATTAAAGGGTTTCCCAATAGGTACTTGACACGCATTATTTCACTGATCATCTAACAGTTGCATCCCTTTTTTTCAGTAAACTCAACCTTTTCATCATGGTAAAGTACACGAACGAACAATGTATGCAAATTATAAAAATGTACTACCGAAATTCAGAGTCGGTGACCGCAACTTTAAGAGCGTTAACTCTAATTTTCGGCCGTTATTCTCGCCGTAGTAGACAAGCAAAAACAAATTTAGTACAAAAATTTGAGTCTACATATTCATTGTGTGATTACGATCCAAATCAGTCGATTCCGCGGCGTTCTCAAGAACTGGGCATCGCCAAGACCACTTTATGGCGAATTTTGCGTAAAGATCTTGGTTTACACCCTTACAAGATCAAGCTGACTCAAGAATTGATGGACCATTTGACGCGACGTACGTTTTCATATTTGGCTCTGGAGAAGATGCGCCAATATAATGAATTTTATCGCAAAATCATGTTCAGTGACGGAGCTCATAATTGGCTCAAAAAGCAAAATATGCGTTATTGGTTTGGTGAAAATACACATGTGCTTCATTTTGGTGCGCTTTGCATACGATCGTCACGTTACTGTGAATGGCGATCGTTATCGCGCCATGATTACGAATTATTTTTGGCCCGAATTGGAAAACATGTACTTGGACAACATGTGATTTCAACAGGACGGTGCCACAAGCCACACAGCACACGTTACAATCGATTTATTGAAGAGTAAGTTTGGTGAGCGTGTTATCTCAAGAAATGGACCAGTCACTTGGCAGCCTCGTTCGTGCGATTTAACGCCTCTAGACTTTTTTCTTTGGGGCTACGTCTATGCTAACAAGCCGACGACGTTGGAGGACTCGGAGCCAACATTGAACGCGAAATATCGGCCGTTATGGCCGAAATGTGTGACCGAGTCATCGAACATTGGGTCCAACGAATTGACCGCTGCCTACGTGCCCCCGAAGTCGAGTTCCGTTCATAAATGTTTTGATTGTATTTCAAGTGCATCATAAACTTTTGGACATATCTCAAATGGTTTGCATTTTATTAAAAAAAAAGTTTTCAAGTCCTTATTGGAAAACCCGATATAACCGGTAAGTTTTGAAATAATTTAAAACAAACATTATTGGTGTTAAAACCCACAGAAAAACAGTTTATAAAGGGTAAGAAGTTGTTTTACAAGTCATTCATTGG
Source organism: Eustalomyia histrio (assembly GCA_949748255.1). Lineage (NCBI taxonomy): Eukaryota > Metazoa > Arthropoda > Insecta > Diptera > Anthomyiidae > Eustalomyia > Eustalomyia histrio. The sequence continues at coordinate 67,171,671 of OX456524.1, read as the reverse complement.
AACAGAAAATTTTGCTACCGATTCTGAGAAATAGTTCACTCACAAAAATTATCATAAGCTATTGGAATATCTATTGGAATACCTTAGAATCTATTTAAAAGCCAATAAAAAAAAAACTTTTAAAATATACTGAATGGATTGAAAAGTCCGTGGCCTTACAATGAAAAAGCAGTTTTTTGGATTTAAAATTAATTTAAGTGTAGGCCCAGAATGAGAACGTAACATGCAACAATTGTTCCTATGAGAGAAACCGCACCCAAAATAACGACGTACAACGGAGACTGCACAAACTGTCATATTTATTTTAGTGTAAAAGAGTACCGTAGAGATTCATTACTCTTTAGTGTCTCCTTTCCTTATATTTTTTATTTTTATTTATATTTATCATATAATTACAAATTATATCCTAATAACCTAACCGAGCACTAGCAACAAAGGCTATCGGCTCGTTGTAGCGAAAACAGACAAGAGCCTCTGGTGGGAATCGAACCCACGACCCCCGCACTGATAAGCTAGCACGCTACCAAGTAGCCTACCAGGGCGCTCAAACCTTTCCTTATAAACGACCTATTTTATTTATGTTTTTTCATTTTAATTTAATAAAAACAATAAAAAGAATTAATTATTTTAATACAAATTTAGCAACGAATGATGAGAGGGCCATAGAATATCGTATACTAATTTTACTCATCATGTGATTTTTGTTGACAAAAAACTTTTAAAAAACTTTGGCGGAAACTCTGGTAAAAGAATTAGAAACAAAAACCAAGAGAATAAAAAAAAAACGTTTTGAAAATAAAATAGATTCTATTTCACAACTGTAACGCGCTCGGCCCATTTAAATTTTCAATTTGTTCTTGAACGTAGTCTCCGTTAAGTGAAATGCACTTTCTGCAACTTCTCGATACCCTTGAAAAAATACGATTTGTCAAACTCTTCAAAATAGGCTTCCGTCCATTTGTGGAAAATCTTTTTCTATGGAGCCATTCTTTCAAGTTTCGGAACAAATAATAATCGCAGGGGGCCAGATCTGCAGCAAAGCAGATGGTACAAGATATTTTTTTTTTAATTTCTTCATCCAATCTGTCCAATTACTCAACATAGTACTTGTCAGTTATTGTTTTCCCTAAAACAGCGATATCGACAAAATCTCGCACTGTGGTAAAAAACAAAAACTGTCTGCAAGGGTAAACTTCTATTGAATATGTCGGATATAAATGTTCCCTACAGGAAATTTATATAAACTGCCACATTACCAATCTCTTTTTTTAATAAGACCTGTCAATTTAGCAAAACAATGGAGGGAGAAATTATTCCATTTTGACAAACCTAGGATATATCACTTATCCTTTAATCGAACACTGTTTTTCAGAAAACTTCATTAACACCTTTTAAATTAGTCATGCAACAATTTTCCCCTCCTAAGATGCCGTGTAAAAATGACATAGTTCTTTCTTTAAAATGTATGACATTCTGTGACAGTTTGCATAAATTTCCCGTAGGTTTATTATGAAAATATATTAAAATCTTTTTATTAACACCCAAAGTGTGTCCAAATCATTCACGTGTCCTTCACTTCTTAAAACTACAACAAAAAATATAAAAAAAAAATCCTAGCTAAATTTTTACATTTAAAGTGAAAGTCTTTTAACATGTGTACGATGATTATGATAAATTTGTGCATATGGAAGTGTTGAAGTAAAGTTTACGAATGGAAATAATTCACTCAAGCTTAAAGTGATAAAAATAAAATAATATTTGTTTTTAAACACAATAAAGATCTCGAAGACAAATAAAATATTTATAAAAAAATTTTACATAACATACCAAATGTTTAAAAGCGACTGTATTTTTTTGCAATTTTTTTATTTTAATTTTAAAAAATATTTGCAAATTTTTTTTTTTAGCCAGTTTAATTTTGTTAATTTTTCTTTAAAATTTTAAGGTTCTTCAATTTATGTGTGTGTATTTTTTTAACGGAAATATGTACTGACAATAGAAAACAAATTACATTTTAAATAACAGCCGTAACGACCAATTAATACTGTATTGCATACAAATAACATACATAAGTAACAGGTCAATTGAAAAGTAAAACACAATTTTTTGGCAAAATTAGTTTTTTTTTTATTCAACATAGTTCCCTTCAAGGGTGATACACTGATTATAGCGACCATCCAATTTTTCGATACCATTTTTATAGTACGATTTGTCCTTTGATTCAAAACTGGCCTCAGTAACGGCGATCACCTCTTCATTCGACTAAAATTTCTTCCCAGCGAGCATTCATTTGAGATCTGAGAACAGGAAATAGTCGCTGGGGCCAGATCAGAAGAATACGGTGGATGCGGAAGCAATTCGAAGCCCAATTCATGGATTTTCGCAATCGCACCGAATCATCAACTCGTCGGTCGTTGTTTTTGGTCAAAAGTGAGCTCTCGCGACACCCACTTTGCACAGAGCTTTCTCATACCCAAATATTCGTGAATGATATGATGTACATGTTCAGTTGATATCTTAAGGGGACCTGCTATTTCATTCAATTTCAATCATTTTGTGGATTTTTTTGATGTTTTCGTCCGTAACAACCTCTTTTGGGCGTCCACTGCGTTCACCATCTTCGGTGCTCATTTCACCACGTCTAAACTTAGCATACCAATCCATGATGGTTGATTTTCCTGGGGCAATGTCCGAAAACTCGTCAAAAAGCCAAGTTTTTGCTTCAACTGTATTTTTTCCCTTCAAAAAGCAATATTTTATCAATACACGAAATTTCTTTTTATCCATTTTTTTCACAATAGCAAAAGTTAATTCACTCAAAATGCTATAATTCATAAATTAATAATTAATGTCGTGTATAAAACACGTGTCTTTTGAAGGTTAGGGCTAACTAAAAATCATATCGATTTAAGTCTAATAGCGCCATCTATGTGTCAGGCCGGGGACTTCTCAATTGACCTGTTATTATTAAAAATATCTATAATAAATATCACCAAAACGGATATCATATTATGTATGAAAGGTAAAAAGTTTTTTAATGTTTTAGAAAAAAAATTATAAATAATTGCGGTATATAATTATTTGTTTAATTTTGTAGTAATGTTTGGTTTTTTATTGATGGAAACTAGTAAAAAAAAAACACACACACACATACAAAAATAAGATAAGATAGAAATATCACCAAAACGGATATCATATTATGTATGAAAGGTAAAAAGTTTTTTAATGTTTTAGAAAAAAAATTATAAATAATTGCGGTATATAATTATTTGTTTAATTTTGTAGTAATGTTTGGTTTTTTATTGATGGAAACTAGTAAAAAAAAAACACACACACACATACAAAAATAAGATACTTATAGTCCACCAAGCCCACTCCATCCTAAAATACATGACAACATACATTGAAAGAATTTTGCATAAAGTATTTATACCCTGTACCAGTTTGAGGCAACGGGGTATATTCAGTTTGTGCTGATGTTTGTAACTACCAAATGTAATGGGTATAACTCCCTTAAAGAACTCTGAATCACTTGCTGAGTCAATTTAGTGGTGTCCGTCTGTCGGTCCATGTAAAATTAATAAACTTTTTAAGAAACTACCGACCACAATTCTGAAAATAATTAAATGAAAATTGCGTATTTTCCCAAGGAAAATGGTTACAATCGGTTCACGTTTTGATCCATTAGCCATGGAAAATAAAGATACAACAGAATTGGAAAGTGTATTTTATTGGGAGCTTGGATTTTACGGATTTATTGTGCAAATATGGTTACTTTGACACTCAGAAAAAAAAGTTAGTATAAAAATTTGGATTATTTTTGTACTGATTTTCAGTAAATAAATTATTATTTAGCAAATCTTTTTGCTATTTACATTTTACAAATTACAGAATTTTTACAGAATTTTTACAAATTTTTTGTTGCTAATTTCAGAAATCATTTTACAAATTTCTGAAAGTCGAATTGCTAAAACTAGCAAAAAAAAATTTACTAATTTTAAAAAAGTGGATATTGAAGGAAATATTATTTGTAATTAAAATTTACACCTACAAACTTAAATTGCCTTAAACTGTTACATATACGAGGGCAGATAAGTTCGGGACTTTTTCAACTTCCCTCGTAGTTATATGAAATGCAACACTGCTTCCATCAGGTACCACCTGGTAATAGACTACTGTCAAATTTTGAGCAAGTTCCGTCATTTACTTTAAGTTTAACAGCTGTTCAAAACATACAACCTCGTGGATTTTTTTTTTAAATGGAAAAAAGTGAATTTCGAGTGCTCATTAAACATTATTTTTTTGCGAAAAAAAACCGTCAATCAAACCAAGGAAAAGCTTGATGGACTCTGCATGGGGACTCTGCTTGGGGACTCTGCACCATCGATTTCAATGGTAAAAAAAGTGATTTATTGACTTTCGTTGTGGCCTTACAAGCACGGAAGCTGCCGTACGTTCTGGACGCCCAGTTGAGGTGGCTACACCCAAAACAATTGAAAAAATTCACGATGTGGTGTTGGCCGATCGGAGATTGAACGTGCGATAGATTGTGGAAGGCATAGGCAACTCACATTGCTCTGTGGTTTCAATTTTGAACGATCACTTGGGTATGAGAAAGATTTCCGCAAAATGGCTGCCGCGTTTGCTCACAATCGACCACCAACAGAATCGTGTGACAGCTTAGTTTTCATGGCAAAAATCCATGAAGTAGACTACGAATCGCCCCCTAATTCGCCTTATTCTCCGGATTTAGCCCCCAGTGACTATTTCCTATTTCCGAACCTAAAGAAATGGCTAGGAGGAAAGAAATTATTGATCAAACAAATGCCTATTTTATGGAACTCGAAAAATCCTATTTTTGGGAAGGGATACAAAAATTGGAGAAACGTTGGACTAAGTGTATTGAGCCTAATGGAGATTATGTTGAAAAATAATTTTCATTGAAAAAGTCGCGTTTCCACTGAACGTGTTTTGCATGTGTTTTGAAACAAAACACTGTTTTGTACATGTTTTGCCATATATTTTTTCCGTCAAAACACGCAAGTGGAAACGTAGTATCAGGAAGCGAGTAGTCTGTAATATATCATCAACGCGATAACAACATTAATTGGTGATTCCAACAACATTAATTGTGTCAATCAAGTCTAAATAAAGAGCAGCTATAGAAAATTTCAATGGTGTTTATTATTTGCAATATAAAAAGAACTAGATTTATTTAAAGGGAATAAATCAATAATTTTATTTCAAAAGGTAAAATTGTACCAATATGAAGTGAACAGCTGCTGGGACAGGTCATGTATCATCGACCGGAACAAGTAGTAGCCAAAAGAAGCAATGTTTGAAGAATACGGCTCGAGGGGTAGGATTTCCCATTTCAGCATTTCCAAGTAGGTCTTGACCAGTTTTGCAACATATGGCCGAGCATTCCTCGTATTCCGGCTTCAGTACGCGGTTCAGGCGCTTGAGATGAGTACGATAGCATTCAGCTGTGATCCTTTCATTCGCAGTAGATCACTCCGCTGTGGTCCCACCAAACACAGATCATTAGCCATAAGCTTCATGCCATGAATATTCGGCTTTGCGAAGGATGTTGGTTGATGGCAGTCCGGGCAAAACCTATGCAAAATAAACTTCTTTTTTGGCGTTCGAGGAGCTGTTCACCTGCGAAAAATCTCTTTTAGATGTCGCTTGGCTTCAACTCGTATGATAACCAGTTTCATTGCTTTTAAATCAATTCCATGCTGACTGTTGACTCATCCACTCCCAATGATTTAAATTCTTCTTCTTCAAGCTTTTTGGGTTCACCCGACCATTCCTTGTCTTCGAGCTCAAAATTAACACTTTTAAAGCGACCAAACTACCTCCGACACGATAGTTCAGAGAGCGTGCTAGCCCTAAACTTCCACTAAGCTTCGATGACCCTAGCCCGCAATTTTCCTAATATTAAAGTAATGAAGAAGACGCTCTTTTGCAATAGGTTTAAGCGGCAAGACATTGGAAACTGGAATATTCGTTCATATACTAGTGGCGGCCTCTTGTGGGAAAGGCTCATTATTAGATCAAGTTCCCAATATATGTTAGGCCAGATCTGCCTTATTGTATATCAAACAATTATTTCTGATACCTAATAAGATCTGATCTTTTTTACACGGGAATCCATTTAACATTTCAATATTAACACATTGAATTTAAACTCAATCTTATCGATAAAATAAAATTTAACTTTTAAATGTCAAACATCAAGTACTAAGAAAATATTTGCTTGTTGAAAAAAAAAAAAAACAAAATCATCAAATACAAAAAAATAAACAATTAATGAAAAGGCCAGCAAATTAAAAGTTGATAAAAACAAACTACAAAAATAAACAAATTTCTATTAGATAAATATTAAATTTGAGAATTTTGTTTTTTTTTTTAATAATCAAATCAAATAAATTAAACAAACGCTTACGATGGATCTGACACTACAAAAAAATTTTAATAATTACAAAATAAAAACTACAAATTTTTGGGTAAATTGCAAACTCAGTGTGAAACCAAGCATTAGAATTGCACACAAAAAAATATTCTGTTAAATTCAAGCTATTAAAAGTTTTGTTTAATGACAATAAATTGTGTTATTGAATCAAAAAAAATATATAAATATTTAAAATGATAACTATTACGTGTGAAAATTTAAATTTTCTTAATTGAATCAATTACAGTATTAATTGGTTATGACTCTGTAATACAAAAAAATTTAAAACCCGGTTATTGGAATTTAGGAAAAAACGAAACCGGTCGGTTTTTAGAAATGAAAAAAATCGGTTAACTTTTCATTACATGCCCAACAAACAATTCTTACAGTTTACGTACCGGTTTCCGTCCGTCATAAACGGAATCCAACTCCGTTGACATACCGTTTTCTTTATCCGTAAACGGACCAGAAAACGGATTTTAAGGAACATCGAAACTGATTCGAATCCGTTAAAAGTCCGTCAATGACGGACCGTTTACGGACTTTGTCTGATAAAAAACGGAGTTGACCGTTAAAAGTTTGTCAATGACGGACCGTTTACGGACCGATATGTCGGATGAAAAACGGAGTTATCCGTTAATTGTCCGTCAGTGACGGATAAAAAACGGAGTTGACCGTTAAAAGTTTGTCAATGACGGACCGTTTACGGACCGATATGTCGGATGAAAAACGGAGTTATCCGTTAATTGTCCGTCAGTGACGGATCGTTTACGGATCCGTATTCGGTCCGCATTCGAACCGTTTTTTTTCAACAAAAAATGGATTTGTGTAAAGGCATATTGTTTTAATTGTTAATAGCAAATTTTTATTTTATTTTTTTTTTCTTTAAATTTATTAACAACAATTAAAATAACAGAACTTAAAAAACTAAATACAACAAATACCAAACAAAATTACAAACAAACCCCATATTTATCTCCAGCACAATTACCATCCATCAATCACTGCGATTGTGGCCCATTTAAACTCATGAAAAAATAAAACAAATATTTAATTTTGGTTTAAATGGTGGTGAAGCAGACAATGCAAATTTTTTCACAAAATTATTTTAAGCTGTCAGGCAATATTTTTATTTGCAAACCTACATAATTTTGCACACATCATCGTAAAACTTGTTTTCAATTTCATAAATATTTACCTGAGGGATATTTAAGTATTCGTAAGCTAATCCAAAAGCAACGGAAGAAAAACTGATGAAAATCGGTGAACTCCGTATTTGACGGTACAGAAACGGACACACCAAAACGGAGTCAAAACGTATTGTTTTCGAAAATTCAATTATACGATCCGTTAATGTTCCGTTTACGTACAAGCTTTGACGGATACGTATTTTCGGACCGTAAACGTACAGTAAAAGCCGGATTCATGAATCCGTACATAACGGAGAGTCCGTAAAAATGTTTCTTGGGTGTATACAGTTTTTCATAAAATTTTACAATAAATTCTAAATCTAAATTTTACAATAAATTCTATTTTATTTAGTCAAATTTTCATACTCTCAATAAAAAACTTGCATTAAAAACTATAGTGTCGTAAAAATATTAAAGCTTTTCATTCACTTTAAAAATAAAATTTTTATAATTTTACTGAAACTCGTCCAATAAAATTCCCTCTGTGTATAATAAAAATGGTTATTTACTTACAAAAAAGGTTCATAACAATAAAATTTTTGTGGAGAGTCTGAAAAAATCTACAATGCACTTGTAAATGAAATTTAAAGTAAATGTTTATAAAAATTAATGTTTATCTAATGTTATATAAGACAATTTGTTTATATTTTAAGAACATTTTATTAAAGTAACCACCATTTTTTAATTACATTCTGTTCGAAGGTTTTAAATTACAAAACAAATCTTATATTGAAAGGTTTTTCTTTACACATCAAGCCGCCTGATAAGAATATATTTTTGTTTTTTTGTTTTTAGTTCATAAAGATTTCAATATCTTGATAGTGTCATCAAGAGAGTTGAAATTATTTTTTACATTTGAAATATAAATAATCAGTTTTTGGTGTGATTATTTTTAAGATCATCTTACACTTTTTGTTACAAATTATTTTTTTTTTAGTAGTGTTGAGATTCTTTTTTATTTTTTGTAGTTTTTATAAGAATAAAATCTATTGTTTTTTTTAGGGAAAATCTTTAATGCTGAAAGACTAATCAATTCCAAAGAGATAAAGAAAATAAAAAATTACAAAGGCTCATTCAGACAAAAAAAAAAAACTACTTGAGTCATATAATCCCCCCTCTACTATAAATCAAAAGCTGAACAAAATTGGAGAAATTTTAATCAAAAACAATTATGCAGCTGTAAAGAACCTAAAAAAACTATCTGGGGGACTTTATATGCGAAAGAAAACTGCTCTAGCTTTAGCAGTTTTATCTCGCGCGTAAATATTCTTTAAAAATTAAATGCATTCTTAAATAAAAATAAGAATAATTATTTATTTTATAAATATCAAAGTTATGGCGTCTTTTATATTTTTCAAACAATTTGAAAAGTTTCTATAAATTCATGAAAATGTGAATTTTACTATCAAAAATGAAAGTCCCACAATGGCGGAATTTGACAGTTATGTCTAACGCTGCATTTCACATTAAGTTAATTGTTATTTTTTTTTTTGTATTTAAATTTATGACGTTTTCTTTAGTTTAATAGTCAAACTTAACTCTGTAGTATGAGACCCACTGTAAGAATTAAACTTAAAATTTATGTTATTCTGCCTTAGCTCTCCAATTTTGAATTCCTTTGTATCTCTGGCAAAATAAATCAGATAGAATAATTATTATTTGACAGCACTGCACTGGGAATTATAAGAACTTGCTGAAGTGCTTTACCAACTTTTTACGGTGGAGCCAGTGTTGTTCAGTATTCGAAAAGCACTCAGAAACATAAAAATCATGTGGCTTCTAGTGCAACAAATATAATAATTTTTTTTTTTTTTTTTGTTTAATGAAAGTTGTTAAAATTTTAGAAAAGCTTATTTGAGGAGTCTCACATTTTTTTAGGTATAAGGGGCAGAACCGCCAGGTCAGGACAGGACAGATACATATTAAAAACGTACACAGATATATACGAGGGCGGATCAATAATTCCGTGACTTTTTGAATGAAACACAAAATTTTTTTTTGAACAAATTTTTCAACATAATCTCCTTGTAGCTCAATACACTTATTCTAACGTTTCTCAAATTTTTGTATTCCTTCCGAAAAATAGGAGTTTTTCAAGGACCATAAAATAGGCATTTGCTTGATCAATAATTTCATGGTTAGAGCTAAATCTCTTTTCACCGTGCCATTTCTTTAGGTTTTGAAATAGGAAATAGTCACTGGGGGCTAAATCCGGAGAATATGGCGGATGAGGTACCAATTCATAGACCAATTCATCGAATTTTGCCAATCCTTTGAAGTTTCGATGGGTAAAAATACCATTGAAATCGATGTTGCAGAGTCCCCATATTATTTATTTAGATTTTCCTTGTTTTGATTGACTGGTTTTTTTTTTTAAATAATGCTTATTGAGCACACGAAATTCACTTTTTTCCATTTTTAAAAAATCCACGAGGTTGTATGTTTTTAACAGCTGTTACACGCAAAGTAAATGACGGAACTTGCTTAAAATTTCACAGTAGTCTATTAGCAGTGTTGCATTTCATATTAATACAAGGGAAGTTCGAAAAGTCACGGACTTATTGATCCGCCCTGGTATTTCAACATTCTTCACTATTCTGCAGTGTTTTGGTCACAGATAGATAAGAGGAAATATTATCGTGGTGAAAAAAAGTTTTAGAGTTCTTGTATGTGAAACCAATTTGTAGTGAAAAAATATTTTTGATGTAAAAAAAAATCATGTAAAAAAATTTTAGGCGTAAAAAATTTTGTAGTAAAAAAAATTTTTCTATATCAGTAATAAAATATTGAAGCTTGAGTGACCTCAAGCTTGAATATTTTATTACTTATATAGAAACCAGGATTCATAAAAAAAATTTTTTGAGGAAAAAAAATTTTAAAGGTGAAAAAATTTGAGATGAGTATAAAATATTATTCACCTATAGGTATCCGTTGAAAAAATATGACCAGAGTGCTTATTTGATATTGTATTAAAATACACAAATTTGTATAGAGAATTTAAGGTACCTTCACATTTTCACTAATAACTTTAAAAACGATCGCCACAGGGTGATCGCCATAAACCGGCATGGCTAGATCAGTTTAGAATTACATAAGAGCTTGTAACATTCAAAATTCAAGTTAAGACCCGAAAAATTAGTGTGTTACTACGTTTTTGGATAATTTTTTCTAGTTTATGGTATTTTTTTTTTTTGAGAGAAAGAGAAAGAAATATTAAAAAATAAATAGAAAATATTAAATAAAGGCTGGTCCAACCATAATGCACTATGTTAATTGTGAGTCACACCTTAACGTTAAGTTTTTGCCCAACTTAATTTGACATTTCTTTGTTTCACAATTGAACAGCAGCGCGTTAATATTGTTAAAGCATTTCGTGCACTTCGTGATTTTTTCTGGTCAGCATAATCGACCAAATGTGTCTACAATCGGGAGAATTGTGCGCAAATTTCAGCAAAGCGGGTCTTTAGGAAATGTGAAAACACCTGTGCATGCTCGCCCAGTTCGTTCTGCGAAAAACATTGCTGTTGTTCGCAATAGTGTGGCATGATCTCGGCCAAGCAGTTACCGTGAAAGGTGTTAGCTATCGCGAATGATAACAGACTTCTTGTGGCCAGATATTGAGGATATGGACCTGGCCGATATGTGGTTCCAACAGGATGGTGCCATTTTCCAGACAGGCAACGAATCAATGATTTTTTTCCGTGAGACGTCAGTCAATAAGCTAAGAACAATTCATGAGCTAAAGGATGAGATAATTTGGCACAATAACGACATTGAACCTCAATTATGTCTTAGGATAGAGGTATGCCATCGAAGCCGTGGCGAGCATTTGACCGAGATTCTGTTTAACACATAATTGTCATAGATCCTTTTATTATAATAAAAAATATTAAGATAATTCTCTGAAAACTTTTTGTTTAATTTTTTGTTAACATCGTGCATTATGGTTGGACCACCCTTTATAAGAACTGGATATTTTGGGTACAGTTATTCGGAATTTGCATTTATATAGTGATGTGATGCCACAAAACAAATGCAAATCGTAAAGATCTTGTTGTTAATGGACCAAAAACCGTTATGTTTTGTTTAGATTGCATTCGCAGTGTCTTTGTGGAAAATTACTTTTTTTTTATTATTTGCAAGAATATTTGAAAAGAAACACAAATTTAGCTAGTATTCCGAAATAATAATTATATAAATTCGATAAATTGTGGACAATTTTAATCAAGAAAATTCTCAAAAATAACTCTCTATTAAATATAAAGTGCATAAATCATCAATTTCTCGAATTTAATTACGTTTTCAAAAAACTAAATCTGTTGTCATTATCAGCATAGGCGGGGTCGTTCAGCATCGAAAAACTTACCCAAGGATACACACATGTATATTGAGAGTAGAGTATTCAAAAAACGAAACCGAAAACCGGTCAACCGGTTTCTTTATTTTTAAAAACCGATCGGTTTCGAATATTTTGTAAATTCGAAGAAAACCGAAAACCGGTATTTTTGTTCGGTTAACCGGTTTTTTTAATTACATCACCAACTGGGTTACTTGGTCTCTTTTATTTTTTCCGAAGACTTATAATCGTTTGTTTGGTTATGAAGATTTAGATGTAAGTCTGATAGATTCCGATGAAGACTTAACTTTGGATATTCCAAATTCAAAATCCTAAAAAAGAGACTGTACAAAATCATTCATCATTATATGATGATTTCATATATCTTGATAAATTCGACAAAAGAAAAGTTGGAAAATTTATATATAGCCTGTTCCTCTATTTTGAAAGAACACGTTCGTTCGCCTTCTAGTCGAAAGAAAACTTATTTGGGTTTCACTAACTCTAGTTCTATGCGAACGATGACTCGAACGACAAGTCGATTGAAAACGTAACTGTTTTCATACAAAATTTGGTTTCTCTATTTCGAACAGCTCGAACACAAATATCAAAATCAGTCACTTGCTATTTTTTTGTCGAGTAAATATATATTTGATTTTTTTAAAAGCAAAATTAAGTAAAAAAAACCAATGGATAACAAAAGGTTAGTACAAAATAATAAAATTATTTATAGTTTATTAAGAATTTTATGTTTTAGTTAAAAAAAATCAACAATGGACCAGCCGAAGACGCGTGTATTTTATATGGAAGAAAGGCCTGATTTTGCCAGAGGGACTCTGGTGTTCGGAGCAAACAAATTTTCTGCAGAGGAGGAAAATTTTACCAGAAAACTAAACTCCGTTTCAACCCCTATTACGCTGTTGCTGAGTGGTAAAAGGTAAGTGTGTATTGTTTGTGACTTAAGTTTGCCCCAAGCAGCTCATATTTACATTTTTTTTATTTTACATCTTTTATTTTACAAGAGCAGTGACCGCACCGAACAGGTAACAGAAAAGCTTTCCGATTAACAATCTTACAACCAATCGATAACAAACATTTTCAAAAATTAACACATTCTCAAATAAAAATTGATTTGTTTATTTTTTTTTTTTTTATTTCATTTGTCATATACAGCTGATCACTGTTAAACAGGGTTGTTTTTGTCTTTAAGCAGTTTTAATGAAAATTGTAACAATTACTCAAAATATATGATCTGGCATATCTGTGATTTGACACACGTAAGTCAAGTCGATCGAAGGCTTTCGAAATAGAGAAACCCAAATTGATTCGAATTCGAGTGACTTGCTGTCGTTCGACTAGTTTTTCGTTCGAGATCGAGGAACAGGCTAATAATTGTCTTTTGACTATTTGTCCAACATCTACTATTAGTGAAAGAGTATTTTCCACTTTTAGCTTTATTAAAAGCAAACAAAAAAAATCGTCTTAAAACGAAAAATTTAAATTGCATATTATTTCTAAAATATTATTTTAGAAGTGAAAAATGGATTTTCTTTTTACATATTTAAAATGTAATATTAAAAAAACTTATTTAATGCCAAACGTTTTAAACGTTCAAATTACTAACGTACCTAATTTTACCAATTTGCAAACTTAATGATCTCTATTAATTTGTTATGAATATAGTTTTATAATATTAATTTTTAAGATATTATATTAAAAAATAATAAAACCAATAAATGAAATGTTGAAATGAAATACAATAAAAAAAATTATTTTTTTTTCAAAGAATGTATTTTTTTATTTTTATTACTTTATATATTTAATTTCTGTTTTTTTTACATAATTAACAAATTATATAAGCTTTTTATTCAAATTAAAAAAAACCGAAAAAAACCGGTTGACCGGTTTTTTCTGCAAAAACCGAAACCGAAACCGGTTTTTTAAAATTCGATTTTTCGAAGAAAACCGAAACCGGTTTTTTCAAAAGGCCGGTTTTTTGAATACTCTAATTGAGAGAGGATAAAAAGTTTCCTTTTTAATCAGCTCCAAAATTAGAAAAAAATAAAAATAAATAAAATTAGAAAATATCACTTAGCGCAAGAATCATTTCCAGAAGTCTGGTTGACGCTGATTTGTTAGCTTATCGACCAGAGAAAAAGCTCATATCTAATCGTAACCAATTAAAATGACTTCAATTTGCTTAAGAACAATTAGCTGGACAACAATGAATCAGTGAAAAAACGTACTTTTCAGCGTCAAGTCAAAATTTAATGTTATCGTCAGTGATAGTGTGTCGTTATCCCATGTAAAAAAAACCCAAATGAAATGAAAAATTCAAAAAGAGTTCTGCGTAAAGAAAACATGAAGGTGAACGGCGCTATGAAATGAGGCCCCAATAAATTTGGCACCAAAGTGAAAAATGGCTCTAAAAAAGGAGGGATAAGTTTAGAGGGTGTTCTCATATTTTGGAGAATTTTTTTTGATTTTCGAAGAAGGAAAAATTAAACTGACCCCAGAAATTTTTAGGCCAAAATTCATTTTGGTATGTTGAGTTGAATTGCATAATGACCCAATTTGTGTGACAATATAAAATTGCATTTTCATTAAATTTACATTTAAAAAAAAAAAAAAGGAAATTTTAAAATAGTATAGGTTTATGTTTTGATTTTTCTTAAATTTTAACAATATTTATTAAAAAATAATTAGTTTTGATAGTCGATAGTCTTCAGTAATCGAATAATAACGACCAATGAAATGGAGTGGAGTTGTAGCCGCAGCATACAACGACCCAGCACAAAAAAATGGTAGTCATTCTGTGGCTATACCTTCTTTCATTGCTTCCTAAACTTCAGTTGACATTCTTTTATGATTTTTTGGTGTTCTTCTAAGGTACTTCCAAAAGAATTCATGTGTTAATATTTCAAATGCAGTGATCTGGATATAAACCCGATGCATACCTTAAAAAATCACTCTTCATTACTTCTAAAGCATAAGTTATAGTATATATACGATATATTTTTTGAATCTCAAGCATTTATTCAAATTGAAAAAATAGTTATGAAGAACTTTTCTAATTTTTTTTAAATCATTTTTTATATTTTAGTTTAAAATTTTATGAGGTTTAGAATTTATGCAGTTTTGCAATTTTTATAAAAGTTTTGAAAAATCAAGAAAAACAGATTTTTTTTAACCTTTAATTGAAACTAGGTGGCCTGTCATTTGCATTTTTTCAGCCTTAAATGTTTATGACGACGCAATCTGTGGATTTTTGCATTATGTTTATTATTTAACACTACATTTCCTGTTTTAATTCAGAATTTACCAAAATAATTTTAAAATTGTGTAAAAATTATTTCAAATTGCCAAAAAATGTTTTAAAATTGTGCAAAAATTATTTAAAATTGTTCAAAAAAAATTTTAAAATTATCTAAAAATGTTTCAAAATTGTACAACCAGTTTTTAAATCATTTAAAAATATTTTAAAATTTTTCTAAAAATGCAATAAAATTTTTGAAAAATGTTTCAAAAATGCTTTTTCACTTATGCATAAATATTTATTTATTAATAAAGAGTATTTGTATATCAATGCATACATTTTGCTTCTTTAAACTTATTTTTCTGCATGATTATGAATTAAATTTTCATCAAAGCTTAAATAATACAAAGTATATGAACATTTTCCACTCATGCATCAGCATACCTAATCATTGTATTATCATTGCTTCCTTAGAGTAAAGTATGAGTAATGCTAGTAGCTACATTTGAATACTTCCATCCTATGACACGACAATGTTAAATTCATCGATGAAACCATCAGAAAAGAAGTGATGCCTTTGCCATAGTAGTGATGCTTTTATTGCTTCTTTGGCAGCTTCATTTTTGCTGGGGATCTTATAAAATTAAAGAGCGAATGGCTTTCCTGGAAATTTATATTAGTTCTTAATATACAAATAACAAAATATACATAGAGATTGTGACTGTGTTTGTTGTGTCAAAAGTCACAGACTTCTCAATTTGTTTTGAAAATTTCAAAAAGTTAAGACTTTGGACATCATAAATTTAACAAATAAAAATTTTAATTTTTATTTTAGAAATATTCGGGCTCAAGATCATAATTAAAAGAAGATGGAAAAAAGCGTGAGGATCACCGCTAGAGGGAGCGAAATTACAGATTTTGCTCAAAATCCGCGTTTTGGTACATATTTTCCCATATATTTTAATGCGAGCAAAACATGGGCAAAATATCTTAAACAACGTGTTTAATTGCAAAACATATCGAAAATAGTCTAATCAACACTGAACTGTGTCTATACAACTCTGTGTTATCAATTCATGGAGAATGATAAATTAAAAAAAAAAATTGCATTTACATTTGACAAGTTCGAAAAATTTTTAAGCGTCATTTAAGGTTGTAGTAATTAATATAAAAAAAGTTTAAATATATATAAAAAAAGAAAATTTAATAAATCGAACGAATAAAATGGCTACAAAAAGTTAAATATTTTATTTTATTTGTTTTAAATAGGAAACGACAAATTAATTTCGAAAATTCGAACACTCAAAACACATTTTTACTAGTGGAAACAGTTTAAAATGTTTTCCTCAAAACATGTTATTTATGAAAAAGCTACACAAATAAATAACTCAAAAATGTAATTGAGATTGCCCAGGTCTGCTCAATATTGAATTAACACTACAAAGAAATCCAATTTCATAACTAGAATTTCGGATACTCTAGTATCCGAAAATATTGCGAACATCTGGCATCATTTTGTGCAAAAAACAAAAATGTAAGCAAAGAATAAATTTTAATTATTAAAGAAACCATTACAATATGAGTTATAGATCTAAGAATACAGCGTTTTAATTAAAATTAAATGCAGAAGTTGTGGGCGACTTTGTATGCACACTTTTTCGATATTTTGATGTTTTTTTGCCAATTTTCATGACGTCATATTTAAGAAACCGAAAGGTTAATGATTTAATTAACACTACCCATTTACAATATTTGTGGCGAATTTCATTAAAATCGGAGATGACAAATCCGAAAGTGAAAGTTTTCTGTGCGGTTTGACATGGAATGGCCCATAAGTAACGTTAAGCGTTAACACTAAAAGTTGATAGCTTGCCGCATAAACACAGTTACTATCTGACTTTTTTTAGAAATCAAATTGAAAGGTCTGTATCAGAGAACTGCAAAATCAACTTTTTTCTTGATTTAATCATACACAAAAATTCTTGTTCACATTTAATAATTCAAAAAAATTCACTGTAGAATAAAATCAGCATCATGTTACTGAACGCGTAATTGGGATCAGTTTGAATCATATGTCGATTATGTTTACTGCAAATTTAATCACTCAACAAAAAGTCGAGAGTTGAAAAAACAACGCGTATGAGTGTATTCATAATTAAAACAAAATAGAAACACATTTCATAAATGATATTGTTTATATTAGAGTGGGACTTAAATCCTCTTTTTTATTATTTTTATTAGTAATAAAACTATTCTTCTTTCTGAAATATAAATATTTTGTTGGAAAAAAAAATTAGGTCGATATCTCAGGCTTGCCTAATCCGGAAAAATTTAAATATTGTCTAAATTTTGTTTCATCTATTTTGATTGGAAAATTTCACAAAGAACAATATTTTTGGTATTCCCAATAAAAATTCTAAAAAAAAAAACGTATTTTATACCCACCCTAATATGCATATAACATTAATGAAATGTGTTTCTACAAAACCACCCCCTTTTTATAGATAAGAAACTATTTTGTTTTAATTATGATTACACTCATACACGTTGTTTGTTGTTTTTTCTGATTTATTCTACATCAAAATAATTATTGTTGGCTCGATTGAACAGAAAGCCATTTTAAAATTATAATTTCTTTTCCAGGATTCATTCTAAATTTTTTGCCAAAAAAAAATTTGAAAAATTAAAAAATTAATGATTTAAAAACCGCATGTAAACGAACAAGATTAATGTATGATTTGTATCTCAGCATGTAATTAAAAATTGTATTACTTGTTGAAAACTTGGTTAAAAAATCAAGCAATTAATTAAAAATTAAATACAATTTAATAACCTTTACATAGACAACAAAAAAAATACAACTTTTAAAAATTGATTTGTTTTTAGTTATAACATAAACCTAAATAAAATCAACTTGTTTCTTTATTGGCCATTCTCTTGTCAGGCATTTTTATTTATGATGACCAAATTCATCCGTTCGTCAGTCACTCATACATACTTGTAGTTTTTTATTTTGAAATTCATTTTATTTAGTTTTGTCATTGTTACGTTTTTTTTTTTTTTTTTTGACGGATTTCGAAAATAATCAAAACATTTTAAAACTAAAAAAATAAAATAACAATCCAACAGCTATCATGTCTCAGGTTTAACTATTATTTTTGTCTTAGCAGTTTTTATTGTATTGTAACACAAATTGTGTATATCAAGTCATTGAACTTTTTCAAGAACGTCCATATGTTTAGTTGATTTTCTAATACTCTGAGGCTAGTTGGCTGGCTGCCTTTACTTGCTCCGAAGTAGTAGTTGCCATAAAAACATTTTAGACACAAATATGATGTATGTATGTTTTTTGGTTATAAAAACAAATAATGAAAAATAAAATATTTTATATCATAATAAACAAAATACAAGTATTGTTATAATTAATTTCACTTTAAAAAAAATATTAAGCGACCGCCCAGAATAAAAAGGAGTCGTATAACAATTGTCGCTGTGAGAAAAATAGAAAGAGTACAGTAGAGATCCTTTCCTTCTCAGTATCTCGTTCGTCTACTAGAAATATACTATACAGGTTGGTTGAAAAGTTCCTGCGCTCACCAAGAGATGGCACTGCTAGCTTCAACCTTTTTTTTTCTCAAGTTGGTATAACTGTCCCGACAACACATGCAAAGTTGCAAGTCATTCTGTCAATTCTTTCTTTGTTTACAAGCCATTTGAAGTTGACGTGTCATTGATTTTTTTTAATATAGAAAAAATTGCACTCAGAATATTATGTAGTTAACTGTTTGTAGTTTAATAAAAAAGTTTTCCGTTCCATTTAAAAACAAAGGAAGATACATTTATTTTTCAAAGAAATATCTATATTAACTTTTTTATACATTTATTCGAAATAATTTACTATCATTTACCGATTTTTTTCAGTTTCATTTATTTTTTTCATTTGTTTGAAATTTAATAAAAATTTACCCACAAAACGGAAACTTGTGGTTTATTTGTGTCCGTAACAGTTATTACAAATTTAAATTTTGTTTGCTGTCTGTTTCAAAAAAAAAATATTCAAAAAATTTCAATTTGTTTTTTTATTTAAATTGATTGTATATATACAAAATTTTTCAATACAAATTACAAGAACTTCATAAACACACATACATACACAAATACATTCACACAAAAAGTGTTTATATGCATACATAAATTTTGTATTGTACGAGAATATTAAAAAAAATAAAAATACAAAAACGGAAATAATTTCAAATAAATGAAAAAACATTTATTTTTAAGGATTGGTGGGTAAAATTTTGACATTTATTTTAACTGATTATATCATTTGTTTCTTACGGTTGTGTCAGTTGATTAATCAACATTTAAAAATAAATAACAAATGGCATTTAATTTAAATGAAAATTAAGTAGACCGGTTTTTAAATGAAATATCATTTCTTTTAAATGATATTTTCAGTTATTTTAACTTACATACTTTTTTAAGTGTGAATATCGTGCAGTTATTAGATTCTTTGTTTTGAAGGGCTTAAAAGCAAAGGAAATTTATGAACAATTGTTAAAGAGTCCTCACTTTCAAAACGCACCGCTGAATTTTGGGCTGGTGAATTTAAACGTGGTCGTACCAGCCTTGAAGACGATCCACGCGAAGGACGTCGTTTTATAACTATGGATGAGACTTGGATCTACCACCATGATCCTAAATTGAAACAAAAACGTTTACAGTGGACTGAAGCTGGTTGTTCAGCTCCAAAGCAGGTGAAGTCACAACGATCAGCAAAGAAGGTTATGGCATCAGTTTTTTGGGATGCAAAATGAATTTTGTTGATTGATTATCTTCAGAAAGGTAAAACAATCAACTCTGAATATTATTGCAGCCTTTTGGATCAGCTGGATGAAAAAAATGATGAGAGAAAAGACCTGGTTTAAAGAAGAAAAAAATCATTTTTCATCAAGACAATGCACCTGCTCACAAAAGTGTTTTGACGATGGCAAAATTCAATGAATTAAAGTACGAATTGCTTGAACATCCACCGTATTCACCAGATTTGGCTCCCAGTGACTACTATCTCCTCAGAAATCTCAAACGATTCCTTCGTGGAAAGCATTTTTCGTCGAATGAAGAGGCCATAGCAGCCGTAGACGGTTATTTTGCAGAGCTTCCGGAAAACCATTATAAGGATGGGATAAAATTATTGGAAGATCATTGGAACAAGTGTATTGAGCTTCTAGGAGATTATATTGAATGAAAAAATATATTTCGTAACAAAAACAGTATTCTTTCATTTCGAGCGCAGGAACTTTTCAACCAACCTGTATTTTGGCTTTTACACTTAAGTACTATAAAAACAATACTTAATTATTTTATTCCAGTAGATATTTAGAAATCGTATATAATTAGTTGGTTTATATTACTTTATAAATTCGTTGGTACACAAGAGCACATGACAGCCTCATAATGGGAGGGAAGTGTGTATTCTTGAAAAAGGAATCCACATAAAGTCATGCGATTTTGTGCAACAACAGCATGTAATTTTATATGTAAACAAATAATTTTATGTAGATTCGTTTTCCAGAACACCGCCGTTCGTTATCCTAGTACACTATGCCCGAAGTTTCGTTTAAACAAGATTACGCATACCAAGAAATCCATTTTTACAACTAGATTTTCGAAAAATCTTGTTTCATAATTATGTTTGCACAGCATTCATAAGTATTATGTATGAAAATATTTTGAAAATCTCGCTACAAATCAATTTTAATTATTTAAGAAAATTTTTAAAAAAATTAGTTTAATAACCAATAAAATTACGTTTTTTTCCCCACCCTGTAGGGTCATTTAAAATTTTAAATTTGAATCGGCTATAAAAAAAGTACTGATTATTTTTTCAAATTGCTTTTATTGGTAAGGTTGAACTTTGTTATTTTAGAATGGAACACAATGACTACTACAACTAAAATAAAGAATTGCGTTTTTTTACAGGGTGTGTCATTTAAAATTTTAAATTTGAATCGGCTATAAAAAAAGTACTGATTATTTTTTCAAATTGCTTTTATTGGTAAGGTTGAACTTTGTCATTTTAGAATGGAACACAATGACTGCCATGACTGGCTCGGCAGTACCTCACCCGATCACCCCAACTTTTCAGTACATTTTCGATTGTTGCGGCTCGAATCTCTTCAAAGAGCAACTTCAATTTCATGTTTCAACTCTTCAATTGTCTCTAATCCAAAGGGCTAAAATCACAGCTTCGAGTCGGCCAATTGACATCACAATTTTGGCTGATTACTCGATTTTCAAAAACAGTGCGTAATATATCGATTGTTCACGTCAAAAAAAAAACAAAACACGAAAAAATTAAAAAATTAGAGAAAAAAATAATCGGTTGGAGTTCTAATATTTTTTGGTATTCGACACTGGAAAAAACTGTGTGAAAAGGAACGGTTCAAATTAAGTTGCAACAGATATTAAGGAACGCGTGCAAGAGGACTGTTTTTGGCCACACAGCGACAGTTTTACCCGTTAAAGTTAAATATTGCCTAATTTTCCAATCAAAATAGATGAAAAAAAAATTAGACAATATTTAAATTTTTCCGGATTAGGCAAGCCTCGACCTAAATTTTTTTTTCCAAAAAAATATTTATATTTCACAAATAAGAATATTTCTATTACTAATAAAAATTCTAAAAAAGGGGATTTTAGACCCACCCTAATATACATATAACATTTATAAAATGTTTTTCTACAAAACCACTCCCTTATAAAATGTGTTTCTATTTTGTTTTAATTATGAATAAACTCATACGCGTTGTTTGTTGTTTTTTCTGATATATTCAACGCTGACTTTTTGTTAAGTGATTACATTTGCATAAAACATAAACGACAGATGATTCACACTGATTCCAATTACGCGTTCAGTAACATGATGCTGATTTTATTCTACAGTGAATTTTGTTGAATTATTAAAAGTGAACAAGAATTTTTGTGTATGATTAAATCAAGAAAAAAGTTGATTTTGCAGTTCTCTGGTCTACACTAGATTTTTTTATGATAACATATTTATCGCCAGGCAACAAAGTTCGACCGCCTTAACTGTCGTGAAAATATGGTTTTATTCGAATTATGTCGTTTTGTAAAAGCGCATTATGATGCTCTTTTTTACAAGTTAGCAGCACTGTACAAATTTTCACAAACCAAGTAAACAACAACAACACAAACCATATAAAATATGACAGTTAGAAAAGCATTGGGAAAACACGCACACAAAAGAATGGCAAAAAAAGGAAAACAAAAAAAGTAACCAAAACAGGCAGCAGCAACAACAAAAAACCAGGAAAAGAATGACAAACACAAAAAGGATTTAAATAAAAAAGGAGCGCCCTTTTTTAGCACGATAAAAACGAAATCAAACACAGGTAAAAACAGCACGTTTAAAAATAATACAAACAACAAAAAAAATTGCAACAAAGAAACAAAGGTCAACTTTTTAAAAAATGGGGAGTACTATTTAACAAAAAAAAAAAAAAAATAATACCAAACTTACCTTAGATTTTAAATAAATGTGTGGTATAATCCTTTATCTGATACTTTTGTATGATTTCTGTAAAATTGTATGTTTTTTTAATAATTTTATTCGTTTTTATTTTATTTTAAAAACTTTCACTTGTTTTTATATTAAACTTTAAAAAGATATATTTGTTAATTTAATTCTTCCTCTTTTTTAGTACATATTTATTTTTATATGTATTTTGTTGTAAAAATATTTGCTATTTATTTGTTTAATAACTTGGATTCTCTATGTAATTTGTAGTTGTTTCTTTTTTACTTGTTATTTACGTGTTTGTTTTGTATGAAATTTATAAGGTTTCACTTTGCAAACAGACTCAAGATTCAATTTGCCAATAATTTCAACAAAGATTTTTTATTATATTTCTTTTATACACACACACACAACTGGTACATAGAAAACAATTGTAATTTGTTTTTTTATTTTGTTATTTTTTGTTATAAAATTTTACACTTTACATTATTTTGCATAGTAGAAAAAAAAAACTACAAACACTTGATATTTCTTTAGACGAACAGTGGACAGGCAAATCAGAAAAAAAATCAAATATGCTTTTTTTTTTTGTTGGCAAAAAATCTTTGCGACAAAAGACTGCTGCGCCTTTTTTCTTTACACAAACTTTCTTCTTTACTTGTGTTTATATTTTCTTTTTTACAAAATTAAAATTGTAACACACTAATATTTGTTAATAAAAAAAACACTTTTTTTAATAATTCCTGCTTATTTATCAAAATTTTTATATATTCTATGTTTTTCTTTTACTTGAAAAACCTTATTCATATATTTTTAAAATCATCCGTAATTCACAAACAATACGTCTTCACTCGACTACAACTCGCTCGAAACTGCAAAGCTACAAATATCTGAAAATGTTTTAGGTAACCGATTACTTTGTACTTCGTTAAATTTATGTTATCGATGTTCGTTGTGTTATCGATAACGCCTCAGTTTTTATTTTGTTTTGTCGGTGTTTGGTATTTTAATTTTTTAGTGCTGCAAAGCGTTATGTGTTTGTTTATAGAAATGTGTGTGTGTGTTATCTCTCAATCTATACAACACAACACAAAATAAAGTACAGTCATAGCGATTGAACCAGGCATGACAAACATGGTACAATTGTACTTTATTTTTGGTACATTTTGACCTTGGTTGGTACCGTGGTACAACCACGGCTCATTTAGTACAATTTTAAATTTTTGAAAATTTTAATTTATAACTTGATAAAACAACATAAGATAAAGTCGACTTTTTTTAAAAGCAACTTTAAATTAAAAACCTGTTTTTATTTATTCAGCTACTATAGTAAAAATAAATTCAGTTTTAAGTTGAACCGGCCCTAAATTGGTGTCACATCAAATGTACCAAATGTTTGCATACACATTGTACTGAAATATTCGGAAGTGGCAACATTGAACAGCTGATTTTAAATTACCTCTCAAAACAAAAACACAAATAAGAAAACAGTGTATTATTGTTAAAAAACTATTAAATGCCTTAAATTTTTTTAATAGCAAGTACTGAAAAGGTAAAATTGCCCTCCAAGGGAGGCGGACACACAGAAAAAAGGTGTTACATTTATAAAAATTATAGTAAAATTTTACAAAGTTTTGTGGTTAACGATAAATTTTGTTTCACCCCGTCAATTTTAATTTTTTTAAGTCTTTAGTGTCTAATATAAAATTGTTTAAAAAAAGCGGAAAAAATTTTGGTACCGTGAGGATTTGTTTGTCTGGTTGGTACAATAACACAAAACATATTTTCCATCCCTGGATTAAGCACATCAAATGAAGCTGCTACAAACAGCAAAACTAGTACCCAGATTCTGTAAGACGATAATCGTTTATAACTACTTTAACTTTCAAAGTTAAATATCTACCATAAAAACATAACAATTTTAAACTGTTGTTACAAATTTGGCAAAAACGCAGTAATTTTCAATCTTATAGTTCAACAGTTTGGTAAGTAACATTTTTAGATATATAGAATTTTAACTTTGAAGGTGGACGATAATCGTCGCTCGTCTTATAGAATATATGCACTGTATTTCCCATATATTTTATGAGGCAAGCTATTAAAGTTTGACACAAGCCAACGTTTAGCATTAACGCTATGTCGAATTTGTATGGGAATGATAGAAGCCAACTTTAATAGCTTGCCTCATAAACACAACTTTTATATGACGAAATGCTGCCAATGATGCTAGCTCTGCATACGTTTTTGTCATGCCTTGGCAGTGCTTTGCTTAGGGTATGTGTTAGCAAAGTATGCTTCTTGGTAAACTTTTGACAACTTTGAGGTGAATAAAATTTCACTAGCCCATAGGGTTAGTAGAATTTTTGACATAAGATTAGAAATTTTTTAAGTTTTAAAATTTGAAAGCTTCATAAATCAAAATGAAAACAAAACAAATAAATAAATAAATTCGATTCTTTTTCACACATAAAAATTTTCAACTTTTCCACCATATAAAAAATATTTTTTAACATGCCACTTTGCTACCGTTTAAAACACACCCTTATTATATAAATGTATGGGAAAAACTGGTTTTGCTGCTGGCGGCAACTTCATTTGATGTGTTTAGGCATACAGGGTACAGTGTCACAGTGGTTCCAACATAAATAATTGTAGATCTTCTAAACTAGTTATACAATAGGAAAAAAGAGTTCGCAATAGGAAAAAAGGGTCGTATAGCTTTTATAATAATAGACCGATTGGTAAATTTTTACACTTTTTGTAATTTAGGTCAGAAGACTAGGAGAAACTTGTTTTAAATTCCATACCTGCTCTTATATATTAATAAATATTTGACTGCAAGTTTCAAAAGACACATTTTTAATATGGTCAGGGTATATATCAGTTTGTCGAAAATTAGGTCTAAGACCTCATGTAGTACATATATTCGTGATCCTCATGCGATTTCAAGTCGATTTAGCGATGTCTGTCTGTTTGAAAGATGCACGCGGTTGTCTTAATTTTTATCCGCTTGCTATTGAAAACGAGCAAAATCAGTCCAGCGGTTAAAAAGTTATGAGTGAAAATGTGAAGGTAGCACTAAATTTTCCATACAAATTGGTGTATTTTAGTACGATTTTATAGAAGCGACTGGTACATAATATATTTTCTCATATTTTTCACCAGTCGCTTAGAGGTGATTAATATTTTGTATGCACATCAAATATTTTTCAGCTCAAAAAATTTTTTTCACCACTAAATTTTTTTTATTTTTTCACCACAAAAAATTTTTTTCACCACAAAATTATTTTTCCACCAAAAAATGCTAAATATGACAGTATTAAACATTTTTGAACATGCCCAGCATTAATCAAAACTTATGAAATAGTTATTAAGCTTTTGGGAAATTTAGGGTGATAAATAAAAGTAGTAAATAGAAACAACTGAATATAAAATTTAGCAAATTTCAAGTCAAAAACTGATAAAGGAATAGGCATACACTCACCAAAAAAAATTCTGTAATGACAACTGAAAATTTTTCTGTTATTACGGGAAATTTTGCTATTTTAAGCCCAGCGGTATTTTTGCTAATCCTAGCAACACATGTCTGCTGACGCTTAGTACAATGAAATTAGTAGAAAAATTAGCTGCCGCTACTAAATTTTAGTAAACTTTTTGTAAAGTGGAATTTAAAATCTGTTTGCTAAAATTAGCAGAAAAAAAAAATTACTAAATATTATTAATATTAGTACAAAAATTTTAAATTTATTTTTTTATATCGAGCATCAAATTTTTTTTATTTTATTTATTTTTTCCAAAAAATATTTTAGACCAAATTAAAAAAAATCAAAGGCTTAAAAATTGTAAAAACACGAATTTATCATTTTGTTTTAATTTCTTTTTTGAAAAATATTTTAGTAATTTTTTTTACTTTTAAGGTCAAATTTTAATTGTTTTTAAGACTGATTTTTAGAACCAACAAAACTTTTATATTCACTTCTGATCACTTTTTTAAATCTATGTAACATTTAAGGCAATTTAAGTTTGTGGGTGTAAGTTTTAATTAGAAATAACATTTCCTTCAACATCCACTTTTTTAAAATTAGTAATTTTTTTGCTAATTTTAGCAAATCGGTTTTCAAAAATTTGTTAAATGATTTCTGATAGCAACAAAAATTTGTAAATGTTCTGTAAAAATTCTGTAATTTGTAAAATGTAAATAGCAAAAAGATCTGCTAAATAATAATTTTTTTACTAAGAATCAGTACAAAAATAGTAAAATGGGATTAAAAACCGTTTACAAATAATTTCTACCAACTTTTTTTCTGAGTGTACAAACACTACATGAACTATGTTGTTTTTATAAATTTAAACAATGAGTGCCGTTCTCTTTCTTAAAAAAATTAAAAATATTTTTAATAAATTTTTTTTTTTGTTTTTTTTTCTCTTTTGAAATTTTGCAATTTAAATAACTGTAACAAACGTTTTATATCTTGTCAATAGTATTTATTGTAAGCTAGAATATTTTCTACACTAAGTTCATTGTCAATCAAAAATTTAATTCATATGATTAAACTTTTAATTGAAAAAAAATCTATTGTTGAAGTTTTTTTTTTGGCAATATTTTTTTTTGTGGAAATAGTATTTCTTATGTAAAATATTTCCGCAGCTTACAATTTTTCCATTTTATTTTAAGGGAATGTTTTGACAAAGGTCAGAAAAAGAAAAGTAGATATTTCACAATTTTTTTTTGTAAGGCCCTATTACTTCACTCTGCAGACTGGATTTTGTTGTCTCCTCCTTTTGTTGTCTCCTCCATTTCCTTCCCTTTATTCCCTTCTCTTTTCCACTTACAATTTGTTTGAACACTCCACTCTGCAGCGTGAATTGTAAATGAACCTGCAAGTTTTTCTTTTTCAATTTAAAATAACAATAAAAACTATCACCCAAAAAAAGGAAACTGTTTTGGGTGTTCTTGCGCAAATTCTTAATCAAAATATATTTATGAATTCTAAGGTTATATTCTTCATATTATTTTTATAAACGATAAGAAGTGCACAAGAACCAAAAGGAAAAATTGTATACGGGAAACTAACAATTAACATAAACTAAACTTATATAAACTGACCACATTATAAAGTAATTTAAATTCCATTATATAGTGGATGATGCGATCCACTTCTTTTTTACTTAATTCATAAAATTTCTGTACAATCTACTAACTACAACTTAATAATAAACAAAGCTAAATTCCTTAAACGCACACTAATCCAGAAATAAAAAAATAAAAAGAGAAAAAAAAGTTAAAAATAATAATGTTCATACACAGAACAATGATCAAGTATGTGTAAAGTAATTCATATTGAAAATAATTTGAATAACATGTTCACATTGGTGCACTTTATACCAAAAGCTACCTAATAGAACCGGCTGGTAGGGTTAAAGGATACGAACAGCATAGTAGTATTCATAAAAAAAATTACGATAAACTAACACCCAGGTGATTACCCGCACTACTGCATTGAGTGCATTGTGTCAAAATTAGGAAATAGGATGTGGGAAGGAGCATAGGGAGCTGTCAGACTTCACGGTTTTTTGTCCAAAAAAAACGTTTTTTGCTCCAATAACGACGATTTTTCATATTTAACTAAGAGCAATTTTAGACGATAACTTTTTTGCATGCAATTCTTGTTTGGTGGCGAACGGGGTAGAGAAGCTCGGTTTTCGTGCATGATTTTCTTATTTCTCTTTCACACTCGTATGAATTTTACTTGTGTTGCTTAATTCACGCTCGGTTTTAGAGCAAACAAATAAATAGACATAATTCCAAAGCAACATTGAAAAGGTAATTGAAAAAAAGCATGCAATCAATCGCATCGTATAAATTAGCTCTAAGTTTCGAAATCCTCAATGGGGATATTTTTTATTCCAAAGATTACGTAAGACTAAAGAATTCAAAATGTTATGATTCTTTAATTAAACCTGACTTATTAAAAATACCAAATTCTAGTATTTATACGTAAACTGAATTACTTTAATTAATGTAAAATATTATTAAAATTGGACAGTAATAAGTTAATGTTATACAGTGTACAGCAAAAGTCATGGTACCCTGGCTATAATAAAAAATCTTTCGTAATCCTGCTGGCTTTGTGGAATTTTTCAATTTTTATTCTCTATAATTTACTAATAAAAATTTTCATGTTTCTTTGCAATAAAATCATTTTAAAAAAAGAATATGATTATATGATCTAAAATCCTACTAATACTATTCAATTTATGCCATAGGTTAGGTAGATGTGGTAGAGAAGGTGCTCAACAGACTCTTCCTCCTCTTCGTCACCACAGCTTCTGCAAAAGTCACTAGCCGCAACCCTTAACCTAACTGCGTGCCTTCCAATCAGACAGTGTCCCGTCATGACGGACACAAGTAGGGATATATCGGGCCTTGAGAGTGACAGCATCCTGTGTGTGCGCTTCCTATCCAGACGGGGCAACATCTGTCTGGAACGAACACAACCACGGACAAAGGCCAACCTATCTCTCGCTAACTCACAAGCACTCTCCCGCAGCCGAAACTTGCAAGTGGCTAGAGGCATGCCCACAGATTCGAATTCGTGTGTGTGTAAGGTAGTCCCCAGTCTTGCAAGCTCGTCTGCCCTACAGTTCCTGGTATGTCCCTGTGGCCCGGCACCCAAATAACATGTATGCTGAACTGCTAAGCCATCTCGTTAAGAGAGCTGCAACAGTCCAAGGCTGATGTCGTATCCAGGAAGATAGAATCCAGAGATCTAATGGCAGCTTGACTATCAGAGAACATATTAATCCTTACTGTTGTGAGGACATTATACCTCAGCCACTCCGCTACCTCCCTAATGGTCAGAATTTTAGAATGAAAAACACTACAGTGAAGTTCAGGCATCATGTTAAGGATTACACTGTGACCATAGCCACTGTATCAAGGACCCTATAAACCAGTATAAACAAACTACCAAATTGTTAGCCACCCATGAGGCCAAATGGTGCGACTACAAAAAATTCTTAGTCGAGACCACGAAATTCTTAGCCTATTTACAGAAAACTTAGCCTCTAGCAAAGGTTGTATATACATTCACATCACAATCACTGTACTTGCGCTACAACCGTTGCTAGAGGCTAAGTTTTTCTTTAAATCGGCTAAGAATTTCGTGGTCTCGACTAAGAATTTTTTTGTAATCGCAGCATTTGGCATCATGGGTGGCAAGAAATTTGGTAGTTTGTTCATCCTGGTTTATAGGGTCCTTGACTGTACGACCAAAGGGAATATACCGGCTCATGTCTATAGTATTTTAAGTTCTAAAAATCAGCCCTAAAAACAATTAAAATTTGACCTTAAAAGTAAAAAATTTACTAAAATATTTTTCAAAACAGAAACTACCAAATTAAAACAAAATAATAAATTCGTTTGTTTTTACAATTTTTAAGCCTTTGATTTTTTTTTTTAATTTTGTCTAAAATATTTTTTGAAAATACAAAAAAATTTTATGCCCGATAATAAAATAAATTTGAAATTTTGTACAAATATTCTTAATATTTAGTAAATTTTTTTGCTGATTTTAGCAAACAGATTTTAAATTAAACTTAACAAAAAATTTACTAAAATTTAGTAGCGGCAGCTAATTTTTTCTACAAATTTCGTTGTACTACACGTCAGCAGACATGTGTTGTTAAGATTAGCAAAAAATACTGCTGGGCTCGAATTAGCAAAATTCCCCGTAATAACAGCAAAATTTTCAGTTGCAATTACAGACTTTTTGGTGAGTGTATGGTCCAATATAAGAAATATTTTTTGATAGAGTATAAGATATAATTATATATGACACAATATTTGCAAACAAATTTGAGATATTGTTATATATAGTTGCATATCTAGAGTATTTTTGATATGATATAAGATATAATGAAATATAATTATATGTATGTATATAGTTCCATGTCAATGGTTTCGAATGCCAGCCAGGGAGATACATTTTTTTAGTGCTTTTTTAATTTTTTTATATTAATATATTTT
The DNA here is from genome assembly GCA_949748255.1 of Eustalomyia histrio. Classification (NCBI taxonomy): domain Eukaryota; kingdom Metazoa; phylum Arthropoda; class Insecta; order Diptera; family Anthomyiidae; genus Eustalomyia; species Eustalomyia histrio. The sequence continues at coordinate 67,140,863 of OX456524.1, read as the reverse complement.
TACAAAACTTTCAAATATTTACCCATTTCGGGACAACCCCATACAAAATTATACAGGGTGGCGCAAAAATAACCTTCCGATGTTTTTTGGATGTAATTTAAAAAAAAAAATGAAAAACTTTGATTCTTCTTGTGGATTATTTTTATTTGGTCTTTTAATTTTTTTTACATCAAGTCGAGAATATGATGTCATGTAAATGACCGCCGCCACAGTTGATTGTCATTTGACCCCTTTTTATGGCATTTTCCATTACTTTGGCCAAAACTTCCGGCGATACACTCAGAAAAAAAAATTAGTAGAAAAATTTGTAAACAGTTTTCAATCCCACTCTACTATTTTCTTACTGATTTTTAGTAAAAAAATTATTATTTAGCAAATCTTTTTACAAATTACAGAATTTTTACAGAATATTTACTAATTTTCGTTGCTAATTTCAGAAATCATTTTACAAATTTTTGAAAACCGATTTGCTAAAATTAGCAAAAAAAAATTACTAATTTTAAAAAAGTCGATATTGAAGGAAATGTTATTTCTAATTAAAACTTATACATACAAACTTTAATTGCCCTAAAATGTTACATAGGATTGAAAAAGGAATCGAAAGTGAAGATACCGACTCATGTCTGAAAATAGGACATCCACTTAAAATAGCACTAAAAAGGGGTTTTTATTTCTAAAAATCAGCCCTAAAACAATTAAAGTTAACCTTAAAAGTAAAAAAAAAATGACTAACATATTTTTCAAAAAGGAAATTACCAAATTAAAACAAAATAATAAATTCGTTTATGTTTTAACAATTTTTAAGCCTTTGATTTTTTTTTTTAATTTTGTATAAAATATTTTTTAAAAAATATAATCAAAATTTTTGATGCTCGATAAAAAAAATTAATCTAAAACTTTGTACTAATATTATTAGTATTTAGTATTTTTTTTTGCTGATTTTAGCAAACAGATTTTAAATTACACTTTACAAAAAGTCTACTAAAATTTAGTAGCGGCTACTAATTTCATTGTACTACACGTCAGCAGACATGTGTTGCTAAGATTAGCAAAAAATACCGCTGGGCTCAAATTAGCAGAATTTCCCGTAGTAACAGCAAAATTTTCAGTTGCCATTACAGACTTTTTTTGGTGAGTGTAGGTCCTCACATTCTTGACGGATATTGTCTTTAAGAGCTGCAAGAGTCTGAGGCTTGTTGACATAAACCTGCGACTTCAAAAAGCCCCACAAAAAGAAGTCTGGAGCGGTCAAATCAGGCGATCTTGCTGGCCAGTGCAAATCGCCAAAACGGGAGATTAGGCGCCCGAGAAATGCATCCTTCAGCATATCGGTTGTGGCACGTGCAGTGTGTGGCGTTGCACCGTCCTGTTGGAACCACATGTTTTCCAATCACAATTCATCAAGTTGCGGCAAAAAGAACTCGTTCATCATTGCTCTGTAGCGTTCACCATTCACAGTAACCGTTTGGCCCGCGACGTATTCGAAGAAAAAAGGTCCGATGACTCCTCCAGCGAAAACAGCACACCATACAGTGACTTTGAGCGGGTGTAATGGCTCTTCGTGGGTTACACGCAGTGCCCCAGAAGCGTAAATTTTGCTTATTTACGTACCCGCTAAGATGGAAATGGGCCTCATCACTCATGATTATTTTTGATGAAAAATCATCTTCATTATTGCTCAAATAAATAGTCACCAATATTCCGCGTTCTGGAGCAGTGTATTAACGTGTATTTCGCATGTGTTTACTACACAAATGTCAAAACAGAACTGACATTAGGGGCCAATCGCAAAATTTATAGCATTTTCTGATAGGAGGATTACTTTGTGCCCAAAACTCATATGTGGTAAAATTTTATATATTTTTTTGTTTTAAATGTAATTATTTACCTACATTTTTCTCAGTCCATAAGATATTATTATACCATTTGTAATTATATATAATATTACATATAGTTGCACACAGAAAAATAAATTAGCAACCGAATTGGTTAGCACAACCAAATTCAAATGTGATTACTGAACATTTTGGGGTTGCAACCAAAATTCAGTTGTATTAACCGAAATTTTTGATGGAAACCAATATTCAGTTGTACCAACCGATTTCAGTTGTAGAACCCGAATTTTAGTTGTAGAACCCGAATTTCAGTTGAAAATTGACCAATTTTTTTCTGTGTGTGTATAAGTCCCGAAGATATAATTATATATAACACAATTTTACGAAAAATGTAGTATAATTAAGTCAGCCACACACTGCTGAGTTCTTAATTCACTACAATTTTGACAGACCAAGTTGGATTCCTGGCGAAGGCATTGTTTGTTAGAATTTAGATTCGGAATATATACTATATTTATCGGATCAATTTAGATCCCTCTAAATCCCCAAATACATTTCTGGGTTCAATATGATTTGACATTTTTCGGATCAATTTACATCAACTAGATATTAAAGAATATCAAATTGGTTAAAATTAAATATTGCGCTGGATAAATTTTTTTTACTCGGGCAGTTATATGATCAGATATCATTGCACTAATTTTGGGATAACAAATAAAACTAAGATTGCAGCAAACTTTCTACTTTAATATGATTTAAGCAAAATTTTGACTACAAATGAATTACGAATAACTTAAAATTTAGAATATTATAAAATGAATTACGATTAAAGCACTACTTAAAAAAAAATTGGGCTATAAAATGAACTAACAACCAATTAATTTTATGTTTTTTTTCTCTCTACAATACATATGTGACCTTCTCCGAGAAAAGGGACATAGTGTGTGAAAATGAAGTTTTGAGGAAAAACGCATTTAAAGTTTTATAACGCATTATCACTGTGAACACACCTTCAGTTGGGAGATGTGATTTGGTATGGTAAATTATGATTGGGTGCCGACTTTAGTGACGTCATGCCTATGTGGTGACGTATTTTTTCGCTTTTAGTGTGACAATACCTTCGCTCTCAGCAAAGGGTTGATGTGCGTATACTAATACGAAGACCATTGTAAAAACAACTATAAAAAAGGAAAGGGTCTTATCTACTGATTCACAGAAACGGAATTTTGTTGCTCTTAAACCGAGTGAGACCAAAGCGAAAAAAATCAAAAATAAATCTGAACCTGAAAAAAATAGAAGCACCGGATCACGAGAAAAAGAAAGCTGAAGTCATAGCGCCGAAAAAAGAAATAACTGAAATTGTCAAACGGAAGAAAATCGAAGTACCAGATCACGACGAAACACCGAAAAAAAAGTCCAAACTCCAAAAAATCAAAAAAGTAAAATTTTAATGTTTTTCTCATTTGTATCGATTTTTCCAAGTTCGTTTTGTACGTTTTTATGGGGTTAATAGTTTTTTATCAGAAATCTAACTCATTTCATCTTATTATACACCCTTTTAGGAATCAGAATCCACTCTTAAGTCTAAACCAGTTTTTTTGACACACTAGGACCCTTTTCTCGGAGAAGGTCACATATGTATGTAATGTTTCGGCATATTTTCTTTCCTCAACTATTCTTCTTTTATTTTACAAATGTTTTCTCATTTTTAAATTAAATATTTTTGTGTTGTTTCCCAATTTAAGTATTCGTATTTGACAATAAAATGAATCCAAAAGCAACGGAAGAAAAACTGATGAAAAGCGGTGAACTCCGTATTTGACGGTACAGAAACGGATACACCAAAACAGAGTAAAAACGTATAGTTTTCGAAAATTAAAATATACGGTCCGTAAATGTTCCGTTTACGTACAAGCTTTGACGGATAAGTATTTTCAGACCGTAAACGTACAGTAGAAACCGGATTCATGAACCCGTACATGTCGGAGAGTCCATAAAAATATTTCTTGGGATACTTGAACTTTTGGAGCCAGTAATGCATACCAATGCAGAAGTCAAACTAATCTCCGTTCAAAGAGCAATTTGTAGCCGATAATTTTTTATTTTTAATAACTGGACATTTTGTTATGTCTACATATTTAGCCATAGTGTGAACATGGTAAAACATAAAAATTTTGTGAAAAAACTTCTTCATAATACATTTCTGTGTAGAAGAGCTGAACTTATAAGTGTTGGCAAGAGTGCTATACAGAGTAGTCGCTTTTACCAAGCAACGCAAGTGTAAAGTACATACTGGAAAATCTTAAACAACAAAGCACATACATACATATACCATAAGACAAGATCAATTTGAAGATTGTTGATTGTAAATTATTGTGGGTAGTTGCACTAGTTTTGCACTAAATTAAACAATAGAAAGATTATTGAACTTTTTGGTACATAATGTACACCCTTCATATGCTGAGAAGTATGTTTAAGTTGGACATGGCTTTGGTGACAGTTGTCGATAATTTTTCAATAAGATGATAAAATAAAATTGTAGCGAATCGACGAAAAATTGCAAAAATATGAAAATCGAGTAGATAAGACGATTTCATTTAAGTGGCTGCCACGGCTGGCCTCGCAGTAGCTCATCCTGTCAGTATAATTTTTCAAGACTCTCTTGGCGGTTTGTGGTTCTATCTCACGAATGGATGGGATGATATTAATAACCTTAGGGTGTGGATCGTTTCTGCATTATTCGCATAGCATCGATCTTTCACGGTATTCCACAAGAACAATTCTAAAGGCGTCCAATCGTAACTGCGAGGCGATTACAGAACTTAGTGCCCGAAAGATCGATTGTTTGATGAGTTGTGTGACAAGTTCATACCCAGCAAAGAAGTAGTGATTTTGATTCCGATGTTGTGAACATTTTGATCGTAACCTATGTTTTTTGCATAGGGGTGTCTTAGGGTGGAAGTTTCTTTTATGATCCTTTTTCATTGCATCTAAAACCCTTCTTATGGTTTAGTGAAATATTGGATATTTTAATGTTCCCAAATAAATTTTGAATGTTCTCAAATAAAAATTTGAAAAGAGTAATTTCGTTTAAATTCACACTTTTTTAGGTTGGGGAAAAAGAACTGCTGTAGAAGAGCAAAATCATAAATAAATGATACCATGGAATCAATGAAAAATTTATTACTTAAGAATCACTTATATACATTTTTGCTGGGTAACATCTATTTTCTGTTCTTCCATGGCCCTGTTACGCTCACCGTTGACTGAAATGACATTCCCAGCAGAATTTTCGAAAAAAATGGCCACCGCTCCTAATACAGACAAAAATGTCGTTCTCTGTGGATGCATCGGTTTCTCGACAATGACATGCGGTTTTTCCGGTTTTGTTTGCTCACATAACCGCCGAGCTGAAAATTCTCCTCGTCCGAAAAGATGATTTTTCGGCCACATTCGATGTCCGATTAGATCATCTGTAAGGTTCAAACTGAGAAGCCTTAAAGAAGAGTATGGTCGTTTTCCTTCAATTGCTGAGTTAATTGGACTTTGTAGGCGAATAATCCGATATCTTTGTGCAAAATTCTCATCATGCGTGAAATGCCGAGTAGTTGAGATCGATTTTCTTGGATAAAGTTGCACTCTTTCGGCCACAACAGCCACATTCTAATCGGTAGACCGCGGGTACCATATGTAATGTCCACTAGCAAGCCAGTCTTCATTTCAGCGAAAACTTCTTTTCAACAAACTCACTGCTTGTAACACATTTTTCCTTATAGTCAAATTGGTTGTTGGTCTACTCTCTTTGTAATATATTCTCCAGTTGTTTTACTATAAATAACTATGTAGTACGCACGCAGAGAAAAAACATGGTTGCAACATGATCACTGCTACTATATTGTACTTGCTGCAATCAAGTATGGTTGTCACAACCATATTATTGGTTGTCCAACTATCAACATGGTCGCTACCATCATTATTATAGTAAATATTTCACTATTTTATGATTGCCTCCTTCTATTTTAAACATGATTGGCTGTAACCATACCGTGGTATCAAAAATTATAAAATGCAACCATAAAATGCTGGCAACAATCAATGAATAATTATACATCAAATAAAACATGACTGTGACATTTACAGCCCTAATACGAGTATTGTCTTGTTTTCATAAAAACCAAAATGTCTTAAAACAACAATCATATATTGTTTACTAAAACTGGAGAAATATCAGATGGGTAGAAAATACCTTTGATGTGGCATTAAAACTTTTCATCAATTTTTAAACTTTAGAAGATTTTTTATGAGGGTTTTTTTCGAAAATTCCTTATACATGTAATATTATTTACAATAATCAATTCATTGTCAAAAAGATTCTATATAAAGATTTTATATGGCTCATATTATGATAATCCAGAAATCATAATATAGTTATGGGAACCATAATGTAATAACATTTTGAGCATACTATGATTACATGCAATCATATTATGATTAATTCAACATCATAATATGTTTATTTAGAATTATAATATGGTAATTTTTGGATCATAATATAACAGTAGGGTCAATATTATGGTAAAATTATGGATATTTTACTATCATAATATGATAATCATAATATAGTACGACTATGGTTGGCACAATCATAAACCCAAAAATATATGATGCTCTTCGAATATGATTCTCCCAACCATGTTTTTTCTTTGCGTGCGGTAAGCTCATTAAACAAAGAGAGTAGACCAACAAGAGAAACAAATTTGGCTTTAAAGGGAAATATGTAACTACTCGATACATTTTCCCAAAGTATTTTATATGTTAACTAACGGGATGGATGGCAGGACACTTTTTGTTGGCAAACACTCCCCATTTTAGCGACTTTGGTTTCTCTTGTTGGTCTACACTTTTTGCTTAGAACCAGGCTAACTAACATCTTTTGTGATTAATATAAGAGCAATTTCTTAAGTAAAGTCAAAACCGTAGACGTAAATACCAAGAAGATTCAGATCTGGCTATAATTTTTCGTACAATATCATAAAAATTTAGTAGTTCCCATCCTCTGTACGACTTTTGCAATCTTGAACGATAAGTTACTTTTAATCTAATATTTTAATCACTGTATCAGTTTACTTTTTTCTGTTAGAGGGTTTACAAAATTCGTTTTAGTCATAAACTATTGTCATTTTTTAAGATGTTCCACTAGATGTATTCAAGTATGTACTCCTTTATATATGCACAAGTAGTTACAGTGTAAATCTATAATATCTCGTATTTTAAAAATTACAAGCAATTGCGTTATCTATGCATGCGTGAGTATAGAGATCACAGTTAATCTTCATTTAACGATCTTTCAATTTGAGCGTTGTGTAGGTACTTAAATGTATGCGCAACAACATCATCTTCATCATTTTTTTTTTTTATTTTTATTTTTGTTATTTTGTGTAAAATTTAGCTTTAGTTGAAGTAGAAGACGAAGATAACAATTTATATAATATTGTCTGTATTTTTTGTATATAAGAAATAGAATAAAACATATTTTTTTTAAATGCAAAATTGAGACGACTGTCATGAAAATTACATACTTGAATAACACACAATGCAGCGGTCGAGACTCAATTTACAAAAAAAAATCTAATATTACTTAACGGAAAAATACAGTGCCAGCCAAATTAAGAAGATTGCAGCAAGTTTTAAGATTATTCGCTGGATGATTATTTAGAAACATAGAATGAATATTTATAACTATAGAAATATTTATTTTAAAGTAATTTTGGCAGATTCTTTAAACTCTTTTTACTAATCATCAGATAAGACATCATTTGTACATTCTTATTACTGGTAAGTCCATCAGATCTTAATATTATTCCAAATGATAGTAAAATACAGGGTGGTCCAAATGCAGGTATATTTTTCAATCATATGTTATTTTGACTCTTTCTGTTTATAATATTGACGATCAAGCACCTCTGCGGACCAAAATGAGTCGCTTTACGCTTGAACAAAATTGGTAAATATAGCAAACTTATTTCCATAGTGAGTGCTATGTTCACAAACTGTGCGTTTGTTAAAAAAAGTTTTGGTTGAAATGAAAAAGTTCGTGAGACTGGCTTGTTAGTGAACAACATTCACAGATCCAGCTGTCGTACGGTCTGTAACGATGAGAGTGTGGCTGCTGTGACCGAAAGTGTGAACATCGACTCGTCATCGATTTCAACAACTCGGCATTTCACTCACCAGCATGATGGAAATTTTGCACAAAGATCCAGGAGTATTCGCATACAAGATCCAACTGTTTCAGGAATTGAACCAAATAACCATCCACTTCGTTACTTCGTTCTCACTTTTGGGCCTTACAGAGGCTCCAATCGGACATCGAATTTGGCCGAAAAATCATCTTTTCTGACAAGGCGCATTTTCATCGCGGTGCTATGTCAATACACAAAAGTGCCCCTCCCAGTTATCGGAAAAACCGGTCGCAACTGTCGAGAAGTCAATGCATCCACAGAAAGTGGCAGTTGTAGATTTAGGAATGGTGGCATCATTAAGTCATTTTTTTGAAAATGTTGCCGGAAGCGTCATTTCAGTTAACCCGTGAGAACTACAGAGCCATGATTACGGACTTTTAATGGGCTGAAATGGAAGATATGAACTTATATATAATCTTTTGTTTTAGCGGAATGGCGCACCATGTCACTCAGCTCATCAACCAATCGGTCTTTTGCGCAATAAGTTTGGTAATCGAGTTATCAGCCGTCTTGGCAATGTCAGTTGGCCGCCTCTGAGCAGCGATTTGACCCCTTCAGACTTTTTGTTGTGGGGTGCCGTTAAAGAAATGATCCACATACTGAAGGCTAATATCGTCCGAGCCATTCGTGAGATAGAATCAGAAAATGTTAACAAAGTCTTGCAAAATTGGACTGACAGAATGATCTACTGCGAAGCCAGGTCCCCTATGCGAATAATCCAGAAACGATCCACTACCTTAAGGCATATATTGTCCGAGTCATTCGTGATATAATTAAAACCAGAAACCGTCAACAAAGTCTTGGAAAATTGGGCCGACAGGATGAGCTACTGCGAACACAGTTACGGCAGCCACATGAATGAAATCTTAAAATTCAATTTATTATCTAAGCTTTATATGTAAATGATATTAAACTAAATCTCTTAGTCGGTTTATGTTGAGCAAATTTTTAGATATGTTATGGAAATTCACTCTTTGTTTTGGGAGACTTTCCGAACTCTGTCGCATGTTTCTAATGTATTTAGATAATATGACAATCTGTGTTGCGTTTAGTAGAAAATTTACTGTTATTTTTCTTATTAGTGACGACTCCCAGCAGAGGTATTTTCTGTCACTTACAAACTTAGTGAAATTTAAATCAATTGCCCACAGATACTACTCCCTATTTTCTCTAGCCTTTGAACCTAATTTTCTTTCGCCAACACAATGCTTTGTATTAGTAGCGGTATCCCCTGCGCGTTGGTTTAAAGTAAATACAAAAAGTAAAAATGTTTACAAGTTTCTTAACTCAGGAATTTGATGTTTAATTTCTCTAAATTGCATAATCAGTAACGAATGGAGGTTCTGGAGTATCAGCAATTGTTTTGAAATTCAGACTTCCCGTAAAAAAGTCCAGTCTCAAAAAGTTCCTTGTGAAAGTAGAGCATGTCTGATGTGGGTTCTAATTTCCGACTCTTAGGCAATACTTGATCCAGAGACAACTTTTACTAATCTGGTTTTACAGATTGATTTTGTTTAACGTGGATATTCTGTTGAATTCTGTTTTTTTTTTTATATATTCTAATCTTTTATTTTCCACTTCTTTTTTTAATTTTCTGTTACATGCTGAAATTATTGGTCTGAGCCCAATGGACTTAACCAGCTATAAATTATTAAATCTAAACAATAAATGGGATGAGATACTTCAGACCTTTAAAAACATAATTCCTTAAATCAATTTTCAAATCTGATTTAAATTTTGACGAATTAATTTGCGAATTTATTTTTCTGATTGAATTATTTACTACCATGATCCAATCTGTATCTTATTGGAATAATTAAATTGATTTAAATAATTATTTTTATAAAGCAAACGAAATAATTCGATTTGAATAATTCAGTTTTAAATCAAAGAATTAAATTTTTTTGATTTGATTCGCAAATCGAAAAAATAATTATTTTGATTTTCGAATTAAAAATAATATGATTTGATTTAAAATTATGATTTAATTTAAAATTAAAATATATACATATACTATAGTTTAGTTTGTTAACCATACTTGGGATTTTCTCATTGAAATTCGGGTCACCATATGGCTGTTTTATAAAAATAGATTCCTCGGGATATCTTCCGGGCCTGGCCTATTTTTACTATCGCAGTATATTAATACTTTATCAGTTCAAAAATTTTGTCGGTCTTACCCTATCTCGCTTAATTTTCGAGATATCAGCCATTCTAAAAAGTGGTCATTTTATAAAATAGCGAATATCTCGGAAAGTAAGCGCAAAACGGACAAAATTTTTGCAAAGCTCGACAAGGAATAGCCTTCAGTAGAGCAGATTCGGTAGGTACCCGAAGGGTTTCATGGAATATGTATAAAACAGCCACAGGATGACTATTTTTTTTTTTTTTTTATCAATTTATAAGATAATATAAATTAAACCACTCCGATAATAAACATTTTGTTTCTCGTTACATTTCGTTTGTGTAAAAATGGGTTTTATAAAAATATTTACATCGGGATGTCTTCCAGATCTGGCAAACATTTTTTGCATAATTTTCCAGATAAAGGTCATTTTACAAAATTGAAAATATCTAGAAAAGTAAGGGAGATAGCGCATAATTTTCTTTTATTTGATAGTAAATTTTAATGTTTTTTTTTTATTTTTATTGTTTTTATTCGCAAATCAAATCAATCTTTTTTTAATTTGCGAATCAAAAAAAAAAAATATGTTTGAAATAATTTGATTCAATTGAATCAAAAAAGATTTAAATAAAATTGATTAATCAATTATGATTTTAAATCTTACTTAATGAAGTGATTTATAAAATATTGAATCAAATCGCTAATTTACAAAAAGAATTATTTCTTTTTCGCGAATTAATTCAAAAAAGATTTCTCTTTTTCAAGGTCTGATATACACATACTTGATGTAAGCGTGCTCTTTATTAACAACCAGTTGATTAATTACGTAATATTTTTAAGTCTGCTCTAAAACGGGACAACTGGTTAAAGTTTTAAAAGAAGACACAACAATTGTGAATATTTTCTAACGATTTCTGCAAAAGCTACATGGACGGGGAGGAACAAGAGGTTTGAATATTTGTTTTGTACCTTCCAACTCTGTCTTTCAGTCTGATAGTTCGGTGTGAAATTCCACATTTTCTTATAATAATAAAATGTTCTAACCTACACTCAAAAAAAAAAAAAAGACATGAACTTAAATGTAATCAAAAATAGTTTATAAATTGTCCCAATTTAAGTAAAATGTTATTAAAACTTAGAAAAATTTTCTTAAAAAGAATAAAAATTCCTAAGTTTGAGGAAAAACGAAATAGTGTACATACTCAGAGAAATAGTTCATATTTTTCCTAAGTAATATTTCTTGATTTTAGGAAAGAACACGTCAATTAAATAAAACTGTATTAATTTTAAGAAAAAATATCTTAGTTTTAAGAAATTTGCATACTCAAATGTTATAAAATTAAAATTAGTTCAACAAAAAAATTTAGGACATAATTTACTCCCATTTAGTTCAAAAAATATGTCTAACTTAAATCGAGAAAGTACCTGAACTTAATGTGTGTTCATTTTTTGTTCGCGAGTAGTAAAATTAACTAAATTTTAGAAAGCCATTTCCAAATTCAGTTTTTAAGTATACCACTTTCTAATTTTAAAGAACTGTTTTCTAAAAATTAGTTCAGACAATTAAAAACAAAAAGTAATAAATTTTTTCCTATGTAATAATAAAAATTTACTTGATTTTAGAAACTGATGAACTATTTCTAAGGACATTTTTTATGCAACTTAGTTCAGATAAATTTTAAAAATTTTAATAAAATATTCTATTTTTCAAATAAAAATTTTCTAATTTTTAAAAAATAATAAAATTTGGTATAGGATTTTTTGTTGGAAAAATTTTAAATTATTTTTAATATTATATTCCAAAAAAAAAACAATAAAATAAATTAAAAACAAACTAGTTAGTTTTAATAATTTCCAAGAAAAAATATTATTATAGGAAACAAATTAAAGTAACCATTTAAAAAAATTATTGTGCATGATTGTAATTTTTGGTGCGTGATTCAAAAACGGTTCACATGCCCATCTATTATCTTAACAGTCTTTAACATTGAACTTAAAGTAGCTTAAAATATTTTTTTTAAATTTTGTTAGTAATAATTTTGTTTGCTGACTACAATACAAAATATCGCAAGTACATTTTATACATTATATTTATTGAACTATTTTTTTCACTTAATAATAAAAAAGTTTAAATTTGTATATCACAAATAAAGTTTAAGCTAAAAAATCCCAAAAAATAAACTTATGACATTTTTCCATTTTCCAATAATAACAAGAAATGTAACTGTGATATTTTGTATTTTTGCAACAATTTCCTTTAATTAGTTTATTTAAGAAGACAAAGGACCCCCAGTGTTCCTTAGCCATAGATGCCGTGTGTCACGTAGGGCGTCCCTATTTGTGGTTCTCTCAATCAGAACCGTTAATTAACTACGAAAAGGATCTGACTTTGTCACAATTCATTACGTTTCAGCGTACCCTGCAGTACATTTTTTTAATTTATTTACCTTTTTGCTAATGAAATTTAATTTATATTTTAAATACATAAATTTAGTATAATTCAATTTAGTTTTAAGAAAAAATTGTATAGCAAAAAGCTTGTTAAGAGTGTAAAGTAGTTTAAAATTTACTGTAAAATAATAAGGATAATTTTCACTTAAAAGAAGTGCTATTTAACTTGATGTTAGAAAATATTTTCTTATTTTTAGGGAGTTAAGTCCTCGTTTTTAGAAAAAAAAAATTATCTAATGAACTTAAATAAAATAAAATTTTTTTAAAACCAAGGAAACATTTCCTAACTAACATTACAAGTTTAGATGATGAATAAACTAATTAGAAGGAAATTTTACTGTTTTCTATTACAAATTTAGTTCTCAGTAGTAAAATTTTTCTATAATTTAGAAATTTTGTCCAAATTTTAAGTAAAAATTGTTTCTTAATTTCAAGGAAAATTTTATAAAATATTAGTAAAAAGTGTCTTTGGCGCCGTTTTCATTTCAATTTTTCTTCTACAGAAGTTAATTTTTCTATATTCTAGTTCATTTTTTTTGAGTGTAAGAAACTGTGGGAAATCAGGGGAAATATTCGCGAATATCATGACATTACAAATACGCTCAGTCTCTATATCTAACATTGCACCCATTGTGCTGCCACTTTCAACTAGCCTAGCAAACTTATTTAGCAAAATCTATATATTTTGTTATCTTTCACACTGTACATAAACAATATGTCTATTTATTATTTGTATATTGTTGATTATATCAAAAATAGCAATAATTGAGAAAAATTGTTGAAGAATGCGTCTAAGCATCACTTGAAGAGTACTTTAACATTTATATTTTACTTAAAAATAGTACATATGCATTAACATTAGATTAAAAATACACTTGCAACTAGTTTGGGTATCAACCCTGCAGGGGATTTATGTGAACTTCCACAGAACCGGCCTCTCTATGAATGGTACCTGGCACTTTTATATAGCGTTACCATATCACTTGTGACATGCCGCAGTACGAATTTACTACATGTCACTGAACTTTCTTAAAATAAATTAATTTCGGTGACATGATCTATGATATGTCACAGAGCTAACCTAGAACATGTCACCCAACTGTGTTATTTAGGATAGCGAAGTGATATGTCCCAGCTCAAAACCTTGGCTAATTTAAGTATTGCATTAGAATTATGATATTTTTTTTTTTTTGCAAATCATACAAAATATCCAATTCCCACATACCAACATAAAATCCCCTCAACCGATAAAGAAGGCCAATTAAAAAAAAAAAAAATAAAACTGTTCCAAAGATTGATATTGTACATTAACTCAAATCGCGTGTCTTTTAACAACAAACCCCACTTATGTAAACTTTAATCAAGCGTGTTGTTTCGAACACAAACAATAATCAATAAAATTGAAAATAATTTAAACAATATGTGAAGGGTGAAATGATAAAAATTCAAAATTGCTACCGAAAGAAATTGCAACTATTGCTAAAAATTAACCCTCCCTCCATGTAATACGATAAAGAAAATATATTTTCATCAATAGACCCTTTAATTCGTAATACTTAAGAACCCCATACAATATACATACATACTTTCATATACTTAAAACTGTTATTATGTTTGTTTTTATTGCAACAAAATAGTTTTTAAGATAAACCATTGATGTTTACAAAAATCTTAAGTATGTGTATGTTAATAAATATCTATGTATGTACATACCCAAGAAACATTTTTACGGAAACTCCGATACGTACGGTTTCATGAATCCGGCTTCTACTGTACGTTTACGGTCCTAAAATACGTATCCGTCAAAGCTTGTACGTAAACAGAACATGAACGGACCGTACACTCAGAATATTATGTAGTTAACTGTTTGTAGTTTAATAAAAAAGTTTTCCGTTCCATTTAAAAATAAACGAAGATACATTTATTTTTCAAAGAAACATCTATATTAACTTTTTTAAACATTTATTCGAAATAATTTACTATCATTTACCGATTTTTTTCAGTTTCATTTATTTTTTTCATTTGTTTGAAATTTAATAAAAATTTACCCACAAAACGGAAACTTGTGGTTTATTTGTGTCCGTAACAGTTATTACAAATTTAAATTTTGTTTGCTGTCTGTTTCAAAAAAAAATATTCAAAAAATTTCAATTTGTTTTTTTATTTAAATTGGTTGTATATATATAAAATTTTTCAATACAATTTACAAGAACTTCATAAACACACATACATATACAAATACATTCACACAAAAAGTGTGTATAGCTTCATATGCATACATACATTTTGTATTGTACGAGTATATTAAAAAAAAAAACAAAAAATACAAAAACGGAAATAATTTCAAACAAATGAAAAAAACGTTTATTTTTTAAGGATTGGTGGGTAAAATTTTGACATTTATTTTAACTGATTATATCAGTTGTTTCTTACGGATGTGTCAGTTGATTAATCAACATTTAAAAATAAATAACAAATGACATTTAATTTAAATGAAAATTAAGTAGACCGGTTTTTAAATGAAATATCATTTCTTTTAAATGATATTTTCAGTTATTTTAACTTACAAACTTTTTTAAGTGTATAATTGAATTTTCGAAAACAATAAGTTTTCACTCCGTTTTGGTGTATCTGTTTCTGTACCGTCAATGCGGACCACTGTTTTTCATCAGTTTTTCTTCCGTTGCTTTTGGATTTGCTTAGTAATAAAAAACAAATACTTAAATATCCCTCAGGTAAATATTTATGAAATTGAAAACAAGTTTTACGATGACGTGTGCAAAATTATGTTGATTTGCAAATAAAAATATTGCCCGACATCTTAAAATATTTTTGTGAAAAAATTTGCAAATTTGCATTGTCTGCTTCATCATATCGTAAGTACCACAATTTAAATTAAAATTAAATATTTGTTTAATTTTTTTCATTAGTTTTAATGGGCCACAATCGCAGTGATTGATGGATGGTAATTGTGCTGGAGATAAATATGGTGTTTGTTTGTAATTTTGGTTGGTATTTGTTGTATTTAGTTTTTTAAGTTTTGTTATTTTAATTGTTGTTAATAAATTTAAAGAAAAGAAAAGAAAAGAAAAATTTGCTATTAACAATTAAAATAATATGCCTTTACACAAATCCGTTTTTTGTTGAAAAAACGGTACGAATGCGGACCGAATACGGATCCGTAAACGATCCGTCACTGACGGACTGTTAACGGACAACTCCGTTTTTCATCCGATATATCCGGTCCGTAAACGGTCCGTCATTGACAGACTTTTAACGGACAACTCCGTTTTTCATCCGATATATCCGGTCCGTCATTAACGGTTTTTAAACAGATTCGAATCAGTTTCGATGTTCCTTAAAATCCGTTTTCCGGTCCGTTTACGGATAAAGAAAACGGTACGTAAACGGAGTTGATTTCCGTTCATTCCGGACCGAAACCGGTACGTAAACTGTACGTATTGTTTGTTGGGTACATTACATTTATTTTTATTTATGGGATGGTGATTGGAATAGACTACTGTGTATGTCATCATTGCGATTACAACTTAAGGAATTTTTGCATATAAATGGTACATTGAGAAAACAACCACAAAAATCTCAACTGATTCAAAATATATTCAACTGACAAATTTCCAAACAAGCGGTCACCACACTTCTCACCCAAATATCATCAAACATGGTTTTATTGTACTAGCGCCAAATTTTGTAACCCTTATCAGTAAAGGTGACCAGTAGGCGATTCTATAACCTATCGACAGAAAAAAAAACCGGTAGTTAAATTCTAAAATTGTCACAGTAAACTGATAACTTAAAAATCAAATTTTGTTGTTAAAATGTTAGAGAATTATAGCTCAGATTTATGTTAAAAGGGATAATAAACTCTCATGTGCCAAATCATAGTTTCTAAAGAATTTAATCCTTTATTCGATTTGCAATTCTGATGGGCTATGGAACGATTGAATTCTCAAACCACAATTTATGAATGGGAATGAATTCTTAGTTGTTTCCAATCGATATAATTTTTCATCATTCGATTTGGCAATCACTGAATTCAATCTTTGGGAATTCAATAGTTGGAAGTTCAATCGATGTTTGGGATTTTCGTTCTTTCGATTTTGTTTCATTCGATTTATTAAATTGGGAATGACATTTGACTTTCTGTATTCGATTTTAAAATTTAGAAAATAGATAAATATGTTATTAATTGCTACAATTCGAAAAACGAAATTAAAAAAAGCTTGAATGGAAAAAAGTAGTCAAAAATTATAAAAAAAAAATCGCCACTACTGAAAAAACGCTAGAATTAAAAAAAAATCGCCAAAATTAAAAAAAAAAATAATCGAATTAGATATAATTTTAATCGTCCATATAACTTAAAGTTAACGCGCTAAAGAAGAATTTTTTGTACCGAGGTCTCAATTTTTGCATTACTTGGAAATATTTTAGATGTGGTTTATCCCGAGAACTTTTCATTGCAGAGAGAGAGATATATTTGGTAATTTTCAATATTTTATATTTTATAATAAACTTATTTTTAATTTTTTTTTTTACAATTTTATTTTAAATTCTGACGATTTTTTAATTTTTGACAATTTATTTTTACAAATCAATGATTTTGAACTGTGAATTCAAAAATTGCTTTTTCTTTCTTTTTCTTGTATTTGTAAAGAATCATTAAATTTACTGTCAAAAAATAATATAATTTTTAAATCGAATGAAGAACATGGAATGTCATTCCCAAATTGCCCAATTACATAAAACAAAACAAAATCAAATCAAAAATAAAATAAATCCCATTTAAAATCGATTGAATTTGAAATAAATGATTGAATTCAATGATTGGTAAAATCGAATGAGATAAATAAATTGAATTCCTTACGATGTGAATTCGATCGAGTGAATTCCAAATAATGAATTCCCGCAAATGTTTAAAAAGGAATCGCATTCGATTTGGAGGGAATTCATTTAAAATAGAATTCAATTTTCGAAGTAATTTTCTTCTCGGCCTTTTCCTTACTTTACATCCAGACAAGTAAGAACACTTGCACCTTTCGGTAATTTGGACCACTAAGCTATTTTCACATATTTTTCCGAACTTTTTGTAACGTGTCGATAACAGCTACGAAACTTTTACTTTTTATTTACGGAAAAGCACGTTAGACAACGATTTCTCTGGCATTTTTAATTGAAAACTCTGTTCCTTCGATGCCGCAGCAAAAATGGTTAAACATTTAATATTGCTTGAAATAAATTTCGTTCATTTCTTCTAAGCAAATTTCGGCTTAATTAAATAACTGAGAGAAACGCAGTCAGATCCAAAGAGAAAGCATTCAATAACACTTTGTACGAATGGGAAATATTTATATAAACAATCTGGACATCTAAGAAGGCAGTTCGAAAACTTATTAGCCTAAAAATTAAACATAAAAGTTAGATTTTTAAAATTTTGTTTATTCTTCAATATAATCTTTCAAAACTTCTAGCAAATTAATACCTGGATTAAAATAATTTTCCTAATGCTCTGCAAAATAATCGTTTACAGTTGCAATTGCATTTTCATTCAAGGTAAAAACTCAACTTAACTTCAGGCTACGAACATTTCGAAGAATCCTCGATAAACCATCTATCACAGACTACCCAGACAGCAAACAGCTGATTAAATCAAAATGGAAAGAAAATGTCAAAATTGCAGTGATATACAGAAAGGGATATATATACAAAAATACAATTTACATGGAGTTTATTTTTTCTATCTCGTTTTGCAAATCAACTGCAATGTCAAAATAACCATACGCTTCTAGAACTCTCATTTGACATAAGTCATTGGGGTAACCTGTCTGTGTAGTCTGTGCCATCTATTGTTATTTATTTTTTAGTTTAATTTTCAACAACTCTTTTTCAATAGACAACCTAATTGTTTAAGAAATGTTTGCTATTTGGCTCATAACCTTTTATTTCTTGATATCGCTACACATGGTCACCTTAATCAATGTTCATACAATATTATTCAGAGTTCAATAAACAGCGCGAGGTCTTTGTTATTTACCATTTACAAGTTAACACAACAAACAAAATTATATTTATCCCCTTGCCATATCATCAGCATCCTTCTTTGACAATGCCCACCCCCTCTCCGTAACTTGCCAATATGAGTCATAGAATAAAAACTAGGCCGGCAAAAAGTATTATTACCCAAAGTATTTTGATATCTCTGTATCTGGTGTTTATGTACATACTTGTGATGGTTTGTCATTGATGGGGCTAGTCAAGAAAATGCAATATGAACTTGGCAACCGGAAATAGTAAATGTCAAACAGATTCATTTCATCCGTTAATAAAGTAAGAGGAAAAAAAACACTGAAAAAGTAGTAGGAAAGTAAACCTACAAAACTTAAGATAATGCCTGTTTTGCAAACTTTAATATATCCTGTGGGATCAGTAAACATTCAATGAATAAGGACGAAAATAATCAGCAAATATTAACTACAAGCAAAGGAGCGTATTGAATGGTCATTGACCGGCCGGTTATTGAAAGAGAATATTTCACTAAAGGACAATCAACTAAGGATTATAATTTTTTTTAAGCATTTACAGTGCATCTCATACTGCAAGGTTCACTTTAATGCATCTATTGAACAAAAAGCAAATGACAAAAAAATTAAATAGAAAATAATAGCAATTTTTTTGGGTTAACTTAATGACTCCATGTGAAACTTAGCTTTAATTCTTAGAATATACAATTTTAAACTTTTACACACCTTTAAAATATTATAAAATTTAAACATTAATAGCACTACCCCCATTTTTTTATTATTTTTTTTTTTGTAATATACACAACAGGATATTTGACGCCACTTTAAAACATTCAAAGGAAGTAACTCATTCCTTGCCTATGAACGTGTGCACCATTCTGTATATTGTGCTTTAAATTTTTATAATCGATTATGGTTTATTTCTTTCAACATCATTGAATTTGAATAAATTCAATTCTGCATATATTCCCAGATTCGGTTTCTTTTTTTTTCATCATTTCAATATATTATTGCATTTATGTATAGTATTTATTTATATTTGGAGCGCATTTCCGTTTAAACAAATTTTGTTATAAATCTTTTGAATACAAAAAAACAAATAAAATTTAAAAATGTGTAAAAATTGTAAAATTTATGTGGTAGGTCCTACAAAAAAATTCTATGCATTATTTTTTATACAAATACAAAATATAGGTCTACAGGTAAATGTAAAAAGTGGCCCAAAATGTACCTAAAGGGTGTCCCAAGAAGAAGGCAATTTTTAAATCTGGCAACATTCGAAGTGTCATTGTTTGACATTTGAACAATTGTTATTGTTTGCTAGTAGAAGGTACGAGGTTAGTAAAAATGGAGCGCTACACGAATGAACAACGCATTCTCATTGTGAAATTGTTTTACCAAAATGGTGAAAGTTTTGCGGCTACAGTTCGCAAATTGCGATCAATTTGGGGTCACAATAATGCTCCAAAAGAGTCAACTGTAAAGAGATTAATGGATAAATTTGCCGAAACTGGGTCTGTTAGTGATGTAAAGACAACAACGCGCCATCGACCAGGTCGACCGACCGAAAATGTCGCAGCTGTACGTGATGATGTCGCTCAAACTCCATCCACCTCAATTCGACACCGAGCTCAGCAAATTGGTGTCTCCAAATCCACTTTGCAGCGAATTTTGACGAAAGATTTGCATCTTTATGCATACAAAGTTCAATTGACTCAGGAACTGAAGCCAGCTGACCATGGACAGCGAAGGGAGTTCGTTAATTGGGTATTGGAGAGACAACATGAAAATGCTGATTTTGCCGATAAAATCATCTTCAGTGACGAGGCCCATTTTCATCTTGATGGCTTCGTCAATGGCAGAATTGTCGCATTTGGGGTGAGGAAAATCCTCGAGTGATTCACGAGAAGGAAATGCATCCTCAACGTGTCACTGTGTGGTGTGGTTTTTGGGCTGGAGGAATCATTGGACCTTTTTTTATGAAAATGAGGCAGGTCAAGCGCAAACAGTCAATGGTGTTCGGTATCGTGAAATGATAACCAGTTTTTTCTTGCCTAGAATTGAAGAAATGAATGTGGAGGGCATGTGGTTCCAACAAGACGGCGCCACATGTCATACAGCCAGAGAAACAATTCAATTGCTGCATCAGTCATTTCCCGGTCGTGTTATTTCGCGTTTTGGAGATCAGAATTGGCCGCCTAGATCGTGCGATTTAACACCATTAGATTTTTTTCTTTGGGGTTTTTTTAAGTCGATGGTTTACGCGAATAAGCCGACGACGACTCAAGCCTTAAAAGAGGAAATTGGACGCTGCATTAATGAAATACCGCAGCATTCATGCAAAACGGTCATTGAAAATTTCATTAAAAGATCGCGTGCATGCCAGCAAAGCCGCGGCGGCCATCTGCACGATATATTGTTCCATACATAACCTCATGCTGTCTACTTTACGATATAATAAAGTTTCACGATTTTTTTTTTAAATATCTGTGTTTTATTTAAAATTTAAAAATTGCGTTCTTCTTGGGACACCCTTTATATTATCCTATCGAAAGATGCTATAACTTTTGCAAATGGCTGTTTTGTTTTAATATTTTTGTGAAGTAAACAGATACAGAGTACACGTCATTAAGCCATGGAACGCTGTACTCCTCAAGATGGCGGAATACTCGTGACTTCTCTTCAATTGACGATTTTCTGTCCAAATTTATTATGAGCGACGAGACCCATTTTTATTTGAATCAATACGTAAACTAACAAAATTTGCGCTTTTGGGGTTTTTAGAATTTATGTATTATTCACGAAGAGCCATTCCTACAAGAAATTGATGACTGAAACTAACACATAAACAAAATAAAATATCTGTCATTTCACTCTTGCATATAGGCAAGAGAGAAACAACTAATGTAAATTGCATTTTTTGTTGTTAAAAAAAAAGGTTCGGTCAAGTTTTTCATATTGTCTTTAAGAACTTGATAGAAACTTTGTTCAACGCATTGACGGGTATTTCCGTCAACACTACCAGTCAAATGACCGGTTATATAACCGGTGGTATTCTTGTAGGGATTACATCCACCCAAAGTAATGGTGCGCCATTTAAATTGGAGCCTTATTTTTTGCAGACTGCGTGAAGATTGAATTCTTTTTTGAATAAATTCCCAAAAAGTCAAATTCGATTTACTTTTTAATGGAATAAATTCCTTTTCTAAAATTCGCTAGAATTTATTCTTTGGAATTCATTGGATCAAATTCACATCTTAGGAATTCATTAAATGTATCTCATTCGATTTTACCAATCATTGTATGCAATCATTAGGAATTCATTCGATTTCTTACTCATTCGATTAGATTTTTACTAAATCGATTTACAAATTTGGTATTTAATGTCAATTCAATTTTGTTTCATGTGATTGGGCAATTTGGGATTAACATTAGATTTTTTTCCATCGAATTAAAAAAAAATATGAAAAATTAACAATTATGTTATTTTATCACAGTAAATTTAACGATTTCCTACAAATACAAAAAGAAAACAAGAAATGCTATTATTGAATTCACAATTAAAAATCAATAATTTGTAAAAAATAATCAAAAAATTTAAGAAAAAAAAAAAATTGTAAAAAAAACATTAAAAACTTATAAGGAGTTCTCAAGATAAACGCGATGTAAAATATTGCCAAGTAACTCAAAACTAGAGACCTCTGCTCTGATAAAAAAAAAGAAATTTCTTTAGCGCACTGAGCTTTCATGGACTGAACGGTATGGACGATTATATTATGGAGTACCATAGGAAGTCAATTCGATTATTTTTTTTTGTTTAATTTAGGTGAATTATTTTAATTTTGAAATATTTTTCAAAATTAGCAGTTTTTTTAACTTGGCGATTTTTTAAATTCTAGCGTTTTTTCGGTATTGGTGATTTTTCAAATTTAAACGATTTTTTGAATTTTAACGATTTTTTAAATTTTAACGATTTTTTTAAATTTGAGCGTTTTTTAATTTTTTTTTCGAATTGTAGCAATTTTTCAACTTTGGCTTTTTTTAAATTTAAGTGATTTTTTTTTTAAATTTAGCGAAGTTTACAATTTTTTATTTAATGTTTCCGATTTAAACGGTTTTTCCAATTTTGGTGATTTTTTTAATTTTGCCTATTTTATTAAATTTAAGCGATTTTTCCAATTTTAACAATTTTTTATTTTGGAGTTTCTTTAGTTTTGGCGATTTTCAAAATTTTTTGCGATTTTGGTGATTTTTAAATTTTTAATTTTTGATTTCTTTTTTAATTTTTAACTTTTTTTTCTTATATTTGCAAAAAAAAACTTCAATTTCCTTTAATTAAAACTATTAACGTAGTTATTTATTTTCTAAATTTTAAAATCAAATGAAGAAAGTCGAAAGTCATTGCCAAGTTACTCAATCGAATGAAACGAAATCAAATAAACAATAAATCCAAAATTTGCAAATCGATTGAATTCCCAACGATTGAATTCAATGATTGACAAATAAAATGATAAACAACGAATGAAGTATTTTAAGAATAAATCGTTTAAGACCAACTAAGAATTAATTTCCTTCCAAAAATTGTAGTTTTAGAATTGAGTCGATCAGAATTGAAAATCGTATAAAGGATTGAGTTGTGTGGAAGTTATGGTCACACCGCTACTGTGATTGATGGGCAATACAAAACCATGTGTCCAAAAGTTTTATTGCCGCCGTAACTACACACACAGCTCCCGCGACAAAAGACATTTTGAAGGACGCGTTTCCGGGTCACCTAATGTCTCGTTTTGGGGATTTGCAGTGGCCAACAAAATGGCACGATTTAACGGCTCCAGATATTTTTCTTTGGGGTTTTTTTTAAGTCACCGGTGATAAAGCTCTCAAAGAAGAGAATGACGGTGCCCACTTGACCGTTATAATCTTAATGGAAAAAAAAAACAAAAAGATCCAAATAAACATTTGAAAAAATATTAAAGTTGTCGTCTCATTTTAAAGATTAGCAAAAGAACAGCGGGTGAATTCTTTTGACCACCATGTATTAAATATTAAGTAGTATTAATCTAGTGGAGTACTAACAATTTTCAATAATGAAATTGGAACAGTGAAATTCTGAACCAGATTATTATGTTACATTGGACGAACATTTCTAAAGTACTAACATGATTAAATTCAAATTAATTCGAAGTCAATATGATAAAATTATTGATAAAATACGAAAAATACATGTAGAACAACAACAATTTATTTTTATATATTTTTTTTTTGTTCATTTTTCGTTTTTAACATTGTAGACGACAAGTGTAGATAAACAATTTTTAAAGAAAACAAAATGGAGAATTGAAATGGATAAATGTCAAGACAGCGATTTGTGGAGAATTGAAATGAATAAATGTTAAGAAAGCAATTTGTTGAAAACGTTCCATTGAAAAAGATGTTCAATGATATTGATTTTAGAATCAACGACCATAGATTAGGGCCGTCCGATTTCTTTTCTCAGTCAAGTCCAGTAAGAATTACTCAGTAAGAGCCAATTTAGACGGTGACTATGTTGCATGCAATTATTGCGTTCAATTTTTGTTTGCTTCGTATAAAATGGATCTAAGAAACTTACAGAGAGTAAGACAAATTTAATCTAAATAAGAAAATTTTCCAAAAAAATAGTACGCGAACGGAATATTTGCAACAATTGACAAGTTTGTAAATAAATTATAAACGGTTGATATGCAAAAAGAGGATTCTTGACGTAAAATGTTTAAGCAGAAACATTTTGGAAGGTTTTCTTATCTTTTCCATCTTACACAATTTTACAATATTTATTGCTTTGCAGTGACAACATATGAAGTTGTAAATATTTTTTTTTTTTGCTTAACAATCGAACTGTCATTTTATTCTCTCTTTTTTCTTTCTATTTACTAAGTAAAAATTTGTACAAATTATCCAGTAAACGAACGGATCTATTATTAGAAAACATACTTGATATTTTTTCATTGGCATTGAAATTTTATTAGAATTAGTTGGGTAATGCTAACGCCAAAAAAAATATCATTACCATTACTTGATATTTTTTCATTGGCATTGAAATTTTATTAGAATTAGTTGGGTAATGCTAACGCCAAAAAAAATATCATTACCATTACTTGATATTTTTTCATTGGCATTGAAATTTTATTAGAATTAGTTGAGTAATGCTAACGCCAAAAAAAATATCATTACCATTTCATGATAATAAAATTTTCTGGCATTAGCATTTGTCCTACTAATGATAATGAAATCGTACTAATGCTTCAAAAACTATTTACAATTGATCAAAAAAAGTATATGTTTGCAAAAAAAAAAAAATTATTTAAATTTAAAAATGTATTTTTATTGTTGCAGTAGAGTGTTACTCTCACCCGTTTTGAGCTATCTCGATTATTTTTTGTGCTATTCGCTAATGTAAAATGGCCGATATCTCGAAAACGGACAATATAAAATCAATATAAAATTTTATTTCTTTAATTATTTACTTTTTTATTGATAATTTATTAATTTCAATGGAAGTGAAAAAAAAAACATTATCAATAATTAATGAAATCATTAGCATTATTTTAAAAAATTGCATTGAAACTAATTTGCATTACATTTGATATCAATGCAATGCTAATGAAATCATCATTTAATTATTCTATTCAATTACATAGTTCCATAGTATGCTAGTCTTAAAATTTGTCTTATATTATTCCTGCTCACACCCAGAGATTCTATGAACTTTTAAGAAAACCACAAGTTCCAAAGAACTCTTTGCTTTGCAGTATCCACTTTAATTCTGAATTTGAACTAACTACTACCCAAACATTTTTATTAAAATAGCAGACCATTCGTTATATTTGAACAGGACCTTATAAAAAGGAAATTTCAAGTTGATTAAGGACATGTATGTATCTTCTTTTTTTCTTTTTTGTACATACATATTAAAATTAAATGAATGGTTATGTTTCTTGTATAATCACAAATGTAACAACGATAATATTGAAATAATGGAGATAAATGTAAAATCATTTTTAATGAAAAAAAGGCCAACGTCAATTTAACTAACGTTAAGTTAAACCACATCATATATGTATGTACATTAACAATATCACAAACAGTAGTTATATGCAGAAGGATAATAAAAGGAATATCAGACATGTAACAAGTAGAAAATTGCTATCAGAGTTAAAAAAAACCCAGTAAGGGATCAAACAAAAAGCCACAAGCTCAAATGCATATGACATGTAAAAATACACTACAATTACAAATGCAGTAAAGGGGCAACCTTCACGCAACGAAAAAACATGGTTTGGGCAATCATATTCGAAGAGCATCATATACTTTTGGGTTTATGGTTGTGCCAACCATAGTCGTATCATATTAAGATAATAAAATAACCATTATTACTATATTATGGTCCTAAATAAACATGTTATGATATTGAATTTATCATAATATGATCGCATAAAATCATAGTATACTCAAAATCTGATCATGTTATGGTCCCTCATAACTATATTATGATTCCTGGATTATCATTATATGATCCCTAATCTAAGAAAATTTCTTAAGGGAAAAGTTCATAGAAACTATGAAAAAGCTCTTTAAATTTAAGAATATTTCCTTTAGAAATGTTTTTCCTAAAAATAAATTTAACATTAAGGGCTTTTTGAAGAAAAATTGTTAAGGAAAAAATCAAAGATTCTGAGAACTTTTCTTTCTAAAAGGTTTAAAAAAATTTCTAATTGTTTTTATTAAAAAGAATTAAAAAATATAAAATCTTTATATAGGATCTTTTTTACAATGAATCGATTAGTGTAAATAATATTTTATGTATAAGTAATTTTCGAAAAAACCTTTAAAAAAAATCTTCTAAAGTTAAAAAAAGAATTAACTAGATCTTATGGGTCAATTGATGAAATATTTTAATGACATGTGAAAGGTATTTTCTACCCAACTGATATTTGTCCAGTTTAAGTAAACAATAGGTCTGTACGAGTTAATTTTGGGAAAAGTTTGGTAAAATAAGAGTAAGCAAAAAATTCTCTCACAAAACCATAAAAATGTCCAAAATACTGCGAACGCACAAAACCACATTTCACACCCAAAAATAAACGTGAAATTTATTCATATTAACTTTAAATATTTTTCAAAAATGCAAAACAGCTAATTTATTAGCAACAGCTGATGATTTGACAATTTTACCATTTTACCCAAACAAAAAGTACGGGTAAGTTCTGGTAAAATGAGAAACACAATTACTCTCTCATGAACGCTCTCATTTACCCAATTTTTGTTACAAGAAAAGCTTTCTGGTAAGATTGGGTTCTCACGGGCACCCGCGGTAACGTACGTCGAACACACCTAATATATGATTGTTTTTTTTTTGAGACATTTTGTAGTAAAAACAAACTGACTGTACTGATAAAATTTTGGTTTTTACGAAAACAAGACAATATAATGACTGTAAATGTCAAAGTCATGTTTTATTTGATGTATAATTATTTGTTGATTGTTGCCAGTATTTTATCGTTGCATAATTATCATATTTTTTCCTAGTCAGAATTTTTATTACCACAGTATGGTTACAGCCAATCATGTTATAAAATAGAAGGTGCCAATCATAAAATTGTAAAATATTTACAAAATAATGATGGTAGCGACCATGTTGATGGTTAGAAAACCAATAACTTGGTTGTGACAACCGTACCCGATTGCAGCAAGCACAATATAGTAGCTGCGGTCATAATGCAACCATGTTTTTTTTTCTGCGTGTATTTAAAGGAAATATTTTGGCAAATTTTGCAAATATGAATTCCAGACTCTCTTAAAGTAAGAGTACTCTTCCAAACTAAAAATAAAAATTACATCGTTTTTTATTGTCCTTTGTCCTATGATTTCACTGTACTGATGTGCGCTAAAAAGGTCAACTTTAAACAAGTAAAAAAATATAGTATGTCAAACCCGACCATAAGATACCCTGCACCTTAATACGATTTTATTCATTTTCCATTTTCTTCGAAATACTCGCTTGTCCAATAAAGCTCATCCCTTTGCGGTCGATTGTCCAGTGAACCGCACAACACATTACAGGGAAAATTCGTTCATAAGTCGCACTAGTCGTATGTGTAAATAACTCTCTGCAATGGTCTTCCCTGACAACTATAATATAGAGAAATTCAAGTCTAATATCAAACCTATTTTCCTCATATCAACACAATGTAGTGCATTTATAGGGGGCAACCCCTGAGTGATGATACAAAAAAAAATACTGAAACGGCATGCAGGGTTCCTAAAGCATTTTTGACACAAGTGTGATAAAAATACACGTTTCAGTGTATACAAATTACAAATTTGGTAGCGCGCTATTTTATCAGTGCGGGGGTCGTGTGTTCGATTTCCACCAGAGGTCCTGGTCTGTTTATGCTATATTTATATGTCATGGTATTGAGATATTATTTGTAATTATATGATTAACATGAAAAAATAAAGCCGTTCAAAAATTCTTTCAATACCGTTTTAATGTATTGACTACCCTTATTAAAAAAAGCCAAAAAAAAACGGTTAAACGGTTTTGCTCAAAATCCAAAACCGGTTTTTTTTAAAACGATTTTTCGGTTAAATCGTAAACCAGTGTTTTGAAAAGGCATGTTTTTTGAATACTATACTTATGGTATATGGTAAAAAATCTTAATATAATTGCCAAATAAAAAAGTTAATTTAAGCAAATGCCGAGAAGGTGGGTTTCCACGGGACCAGATCCAAATGAAGTCCGATTTTCTTTAAATTTGAAGCCATGTTTTATGGTTCTATATAACATTCGCAACTCTAATAACAAGGACTTTGTATGTTTATCCGCCATTTAGGCGTAATTCAAATGGGACCTACACTCACAATATTATTTCGAAAAACAACTTAAAATAAAAATCGAAAATACAATCAAAAAGAGGACTACTGATTTTTATTTATTTTTAATCATTGTTTAATAATCGACAAAAGTAAAAACAATAGAAAGTCGTTTAAAATAACCATCAATTTTTTACAGACAAAAAGTTAGAAAAAACTATATTTGTGGTTTGTTTTTCAAATTGAAAGTTTTTTTATTTGTATGTAATTACAAAACAGAACACAACACATGCAGATGTATATATTTTTATTGGCTTTGTGTGTGTGTGTATATTTGAATAATTTCTTGTAATTTTTATTAAAATAATTTTGTATATATACAAACTATTTTGGTAAAAAAACAAAAAGGAATTATATGAATTTCTATTTTTTGAAGCAGAAAACATAAATTTTTAGATTTAACTGAAAATATCAACTCCTACTGAATGTCTGTAAATTTTTATAGTTTGTTTTTTGAACGACTGATTCAAATAGTTAAAAAATAAATTTCTATGAATTTCAATTGATTCTTCATTTAACAAACAAACTTTACGTATTACTTTTTAAATAAACTACAGTCGATAACGGAAAATATATTGTGAGTGTATGTATGGGAGGTAGATCTGAATATGGACCGCTTCGAAATAAATGCAGTTGGGTCCCTGGGACAATAAATGATCATGTGCTAAATATCATCTAAATATCTTTAGACACAAAAAAAATATCTCTTAAAATCTTACAATTAAAAATGTTGTTGAATGACAAGGGCGTAATCAATTTATTTTGTAATAGAATATGGGGCGAGTAGACGTTAACATATTCACCGATAGCCAAAGGGCGATTAGGGCGATATCAGCTAGTAGGGTTAAGTCCAGAGCCTTGCTGGACTGTAAAAGAACCATTACTGAGTTTTTCTCTGAGGGCAAGATCCATACTATATGAGTACCGGGCCACTCGGGGATAGCCGGGAACGAGTTGGCCAATACACTAGCCGTCGGGCGAAGAGAACTCGAGGCATTTAACTTGGCGAACGCAAAACCGTTTGAGGCAACGAAAGCGGAATTGAAGTCGTGGGCAAGAGAAACCCACACGGCCTGTTGGAACAACGGGACGGTGGCCAGGACCACTAGGATTTTGTGGGGTGGACCAGACGAGAAGAGGACTCCTTAATGGAAGTAAGTCCGAGGTCAGTATGATGGTACGTATCCTGACTGGTCATGCAGGATTACGCGCACAACTGTACCGGATTGAACGGGCAGATTCTGACGAGTGTAGAGCGTGTGGCGAGGAGAGTGAAACGCTGGAGCACTTTCTCTGCCACTGTCAGGCATTTGCAGAATTAAGATCCAGGCACCTCAGGGGCGATGTTATATCGGACTTGGAATACCTGAGGAACGTCGACTGGAAAACCTTGAGGAGTTACGTCCGGGAAAACAGGTTTTTGAAAACCGGACGTTAACAATCTCCATGTTCTTAGGGAGCGCACAACAGGCCCAGCAGAGGCCTGATTTCTCTGAATATGTGAGAAGAGCATGTAGTTTTAGCAGGTGTAAAAATATCTAGGGGTTATAGAGAGGGGTAAACACACAGATTTCTTTGTATGGAAATATTTCACACATATTAACGTAATTCAATTACTAAAAAAAAAAAGAAAAACTTTGATACCAGTGTTGCCTAGGGTTTGAATTCAGAGTTGACATCTATTTCAGGTGTCGAAAATAGCATTTCAGGAAAAATCGGCTAGCTTGTGTAGAAACAATATCAAAAAAAGAGGAAGCAACACCCCTCGCATAAATTTGATAGTCTACAACACATATGCACTAAAATCTCCACTAACGGACAGCTCCAATAGGCGGACAAATTTCTTGACCTCTTCTTCTTGAAACTTAATAAAAAAAACTATTCTGTAGGTGGACATCTCCCGTAACCGGACAAAATCAGCGCGACGGACACCGATAAACTCATGACTTCTCTATATCACACCAATACACAATCCTCTGAAATTTATAGATAGGCGATTTAAATACATTTCATTTGATACCTAATCTTTCTTAACTTCTTTGAAATTTCTCCACATTAAAAAACACAATTTTGATTCTTTCACTTGAACATGATATTGGGGCGCTAAAAAATACGTGTTCATTAATTTTCTCTCCTCTATCACACATTTCAGCAAAATTCATGACTGACGTAGGGGATAAATTCCTTATTAGAAAGTGATTCCAAGTCGATTGGAATACTGGTCATAGGTCTAATACATTTGGTAGTTACAAATATTAGAACAAACCCATTATACCCACCCAAAGTAGTGTTGTAGGATAAAAACATTTGTATGATATAGATTCATGATTGTCTAACAGGATTATTACTTTACACACAACAACACCTTATATAGACATTGAAGTGCAAGTAAAAAGTGATTTTTGTGTGACTTGACATAAACATGCTTGACTGACTAACTGGCATACAGGCAGGTCATAATGTCTACTAACCGATTTTTAATTACTACATACAAAAAATATTTACATTCATTAGGGTGGATCGATTTCGAATTTTTACAGAACAAAGTTTTGGATACTCTTAGGGGGAATTAATATGATCTGACACAGGAATATACCCATTTTAATGAAAAGTACATTCCTAAGAACACAGTGCGGTGACTAGCCCCAGATTAGAAAATTTCCCCCTTCCATGACAACGCCATATAAAAGTGGCAGCACCTAATTAGATAAAGGACCCTGTCCAGTGGCAGTTCTTATAAATTCCTCGCACACTATCGGAAATATTTTACAAAACAATAATATTTATTTTTTTTAAATAATTTTGAAACCCACTTTTTGAAAATTTAAATTAACATCTTATTTTCTTTCTGAACATTTTTAAATTGAAATATGAATCCGATTAAAGTATGATTCGAGTTAAAATTAACTTTTTTCTATTTAAAAAAAAATTGTCAGCATTTTACATTTTAAAAATAAGCAGAATTATATTTGAATTAAAAAGAAAACAAACTTAATTTGATTTCAAATTTAATTTAATCTCAGCAAACATGGCAACACGAAGAAGATTGCCTAGACGAACAATTATATTGCGGCAATAATTGCCTTCGTATTGCGGAAGATACACCATTTACTAGCAAACGTGTCCCGAGGGCAATACTTTCACGTAATACGAAAATATTTCTTCTAGAAAATAATATAAAAATAAAAGTAGCAGTGTTGAATTATCAACTGTAAGATAAAAATAAAAATAAATACATACATTATTTTATATAAGTACATATTATTTTTAATAAACTTTGTTACATGGAATTCGCACAACAATTTACTTCTTCAGCATCCTCTGATGGGATTTGTTCTTCTTTTGAACGACCTGTTTGAATTATATTTTTTGCAAAGGAAAATAAATACTTTTCATTTGCAATTTTTTAAATTATTACGTAACAATTAGCTTACCTTGCCTTATATAATTTATTTTTAGTAATTTTCCATCTGTACGTTGATGAAATGTCTCAAATTCCCATTACAGGGCAACCTCGCTTAACGCAACTTATAGAAATTTTGGCAGTTGCCGTCTCAATTTTTATACGGTTTAAATTAAAACAATTAAAAAAGGGCTAAATTCGGCTGTGCCGAATCTTTAAATACCCTCCACCATAGGGGCCGAAGATGATATACGTATATACTAAATTTTGCATGAACTGTAATATGAATATGTTTTGTCAATTTATGTAACGAACTTTTGTTATTTAGTTTTAGTAATGTTATTTATTTAGTTTTAGCAATGTTATTTACAGAGGTCTGCTCTGTTAGCGACTTTAACATTGTTGCTTTTTACCTGCCCATGGCGATATAGCCTTGGATTAGGCTTTCAATTAATTTATTTACCAAAAATATTAAATTAACTACATACTATAAATAATAATGCATTCAGATGTTGCTAGTAGACTTATTACATAATTTTAAAGTCAACTTTTCAAATGTTTGACGTAATAAAAGCATTTGTTTCACATTTTTATGTCAAAAAAGAAATTTTCTAAGAGGAAAATAGTATTTTTTTTATTCCATTTGTATTTTTGAGAAATGAGGGATTGGTAAATGCATATTTATGTTAATTTTTTCTTTTATAAAAAAAATACACATGAATAAAGTGCAATATTGTACTCTTAAACATCTAAATGAATATTGATTTAAAAAATTAAGGTATAATATGCACATAAAACATATATTTTTTATATAGTTTTTGGCAAATATTCATTTATGTTACGAAGAAAATCAATAATACTCTACTGCATATTGTAGCACAATATGACTAATGGAGACTAGCTCTGCAGCAAAATATGCCAAATGGAGAGAATGTACTTTCTGAAGGGCCATCTATTGACAAATAGTTACAACTCATGTTCTTTCTTTAACAAATTAATTTCTCTGCTGTATTCTCTCGATTAGGCATATTGTCCTACATACACACTCCAATTTTTTAAAGAAAGAACATTCGTTGCAATTATTTATCAATACGTGGGGCATCAGAAAGTGCATTCTCTTCATTAGGCAAATTCAGCTGCAGAGCTAGTTCCCATTAGCCGGAACAAAATTGAGTATTTGACAAAAACTATGCTTTAAAATGTGTTTTTTGTGCAGTCCATATTTAAAAAAACTAGTGAAAATATATACAAATTTAGTACAATTTCATAGTAGCGGCTGGTACATAACATATTTTCTCATATATTTTCACCAGTCGCTTAGCAGTAAATATTTTGTATTTACCTCAAACATTTTTTCACAACTAAAATTTTTTTTCACCACAAAAAATTTTT
Organism: Eustalomyia histrio; assembly: GCA_949748255.1. Taxonomy (NCBI): domain Eukaryota; kingdom Metazoa; phylum Arthropoda; class Insecta; order Diptera; family Anthomyiidae; genus Eustalomyia; species Eustalomyia histrio. Next base: position 67,107,465 of record OX456524.1, on the reverse strand, counting down.
TCACCCTAAAAACTTTTTTTCACCTCTAAATTTTTTTTTATATCTAAAAAAGTTTTTCACCTCAAAAAATTTTTTCACCTACATAATTTGACTTCAAAGGTTTTTTTATATTATTTGTATTAAAAACAGAAGAGAACATCTTTTTGGGATATTGGTGGAGTGTATTCAAAGATTCGGCACAGCCGAATTTAGCCCTTTTTTACTTGTTTTTAAAATAAATTAATTGTTTTTTTAAATATCATAAAAAACACAAATAATATATGAAAAATACACATTTTAATGTACAACGGATGTACAAATTGAATTTGTAAACTTAATGGTAAAAATATCAATTCAAAAATTCAGAAAGTTTTGACTGTGTTTTATTGAATGATATATTTTTTTGCATTGCAATTTTTTGAAGGTTTTTGGGGAAACATAATGTCATTTAGGCCATTCCATTTTCCTCGGCCCATTGAATACAAATGTTTAAAGAATCAATAGCATTCTGGCATTTAATTTTAGGAAACGCTGAAGTAATGTCAACATTTTCGATCTTCATTCATTCATTCATTCATTTTTTCAATTCTTGGTATTGTTGATTTGTGCATTTTACATTCATCGCAAATCACTTTTGCCTCTATCAAGTTTATTAAGAATATGACTTTTTGTTGTATTGAAAGTTTTATATAAATAAAAAACACAAACTATTTTTTTTGGGAGGAAAGTTGCGATAAATGAGGTTTTTTTTTGAAAAGTTGCGTTAACTGAGTCAACAATGCAAACAATTTACGAGTTGCGTTTATCGAGAGTTGTGTTGAGCGAGGCGGCACTGTATTTCCAAATTTTGTTTAAATTTTTTTCCAACTGACATTCAATTTTAAACATTTGTTTTGTTTATCTTCTAGGCGTTATTTAGAAAATATTTACGCAATAATTTTTTCCTAACATCGCCTAAATATCTTCCAGCAGATAAAAATATTGTTACGGTTTTACCCTTTATAAAATCGTTGTTATATATTGTAAATAATAAACACAGTTTTAAATTATTTATAGCTTTATTTATTTACAACAGTCACTAAAAATTACAGAAAAACACTTTAATAGCACACTTTATTCACACGATGTAAATAGACTAAACGTTAGCCACACTTTAGTTCTTAACACTTCAGCGTTTTATTTAAACTGAACTGCTGCATCACCAAGTACCCGTATTTATATGAGTAGTCAGGTATTCTAGTTATTTCCAGCTCTTACTACACTACACATTTTTCCAGCTGTCAAAGATGAAATTTCGAGTGTTACAAAAATTTCTGTAACATTAAAGGAAGATATTTTCGTAATATCTTTTAGACGATGTTTCCTCCAAATGTTTATTGAGATGTTGTTGCTATAAAATTTTAAAATATTTTTTCTGTGTATGTGTACAAGAACAATCGGATCGACTTTATGTATTCAAATAATTGGTTGTAACGAATAAAATACTGAACTTTATCTGCAAGCAGAGTAGAACGATTGAAGGTAGACTACATTAAAATTACTTTTTTTATGAGTGTAATAAAACTCTATTTTACCAAGTTATAAGTTAATTAAATAAATGTGAAAATATTTATGCAAATTTTTAGGAAATTAATAAGCCCAATATTTATGTTTGTTTTATTAACTACAAAGATATTTTGAGAGCCATAATTGTATAACTTTTAAATGCCATTTATTTTTTTAACTTGATCCAAGTTCACTAAAATTCCTTATGTATAATACAAAAGTCGGTTAGCGTAAAAATCGTTTAGCAAATTTCATTGTAACAACCGAATAGTTTGGTTGCAGCAAAGAAATTATTTAGTTGTGGCAACCAAATATATGTTTGTGTTAATTAAAATATGCTTCAAACCAAACTATTGGTTGCTGCAACCAAACCTTGCACTATGGTTGGCTAAAAATTCGGTTGTCACATTGAATCCGTGTTCATTGTGCAGTTAGCAATCAATGACCCTCGATTGAGCTTACACTCAGAAAACAGTTAGTAGAAAAATTTGTAAACGGTTTTCAATCCCACTTTACTATTTTTGTACTGAATTTTAGTAAAAAAAATTATTATTTAGCAAATCTTTTTGCTATTTACATTTTGCAAATTACAGAATTTTTACAAAATTTTTGTTGCTAATTTCAGGAATCATTTTACAAACTGATTTGCTTAAATTAGCAAAAAAAAATTTACTAATATTAATAAACTGGTTATTGAAGTAAATGTAATTTCTAATTAAAACTTACAGTTACAAACTTACAGGTTGGTTGAAAAGTTCCTGCGCTCACCAAGAGATGGCACTGCTAGCTCCAAACTTTTTTTTCTTAAATTGGTATAACTGTCCTGAGAACACATGCAAAGTTGCAAGTCATTCTGTCAATTCTTTCTTTGTTTACAAGCCATTTGAAGTTGACGTGTCATTGATTTTTTTTTAATATGGAAAAAATTGAATATCGTGCAGTCATTAGATTCTTTGTTTTGAAGGGTTTAAAAGCAAAAGAAATTTATGAACAATTGTTAGAAGTGTAAAAGGAGTCCTCACCTTCAAAACGCACCGTTGAATTTTGGGCTGGTGAATTTAAACGTGGTCGTACCAGCCTTGAAGATGATCCACGCGAAGGACGACCAAAAACTGCAACCACAGCAGAAATCATTGAGCAGGTACATAATATGGGTAGTGAAGATCCAAGTTTGACTAAGCGTGAAATTGCTAATGCCATAGGCATCTCAGACGAACGAGTACTCCATATTTTACATGAAGAATTACGTATGAAAAAACTGTTTGGAAAGTTAGTGCCGCACACATTAACAATTCAACAAAAACTGGATCGAAAACAAACTTTTCAGCGTAATTTGGAGCGTTTTAAGCCGAATAAAACCGACTTCTTGCGTCGTTTTATAACTATGGATGAGACTTGGATCTACCACCATGATCCTAAATTGAAACAAGAACGGACTGAAATTGGTTGTTCAGCTCCAAAGCAGGTGAAGTCACAACGATCAGCAAAGAAGGTTATGGCATCAGTTTTTTGGGATGCAAAAGGAATTTTGTCGATTGATTATCTTCAGAAAGGTAAAACAATCAACTCTGAATATTATTGCAGCCTTTTGGATCAGCTGGATGAAAAAATTCGTGAGAAAAGACCTGGTTTAAAGAAGAAAAAAATCATTTTTCATCAAGACAATGCACCTGCTCACAAAAGTGTTTTGACGATGGCTAAATTCAAAGAATTAAAGTACGAATTGCTTAAACATCCACCGTATTCACCAGATTTGGCTCGCAGTGACTACTATCTCTTCAGAAATCTCAAACAATTCCTTCGTGTAAAGCATTTTTCGTCGAATGAAGAGGTCATAGCAGCCGTAGACGGTTATTTTGCAGAGCTTCCGGAAAACCATTATAAGGATGGGATAAAATTATTGAAAGATCATTGGAACAAGTGTATTGAGCTTCTAGGAGATTATATTGAATAAAAAAATATATACAAAAACAGTATTCTTTCATTTCGAGCGCAGGAACTTTTCAACCAACCTGTAAATTGCATTAAAATGTTACATAGATTTAAAAAAAAACTGGATCGGAAGTGAATATGGGATTTTAGAGGACGCATCTGACCCATGTCTAAAAATAGGACATCCACTTAAAATAGGACTAAAAAGTTTGTTAAGTTCTAAAAGTCATAAAATAAATAAATTTGACCTTAAAAGTAAAAAAAAATTGACTAAAATATTTTTCAAAACAGAAATTACCAAAATCATAAATTCGTTTGTTCCTACAATTTTTAAGCCTTTTATTTTTTTTTTTTAATTTTGTCTAAAATATTTTTTGAAAAAAATAAATAAAATACAAAAATTTTAATGCTCAATAAAAATAAATAAATTTGAAATTTTGTACTAATATTAATAATATTTAGTACATTTTTTTTTGCTAATTTTAGCAAACAGATTTTAAATTCTACTTTACAAAAATTTTACTAAAATTTAGTAGCGGCAGCTAATTTTTTTTACAAATTTCATTGTACTACACGTCAGCAGACATGTGTTGCTAAGTTAAGCAAAAAATACCGCTGGGATCAAATCAGCAAAATTTTCCGTAATAACAGCAAAATTTTCAGTTGCCATTACAGATGTTTTTTGGTGAGTGTACATGTGGGTAGGTAACATTTCATTTGAAAAGTGTTTAGTAGCTACAAAAAGGGCCAACCAAGGATTATTATATGGGTTTAGCCAGGATTTATTATTTTTTTATTTAAAGAAACATTACATACGTGAGACTTTAAAATTTAAAGTTTAAATACATTGTTACATTGCACACTGTGTTTGTGTGTGCGTGTGTTTTTTTTTTGTGAAAATTTGTCTATGTGTTTTTTACAAAAGAGTTTCCTAATTGGTAATGTATTGGTCATGTTTTAGTATTTTTTATGGATAATAAAATTTCTTTTTTAAACATTTTAAAATGATGATGGCGTAGAAATGTGAGATGTGGGATTTTTCAAAGTCAAATTTATTAGTTAATGGATTTTACTACAAAACTAAAACTTATGATTTCTTAAATTTTATAGAGAAAATTTTTTAATAAAAATTCTTCTTCAATATAAATAATAAAAATTTCTTCAATAAAAATTATAATTATTTTTGAAATAGTTTTATCTATCATACGTTTCAATGTACAAAAAATAATAAAAAATTGCATAACATTTGTGAGCAATTTTTTTTATTGTAAAAAATTTTAATTTTCATATTTTTTATTTCATTTTAAAAATTTGATAGTGGAAGACAACGAACAGAATACTGTTCGTTACGTTATTTAAAATTTTATACATACAAATTAGAATTTTATAAATCACTGCGCTGAAAAATAAATCACTTGAGATGTCAAAATCATCACTTAAATTGTTTGAACGTTGATTAATATTTTTTTTTTTTAACTTTTAAAAGAAATATACAAATTGTAATTTGACATCAATATTGTACCGTAATTGACGTTTGGTAACACCAATACCCTGGTAGGATTCTTTATCATCCGAGAAAGACGAGGTAACGAGTACATTTTTTTTTTTTTTTATATTAATTGATTTTTTATTTTTTTTTTGCACAATTCTTTATACTGGACTATTTTTAATTTTATACATAAAATACAAAAAAAAAATCAAATTATTAATATAAATTTTAATCAGCTGTTAACATTGGTGTTGCCAGTAGCAAAAAGTAGGGATAAATGTAACAAATCAAACAAAAATTCCATATATGCATAAATGCAGGTAATACAGAAATTATTTTAATTTGACAATAAAAGTGATAAAGTCCAAATTTTATTTTTTTACACCCGCGTTGGCGTTAAAAAGTGAAGTGTAGGGTGAGGTGTTAAACGCAGGGGATTTACAAAAATGTTGACATAAGTTTTCTTCTGAATTGAATAAATTAAAATTTTACGCTGCTATCCTGGTTGAAGTACAAATGTACCGACCAACTGAAATTTAGCGCAAAAAATTCGATAAAAACAAGTAAAAAAGGGCTAAATTCGGCTGTGCCGAATCTTTGAATACCCTCCACCAAAGGGGATGAAGATGATATACGTATATACTAAATTTTGCATGAACTGTAATATGAATATGTTTTGTCAATTTATGTAACGAACTTTTGTTATTTAGTTTTAGCAATGTTATTTACAGAGGTCTGCTCTGTTAGCGACTTTAACATTGTTCATTTTTACGTTAACTTAGTTATCATAGTATGTAAGACAATAAATGTAATCGAACAATAAGAAGACTTTATAACATTTTTACTTACCTAAAAAAAAAAAATAGATACAGAAAAATTGTACAAATTTGTATGGAAAATTTAGAGGTACCTTCACATTTTCACTCATAACTTTTGAACCGCTTGACCGATTTTGCTCATTTTAAATACCAAACTGCTCGGAAGGATGTTCAATAATCTGGGTAAAAATAGGCACCCCCGCTTGCGTCTTCGCGTCGTGATCGTGATTTCAACAGACAGACAGACAGACGGACATCGCTAAATCGACTTAAAATTGCATAAGGATCACGAATATATATACTTTATGGGGTCTTAAACCAATATTTCGACACATTACAAACGGAATGACAAACTGATATATACCCTCACCATATATGGTGAAGGGTATAAAAATATATTTATGTCACAGGCAAAGGCTTCAGATTGGCTAAAATCAAAATATAAGTATTGCAAGGTAACTTTGAAATTGCCAAGGAACAAAAAATTTAAAACGGCTGCGGAAATAAATATTGCCTGCTAACTTGTCTCATATTTATATGGAAATAACAAAAGTTAGTGCTAAGCTTTGGTTATGTTTTAGATAACCCAGCCTTAAATTATAATTACTTTTTGATTATAAGTGCTAGGAAAAGAGGAAAAAATCGAGGTGTCCTCATATGGGGGCAGTGGGCGTCAAAAATCTTAAAAAATATTATTAATAACCCTACTGAAAATTGATCCAAGGTAATAAATCTACGATACCTGAATGAATCACATGGCTGGTGTAAAATATAATTCAGTGTCTGAAAAAGTGGTAAGTGCTGTAAAATTACAAGTGTCCCAACTATTGCAATGGTGCCCGAACATTGACTGGTTCTCTCTACATATATCATGTAACTAGCTAATCTAGTCTACCGGAAGCACCATGCGGACCACCCTACGGAGCACCCTACGCTGCACCCACGGATCACCCCACGAAGCACCATACGGATTACCCTACGGAGCACCCCACGGAGCGCCCTGCGGAGCACTCTACGGAGCACCGGGGGAGGACCCTGCGGAGCACCCTACGGAGCACCCAGGGGTGCACCCAGGGATAGATTTCAAAAAATTTTGGTTGGTGGACTGTTTCTGGAACTTAAAAGAAACCGTATATGGTTCACCAGCATGTTTGTTTAACAACAAAATGTATGTTTTGTAAGACAATTTTTTTTATTCACTTGTAACTACTTTGATTTCATTACAATTACTTTGAACAATGAAAATAAAAAAAAAATGCCATTAAATGGTAATGATTTTTTTACAATTGACATTGCCAATAAAAATTCAATGAACGTTGCAGTTGTGAGATAGAATCTATTTAATTTTCACAACGTTGTTTCTTATTCTCACACTTTTTTTGCTTTTCATTCTCACAACAGAGTTTTTGCTTTTTAACATTTTTTTTGTAAACAAAAGATAATATATTTATAGACATTATGTGGCTCTCATGTACTCTTGTTATTTATGATTCCGAAATTTTTATTTAAATAATTTAAGGAAAAAGGTTTTTTCAGTTTCTTTGCACCAAAATAATAAATTCAGTTTTTGCAGAAACCGTCGTACGTCCTTATTTTCCGCCTTTTTTCTCTCACAGCGAGAATCGTTTTACGGCTAATGGTTATTCTGGGCCGATACAAATGTTTAACCATATATCATTTCAGTGTGAACTCCCCCTACAATGCATTTGTACTACGTTTTCATTGAAATTTTTGGCAATTTAAACTTTTTTAAATAATGCAATACATTTGTTGATTATTATTGTATTTACGAGGGCGGATCAATAAATCGGTGACTTTTTTAATGAAACACATTTTTTTTCTTGCAACATAATCTTTTTTTAGCTCAATACACTTAGTCCAACGTTTCTGCAATTTTTGTATCCCTTCCAAAAAAAAATGGGTTTTTCGATGTCCATAAAATAGGCATTTGTTTGATCAATAATTTCATCGTTAGAGCTAAATCTCTTTGAACCGAGCCATTTTTTTAGGTTTGGAAATAGGAAATAGTCACTGGGGGCTAAATCCGGAAAATATAGGGGATGAGGTACCAATTCATGGAATTTTGCCATTGAGACTACACACGTGTGCACCCGTGCATTATGATGATGAAAAATAACTTTTTTCTTGGCCATATGGGGTCGTTTTTTTAAATCCTCGTTAAATCGGTTCAATAAGTTGGCATAATATTCGCCGTTTATTGTTTTTCCCTTTTGAAGGTAATCGATGTGGATTATCCCGCGTGCATCCCAAAAAAAACTGTTACCATCACCTTATTGGCCGACAAACTTATCTTGGCCTTCTTCGGAGCCGGTTCACCCGGAAAACCGATTGTTTAGACTGCTGCTTGATCTCCGAAATGTGGATCCATGTTTCATCCACAGTTACAAAACGCCGCAAAAACTCATTCGAATTGCGGTTAAACAACTCCAAACAATCCTTTCAAGTTGTCACTAGAGTATTCAAAAAACCGGCTTTTTGAAAAAACCGGTTTCGGTTTTCTTCGAAAAATCGAATTTAAAAAAAAACGGTTTCGGTTTCGGTTTTTGCAAAAAAAACCGGTCAACCGGTTTTTTCGGTTTTTTTAATTTGAATAAAAAGCTTATATAATTTGTTAAAAAAGAGAAATTTAATAAAGCTAGAAGTGGAAAATACTCTTTCACTAATAGTAGATGTTGGACAAATAGTCAAAAGACAATTATATAAATTGTCCAACTTTTCAGTTCTTTTGTCGCATTTATCAAGATATATGAAATCATCATATGTGACCATCTCCGAGAAAAGAGACCTAGTGTGTCAAAAAACGGGTTTGGACTTAAGAGTGGATTCTGGTACCTAAAAGGGTGTAGAATAAGATGAAATGAGTTAGATTTCTGATAAAAATTTATTTACCCCATAAAAACGTACAAAACGAACTTGGGAAAATCGATAAAAATGGAAAAAACATTAAAATTTTACGTTTTTGATTTTAAATTGTTTTTAAATTGTCACTCTAAAAGCGAAAAAAAAATACGTCACCAAATAGACAAGACGTCACCAATGTCGGCACCCAATCATAACCAACCATACCAAATCGCATCTCCCAACTGAAGGTGTGTTCACAGTGATAATGCGTTATAACACTTTAAATGCGTTTTTCCCAAAACTTCACTTTCACACACTAGGTCCCTTTTCTCGGAGAAGGTCACATATAATGATGAATGATTTTGTACAGTCTCTTTTTGAGGATTTTGAATGCTCTTTGTGTTATATAGATCAGAAATTAAACTATTTGAATTTGGAATATCCACAGTTAAGTCTTCATCGGAATCTATCAGACTTACATCTAAATCTTCATAACCAAACAAACGATTATAAAAGTGTTCGGAAAAAATAAAAGAGACCAAGTAACCCAGTTGGTGATATAATTAAAAAAACCGGTTAACCGATTAAAAAATACCGGTTTTCGGTTTTCTTCGAATTTACAAAATATTCGAAACCGATCGGTTTTTAAAAATAAAGAAACCGGTTGACCGGTTTTCGGTTTCGGTTTTTGAATACTCTAGTTGTCACACGATTACGTTTATGGTCAATTGAGAGCAAACGCGACACCCATCTTGCAGACAGCTTTCTTAAATCCAACTGATCATTTAAAATCGAAACCACACTGCCATATGAAATGCCTATGGCATCAACAATTTCACGGACTTTTACTCTTCGATTGGCCATTACCATGTCGTGCATTTTTTCGACATTATCAGGTTATTGACCTTAATTGGCCGTCCAGAACGTTCAGCGTCATTTGTACTTGTGCGACCACAACGAAAGTCAGTAAACCACTTTTTACCATTTAAATCGATGGTGCAGAGTCCCCATAGTATTTATCCAGCATTTCGTTGGTTTGATTGACAGTTTTTTTTTTTTTGCAAAAAAGAATGTTTAATGAGCACTCGAAATTCACTTTTTTCCATTTCCACGAGGTTGTATGTTTTTAACAGCTGTTAAACGCAAAGTAAATGACAGAACTTGCTCAAAATTTGACAGTAGTCTATTAACAGATGGGAGCAGTGTTGCAGTTCATATAACTACGAGGGAGGTTCGAAAAGTCACGGACTTATTGATCCGCCCTCGTAATAACATAGTCTGGACAATAAATCTAAATTACGTTTTTTATCTTTTTTTCTTTGCCTAATAATACAATAAGGCTCTTAGTTTATCATATTTTCAAATTCTTTATATCGCGTCCTATTTTTTATGGACATAAATGGGGGAAATTTGTTATACAATTACAAATTTTATGTGTATAGAAAATCAAAAATAATATATAACCAAATTAAATCAAATTAAATTATATAATAAAACATGACAAGAACCAGCATTTTGACAAATGTGTATGATAAACTAAAAAAACAAATAATATAAATTGATTAGAAGAAAGTTTTAGAAGAGAAATAAATTTTATGATGTGAAAAAATAAGAAAAATATAAAAATAGTCTTTAAAATCCAACTAAAACTATTACAATTTCATGTCAAACAACAATTCATTTTAAGACACTTCAGTGCTTTAAATAAATTTCACTTTTCGTTTAAAGTCTTTTCAAAATTTTTCTATTGAATCTGAATGCGGATGCCAAAATGGAAAACATTATATATTTTTTGTCAAAATCGATTTCAAAGTCTAAATTAATTTTAGTAATTACAAAACCCTTATAACAAATTTGTCATACTGTCATAAATTATTTTCTAATTTAACAATTGATTGTTTTAATGTTATAATTAAACAGTTATACACTGCAACCATTTGTTATCTTATGTCAGCCTTTGTGATGCAACAATCATAAGGGCTTTGAAAAGAATTAATGTATGATTCGGGGTTTGTTTTGTTTGTTGTCACAATATAAATGTATGTGAAAAAGTTTTTTTTTCAATTAGAAAATTTAAGTTTATTACATTAGAACATAAACAATTAATTAATTGTATTTAATTGAAAAATTGTGTAAGTTAAATGAATCAATGAACTTTAAAAAATTTAGGGTCCGCCAAATAACTTTTTTTTTTGAAATGCTATAAAAAAAAAGTTCTGAATTTTTTCTCAAATTTCTTTTTTTATTTGAAAGTACAATCCTTAATAATGGAAAATAATTTCATTCAAATGCCTGCCTCGGCGATCGATCGGGCCATGTTGAACGAATTTTCGTTCAGAAAAATTGAAGAGGAGGATATTGGCAACATTTGGTTTCAACAGGACGGCGCTACGTGCCACACAGCCGAAGCTACACTCGATGTTTTGCGCCCTGTTTTTGAAATTCGCATTATCAGCCGCAGAGCTGAGGGTCAATTCTCGTTCTGTGAAACGGTGAAATGAAAAGTTTTTTCACGTTTTCATAGTACTTTTGATTCGCGTTCTGTGAAAAAATGTAAAGAAATATCAAAACGTTTTCATATGAAAAAAAAGTGGAACGAAACAAGATTTTTTCACGATTGTACAGCACTGGCGATTCTTGTTTTGTGTAACAGTGCAAACAACTATCAAAATATTTTCATATGAAAAAATTGTTTACACAGACTACTTATAAGTGAAATAAACATGGAGAAGATTGTAAGAGGAAAGCGTGCCAGCGAAAACCAAAAGGAGTATGTAACTAATTATTAAGAAAAGCATGTGGATATTGCAAACCATAAGTAAGTAGCTTAATAAACATAATCACAATTTTATTAATCCCATATTTACAGATTTATAACTGCAGATGGTGCCAAATTTAGAGACGAAAAGTGTAAAGAATTAGCGGTGAGCCTTAACAGTTTTAGTGGGACCCAAAAGGACAGTGAAAAATGGCAAAAGTATGGCATATTTATTTATAGTTTATTTATATTCTTTAAGTAATATTAGACTTCATACGCGCACCAAATATAGTTCACTTAAAGTAAGCCGATATAAATCCATGAAGTGCTTGTCGGTTGTCATCTCGAATGAATTGTGGTCAGCACGAAGTATGCGTCTCAGCACTCTCAAAAAATTTCTATAAATTATTAAATTATTTACTGCAATGAAATGCTTGTAACATCATTGTCTTACCTTTGTTCATCCGGAATTCTTTGAGTAATATTCAATAATACAATTAATCCAGATATTTTTATATAATTATTTAAAATAAATTTTACGAACTTAATTTACTTTTGTTTACGTTTTTCTCTGTTTTGACATTTGCTTTAAATTTTGGATAACACAGTTACAAAATTTTCATGGGTACAGTGAGAATGAAACATTTTTTTCATAATACATACGAGAATCGTAATTTATGTATTTGTGAAAAGTTCGAGTGAAAAGTGCTTATGAAAACGAAAATGAAAAGTTTTTTTTCACTTCACATTATCACAGAACGAGAATTGACCCTCTGATGTCGTTTGGCCACCTCGGAGCTGCGATTTGACACCGTTGGACTATTATTTGTGGGGTGCCGTAAAGCGAGAGACAATTGACGCTTTAAAGGACAATATTCATGAAGCCATTGGTGAAATACAGCTGCACACAATCGATAATGTGCTTAAAAATTGGACCGATCGTGTAGGCTGCTGCATGGCCAGCCGAGGCAGCCATTTGAATGAAATTTTTCCATTATCAACCGGAAGGATTGTACTTTCAAATAAAAAAAGAAATTTGAGAAAATATTCAGTAGTTTTTTTATAGCATTTTCAAAAAAAAAAAAGTTATTTGGCGGACCCTACATTACTTTATTTTATAGTTTTTATTATAAAATAGCAATTTTAATATACACTCAAATCGTCAAAAGGATTTTTATATTGTAATAAAATTTGATTGATTGTTGAACAAACAATTTTGTTATCTTAATTTGTATTCTTAAGAGTTTTGTGGATGGGTGAAAGAAGAGCAAAATTATGTCTGAAGACTCAATAATCGCTTAAACAATAGAAAAGTTTTTAAACTGTTTTTTTTTTTGTTTTCCTTTTCTTAAATAGCAATAAAGAGTTTTAAATTACAAATACCTGACTCATTAAGGGTCAACAAAAAAAAAAGTTGTACACTTATATTAACAGATTTTGAACCACATCATTTTTAAAACTTGTTAAGCTATCATAGCCAATTAAATTTATTAGAAAAAATATTTAAAAATCTATTAAGTTAATCAGAATTTGTTCTAAAAGTCATTACCTTTTGTTAAAATACATTTATTCCAAATTGGGTAGCAGTTATATGAAAAATGTTTGAAAAGTCATATGAAAGTAAAACAGTGTCTGGTGCAATTGGGTCCAAATGAATCGGAATCTAATCTTGTTTTAATGAAGTTGTTAATTAGACAACTGAAAACAAATTTAAGATAAATCTTTTCAAATTCATCCCACAAATATTATTTATAAGATCGAAAGTATCTACACGCAGAGAAAAAACATGCTACTATATTGTGCTTGCTGCAATCGGGTACGGTTGTCACAACCAAGTTATTGGCTTTCTTATCATTAACATGGTCGCTACCATCTTTATTTTGCAAATATTTTACAACTTTATGATTGGCACCTTCTATTTTATAACATGATTGGCTGTAACCATACTGTGGTAACAAACATTTTTACTATGATAAAATATGATAATTGAAGCACCCAATGCAACAACCGCATAACTCCACTTTTTTGCGAAATAGCTTTTTTAATGCAGAAAAAACCAAAAAAAAAATCTGCGTCGTTCGGTGCACAAAAAAAAATGGAGTTATCTTGTTGTTGCACTGGGTGCTTTAATTATGCAACGATAAAATGCTGGCAACAATCAACAAATAATTATACATCAAATAAAACATGGATTTGGCATTCAAAGTCATAATATTGTCTTGTTTTCGTAAAAACCAAAATTTTATCAGTTCAGTCAGTTTGTTTTTACTACAAAATGTCTTCAAAAACCAATCATATATTGTTTACTAAAACTGGACAAATATCAGATGGCATTAAAACATTCATCATATGGCATTAAAAAAAACAAGTAAGAGCGGCTAAATTCGGCTATGCCGAATCTTATATACCCTTCACCATGGTTGGGAAAAAACTGAAGTTTATATATGGACATATATGAAATGGACAGATTTATATACGGACGCCTTTAAGAGGAAATTAACCATTTAGTTTGGAGATAAAACTTGGACTCGGGAAGATTTATGGTTCCAGAAAATAGGTATTTTAAAAAAAATTATGTTTTGGGCATAACTTTTTTGTATCTGAACCGATATTTCCGAGTTTTTCAGCAAATATGTTATACTAAAGATTTTCGATCTTTTGCTATATAAGACGTATCCATAGGTCATAATACAGCTCTAGAATAGTGTTTGTTGTTTGTGTATAAAAGGTGAAGAGGTGAAAGAAAAGAATTTCAACAAATCGTTAAAAGAAATCACTAGAACTGCATGTGTTTTATTTCTACAAAATAGTTTGATTTAGCTGGCAAATTTGCATTTGGGATTTTATTTCGCTTTTTTATTAGAAATATTTGTAATTTCTTTAGCTTAATTTTAAAAATTTGAAGGAAAATAGTTTATAATTTAGTTTATAAATTATTATAAGTTATGACCTAAAATAGTTGCACTCAAAGGTAAATTATGTATAAAATTTTCTTAATATGTGAGTAATAAAATGGTTTAAAAATCTTTTTATAAATTCTTTTAAATCGGAGCAAAAAATAGAAATAAAACCGTTTGTATCAGAGGGTTTTTATACAAATTTTGATGTTTTTAGCCTATTTATGGATTATTTAGTTATTAATATAAAATTTTATATAAACTAATTATTAAATGTTAAAAAAAAACCAAAAATAAACAAAAACAAAAAAAAAAGTATGAAGAAAATAATAAAAAAAAATGTACAAAAAAAAGTGAATTGACCTGAACGAGATTCGAACCTCGAACCCCGCGGGCTTAGAGAAAAAAAGTATTTGTGACATAGCCTCTAGACAACTGAGCTATTGAAGTTCACACAAAATCATCGTCAATAGAGGTACATAAATAAAAGTCTTCGTTTATTAGGGATTTGTTTAGTTTTTATTTAAATGACAAATCTTTGTATGAGTGTTGTTTGTGTATAAAAGGTGGAGATGAAAGATAAGAATTTTAACACATGGATGTGTTGTTATGCTCAAAATTCTACTTACATTTTAAACAAAGGGATTTTACTGGAAAAATTAGAGGTAGTCCTGGTTTTTTGCTAATATCTCAGCTATTTATTAACCGATCTGTCTGATTTTAAATAGCAAACAGAAATGGATCACATGTAACAGAAATAAAAAACAATCAAGTCCTCATCATGTCTGGGTTCTTCGGAAAACCCATTTCAACACACAGACGGACAGACGGACATCGTTAAATCAACTTCGCTCTTCATAAGGACCCAGAATATATATACTTTATAGGGTCTAAGATCAATATTGTAGAAATTACAAACGGAATGACAAACTTATATATACCCTTCCACCTGTGGTGAAGGGTATAAAAACATTTCATCAATTGACTAATTTAGATCCAGTTAATTTTTTTTAAAGTTTTTTTTTCGAAAATTGCTTATACATGAAATATTATTTGCACTAATCAATTCATTGTCAAAAAAAATCCTATATAAAGATTTTATATTTTTTAACTCTTTTCAATAAGAACAATTATAAATTTTTTTAACCCTTTGAGACACAGGCACGAAGAAAAATTTATTTTTTTGACTTTACATTAAAATATCTCGCAAACTAATTAAGGCTCTGTGAAAAATAATTTTGTTAAGAAACTAACAAAAATAATTGTATACAAATTGACCAACTAGTTTTAAAAATATTTGAATTTTTCTGATGAAACATCAAAGCTCACAATTGTCAAAAAGGTTCTTGTAAAAAATTCTCAAAATATTAGAAAAATATTTTTTATAAGAAAAGGTCTGTAGAACCCAAGATTTTTTTGCCCGAAAAGGTTTCTTATATAAAATAATAGACATTTAGAAATTTATCTGATAAAAACATTTAAACTCTCAGATTCTTCAAACTGTATTCCAAAAAAAAACTTAGATTCTAAGGCTTTTCTTTTAAATACAAATTCATAGATTCTGAAAAATACTTAGATTCTAAGGATTTTTTCTAGTAGAAATATTCTTAGATTCTAAAGAGTTTTTCTTAAAGAAAAATTTCTAAAAAAATTTTTAAAATTGTCGTTAGAGTCTAAGATTTTCTTTATTAAAAAGTCATTAAAAATTAAAAAAAAAATTTAAGTATTTTTCTTACAGAATCAAAGTTTTCTTGAAAGAAAAGTTCTCAGAATCTTTAATTTTTTCCTTAACAAGTTTTCTTCTAAAAGTCCTTAATATCAATTTTTTTTTGAATAAACATTTCTAAAGGAAATATTCTTAAATTTAAAGAGCTTTTCATAGTTGCTAATAACTTTTCCTTTAAGAAATTTTCTTAGATTAGGGATCATATAATGATAATACAGGAATCATAATATAGTTATGAGACACAATAATATGATGAGATTTTGAGTAAACTATGAATAAATGCGATCATATTATTATAAATTCAATATCATAATAATATGGTAATTATGGTAAATTTATTATCATAATATAATAACCATATTATAGTACGACTATGGTTGGCACAACCATAAACCCAAAAATCATAGAATCACAGTCACGTAAAAAACAATATTTATTGAATTCAAAATACATATAAAACAGTAAAACGTGATTAAGACTAACGCTACACGCAATTTATTTGATTGGTAGTCTTTGTTTGGTTTTTATTTTTGAAATTCTGCAAAGTGTACAATTTTTTTTTGCCTGAGTAATTATAGTATTTTTAAGGTTATGTTAACAATTCTATAACGGGTATCTTTAGGAGTTTGAAATAATAGCTTTTATTTTATTTTTGACTGTGCTAGCTAAACAAGTTACAGAAATAATGTGGTTCAAAATTTGGTAATATAAGTGTACAACTTTTTTTTGGTTGACTGTATATGATGCTCATAATGTTAAGCCACATTATCTAAACCATTTGCTTAGGACACCCCTTGTATCAATTTACATAAAAGGTAACAAACAAAGAAAATTATACAATTAAAAAATGTCGAGCATTTGCTTGGTACAACATTTGTTGAAGCTCTGTTATATTCATTGAGCAATGTTTCTTAACCCATTTGGCATCGCTGTACACCTTAATTTCTTCGATTTTCTCTGACACTATTCGTCCTTTATTAAATTTTTCAACACCGAAATTCAAAACGGTGTGTGTGGGAGAGCCGGTTTCCACTTTTTGCTACTTGAAAATTTACAATCATATCTTAATTTTTGGTCAATTTTGATTTTACTTTATTCTATTTGACGGCTTTGCCTATAATATGAATATATTTTTATTGAAGTTTCTTCGCCAGATTTTATTTGACCGTTAATGGGTTAAACAATATGTGACTTTTATAAAATAAAAAGATATTTTAAGTCTTCGTGTTCCCTCCGAAGAAAAACTATATGGGATACATAGAAAACTTTTTAACCCAATACCGGACCAAAAAAAAATTTTTTTTTTTTTAATTTGATACTGAATTTTAGTAGATGAGATTAATAGGAAGTCTTGAATCCAAATACTGTTAATTTTTTTATTCTTTTGGTGGAGCGGAGTATGTTTCCGCCTGAGAGGGATTAAAGGCGGAAGGGTTGGTTAAATTTTTTTAAACCGGATCCGAGTATATGTCATGTGCAGGCGGCCGAATTAAAAAGATAATCCGCGTGATTCCATATGGTATCACTGACTTGTAATAGGCTAACTGGGGAAAATCGATCAGAAAATTAATATCACTTTTGTAATAATAATGACCCAGATTAGCGAATTGCTCAAAAATGTTAATTGCTGAGAAAACTTGGCAAAGTCACAGTAGTTGTGACAGTAGTTTTATCTTAACTTCTTCTTGACTTTTTAGGGTAGATTTAATCGCTATATTAAAACAAGAACAAACATCTTTAAGAAGTTAAGTTCTCCAATATAAAAACTAGGATTTTTATTAAATTTGAATATGTAATGGAAAAAAAGAACAACCAGTCTGACTTTTTTGGCCACCACGGGAATCTTGAAGTCGAAATAGGGGCAAGAAATTCGGACAGTTTTTGGTACTTTTCTATTCGGCAGCCTTTCGAAATTCTATATAAAAACTGCATGGAATAAGTTAGTTTGGGTGGTTAAATTGTAAGGGCCGATGTTGAATGTGAACCACACCTAAACGTCAAGTTTTTTCTGCATTTCATTTGACATTTCTCAACTTCAGACTGACTCAATTTGAACCATGGAAAGATACACAATCGAGCAATGCGTTAAAGTTATTCAGGCTTATTATTAAAATCAAAATGCATTTCGTGCACTATGTGATTTTTTTTGGTCAGCATAATCGACCAAATGTGTCCACAATCGGAAGAATTGTGGGCAAATTTCAGCAAACCGGGTCTGTGAAAATACCTGTGCATGCTCGCCAGTTCGTTCTGCGGAAAACATTGCTGTTGTTCGCGATAGTGTGTCATGAGGTCGACCAAGCATTCACAGTGAATGGTATTCGCTATCGCGAGATGATAATGAACTTATTGTGGCCAGGAATTGAGGATATGACCCTGGCCGATATGTGATTTCAACAGGAAGGTGCCACTTGCCACACAACTAACGAAACAATGGCTCTTTTGCGCGACAAATTCAATGGCCGTGTTATTTCACGTTGTGGCGATGTCAATTGGCCGCCAAGATCATGTGATTTGACACCGTTGGACTTCTTTCTTTGGGGTTATTTGAAAGAGAAGGTGTACGTCGATAAGCCAGCAACAATTCAAGAGCTAAAGGATGAGATAGTTCGGCACATTAACGGCATTGAACCTCAATTATGCCTCAGCGTCATCGAAAATTTGGACCATCGGCCCTTAAAATTTTACCACCCTTTCCTAATGTTGCATAGACACTGTCAAGTTACTCTAAAAAGCAAATAGCAAGAATATAAAAGAAGAGAAAAAATTTCCATTTTAAACTACTTTAAATTCCGAGGTGGTCCAAAAGCCGACACAGGTCGATCTTAGATTTATTTTTCTATCACATAACCAAATTTTAGCAAAATTTTAGTTTTTAGGTTGAGGTGTTCTCCCTGTAAGTGACACTTTGACGTTGTAAACTAAAATGAAGATATTGTCATATATTTGCACACTAGCCCACTAACACATCGATTTGTGGGCGCACAGTCCCACGAACATGAACAAATCACACGCACAAATCTATCGTATATGCCCAACTTAAGATTTTTGAATGGGAGTCATAAGCAAGACCAAACTTTATAGCCAGATTCTGGTCATGTAATTGGAATCTCCACCTGGCGCTTAAATATATGACATGACTGAAGCATAAAGTCTATTAGTGCTGGATACTGGATGTTTTAAATTATTCCATTATTTCTAAGAAGCGTTGGTGGAACGTCAGTAGCAATAAAACATTTGAGTACTTACGAGTAATTAAAAACAAACCAAGCATATATTTCTTACCATCCAGGTAAATTTGAAGCGTCATGTGCTGTCGTTAAGACACCCTTAAAGATATGACAGATTCCGATCAAGCAGAGAATTGAATTTGGACAACTTGGGAACTAGGAAAATTCTCAGTTCAAACCTTGGGTCTCAATCAATATAGATCAACAACTTTTAAAACATCATCATTCTATGGACGTAAGGTAGGGACTTGTGACACCATAGTACCGAGCCATGTAGGTTTAAGGGTGCAGTTTGACAGAATCCTTTCTAAGCTCCACAATCTTGTTGAGAAGGCCTGAAGTTATTCGATGTTTCGGAATAACACGAATCTTCATGGAGTGTACCGCTTGCCTATAAAATGGTGCCGTTGCGCTTGCGGTTGTGGAATCGGTAAGTTTGAGGTGATTGTCGGCAGACTCCAGCTATTAGTCTTACGTGGTGTTCCATTAAAATCCGCCTCAGCGACGTTAGGCATTGGCATTTGATAAACCTTGTGAGGCACATTGATGTCATATGTCTTTGGTTTCTTTAGGCTGGGAACTCAATAGTTTCTTCATTTGTTGAAATGTTAGTGTCCGACATGTTTTTGGCTCCTCAAAGTCTGCCTCGATGTTCAGCCTAGACTAAATTTTGTTTATCATCATAACTCTTTGCCAACTCATTATGATGTGCAAAATAACACAACTTCTCTAATTGATTATTTTATCATTAGTGCAAATTTAGCTGTTCGTTTTTCTGGTCAGATGCAATGCCCGGGTATTTCTAGGCATGCTTTTATTTTGCTGTTTTCGAGCTGCCACTTTTAGAATTTGAAAAGTATGTTGAATATCGTAATTATGATGCCATTGACATGGCTAGGCTGGAACAAGTTGCATCTGCTTGTAATTTTGATTCTTTATTTTGTACTAATGATGTTGATGCTCAGCTTGCTAATTTTACCGATAACTAAACGTAAGTTAAACGATTTTAATGATAATTACTGGTTTAAGTCAAGGGAGTTTACTTATATTATCTCTCTACGTGATCTGGCGTATAGGGCGTATATTCAGGAGAGTTCTTCGGATAATTGGTGAATACATTGCAGAATTAGGAATAGGACGAAAACTGTAATTTGGAATGCGAAAAGAAAGGCGCATGAACGCCTCTTCGGAGGGCTTAATACTAAGCAGATGTGGAATGTTTTGCGGACGTGTGGTGGTATTGATTCTGGCGATAAAGTTGGGGATGTTGACCCTGATATTGTTAATAATTTTTTTATTTCTAATCAATCATGTGAACCATCCACATCTGTTTTTGATGAGCTTATTTTTCCCTTGGAAGATTTATTTCAGTTTCAACCTGTTATAGCGGATGATGTATATTGCGCGCTTAATAGGATACATTTGAATGCTGCTGGTTATGATTGTATACCACCGAAATTTTTTAGGATTATTTATCCTTATATTTGTGTTTCTTTTACTCATATTATAAATACAATTTTTATGACTTCCAAATTTCCTGGTGATTGGAAGATATCACGTGTTGTGCCGATTAAAAAGGATGGGAATTCAAATCTTTTACAAAATTTTCGTCCAATTTCTGTGATACCCGTTCTTTCAAAAGTTGTTGAGCACATTATAAAAGATCAGATGATGTTTTATATTAATGCTAAAAGATTGCTTCATCCTAACCAATCTGGTTTTAGACGGAATTATAGTACTACAACTCTTCTTCTTGGGTTAACTGATTCAATAAGACGTAAGCTTAATGAAAAAAAATGTAGTGTATTGCTTTCCTTAGATTTATCAAAGGCCTTTGATAAAGTTTTACATTCAAGGCTGATAACTAAATTATGTAATTTTTTTAATTTTTCTTAATCTGCATGTAAACTTATATGTTCATATCTTGGTAAAAGGTCACAATTCGTTTCTGTAGGAGACAGGAACTCTAGTTTATTGGAGGTTACCAGTGGTGTTCCACAGGGTTCTGTAATTGGCCCCATTTTATTTATGATGTATTTAAATAATTTTATTTATGTCATTGATAATAACTCTTTTGAAACATTTATATATGCGGATGATGTACAGATTTTATTTTCTGGGGAAAGGCAATTTTTTGATGTTTTGGAAGCGAATATTGAGTTTTACCTTAATAGGATTGCTCAGTGGATGGATACGAATGGGTTGGAAATTAATCCTGGCAAAACAAAGGCAATGTGTTTTGGTTTTGACTCCAGTAATTTGAATGTATCATTAGGAGGTGTTAGGATAAATTTCGTCACTGAAATTAAGTGTTTGGGTGTTTTTGTGGATGATCAATTACGTTTTTTAAAGCACATTGATTACGTTCGTGCTCGTGTGAATGCTACCTTAAGGCGATTGTGGCCCCTAGATTTATGTTTGCCTCTACATGTGAGGAAAGGTGTTGCTAGTGGTCTTCTTATGTCACAATTATTATACGCCTTAGAGGTGTTCACGGGTACTAATAGTGTTTTACTTAGACGCCTTCATCTTACATTTAATCGTATCATAAGATATGTTTATAGATTAAGGATGAGGGAACACGTCACTCCTTTTGTATTAGATTTTGTTGGTATTTCTTTTGAAAATTGATTCAAATTGAGAATTTTGTTGCTATTTCACAAGGTGATTAAGACGAATTGTCCTAGTTATATTGTTGAGAACTTTAATTTCACAAAATCGAGTAGAAACCCTCAAATAGTTTTTCATCGTATTACTTCATCTATTTATAAAAGATCCTTTAATGTGAGGATAACTAGAAATTGGAATTCGCTTCCTAGATACCTTAAAAATTTCGTTTTTTCAAAAGCTACGTTTAAATGCAAATTAGTGCAGTATTTCGGTATGTAACACCCTCTCTAATTTATGATAACTCTAATTTTATCTTTTCTTAATTGCTACATTATGGACCTTAAATTTTAAATTTTATTCTAAATTTTGTTTTATATTTTAGTTATTATTTTAGTTTTAGGCATATATAAAAATACATTTTTTATACATTTTTTTTTATATTAAATTGTTTTTTTTAGTAGTATACGAACCATATTTGGCCCAGAGGGCTTGGTTCTTAAATATTTGAATAAATAAATAAAAAAATTATGGCTCAGGTCTTTAGTGTTTGGAACTACATCCATTGCTTCGACTTGGTTATTGAGAATTAGTGTCTCATTAATACCACACAAAGGATCTGCTACTACCGTTTTTGCTTATAAGCGTTTCCTTGTTGTTTGTACAGGTTGGTTGAAAAGTTCCTGCGCTCGAAATGAAAGAATACTGTTTTTGTTACGAAATATATTTTTTTATTCAATATAATCTCCTAGAAGCTCAATACACTTGTTCCAATGATCTTCCAATAATTTTATCCCATCCTTATAATGGTTTTCCGGAAGCTCTGCAAAATAACCGTCTACGGCTGCTATGGCCTCTTCGTTCGACGAAAAATGCTTTCCACGAAGGAATTGTTTGAGATTTCTGAACAGATAGTAGTCACTGGGAGTCAAATCTGGTGAATACGGTGGATGTTGAAGTAATTAGTACTTTATTTCTTTCAATTTTGCCATCGTCAAAACACTTTTGTGAACAGGTGCATTGTCTTGATGAAAAATGATTTTTTTCTACTTTAAACCAGGTCTTTTCTCACGAATTTTTTCATCCAGCTGATCCAAAAGGCTGCAATAATATTCTGAGTTGATTGTTTAACCTTTCTGAAGATAATCAATCAACAAAAAACTAACCTTCTTTGCTGATCGTTGTGACTTCACCTGTGGAGCTGAACAACCAGCTTCAGTCCACTGTAAACGTTCTTGTTTCAATTTAGGATCAAGGTGGTAGATCCAAGTCTCATCCATAGTTATAAAACGACGCAAGAAGTCGGTTTTATTCGGCTTAAAACGCTCCAAATTACGCTGAAAAATTTGTTTTCGATCCAGTTTTTGTTGAATTGTTATTGTGTGCGGCACTAACTTTCCAAACAGTTTTTTCATACGTAATTCTTCATGTAAAATATGGAGTACTCGTTCGTCTGAGATGTCTATGGCATTAGCAATTTCACGCTTAGTCAAACTTGGATCTTCACTAACCATATTATGTACCTGCTCAATGATTTCTGCTGTGGTTGTAGTTTTTCTTCGTCCTTCGCATGGATCGTCTTTAAGGCTGGTACGACCACGTTTAAATTCACCAGCCCAAAATTCAACGGTGCATTTTGAAGGTGAGCCCTCCTTATACACTTCTAACAATTGTTCATAAATTTCCTTCAAAACAAAGTATCTAATGACTGCACGATATTCAATTTTTTCCATATTAAAAAAAATCAATGACACGTCAACTTCAAATGGCTTGTAAACAAAGAAAGAATTAACAGAATGACTTGCAACTTTGCATGTGTTCTCAGGACAGTTATACCAACTTGAGAAAAAAAAAAGTTTGGAGCTAGCAGTGCCATCTCTTGGTGAGCGCAGGAACTTTTCAACCAACCTGTAGTAAAGAAAATAAAGGGATAACAAAGAACGCAAAGAATCAGAACCTTTTGCTACCGGCACACTAATGCAACCTTGATCTTCAAGCTGTCCGCCGACATGAGCACGGCAAAGACAACAACCGCTTTTACGGGTTTCTATCGAGTGTCCGCCGCTCGAGATCCTCCATTTCTGTAAAAGCAGAGACACCTCATGTAGGGTTCGTTTTTCATTACACATAATTGGTCATTGGAATACTGTTAGGCTAAGGAATATCAGCAGATTTGCTATGTATACGCTTCAAGGACCCTCTTAACCTTAAACTTAAGCGTTAGCTTGAATCTCTTAAAAAACAGCCATATAATTTTGAACAAAATTTTATGTTTGATACGTGCATACATAAACGTTAAGATGACTATTAATTTTGTATGTGGAAAAAATTACCAAAACGATATGGTTTCCCTTTAAAATTTTCAACAAAAATAATAATAATAATAAAAAGTAATTCGGTTAAGCTTATTGAATTTTTGATATTTACAAGGTAGACATGACGATATCTTTTGGGTGTAATCCTTATAAATCATAAGGAATTTTTCTGAAAAAAAAAAACAAACAACATAAAAATCCCATTAAATATAAAACGCGTGTGCCACAGGCAAAATAAAAATACCGTATCACGAGGAATATTAATTGAAAACTCAATATCCGGTGTTATGAACAATGTTTTGTTGTTTACCCTTTCTATAAAACAATTTCTATATTGGGCAAGGTTTGTGATCCAACCAACCACCTTTTCTTTTCTTTTTTTGTTGGATTTCAAAATAAAATCCTCTTGCAAGAAATGTACTATCAAAGGTGTTGACAAGGTTAAGTTTTTGTTTTGTTCGTTTTATTTTTCGGTATTTTATATTTTATACAAATAAACAATTGATGAGTTGAAGCGCTTTATGGTTTACTTTTAATCTGGTAAATGCTGTTACTTTTGTTTTTAAATAAAAAATATGTATCTGTACAATTTTATTTGACTTATTTAAATTTTTAGAGCTTTTTGTTATTCTTTAAATAAAAGTGATGTATCACTTTTTTAACACAAGAAGCATAAAATTTATACGCTTCCAAATCAAGGTAGCGCTACCTCAAAATGTTGACAACATGTTGGATAATCAAATCTTTCAACAAATTGTTGAGTAGCAGTTGAGTGTCTGTTAAACAAGACCAGTTTTAAAAGATAATAGGTCTGTACGAGGTAATTTTGGGTAAAGTCTGGTAAAATGAGAGTAAGCAAAAAATTCTCTCACAAAACCATAAAAATGTCCAAAATACTGCGAACGCACAATATCCACATTTCATACCCAAAAATTTACGTCAAATTTATTCATATTAAGAAACAGCTTAAATAGTAAATATATTTGAAATGGCAAATATCTATTTAAATTTTTAAATGTATTTTGCGTTATTAAGAAGGAAAAGTTCTTTATAGTACATTTTTATTTAACTTTAAATTTTTTCAAAAATGCAAAATAGCTAATTTATTAGCAACAGCTGATTATTTGACAATTTGACCATTTTACCCAAACAAAAATACGGGTAAGTTCTGGTAAAATGAGAAACACAATTACTCTCATGAACGCTCTCATTTAACCAATTTTTGTTACAAGAAACGCTTTCTGGTAAGATTGGGTTCCCGCGGGCACCCGCGGTAACGTACGTCGAACACACCTAATGTATCTAAATACATTTATGCTTTTGTAACAAATTTTCAAAAAGACATGTGTCTGTTTTTTTAACGTTCCTAACACTATATAACATATGACGTATTTTTTTTTTATTTAAAAAAAAATAAACAAAATACCAGCAGTTTTTTAGTTTGAAATATTTTGTTATTGAAGGCATCTGTTTGGTTTTAAGTTTTTTACTTTTTGAAGATACAAAAATGTGTTCTAATTGATTTTCCGTTCATTGAATTTCTCATAACTGTCATTTTCTTCAATTAAATTAACTTCATTTAATTGACAGTTCAATGGTTTTCATCTTTTTAATGATAGATAATTTCCTTTGGTTTATATTTCATTAAAGAGATCGTCATTTCATTAAAGAGATCGACGACATCGTGCCTTATTTTTCCATACAAATTGACAGTTAAAACACGTCGAGCGTTGCAGTTGTGATATAAAATCTATTTTATTTTCACAAGTTTTTTCTTAATCTCTCATTTATTGTTTCTCATTCCTAAAACAGAGTTGGCGCATTTTAAAATTTTTTTGTAAACAAAAAAGATATGACGAGTAAAAATTATTTATTTATTTATTTATTTATTTCAGTCTATGGACACAAAACTCCTTAAAGTAAATGTAATATATAATAATTTAAAATTAGTATAAAAAATATTAATAAGGAAAATAAATTTTATTGTAATACGGCAAAAAGAAATAGTTTAAAATTATCTTTTGTTGTGCAAAATTCAATAAATGATTTAGATTTTTTCTGAAGACTCAAATTTATATGATTAAAAGTAATAAATGTTGGGTTAACGTACCATTGATAGCATAATTAGTCCGATGTATTGGAACATTAAAGGCATCAATAAACCTAAGACTTCTTAATGGAACATAAAATGGAATCAAAGATAGCAAGCCAGGACAATCAATATTATGATTGATTATATCAAATAAAAGTAAAGCCGATTGAAAAGTTCTGCGACTCTCATGTGCTCGTGAACTCAAAAAAAAAAAAAAGACATGAACTAAAATGTAATCAAAGATTTCCTTCAAAATAGTTTATTAATTGTCCTCAATTTAAGTAAAATTTTATTAAAACTTAGAAAAATTTTCTTAAAAAGAATAAAAATTCCTAAGTTGGAGAAAAAACGAAATAGTTTATATACTCAAAAATAGTTCATATTTTTCCTAAGTAATATTTCTTGATTTTAGCAAAAAAAAAACTAGTCAATTAAATAAAAATTTATTAATTTTAATAAAAAAACATCATAGTTTTAAGAAAATTACATACTCAACTGTAATAAAATTAAGTTTAGTTCAAAAACAAAAAAAATTAGGACATAATTTACTGCCATTTAGTTCAAAAAATATGTCTAACTTAAATCGAAAAAGTACTTGAACTTAATGTGCGTTCATTTTTTGTTCGCGAGTAGTAAAATTAACTAAATTTTAGAAAGCCATTTCCAAATTCAGTTTTTAAGTATACCACTTTCTAATTTTAAAGAATTGTTTTCTAAAAATTAGTTCAGACAATTAAAAACAAATTTTTTCCTAATCTTAACAGTCTTTAACATTGAACTTAAAGTAGCTTCAAATATTTTTTCAAAATTTTGTTAGCAAAGGGTAAAAAATTTCGAATTTGCGTTTTTATGTAATAAATTTGTTTGTTGACTACAATACAAAATATTGCAGGCAGAATGGCTTTCCTTTATATTTATTGAATTTTTTTTTTCACTTAATAATAAAGTTTAAATTTGTATATGTCAAATAAAGTTTAAGCTAAAAATCCCATAAAATAAAGTTATGACTTTTTCATTTTCCAATAATAACAAGAAATGTAACTGTGATATTTTGTATTTTTGCAACAATTTCCTTGAATTTGTTTATTTAAGAAGACAAAGCACCCCAGTGTTCCTTAGCCATAGATGCCGTGTGTCACGTAGGGCATAGTTCTCTCAAGCAGAACCGTTAATTCACTACGAAAAGGATCTGACTTTGTCACAATTTATTACGTTTCAGGATATCCCGCAGTACATTTTTTTAATTTGTTTACGTTTTTGCTAATGAAATTTAATTTATATTTTAAATACATGAATTTAGTATAATTAAATTTAGTTTTAAGACAAAATTGCAGTGTCCTCACAAAGCGGAAGTCCCCCGAAAGTGAGAGGAGTGTAAAGTACTTTAAAATATATGGTAAAATATATTACCTTTACCATAGAAGCAGGATAAGGATAATTTTCACTTAAAAGAAGTGCTATTTAACATTATATTAGAAAAAAATTTTATATTTTTTGGGAGTTAAGTCCTAGTTTTTAGTGAAAAAAATTATCTAATAAACTTAAATAAAATAAAATTTTTCTTAAAACCAAGGAAACATTTCCTAACTAACAGTACAATTTTAGATGATGTATGAACTAATTAGGAGGAAATTTTACTTTTTTCTAATACAAATTTACTTCTCAGTAGTAAAATTTTTCAATAATTTTTAAATTTTGACCAAATTTTAAGTAAAATTTGTTTCTTAATTTCAAGGAAAACTTTATTAAATATTGGTAAAAAGTGTTTTTGGCGCCGTTTCCATTTCAATTTTTCCTCTAAATAAGTTAATTTTTCTAAATTCTAGTTAATTTTTTTTTGAGTAAGTGTACCAGCGATTGTACAACGATTTATATGTAAAAACCAAAAATATTATTTTTTAGTAAACGAAAAAAACTGAAGAGGAAATTATTTCTACTGTGTATACTTTACACCAAAATAATCATAAGAGTTTTTGCAGTCACTGTCCTGCGTCGTTACTTTGGGCGTATTGTCGCTCACAGCGACAATCGTTATACGTCACGTTGTTATTCTAGGCCAACACTGGAAGTATTTTATTTAAGTCAGAGAATGTTTTTAAAATACAATAATATATTTCGTATATCTTGAAATTTCTAATAAATTTAATTATGCCGAACACGAAATTGAAACCGCTTTATCGGTTTTCTATATATTACGACTTTCCCAATTTGGTGGAACATTTTTGATTAAACACAGAGAAAACAGATTTGTGCTGTCAAAATTTCCGATTGTGACCGAAATATCCGATTGTGACAACGGAAAAAAACTTGAGGCAAAAGTTATTTAACTGTGATTACAGAATTTTGCTTTCCTTAATAACAATTCGGTAGTCACAAGGCATAAAATCTATTACTGCAACTAAACCATTCGATTGGCAATAAATTTGCACGAATCTATTTTCTGTGTGGACGAACTACCACAGAATTGGTACCATTATAAAATTTGAAATTGACGGTGTGAGGCATGTGAGAGGATTATTCGAATCTCCGAATCTCGTAGCCCGTGCATTATCTTGATGAAAAATAACTTTTTTCTTGGCCATATGGGGTTGTTTTTTAAATCCTCATTAAATCGGTCCAATAAGTTGGCATAATATTCGCCGTTTATTGTATTTTCCTTTTGAAGGTAATCGAAGTGGATTATCCCTCGTGCATCGAAAAAAAGTGTTGCCATCACCTTATTGGCCGACAAACTTATCTTGGCCTTTTTCGGAGCCGGTTCAACCGGAAAACCCATTGTTTAGACTGCTGCTTGGTCTCCGGAGTGTTATAATGGATCCATGTTTCATCAAACACCACAAAAACTCGTTCGAATTGCGCTTAAACAACTCCAAACAATCCTTTAAAGTTGTCAGACGATTACGTTTATGGTCAATTGAGAGCAAACGCGACACCCGTCTTGCAGACATCTTTTTTAAATCCAACTGATCATTTCAAATCGAAACCACATTGCCATATGAAATGCCTATGGCATCAACAATCTCACGGATTTTTACTCTTCGATCGGCCAACAACATATCGTGGATTTTTTCGACATTTTCGAGTGTATTGACCTTAATTGGCCGTCCAGAACGTTCAGCGTCATTTGTACTTGTGCGACCACAACGAAAGTCAGTAAACCACTTTTTTACCATTGAAATCAATGGTGCAGAGTCCCCATAGTAATTATAAAGCTTTTCCTTGGTTTGATTGACAGTTTTTTTCGCAAAAAAATAATGTTTAATTAGCACTCGAAATTCACTTTTTTTTTAATTAAAAAAAAATCCACGAGGTTGTATGTTTTGAACAGCTCTTAAACGCAAAGTAAATGACAGTAGTCTATTAACAGGTGGTACTTGATGGGAGCAGTGTTACATTTCATATAACTACGAGGGAAGTTTGAAAAGTCACGGACTTATTGATCCGCCCTCATATTTAAAGTAAAGAGACAACAAGCTTAAGGTCCAACTAAATTTGGCTTAAGTGACGTCAAATTTGTTGTTTGGTATGAAAAGAAATATAACATTATAATTTAAAAAAAATAAATTAATCGTTTCATACGGATACCTAGATTAAGTCACCTAAGCCAATTGTAGTTGGGCCTTTAGATTGATTTCAAAGTTGTTTTCTATTTGATTTAAAGTAGTTTTTCTCTGTGTAATTTATTAGTTATTTTAACTGTATTTAATAAAAAAGTTTACCAACACATTTGTCAAATTTCACAAGGAGCCAATTTCAAACTTCTACGAAAACACCATGTAAAAGTGACAGATCCCTTTCAGACAAAGCGAGCAGTCTTGAAGCAGTTCACATATGTAAATTCCCCATGGGGTCCATAATTGTAAAATAAAGTATGTGTGATTATCAAATTTTCTTCAATGAATTTTTTTTAAGAAACTAATATTCTATCCACACTTTAAAGGATTTCAATCATCAGATGTCAGTCATCGTTACCCTTCAAAATTAAATACATTTCCCAACATAATCCTAAAGGATCTTGTTAAAAATAAAACAAAAACAAATATGTACCAAAAAAGAACATAATATGCGTGCAAGATGATTAATTTTTAAAGGCAAACGCAAGCTGACGTTATCCAATATTCGTGTGTTTGTCGACGAGATAAGTACGACGACCGACGGCAGTGAGTTTTAATTCAAACAACATATGTATGTATTTCAAATGAAAATGTTCAACACATGCTAAAGTGTATAAAAAGGGGCCACTTAACTCTGCACAAATAATTCCTGAAAAAATATATTTCAAATTAAATATGATATGACCAACATAATACAGGGGAATGAATGACTAAGAGTGATGACTACACCCTCTCCTCTACCTATAATTTTATTGTAATTGTTAAACCACCACTTTTACAGGACATATGGATTTCCTTTTTGATATATTGTATTTTATATTTTATTTTGTTTTGTTTGGTTTCGGATTGAAATGAATAACAAGGATATGAAATGATGATTTTAAAACCAAATAAAAATGCATTTATGAGTGTGAAGTGTTTGTACTGCTGTCAGTCATTTGTGTGTGTGTGTGTGCGTGTGGTTACACATAGATTAAGTCACCTAAGCCAATTGTAGTTGGGCCTTTAGATTGATTTCAAAGTTGTTTTCTATTTGATTTAAAGTAGTTTTTCTCTGTGTAATTTATTAGTTATTTTAACTGTATTTAATAAAAAAGTTTACCAACACATTTGTCAAATTTCACAAGGAGCCAATTTCAAACTTCTACGAAAACACCATGTAAAAGTGACAGATCCCTTTCAGACAAAGCGAGCAGTCTTGAAGCAGTTCACATATGTAAATTACCCATGGGGTCCATAATTGTAAAATAAAGTATGTGTGATTATCAAATTTTCTTCAATGAATTTTTTTTAAGAAACTAATATTCTATCCACACTTTAAAGGATTTCAATCATCAGATGTCAGTCATCGTTACCCTTCAAAATTAAATACATTTCCCAACATAATCCTAAAGGATCTTGTTAAAAATAAAACAAAAACAAATATGTACCAAAAAAGAACATAATATGCGTGCAAGATGATTAATTTTTAAAGGCAAACGCAAGCTGACGTTATCCAATATTCGTGTGTTTGTCGACGAGATAAGTACGACGACCGACGGCAGTGAGTTTTAATTCAAACAACATATGTATGTATTTCAAATGAAAATGTTCAACACATGCTAAAGTGTATAAAAAGGGACCACTTAACTCTGCACAAATAATTCCTGAAAAAATATATTTCAAATTAAATATGATATGACCAACATAATACAGGGGAATGAATGACTAAGAGTGATGACTACACCCTCTCCTCTACCTATAATTTTATTGTAATTGTTAAACCACCACTTTTACAGGACATATGGATTTCCTTTTTGATATATTGTATTTTATATTTTATTTTGTTTTGTTTGGTTTCGGATTGAAATGAATAACAAGGATATGAAATGATGATTTTAAAACCAAATAAAAATGCATTTATGAGTGTGAAGTGTTTGTACTGCTGTCAGTCATTTGTGTGTGTGTGTGTGCGTGTGGTTACACATAGAAAAATATATTACAAGCAAACAGACACAATATTAAATCAAATAGAAACGGCTTTGAAATCTTACTAAATTTGATTTATGTTTAATTAAAATATGTTGCTACTTATTTTAAAAATGCAAAAACATCATCCAACTTTAATAAAATTCATACTTAATTTAAAAATGTTATTAAAAAAAAAAGAAAATGTTAATTCAAATATGATATTATAATCGATTTAACTATGATTTTTCTCCTCTGTGTATAAATGTCCTATGCTGGTACAGTACAAGGTGGCGCAAAAGTAATCCTCCTATCAGAAAATGCTATAAATTTTGCGATTGGCCCCTAATATCAGTTCTGTTTTGACATTTGTGTAGTAAACACATGTGAAATACACGTTAATAAGCAATGTTACGCTCCACTGCTCCAGAACGCGGAATTTTGGTGACTATTTGTTTGAGCAATAATGAAGATGATTTTTCATCAAAAATAATCATGAGTGATGAGGCCCATTTCCATCTTAGCGGGTACGTAAATAAGCAAAATTTACGCTTCTAGGGCACTGAAAATCCGCGTGTAACCCACGAAGAGCCATTACACCCGCTCAAAGTCACTGTATGGTGTGCTGTTTTCGCTGGAGGAGTCATCGGACCTTTTTTTTCGAAGACGTCGCGGGCCAAACGGTTACTGTGAATGTTGAGCGCTACAGAGCAATGATCAACGAGTTCTTTTTGCCGCAACTTGATGAAATGGGATTGGAAAACATGTGCAACGCCACACACTGCACGTACCACAACCGATATGCTGAAGGATGCATTTCCCGGGCGCCTTATCTCCCGTTTTGGCGATTTGCACTGGCCAGCAAGATCGCCTGATTTGACCGCTCCAAACTTCTTTTTGTGGGGCTTTTTGAAGTCGCGGGTTTATGTCGACAAGCCTCAGACTCTTGCAGCTCTTAAAGACAATATCCGTCAAGAATGTGAGGACCTATCGCCGGAAGTTTTGGCCAAAGTGATGTAAGATGCCATAAAAAGGGCTAAAATGACAATCAACTGTGGCGGCGGCCATTTACATGACATCATATTCTCGACTTGATGTAAAAAAAATTAAAAGACCAAATAAAAATAATCCACAAGAAGAATAAAAGTTTTTCATTTTTTTTTTTAAATTACAGCCAAAAAACATCGGAAGGTTATTTTTGCGCCACCCTGTACAGTGTTTGTAATCGACAATGTGAATGTAATTTTTTTAAATTAAGGGTGGTTTATTGAAAATTCATTTATGTTAGACTCGTGCCGTTTGTAACATTTTTAATGAAAAAAGCATTTCAAAAGACCACATACGAGTACTACATATGATGCGTTACTTTATATGGTGATTTATATTTGAAGCATATTTATTTAAAAATAAAAAATTATATTTAGGAACGTCGAATTTAAGAGTGCATTGGGTAAATTGCCCCCTAAATATTAGGACGCGTCAATGTGCTTCACTAAAAACACACACTTGCACGCAGAGAAAAAACATGGTTGCAATATTATCACTGCTACTATATTATGCTTGCTGCAATCGGGTATTTTTGTCACAACCAAGTTATTGGTTTTCTAACCATCAACATGGTCGCTACCATCATTATTTAGTAAATATTTTATTATTTTATGATTGGCACCTTCTATTTAATATCATGATTGGCTGTAACCATACTGTGGTAACAAAAATTTTATCAGTTCAGTCAGTTTGTTTTTACTACAAAATGTCTTAAAAAAACAATCATATATTGCTTACTAAAACTCGACAAATATCAGATGGGTAGAAAATACCTTTCACATGTCATTAAAACATTTCATCATGTAGAACCCATGATTTTTTTTCTACGAAAAGGTTTCTTACACAAAATAATAGATATTTATAAATTTATCTTATAAAAACATTTTTAGATTCTATAGACTTTTACTTAAAGTTCATATATTCCAAACAAACTTAGATTCTAAGGCCTTTCTTTGAAAGAAAAATTCGTAGATTCTGAAGACTTTTCATCATAAAAAATACTTAGATTCTAAGGACTTTTTCTAGTAAAAATATTCTTAGATTCTAAAGACTTTTTCTAAAAGAAAAATTTCTAAAAACTTTCTAAAAAATCTTAAAATTGTCTAAGATTTTTTTTTATTAAAAAACTCATTAGAATTAAAAAAAAAAAAAGTTTTAAGTATTTTTCTTAAAAAAAGCCCACAGAATTAAAGTTTTCTTGAAAGAAAAGTTCTTAACTTTTCTTCAAAAAGTCCTTAAAATCAATTTCTTAAATTTAAAGAGCTTTTTCATAGTTTCTAAGAACTTTTCCTTTAAGAAATTTTCTTAGATTATGGATCATATAATGATAATCCAGGAATCATAATATAGTTATGAGGGACCATAATATAATAAAATTTGGAGTATACTATGATTACGTGCGATTATATTATGATAAATTAAATATAACATGTTTATTTAGGACCATAATATGGTAATTTTTGAATCATAATATGACTGTAGGGAACATATTATGGTAAAAATATGTTTATTTTATCATCATAATATGATAACCATATTATAGTACGACTATGGTTGGCACAACCATATACCCAAAAATATATGATGCTCTTCGAATATGATTGCCATGTTTTTTCTTTGCGTGTGGGTGCAATAAGTTTATACACGGGCGGATCAAAACTTGGTAAATACACTGTAGGAAATGTCGATAGTGAAACTGAAATGATTCACTATTGACTTTGGCACCAGTACTACTGACTACTAATGCCCCAGTCAACGCTTTCTGCTGTAGACATTTAACATGTGCGTGTCATTGCGAATCTATACAACTATTGACTAGGTGTTGACATTGGAACCTGAGATTCACTAGTACATTTTAGTAATTCTAGCCTACACTTTTGGAACTTTTTACTTGATTTCCACACTAGCAAGGAAATAAGATTAAACAGGTGCATTTATTTTGTTTAATTTGATATTTTATTAATAAAATTTTTTTAACAAATTTCATTAAAGTAAAAAAAATTTTGTGAAAATTTAATTTTGGAGTAGACAAATCTTCAAAAGACTGCACAAAATCATCCACAGGCTCCGTAAAATCTTTATCAGGCTCAACAAAATCTGCTGATAATACAGGAGGTACCATATGCCAATAGTCAGTTTACTATGCAGTCAAATTCATAAAAACAACATTGTTACATCGAGACTGCTGTCCATCTCTGCATGAGATGACAAAGCAATTACATATTCGACTCATATGGGTCACATAGTTCAGGGTAGCTTCGTCAACTAAATCTTACCTATATATGTATTAATAAAATCTCATAGTATATGTTATATTATTTCAACCATAAGCCCAATGGAAATGATCATAATACCCGTTAGCATTATGACCGTTGTGTAAACGGGTATAATCCTCAATTCCTTTGTTGGGATCATCTATGACTAAAAATTTTTCGAACATAATCTTACGACCGGATAATGGGATATGCCGGTTAGGGTAATGCACAAGCACCGCCCAGAATTATGGTCAAAATGCTCAGAATATTTTAATTTCTATATTATGTTTACTGATTAATTGACTAGAGTTTTTTGGGTGGCCGGACTTTAGCCGGACTAAGAGATTTTTTCCAATATGTGCCAGCTACGCTGATAACGATATTATGACCATTATACCATTATGCCCGAAAATATTTAGGACATATTTTCCTTGTTGGAAGTTGAAACTATGATAAAAGCATATGCGGTCCTAATCTTAAAAAGAAAACTTTAGACCCAGGGGTTTGCTTCTCTGCGGTATGTCTTTGTTGACAAACGGATTTTTGTGTAGTCGGCCTTTGACCAAGCTTAAGGATTTTCTTCTGTGGCGTGTTCACAACTCCGGCTTGCAATATAAAAATACAATATAGTAAATAATATTTCGGACATAATTACAATGGAGGCTCATTGACAATTATGGAGTACTGGGTTTATGAAAGTTTGGTAAACGGTCATAACGGATATAATCCGGATAATATGATAATGTTCTTGGGGGGTAAAGCCCAGGGCACACCGTTTTCCAAACGTTACCCCACATTTCCACTATTGGGATTATGACCGAAAGTTTTTCGGCCATAATGACAAATCCGGATGTTGTGGTAATATACGCGCACTTCACAAGACGTATCACTAAACTCTCCTAAATCTGAAAGTCCGGTGACAAGTCCCATAATATAATACAGCATTCACCCAGGACATGTAACCGGACTGTTAGTCCGTAACATGTTAAAATGATTTAACGCTGTGAATAAGACAAATCGTGGATGACGATTGGAATCACAAGGCAAATCTGTCGTATTTTTAATCAAGGGCTTACGCTTCCCAAGAGTAACGGTACCTTTTGCGTAGGAAGACACACTCAAAAGTCCACCACATGAACAATATAAAGAAAAAGAGCATTGCACATTTCCTCTGTTCTAGTCTGAATCTGAAAGGGTGTTTTTCTGCATGAAAAAGAAAAATTCGTTCCGAAAAGAAATCCATTTATTCCACAAAATCACAACGGACCCTTAAAGTTTCAGACTAAAATACAAAATCTTATTTTCTCATTGAAAAATAGAAAGTTGGCGGACCACGTAATTTGTAAAAGTATTAAGTCACCAACTGCAGTCGACATGTTCAAAATAAATAAAAGTACCTTATTCCGTCAACACTTCTTTCTGGCCAATAAACTTGCAATAATATAAGAGTTTGCCCAACTGACTTTTTAAACAAAACAAAATCAAACTACGCCCCTAATTAAAAATCTAAAATTTATTAACCCGCATAAGCAAAGGGGAAATGAATAAATGAAAAACATAATATAATATTTGAGACTGAGTTGAACAAGACAAATGATGACTTTAACACTTTGTGTCTTTTTGAAATAAATAATGTAGAAGAAACAGCAAAAAGGACTAAATTGTTAACTGTCAAGAGATGTAGAATCCTTAACCAGCCTTATACGCATGACAGGCGATGTAATTAATGTCAAAAAGTCACGAGACATACCTACAGGATAAAAATTAACAAATTTTTATATACTAAAAAATGAATTCATCAATGGTAATCAAGATCTTATGCAAAAAGCCAATCATAAATAACTAACACTATTGAAAATATTTATTATATATCAAACCTTAGCCTCTTTCAACGGAATAATCTAAGACATAAGTTAATATTTTATGGTCCTTAAAACACATCGCGCTAACTGTGGTCTTACTGTTTTTTTAACTCATAAAATATAGTACGTACATACCTTAAATATAAATATTTATTCAACCTCATGTTAAGGCTTTTTATTTATAATATACTTTGACAGCAACCCTCGTTTCCACTACACTACACTAATACTACAAATATGCGTGTAAATATGTGTGTCATCCTTTGTAACCAACCGTTATCATTATCCTTAAATCATCATTTTATTATTTTTTTTATACAAACATTGAGTAAATGAAAGTATGTGTGGGTCATAGACCTAAACAGCAGCTGGGGATTTTGATACATTTTTTTTTTAGCGAATTTCATATTAAAGTGTTGGAAGTAAATGTGCGTGTATGATTTTTAACACTGAAACATTATTTAATAAGTCTAGTCCTGGTTGTATATTCTGTCGTTAAATTAGGTCATGTCCACATTTCTTTGCCACAAAGTTATGCGAACATTTTGTCACTCCTTGTCGAGGAATGTAAACAAGAAAATAAAGTACAGAATATTATTTAAAATTAATTTAAATTGTTAAGGGCGGTTAACTTATCTTTCAAATAACCAGAGTTAAACTTTTTTATTTGATTATTTATTTATTTATTTATTTATTTATTTATTTATTTATTCATTTATTTATTTAACCAATATTAATACAAAAAGCCAATAAATCCAAAAACTGTTATTACATGGAAATTTTATATTTGAAATTTTGCGCTAAATCGCTAAATCTAGCCCGAAAAGCGCTAAGTTGTCATCGCTTAGCGCACATCATCCAACATAGAAAAACAAATAAAATAATTAATTCACTCTTAAGAGTTAGAATTATGAGTCAGGAGTAAACTCTTCTTACATCGGCTAGACAAGAGCTCCATGACATAACACTAGCGTCTATTACACTGTTATGTAAAAATGTGTTTTGGTATATGGTCTATGATGAACATTTATTCTCTGATTATTGATTTATTGTGCTTTCGCTGAATAAAATTAATACAGACAAAACTGTCACTAAAAATCTGTCAAAAACAAGAGTGAGCTCCTATCCTAGCTGAAAATATTAACAGGGTACTACCAAATTAAAATACGTCGGCGTAAGGCGTGTGTCAAATTTGACCAAATTTACATGCGAAACAACATGGGGGGGGCGGCCATGAATCACAATAGCCTTTATACCTCTCTGCACACAAAAAAACATGGTTGGGGCAATCATATTCGAAGACCATCATATATTTTTGGGTTTATGGTTGTGCCAACCATAGTCGTACTATAATATGGTTATCATATTATACCATAAGTATAAGTTATATTATGATTTAAAAATTACCATATTATGGTCCTAAATAAAAATGTTATGATATTGAATTTATCATAATATAATCGCATGTAATCATAGTATACTAAAAATCTTATCATATTATGGTCCCTCGTAACTGTATTATGATTCCTGGATTATCATTATATGATCCCTAATCTAAGAAAATTTCTTAAGGGAAAAGTTCTTAGAAACTATGAAAAAGCTCTTTAAATTTAAGAATATTTCCTTTAGAAATGTTTTTCCTAAAAATAAATTTGACATTAAGGACTTTTTGAAGAAAAATTGTTAAGGAAAAAAATCAAAGATTCTGACAACTTTTCTTTCAAGAAAACTTTGATTCTGCAAGAAAAATACTTAAATTTTTTTTTAATTTTTAATGACTTAAATAAAAAAAATCTTAGATTCTAACGATATTTTTAAAATATTTTT
This sequence comes from Eustalomyia histrio, assembly GCA_949748255.1. Lineage (NCBI taxonomy): Eukaryota > Metazoa > Arthropoda > Insecta > Diptera > Anthomyiidae > Eustalomyia > Eustalomyia histrio. The sequence continues at coordinate 67,068,663 of OX456524.1, read as the reverse complement.
TAGAAATTTTTCTTTAAGAAAAAGTCTAGAATCTATGAATATTTCTACTAGAAAAAGTCCTTAGAATCTAATTATTTTTCACAATCTATGAATTTGTCTTTCAAAGAAAAGCCTTGGAATCAAAGTTTATTTTTGGAATATATGAACTTTTATCTAAGACACAGTTTGGAGAATCTGAGAGTTTTAGTTTAAGGAAAACTTCATAGAATCTGAAAATGTTTTTATCAGATAAATTTCTAAATATCTATTATTTTATATAAGAAACCTTTTCGGGCGAAAAAATCATAGGTTCTACAGACCTTTTCTTATAAAAAATATTTTACTAATATTTTGAAAATTTTTTACAAGAAATGAATTAAAAAAATATTTTTTTTACCCTTTTTGGCCCAGACACACAATTGTGAGCTTTGATGTTTCATCAGAAAAATGCAAATATTTTTAAAACTAGTTGGTCAATTTGTATAAAATTATTTTTGTTAGATTCTTAACAAAATTATTTTTCACAGAGACTTAATTAGTTTGCGAGATATTTTAATGTAAAGTCAAAAAATTATATTTTTTTTTGTGCCTGGATCTGAAAGGGTTAAAAAAATTTCTAATTGTTTTTATTAAGAAGAATTAAAAAATATAAAATCTTTCAATATAATCTTTTTGACAATGAATTGATAAGTGTAAATAATATTTTATGTATAATGAATTTTCGAAAAAAACCTTTAAAAAAATCTTCTAAAGCTAAAAATATTTAATGGATCTAAATAAGTCAATTGATGAAATGTTTTAATGCCATATGAAAGGTATTTTCTACCTATCGGATATTTGTCCAGTTTTAGTAAACAATATATAATTGTTTTTTTTAAGACATTTTGCAGTAAAACCAAACTGAACTGATAAAATTTTGGATTTTACGAAAACAAGACAATATTATGACTGTAAAAGTCAAAGTCATGTTTTATTTGATGCATAAATATTTGTTGATTGTTGCCAGCATTTTATCGTTGCAAAATTATCATATTTTTTCATAGTCAGAATTTTTGTTACCACAGTATGGTTACAGCCAATCATGTTATAAAATAGAAGGTGCCAATCATAAAGTTGTAAAATATTTACAAAATAATGATGGTAGCGACCATGTTAATGATTAGAAAGCCAATAACTTGGTTTTGACAACCGTACCCGATTGCAGCAAGCACAATATAGTTGCTGTGATCATATTGAAACCATGTTTTTTTCTCTGTGTGTGGACAACATGGTCCTAGGTAAAATTATTAAAATGGTCCAGATAGTAAAACAAGGAGACGTTAGAAAACCTAGTCTTAAAAACGTTATTTTGATAGCATTTAGAATTTGAAAATTTCTAAGCGTGAATGGCTTGCACACAAGCTTACTTAAAAGATCCTTCTAGAGAATGGAAAACCTCAACCATGTAATCACTCGTCTCAATCGTTTTAATTTTAAAAGACTTTAATTGATTTTCATTATTCGATTTGTGCATCACTAAATTCAATAGTTGCGTAATAAATCGATTTTTAATCAATAGATTTGCAAATTTGAGATTTATTGTTCATTCGATCGAATAATTTGGGAATGACATTGGATTTTCTTTATTCGATTTATAAATTTAGAAAATAACTAACTACCCAATAAGCATTTGGAAAAAAAGTATCAAACCAAAAGTTAATACGGCGATGTAATTATTTTATCATTTTGAAGAAAAACAAAATAGTATTTTCAACATATCTTATTTTTATCAGCTGGCAGATATATTGGCGATATCGAATATAATGTAAAAAAATATATTTTTGTTTCATTTGAAAATTTTGGAAGTGGAAGTAATCACCCTTATTCTAGTTGTCGTCATCGACACAAGACAATGTCGTCTTGGGATTTTTTTTTGAAATTGGTATTCCCGTTGTCGTTATCGAAAATAATTGATAACTGTCGACAAGTATTTGGTATTCTGTAAGAAAATGTGACGACGATATTGTCTTGAAACGACTCTGATTTTGTCGACACAATTTTTAGTAACGACTTGAGGAAAAGTAATGACTGAAAAAAAAAACGGAAAAATGGGAAGAAATATCAAATTTATTAAATGCACTTGGCCCACCGAGAATAATGTGAGATGGATGGCAGAAGGTAAAGAAAGCATGATCATATAAAGTGCATTATAAAAATATAACAAAATTTATTTATAGATTTGGCGAGACTTAAAATTTAAAGTTAAAAAGAAAATGGTAGCCAACAAAGCCGAGTGTAATGCTACAGGTGGCGGAAGATTCAAGGAATCTTCAATTTGGTGTCGAAGTGATGTCGACGTCGAAGTAAAGTGATGTTGACTCAAAAACGACGACGACATTGATAACGACAACTAGAATAAGGGTGAATAAAAAAAATGGAAGAAATAAAAAAAAATTATTCCGCTGGATTTGAGATAAATTTTGCAAATTATATTGCAAATATTAGGGTAAGTTAAAATTGTGTTTTATTGATTTAGTTATTTATTGGAAACAAAAAAAAACAAATTTAGGAAATGACGTACCATACGGTTTGAAAAATAAATATAAATCCTCGGAAGGCTGATAGATCGATGTATGTGAGGATGGGTCTTTATGATTAAATCGAAATGAAGAAGTTGTAAAATTTATATATGTTATGTATGTGTAGGAAATAAATAAAAACGTTTTTTTATCTTCTGGTTGTTTAGCTGCAAATAAATTATGTTTGGCAATATTGATGATACTTTTTCTTTTCTTCCATATAATAATCAAGCAATAACGCCCATATATCTTCATGGAAGAATTGCTTAAAAGTATTGCTTTCGGGGCACGTTTTCTAACAAATGGGAATCACTTTCGTATTGCCATGTTTGCTGGGTACGTTTTTAGTTTGAAGCATGGTTGGCATTCAATACCTTTTCATACCCAAGAAACATTTTTACGGACTCTCCGACACGTACGGATTCGTGAATCCGGTTTTATTGCACGTTTACGGACCGTAAATACGTATCCTTCAAAGCATGTATGTAAACGGAACATTAACGGACCGGATAATTGAATTTTCGAAAACAGTACGATTTGACTCCGTTTTGGTGCATCCGTTTCTGTATCGTCATATACGGACTTCCTTAAATTTCATTAGTTTTTCTTCTGTTGCTTTTGAATTCGTTTTGGTGTCAAAAACGAATAATTGAAACATGCCTGTGATCATTATACGCGTCGCGCGCTTAAGTTTAGAAAAACAGATACACCGAAAATAAATTTAATTTGAGGTAAATATTTATGAAATTTAAAACAAATTTTACGGTGATGTACGCAAATTTATGCAATTTTACAAATAAAAATATTGTCTGCCAATTCATAATAGATTTTGTTCAAAAATGTGCAAATTTGCGTAGTTTGCTAATAAAACCAAAATAAAAATTTTGTTTTATTTTTGCATGATATTCAATGGGTCATAACCACAGTGATGGATAGAGATGCTAGTTATGCTGGAGATGAATATTTCATTTAATTAAATATGTAAAAGTTTTATTTTGTTATTTTTTTATTACATAAATATATAAATTTAAAGAAAAAAACTTATTCAAAATTAAAAAATTTAGGCATTTACATGAATCCGTTTTTTTTTTTTTTTTTTTAACCATAGGAATACGGATCCGTAAACGGTCCGCCATTGACCGATTTTCAACGTATACCTCCGTTTTTCATCCGATATATCCGGTCTGTAAACGCTCCGCCATTGACGGACTTTTAATGGACAACTCCGTTTTTCATCCGATATATCCGGTCCGTAAACGGTCCGTCACTGACGGTTTTTAAACGGATTCGAATCAGTTTCGATGTGCCTTAAAATTCGCTTTTTGGTTTGGTAAATGGAGTTGGATTCCGTTTATGACGGACCGAAAACGGTACGTAAACGGTACGTATTATTTGTTGGGTAATAACGTTAGTTGACAACCACGGCTACTTCAAGACCGATATGAAAATTTTAAAATTGCCATTCCATTAAAGGCAAGTGTCTTTTTGTATAACTGGGTTTATTGCGCTCTTTTACCGGTTCAATTTTGAAATATCTTAAACTACCGTTAGTATAACGCGAAACAACGATTAATAACAGTATTTTTCCAAATATAACAAAACTTAACATGAAGAATTATGAAATAAACCTCGTGGTATTTGAAGACACATGTCACTATTACAACCGCAGTTTTAAAATGTTCGTATCGGTATTGAACAGAGCATGATAGACAAATACTGTTATAATGAAAAGGTATTCCTTGCCAACCATGGTTATAAGGGTGTGTGTAAAACAGTAGCATAGTATGATTTTTGTTAAATTTTTGACAAAATAACAATATTTGAAGTTTTAAAATTTGAAAGCTTCTAAAAGTAAAATGAAAAGAAAACAAATTAATAAATTCAAACCGTTTTCACTATAAATGGTGTTGCCATTTACGTAAACTCATCGATACCTTGCAGAGTGAAATGTAAATCTGAACCAGGAGAAGAGATTGAACATTTGTTTATTGAGATTTTCAACAAAAATCGGAAAATGTTATTGGCGACAGTATACAGACCGAGCAATAACATTGATTTGAATGCCATGGGCTTAACTCTTGTTAATTTTGCAACACCTACACATTTTACGAGAACAGCAAGTACCCTTCTGGATCTTTGTTTTATAAATAACTCCTCTCAATTGCTATATTACAATCAACTCTCTGCTTCCTTGTTTTCAAAGCATGACTTAATATTTATTACATATGATTATCAACCCGAACTCTCAGATAAAACTATATCTTTATGAGAGTTTAAAAACATTGATTAGATATCGCTGGAGACAAGAGCTTTCGACAATTTGTTGGAACAAATTTATTTTATGCCTACAGTTGAAGAAGAATTAATAATTTTCTGCAATGTGGCCAAAATGGCAAATTGTTCGGAGACTTCCGTAAGAAAAATAATAAAGGAGGCTGGCCTGAAGACATACAAAGTGCAAAAAGTCCCGGATAGAAATTTAAAAAAAAATGTTATTGCAAAAAAGCTAACAAAAACTTTGCAAACGAATTATATCCGCAATTTTGAGTGTTGTATTATGGAAACGTACATGCTGGCTGACTTTTTACAGCTACCTGGTCAGAAATTCTATGTTGCAAATACAAAAGGGAATGCTCCAGAAGACGGTCGAGTTCAAAAAAAAATCTGAATTTCCAAAAAAGTTGTTGGCCTGGCAAGCCATTTGTAGTTTTGGTCAAAGAAGTCGTTCATTCATAACCACAGGTTCGATAAATACAGATGTGTACATAAAAGAGTGTCTTCAGAAAGGACTTCATCCATTTTTAAGAACACATAATGTGTTCTCATTCTTCTGGCCTGATCTCGCCACTTGCCATTATAGTAAAAAGACTATTGCGTGGTACCATACAAATGGTGTTATTTGTTCCAATGGAAGCTAATCCTCCTAATTGCCCTGAACTTCGACCAATTGAACAATATTGGGCTTTAGTTAAAAAAAAAAAAAACATCTTAAGGGTACTAAGGGATCAGCTCGAAATGAAGTGGGCAAATTCTACAAAAAAGTGTCTAAGGATACCATTTTATCTCTTATGGAAGGCCTTCCGGAAAAAGTTTAACATTTTATTAAAAACTGTAAATTTAAATTTAAGATTTGTTAATAAAAAATATAAAAAAAAATAATTCATTTATTTGTTTTAAAATATATTAATTGTTATTTTTTTATTTTTTTTTAAATCGAATAAATAAAACAAAAATATATGAAACAAAATCGAATTAACAATAAATACCAAATTGGTACAGGTTGGTTGAAAAGTTCCTGCGCTCAAAATGAAAGAATACTGTTTTTGTTACGAAATATATTTTTTTATTCAATATAATCTCCTAGAAGCTCAATACACTTGTTCCAATGATCTTCCAATAATTTTATCCTATCCTTATAATGGTTTTCCGGAAGCTCTGCAAAATAACCGTCTACGGCTGCTATGGCCTCTTCATTCGACGAAAAATGCTTTCTACGAAGGAATTGTTTGAGATTTCTGAAGAGATAGTAGTCACTGGGAGTCAAATCTGGTGAATACGGTGGATGTTGAAGTAATTGGTACTTTATTTCTTTGAATTTTGCCATCGTCAAAACACTTTTGTGAGCAGGTGCATTGTCTTGATGAAAAATTATTTTTTTCTTCTTTAAACCAGATCTTTTCTCACGAATTTTTTCATACAGCTGATCCAAAAGGCTGCAATAATATTCAGAGTTGATTGTTTTACCTTTCTGAAGATAATCAATCAACACAATTCCTTTTGCATCCCAAAAAACTGATGCCATAACCTTCTTTGCTGATCGTTGTGACTTCACCTGCTTTGGAGCTGAACAACCAGCTTCAGTCCACTGTAAACGTTCTTGTTTCAACTTAGGATCATGGTGGTAGATCCAAGTCTCATCTATAGTTATAAAACGACGCAAGAAGTCGGTTTTATTCGGCTTAAAACGCTCCAAATTACGCTGAGAAATTTGTTTTCGATACAGTTTTTGTTAAATTGTTAATGTGTGCGGCACTAACTTTCCAAACAGTTTTTTCATACGTAATTCTTCATGTAAAATATGGAGTACTCGTTAGTCTGAGATGCCTATGGCATTAGCAATTTCACGCTTAGTCAAACTTGGATCTTCACTAACCATATTATGTACCTGCTCAATGATTTCTGCTGTGGTTGCAGTTTTTGTTCGTCCTTCGCGTGGATCGTCTTTAAGGCTGGTACGACCACGTTTAAATTCACAAGCCCAAAATTCAACGGTGCGTTTTGAAGGTGAGGACTACTTATACACTTCTAACAATTGTTCATAAATTTCCTTTGCTTTTAAACCCTTCAAAACAAAGAATCTAATGACTGCACGATATTCAATTTTTTCCATATTAAAAAAAATCAATGACACGTCAACTTCAAATGGCTTGTAAACAAAGAAAGAATTGACAGAATGACTTGCAATTTTGCATGTGTTCTCAGGACAGTTATACCAACTTGAGAAAAAAAAAGCTTGGAGCTAGCAGTGCCATCTTTTGGTGAGCGCAGGAACTTTTCAACCAACCTGTAAATCGACTGCGTAAAACTCGATTGAAATCCCAAGGACTGACTGATTGAATTCCCAACCCGTATACCGAATGAGTAAAAAATTAAATGAATTCCTAATGAACGGTAAAATCGAATGAGATAAATTTATTGAATTTCTTACGATATGAATTCGATCGAATGAATTCCAAACAATAAATTATCGCTAATGTTTAAAAAGGAATTCATGCGATTAAAAAGTAAATCGATTTCAATTTTTAGGGAATTCATTCAAAATAGAATTCAAACTTCAAAGCTCTGTATGTACATTTATATAAAATTATAAGATATTGCCTCCTAATACAATTTAAATAAAAACCAATTAAGACTTTTATTTTAATGACAATTTCTTACATATTACTCAAATGCATAAATATGTATAAATGTTTTAAAACTCCATTAAAAGCATAAATTCCAATAAATATTAAAAAAAAAAACAAATTTGTTTGTGAATAAACGATATGGAAATGTGTGAAATGTGTTTAAAAATATCCACATATTTCACATTCCATAAACTAAATGATAACAAAAACCATTCGAACTTAACAAGTGATATCTAAAGTTCACTACCGCATACATATGTGCATCTCTTTTTGAAAGACTATTAGGAAAATAACTCTAAAGTGTTTTTAAAGTTAGTATTTGAAAAATAACAATTGCTATCTTGGGTATAATTTCCTCCCCAGTAAAATAATAAAGGAAAAATATAGTAAAGATACTCAGCATGTTATTCTGAAAACTGTATATGGTAACTGACACATAATAAATTTAAAAAAAAAATATGTAAAATTTTTAACAAATGTTTAAATTGAAACAATTCATTTTGTGTTTTTTATATACAGGGTGTCCGCCGGGAAGGTATACTACTTTGTTTGTTTATAATTTTTGATTAAACGAAAAAGAATGGATGTTATATTGATAAATGTTTTATTTATTGTCGGCAATTTTGTATGGAATACAATATCAGATAAATGTCCGCCTCTGTTAGCCTCGCAAATGCGAGCCCTTTTGAGAACATTTTTCATTACATTCTCACACATTTCACGCGTTTTTCATTAATATCATCACGAATATTTTGTTTGAGTTGCTCAAGCGTTTCTGGTTTGTTTGCATAAACCTTGCCTTTCAGATATCCCCACAAAAAGAAGTCCCGAGCAGTCAAATCAGGCGACCGTGGAGGCCAATCAATATCACTATTTCTTGAAATAACTTGTTGTGGAAAGAAGTCTCGCTTTAATTCCATTGTAATCCTGGATGTATGCGATGTGGCACCGTCTTGTTGATACCACATGTTAATCAAGCCCAAAGCATGCAGTTGTGGCGTTAAAAAGTTTTCAATTAGATCACGATATCGCTCCCCATTCACAGTTACCGTTACGCCGTTTTCATTTTCAAAGAAGTAAGGTCCAATGATTCCTCTTGACCAAATTGCACACCAGACTGTCACTTTTAATGGATGCAAAGGTGACTGATGAATAATTTGAGGGTTTTCCATTTCCTAGAACCGACTATTCTGTTTATTCACATATCCATTCAAATGAAAATGTACCTCGTCACTCATTATGATTTTTTTATAAAAATCGGGGTTGTCATGGGCGAGCTGTAACATCCTGTTGGCATATGTACGACGGCGTAAATGGTCTTGTGGAAGAAGCTCTTGGGTCAACTGTATCTTAAATGGAAACAAATGCAAATCCTTGTGCAAAATTGTGGCCAAAGTTGTTCTTTGAAGACCAAGCTCCTGAGCAAAGCGTCGAATTGAGGTTGATAGATTGTTTTGAACACTTTCTAGAGCAGCAGTAATGTTTTCAGCCGATCTTGCAATACGTTGTGGTCCATGCTTGGGCCTATCACCTACAGACCCTCCTTCTTCGAAATCCTTCACTACACGATAAATAGTGTGTTTTGTTTGGCACGTTGTTTCTCCCAAAAATTTCACGTAACTTTCTCATCGTCACAGTAATCGATGATTGATTTTGATAAAATGTTTTAACGATTAAAACACGTTGGTTTATCAAATATTTTTCCATAATAAATTTGCCACGTGCCTACTTTACGACTGGCAAATATGAACTGTCAAGACTAATGTTTATCAAAATGGCGGCAAAACAAAGTAGTATACCTTCCCGGAGGACACCCTGTATTTCTCACTTCTTCTCTCCAAATAATATGTGTTTTAAAAGACATTAAAAAAGACATTTTAAGAAACTACTTTACCATCCATACCACGGGAAAAAGAATTCTAAGAAAAGTTTACAAAATTTTCCAGAATATCTACACATCCCAGCTAAAGTTTGGTATTAGGTGCGATATACTCATGCGTCCAACAAGAGAGGACTGTGAACTTGATACCTCATGGTTGAAGGAAGATGCACAGAAGTGGTATACTGACGGATCCAAGACTTCTAGCGGAGTTGGAGCCGGTGTATACGGACCTAGGTGCAGAATTCACATACCTTTGGGCAAAGATTCAACTATATTTACTGCAGAATTATATGCGATCTGTACAGCAACGACCGAACTTCTGGAAAGGAATCTTGTAAGAACAAAGATAAACTTAATGTCGGACAGCCGGGCTGTAATAAAGGCCCTAAACAAACCCATCTATTACCATAGATCAGTGCTAGAATGCGATAAAGCCCTCAACCAACTGGTAAGGTAAGGTAACACTTATTTGGGTACCCAGTCACAGTGGGCATGAAGGCAATGAAAAAGCTGATGAACAAGTTCGGAACTGCCATTTATAGGCTCGTGTCCTCATTGAATATTGGAACAAACAGAAACCACTGAAACATTCAAAGAAAGTTCTTATCATACAATGAAAAGAGAAGCAGAGAAAGCCCTTCAGATGAACATACCAAATCTAAGACTCCTATGTGGAGCATTCACAGGACACTATCCATGTAATTACATCCTAAACAATATGGGACATGATCGAGATACGACATGCAGATATTGTATGGAGGATGAGGAGACCATGGAGCATGTAATGGCTAAATGTCCTGCCTTTGCATACCTACGATTTATCACATTTGGAAGACCTGATATTATGGAGGAACAATAAAAGAAACTGGAAGTGAAGAAGATTGTATTGCTACTCAAGGCTGCACTGAAGAACAACTAAGGAAACACCAGAGGGTGCACAATAAATCTACTTGGTCACGGTGCTGGAGATACGTAATACTCAACCCAACTACAACGTAAATCGTACTCATGCGTTACCTTGTAATGATAACTTGTTACCTTTTGCATTATTTCCAAGTGTAATGTAATGAGTAACTGACCACTGATAATGTACCGCATGATTTATAAACGTAAAGTGATAATTTAAAAATATTTTTGAAAATCTATTTCTACTCATTACTTTGTACAATTTTGTCAGCAAAAGTGTAATGTTTGTACGTTGCGACATCATGAATGAAAAGGCGAAGCGCAACTATTTTTTTATATGCGTCGATAGCTCAATAGAGTACCTAGTTTCGATTCCCATCATGACCACATTATATTTAATAACGTTTGAAATAATTGTAATGATCTTTTTTTATAAAAATTTATTTTTAGACAAATTACTTTTCCCATCCCAACCTTAAAACTAACCACTTACTTTATCACCTCTAAAGTAATGGGCTAATGCTCATCGCCTGTAAAATTCATCAATGAAGTGAGATGTAAAGTAATACATCGAACCCTATGACTTTAAATTACTTTACACATTATTTGGTAATGTGCGGTTTTGCTGGGAAATTTGCATAAATTGTATAAACCGACAATATAAATTTTCATTGCTGTGCAACTTTCCCCATTTATGAAAAAGTTTACTTGAATATCTGTGTTTGTTGGGTACTACCAGAATGCCAGAATATTTACATGTTGCTTATTACAAAACGGAAGTAGTGTAACAAAACATACTACATCATGTTAATTTATAAAAATTTTAACACTAACTATTGAATAATTTATTGGATATAGCAAATTAAATAAAACTTCCGGGTCCAAATATAATAATCCTAAGTGACTTTATCACACTCACACAAAGTGCGCTTAAATAAAGTGCAAACAAAGGATATCGCGTTAGTAAAGCAAGAACTCCTTTAATGTTTCTTATACAACAGTGAGATTCACTTCCACAAAATATTGACGGATTCTTTGCCCATCCGATGTAGCCGTTGTTCTGTGTCGATTCCCCAGTAAACATAAAAAGGATACTCCAATAACACCTCCCAAGAATTTGTCTAGGATTATTATAAGTAGCATATGTACAGGTTGGTTGAAAAGTTCCTGCGCTCACCAAGAGATGGTACTGCTAGCTCCAAACTTATTTTTTTCTCAAGTTGTTATAACTGTCCTGAGAACACATGCAAAGTTGCAAGTGATTCTGTCAATTCTTTCTTTGAAGTTGACGTGTCATTGATTTTTTTAATACGAAAAAAATTGAATATCGTGCAGTCATCTTTGTTTTGACGGGTTTAAAAGCAAAGGAAATTTATGAACAATTGTTAGAAGTGTATAAGAAGTCCTCACCTTCAAAGCGCACCGTTGAATTTTGTGCTGGTGAATTTAAACGTGGACGACCAAAAACTGCAACCACAGCAGAAATCATTGAGCAGGTACATAATATGGTTAGTGAAGATCCAAGTTTGACTAAGCGTGAAATTGCTAATGCCATAGGCATCTCAGACGAACGAGTACTCCATATTTTACATGAAGAATTACGTATGAAAAAACTGTTTGGAAAGTTAGTGCCGCACACATTGACAATTCAACAAAAGCTGGATCGAAAACAAATTTCTCAGCGTAATTTGGAGCGTTTTAAGCCGAATAAAACCGACTTCTTGCGTCATTTTATAACTATGGATGAGACTTGGATCTACCACCATGATCCTAAATTGAAACAAGAACGTTTACAGTGGACTGAAGCTGGTTGTTCAGCTCCAAAGCAGGTGAAGTCACAACGATCAGCAAAGAAGGTTATGGCATCAGTTTTTTGGGATGCAAAAGAAATTTTGTTGATTGATTATCTTCAGAAAGGTAAAACAATTAACTCTGAATATTATTGCAGCCTTTTTGATCAGCTGGATGAAAAAATTCGTAATAAAAGACCTGGTTTAAAGAAGAAAAAAATCATTTTTCATCAAGACAATGCAACTGCTCACAAAAGTGTTTTGACGATAACTAAATTCAAAGAATTAAAGTACGAATTGCTTGAACATCCACCGTATTCACCAGATTTGGCTCCCAGTGACTACTATCTCTTTAGAAATCTCAAACAATTCCTTCGTGGAAAGCATTTTTCGTCGAATGAAGAGGCCATAGCAGCCGTAGACGGTTATTTTGCAGAACTTCCGGAAAACCATTATAAGGATGGGATAAAATTATTGGAAGATCATTGGAACAAGTGTATTGAGCTTCTAGCAGATTATATTGAATAAAAAAATATATTATTATTATTTCATTTCGAGCGCAGTAACTTTTCAACCAACCTGTATAATCAGGTCTTTAAAGATGGTTATCAAGACCCTTAAGCATTCTATTAGGTCATCCATAGGTCAAAAAAGATCACTCCTGCGACCTCATCCCTCTAGAGTATACCAAAAAGCCTATGGCAGGCATATAATGCCTTATCGTAAGTATTTATTGATAGCTCTGGACTGTTGTTTGTTTCGAGTAAGGGATTTATCAGAATTATTCCTTAAAAATGCGGGGATTCTAAAACTGTACCCTCAAAAGTCGTCCTAACAATAATTGACTCAGCCAAGTTAGGTTTAAATTCGGCTGTGCCGAGCCTTTAAATACCCTCCACCAATATCCTAAAAAAATGTTCTCTACTGTTTTTGATAGATATAATGTAAAAAACTTTTGTAGTAAAATTATGAAGGTGAAATAAATTTTTTGATGTGAAAAAAATGTTTGTGGTGAAAAATATTTGAGGTGAATACAAAATATTCATTTCTAAGCGACTGATGAAAAAATATGAGAAAATAACAGGTCAATTGAAAAGTCACCGGCCTACCATACTAAAACACATTTTTTTGGCAAAATTCGTTTTTTTTTATTCAACAAGGTTGATACACTGATTATAGCGACCCTCCAACTTTTCGATACCATTTTTGTAGTAAGATTTGTCATTTGCTTCAAAACTGGCCTCAGTAACGGCGATCACCTCTTCATTCGACGAAAATTTCTTCCCAGCGAGCATTCTTTTGAGATCTGAGAACAGGAAATAGTCGCCCAATTCATGGATTTTCGCCTTCGTTTTCACTGACTTGTTTTTGGTCAAAAGTGAGCTCGCGCAGCACCCACTTTGCACAGAGCTTTCTCATACGCAAATATTCGTGAATGATATGATGTACACGTTCAGTTGATATCTTTAGAGTACCTGCTAAATCATTTTGTGGATTTTTTTGATGTTTTCGTCCGTAACAACCTCTTTTGGGCGTCCACTGCTTTCACCGTCTTCGGTGCTCGTCATCAAGCCAATTTTTTGCTTCAACTGTATTTTTTCCCCTCAAAAAGCAATATTTTATCAACACGCGAAATTCCTTTTTATCCATTTTTTTTCACAATAACAAAAGTTGCTTCACTCAAAATGCTATAATTCACAAACTAATGATCCCCCAGCTGTCAAATTTATACACGTGTCTTTTGAAGGTTAGGACTAACTAAAAATCATATCAATTTAAGTCTAGTAGCCTGTCAATTCACCTGTTATATTATGTACCAGTAGCTACTATGAAATTGTACTAAAGTACACAAATTTGTATAGAGGTATCTTCACATTTTCTCTAATAACTTTTTAACCGCTGGACCGGTTTTGCTCGAGAGGATGTCCAACAATCTGGGTAAAAATAGGCACCCCCGCTTGCGTGTTCGAGTCGAGATCGCCATTTCAACATACAGACAGACGGACATCGCTAAATCGACTTAAAATTGCATAAGGACCACGAATATTATACTTTATGGGGTCTTAGACCTATATTTCGGGATGTTACAAACGGAATGACAAGCTGATATATACCCTCACCATATATGGTGGAGGCTATAAAAAAACAATCTTGAAGGATTGCTGCACGACTTATATCATTAAGCATTTTTCACAGTTCATCGATAACCAAAGTCCTCAGGAAAAATGAAAAACCTTGTAGACATAACCTAGATGCAGTGATAGTTGTCGATAATCCGCCAAGGTAAATCTCTATAACTCTGGGTGCTATTTCCTTCACTGTCCAGTTGTTGATGTAGCATAGGCTTAAATGAATGTAAAGAAGTGTTTAATTTATTCTGTTCGTCGGAGGACTCATCTGCATCTGGACGTAGAAGAAGCGGAACAAATAGAGCTGGGACCTAAATGATTCTGTTTAGCCGTGAAATTCAAGAGATCTGGTACGTCGTGAGGGCCCTCTCTACAAGCAGGGCACGCGTTGGAGATGGTGGGGTTTATTCTTGCCCAGTAAGCATTGAGCCGGCTGCACCATCCTTAATTTTACCAGGATCACGCAAGTATTTTCGGTGGTGGGTGTCCTCCACCTTACTGTATCCCAGTGTATTACATTCAGAGCTATCCTGTATACAGCTCCCTCATATATTGTTAGATTTCTACTTCGTAACAATAAAAAAAATGGACACCTGTCAAAACAAATATTTTCGAAAATTGGGGTTTTAACTGCATATAGAACATGTGTGAACAAAGTTCCTCTCAAGAAAATATATTTAGTTGGAAATAAAAAAAAGTAATTTATGGGACAATATTGCAGCGGGCGTTAGTACAAGTGCAATGTAAATCGTTAAAAACCATCAAAACATTAACAACAAAAATTTTAACAAAAAAAAACTACTTTATGTTGAACAAAGCGGTAAAAAAACTTTTGATCTCTTTAATTTCAGGAAAATCATTTTTATATTTTTATTTTTTGGAGCATAACTTCAACATATAGGAACGTACCACATAAACGACGACGATGACGACAATAAGGAACAGACATCAATTGTAGAACAAAACAGTCAGCGTCATCAGGGATGGAAAATTAAGTGCATTTTCATTTACAGGACAGATTTAGTATTTTTTTTTTTCAATACATTTAAAGAACATGTGTACGAAAGAAAATCTCTCAGTTTTAGAAGTTTGGGAGTAATCGTTATTAAAAGGTCTTAAACATTTTAAAAATATCATTATTTTGGCAAAAGTGATATGATACAAAGTTTAGTAACAATTTTTTCTGGTCCTCCAAATTTATTTATTTTTTTTTTTAATTATACAAAATATCTCTTAGTTTGAGAATTTTAAATTTGGAATCTTAAGAGTTTTTAATGAGGACAGGTTCTAGAAATCTTATAAATATTGAAAATGAAAAGGTGCTCAATGTGATAAAGTGCTTACAATGTTATGTATTTTTCAAAAACCTGGGAAATTTAAAGAAGCTATAAACGAATTCATAATTAATATTAATCTTAAGAAAATCCTTAGATGTTAAATGTTGCTCGTTCGACTCAAGATTATGAAAATTTTTCTTATTGATTAGAAAAATTAAAATTTTAACAATAAAACATACACAGAAAAAGAAATTAGACACTTGTCGAATGAAATGCATTCTCTAATCAGCTACGACCTTCATCAACATTCTTAGCAAAGGAAAACAGAAAAGAAACATATGTTTTTCAGTATCAGCTAATATCTAAACGGACGTAACATATGAAATAATGAAGACTACCAAACACAGCTGGAGTTCGTTAGTAAATTTTAACATAACATTGATTTACAACATGGGTTTTATATAGCTTTTTCCATTAAGTTGTAAGTAAAGAAATACTCACAACAAGTAGGCTTTGTGGTGTAATGATTTGCGCGTTGGACTGTTCTACAGTAGGTTGCTGGATCGATTCCAGCGACAGCAACATCAATTTAAAAAAAATATGTATGAGTATTTCTATTCCTCGTACATATCGCGACGCCCTCCTTCGGTGTTCCCATAGCACTTAACTCCACCGAAGTAAAATAACATAACAGGGCTATGAATCAAAAAGTTTCGTTTCTGCGGAATTCGCATTGCATTGGCCTTTAACGGCACCCCACAAGAAAAAGTCTAAAGGTGTCAAATCGAGGTGGCCAATTGACATTGCCAAGACGGCTGATAAGACGATTACCAAACTTAGTGCACAAACTATCAATTGTTTGATGAATCGTGTGGCGTGGCGCGCCATCCTACTGAAACCAAAGATTATGCAAGTTTATATCTTTCATTTTAGTCCATAAAAATTCCAAGATCATGGCTTTGCAGCACTCGCCGTTGACTGAAATGGCGTTTGAAGCAGCATGGGTCAAGAGTGCCACCACTCCAAAATCCGCACCAAACTGTCACTTTTTGTGGATGCATTGGCTTCTCGACAATGACGTGTGGGTTTTCCAATCACCAGATGCGGCAATTTTAATTGTTGACAAAGCCGCCGAGATAAAAATGTGCCTTGTCAGAAAAGGTGAATTATCGGCCAAATTCGATGTCCGCCTGGAGCTTTTGGGAGGCCGAAACCGTGAAGTCAATTGGAACTTGTAAGTGGAAATTTCTCATTTCTCATTGCCGAGTTTTTGAGATTGATGTTTTTGGATTGAGTTGCACACTTTCGGCTATAGCAGCCACATGCTCATAGGTACGCGCCGTACGACGACGGGGACCATGAGTGTTGTCCACTAGCAAGCCAGTCTCACGAACTCTTGGCACAAACTTGCCTACAGCACGAGTGGTGAGTGCTTCAATTCGGCCAAAACTTCTTTTTTAAAAAAAGAACACAAACTTATTTCCAAAGTAAGGGATACTTTGGAAATAAGTTTGCAATATTTCCCAAACGTTTTTCAAGCACAAAGCGACTAATTTTGGTGTGCGGGGGAATGATACTGACTATTAGTCAATATTTGAAACCGAAAAAATCTATCAGTGACAAAATAATATATGATTTACAGGTTGGTTAAAAAGTTCCTGCGCTCGAAATGAAAGAATACTGTTTTTGTTACGAAATATATTTTTTATTCAATATAATCTCCTAGAAGCTTAATACACTTGTTCCAATTATCTTCCAATAATTTTATCCCATTCTTATAATGGTTTACCGGAAGCTCTGCAAAATAACCGTCTACGGCTGCTATGGCCTCTTCATTCGACGAAAAATGCTTTCCACGAAGGAATTGTTTGAGATTTCTGAAGAGATAGTATTCACTGGGAGCGAAATCTGGTGAATACGGTGGATGTTCAAGCAATTCGTACTTTAATTCTTTGAATTTAGCCATCGTCAAAACACTTTTGTGAGCAGGTGCATTGTCTTGATGAAAAATTATTTTTTCTTCTTTAAACCAGGTCTTTTCTCACGAATTTTTTCATCCAGCTGATCCAAAAGACTGGAATAATATTCAGAGTTGATTGTTTTACCTTTCTAAAGATAATCAATCAACAAAATTCATTTTGCATCCCAAAAAACTGATGCCATAACCTTCTTTGCTGATAGTTGTGACTTCACCTGCTTTGGAGCTGAACAACCAGCTTTAGTCCACTGTAAACGTTCTTGTTTCAATTTAGGATCATGGTGGTAGATCCAAGTCTCATAGTTATAAAACGACGCAAGAAGTCGGTTTTATTCGGCTTTAAACGTTCCAAATTAAGCTGAGAAATTTGTTTTCGATCCAGTTTTTGTTGAATTGTTAATGTGTGCGGCACTAACTTTCCAAACAGTTTTTTCATACGTAATTCTTCATGTAAAATATGGAGTACTTGTTCGTCTGAGATGCCTATGGCATTAGCAATTTCACGCTTAGTCAAACTTGGATCTTCACTAACCATATTATGTACCTGCTCAATGATTTCTGCTGTGGTTGCAGTTTTTGGTCGTCCACGTTTAAATTCACCAGCACAAAATTCAACGGTGCGCTTTGAAGGTGAGGACTCCTTATATATTTCTTACAATTGTTCATTAATTTTCTTTGCTTTTAAACCCTTCAAAACAAAGAATCTAATGACTGCACGATATTCAATTTTTTCCATATTAAAAAAAATCAATGACACGTCAACTTCAAATGGCTTGTAAACAAAGAAAGAATTGACAGAATGACTTGCAATTTTGCATGTGTTTTCAGGACAGTTATACCAACTTGAGAAAAAAAAGTTTGGAGCTAGCAGTGCCATCTCTTGGTGAGCGCAGGAACTTTTCAACCAACCTTTAAAGATACCTGTATTTGGACCACCCTGTAGAGCAGTTATTTAATGTGCAGTTATTGATGTGCCTTAAGATTTCAATAGTTTTTCAATGTAAATAAATTTCTTCAATCTAAACCGGTTTTTAATTTCCCATCCCTGATCATCTGGCAACTTGTAGGAGGTGATATTTACAGTTTAATTCATAACATGCGTTAAAAATCAGTTTATTTTGGAGTTGAATGTTTGCAAGTGTGAGTGAAAACTGCAGTTTTATGAGGGCAAAGCTAAAAATGGAAACAAAAATGTACATTTTTTTCGTTTTTAATATTTTATAGAAGGGCGTTTATTGGGGGAAATATGTCGCTGGTGCATGGTTAACATGTGTACAAAAATATATTTTTGGTTTGATTTCATTTTTATTTTGCGCATATAATCAACCTAATGGGGATGTTGAAATGTTGAAATTTAAAGTTTAATTTGAAAGTATGAACTTTTTAACCAAAGTTAGACTTTATAAAGGCAAATAAGAATTTGATAAAAAGAAAAAGGACCAGAATTTATGATTAGTAATATTTTAAACATTTAAATCACAAACAAAAATCATAAAGAATTTAAATATAGATAAAGCCTAAATATTGTTAGTTTTTATTTACTCGCCCTTAGGGAATCCCCTATACATTGTTTTTATACTGATTTTTACTTGATAATAGTTTTAAATTTAGAAATTAAGCAGCAAGCTAGATTCACAATGATAATCCACGCTGCAGAGTGGAGTGCACTTACATAGAGTTGGCTTGATACAAAAAATTTGTAAATGCAAAGGAGAAGGGAACAAAATATACTCTGCAGAGTGAAGAACTCCATAATTGTGAATGGGCCGGCCTTAACAATTGAATAAATATGCAGACATTCAAGACATTCTGATTGTTTATCAGTTGATGTTAAAGAATACTTTTGTAAACTAAATTGATAGCTGCCAACGAACGGCACCCACATATACATATGTACAAGAGATGGGCACGTGACACGATTTTTTCTTTGTTATGTGATTCACGCGAAATTTTAAGTAAAATTCAATTTATGTGATTAATATTTTCATACCCTATGATGTCAGCCACAAGCTCACATCGTCAGAGCATCTGCTGATAGCTGCGAGGGCCGTTAGAAATGTTCTAAGGCTAACACATATATGGCGGTATAAACAACAAAAAGTATAATGGAAACTTCCATCTATCATATGAACACATTCTAAAATTCATTTCGATCTGGAAACTCATTCGTAAAGTGACAGCTGTACAAAATGAGGCTTCAGTGATTTTTTTTATTAAGGAAAAATTATAAATTTGTGGTGTCATTTAATATTTACACAAGAAAGGTATATCGGGATAAGAAATTCATAATGATATGGTGAAAGTGCTTCTTCATATGCAACAGTTAACAATTGGATTGCTGAATATAAAGGTGGTAGTAAAAGCATTTAAGATGAACCACAAAGTGGGCGTCCAAAAGTACATGATATGGTAAAGGTGGTCCAACCATAATGCACTATGTTAATTGTGAGTCACACCTTAACGTCAAATTTTTTGTCTAACTTAATGTGACATTTCTTTGTTTCAGTGTTTGACAAATTCAACCATTGAGAGGTACACAATTAAATAGCGCGTTAAGATTGTTAACGGCTTTTACGAACATGGGCGTTCAAATCAAAATGCATTTCGTGGACTTCGTGATTTTTTTGATCAGCATAATTGACCAAATTTGTCTACAATCTGGAGAATTGTGCTCAAATTTCAGCAAAGTGGGTCTGAAGGAAATATGAAAACACCTGTGCATGCTTGCCCAGTTCGTTCTCCGGAAAACGTTGCTGTTGTTCGGGATAGTGTGGCAGAAGTGCCGTCAAACTCGACTCGTCGTCGTGCGAGATAATAACGGACTTCTTGTGGCCAGAAATCGAGGATATAGGCCTGGACCATATGTGGTTCCAACAGGATGGTGCCACTTGCCACATAGCCAACGAAACAATGGCTATGTTAATTGGCCGCAACGATCATGTAATTTGGGGATATTTAAAAGAAAAAGTGTACGTCATAAGCCAGCAACAATTCAAGAGCAAAAGGATAAGATAATTCGGTACAGTAACGACATTAAACCTCAATTATGTCTCAGATGTCTCGAAGCTATGGCGAGCCGATATTTTGTTTCACACATAATTGTCATAGATCCTTCTATCATAATAAAAAAAAATATTAAGTTAATTTTCTGAAAACTTTTTGCTTTAATTTACAATTAACATCGTGCATTATGGTTGGACCACTCTTTATTAGGCGATCGACGAGTGAATGTGCGTGAAAAAATTACTGCCATAGGCATCTCAAATGATCAAGTCCATTTTATTTTGCATCAAGAATTACAAATGAAAAAGCTTTCTTCAAAATGGGTGCCGCATTTGTTTGATCAAAAACGTATTCGAATGAAAATTGCTCAAGCTTGTTTGGAACGATTTAAGCAAAACAATATGGATTTTAAGCGTAATTTCATAACTAATAATGAAAGATGGATCCATTACTACACAACAGAGACAAAATAACTATCAAAACAATGGACTGAAGCTGGTGCAAGTCCACCAAAGAAGGCAAAAACAATTGAATCGGCTGGTAAGATTATGGCAACAGTTTTCTGGGATTATTGATCGACTATCTTCAAAAGGGTAAAACAATAAACTCAGAATATTAATATTGCAACCTTTTGAATTAATTGACATTAAAAATTCGAAAAAACCGACCTGGTTAACAACACAAAAAAATAATGTTTCATCAAGACAACGCAGCAGTACACAAGAGTGTTTTAACAATGGCAAAAATCAAAGAACTGAAATACGAATTGCTTGTTCTCCTGATTTAGCTCCCTGTGACATCTAACTGTTCGCAAATCTGAAAAAATCTCCTTGCTGGCAAGCGTTACACCTCAAATGAAGATGCAGTTGCAGCTGTAAACAATTATCTTGCAGAGCTTCAGGAAAATTATTTTAATCAATTAAATCGAATTGCTGGAAAATTGTTGGACTAAGTTTATTGAAGTTTCAGGAGATTAATATATATTAAAAAATAAACATAATTTTAAAAATCTTACTTGGTTTTCATTGTTAATATAATATCCCTCAAATAAAAGCTATCGCATATTAGTGTTATTGTTATTTTTTTTTTGTGTTATTGTGTGTTGGCTTTGGATACTAGCTGTGTCTATGCGGCAAGCTATTAAAGTTGGCTAATGTCATTCTCATACAAATTTGACATAAGCCAACGTTTAGTGTTTGCATGGGATTTGTATGGGAACGACATAATCCAACGACGTTAGCTTCCCGCATAACCACAGCTACTCTTGATGCTTTGAGCATGAGAACAGGACATTCATCATTTAATTGTCAAAAGAAGCATGTCATGGATTTTTTATTCGGTGTAAGAAATATTTTATTCTATTTGAACTATAACAAACGTATTTGTCAACTATAGGGAATTGTCTCCCTACGGAGGAGTTCTCTAAAACTTATAAAGCGGTAAAATTAAAGTCAAATGTCCACATACTCTACTTCTTCTATCCTCCTCCCCATAACAAATTTTTCTAATACCAATACAATGCAATGCAATGCATTAAAAAGGAACACCCCCAGAGTAAAAGTAATTTTTTTTTACATTTTGATCAAGATGATTTACAAAAGGTCTCACCCGAATTGTAAACTTGTGAACGTGACTAAATGTGATTCAAATTCTACTCACTCTTCCATATCTAGTTCGTACTTTAAATTATGCATATTTTTCAAAGAAACCAAACATAATTGCTTTTCGTATTGAATGTAGGCAAATAAATGCTTAATTTGGTTAAAAAAAACAAAAAGAAGAACGGACAAATTGTAAATTCTATTTTTGTTTACTTAATCATTGTAAAATTCTTGGAATTTATCACTTGCCATATTACACTCAAAAAAAAACAAACTCTAATTTCATAATTATTTACCAAACATTTCATAAATAACACGAATAACAATGACCATAAAACTGTCTTTAAGACCGTCATTCTTCAAGAAAAACATGAAATCCTCACTCAAAACCGTTACATTATTGATATGACAAAAAAATTCATAAATATTATGAAATATTTTTTGTGAAAAGTTTCTTAAATACTATGAAACGTTACATTGCATGAAAATCTAAGAATTATTTCACAGATATGATGAAGTATTTTCCTTCTGTGTACTCATACAATTGTAACAATATGTAACATAATACGTATACAACTGCATGTCATTGTCATTCATGTACACACATGATTAGGGAAATGCAGGTCTTGATAAGAATTCAGACAATATATGCAGCTTCATATTTGATTTGATTCTGGCGAGATTAAATGAAAACCAAATCGTGATAATTTAAGCAAGTTAGCAATTAAGCTGTAATCCTCGAATTATTTTAGGAGGTTTAAGACTTTTAAGACATTAAATTGAATAAACAAAAAATAAAGAGGTCGAATGAGACTCTTCCCAATAAGAACTCCAATAAAGATTGAATATGTTTAGACACAATATACGGAGCTTTGATTTTCAAGGGACTATAGCTGAAACAAACATGCAAGCCGCTGACTCTATCGGCTTAAACTGAGAAACGGCTGCGCCGTTTGACAAAAAAAATTGCGGTTCAAGCCGACTACCAAGGAGAGTATCCCAACCTTAACACTCCGATTTTGATGAAATTGGTGTATGTGATGTGAAAATCTGAAATTACCTGTCTCGGCTTTAAGGATACCTCAGAATTTTAACCCTCTGCGACTGACGTGGTAGTCTAACCGTCATCAATAAACAATACTGTTTAACATAAATCGTCGTTTTGAATTTAACAAAAAATTAAAAATTATACAACTACACCATTGAACTATATATAAAAACTAATAATTTCAATAGATTTACGAAGCGAAACTTGAAAATATAAGCCGTTGAAATGGTTTCTGGTGTTCTACCTCGTCAGTGGAATTCTGAAAATATTTCACGTCAGTCGCAGAGGGTGAAGGGATACAAAAATGGTTATTTTTTAGTTTTTTTTTATCTTTTTAAGGTATTTAAACTAAATCAAGCATGGTATTGTTGGAAAAGAATTTTTGAGGGATTTCTTCTGGATCTTTTTAGTACTTTTTCTCCTTTTTGTTGTATATAATACTACCATATAATGTTAAATTTTCCTAAAGGTATATACAAAAATGTACCTAAAAATAATTGTGATATTAGTGACTCAACCTGTGCTAAATATATCAGAGTTACATATTTGAACGTGACAAATATTCACTTAGTTACAGAACAACCCCATATATCTGAAAAATGGTGGCACTTATTTTATCCCTTATTAAACTTCAGCATACACGTATTTTTTATGTTTTTTGAATTGGTGAATTTTAATAAATCTTTCGCAAAGACCTTTTTGCTAAGACATAAAATATAGGCGTGGTGCGCCATGCACTGACTTATGTGTCATCGGTCCTTATTATACCCTTCACCACAGGTGGAAGGGTATATAAAAGTTTGTCATTCCGTTTGTACTTTCTAAAATATTGATCTTAGACCCTATAAAGTATATATATTCTGGGTCCTTATGAAGAGCAAAGTTGATTTAACGATGTCCGTCTATCCGTCTGTCCGTCTGTGTGTTGAAATGGGTTTTCCGAAGAAACCAGACATGATGAGGACTTGATTGTTTTTTATTTCTGTTACATGTGATCCATTTCTGTTTGCTATTAAAAATCAGACAGATCGGTTAATAAATGGCTGAGATATTAGCAAAAAACCAGGACTACCTCTAATTTTTCCAGTAAAATCCCTTTGTTTAATATGTATGTATTTTGAGAATAACAACACATCCATGTGTTAAAATTCTTTTCTTTCATCTCCACCTTTTATACACAAACAACACACATACAAAGATTTGTCATTTATATAAAAACTAAACAAATCCCTAATGAAAGAAGACTTTTATATATGTACATCTATTGACGATGATTTTGTGTGAGCTTCAATAGCTCAGTTGTGTAGACGCTGTGTCACAAATACTTTTTTTCTCTAAGCCCGCGGGGTTCGAAGTTCAAATCTCGGTCAGGTCAATTCACTTTTTTTTTTGTACATTTTTTTTTATTATTTTCTTAAGATTTTTTTTTTTTGCTTGTTTTTGGTTTTTTTTAACATTTAATAATTAATTTAAATAAAATTTTATATTAATAATTAAAATTCTTTTCTTTCATCTCCACCTTTTATACACAAACAACACACATACAAATATTTGTCATTTAAATAAAAACTAAACAAATCTCTAATGAACGAAGACTTTTATATATGTACCTCTATTGACGATAATTTTGTGTGAGCTTCAATAGCTCAGTTGTCTTGACGCTATGTCACAAATACTTTTTTTCTCTAAGGCCGCGGGTTCGAATCTCAGTCAGGTCAATTCACTTTTTTTTTGTACATTTTTTTTTATTTTTTTAAGATTTTTTTTGTTTATTTTTTGTTTTTTTTACATTTAATAATTAATTTAAATAAAATTTTATATTAATAATTAAATAATCCATAAATAGGCTAAAAACATCAAAATTTTTATAAAAACCCTCTGATACAAACAAAATACAAACGGTTTTATTTCTTTTTTTGCTCCGATTTAAAAGAATTTATAAAAAGATTTTTAAACCATTTTATTTCTCACATATTAAGAAAATTTTATACATAATTTACCTTTGAGTGCAACTATTTTAGGTCATAACTTATAATAATTTATAAAAAAATTATAAACTATTTTCCTTCAAATTTTTAAAATTAAGCTAAAGAAATTACAAATATTTCTAAATAAAAAGCGAAAAAGCCGCTCTTACTTGTTTTTTCTATGACTGTTACTGTGACTGGTGAGTGATACAGATCAAAAAGTATTAAATTTACTATAGAGTGTCAGAAGTACTCTATAAGAAATTCAACATGCTACAGAGTTCAGCTGCAACATGTTTATATAAGTTGGCAACATTTTCCAAGTTGCTAATGTGATGAAAAACATTAAATTTGGTGTATGTAGTATTGCCATATAAACAATTTAATTGTTTATCCCAGTTTTTGGGATTCTTAACTGTTCCGGTTTTTTCATGAAAACATTTTTTTTCAAATTCATGCATTTTTTATAGTTTTGTAAATTATATGTTGCAACAATTAATAGCATATTTGTTCTCTTTACCATAGAAATGGGAAAAAATGGATATAAATAGACAGAGTTGGTCAATGTGTGTACACACTTTAATACTTTTCATGCCACAATGTTATGTTTGAATTCGTAACTATTTTTTAACACAATTGCAAAGTTTGGTTGTATTTTTTACTTCTTTAAACATGTCTAATTTTAGTAAAAATTAATAGTATTTTGAACAAATATTATATTTTTATAGGAAAAATCTGAAAAAATACATGAATATAATAAAAAAAAAACATTTTTTATAAAAAAATCTGAAAAATCTCTAGCATTAAAGTTGGTTATATGGCAGCACCGCTAAACACTACTAAAATTTGCTGACCAAAACTCACCTTTTTTGTCGCCAAACTATGTGCGTGTTCTAAGAGAGTACTAAAAAATTCGTGAGAGCGAACTTCTCTCTATCTTTTGTATACTTTTTATACAGATCAACGAGTTTTTTTGCGGCAAATTAATGAATCGTGATTGGAGGGCAAGTGGTTTCAACAGGACGGCGCAACTCCACACAGAGCTCGCCCGACTATGGACTTTCTGAAGGATACGTTTTCGTGTCGTCTTATTTATAGTTTTTGCTTTGGAGTTTTTTGAAATCTATGTGAACAAGTCACAGACTCTGGAAGCTCTCAAAGAGATTATCCGACAAAAGTTCAAGAATTTATCGCCCGAAGTTCTCTACAGAACAATGGAAAATGGTATCGTGGTATGATCATCAACAATGGGCGCCGCCACTTGACTGATGTAATCATCAAAAAATTGATAGAAAATATCTGAAAGGTTTAAATAAACATTAAAAAAATTTTAAATTTAATTTTAATGACATATCAAAACAACATCGGTTAAATGTTTTTGGGCCACCCTTGCTGGGCTGGGTTGTCCCTATACGCATCCCCACTAAAAATTATCTATTTGGATCAAATCGCATGATCTTGGCGCCAATGCACTGCCCCAAAACTTGAGATTAATTGCTCAGCAAACTCGCCTCTCAATAGGTTCATGTTATCGCGTGCCTTGTGGCATGTGACATCGTCTTGTTGAAACCACATGCCAACCAAGTCAAATTCTTCCATTTTGGGCACAAAAAAATCATCGGACAGTACCTTGCTCCACTGGTTGAAAACGTTGCGATTTTCATCGTTCTTGAAGACGTCCTTACGTAAAATCTTCCAGGTGGTCGAATAACACAAGCCCAATTATTGATAACGGCGACGAATTGATCTTTATTAACACTGGCCGATACAGCAGCAATATTCTTCTCGGTACGCAGTCTTCGCATACGGGTTGGTGGACTAAATTCACACCAGTCACACCAGCATGTTCGGTGGGTCGATTATGACAACCATGAAATGGTCGTCATTTACGAAACACATTTCTCACCCAGCACGAATTTTGATAATAAAATTCAATGATTTGCAAGCATTGTTCGGTTGTTAGTGAAATGCAAACCTTGCTGAACATTTTTTGCATTGTCACATGTCACGAATCTTTTTTTTACATTAGCTTCGTTTGGTGTACTTTTCCAGTAAAGTTTAGTAAAAATTACTCAGTAACAAAATTACAGAGAGTAAGACAAAATTTACTCCCAAAAAGAAAAATATACAAAAAAAAGTACGCAAACGGTAAGAATTAGTAAGATAGTTAAAACAGCTGATTGTAAATACTAAACAAAAAAACAAAAAAATATGAATAAAAAGCGGAAATTAGATGTGAAATGTTCTCCAGGAACATTCCGGACTTTTATCGTATATATATATTTTTTTACTTTTATAAAAAAAATATATATATATTTAATGCGTTTTTATTTGTTTTTCAAATATATTTTTTTCAAACAGCTGTTTTTTTTTCTTACAAATTCTTACTGGCAAAATTTTATCCAGTACACACAGAAAAAAGTTAGTAAAAAAATTTGTAAACGGTTTTCAATCCCACTTTACTATTTTTGTACTGATTTTTAGTAAAAAAATTATTATTCAGCAAATCTTTATTTCTATATTTACAAATTTACAAATTTTTGTTGCTAATTTCAGAAATCATTTTACAAATTTTTGAAAACAGATTTGCTAAAATTAGCAAACAAAAATTACTAATTTTAAAAAGTGAATATTGAAGGAAATGTTATTTCTAATTAAAACTTACACCTACAAACTTAAATTGCCCTAAAATGTTACATAGATTAAAAAAGGGATCGGAAGTGAATATACCGACTCATGTTTGAAAATAGGACATCCACTTAAAATAGCACTAAAAAGTGTTTTTAGTTCTAAAAATCAGCACTAAAAACAATAAAATTTGACCTTAAAATTAAAAAAAAAAATTGACTAAAATATTTTTCAAAACAGAAATTACCAAATTAAAACATAATGATTAATTCGTTTATGTTTTAAAAATTTTTTAAGATTTTTAAGA
Organism: Eustalomyia histrio; assembly: GCA_949748255.1. Taxonomy (NCBI): domain Eukaryota; kingdom Metazoa; phylum Arthropoda; class Insecta; order Diptera; family Anthomyiidae; genus Eustalomyia; species Eustalomyia histrio. The sequence goes on along the minus strand of OX456524.1, from coordinate 67,040,703 downwards.
CTTTGGTTTTGTTTTAAATTTTGTATAAAAAATTTTTTGAAAAAAAATTTTGATTCTCGATAAAAAATAAATTTAAAATTTTGTACTAATATTAATAATATTTAGTATTTTTTTTTTGCTGATTTCAGCAAACAGATTTTAAATTCCACTTTACAAAAAGTCTACTAAAATTTAGTAGCGGCTACTAATTTTTTACTAATTTCATTGTACTACACGTCAGCAGACATGTGTTGCTAAGATTAGCAAAAAATACCGCTGGGCTCAAATTAGCAGAATTTCCCGTAATAACAGCAAAATTGTCAGTGGTCATTACAGACTTTTTTTGGTGAGTGTAATGCTGTTTTAAATGGTAAAATTTAACCTGAATCCTGGTAGTTTTATTTTAGAACGACAAATTAGGCCCTTATTGTGGTACTTTTAAGTAATCAAATTAACACTAATCTTGGTACTTTAAGAATGCCAAATTTAACACCAATTGAGCCTCAAATAGAACCCTAAATGTGTTACTTTACGGTAATAAAATTAGAAACCATACAATTGGTTTAGCTTAGGAACTTCAAACTCGTAATTTCGTTACATTTAGGAGATCCAATTGATTCCTCATCATAGTAAATTTAAATCAAGAAATTGAGCTCAGTTAGGCGACTTTTTTTAACAGCATGAATTTAACCCACTTTATTTTAAGTATTACTTTTGTTTTTAAAACAAAGAATATATTCTTTTAAATACTATAGTAAGACAATCTTATAAGCATAGTTGAACACAGTACTTAATTGAGTTTTTAAAGTTGAAACTAAAATTATGATGATGCTGACAATAAAGAATTTAATTCTTATAAATGAATTTATTATTAAATATATTTTTGCAAAAGTCTATGATATTACAAACTTCATATGCTTAACTAACAGTGGTTCTAAAACTTTTAATTTAACTCTTATCGTCTAACTACAATTATTTAGCTAGAAACACGAAACTTAAAATACTGTCGCAGAAATTTTAAAACAAACTATTTTAAAATAGTTTTAAGGATGATCCATTCGAAAATTCACTTCATTTAGAACGTTTGTGATATTCTGTTACTACACTCAGAAAAAAAAGTTAGTAGAAAAATTTGTAAACGGTTTTCCCATTTTACTATTTTTGTACTGATGTTTAGTAAAAAAATTATTACAGAATTTTTACAGAATATTTACAAATTTTTGTTGCAGAAATTATTTTACAAATTTTAAAATACCGATTTGCAAAATTACCGAAAAAAAATACTAATTTTAATTTACAAATTTTTGTTGCAGAAATTATTTTACAAATTTTAAAATACCGATTAATAGCACTAAAAAGCTTTTTTAGTTCTAAAAATCAGCCCTAAAACAATTAAAATTTGACCTAAAAGTAAAAAAATTACTAAAATATTTTTCAAAACAGATATTACCAAATTAAAACAAAATGATAAATTCGTTTGTTTTTAAAAGTTTCAAAACTTTGATTTTTGTTTTAATTTTGTCTAAAATATTTCTTGGAAAAAGTAAATAAAATAAAAAAATTTTGATGTTCGATAAAACAAATTAATTTGAAATTTTGTACTAATATTAATAACTCCAGCAAAACCACACATTACCAAATAATGTGTAAAGTAATGTGTAGCCATAGGGGCTCATGGATTACTTTGCACCTTACTTCACTGATGAATTTTACAGGACATGAGCCACAAAGTAATGTATATACGCATTACTTTAGTGGTGATAATGTAAGGGGTTACTTATATGGTTACGAGAATGGAAAAAGTAATGTGTCTAAAAATAGATTTTTAAATAAGAGGAATTTTTATTAAAAAAAAAAATTATTACAAATATTTTATTTAAAATATTTGTAATCAAAAATAATGTGGTCAAAATGGAAATCGAACCAGGGAAATCTGGTTGCCAGCCAAGAACTCTACCCACTGTAACAGCAAAATTTTCAGTTGCCATTACAGACTTTTTTTGGTGAGTGTACAGTCAAAATTTTTTGTCAATTACTACATGACAGTTGTTTGTGAAGTAATCAGTAATTGTTGTTTTTAACTGAAATTACAGTTGTTTTTCTATGGAAAAATACAAAACAAATATTATTTCAGAAATTGAAAATAAAAACGACTAAAGAATTGTAACAGTTTATTAAAGCAGTTATTTTTAATAATATAATAAACAACTACCAGTAGTTTTTGCAGTTAACAGTTAATTTGTATTAGTTATTTAAGAAATACAAAATTTCGTTGAGTCTTTAAAATTCTTATTCAGTTTGTATTTATTAGCATTGATATATTCTAAGCTTGCAAAAAAAATCAAAAAATTTTATTCAGTCTGCAAGATATAAAAAAGGAGTCTATGAAATATTGACTGTAAATTATATTAAAAATAAAGTATTTACACATTTTTTTTAATTGAAAAAAAGAACAGTTTTTTATTAAAACTCCGCAAATAATTAACCGTTTTTAACAATTTATGTGAGTTTCAAAAATTTTTCCGTTTTTTTACCACTTAACATATTCTTAGTTATTTGTACTGCATTTGTTAGTTGTTTTTTAATAGTTGAAAATTATTTTAAATGCAATAACATTTATCGCCTTTTTAACTGTTTTTACCTTTGTGTTAGCTGTCATTTTCAGTAGAATCTACCGACAAACATTTTTAAGTGTAATTATGCAAAGATAATTATCAGTCTTTAGGAATTAATAATGGTTAATTATGGAATGCATTTTTAAATTGTGTTGACTGAATAAAGAAAAATATATTTTATACGATTGCATAAATTTTATTTTGTATGGCTTATTCATTGAATGAATTAAATTGTTTTAATAGTGCTTTGATTTAAATGGTCACTTTAAAAAAAAATTAATTACAATTTTTGTATGGCTTTGTCTGATATGAGAAAACAAAAAATATTACAAAAATATTACAATATTAGCAACATGTATCAGGAAGAAATTTAAATATGGGTACACAAAATAGGTCTGTACTGATTCGTTTAGAATTTAATATCCTTGACGATGTACTTTTCGTGAATGAAATAGATAAAGGAAATCGCTTCAAGTTAAAAACGAAGCAGTTTGATTTGTGTTTTGGACACTCTCTCCCTGATATGACTGCAAAAATGCAATCTGCATTATGACATGCATTAGCATCAAGTACAATCGCAAGCGAAAACAACATTTGGAAAAGACAGCAACATCCGTAAGGAGCTGATATCCAGAGTAATTGATCAAACCCAAAATTTTAAGAAAACCTAATCGCCTTATCCTAAGTTCTAGCAAATCACAGAAGAGATGGCACAACATCTCCTCTCCAGGTGTGCCACAGCGTCTAAATTCGAAACAGTCTCAAACCATTTTTCCTACTCCTACACAGAATAAAATTACAAAATTCTATTTGTAATATTGAACGTCTTCCATAGAACATTTTTGTAAATACAAAAAAAAATATTTTTTAAAAAGGCACCAACAATGGAATTTGTAAATACGTACAAAAAACTTTTTGTTATTTTTTTGTAACTTCAATGTTTATTTTCAAAGAATTTTTATATGAAAAGTAACAATTTACAGATATTTCAAACAAAAAATTGTTAGAAATACAATTTTAACAAATATTTTAACAAATATTTGTGATACTTTTTTCTGTGTACTGAAAAGGAATTTTGTGCGCATTATATTGTACCACACCACGTCACATGTGGCCTTCGTCTTACAACGATATTTTTATGAATAATCCACCTTTAGTTACTTTTGCGTCTGACACTGCACGCAGAGAAAAAACATGGTTGCAATATGATCATTACTACTATAATCTGCTTGCTGCAATCTGGTATGGTTGTCACAACCAAGATATTGGCTTTCTAACCATTAACATGGTCCCTACCATTATTATTTAGTAAATATTTTACTATTTTATGATTGGCACCTCTTATTTTATATCATGATTGGCTGTAACAATATTGTGGTAACAAAAATTCTGACTAAGAAAAAATATGATAATTATGCAACGATAAAATGCTAGCAACAATTAATAAATAATTATACATAAAAAAAACATAACTTTAACATTTACAGTGATAATATTGTCTTGTTTTCATAAAAACCAAAATTTTATCAGTTCAGTCAGATTGTTTTTACTATCAAATGTCCTAAAAAAACAATCATACAATTATTTTTTTACTAAAACTGAACAAATATCAGATGGGTAGAAAATGTCTTTCACATGTCATTAAAATATTTCATCAATTGTCCCATTAATTCATTAATTCCAGATTCTTTTTTTTTTTGTAGCTTTAGAATTTTTTTTTTGTACGAACAGGTTTCTTACACAAAATAATAGATATTTATAAATTTATCTGATAAAAACTTTTTTAGATTCTATGGACTTTTCCTTAAACTAAAATTCTAGGATTCTTCAAACTGTTTCTTAGCTAAAAGTTCATATATTCCAAACAAACTTAGATTCTAAGGCCTTTCTTTGAAAGAAAAATTCATAGATTCTGTAAACTTTTCATCATGAAAAATACTTAGATTCTAAGAACTTTTTCTAGTAGAAATATTCTTAGATTCTAAAGACTTTTTCTTAAAGAGAAATTTCTACAAACTTTCTACAAAAAATCTTAAAAGTGTCTAAGATTTTTTTTATTAGAATTTCAAAAAAAAAATAAATAAGTATTTGTCTTAAAAAAAGTCTATAGAATCAAAGTTTTCTTAAAAGAGAAGTTCTTAGAATCTATGATTTTTTCCTTAACAATTTTTCTTCAAAAAGTCCTTAATATCAATTTCTTAAATTTAAAGAACTTTTTCATGGTTTCTAAGAAATTTTTGCTTTAAGAAATTTTCATATAATGATAATCCAGGAATCATAATATAGTTATGGGGGATCGGTGCGATCATATTATAATAAATTCAATATAACATGGTTGTTTAGGACTATAATATGGTAATTTTTGAATCATAATATAACTGTAGGAACCATATTATGGTAAAAATATGGTTATTTTATTATCATAATATGATAACCATATTATAGTACAACTATGGTTGGCACAAACATAAACCCAAAAATATATGATGCTCTTCGAATATGATTGTCCCAACCATATTTTTTCTTTGCGTGTGCAGAGAAGGCTTCCAATAGAAGACCCTGATTTAAATTATATTTGCATATTTTTATAAAGAAGAGACAAAATTAGGAAGATGTACGGAAAAGTTGAGTTCCACAATTAAGGTATTTAAAAGGCTCATCGAAAAAAAAATAAATATTTCCAGCCCCCTTTCTTAATCCTTATATATCAGCTTCGAGAGCCCAAGAAGAACGCAATTTTTAAATTTTAAATAAAACACAGATATTTAAAAAAAAAATCGTGAAACTTTATTATATCGTAAAGTAGACAGAATGAGGTTATGTATGGAACAATATATCGTCCAGATGGCCGCCGCGGCTTTGCTGGCATGCACGCGATCTTTTAATGAAATTTTCAATGACCGTTTTGCATGAATGCTGCGGTATTTCATTAATGCAGCGTCCAATTTCCTCTTTTAAGGCTTGAGTCGTCGTCGGCTTATTCGCGTAAACCATCGACTTCAAAAAACCGCAAAGAAAAAAATCTAATGGTGTTAAATCGCACGATCTAGGCGGCCAATTCTGATCTCCAAAACGCGAAATAACACGACCGGGAAATGACTGATGCAGCAATTGAATTGTTTCTCTGGCTGTATGACATGTGGCGCCGTCTTGTTGGAACCACATGCCCTCCACATTCATTTCTTCAATTCTAGGCAAGAAAAAACTGGTTATCATTTCACGATACCGAACACCATTGACTGTTTGCGCTTGACCTGCCTCATTTTCATAAAAAAAGGTCCAATGATTCCTCCAGCCCAAAAACCACACCACACAGTGACACGTTGAGGATGCATTTGCTTCTCGTGAATCACTCGAGGATTTTCCTCACCCCAAATGCGACAATTCTGCCTATTGACGAAGCCATCAAGATGAAAATGGGCCTCGTCACTGAAGATGATTTTATCGGCAAAATCAGCATTTTCATGTTGTCTCTCCAATACCCAATTAACGAACTCCCTTCGCTGTCCATGGTCAGCTGGCTTCAGTTCCTGAGTCAATTGAACTTTGTATGCATGAAGATGCAAATCTTTCGTCAAAATTCGCTGCAAAGTGGATTTGGAGACACCAATTTGCTGAGCTCGGTGTCGAATTGAGGTGGATGGAGTTTGAGCGACATCATCACGTACAGCTGCGACATTTTCGGTCGATCGACCTGGTCGATGGCGCGTTGTTGTCTTTACATCACTAACAGACCCAGTTTCGGCCAATTTATCCATTAATCTCTTTACAGTTGACTCTTTTGGAGCATTATTGTGACCCCAAATTGATCGCAATTTGCGAACTGTAGCCGCAAAACTTTCACCATTTTGGTAAAACAATTTCACAATGAGAATGCGTTGTTCATTCGTGTAGCGCTCCATTTTTACTAACCTCGTACCTTCTACTAGAAAACAATAACAATTGTTCACATGCCAAACAATGACACTTCGAATGTTGCCAGATTTAAAAATTGCGTTCTTCTTGGGACACCCTTTACATGTTTGCGTCAATTGTATTTCCTCTGTCACATATTTAAATTTTAACATAGTGTATGGGTGCCCTGGAAGTTCATAGATCATTCTAATTAGCTGTGGCAGTTTAACTTAGGACTTACCAACAATGATGGAGTTCAAAAACAGAAGTGCCACTTGGCGCCAACAGCGTACACGATCCTACACACTTCGTCGCATTAAACACACTAGCATTATCCGGTTATTTGTAGAAGCATTGACACCTAAACAAACAATATTTGAGCCAGCGGTGTAAATCTGTTGTGGTGTAATCTCTAGAGCGTTTCACTTTTACACTTAAAAAAGTTTGTAAGTTAAAATAACTGAAAATATCATTTAAAATAAATGATATTTCATTTAAAAACCGGTCTACTTAATTTTCATTTAAATTAAATGCCATTTGTTATTTATTTTTAAATGTTGATTAATCAACTGACATATCCGTAAGAAACTACTGATATAATCAGTTAAAATAAATGTCAAAATTTTACCCACCAATCCTTAAAAAATAAATGTTTTTTTCATTTATTTGAAATTATTTCCGTTTTTGTATTTTTTGTTTTTTTTAATATACTCGTACAATACAAAATGTATGTATGCTATAAATACTTTTTGTGTGAATGTATTGGTATATGTATGTGTGTTTATGAAGTTCTTGTAAATTGTATTGAAAAATTTTGTATATATACAACCAATTTAAATAAAAAAACAAATTGAAATTATTTGAATATTTTTTTTTGAAAAAGACAGCAAACAAAATTTAAATTTGTAATAAATGTTACGGACACAAATAAACCACAAGTTTCCGTTTTGTGGGTAAATTTTTATTAAATTTCAAACAAATGAAAAAAATAAATGAAACTGAAAAAAATCGGTAAATGATAGTAAATTATTTCGAATAAATGTATAAAAAAGTTAATATAGATGTTTCTTTGAAAAATAAATGTATCTTCCTTTATTTTTAAATGGAACGGAAAACTTTTTTATTAAACTACAAACAGTTAACTACATAATATTCTGAGTGTACTAGCGACGGCAACTTCAATTTCGAAAAATATTATGTATGAGTTTTCTATACCACATACATGTCGCAACGTCCTCTTTCGGGGTTCCCATAGCACTCAACCTCACCGAAGTAAAATATAATAATAGGGCTACTAAATAAATCTAACCCTCCCATGCGAAGAGATTTGTCACACTTCTTAATTGTAAAAAAGAATCCCACTTTAGCAAGACGATTTAACGTTGTGGGTGTCTGAAATTTTATATTTTTGGGCACCTAAAAAGGCAGCAAGACATTAATGATGCCCGTAATTTCAAGCAATAGATACACTTAAAAAAAAGTTTGTAAGTTAAAATAACTGAAAATATCATTTAAAAGAAATAATATTTCATTTAAAAACCAGTCTACTTAATTTTCATTTAAATTAAATGCCATTCGTTATTTATTTTTAAATGTTGATTAATCAACTGACACATCCGTAAGAAACAAATGATACCCAACAAACAATACGTACAGTTTACGTACCGGTTTCGGTCCGCCATAAACGGAATCCAACTCCGTTTACGTACCGTTTTCTTTATCCGTAAACGGACCAGAAAACGGATTTTAGAGAACATCGAAACTGATTCGAATCCGTTTAAAAACCGTCAATGACGGACCGTTTACGGACCGGATATATCGGATGAAAAACGGAGTTGTCCGTCAGTGACGGATCGTTTACGGATCCGTATTCGGTTCGTACCGTTTTTTCAACAAAAAACGGATTTGTGTAAAGGCATATTATTTTAATTGTTAGTAGCAAATTTTTATTTTTTTTTCTTTAAATTTATAAACAAATATATTTAAATTAAAATAACAAAACTAAATAAACTAACCAACAAATACCATATTTATCTCCAGCACAATTACCATCCATCAATCACTGCGATTGTGGCTCATTAAAAATCATGAAAAAAATAAACCAAATATTTTATTTTGGGTTAAATTGTGGTACTTACGATATGATGAAGCAAACAATGCAAATTTGCAAATTTTTTCACAAATTATTTTTAGCTGTCGGGCAATATTTTTATTTGCAAATCAACGTAATTTTGCACACATCATCGTAAAACTTGTTTTCAATTTCATAAATATTTACCTGAGGGATATTTGATATTTAAGTATTCGCTTTTTATTACTAAGTAAATCCAAAAGCAACGGAAGAAAAACTGATGAATAACAGGGGTCCGTATTGACGGTACAGAAACGGATACACCAAAATGGAGTAAAAACGTATTGTTTTCGAAAATTGATTAATACGGTCCGTTAATGTTCCGTAGACGTACAGTGAAAGCCGGATTCATGAATCCGTTAAAATGTTTCTTGGGTATAATCAGTTAAAATAAATGCCAAAACTTTACCTACCAATCCTTTAAAAATAAATGTTTTTTTTTCATTTATTTGAAATTGTTTCCGTTTTTGTTTTTTGTTTTTTTTTTAATACACTCATACAAAATGTATGTATGCATGTGAAGCTATAAACACTTTTTGTGTGAATGTGTTTGTGTATGTATGTGTGTTTATGAAGTTCTTTTAATTTGTATTGAAAAATTTTGTATATATACAATTAATTTAAATAAAAAAACAAATTGAAATTTTCTGAATATTTTTTTTTTAAACAGACAGCAAACAAAATTTAAATTTGTAATAACTGTTACGGACACAAATAAACCACAAGTTTCCGTTTTGTGGGTAAATTTTTAATAAATATCAAACAAATGAAAAAAAATAAAAGAAACTGAAAAAAATCGGTAAATGATAATAAATAATTTCGAACAAATGTATGTATAAAAAAGTTAATATAGATATTTCTTTGAAAAATAAATATATGTTCCTTTATTTTTAAATGGAACGGAAAACTTTTTTATTAAACTACAAACAGTTAACTACATCATATTTTGAGTGTACCTTTGTTACTAGTGCTAAGATACATGTCGTGTAGTCGAACAAACACCAGTAGATATCTAAGCACTTAAAGGTAGAAATGGCTTGAAATTACGGGCATTAGTAGGAAGGATTTCCTTTAAAAAAATGGAAGGAATTTTGAAAATCTATCCAGTGATAATTTAGCGTATCACTTAAAGTTTTCAAACAAAAAAGTTACCAAAATAACTGATCATCAATACACAAAAACTTATTTACAATGATAAACAATGATATCAAAAATATTGTCAAATCATTAACTATCAACATAGATTGTGTTGTAGATTTAATATGGATTAGGACAAATATTTGAAATTAACGACTTCATGCAAGCTTTGTTATTGGATACTTTAAGAATTAAAAATAAAGGATAAATATAAATTGTTAAATTTCGTTGATGTTGGTCTTATTGTGTGTTGTTTGTCGTGTTTGTTAATTTGTTTTGTTTCAATATAAAATAGACAATCATCAAAGCATTGACCCAACAAGGGCGTGGATACTGAAGAGGGTTGTGTTGCGGCAACCGAATATACTAAGTATTCGATACTGCTGGCTCTGTGGAATTTTTTCAATTTTTATTCTTTATAATTTAATAATAAGCAATTCCATGTTTCTTTGCAAATAGAAAACGAATTTATAAAAAAGAATATGATTATAAATTTGATCTAGAATCATATTAATACCATTCATTTACCAAAATAACAGATCAACAATGCATAAAAACTTATTTAGTTTCGAAGATTTTTAAAGTCTGATTTTATCTCATAGATATGAGATTGGGTCACTAAAAATGACTGCATGTTTATTTAGTTTTGCCCACTCTGCCATATAAATTTAAATTTTGACAAAATCTAAAATATTGGCCCAAAGAACATAGTTTCCTTGTCAGTCCTCAACCCAAAACCAAACATCGTTCTGCAGACCAATAAAGCTAACGTTGTCTTTCTTCCTCTGTGTTAGGTGTTTCCATGAGAGCTCAGAGTTCAGGATTAGAATAGGTAAATTTGGAAACTTTTCAATTCTCGATATTGCTTAATTGCTTTAATTTGAATTCTCGATATAACTCAATACTTTTAACAAATTATTTTAATTTAAAAACTGTGAATTTTTATGTAATTAAAATGAGAGTAAGCAAAAAATTCTCGATGCGAAATTACTCGATACTCTGGTGATTCACTGACGCAATTGAAACAAACCCCGTTTTATTGTGCAACATGATCAGTTAAAACACACAGACAGGAAACAGCTGATTTACTCAAAATGGCGACCAGAAAATGAGTAAAAGGTGATGTCAAAATTATATTGATACACAGAAAAGGGCAGATATAAAAAAGTTTATAACTGATGATATTGACTTTATCTAATTCAGCAAATCACTAAAATGGTAGTTAAATTTCAAAATAATCCTTGTTTGACATATGTATGTCATTGATAACCTCTCGGAGCAAAACGGCACTTTGTCAAGCGTTGCTCAAACAAATAAACCAAGAAAATTTTTTTAAGGATAAGGATCTCAAAAATTCATTTTGTTTCATGATCTATGGTATGTGGCTCCCTCTAGATCCATTAATGGATTTCGCGGTATTTTTCAAAAAAAATTAAATATTTTTGGGAAATGAGGGGTATTCAAAAATCTTTTCGAAATTTTATTTTTGGGAAATTGCCCCAAAGGGGTCTTAAATGGATCTAGAAGGAGCCACATACCATGAAATGGATCATGAAACAATATATTTTGTTTTCTTCTAATAAAGTAAACTTTTTCGGCACCCCAAAGTGGCCTTAAATGGATCTAGAGGGAACCACATACCACGGATCATGAAAAATACTGCATATTTGAGATCCTGGGGAAATTTCCTTTCCCCAGGCGTGCCGGTTTTTAGAGCCTGGGGGCCTCACAGGCCCTGACCCAAAAATTGAAAGATAGAAAAACATTTTGTTTCATTCCAGAGGGGATCATATTTTTTATTTTTTTGAGCAACCTTAGACAAAGTGCACTTCAGCCCCTGCTTATATCAATTAACATTTTTGGGAATTTTCAAATGACAATAAACCGGCATTTTGTATGTGATTTTCGAAAAGGGTTTTTATTTTTTGAGTTAATTAAAGGGGTAACACAAATAAACGGAACTCAATTTAAAGGGGATTTTTTCATATATATTTTGTTGAAATTTTTCATTGCCTCTTTTTGAAAGTAAAAAATTATGCGGGAATCATTTAAACGGAAACTCTTGTATTTAAAATGGCAAATAACTATTTACATTTTCAAATGTATTTTCCATTATTAAGAAGAAAAAATTCTTTATTTAACTTTAATTCTCTAAAGAAAATAAGATAACTTTTTTCTGCATTTATAAAATTTATATTCAAATGAAACAATATTGAACGAAACTTTAACTTAGGAGGAAAATCTCTATATTCATGATATTTTTAAAAGACTTAAATGACACCAAATTATTCAATACATGTACAGAAAATCTTGGTCGTTTATACCGACTTCCATTGAAAACGTCAGTTTTGTTATTGTTGTAGTTTAAGTCATGCATGTTTTTTTTTCGAATTTTATAATATAAATATTCCATACGAATTTAAGTATTTATAAAATGTTAACTATTTCTATAGTTGACCTGTAAAATTTCTAAAATTGTACAAATTTATCTTCTTATAAAAATGTTACCAAGTCTTGAAAATTCTTGGCTTTTCTCTTTTAAGTGTCAACAAAAATAATTTAAATTTTTGTATTTTTAATTTGATAAAATATCAAAAACAATAAGATCTTAAATTGCTAGTAAAGGTAGAGTAAGGCACACAATATAAAAAGTCACAGAACAAAACGTGCTTTTTGCTAATTTTAATTTTTTTTGCGAAATTAAAGATTACTTTTTTTCATTCCCTTGTAAAAAAAGCATGAACCTGGAAATAATAAGAAGTGTTTTGCTTATTATAAGATGCATCGAACCATATGAAGTCAATAGAATAAATGTTATGGATGTATGAGATCAAAGGACTTTTAAATGCGAAAAAGCACGTTTTGTTAAAAAAAAATTTAAAAATAACATTTTGTTAAAAAAATGAGAAAACGTTATGGTATGCGACTTTTTGTTAACGGTGATATTTTTTAAAATATCTCAATTCATCCTTAAATACAACCGTTTTCTCGGTAAAATTTATAGACCAAAAAATTAACCAAAATATTTTCATAAGTAAATTTAAGGTTTGTTTTTTTTCGAATTTTATAAAAAAATTTTCAAACAAATTTAAGTAGATATAGACTTGCTAAGGAGTTATAGATACAGCTACCCAGCAAAACTTTGGTAATGGGTGCGATATTCTAATGCGTTACCTTTCAATGATGGCTCATTACCTTTTTCATTATTTGCAAGCATAAAGTAATAAGTTACTGACAATTGATTACGTAATATATGATTTATAAATGTAATGTAATTAAAATATTTTAGGAAATCTATTTGTAGATACATTACTTTTTGTTTTTTTGTAAGCAAAAGGGTAATGTTTGTTTGTTTTGACAACACTAGCGAAAAAATGAAGCGCAACAATTCATTATTATTATTAATTTCAAATATTTTAAATAAAATATTTGTTATAATTTTTTTTAATAAAAATTCCTCTTTTTTTAAATCTATATTTAGACACATTACTTTTTCGATTCTCGTAACCATATAAGTAACCCCTTACATTATCTCCTCTAAAGTAATGGGTATATACACTACTTTGAGGCTCATCGCCTGCAAAATTCATCAATGAAGTAAGGTGTAAAGTAATCCATCAGCCACTATGGCTATACATTACTTTACCCATTATTTGGTAATGAGTGGTTTTGCTGGGTACTTAAAAATTAAGAATGTATAAAAATGCTGCCAAGTCTTAGAAATTATTTACTTTTCTCTTTTAAATGTAAAAACAAAAGTATTTATCATGAAAATATATGAAATTTCTGTGTTTTGATTTAAAAACAAAAAACAGATAACAAACGAATTATGTGTTTATAAGTCAAGGTAGAGCAGGGCAAACAATATAATTGCTCTATTTCGCGTTCCCGCGAAATCCATATGCGATAACAGCTTTTTTGCAAAGGTGGCCTCAATTGTTCAAATTGTATTTGTTTACAAAAAAATAAAGAAAAGTCAGCTAAGTAGGAATAGTCTTTTTCTTTACAAGTAGTTATATATATAAATATAGAATTCGAAAAAACAAACCTTTTGTAAATTTTTCGTACACTATTAAAAAACTCTTAGTTTTTAAAAACAAATAAGTGAAAATAGCTATGAAAAAAGTACGTTTTGTTATAAAAAAAAACTCTTAGTTTTTAAAAACAAACAAGTGAAAATAACTATGAAAAAAGTATGTTTTGTTATGCAGCATTTTTTAAAAGTCGATTTTCTCGTTGAAATAATCAACAAAATTATGCTAATAAGATTTTTTCTAGTAGATTTCAACCCAAATAATACAAAAATAAGGAAACACTAATTTCTCAAAAAATGCAAAAAGGAACGATTTGTTCTGCGACTCCTCATATCACTGCTCTTTTTCACACTCCGGCGAAGTCCATATACGAAAACAACTTTTCTACAAAAACAGCCCCATATGATGAAATTGTATTTGTTTACAAACAAAGTTAAGAAAATTCAGGTAAGTAGGGAAAGACGTATTCTTTAAAAGTGCTTACATACATAGATAAAAAAAATCGAAAAAAACCAACCTTTGAAAAACTTCATAAATCATAATTATTGAGAAAAAAAATTGAAAAAAAAAAATTAATAAGAGCCAGTAGCTAAAACGGAAAATGCAGAAATTCTACACGAATTTTTTTAGAAAAGTGTTACGTTGGTTTTGTAATATATCCAAGGACTCGGTGCTCAACTGTATTTTAAGAATTTATCACGTAAAATACTCGTTCATGTTTTTTTAACAACATTTTGAAAAAAACTGTTGATTTTATAATCACTGCAATAAATAAAAGACTTTTGTTTTGCATTAACAGATAATAAACAAATTTTTAATTGTGCATCAAAATGTTAAAAACCTCTACAGACTACAACAATTTAAAATTCTTAACACGCATATACAAACAGAATTGATACAAAACAAAATGTTTCAAATACGTACGATAATAAAACAAAATGATATACCATGCTCTCTCGCAGCAATTATAAAACGTGTTGGAATTTCAAATATTTCAAATTGTGCTAATGTGGTGGACTTCTGGAGAAAAAACACAAACTATTACAATTTTATGATTTTATGATTTTGTAACGAAAAATATTTGAAAAGCTTTTTCATCTTTGATTTGTTTATTTTAGAAATATTCCAAACACAAAATAGTGCTATTTAAGATAAGGGCGTTAACATAAACAAACTAAAAATTAATTTATATTCATTCATTATTTCGTTTAGATTGAATGGGAACTATATAAATTGTATACTTTTGAAAGTAGTTTTTATAATTATTATTTGTTGTAAAATGTAATGATTGCAATTTAAATAATGACTGTATGTATTACAAAAATTGTATACACTGAAAAATTTCAAATTTCCAAACAAAGTGTTTATAAAATTAATGTAGTATGATGTATTAATTTAATTCTTATGAAAATTGTTAGACTATATGATATATATTTTTTTTCCAGTGTAGATGTTGATGTTATCGCTACTATATACGATTGAGTAGTAGTACCAAGTTATTACTATTTGTGGCAGGGCATGTCTTAATATTTGTGGACTGCGTTTTTTTTAAGAAAAACCCCATTTTTAGAAGATCTTAAAACACATTTCCCTTTGTATAAACCATTCAAATTTATTACTTTCCTTTTAAAATTTAGGTTTGTGCATAAACAAAATCGTTGCAGTAAAAACGCCCTATGTTTCAAATGAAATCAGTTCTTTTGTCAAACTGAAAACAGTTGATTTGTGAAGGGTCTCATACATTTTTTTGTAAAGGTGTGAAAATGTGAGGATCAGACATAAATATGCGTATTTAAAATTTTTAATTGGCTACAAAAATCTTGAAAATTTTTCTTAATACGACTTAAGTTGAAAGCGTCGCTTTTCTTCATAAACACCGTAATCGCCATTTTTTGAAATTTATTTTTATGTCAGAAAATAAATTTGCCATCCGATTGTATTCTTATCTTGACAACTTTGTATAAACAAAAATATGGAAGCCATTTCAAAATCCTCGTAAGCGCCATACAAAATGACATTTCCATGCAAAACATAATGGTTTTTATATTTAAAGCTGGAAATGTTAAAGTCTCACCAGCAAATTTTTTGTTTTTTGAGAAAAAAAAAATCTGCAAAGTTTCAGGCCAAATCTGAGCATTTTTGGTGCGGCGCCCGGTTCTAAAAATTCACTAGCTTCGGTAAAAACGACACTTTTCGTCAAGCAGCTCAGAAACTACATATCCTATACATCACAAATGATCCTCGAGCATCCACTTTTTTAATAAAATGCAACTTTTTTCATTTTTTATCTCGATATCTTAACATGGCTCTCGTACAAATAACCGTTCTGAGCCGAAATTCGTTTTCGGACCCTAAGCGGGTAACGTGTGCTTATAGAGTGTTAATTTCTAAGGCCGACCCCAATTATCTCTATATATAAAGGAATACCGTTACTGACTGACAGACTGATTCAACATCGCCCAGCCCAAACCGCTAGTGCAAAGAAACTGAAATTTGTTATGTAGGTTCCCCTTCCGGCGTAGACAGTGTTTTCGGAAATTCCTTCGGAGAGGGACGAAAAAAGGGAAAAACTCCCCTTCAACGGCCTGCCTAAACCCCTTTATTTGAAATAGGCCTTAATAGGAGTATGTGCTAAGGTACATATTAGAATTTTGGCCAGGAATGTGGTAAAAAGGGGAGTTCTAAGGGCGAAAAGCCTCCCGCTTTACGGCCTTCCCAAACCGTTGGACCTGGGTAGTTGAAATTTGGTATACAGGCTCCTTTCCAGTGTAGATAACAGCTAAGACGTTAGTTTAGGAAAATTTAACGAGGAGGGATAGAAAAGGGTGAAATTCTCCCACTCGATGGCCTGCCAAAACCACTTAAGCTGGGAGGTTGAAATTTGGTATATTGGTTCCACCTGATGTCTAGACATCCACTCAGGTGGGATTTTTTTAAATTCCCACGGGGAGGGGCAAAGAGAGGGAAATCTCCTCCTTAACGGCCTGTCCACACCGAAATAGTAAGAAACCTATAATTTAATTTAAACTGATAAGCTACATTAAGATTTTTAGCCAGAGACGACTTGGCCAAACCGCTGGACCTAGGAAGTTAAAATTTGGTATGCAGGCTCCTTCTACAGTGTATACAAAAGCTAAGACGGTAATTTTGGAAAATCTAAAGCGGAGGGGCAAAAAAAGAAAAAAATTCTCTCCCTTGACGTACTGCGAAAACCTCTGAAGCTGGGAAGTGGAAATTTCCTACATGATTTCTCCTCCGGCGAAGACACACACCCTGGTGGTATTTTTTAAAAAAAGGGCAAAATATCCCCTTTGGCGGACTGCCAACACGTATTTAGTTAGAAAGTTGATATTTGATATATGTGTTACTTAGAGTATGGGCTAACTTCTTGATAAGGTACATTTTAGAATTTTGACCAGCGAAGGGGCAAAAAGAAGAAAAGTCTTCCACTGAACGACCCGCCCGAACCGCTTAAACTAGGAAGTTAAAATTTGGTATTTAGGTTCCTTCTCTAGTGTAGACAACAGATATGATTTTTGGAAAACCCAAAGCGGAGGGGCAAAAAAGGAAAAAATTCGCCCCTTGACCTCTGGAGCTGGGGAGTAAATGTGCAAATGGGCAAATGTGCAAATATGTAAATGCGAAAATTTACAAATGTCCAAATTTAATTGTTTGATGGTTTAATGGATCGATGGTTTGATGGATTGATGGTTTCATGGATTGATGGTTTGATTGATGCATTGATGGTAATGTACATAATTATGGAAATGTGCAAATTTGCAAATGTTCAAATGTGTAAATGGGCAAATGTTCACATGTGCAAATGTGTAAATGGGCAAATTTGTAAGCGTGTAAATGTTTAAATGTGAAAATGCATAAATGTGCAAATATGTAAATGTGTAAGTATTTATTTTTTCCATTCAACTCGCCCAGGTCAGAATAGTGGCAACAAATGGCAACAGTGGATGATCAATTTTCGAAGAAAATCATCTTCACCTCAGTAGATTCGTCAATTAGCAGAATTGCCGCATTTGGGCGAATGAAAATCCTAGAGTGATTGTCGAAGAAGCAATGCACCCACAAGAAGTGACTGTTTGGTGCGGCTTATGGGCAGGCGTCATCATCGGGCCGTATTTTTTCCAAAATGAGGCCGGTCAGGCAGTTACTGTGAATGGTGTTCGGTATCGCAAGATGATAACGAACTTTTTATGGCCCGAATTGGAAGATATGGATGTGCACGATATGTGGTTTCAACAGGACGGTGCCACTTGCCACACAGCTAACGAACCAATGGCTCTTTTGCGCGACAAATTCAATGGCCGTGTAATCTCACGTGGTGGCGATGTCAATTGGCCGCCAAGATCATGTGATTTGACACCGTTGGACTTCATTCTTTGGGGTGATTTGAAAGAAAAGGTGTACGTCGATAAGCCAGCAACAATTCAAGAGCTTAAGGAGAAGATAAATCGGCACATTAAAGGCATAGAACCTCAATTATGCCTCAGCGTCATTGAAAATTTGGACCATCGGATGGAGGTGTGCCGTGAAAGTCGCGGCGGCCATTTGGCCGATATTTTGTTGCATACATAATTGAGCCATACCATTTTATCATAATAAAAAGAAATGACAATAATTTCCTAAATAATTTGTGTTTTATTCAAAATCAACATCGGCCCTTAAAATTTAACCACCCTTTATAATTTTACAAAAAACCTCGTGAGCGATAAAATTTTAAAATTGGTGTTTGAGCCAAAACAACAAGGTAATACATTTTTTCAAAAAAAATGCCATATTTTGTAAAAAAAATTTGTTTTAAATCCCATATTTAAAAAGTTAAATTTTTTTCGTTTTCTAAAAGATGAGATGTTGGCTCTTATGTGATCTAAAAAGAATCGTGTCGAGATATTGTTTTTTTTTTTATTTATTTATTTTCATTAAAATGCTGCAAGCCCATAGGGCCAAAGTTGGCAGTACTACAATACAATTTCAACAATTCATAAAATAGGTTAAATTCATATTCATATTATAAAGAAACACATGTATGAAGTCCCTAATATTTGCACAAACCAAACCCTCATATCGCAAAAAGAAAGAACTGTATGGTACCAGCCTGCAATAGCAAATTTACAAATTCGACAAGAAATTGGCTTTATAACTCGATAAGGAGTGTAAAAATCTACGATCCTGGTAAGGGATCAAAGAATTCCACAATATAGTGGTATTAACACAAAATTACCGTCCCATAATAAGTGAGAAATGTCTGGGGAAAATTAAATTGTCAAACAAGTATGACGGATTACTATACATATTCTACAACTTTATAGAAAAAATAAGTTTGCCTTAAGTCTATATATGACTAAATACACAACCCAAAACCTGTCTTCGATATTCATCAACATGATCTCCAACACAAAGTCCATAAATGTAACAAATGACTCTATTGCAGCATTTTTTCAGCCGATCAATATTTCTAGCATCTACATGAGTAAACCTCAATACACTAAAGAAAATGTGGAAGGCACAACGATAGGGCAACACGATATTGAACAGCATTATAAAGTCTACGCAGACTAGTGTCCAACAGACTCTAGATATTACCAAATTTATATGTTGGTCAAAAGAAAGATTATTGTCCAACGATTTATATTGTGAGACTAAATCTAAAGGCTCATTATCCAGCGAAATATTTAAATTTATATCAGAATATTTCGAAACACTTTACTGGGTTAAATTTTAGAAAATTAGACCATTCCACTAGACGACCAAGATCACTATTAAAACGATCCTCAAGCCGGTGTAAATTTAAAAAACTCCAAAGTTTAAGATTTTTAATATTAATATATGAAAATAAGAAATATTTAGATTTTTCTTAACTTTATTTTCAGTTAACACATTTTCATTTTACAAACTTAAATAAAAACTAAACAATCCAAGTGCTTACTACTTTTTTCCTTTTCCTACCTTTCCTCCCTTTTCACCCTTTGAAGCTGTACGTGGCTTTTGACTTTTACGCATACTACGTTTACGATTTTCAGCTTTACGGTCTGTATTTTCAGCATTACGACGTTTAATGAACTCCAAACGCATACGCGATTTGACAATTTGATCTGGTGTGCGTAATTCTTGTCCCGCTCCCGTACCCGCTCTTTTCTTTTCTTCAACTTTAGCATTGTGACGTGCATGTCTGCTGACGGGATAACGCTTTTCATGTGATAAAGGTTTAAAGCCATCATCATCACTGCCAGCTTCTCTAGCCAATTGTTCTTCAATTTTCGATTTATCTTTCCATGCTGTATAACGTCCTGTTTTAAATGATGCTGGTATCCAGGCTCCCGATTCTGTACGAATTTTTCCTGCTCTGGGATCTTGTACCGAAACCATTTTTTTCTTAATACGATCCCATTTCTTCAAGCCTTGTTTATGACGTACTTCATTGGTTTCACGATCAATCACGGAAAATTCTGCCTTCATAGCTTGTCTCTCAAAGGAATTTATAGCTAAACCATCTTCGGTATGTTTATCGGCAGAATGGTAGGGTATAAAGTTTTCTGTATCCTTAGCATTTGTTTTAGTTATTTTCTTTTGCTTTTTAGGTTTCTCTTTGTATAAATCATCCATATTTTGACGTCTTTTAGGAGCTACAACTTTTTTAAATGCTGAATGTATTTCTTCCTCGTTAGCATCATCATTTTTTAATTTGCTTTTCTGTTTTTTTGTTAAAAAAAATCAAGATTTTTTTTTTAATTATTTATATTAATTTTATATTGTACATATTAAACTAAAGACACTTAAAAGCCAACATTATGCGAATTATGCGAAAATTTAATGACAATTATGAAAATTTATATGAAATTTAATTAAGAATTTGGTATAATTTATAATAATTAGTTTTCTTTTTAGACTCTAAAGTTAACTCTATAGCAAAAACTGTTTCGAATTATAGCAGTTTTCAAAAGGAAATAGTTTTCCTTTTTAGTAGAAAAGACTTAAAGATTCAAGGATTTCTATAGTTTCCTTTTATTTTTATATATATACAGGTTGGTTGAAAAGTTTCTGCGCTCACCAAGAGACGCCACTGCTAGCTCCAAACTTTTTTTTCTCAAGTTGGTATAACTGTCCTTAGAACACATGCAAAGTTGCAAGTCATTCTGTCAATTCTTTCTTTGTTTACAAGCCATTTGAAGTTGACGTGTCATTAATTTTTTTTAGTATGGAAAAAATTGAATATCGTGCAGTGATTAGATTCTTTGTTTTGAAGGGTTGAAAAGCAAAGGAAATTTATGAACAATTGTTAGAAGTGTATAAGGAGTCCTCACCTTCAAAACGCATCGTTGAATTTAAAAGTGGTCGTACCAGCCTTAAAGACGATCCACGCGAAGGACGACCAAAAACTGCAATAACAGCAAAAATCTGGATCGAAAACAAATTTCTCAGCGTAATTTGGAGTGTTTTAGGCCGAATAAAACCGACTTCTTGCGTCGTTTTATAACTATGGATGAGACTTTGATCTACCACCATGATCCTAAATTAAAACAAGAACGTTTACAGTGGACTGAAGCTGGTTGTTCAGCTCCAAAGCAGGTGAAGTCACAACGATCAGCAAAGAAGGTTATGGCATCAGTTTTTTGGGCAGCAAAAGGTATTTTGTTGATTGATTATCTTCAGAAAGGTAAAACAATCAACTCTGAATATTATTGCAGCCTTTTGGATCAGTGTCTAAATTCAAAGAATTAAAGTACGAATTGCTTGAACATCCACCGTATTCACCAGATTTGGCTCCCAGTGACAACTATCTCTTCAGAAATCTCAAACAATTCCTTCGTGGAAAGCATTTTTCGTCGAATGAAGAGGCCATAGCAGGAGTAGACGGTTATTTTGCAGAGCTTCCGAAAAACCATTATAAGGATGGGATAAAATTATTGGAAGATCATTGGAACAAGTGTATTGAGCTTCTAGGAGATTATATTGAATAAAAAAAGGTATTTCGTAACAAAAACAGTATTCCTTCATTTTGAGCGCAGGAACTTTTCAACCAACCTGTACATCGAGATTATTGTTTCTATTTTTGTTGATTTATAACCAGCTTTCAACCTCCCTATATTTACAGAAAAATTAAGCAAATTTATTATTTTCAGCTAGGCGGATGTTCGATCTGGCCAAAGATCTCATTAAAATCCAAAGTATTAGAAATGCTAGAACCTCCAAAACAGACAGAAAACCTATTTAAACGTTTACTTTGTTTCATTGTTGTTTTCTTATAGCAATCAAAATCGTGGCTAGTTGTTTTCCTAACAAGCACTATGACGTTACTAAAATTTAAAGAACAAACATATTCTATTTATATAAGAAAAATTATACAAATAAAACATTTTTGAAAGTTTTTAGATTCTCAAAATTGTCCCTACAAGAAATGAAGGGTCGACTGATCCAAGGTGATAAATCTGTGATAGATAAATGAGGGACATGTCACAAAGCTGGTGCAAAATATAATTCAGTGTCAGTGTTTTTATTGCTGTAAAATTACCAGTGTCCCAAATATTGAAATGGTTACAGAACATTGACTGGTTCTTTCTGGATATATCATGTACTTGTAACTAAAGAGAAATGAACATAACACCAATGTGGACTAAAGAAATTAGGACTGTTATAGTTGAACACGGAACTGGTTTAACAACACATTGTGATTGATACGTAACCAGTTTTTTATTAATTACTTGTCCTCAGTCCTGTGGTATGTACATTTGAGCCAGTCACGTAACAATTCATGTTGCACTAGTTCTGATAAACATCACGTAGTGCCTAACATGTAAGATAATTCTAACCTGTTCTGTTGCGCATTCTCTCACACCAATGCACTGTGTAGGGTACCATACACAAGGTCAGTGATATGTCACAAATAGCTTAAAAGGTAGAAATTGACACCTCCTATTACAAGCCCATGTTAAAGTTACCGGTTACTTTCATATAAGAGAACCAACTCGAGGACCGGTTACTGCCTTAAAGTGACTAACTCTGTGACTGGTCTATTTCCAGTAGGGGTCCCATGCCTCTATACACGGGTTTTTTTTTTTTTCAACTAAAACAGTTTGCAAAATTAAATTTATTAATAAATATGATAAATTCCTCAGAATTAAACTTTTCTAGAGTAATTTTTTTTAACATGCAGTTAACTTTCTATAAGAAGAAATTATCAGAGGAATTTTCTTAGAATCTAAAGAATCTGACTTTTTTTACGACAAAATTTTCTATGAAACAGTTTACTTTCTATACAATTCATTTGAAGATATTCTATAGAAAAAAAGTCCCCAGAATATAAGGACATTTCTAGAAGAAAAAGTCCTTATCTAAGTTTATTTATAGCAAAAAATTCTAAGAAGCGGTTAACTTTGTAAAAGAAAAGTTCTCAGAATCTAATCATTATCTATAAGAAACTGTGAAATATAAGGTATTTTCTATAAAATGCTTTTAGAATCTGGAAATTTTCTTATGAGCAAAAGTTCCCCAATTGAGAAAATATTTTCTATAGGAAAGAGTCTTCAAAATGTAGAGGATTTTCAATAGGAAAAATTCTTCAGAATTTGTAAACTTTTCTACAGAAAAATTTTTGGAGTCTAGAAAAGAGATCTCTTTGTATTTAAAATTTAAATTAGAGCATTTTTGTATACAAAATGTACCTTCATAAGAATATGATTTTTTTCAACTATTTGTATATAAAAAATATTTCTTTTGATATAGAAAAAAGGTTTCATAATTTGTGTTTTTCAATAGGAAAAATTTCATAGATTCCAAAAGTTTTTCTTTAGAAGTCCTGAGAATCTGGAAAAATATGATCAAAATTTAACATGGACGAATTAAGCACTAATTTTTATGACTTAAACTACAAACAAAACAAAACTGACGTTATTAAAATCAATGGAAGTCGGTATGAAATTTTCGGTAAATGCATTGAATTATTTGGTGTCATT